>BRKX01000014.1:5978693-7253693 GCA_026008535.1 Perilla frutescens | reverse complement strand
TCACAGTAGTGCTAAAGTACATGGCAGTGCTAAAATAGCTCATAGTAGTGCTAAACTAGGTTACAACAGTGTTAAAATAGACCACAGTAGTGCTAAAGTACATGTTAACAAAATGTATTTTATAATACTCATTTGTTATTGCAAATATTGCATTCATCATGCAAAATACTCCGTGCAAAACAACTTTCTTTTGTAAAATATTGAAAGAAAAAAGTGTCTGTAGCATGACTAAATAGTAAAAAGTTTGTAAACAACAATCACTTTTAATCAAAACGGCATCTTCGCCAATTCTGCAACATCTTTACGGGTATATGTAAAGCTTTTTTTAATTCTTCTGACGTTACATCCCAGCTTTATTTTCTTCTCACAAAAATAATTTAATTCCACTTACATTTGAAAAAAAATACTTTAATATAAAATAAAAACCGATCATCGTCTTAAATCATTAAGGAAGAAAAACATTACACGATCGATGCGTGTGTAATCAAGCAAAAACACAAATGATCGTGATCGAAATCGACGATGTTTTGATGTGTATCGTATAACCTAATCGACAATAGCAAGCGCGGATTTCAGATTACATCAATCTGTAGCAGATCATAAATGCCAAAATCAAAGTGATCAACAGCAGCAACGAAGCACACACACACACATATCATCATCAATCACCAAAAAAATACGAAACAAGTAGAGATTCATAAGCAATAAACTAAAGTGAAATAGAAGAGAGAGAGAGAGAGAGATGTTGGTGATTGAAAACGAATTGCAGAACGAGAAGAGATTCATTCCAAATATAACATAATTCCTGAATTACTAAAATACCCTTGCTTCATTAAAAAGTCTACAAAATTATAATAATGCCACTGTTTTTTTTTTAATTTTGGAACAGATCTTGGCCGTCCAAATCAGATCAATCTATGGCTGAGATTGGTTCTCGGTTCTCACATGGGGGTGTGGTTCTCACATGATCCCATCTCTATATATATATATATTTAGAGTATACGTACTATATATATAGTATCCAATTAATTGCTCAAATTTTCCCCTTTAATTAGTCAGGCAACAACTAAGTCAATCAATTTCCTCTCCATATTAATGTAAAACTAAGTCTCCACATAATTTATAAACAACTCAATAATTTAGATCCTAGCTAAACCAAAATCTATTCAATTAAGCTGAATCAAATGACACAGGAAGATCTAAATTAGTACTTCATGAAAACAACAATTAATTAGTATTAATTAACGACATCATTGGGGGGGGGTTTGCAGAGGCAAATACCCCCAACACAAACTTTCTTACCGCCACTGCAATTTGTTGACATTCTCATGCAGCAGCTTCATTCCGCACGTGGGATTTTACCATGCAAGCCATGTGTCTATTCACACAGCACTTCACTTCATGACCACTTCTATTAGCCGTAGGATCGTTCATGCAGAATAGTAGTCGTAGATCTTTTGTAGCATATTGCTCACGCATGACTGTGTATAAATAAGCCTGTTTTCATTTCTTCTATAATGCGAAATGTTCTCCAGAAATCATAATACAGATTTTTCTTAGCTAAATTGCTTCTTCATGAATATTCTATCGATTATCCAACATGGTATTAGGGATTTTACCATGCAACCCACGTGTCTATTCACACCGCACTTCACTCCAGGACTACTTTTATTAGTCGTAGGATCGTTCATGTAGAATAGTAGTCGTAGATCTTTTGTAGCGTATTGCTCACGCATGACTGTGTAGAGAGGGTTAATCTCTAGGAATAAATTGAGTATTGTAGATGGAACTTTAAGAAAATCTTAACTAGGATCCATAGATTATATGCAGTGGATGCGAGTTGACTACCTCGTATTCAACTGGATCGATAACTCGATGATCAAAGAAGTCACAAGGGGGTTTCAAAATTTGGAAACATCTAGGGATCTTTGTGAGGAATTGCAGAGGCGCTTTGGTAAAAAGAACGGGCCTCGAATCTACAAATTGAGAAGGGATATTGCCGCATATGCACAGAATTCACAGTCTGTTATGATGTATTTTACAAATTTGACAAGTTTGTGGGATTAATTATCATTATTGAAGTCATCTAGACCATGTACTTGTGAGGCTTTAGCAGATAGCATCAAGGAAGTGGAGGATGCGCATATGATGCAGTTTTTTATGTGATTAAACGATTGTTTTGAAGCCATTAGGCAACAAATTCTAATCCTGAATCCTCTACCATCTATAAACTAAGTATATGCTATGGCTTTACAGATGGAAGAGAAGATGACAGTCTCTACTCATTTTGCAGACAACACTGCACAAGAAGCCATGTATTCACATTAGAAAAGTGGCTCAAAAGAACCCCATAGGAAGAAGCTAACTAAGGAAGAAAAAGCCAAACTCAAGTGTGACCATTATGGAGGGATTGGTCACTTGAAGAGTGAATGTTTTGAATTGATTAGTGTTCCAAACTGGTACAAAAAATTCAAAACAGACAAAAGTAAGGGGAGAGCTCACTGTGCTATTGATCAAGATAATGCTTCAGATTGTAAGGTCACTACCACTAAATGTATGATAGAGGGTGATACTTTAAAGGATGTAAGTAAGCTCATCCAAGTAAAAATTGCTAAGCATATGGCTTCTTACTTTCAGAAGGAAGTGAAACCAGCTGATGATATTCCTGCAGCCCACCTTGCATAAATTGGAAAAGAGTCTTCTGATTTAGCATATATAGGGCATTATGCATTTGGTATTACTACCAATATCAGAAATCAAGAGTGGATAGTAGATTCGGGAGCAAGTAACCATATGTGTTGTAACATGGATCTACTTACTGATCTACAGAAACTAAGGAAGCCTTTACAAATCTTTTTACCAGATGGGAGCAAGCTTTGGGTTTTTTTAGCTGGAAAGGCAAAATTGAATGATTGTATAACCTTGAATAATGTCATGTTTGCTCCTCAATTTACTCATAACCTGTTATCTGTGGGACAATTAACTCAAGATATAGGGGCAATATACAGTTCCTGGCTACACATTGTATCATACAAACAAAACAAACTTCAAAGATTCTTAGAATGTGTAGCATGAAGGGGTCTCTGTATGTGTTTCTTCAGAATTTAGAGATCTCAACACTAGCCTGTGCAGTGCAGCAGCAACCTTCTTTGCTGGAATTGCATAGACTATTGGGACATCCATCTAGCAGTACAATGGAGCATCTAGATATATAGAACACATAAGAGAGCTAGACTGGAGGATTTTGATGCCTTGAAGCACTGTCAAGTGTGTCATGAATCTAAACAACAGATGAATCCTTTTCCTCAGTTGAATAGAAGAAGTATGGTGTTGTTTGCACTGGTTCATATTGATACCTGGGGCCCTTGCAAAGAAAAAAACTCACAGAGACACCATGTTTTCTCACTATAGTGGAGGACCATTCAAGGGCTACATGGACCTTTTTATTCAAAAGCAAGACACAGGTTTGGAAGATTGTCAAGAGTTTCATACTAATGGTTAGCACACAATATCATGCTAATGTTCAGGTCATAAAAACATATAATGGGAGTGAGTTTGTGAATGGATAGATGCAGCAGGTGTTTTCAAATCATGAGATTTATCATCAGTTGTCTTGCACCTACTCACCCCAGTAAAATGGAATAGTGGAGAGGAAACACAGGCATTTACTCCAGGTTGCTCGAGCTCTTATGTTTGATAGCAAGCTTCATGTACATTTCTGGTGTTACTCTATATTATATGCCACTTGGCTCATCAACAGGCTGCCTTCCAAACTACTATCTTGGAAGTCTCCATATGAAATATTATTAGGAAAGATACCTGATTATAAAGATCTTCACCCTTTCGGTTGTCAAGTGTTCAGAGCAAACCATGTTCCTCATAAATTAAAATTTGATGTCAGATGTTACCAAGCCATTTATATGGGCATTTCCTACCAGCATAAAGGGTTTCTGTTATATGATCTCACTTTACAGCATGTCTCAGTCAGCAGAGATGTTATTGTCCTACCATATTTCTCCTTCAAACCTCTTCTCCTAAATCTCTTCTTTTTCAATCCTTTGACTTTAGTTTATCACATGCAACTATTGCTCCTAAGATTACAGTTTCTGATTCAATGATTGTGCCACATAGGTTCCTCTATATGAGCCAGGCATTAGCTCTTCTACCTCAACTCCTGGTGAGGTTTCTCATTTGGATACTGGTAGCACTTCCAGTTATCTGGAGACACTTCTTGACAAAGAAAATGCTCTGCCTCAAAGGATTGATTCTTAGGTACTCAGAAGGAGTACTAGACCCAATAAAGCTCCTGATTATCTACAAGTGGTGTGTTGTTTTTCACCAAAAATAAATGTTCCGACTTTCATCGGCAAGCCAACACTGCAGAGTACAGTGGCGAGCAGGATCGTCTCCCAAGAGACCGGCGAGGATTACTCTTGACTTTCAGTCTGCGTGCCCAAACTTCCAGAAACGTGCTTTGTGTGAATTATGTAACAAAATAAATCGAAGAATTTAAATAACCAACTAACGAAAATACGTGTGCAAATGAACTGAATTGAATCAAGGATAAAAAAAGGGTATTCCGGATCCAATGAACTCCACTCCACTTATAACACCGATCACAGATGCAGGAATTAATTAATCAAACCATACAAATCAGTTATAGTCACCGAAGACGCTTCTGACATGACCTCATATCTCCATACTGTTTCAATAATTAAGAAGACGCTTCATTAATTACTTTCCTAATCGACCGACAACTGTAAGAGACGCTCTATGAGTTTAATGAGCCGACAACAATGAGCACAAGAAAGACCCGATTCTTAAATTACAGACTCCGACGCAGGACTGTAAAATTAACTCTGTTATTCTCCTAGTTATTTGAGCAACCGTTTTACCACTTATTAAACCTAAACCACGATTACGTATGGCCGATTTAAATTGGCTAGTAATTAATCATATCCTACCAAATATTTGCAACTACTCGATAGACTTAGAATAATTACGACCCGAAATCCAAGAATAACAGATACATGCATCAATTAATTATGAACAACAATTAGATCTCACAGTTATATAAGTGGAGCTTCGTCGTCGTCACCGGAATACGAGTGAATTAGCTACTTTGCATGCTAGGATCGAGCAACTAAAAGTTGTATAATCGCGCGATGATAATATCGAAAGAAAGAAGAAAATAAAACTGAATTAGAATCGTTCTCTACTGCCCTGTTTCTCGTCTCTAGCGTCTGTCTGAAAAATAAACTAAATACCTAATATATATCTACAATCCATAAAAGAGATAGATTCTAATAGGAAATAAAATCCTAGTCTAAATAATTATGGCAATTCCCATGCAAAATACTCCTAGAGGCGGTGAGAAAGCTTTTCTGCGTCCAGACTCGCGCGTGGGCCGAGAATTAAGTTCAGCAAGCCCAAAACGTATTCTGGACCGGGCCTCCAGAAATCTGTCTCAATATTCCAGCTGCATGCCCTTGCAGCTCAATCCACTCAAACTTCTTCATTTTCTTCACTTTTATCTTTTCTTGCACCAAAAACTGCCTCTTTTCTCCACTTTTACACCATATCCCTACACAACTCGACAACACATCATATATCCAAAATACACAACTAGGGGATAAATAATAAAGAGAAAAGGCACCAAAAAGTCGTGATAATAACAAGTAGAATAAGTCCTATCAAATCCCCCCACACTTAAACCTTACTCGTCCTCGAGCAACATAAACAAGAACAAAGAAAACATCAAGAACAAAAAAAGACTCGACAGGGATAACTGACCAAGTATCAACAACCCAAATCCATTAGAACTCAGAGCATAAACTGTGATATATCAATCCACAAACCACTAATCCTCTTTGTTCAAGAAATATGCCAACACTTTGTCAATAAAGTTAGAATTATGCTTCACAATCCAGCCTCACCAAGATTCACTCTTCATCACTCAAAAGAAAACAAATTCAGGTCAGGAGGCCTATTCACTCAAAGATCATGACTAGCTATTTTCAGCACAAAATTGCTCATTTGTCACCTAGAGATGTCACACTTTTCATTTCAAAACACAAATCACAAGGTCTTTCTTCCTTTGGTTGTAATGGGGCTTAGGTTCATGAGGTAGGATATATTTGGCCAAAGTAGGTAAGGAAAGATGAAACCAGACAAGTCTAAGCATGAATTTCTTTATGAAGTGTGGCTGCAACAATACTTTTCTTTCTTTTCAAATCAAGGTAGGCCTTATTCAAGAGTTGTGAGCATAATGAGTGTTGCTCTTTTGCACATCCCTCTCCTCAATCTTTTATCTCTATATTTTTTTTTCTTTTTCTTCTGAAGCTGTGCTTCATTCTTTTTTTTTCTTTCTCTTTCTTTTTTTTTCGAGGGGCTTGGAGTGAGAATTCATGACTCTTCTTTCATTCTGGCCTTCAACCCTTCCAATATTGCAGCTCAAATAACTACCCATACCAAACATGCCTGATTCCAAGGACAAAAGCAGGCCAAAAGAAAAGCAAGGGCTAATTTATAGTGGCTGTAATCAATGAACATGGATTTATTAGGCTCAAAATGGGCTCACTAATTGACAATGAATGGGTAAGGCATTTTCTTTTGGACCATTGGCTCGAGTATCCCTAATGCCTTGATCATTTTTGCAAATAAAATAAAAAAATGACAACAAAGTGGCAGCAAAGTAATTCAAGCATCGAATAACTAGTCAGATAACACTCATCAACAAAAAAACACTGAGCTCTTAATTCATGCATGCTCATAGGCTCGAGAACTCACAATTTGTAAGCTTAAAAAGTTTCGATTGCAAGCACAATTCATCATCCCAAATTTCATCCAAAACATGGCATATTCTATCCCAAATTCAACCTCTCAATCAGTCAAACCATCACAGCTCATACATCCTCATTCTCATCAATTCAAACTATCAACACTTAATCAAAGATCCCAAGCAAAAACCAAAGAAAACGACTCACATAAAACAACATTTTTTTTTCTTTTTTTTATTTCAACACAAATCACAAATCATTAAGACTCCCCCCACACTTTGAAAGACACAGTGTCCTCGCTGTGAGAAGGGGTACTAAGCAAGACAACAACTCACAATAAACTCAAAATAAAATAAGAAAAACAAAACGAAAAGCAAATAAAACACATGCAAACAAGGAGTAAAAGAGGAGGGAGAAGAGAGAACTAACTTTGATCCGCCAAATGGCGGATCACCTACTCTATCACGTCTAGGCGACCATCAATCTCTTCCAGCCAGCAGCCAAGGCTGTCCTCAAGTCGAGTGGTGGCAGCAGTGATCAACTCCTCAATCGCCGGGAGGAGGGAGGAAGCAGCAGGCCCTGCAGAAACAGATCGACGTGGGCCTTCAATGCCCGGCCGGGTAAGCTGATACTGGCCCTGGTCATTCACAAACAACAACTTCATGGCAACAAAATCTTCCAAGCGAAATAACATGGCAGACAACGGCTCAGGGTCAGAAAGGGGAATGTGGAGTCTCTCAGCAAGTAGAGTAACAAAGCAACCCAAGGGGGCGCGGCAGAGTGTGTGATGGGCACTGAAATGCCATCGCTTGGCAAGCCAGTACCCAAAGTTCACCTTAGTCCCAGAATCCATACAATCAAGTAAAAAGAGTTCTTGCACAGTAACCAAGTTCAGCATATCTAATCGACCAAACACGTTAGCAGATAGGAACCTATGGCAAAGACGAAGGGCATCATCCTTCAAATGGGATCCCTGAGAGGATCGAGAACTGTAAGACTCATCTATAGAAAGCCGAGCCCAAATTTCACTAGCTGTTTGAGAGAAAACGGCTGTAATATCACAAAGAGAAGACTTATACTCATCCTCGAGCACAGAGACATCAGACTCAAAACCAAGCACAATGTTCAAGTTAGTAATGGACATATGAAACTTACGACCACGAAGACAAAACACGACGGCATGCCTATCATCGAGCCCCCTCGAGGCATCAAAATCAAAAGAAGATAAAAAATCGACAACTAAATCATGATGAACATCCACAGAAACAACAAGTATTGTATCCCATCCAATTCCAACGAAGAAATTCCTAATGTGATCGTTAACCCCTAACACAACAATATTATTCCAATCGAAAAGGCGCGCACTGACGCGCGGTCGTTTCGCGCTCAAAATAAATTTGTATTGCTCCTGTGCCCACAGCGAACGTAGCTAGCTTGTGAGTACGGGTCGATCCCACAGAGAGCTGATGTGATTCCACCTTCGAGTCACCAATCAAAAAGGGGGGGTTTGTGTTGTCATTGTACTGAAAGTAAATCTGCAAAAGGAAATTAAAGACAATATCAAATAACAAAAGGTTCTGGCATCTGAACTTGAATTTGGTTTAAGTGTAAAACTGCTCGATCATGGGCACACCGATTTTCATACATGATAGGTCATCTAGTTATGGTGACCGGATTCCTCTCATGGTCTCCTTATCCATCCTTTCATTTTAGGTTTAAAAGTGATTCCTCTTCTATTAAACCCCTAACCAGTTACTCACCTCCCGATTCCTCTAAGAGATGTAAGCAAGCAAGCAGCAGTGTGCCCCTAGATTAACCCAGATCTGTTGTGTTCAACTGATTCCTCTTGTGCCCACAACACCCCGTCGATTCCCTTATTACTATATGAATGAACACACAGTCACGATTCACCAATTCAATTAATAGTGGTGTGCCCTCTACGCCTAACGAGTGATCAGCCACATTGGGTATTTCAGACACACACTCTCGTGGAACAGGTTCAAGAATCGACAGAAACCTATCATGCATTACTATGCCCATTTCGGCCTCACGAGTCCAGATTTGTACTTAAACCATTTTCATTGTTCAAACACCAGAAATAAAGATCTAGCCAAGCAGGCTAGACATAATTAAAATAGCAGAAATTAAAGACATAAAATAAATGAAAACTTACGAATTTATTAGGCAAAAATCTCAACTCCAACGATGAGAAACATAAACATAATCCTAAGTTCCAATGGCTTAAGGCCTATTAGATTGTTTGTGGCTGCCTAAGCAGCGTATGAAAATGAAATACAGTAAAGTAAAATTGTAGCAATGTTTCTGACTTCCCAAAGCTTCATTTCCAGAAAATAAAACTAGCTTAAATAGTTACATTTTCGAGTTTGAGTTTCCCTAACAAACTGGGGTCTTCACTGGCTTCCGGATCCGGCATGCCCCATCCTGATATGTCTGGATAAGCCTTATCCAGTTTGTTGACCAAATCCCTATTTTTTAGGGATTGGCTTTATCACTTCATCTCCAAGCCTCCAACAGTCCTTATCTCATCTATCTCTTAGTTGCCACGCCTCTTAGGAGTCCAGCTTATCACCAACTCTTATTCGGATATGCAACTATTATTCATGCCTCTTTCCTTCAACTGAATCCCGAAATTCACGCATGTGCCCATTCTGGCCTGTGGTTGAGTCTGTGCGAGCAAAGTGGGCACGGCATCATCTAGTCAGCTTCATCCCTTTCTGATATGCCTATTCTGCTTCCTGAATGTATGATGAATGCTGAAGAAGTCCCTAGTGCCTCTGAATACGGTTTATGGCGACGAGATAAACATGAATAATTTGGCATAAAATGCCCTTTTCACCAGACTCGCCTTCTGAAATGCCCTTTGACTGCAACCTGGTTCTTTTCGACTCAAAACAGACTAAAAAGGACATTTATAACGAACAAAATGCCCATAAAAACACGAAATAAATGGACTTATCAGCACCGATGAGAACATGGTTAGTGTTCAAGTCAGTGCAGCGCTTTACCTCATCCGGTGGTAGGAAAGCTGGAGCGGCAGAACTCGAGGAGACGGCTGGGGCTTTGCCTTTTGTCCTCTTCTTTGATGACTTGGCCGGGCCAGAGGATGAAGGTGGCGGGTCTGAAACAGGAGAGGGAGCGAGAGCGCTCTCTGGCTGAGGAGTGGGAATACGTGATTGTAAGACAGCGGCCGGCGGGCTCGCTTGTGAGGTGGAATGGGTCGGAGAAAGCGGCGATGAGGGTTGGTGGTCCGCCGGTGGTGGTGATTCGGTGGTGGAAAGCTTTCGTCGCGCGGTAGTGCTGGAGGGTCCCACCTCGGCTCGGCGTTTCAGTATACGGCGAAAGAAGGGCGGAGGTTGGTTGACTTCAGGGGGAACGGCAGTCGGAGATGGTGGAGGCGAAACTACCGGCGTCGATGACTTCTCTGGTGTGGCTTTCTCGGAAGATGGGGGTGCGGGCTCGGGGACAGTGACTTTGCGCTTGGCGGCGGATGTTCGCTTCTTACCCATGGTCGTTGACGATGAAGGAGGTCGGAGAAGTGATCGGCTTTGGCGGTTGGGGGGAGGCGGGAAGATGAAGAGACGCTGTAACTGCTGCAAACAAGAGTAAAAATTTGAAAGGATGTAAAAAATTGACTAAGTGGGAGGGTTAAATTGAATTGGGGATTAGGGCAAAAAATTCCCAAATTGACTTTGGGATATTTGCAATGAGGTCCCTGCAAATAAAAACGAAATTCCTAAATTCCTCCCCCCCACACTTGAAATAGCGGTTACTTCCAAAACCGCTCTCCCGGAGGTGGTGTGCCCATACGGCGTAGAACACTATGGTGCCTCCCCTAAAAAAAAATTTTCTTCTTTTTTTCTTTTTTTTTTGGTATTTTCTATATATAAAATAAGATGACAGGATTAAAAAGACAGAAAAATAGAAAATTAAAGCAAATAAAAGAATGAAGTGAAATTGAAGAATAAAAGAACAAGGGAACAAGAAATCGGGTTGCCTCCCGAAAAGCACCGTTAGTTAACGTCGAAGGCTCGACGGCGTGGAGTAGCTAGTGGTGAATCATTGGGGCGGCAAGATCAACCCCATCAAAACTTGAGAAAGTGATGTCAGCACAATATGGCTTGAGCAACTGGCCGTTCACCTTTAATACCTTGTGAGTATCCAAACTGCGAATTTCCACAGCTCTATGTGGACTGATAGATACAACTTCAAAGGGGCCCATCCAGCGAGATTTGAGCTTACCGGGCATGAGGCGAAGGCGAGCATTGAAAAGTAACACTTTCTGGCCAACCTCAAAAGTTTTTCTCCGGATATATTTGTCGTGCAATAGTTTGGTACGATCCTTGTAATAACTTGCACTATCATAGGCCTCCAAACAGATTTCTTCAAGTTCTTGTAACTGATAGCGGCGTTCAAGACCGGCCAGTCGATGATCCAAGTTGCATTGTTTCACGGCCTAAAAAGTGCGATGTTCCAGCTCGACGGGAATATGGCACTGTTTCCCAAAAATCAGACGGTAAGGAGACATCCCGATTGGCGTTTTGAAAGCCGTGTGGCATGCACATGCAGCATCATCTAGTCGCAGGCTCCAATCCCTGCGGTTTGGGCATACGGTTTTCTCCAGAGTGTGTTTGATCTCTCGGTTGGACACTTCAGCTTGGCCATTGGACTGCGGGTGGTATGCCGTAGTAACTCGATGAGTGACTCCATACTTCTTGAACAGCGCTTCTAAGGTTCGGTTACAAAAGTGCGTGCCTTGGTCACTGATGATAGTGCGAGGAACACCAAATCGTTGAAAAATCTGAGCCTTGAGAAATTTGGCAATGACCTTAGAATCATTGGTTGGGGTAGCTTTAACTTCAACCCACTTGGAAACGTAGTCGACGGCTAAAAGAATGTAGGAGTGGCCGAAGGAGCTTGGAAACGGGCCCATGAAATCCATGCCCCAAACATCAAAAATCTCGCAAATCAAGATAGGAACTTGAGGCATCTCGTTCCTAGAAGAAATGTTACCAAGGCGTTGGCAACGATCACAATTCTTGCAAAAGAAGTAGGCGTCTTTGAAGATTGTTTCCCAATAAAAACCACAGTCTAAGACCTTGCGGGCTGTTCTTCTTGGGCCAAAGTGGCCGCCACATGCGTGGGCATGACAGAAGCTCAAAATAGATGGAATCTCATCCTCAGGAATACAGCGTCGAATGACTTGATCGGCACAAGTCTTCCACAAATAGGGCTCATCCCAGATGAAATATTTGGCTTGACTCTTCAACTTGTTCTTTCTGGCAGATTCGAAGCCTCTGGGGAAAATTCCAGTGGTGAGAAAATTCACCAAGTCAGCGTACCAGGGTGCCCTTTCTGTAACTGCAAGAAGAAGCTCATCGGAAAAATCATCTGATATGGGCATACCGTCGGATGCAGTTAACAGTCTACTCAGGTGGTCCGCGACGTGATTCTCAGCTCCTTTCTTGTCTTTAATCTCCAAATCAAATTCTTGTAAGAGGAGAATCCAACGAATTAGGCGGGGTTTAGACTCCTTCTTGGACAGGAGGTACTTGAGAGCAACATGATCAGTGTAGACTACAACTTTGGATCCAACAATGTATGAACGAAATTTCTCACAAGCGAAAACCACGACAAGAAGCTCTTTTTCTGTAGTTGTGTTATTGCATTGAGCCGGGTTGAGAGTTTTTGAAGCATAGTAAATAACATGACTATGCTTCTCAATCTTTTATCCAAGGACAGCTCCAATAGCATAGTCACTTGCGTCGCACATGAGTTCAAACGGGAGTCCCCACTGTGGTGGCTGAATGATCGGGGCTGAAGTTAGCTTTTCCTTCAACAAATCAAAAGCTTCTTTACACTTGTCATCAAAGATAAACGGGGCATCCTTTTGCAGCAACTTAGTCATGGGTTGAGCTATCTTTGAAAAATCCTGAATGAAGCGGCGGTAGAAGCCGGCATGGCCTAAGAAGGCTCGAATCTCTTTCTCATTGGAGGGGTACGACAGCTTTGTGATCAAGTCGATCTTTGCTCGATCCACTTCTATTCCCTTCGCAGATATGACATGCCCGAGCACAATTCCTTGTTGTACCATGAAGTGGCACTTCTCGAAGTTCAAAACCAAATCGGTCTCAACACACCTTTGAAGGACTTTGTCTAAATGCTCCATACACTGCTCAAAAGAGTCGTCATGGACTGTAAAATCATCCATAAAGATTTCGATGCAGCTCTCTATCAAGTCGGAAAAGATACTCATCATGCATCGTTGAAAGGTGCCCGGGGCGTTGCACAAACCAAAGGGCATCTTTCGACAGGCAAAGGTCCCAAAGGGACAAGTGAAGGTCATCTTTTCTTGGTCTTCTTGAGCTACAAAAATCTGGAAGTAGCCGGAGTAGCCATCTAAAAAGCAGAAATAGGATTTCCCAGCTAATCTCTCGAGCATCTCATCAATAAAAGGCAACGGGAAGTGATCCTTGCGTGTGGCATCATTTAACTTCCTGAAATCAATGCACATTCGCCACCCTGTTTGCAACCTCATCGGTATCAATTCGTTGCTCTCATTCTTCACAAGCTGGAACCCAGACTTCTTTGGAACAACATGTACTGAACTAACCCAAACACTGTCGGAGATTGGGTAAATGATTCCCAATTGGAGTAACTTCAGAATCTCTTTCAACACCATTTCTTTCATTACTGGGTTCAACTTCCTCTGAGGATATCGGGATGGTTTATGATTCTCTTCCAGAAATATGTGGTGTATGCAGATGTCGGGCTTGATCTCCTTGATGTCGGCGAGAGTCCAGCCGATAGCCCCTCTGTGCTTCTTCAAGAGAGTAACAAGTTGTGTTTCCTGGGCTGCGGTAAGGTCTTTACTCACGATGACAGATAGAGTATCTGCTTCGCCCAGGTGGGCGTACTTCAGGTGCTCGGGAAGAACCTTCAACTCCAGAGTTGAGGCCTTCACATGAGATGGAAGAATGGGTTCCGTGATGGGCGACAAGGGCAAACGGCCAGCCGTATTTCTGACAGAAAATTCATTGGCAGCGTATAACTGCTGTATGAGTTCCCGGATCTCTTTTTCCTCTTCTGAATCTGCAATGTGGTCGAGTATCCGTCCATAAAGTACCTGCTCTAAACTGTCATCCCTGAAATTGCACTCAACAAAATCATCAGTAATGAAATCGATAATATCCACCATAAAAAGTGCCTCGGGGTCTTCTACATGTTTCATGGCTTCGAATATATTAAATGTGAAAACATCCCCATCAAATTCAAAACTCATCATTCCTTTGTCCACATCAATCTTTGTGCGTGCAGTTTTCATAAATGGGCGGCCCAGTAAAATTAAAGATCTATGTGCAGACAATGTATCATCCATGTCAACAATGTAGAAATCAACAGGAAAGATCAATTCATTCACCTTAACCAAGACATCCTCTACTACACCTCTCGGGTATGCATTGGACCTATCAGCTAATTGAATGATAACTCAAGTATCTTTCATCGGACCTAGCTGTAACTCTTTGTAAACAGAGAAAGACATAACATTAATGGATGCTCCTAAGTCTAACATGACTTTTTCTACCTTTTTGCTCCCGATGATGCAAGGGATAGTGAACATACCTGGATCTCGACACTTTTGAGGCAACTTCCGCTGAATTATGGCTGAGACATTTTCTCTTACCTTGATTTTTGCATCCCTTCCATACCGTATTTTCTTGGCACAAAGTTCCTTCAAGAATTTTGCGTATCGAGGGACTTACTTGGTAGCATCGATCAGAGGTAGGTTGATCTCGAATTTCTTGAAAAGCTCGAAGATCTCTCTCATCTTCCTTTTTCTTGTGCCGTGCGAACCTAGAAGGAAAAGGAGCTGCATTAATAGGTTGAGGAGGTTTAGATAAAATCTGAACCTCATTAGGAGCAATCTGTGCGGCAGGCTGTGTGCCCTTAGCGTTGGGTTGGTCAGCAGTTACTGCAGTTTGCCCACTCAGCATGTGGTTGTATTGCTTCTGCTTCTCAGTCTCCACTAATTCTTTCCCACTCCGAAGAGTCACAACACTGACATTTCCTCTCGGATTCTGCTTGGCTTGAGATGGTAATTTTCCAGTATGCCCTTGCAGCTTGTTCAATTGGGTGGCAAGCTGAGTGATCTGTGTGCCCATGCTGCCTAAAGTGGCTTGCGTCTCTTGTTGAAAGGCCTTTTGGCTCTGCGCTAGGATACTTACGAGGTTGGTGCTTTGCTCCAAACTTTTCATGATCTCGCTCATCGACGGTGCTGAGCGATCTGCGTGGGCATACGGCTCACCCCTTGGGGGTCTCGGTGGCAAGTCTCCTACTGCGGGCGGATCTCCTGGTTGTCTCCAATGAAAATTGGGATGATCTCTCCAACCGGGGTTGTAGGAATTGGAATAAGGATCATTATTCCAATTCCTCCTGAAATTGTCTCCTCGTTGGGCATCATAATTGATTCCTCTGAGAGCATCTTGCTGCGCATCGCCTGATCCATAACAAGCTTGTTCAGTAGGTGACTCATGCAAATTGGGACACTCGTCAGTGAAATGCCCATGCTCAAAACACACTCCGCAGTGGTTTGGCCTTGCGTGTGCCACAGCTAAGCCTCGGACTAGAGAAGTAAGAGCATCTATCTTCTCATTCACTTCTGACCCTTCAGCTCGGTCGATTGCCCTTACAGGTCGATGTCTGCTGTCATCTTCTTCTTCGTATTGCTGTCCTCCAGAAGCCATGTCGATTATGAGCTGTTTGGCCTCGCCGAGGGTTTTTTTGGTAAGAGATCCCCCGCTGGCAGCATCGACGATTTTCCTATCAAAAGAAGACATGCCACGGTAAAAGTAATTAGTCAGAAGCTAATAATCAGTGAATCCATGGTCCGGGCATTTGCAGCAAAGCTGTTGAAATCTCTCCCAGTATTCAGCTAGGCTTTCATTCGACTTTGGTTTGATGCTACTAATAGCCATTCTCAGATTTGCAGCTCGAGTATCAGGAAAGAACTTTCGCAGGAATTGTCCTTCTAATTTCACCCACGTGGTGATAGACTCCGGTGGTAAATTGAACAACCAATCTTGTGCCTTTCCCTGCAAAGTATGGGAAAAAGTAAGTAACCTTAGGTTATTAGCAGTAAAACCAGTAGGTCTTAAAGTGGAGCACACGAGATCAAATTCAGACAAATGCTTGTGTGCACTTACTCCCGGCAAATCACCAAACTTCGGCAACACTTGAATGAATGCAGGTCGGATCTCCGCATTATTTGCAATCGGGGACAGCACGATGCAGATGGGTCTATTACTCTGAATACGACCGATTTCCCTGATGAGAGGCTCATGATCGGGTCCATGATCAGCCACGTTAGCATGAATGAGGGCTCTTCCTGCGGCAAGGCCTTGCGGGTTCGGTGGTGGATCTTCGTTATTGGCCATGTCGAGGTGTTGATCAGCTTCAAGAGTCTTTGTAGACTCCTTAGTATTCTTCTTCAACCGGTGTAACGTTCTCTCTGGCTCTGGATCGAACACTAAATCTTTATCTGCAGAGGAACGGGTCATAGACCAGAAAAATTAAAAATAAAAATAAAAACAAAGTAAATAACAAACTGAAAATTTCGAGTAAGCACTACTTTAAACTGATCCCCGGCAACGGCACCAAAATTTGGTGTGTCGTTTTTCACCAAAAATAAATGTTCTGACTTTCGTCGGCAAGCCAACACTGCAGAGTACAGTGGCGAGCAGGATCGTCTCCCAAGAGACCGACGAGGATTACTCTTGACTTTTAGTCTGCGTGCCCAAACTTCCAGAAACGTGTTTTGTGTGAATTATGTAACAAAATAAATCGAAGAATTTAAATAACCAACTAACGAAAATACGTGTGCAAATGAACTGAATTGAATCAAGGATAAAAAAAAGGGTATTCCGGATCCAACAAACTCCACTCCACTTATAACACCGATCATAGATGCAGGAATTAATTAATCAAACCATGCAAATCAGTTATAGTCACCGAAGACGCTTCTGACATGACCTCATCTCTCCATACTGTTTCGATAATTAAGAAGACACTTCATTAATTACTTCCCTAATCGACTGACAACTATAAGAGACGCTCTATGAGTTTAATGAGCCGACAGCAATGAGCACAAGAAAGACCCGATTATTAAATTACAGACTCCGACGCAGGACTGTAAAATTAACTCTGTTATTCTCCTAGTTATTTGAGCAACCATTTTACCACTTATTAAACCTAAACCACGATTACGTATGGCCGATTTAAATTGGCTAGTAATTAATCATAACCTACCAAATATTTGCAACTACTTGATAGACTTAGAATAATTACGACCCGAAATCCAAGAATAACAGATACATGCATCAATTAATTATGAACAATAATTAGATCTCACAGTTATATAAGTGGAGCTTCGTCGTCGTCACCGGAATACGAGTGAATTAGCTACTTTGCATGCTAGGATCGAGCAACCAAAAGTTGTATAATCGCACGATGATAATATCGAAAGAAAGAAGAAAATAAAACTGAATTAGAACCGTTCTCTACTGCCTTGTTTCTCGTCTCTAGCGTCTGTCTGAAAAATAAACTAAATACCTAATATATATCTACAATCCATAAAAGAGATAGATTCTAATAGGAAATAAAATCCTAGTCTAAATAATTATGGCAATTCCCATGCAAAATACTCCTAGAGGCGGTGAGAAAGCTTTTCCGCGTCCAGACTCGTGCGTGGGCCGAGAATTAAGTTCAGCAAGCCCAAAACGTATTCTGGACCGGGCCTCCAGAAATCTGTCTCAATATTCCAGCTGCATGCCCTTGCAGCTCAGTCCGCTCGAACTTCTTCCTTTTCTTTACTTTTATCTTTTCTTGCACCAAAAACTGCCTCTTTTCTCCACTTTTACACCACATCCCTACACAACTCGACAACACATCATATATCCAAAATACACAACTAGGGGATAAATAATAAAGAGAAAAGGCACCAAAAAGTTGTGATAATAACAAGTAGAATAAGTCCTATCAACAGGACTATGTTTGTCATACTTCTCTTGGCAGATCTTTTACTCCAGTTACTTTTCCTTATTAAATTACAAGGAAATTCACCCCTCATTATCATGTTTTTCTTATGAGTGTACAAAATTTGAAGGAGCCCACTGGTTATAAGGAAGCATGTCTCTACAAGGAGTGGATTGAAACAATGGATAAAGAACTGACAACACTTGAATCCAATCAGACATGGGAATTACAACCCTTACCTGCAGGGAATCATACTATTGGATCTAAGTGGGTGTACAAGGTAAAATTAAAGTCAGATGTGACTGTTGAAAGATATAAGGCCAGATTAGTTGCTAAGGGGTATAATAAGGAGTTTGAATTGATTATAGTGAAGTTTTTTCCCAAATGGCTAAGTCTGTTACTGTTAGATTTTTTTTTTTTTTTTTGCCTTGGCAGCTCAGTTCCTTTGGTATCTTCATCAAGTAGACATCAATAATGCATTTCTACATGGTTTCTTGTCTGATGAAATTTATATGACTATTCCTCATGGTTACACAAAAGAGAATCTTGGTGATGTCTGCCGCCTGAAGAAAAGTTTATATGGTTTGAAACAAGCATCCTGGGAATGAAATCTTGAACTGGGTAAACATCTTACCACCATTAGCTTCTTGCAATCAGATAATGACCATTGTTTGTTTCTCAAGGGTTCAGGTTCATTTTTCATAGCATTGTTGGTTTATGTGGATGATATCCTCCTCCATCTATTGAGTTTGATATTATTAAGTTTCCATATATGGATGGAGGAAAATTAACAATTCATTAACCAGTCTTGTGATGAATTATACATAACTTATTCAAATTTCATGTTGCATTTATCTGTGTTTTACTCCATTTTTCATCACTTGAGATTCTCTAGTCCCAACTTGTGTGTATCAATCATGTACCAAACCTCAAAATTATTATTTTTTCTTTTATTTTTTCTTCAATTTTAATTTCTTTAGGTTTAGTATAATTTTATTTAGGATTTATTCCACCCAATTAGGGTTTATAATTATTTTTTAATATTTAATTTGCAATTTTTAGTTAATATGGATTGATTATTCCAAACTTAAGGTATATAATTTTTTAAAATTTTAATTTTTAACAATAAATATTAATTATGATTAGTTATAATATAATAAATTTTATTTTTATAAACAACATTATTAACAATATATAATTTTAATGTTGGCACACAAAGTTGGGACTATAGGATCTCTACTCAATTTTCATAATCATATTTATGATTTTAATAATATTTATTGTAAAATAAAAATTAATTATAACATAAATAACCATAATCAACAAAAAAAAGAATTAAAATAATAATTGTGAAATTATAATCAACTATAATAATGAATTATTAATTGAAAATTAAATACTGCAAAAATATTTATAAACACTAATTAGCTGGGATGACACCTAATAATCAATTATTACATTAAAGTAAAACACACAAAATTGAAATTGAAGAAAAAAAAAGAAAAATTTGTAATCTGAAAGTGTAACACAGATAATGCGGCATGAAATCTCATATAAGATTATAGATATTAATTTATTATTGGTAAAATTATGACGTACGATGTACAGTTGTCATTGTTAATTAATTATGTTTTCCATCATATATTTATAAACACAATTGATATATAGATTTTTTTAATTACATTACGTTTTATAAACAAAATTGATAAATTTAGTACATATTTTTAGGATACAAAGTGATTTTTGTAACATTTTGTGAATGTATCTTATGAAAGGAAATATTAGCAATGCATGCATGTATATACATTGATAATCTATTGAAATCATATTAGAAAATTATGAATGATAATTTTTTGGATTCCGTGCTGTCATACTATATATTAGAGAGCACGGGTCTTTGGAAATTCTCAAGTCACTCAAAACTCGTGGAGTTGAAGCAGTAGCTAATTAATTTCTAATTCCTAAAATATTTCTAAAAATGGCTCCTCAAAAGCTGTTTTTCTTGGTCACCCTTCTGGTTATTGTATTAGGTTCTCTCTCTCATTAACAACAAAATATCTTCACCGAGAGGTTATAAATTATTATTCGAATAGTATTGTATACATTATTTCCTGAAAAATTGGTTAAAAAAAAGGAAAACAGAAATTAAAAACAATAAAAATATCGATCGATCGAGATTTTAATTTATTAAAATTCCCAACAAATTAAAATTAATGCAATAGGAGCCAATCTTATAATTTTCTTAAGATGTGACATGAACATTATTAATAGGCACAGTCATGACTCACGTCCATACACGCAAACGAAACACATGCATTTCAAATTTTCAATGATAACTTTTACGTATGTTTGTTCGTAATATTCCTGAAATTATATACATATATACTACATTTAACAACTTGTAATAATTAAGTTAGAACGAATGCAACTATTATTAATTATTATTATGGTGATTAATTGTTGTTCGATCCCAATTAATTAAATTTTATTAAATTATAATACTAAATTATATTATATATATATATACATATATTAAGTTTGATGATTAATGTATAAATATGAATATATATATACAGGTGGAATTAGCGCATCGAAAACATGTCGTTTGAAGAAGGATTGCCCAGAATGCAAAGTAGGTGTGAAGATGTGTGCGGAGGGGTTATGCAGTTGTTTAGACATGATTAATACTGATTATAATGAAAAGCCACGAAGTGGGAACTGCAAAAACGACAACGATTGTGCTAAGCTTTGTCCTAAATGCAGTTCCTATTGTTCTGAGACTATTTGCATTTGTTCCTGTTGAACACTTGAACCTACCCACCTACCAAATTTCACAAAATAATTAGGCCAAATTCTAGCTTTGGTCAATTTCTTAAGGCTTTATTATCAATTATATATATATATATATATATATATATATATATATATATGTTTCTGCAGATATATCTATATCAAATAAACGAATAAATTGAGAGATTAATTTCTTAATTTATGTCTCCCTTAAATTAATAAGTCTACTATTGTTTAATTTGTTGGTTTATGCAATGTATAGTATTCGTACCCCAGAATTGTGCCAGTGATCGAATAGCAGAACTTAAAATTTTCATACACAAGATTAGTTAACTTGCACTAGTGCAAGTGTGCAACGTATACGGTATGATCTGCAAAACCAACGACGATTTTGTCAAAGCTTGCCCTAAACACCTCACTTACTATGGTTCTCATCAGAATATTTGTATATGTATGTAATCAGTGGCGGATCTAGAAATTATTTTTGGGAAAGAAGCGACGGTTCTTTGCGCTTCTTGTTCGCTTGTGTGGCTAAGAATGAAGTGAAGAATCTCAAGAGGATTGCTAATATTTATGCATTTTTTTTATAATTGTGTTAGTGAAATGACGGTAGTTTCAAAATTCTTATTTTTTTTTGGGCAAAGGTACAAAAAAACACCTGAAGTATTTGTGAATTCCCGGTTAGACACTTAAAGTATGACTCGGCCCAGTTAGACACCTAAAGTTTTAAACTCAGAACATCCATGCCCCTCCGTCCACTGAGTTACACTGAGTTAAAATTGAACGTTAATGAGTTGAAACGGGATTTATTTACGAAGCAACGGTGGATGATTACTGCATTTACAAACCCTTAAACATCAAAAAACCCTAATTCCTAATTCCTAATTCCCCCAAATCTTAAAGTTTCCAGCTCTAATTCCTAACTCCCCCAAATAGCCCCAAAAAATTGGTAAAGTTTGAAGGTGAAAGTGACTCTCCATTTCGCGCGGTGCAAAGTTGAGGAGTAGTGGTCCCAAAGATAGCACATGTAACCCACAAATTCGACAAAAGGTAAAACATGCATGCCTCTTTTTGTACAAAAATATTATTCTTTAGTGTAAATGATGGAAAAATTATAAAACCCTAAAATAATTTGACGAATTCATTGTTAGAAGAACTCGAACGCCACAATCGCAATATCCAGTTCCTTCTTGCAAATCGGCACCCCATCTTCTTCGTGACGCTATTGAGTCAGTGGATGATGTGGATTCCATAATTTCTTCTTCAAATTAGGAATTAGGGATGGGAACTTCAAGAATTTGCATCTGCTCTCAAGAATTTGGGGAGATTTGGGGAGTTAGGAATTGGGAATTAGGATTTTTTTTATGTTTAAGGGTTTGTAAATGCAGTATCAGTGCACCGTTGCTTCATAAATAAACGCCGTTTCAACTCATTAACGTTCGATTTTAACTCAGTGGACGGAGGGGCATGGATGTTCTGAGTTTAAAACTTTAGGTGTCTAACTGGGCCGAGTCATACTTTAAGTGTCTAACCGGGAAGTCACAAATACTTCAAGTGTTTTTTTGTACCTTTGCCCTTTTTTTTAGTGAAACAATGTCATTTTGATTCGACTTTCTTTGATTTTTCCCAAATTAAATAGAAAAGATTGTTGTTGTTTATTAAAATGAATAATTGAAAAAAATAACTAGAATAAAATAGTTTTGAAATGATGTTTTCTAAACTTATTCATTATCAAAATTAAATTGGTTATGCCTAGCAATAAAATTTGGAAGAATAAATTCATACATACAGAGTATAATTTGGCATTTTTAAGAGTGACAAAATAATAAAAATGATAACTTAACACTATATTTTATAAATTATGTGAATAACATAGTTTAATAATTTCAAATAAAAAAATCAAAAGAAATAAGAAATTCAATCACAATTCACTATTGATTGAAATTTGGCATCTCTAGCTTTAATAAATATGTTATCTAAATCGAGATTTAAAAATTAAAATTTTAACCAGTAAAGAAACTAATTTAATTAATATACAATCATAAATTATAATCCAATATATAAAAAGAAAAACACACATATATATAAACCCTATGCAATTTTTGTATGTTACCCTTATATATATATATATATATATATATATATCAAAAGGACAAATAAATATCATCAGTTCGATTTTCCTAAATAAATTTATAATGTTGTTTAATTGGTACAACAATATATATAGTACATTTAATGTCCATGGCGTGCATCGATTAATAGTCTCACATAGTTATATGAGTTAGAGATCCTCTAGTCGCAAGTTGTAAGTTTTAACTGTGTGTTAATATTAAAATTGTATAGTGTTAATAATGTTTTTCATAAAAATATAATTTATTATATTATAACTAATCCTAAGTAATATTTATTGCTAAAAATTGAAAATTTAAAATATTATATACCATCAATTTGGAATAATCAATCCCAAAAATCAATTATATTAACTAAAAAATAAAAATTAAATACTAAAAAATAATTATAAATTCTAGTTGGATGAAGTAAACTCTAAATGTTAATGTAAAATTATACTAAATAAAAAAAATTAAAACTGTAGAAAAAAAAAATTAATATTTGGCATACGATTGACATACACAGATCACATGATGAGGATCTCATGTGTGTAAGTGTGTGTATTTATATACACACAATTCAATGTATAATAATTATACTTCGATTCCCATGATATAAAAACAATTGATACATCAATTTTTTTTTATTGTATTGTGTTTATAATCTTGTTTATAAAATATTTTTCTAGGACAGTGAAATTTTCTAAAATTTTGTCTTTTTTTTTCTTTTTTGTAGGAAGAAGCAAATAAATAAATTCATCCGATCCCCGCACAATATATATGCGATACATCAGTTAAAGAAGATTATGAAAATCGAACTTATTTAACCTTACGTCAGTAGTGTAATATTTCCTCGAATGAAAATTATTACCAACTTATATATATATATATATGTATAATCTATTGAAATCATATTTGAAAATTATGAATCATATTTAAGTGAATTTCATATCCCTGTCATCTATATATGAGAAGCACGTAGGGGGTAGTTGGATTGAACATTGAAGCAGTGGTTGATTTCTAATTAATTGTCTGCGCCTACCTACAGTTTACATCAAAATGACTCCTAATCAAAAGCTCGTATTCTGGGTCATCCTTCTGCTTATTGCCGTTGGTTGACTCTCTCTCTCTCTCTCTCTCTCACACACACACACACACACACACAATCAACTTTATTCTGAGTCTTTTTCTATATATCTATAACGATACACATATATATACACACAAAAAACTAATTTAATTAAAGCTAGCTAGCTAGGTTTAATTTTAGAAGACTTCACCGAGTTCTTATAAATTATTTGTATTATTTGAATTTATTTTCGGAAAGATGGTTTAAAAGAATACAATAAATTAAAATACCGATCGAGCATCTAATTATAAATTTCTCAACGAACCGTGGTAGGATTGAGATCTATCTTAATTATTTTCTAAAGATTCCAAGATTAATCCTATTTTTTGAACAACACATGTTACTGTACAGTCACATTCAATAATACTACTTTGTATTAATTAATCATATACATACATTATAATATAATTACTTTCACAGCAATAAAAAAAAATCGATCTAGCAATAGGGTGTTATCTGTCGCGACTGGCGACAGGGTCCCAACCGCTAATTACTAATTATTTTTATTATTTTTATCTGATTTTTTTAAAGTTGGCGACGGATACCACTGTGCTACGGCCGGCGATGGGCCCGTCGCGATATAATTAATCCTCAACCCTTGTTCCCCCAAATTAAATCGAGCCATAGCCCTTCTCTATCTCTCTTTCTAATCTCTCCCCCTCTCTCTCACGCGAATTGAAGCTGTGGCGGTGGTGCTCGCCGTGTATCTCGGTTGCGGCGGCGGTGACGTACTGAGGGCCTCTAGGCAGCGGCAGCGGAGGCGATCCTCTCCCTCGGCGGCGGCGGTCATCTCTCCCTCTCCGTCAACAGGTTTGCTCTCTCCTTTTTCTCTCCCTTTCTTCTTCTCTCTCTCCCTTAAGCCATATCCAACAGTGTGCATTATAATACAGTATCACTATCACTAAAATACTGCAGATTCTCAATTTCATCTCCAACAGTTTACACTATAATTCTACACTAAAAGAGAATATTCGAGAATATTCCTTTTATTTCATCTACAATTATTATTTTATAATTGATAACATATAGATTTATAAAATTTCATTTAATGAATATCTATATTTAAATTCAAATTTTCGTAAATAATGTACTTTTATCTATTTTAATATTTTTATGTATTATTAGGAAAATATTTGTATCTTTTTATTTTATTTTATGTGTATTTTTATTTCATGTAATTTTATCTATTTTAGTATTTTTATGTAGTTTTATTGTTGGTGTGATTTTATTTATTTTAGTATTTTTATTGTTGGTATAATTTTTATCTAATTTAATTTTATGTATCAACATTTGTATTTAATTAAATTTATCACATATAATAAATTTTAATATTAATTATTACAACATATTATTTAAAATACAATACAAATAATATACACAAAATACAAAACAAAATATAACATTAAAAAAAAAATTGGATGCCGCCCGAGGAGAGAGGGACGGCAAATATAGCGTCCCTCTCTCCAATCCCCTATTTTACTGTTGGAGATGCCGCCGCCCTTGGAGAAGAAATCTGCTGCAAAATGGTGATTTGGTGTCTCCTTTGGAGATGCCCTTAGAACATGTCCAACAGTTGCTCTAAAACTCTACTTTAGAGCAAAAGAGGGAAAAAAGAGGCTCCAACAACTGCTCTACTTGAGACTCTAAAATAGAGATAGAGTTTTTTTGCTCTATTAATAGAGTTGTACTGTACATGCTCTAAAATTGTTCATTTCCTTTTTTTTTTTTAGATATATGTAATCTGTTTGGCTCCAACAAAATTATATGATTTATATTAATTATTATGATTTAATATATGTAAAAAATCTGTTATGATTTGTATTTTTGTTTCACGATTTTTTCTTTTTTTTTGTTAATTTACATGATTTATATTTATATTTATTAATCTTATACTTGAATTTATTTCTTCCTTAAAAACATTAACATAAAAAATTGTATATCAAAACAAAATGACATCAAAATAAAATGGCATTTAATAAGATTAAATAATAAAACTACTAGATATAAAAAGAAAAAAATAGAAAGCATTAAAAATACAAATAAAACATTGAAATGTTTCCATGTTTTATTATTATATAGTGTGAGAAATTTTAATAATTATTTTTGTTGGAAAAATATTGATTAAAGTAAATATATAAAAAGGAATAATATGGAATATTCCTTTTTAGAGTAGAATTTAGAGTAAACTGTTGAAGATGAAGTGAGGACCATGCTGTATAATAGAGATAAAGGTGTTGTAAAATAGAGTCAATTGTTGGAGATGACCTTAGGCAGTAAAATGGTGACAGATCAAGTCTCCGACAAGAATCCTAAGAAATCTCAGTTTGTATAATTAATTAATAATGTACTCAGAAATCTCCATTTTGGTGTGGATTTAATCATGAAAGTATTCTTCAGTTCAATTATATAATTTGGTATCGAGGTATTGATAGCACATTGAGTGTGTGTTTTGTGCGACTCTCTCAGCATCGTAAGCAAAAAAGAAATAGAAAAACATTGATGATAAATTGATAATTGATAAGTGAAGATTGAGTTAGAACTTAGAAGTAAAAGGAGCCAAAATTGAGTACCCATATTTAGAGACAAACACAAAATTGAATTTTCCTTTTTCTTTCTAAACTCCTCCTATATTTTAAATTAAAAAATTAGGAAGAGTGCAATATTTGGAGGAAATTTTCACTTTCTGTTGCTTTGGCGGGATAATGAATCAACCGTGGAGGTAACATTATAATTTGATTCTATATATATATATATATATATATATATATATATATATATATATGTGAAGTTGTACGTAGTGCTATATATTTCTCAGTTTCATTTAGTGTTTCATTTCACGGGGTATCTAATGGGCATCTACAGTCCAATATAAAGTTAGTTAGAATGTAGACATGTATTATTGATTATTGATATAGTAGTAGTGGTGGAAAGGTTATTTGAGGTAAAATGATTGCTGATTAGCACCAAAGGTATGATCATACGGTTGCAGCAAGGAATGATATTGGTAGAATAGTATGTTGTTAATAGGAGTATTAGAATTATTATTTTGAATATGTTACTCAAATTTGTGGTTGGTTCTCAATTACTTCTACTCGAACATTTCCCTCAGACTTGTGTCATTATGTAATCCCACGTTTCTTGATGAAAGAATATCTTGGAAATTACCTAGAAGCATGTATCAACTATTTTTGTATCCTGGTCCAAAATCCCATCGCTACATCGGATTTTTTTTGTTGTATTTAATTTACTAGATTGGTGATTGTTTGTGATTAATTAATTAGAATTATATGTCCTTAATTAATTGTTGACGCACATTATGATATGATATGATTTAAGGTGGATGGTCATTGGAATGCTACTTGAACAAGGAGTGCCCGCCATGTGATCCAGGCCATGGTAGAATCAGATGTGATCCAGATCATGGCAGAATCATATTTTTTTTATAGAGGAGCTACATAACATTGATTTACGATGAGCGATGACTCCATGTTATATGAACTTGCACAATTGAGAAAAAAAATAGTGAGAAGAAGGGATTGTTGTCATTCGTTTTTGCATCTACTTTTCATTTTTTTACATGCGTATGATATCTTTTTGTTTTATACCACTTGTTTTCTTTTTATTATTTTTTTAGTGAAATAATATCTTTTCTACATTTAGAAAATCACTACATTATACATAAATATAAATTCATAAAGAATAATATAAATGATTACATACAATTATAATTATCATAATCTTATAACATCTATTGAATAAATATAGAGTCCTAAATTTTTTATTGTCAATTATAATCCATAATCCATAATGTCTTTAATTCAAATTCTAAGCTTGAAACCTAATTTAAGTTCTATAACTAAGAAAATTCAAAATTTAATTCAAACATCCAAATTTAATTTAATAATCTATAAATATAAACATATATTTACTAAATCAAAATAATAAAACTTTAAACTAATATCAAAAGGACAAATTAATAATGGGATAAATCATAAATTAAATAAATAAAAATTAGTATATAAATTGGAAAATAAAATTGAATAAAAATTACAAGATAGGATGAGTGTTTTGTGCTAATTTTTGTTCCAAAAAAAATGCTTTTTGAGCACTGATACATTATTATTATTATTATTATTATTATTATTATTATTATTATTATTATTATTATTATTATTATTGAGTATATATAATTTATTAAGTTGAGTTAATTTTAAAACATGGCCCACCCCTCTCACTCTTTAATTCTCTTTCTTCTCCCCATCTCTCACCTCTCTCTTCTTCTTGCAAACAGCTTCTCCATTTCTCCCAGACAAACTGTTGCTGCAAATAGGTTGCAGACAAAATCAATTTTTTCTTTTGTTTTTCTTCCCTGCATCTTACTCTCACCTTAGTAGATCTCATTTGCCTTCCTAAAATGCCATGAGGATCGAAAAGCTGTAGGGGCTGAGGCAAAAATATCAAGCACTCTAAGTAGAAATTTCTGGCGATTTTTCGATTAGGGAGAGCTAGGGCCCCCCTGAATCCGCCATTGGATCCAGGCATCCTGTTGTGTATGGATTTCAAGTGCATATGTTCTCACATGAACATGATGGAACAATTCGAAATTAAAACTAATTAACGTGGACAACGACGAACACAAAACAACCATTGCATTGTACGTTATCATTTATATTAATTATGTCTCTACATATATATCAAAATAATGAATAAATTTCGAGACTCTCTTTCTCTTTCTCTTTCTCGTATCTCTTTCTCCAATGAATAACAATTAAAATATAGAATGGAACTAATTAACCTAACTATGATGATAATTATTGAGAGAACAACACGCGTACTCTTGGACGACAATTTAAAAAATTCCAATATGTATTGATTGTTTAACAACGTAAATGTGTAATATTATTTGAGTTATATATATATATATATATATATATGTATATAATCGCCGCAATATTGTGTCCGAGCGGTACTTGGCATGAATTATGTTTCATAAAGTCTGGTTCAATACACTTTCAGAGTGTAGTCCTTTTTTCTTCTAAAAAATATAAGTAAAAAATCTGTAGTCCCTGTGTTGTCCTGCAATTTTGTAAATAAAATTTTGACGACAAAAAATATTTAGAAAATATTAAATCTACTTTGCATTTTAATTAAGGGTTAATTGCAAGTATTGAGATAACGTTTGTCCCATTTTGTAATTTTCGTATAACGTTTAAATATTTGCAATTGATAACATAACCTTTATGTTTTTTTTCAATTTTAATACCGTTCAAGTTTTCCGGCCACACTCTTCCTATGGGAAATTCTATCCCTAGTGTGTCATGTGTCACAATAAATCTAATGTGACACTTTTATGTGTTATAATAGATCTATTGTTACATAAGAGAGTGTCACATTAAATCTATTGTGACACATAATAGACTACATGTGGTAAGTCATAAAATTTCTCCTCTTCCCACATGTGCAATTTTTTTCCACGTCTACAGGACACATGTCCAAATATTTTCCATGCCTTTCTTCTCTCTCTCTACCGCGCTACTCTCTCTCTCTCTCTCTCTCTTGTCTCTCCTAAGACTTCTCATAATCCATTCCATTCAAATCTTAACCAAATAAATTAAACATAAAACTTAGAATAAAAGAAAAAAAAATATTAATAAAATCAAACGAAAAATTGGGATAAAAGGAAAAACATAATACATCCTCCGATTTGCAGACATTAGGAGAATCAAACGAATAATTTGATCGTAATAATGGTTTATAATTCGTCTTTAGCATCAACGTCAATGCTTTTAAGGCCCATTGTTGAGATGAGAGTGTTCTTATTTTTCTATGTACGCCTCGGATTTGTTGAAGTTTTGATTGGAAAATTGAGAGAGGTGGGAGGAAGTTTGGGAAAGTTTGGGTGACTGTTGAGATCTTTAACCTAATCGGCGCCGTTTAGCCATAAAGCATAAATGATGTCGTTTAAGTCGTCGGAAAAACTATATATGTGGATCTAAAATCCAACTCATCAGATGGGTCCCGTAAAAAAAATTGAGGATGTTAAAATTACGAAAAAATTGTAAAAGTTGTGTTATCAATTGCAAATGTTTGAATGTTATGTGAAAATTACAAAATAGGATAAATATTATGTTAATATCTGCAATTAATCATTTAATTAATTGACTAAGTTAGCTGAAACCTTTAATTAATTGACTAAGTTAGCTGAATTTATTTTTATTAACTAAACAATTAATATTCAGGTAAGGCAATTTTCTGGGTAATTAGCAACTTGCATTTTTGAATTACACTTATTTTACATAATGTATAATATAAAACAATAAAATTGACATTTCACACTATTTAACTAATATTTGTATTGCAAGGTGCACCCTCAAATAATTTTTAATAGTTTTTCCAAAGAAAAAAGTATTGGAATAAATTAAAATATAAGTGGTGGTTTAATCTGCTTACAATTTGTATTCCTGTCTGTATCTCTTCGCGCGGCCTCTCTCTATGCCACAAACTTTATAATTTTGACATTTTTTTTCCTTTTATAATCAGTTATCTAGAATTATATTCTTATGTTTTGTTTGCAAACAACAAACTGTTTACTCTCATTTAAAAAATATTGGCATGTAAAACAGTTTATAGCTTTGAATAAGTTGTACGTTCATAAGTTTAAATTAAGTTAACGCCATAACTCCTGTATATTTTCTGCATGAGCCGGCCCATTAGACGACCCGATCCGACTCACGCGCTCGGCCAAAAAAAAAACTGGTAAAATATAGTATCAATCTTTACACTAAAAAGTATCATTTAAAGTTCAAAAAGTATCAATTGTATCATTAAAAAGTAACTGGTCTGCTACTTATCTTTTATGAGTTTATGTAGTTCAAATTATATTTTTTTCCATTCCATTTAATGTTTAGAGTTTGGGAGGTTTAGGTTTTTTTAGGGTTCATCGTTTTTTAGGGTTTTTTAGGGTTTTTTAGGAATTTTTTAGTATTTTTTAGGGGTTTTTTTTAAGGTTTATGTTATTTTTTCAATTACCATTTATATTTGTTTCTAAAAATTAAATTCACTGTTGAGCTCAATGCACGAGCCCACGCGTTAACGTCGGCCATCGGGCGAGTGCATTGCTCGAGTCGCCGAATTAAAAAAAATCATTCACTTTCTTAGGGTCCATTAAATAAATTTTAGGATATATATTTATATTTATTTTTAAAAAATAAATTAATTCATTTCAATTTTTAAGATTCACTAATTGTATTTTAGGGTATATAATGGGGGGGGGATAAAAATAAATAAAAATCGAAAAAAATAAAATAAAATAAAAATAATAATAAAAAAAAAATTAGGTGCGTGTACGTCACGCGTGAAAATGGGATTTTTTTTCGTTCTGGGCCGATCTGATTTAATGGGCCGGGCCATCAGACTCCTGCACTGGCCCTTCAGTTAATTAATTTGCAAGAAAATTCACAAACTTTGATTTAATTAATTTACCATTTAGACACAACTAAAGTGTTACACTAATATCCAATATTTTGATTTATATAAAATAGTCACACCTCAAAAAATTCGGAGGATGAAAAATTAACATTGTACAATAGTAATCCCCAAATTTGACACTCCCAAATTTGATTTAATTTATATACGTTGAAAAATATTACTACACTAGAAATTTGATCTCACTAATTATTTTTTGGGGGTATTAATGAGTTATTATATATTGCAACATTTTAAAAGTCGTGCTAAATTATAAATTTATTCAAACCCTTTAAATGATATATTAAAATAAATCAACACAATTTTAACAACTCAAAACCATTTGTTCAGTAATAGAACCTCGAGCAAATTGTAGAGCATATTTGTCAGGTCGTGGAATGTGAATATATATGCGATCAATTAGTTAATCATCTCTTGCAAATCACAAAAATAAATATAGTTGAACATCACAAAAATAAATGGAATAAATAATTAGCAGTATTCTAATTAAATCAAAAGTTTTACTACAGCTAGCCAAATTCCCAATTAAAATTTTATTTTGTGTTTGTTATTGCACAATTTCATTTTTCGTTTTTCTTTTCTGGAGACATTTACATGTCAATAAAATGAGACATTTAGGTTAAATATATTAGGGTACGTATTTCTATTTACACAATCAATTTTTCATTACATACTATTAAATACACCGTACTTTTAACTTTTCCTATATATTGTTTTACATTATACAATACACTCATTTCCAATTTTACCCACCAGTTTAAAAAAATCATTTTGAATCAATTCAAAAACAAAAAAATAATTTATTCATTGCTGTCATTTTTTTTCTTTACGTGCAGTGTATATTATCTTATTATATGTATAACAACAATATCAAAAAAAATCATTCTCAAATACAAAAAAAAAAAATAAAAAAAATTGACCTATGGATAAGAAAAAAAATGCAAAAAACTAATTAGAAATCTTTGAATCCTATGGTAATTTTGGATATTTCTAGATTGATTGAATAATCTATTTTAATTTATTGATGAAATGGTTAAATATATAGGATATGCAAGAATTATTTAAAAAGCGAGTGCAACCAATTTCTTTACATATATTATTATAAGCTAGATAAAGGCTTCAACAATCATTTTAATTGATTGATTGAATATTAGAAGTATATATTGGTTGAATAATCATTTAGTTAATTTGTGAAACACGCCATTTATATTTAATTAAACCGATCATTTAAAGATAGATTGCAAACCGTTTTATATTTACCTAAAAAGTTAACAAAACTAATTAAGGTAAATATAAAACGGTTTGCAATCTATGTATAATTGTTGAAACAAAGATTAAATGATTGGTAATCTAGAATTTTGACTAATAGTTAATTAAGATAATGTCATGCTCAAAATATCTAATGAGTTGCATAAAATAATTTACTAACTAACTAATTAATTAAAATATTTATCGAATATTAGAATTCAGTTTTCGGCTAGTGTTTTGGGCGGGAAAGCTAGCTACTATTTAAAGTATACTTAATTATTTTTTTAATAAGATTAAGATGTATTTGAAATTGAATCCTACACATGCACACAAATGATATGAACAAATAATTCCATTTGAATTAACTTTACATGGCAAAAAAATTAATGAATCATGCATCACGATCACATGACGAGATCAAACGTCAATATTGTGATGTAAATTAATTAACTTGGTATTATGATTATCATTGTTGTAAAAGGAAAAGGCGTGATTACGGTGATCTTTACCCTAATTAATGAGAAAGTGCATGTGAATATACTCCTATAAATTAATCAAATCACGATCACATGAGTTGAAACATCTATAAAAAGTTTTTTTTTGTTTTTTTTTTGGCATACCCATAAAAAGATGATTATTGATATAAATAGCTAGAAGGAATCACGATAGATGCAACATATTCTAATAATTAAAAAAAGGCGCAGTCATATTTCAAACACCTATATAAACAAGGTTAAAAGAATGTACCAGTATCAATTTATATATATCTTCGTGCAATCAAACACTTATTAATTTCAAGATCTAATTAATATGGGTTTTCAGAAGTTGATTTTGTTGGTCATCTTTTCGCTCATTGTCTTAGGTGAGCAATTAGCATCTCTCTCTCTCTCTCTCTCTCTCTCTCTCTCTCTCGTATTTGACCATTATAATACAGTCATGCATGGTAAATTAAGTGAACAATTAATGTGTAATTAATTTATACAAACCCATGCAGTACACATATATAATTGTAATTACTCTTGAAATAATTATATATTAAATTATTATTCTAACTTAATGTATAGTAATCTATCTCATGATCCTGATTAATTTATTTTTTATGATTACAGCAAGAACATCAGCAGCAATATGTACAACCAATGAGGGATGCGCAGGCCCATGCAAAGGCATAGGCGCTCCGTTTTGTTTGGAACACATTTGCTATTGTTTACCACCATCACCGCGTGCAAAGCTCAACAATATTCATGGTAATTAAAATTAATTAATTACTCTATATTTTTCTTAACGTTACATACGTAAACCTCAAACTAATATTTAAACGTAAGATATATATATATACACACACACTCACACTCAAAACTAACATCTCTCTCTCTCAGGTGGATGTAAAAGCAAAAAGGAGTGCAGGAATCTATGCATACGAGGATATCCCCTGTGTATGAATGGGTCGTGCATTTGTACCGACGGCATGATATGATATGATACGAGAACGTACTCATGGATGTTGAGAATTTAGATGCGCCCAATAATTGACTGATTAATTGTGTCAGCAACACATATGCATGCATGCGTTTCTGTATTAATAAAAACAAGTTAGAATATGTCTTTTCAGACATCTAAATAAGAAGTAAATTTGGAGATCTCTCTCTCTCTCCCTCTCAAATAAGTCTGGTCTCGATCGGTTGTTGTTCAGCTATGACGGATGATTAATTTCGATCATTTCAATCTTTTTGTTTAAATCTAGGACCATAGTTGAAATTCGGTCTAGGCGGTGCCTTGCCGGCAGTGTTCTTAAAACCGGACCGGACATCGAACCGGTGAATTTACCGGGTCACTGGGTTACTGGTTCAACCGGTCGAACCGTTCTAAAAAACCGGATAACCCGGTATATATATATATATATAAATTATATAAATTAGTATCATGACAAATATATTAAATAAGTTTAAAAATACACAATTTATATCAATGCAAAGAAATAAAATGTTTAATTTATTGATAGTTATTGCATAAGTTAAACAGTTAAAAATATAAATTTATAAAAATAAATATTGAACATCAAATACTAGATTTTTAGAAAATATATAATTAAATATTAATTTTAATTACACATAGTAATACACGATAACAATAAAAAATATTGATAATTATTATTTCACAACCCACTACTTTAGATATTAGATCTTCTTTTCATTTATTTTAATTTAAAAAATATTAAATTAGATATTGTTAAATATTAATTTTAATTATATGGTAAACATTGATTTTATTTAAAATGATTTATTTTAAATTTTTGCATATACATATATATTATATTCTTAAATAATAATATAAGAGTGTGTTGGCCTAGTTAGTTAAGTACATTGTTGAAAATTATAGAATTTTTGAAGGTCTTGAGTTCGAATCCTTTCAGCCACATATTGAAGGAGTTGAATTAAATTTTGCAGAATTAAAAAAAAAAAGGGCCGGTTCACCGGTTTTGATCGGGTCACACTAGGTCAGACTTGACCCGTAATAAACAAACAACCGGATTGGACTAATGGCCGGTTCGCGGTTAAACCGGTCGAACCGGCCGGTCTGGTCCGATTTTCAAAACACTGCTTGCCGGGCCGATTTCAGTGTAATCGGCCGTTTATGCGGTCAATATAAAAAGTTTGGCTATTTTTAATAAATGAGAGTTCTAGACTTCTAGCTTAGTTGGTAGAGCATAGCAGCATAGGTTTACTAGGTCGCTTGTTCTAATCCAGCTCATAATAACATCATTATGTTTCTCTAGTTTTTAAAATTCTGAAAATGGGAGTTCTAGCTTAGTTGGTAGAGCATAGCAACACGGGTTTACTTAGGTCGCTGGTTCAAATCTAGCTGATAAACATTATTTTTTTCCTACTAAATAAAAAAAACAATATTTTTTTCCACTTTTTATGCATTAATAAGAGTCTAACCTAAGACCTTAGAACGTGCAAAGGAGCATTAAACCATTATACTAGATATCAACTTATGCTTAAATGTTGTTTTAATGATATAAATAGATTTATATAATAATATATTACAAAAAATAAAAATGCCTAGCTCCGCCTAGGCCCTGCCTAAACCGTCTAGGCCCTAGGCGTCCCTAAACCGCCCGACTAGCGCCTAGCAACTTCTCCAACCTTTATCTAATTATAATGTTGAATACAACAATACATTAATTAATTCATTCATAGCACGCGCGCGGCAAACATAATTAATATTTTGAATTCTCGCATCTTATATATAATTTGTTATGGACAGATAATTAATATATATAGATATATATAGGTGTTAGTTCAAATGCGTGAATCATCCCCCCTGTAGAACCTATAAACTAATCCTAGTCATTCGCCTTTTTAATTTTTCATGGTTAAAATTAATTTGATATGGATGAGATCAAATATGCAATTAACTAAAAGGTTTATAAATTGAGGGTATTTAGTAGTTTAATTATATATAGAATATCAAATCCCACATTTATGGCATATATATTTTCATATAATATACTTGATTATTTACTTTCTTAATTCTTATTATATATAAAAAAATGTATCTCTACATACATAAAAAAAGTCATTAACAAATCAAAACAAATATGGTTAGTTAATTTTGTTATTAATTTAATATCACTACAAGGAATTCACATTTTAGTGACGGATAGGTCCGTCGGTAAATCACATTTTTCCGTCGTTAGATTGTCTTAACGACGGATACCGTCCATTGTTATATCCTTCGTTGGCAGCAAATCTAATAGCGGATATAGACGGTCGTTAAGTGTTACCGATGGACCTAACGTTGGATCCATCCATCGTAAACTTTGTTCCCGTCAACAGTTATCTCAGACTCTAACGACAGAAGGATTCATCGTTAGGGTGTAATGACAGAACATGTCTGTCGCTAGAAAAGTGGCGTTGCCGGTCATATATTCATACTAACGACGGACTCGCCCGTCTCTACATCTGTCATTAACTATAATATTTTTATTTATTATTTTATTTTTATTTAATATTTTTTTTAATATTCATTCCGATTTTGATTTTTGTTTATAAATTTTGTCAAAACACAAATATACACATAAAATGAAATACATATGTATATATGTCCGATAAAACACATTAAATGTCAAAAAATATTAGCATTTATAAATGACAATAACATGATAAAATAAGTGTATCAAATTAATATAATCAGAATGAAGATGGAGGGGCCCCTAAATTGCGCACGTATCTGCTCAAATATAGTTGTCTGTTGTTGTATCATCTCCTGCTTCTGACGTATCTGTTCTTATTGGACCTGGAGAAGCTCTGCATGTGCGTCCATCTTCGCTTATAACTCCCGAATGGCAGCCTGAGTGCTGGGCTGTGGAGGAGCTGCAGAAGATACACTAGCGGTTGAAATGCTCCGTGATCGACTGCCGAGCCCATATATGCGGTTCTTCTTATAGTGCTGGCGGACAGTATTGACATAAATTTGGCTCATATCCAACTCTGGTGTACGTGTTTCTCTGCTCTCTGCCAATATGTCCATCACTCATCGATCATCTTTCTGAATTTATGCCAACATTATTTATTTTTATCAATAATAAAAAAATACCAGTATATTTCATCTTTCTGAATTTATTCCTACACATTGACAATTTCATAGCTCCAACACTCAACTTCCAATTAACAACACTACAGATGAAAATTACTATCAACATGTCTACAAAACTACAAGAGAAAAGCATTGCAAATTTCACACTGTTCTTGTATCTACCAGGGCTACTACAACGACTCCATACAATGTGCAATAACTTCATTCATCATTTTAATGCCAAAACCAGATACAAAAGAGAGATCAGAGAGAGAGGGAGAGAGACAGAAAGAGATGCAGGATGAGAGAGAGAGGGTGAGACTTACGACGTCGGAAGCAATGGCAGTCACGGTGGAGGTGGTGCTCTGCTGCGGCTGCTATCAGCGCATAGAAGGAGAGAGAGAGAGAGAGAGAGAGAGAGAGAGAGAGAGAGAGAGAGAGAGAGAGAGAGAGAGAGAGAGAGAGCAAAGAGCAGAGAGAGATCAGAGAGAGAGAGAGAAACAAAAATAGATGTAGGGTGAGAGAGAGAGGGGGTGAGACTTACGACGTCAGAGGCAATGGTAGTCACGACAGAGGCGGTAGTGGCGGCGCTCTACTGCAGCTGCTATATGCCGGCAGAGGGAGAGAGAGAGAGAGAGAGAGAGAGAGAGAGGAGATAGAGTGGGGGGAAGATGACAGCGGCACGGTCGGGCATGTGTTAACCATTTATATGGTATAACACATCACACCTTGCATGTGAGATATATAATACCATGCATAATTATTAATGCAAACTAAAATAACCTTGTACTCATTCCGTTCGTTTTGTTTGTTGTTTTAGAATTTTAATCTAGAATTAACAATTAATTTTTTGGACTAACATATCCCTCCCTTTTATATTACATAAAATCCTATTCACTTATATTTTCCTAAAAATTTGAATTTTTTTCCTCTCTCCATATATTTGTAAGGTTAAATTTAAGAGAGAGGGTGTCAAAATATATAAAACAACAAATATTTTGAAAAAAAAGAAAAAATCTAAAACAACAAACAAAACGAAATGGAGGGAGTGATAAACATGGCTTTTTCATGCATTTAGGTGGTTGTTTGGATGATATTTGAAGATTAATGTGTGTTTTAGTTAGTGTTTGATTGTTGTTTCGGTTTTTCTCGTGCACTTTCACGTTTTGCTATTTTTGTTGAAGTTTGAGCTAAAAAGAGGATACTTACAAGAACCAATTCAGTTAGGAGATATGCCAGAAAGATAGAGGATCGAGTTGGGGTCATTTTACAACTTGAATCGGGTCAATCGGACAAGAAATGAACAAGAACGGAGCAAAACGGCGGAGCGTATCAGGAGGTATGCAAGCTGGCACGGACCGTGCTGAAGACAGCACGGACCGTTCTGAAGACAGCACGGACCGTGCCATGTGACAACATACTGAATACCCACGGTACCGATGGCACGGCCCGTGCTGCTAACGGCACGGACCGTGCCCCATGTTGAAGGTTCAACGACGTGTTTTGTGGGGTGGCACGGACCGTGCTGGCTGTTCCGGAAATTTTGGACTTCTTTCCTTACTGGACTTTGTATTCCTCAACTATTTAAGGCTCCACTTTACATGATTTTTGGGATGACTTTTTCACCCTATATTGAAGCAGAGAAGTGCTGTGAAGAAGAAGAAGAAGGTGGAGAACAAAGATTAATCACCCGACATAAGTTATTTATGATTTTTTATTCAATTTCTATTATGAGTTTTGTAATGAATACAATATTTTCTTTAGATTTCTATTTTGCCATGAACGGCTAAACGCATATTAATTCTAGGGTTTGCAAGCATGTTGAATCTATGTGTTTAATTTAATTCTGTTATTTTTCCCTTCTGATTATTATGTTCAATTGTTCAAGTGCTATTATTCTCATGCATAGATTAGTGGTCATAATTGATGCATGCTAGCTAGTTAATTTGAGACCTGGCGGAGATAATTAACTAGTAGGATTAATTGAGCATTTTGATACATGTTCTACGGAATCTGTATGGGGTTTAATCTGTTGATCTATCGGGAGTTAATAAATTAGTCTAGAGACGAAAGTGATAGGTAATTTATTAATCTACATCTACCTTGAGACCTAGCGGAGATAGGTAGTTATATTTCTGATTCTTCACCAATAATCGGATTAAAGTGGGAATTATTAGGATTGTATTAAGACATAGTGGATACATGTGTACTGCATTCCCTAGGATTAATATTTTGTTAATTGATTGAGTTTGTTGAGTTTGGTTAAGTGAATTAATTGTGTCTTTTTGGGTGTCGTTTATTGTCTCTAATTTCATTTAAATTCGCGTCTAGATTTAGTAAATTCAAAATTGGTAGCCTGGATAATAGAAAACTGTTAGCTTAATACTCAGTGTGGTTATATTTTCAGTCCCTGTGGATACGATACTCGATTCACCAATTATATTGCAGTGACCAGTGTTAGTTGCAGATTAGTGCATAAAAATTAGTACATCAGGGAGTATATATTAATTAAAAATCTTATTATAGAATATTCACACAATTTACGGTAACTAATTATATAATTAAAGGATATTTTAGGAATTAAAATTTTATATAGAATCTAATACATCTAAGCAAATTATATATTATTAATATATATTTTTAATACACCAAACAAACATGATATTGATATCTTATACAGTATAACGCATCCTATGTTAATCATATTTAATCTTATACTATACTATCTAACAAATTAAACGAGCCCTTATTAAAAAATTACAATTTTGACACCATTCATTTGAAATCAATCTAGACTGTATAGATTAGTTTATACATAGGGATGAGTTTTCATTTTAACCATACATACATACATATATATATGCATATATATATGTATGTATATGGATCATTTGTAAATAGATGTCTTGTGTAAATTTAAGGGATTGATTCTATCCATTAGAATTGTTAGATAGGTCTATTTTAATTTAATTATTTTTTTATATTTATTTTATGTATAAAAGGTTATAATTATCATTGTAAATTTAATGAAATCTTCTAATATATCTTTGAACTCTTAATTTTCGGGTTTTTTCATCATGTGTTTCCCCCTTTTTGTAATTATTTTGTATATTTTTGGATCCCATATTTGATATTTTTGTAATCAACATTTTAGAATTTTAGTCTCCAATTAACCATTTTCAACATACATGAATTTTATATATTATGCATATCACTCTCTAAACGATGGAGAAATTAATTAAATCAATATTAATATTATTACATAGTTATCTTTTAGTTATTTTATTGTTATTTCGATATTATTTTATTTTATTACGTTAGTTTATTTAGTAGTTATTTAATTTTAGTTTTTATTCCCAATTAATAAAACATTTTTAATAGTAATGAATATATTTTAACTATATCAAAATAATAAATTTGCATGTTCCATACTTGGTTAATATGAAATGTTATACTACTAAATTACAAGCATCTTGGATAACAAAATGCACTAATTGTGTGTTAAACATTATAAAATAAGAAAAAAATCATTATAAAATTTAAGAATAAATTAACAGTTTATGTTAACATCAAACAACCTAAACATACACTAATCAAATAAAACAAAAGCATTACAAAATAGTTGACAAACGGGATTTTCACCTTTTTTCCCAAGCATAATTCATCTGTTTAGTATGACCTTTTTCTCTATTTCCCGTTTTAAATGTTGTTTTTCCGTTAAGTCGTATAATAAATGTGTTTAACGCATCCGTGTGTGTTTCAGGGCGAATCGAGAGGGTCGAGCCTCCAAGGAGCAGAACAAGACGCGACTCGGGCACAATGTTAGCGCGAGTGCGCGTTCAAACAGAGGCCCGGAAAGCATGTGTTGAGGCGCGGCCTGAGCACAGAGGCCCGAGGCGCGACCAGCTCGGTCACGCCACTCGGCGCGATTGTAGAAGACAAATTCAAGTTTTAGAAGATTATCAATTATCATTCGGGTTTACTCTAATATTTGTCTATGTTATTTAATTTTCTTGTTGATTTTTGCTTTCTTTCCATTTCAAGCATGAGTAGCTAATCCCCCTTAGTTCTAGGGTAATGTGAATTGACATTGGGTGTTGGATTTTTGGGTGTGAAATTTATGCGTCTACCCTCTCTATTATTCATAAATCATGGTTATGATTTCATCTTGCTTTGGGTTGGCCATCTAAAGTGTGATTTTGTGTTGAATTGCCTTTGAGAAAAGAAATTTGACATGGGTGATTGATTTATAAATTCAATTTGATGTTTAAACGAGAGTTGAATATTGAATTGATTTTGGTGATTAATTGTGATTAATTTGATAAAATTGGGATTTAGTCCTAGAGATAGGAAAATTCTTGTTTATCCAATTATATGCTAAAAGCTCGAGAGAGTTCTAGGATTAGCTAAGTGTTAATCACATGAGAGGATGTAACATGATTTTTATCCAAATTCATATGCCTATGTTAGTGATCATTACCCTAGAGCCTTTTTATTTACTTGTTAATTCTCTTGATTGTGTCTGTGTTGCAATTTTCATATTATAGTGAACTATCTTGAATTTGTTTACTTTTAAGCCTAGAGTATAAAATCCCAACAAAAATGTATTCGTTCCGTTTGACTTGTGAAATAGCATGAATTTGGTATTTGCATAGCTTAAGTTATCTTCACTCCTCGTGTTCGACCTAATTTCGCATATTACACGATTGTTCACATGCAATATGGGATTAGTTAATTAAAATTTGCTTAGGATTGATTGTGCTATTTAGAAAAATATCCCATCAATAGTATAAAAACCATTTAGTGCATAAAAATAAGATAACAATAATAATTTTTACAAAGGCTATAGCACAATCAATACATTATTATCTATACTCTTCCATACCTTTTTAATAATAATAATCAATATTTTCTATAAACAAATAAATTAAATACAATTTTTCTATTTTCTAATACATTTTTAATACTAAGGAATTATTATATTTTAGCAACATCAAAACAACAATTTCACTTATTCCATACATGGTTACTAAACATTGTACTACTAAAATGCAAGCATCCTGGATATCAAAAGAAACACCATCATATAACCAAATAAGACACTAATCATATATTAAAGCATTATAAAATAAGAAAAATTGAAAAAAGCAACATGGAGTCTAAAAATAGCATAACAATTTATGTTGATATCATGTTTATTTTTTGAAAAAAAAAAATATCATGACATAAAACAATATACTATTATAAAGGGCCTCCACCAATAATTCTCAATTTATAAAAATCATTAGCCACAATTCTTCAATTTTTGCATCTTAGGAATTCTTTTAATTGAGTAAGAGAAGATTTACTTACCTGATAAAATGGCTTTGAATTATGGAACAACCTAAATACAAGTTTAAAAGAATGTCCTTTAGTGCACCTACTTATAAAATAAAAGCATTACTATTGAAAGTTGTGTATTTTACACAATTTTTTTGATATGAATCGATAATGTTTAAGTTGATAAGTTGTGTGATTTTCATAGCTTTTGTGCTCATTATGTTATCATTTTAGGTTTTTGATGTATTTATGAGTTTTGCAATAATGGTGGTGATTTTGATGATTATTTGATACAAAATGATAAAGTATGTGCTTGGAGGGTTAAATGAGGGACCAATTAAGCTCTTGGATAGGATTTAAAGAGCAGAGCCCATGAGAATTGATGAAAATAATTCAACATAATCCAAATGGGTGATTAAAGAGCCTAAGAAAATGGAGAATCGAGTCAGAAGTGTTGTTCAAGTTAAATCGGCACAATCAAACGATAAACGAGTGAGAACGAGCCGTTTTAGTGAATCTTGCGCATGGGTCGATCCGATAGTCGACCCAGTCCTTCACAAATTACATACGGGTCGACCCAGCACTCGACATACCAGTCAACCCAGACGGACCTAGTTTGGAATTTTTTAGGCTTTTCTCCACTTTGGACTTCATTTTAACCCTAGGGTTCCCTCCAATACTATAAATACTATCTCTACTCATATAAAAAAGGGGGAAACAAAGAGATACAAATTCATTTACAAGTATACAGTTATGGAGGCACAATAGAGGCTTTGGAGAAGTAGAGATCTTGGCTACGTCAAGATTGAAGACTCAGGGTTCGTTATTGTGTTGAATATTATTTTATTTACTATGTTCATATTTTATTTCTTTTATTTAATTATGTCTAGGTAATTATTTTATTAGATTATTTGGTTTGTAAGCACATTGAATTTCATGGTTTGATTTATTGAGATATATTTTCCGGTTATCATTGGGTATTTGGTCTTCTAGTTTGGATTTCTCATGTGTATGTTGACGGCCGCAACATATGCATGCAAGTTAATTAATTGGAAGATTCTACTCGTGACTGATTAATTAATGAGATAAAATAGGTTAATCAATTTATATGATGCTTGGAAGGACCTGTTAGTGCTATGCTTGACACTAATCGAAGAAACTTGTTTCAGATTGGATAAATGGTGTCATGTTGCACTATGATTATTTTTTTCAAGTGCTCTACATTGCACTTACTACAGTGATTAATTGTCATTTATCTGTATGACATTTGATAATCACTTAAGTATTTGATTTTTTCAGGTACATTACTACTGTTCTGGACAACGTTCATAAAGATGTACATGAACGTGATCTGAACTTCTTGAAGATAGCTCAAGCAAGGAATTTAGATTGAGCTGAGAAGAAGACTGTTGTGCATTGTGCCACAACATAGATGTTGGGTTTTTTTTTTAATTAAACCACCGCAGGAACTCTTTGGTTGTTTTTTAATCCTAATATCATGTATTTCATATATTTATGCAGCTCATATGTTTTAATAAACCGAGTTCAATTAAACATGCAATCCGATTTTTCGATTCTACTAAAAGCGGAAACATAGAATACCGAAAAACACTTACAAATGAACGTTGGCTTGAGGACAAGATTAAAGGTCTAATCTTGCTATTGTATGTATGAAAAACGGTGCCTCCCATTATGCTATTTGACTTCTCGATCTTCTGTTGTATTCCTGGACTGTATCTAGATTCAGGGTGGGCTGAAATCTACTAGATAGGTATGGATACTGTGGAGATAAAGAAAACACAGAGGAGCTGATTTCTTGTCACTAAAATTTCATCCCCCACTTCTTTATTTATAAGGAGGTGATCGAAATTACTGGGTCCCAACCCTACTGGGTTTGGGCCTCTATCTCTTTTTTCATCTCCAGTCTATTAAAGTCATATTAGACTACAACAGGGATCTAGAAGAATATTAAATTGGCATACTAATTTATTTAATTCCCAATATCCAATAAACTTAGGATATTATTAAATAAATTAGTATTATTTTTATTCAACTAAAGAAATAATACTGACCTACCAATTTAATACATATTTGTGAATATGCTTTCTCCTTTAGTTCAACCATTTCCCGTGTTTAAGATCTAATGTTCATTAATTAATTATGTAAGCCTCTGGCAGCTATAATTAATTGATATCTAAAATCTTGAGTAGTACCACACAAACTTTATTCATGTACGGAATAAATTTCACCTGCAGGGTTTCACATGAACTTGTGTTTCCTCAAGAGAACATCATCAACCTGGCGCACCAGGACACGGTGCTTATATATATTGCACGATACATCATATATGCAAATGCTATTACCCAAGATATCGAGCTTATTGATTCTATCAAAGAATTTCACCCATTGATAAATCAAAGCAATCAACAAAGCATATACATGTTCACCAATAAATATAAGTTAAGAACCAGAACTCTGTGGATCTTTGTTCTCTCACATATAGGGTCAGAGTAGGTAACAGTATCCTATCGTGATCCTCCTCAATATACTAGCATGTGTATTAGAATGATCAATTAGTCAAGATAAACTAATTATTAGATTATTCTACGGCGTACCAATGGTATTTTCAGGACCATATAAACCGTGAGTCTTTTAATACAGTACAAGGATCTGATGATATGATCTTACCGTGTGTTCACCCATACCATATTATTTACAATGTAAGTATATGGAATATATATAAACAATTATATAATAATGTAAATGCAAATAGTGACTGCAAGAATATTCAATCTATATCATCATATCATTAGAAAAGTATACAAAGACATGTCCTTCCAGTATACAAAACTAACAATAGATTGTTCAACATGCTGAGTACTGCCAACTAGCTTGAGTGATAGCCTGAAGTCAGCCTGTGAATATATAAGACATTTCGCTATGCTACTTGAAGAGAAGATTCAAGATCAACAATGTTTATTACAACGTACATGAACATCTGCATGAAGAGAAGACTCAAGATCAACAATGTTCATAGTAACGTTCGTGAATGTTTACATGAACATTTCTTGTCCATATTGTTCTTCCAAGATCGATGAAGTTGTTCGAGGTTTCCAACCAAGTAGAGATTCAAAGATCAATATAGAAGTTGTCTTATCCAACTTGAAGAGCACATGATTGAAGACAGAGGTAGAATCCTAAAGATGGAATAAATTCTAACATGGATTGTCCTAAGTCTCGGTTCTAATAAGGAAAGTTTTCTTATACGTTTCTGATTCTGATTAGGACATATGTTCCCTTGTTAAGGTTGTGTTACTCATCTATAAATAAGTCTGGGATGCAAACATGTTACATACACCAAAAAGAAGAACCGCACAAATTATCTTAAAGAGCTATAACTGTCTTGAGCCACTTAGTTTCGGTTATGATTTAGACTAGAGATTAGTGTTCTTGTCATCGTGTATTGAAACATCCTATTTCATACACTGTCAAAAAGAGTCTTGAGAGATATTTTCTGTGGGAACTAGATAGGTTAGACATCTAGGTTGTGAGGAGATCACACGATTCAATTCAACGAAAGAGGGTGTACGTGTAGAATAGATTTCGAGTGACGGAAGGTCAGCATCGTGTAAAATCCTAAGTAAACGTGACACCGGAGTAGTGAATTATTTACACAGACTTGACAAGTCCCCCTGATGTAGATCGATTGATCAAATAGGGTTACCAATCTTCTGTGTGCTTTATATTATGCAAACTACATTAAGTTCACAATAACGTTCTTGAACATTATTGTGAACATCTTTCTACAACGTTCGTGTACTTTTTTGTTAACATTTTGTAGACAGATACATATCACACGGGGTGTGCAATTTCAGGACCGACCAAGTGAACAGGTGTTGCATAGAAATTTAAGTCCAAGGTATTTGATTGTGAGTGATGACATCTGTGAAGAACCGACCGCAGTGAAGTACATGTTCATTATTTCTACGTTATGGTATATGTTCGTGAGAATAGTCTGATAATAGTTAAGTGATTTTTCACCATTGATAAATTAAATAATGTTAAGTAGTCAATAAATTTGTCCTAAAAGCCATTGTATGAACTCTTCTCTAGAATCCATTATTCTCATTAATTGTTTTATTTAGATTAATTATGTTCTTTCTTTTGAAGTATTTATTTATTTATTTATTCTCTCATTTATTATTTCATTATCTAGATATTAATGAGGTGTTTTTGTTTTAGTACTCACATTGTTATTTGCTATCACAATCCCTGTGGATACGATACTCTTGCTCACTACGTATTACAATTACACCGAAAACCTACAGTTATTTTTACTGTTGAATAAAATAGTGGTCAATTATTATTACCTTTCTCCAACTAGTAATAACCATTGATTTCACAAATTAATGGACAAAGTTAATCCCTAATTTACACACTTGGGATCTATATACATGTTAATCCTCCCATATATTCAAAGCTCCTAAGAAGCTTCCAAACATATTTCCTGAGAAATTTTGTACTTCTCTTTGCAACTTATTGAAAGTTAACTCCAATGGTGTATTCTACACAAGTTAGTGATCTCTCTAGGTAAGTCTTCAGAAAGTTGATTGTTCCACAAATCAAGTATCTCAAGAGAGAGTTAGATTCCCTATGACATTAGAAATTTAATCCCTGGAGGTCATTATAACTCAATTAAACAAACTCCAAGTTCTTACCAAAGTAAAGCCAATATGAAATATTTTAATTAAAATAAATGGAAGACATATCAATATAGTGGAGTTTGGTGGCATTTGTGACAATTGGAATTGGTATGTAAAAGAGTTGAAACTTACATCAAGAGAAAGAACATTGATGAGTTGAAAAAATGATCGTGGAATGGGAAAAGAAGCAGACCGATAATAATAATAATAATAATAATAATAATAATAATAATAATAATAATAATAATAATAATAATAATAATATATTATTTATTTATTTTTAGTAAAATTGTTAAAATATATTTTTTATATAATTATTTTAAACATGTGCAAAACATGTTCATCTTTCTAGTATAATAAACACGTTCATTTATATGTACACTTTAAAAAATATAATGATTGTGTTTTATATTTCATTTCATTTTCATACTAATATTTATTATTTTACACAAATGATATATTTTGAATTAAGGAGGCTTATAGTAATTAATTAAATTGTGAGAATATTCGAGTATGCATGGAACGGTCGTTGTAATTTTTCGGTTTTCAAATATATGCATTTTACACAGATATTATGTTTGAAATATTTAATAAGAATATATATATATATATATATATATATATATATATATATATATATATAATTATTAAATATCTTTTCTGTATAACTATTTTAAACAGTGCTTAGCACGTGCAACTTTCTAATATAATAAAGATATTCATTCATATATATATATATATGTGTGTGTGTGTGTGTGTATGTATATGTATATGTATGTATGTATATACATATATGTACACTTTGATAAAATATAATAAGTGTATTTATTTTATTTTTATATTAATATTTATTGATTTACACATGATATATTTGACGTATATTATTTCAACATGTTTAAATATCCAAATTCTACTAAACTTGCCAACTTCTTTGAAATCTCTCCATGTAAATTGTTCATCGAAAGATCAATATTAGTAACTAGTGAAAGTATATATGGTAGTATTCTTTAATTCAACAACTTAATTATCACCACTGATGCACTCTTATTACTACAAGTATAAGATAACATGAATGCTGGACTCCATTTTTCGAGGAAGAATTTTTGCATATTTAGATATTAAATCTTTTTTTGTTATCATCGCAGTAAAATTAGATATACAACTAAGTATTATGCCAAAAAAATTGATTGTTTGAGATATCTAAAATAACTTCGTATTAATATATTATGCTAAAAAAATCGGTTATTTGAGGGATCTAAAATTTGAAGAGATTGTAGCTAGATAAAATATCTATGATGAAATATGGTCACTGAATTTATTTGAGCACGAAATAAGAATCATCAAGTTAATTAAGCGTGTAATCGTCAATGCTGATATGTTTCTATCAAGATTATTATTATTCATGTCGACCTTCAATAAATTTGTGTGATTTTGGATGATAAAGGTATTGGACCAAATAATTTGTTGACACAATTACTCAAAAGCTTCAAATTTGGCCTAAACTTTATGGACATTGAGATATGTCGAGATAATGTGTTATTGTTTAACTTCAAAATTGTCAACAATGACCATTTCCAAAAGCTAGTTTTCCACTCAACTCATTTCCCTCCTAATGAAGAAACTTTAATTTGTAAGCTTCATTTGTTTTGTCAATGAAAAGATTAGATATACTCTCAAAAAATAAGTTATGAGACCGATCCAAATCCAACACATTTTTTTACTATTTTAAGTGACCACCTTTTCTTATTAGAACTCAAGTATGTATATTGGTAATCATCTTAATTGCATGCATTAGAGCTATTTATATGTGGAATCTCGTCATGGAGATTGTTGTGAAATCAATTCAAACGACATAAGTCCAAAAACCAACTAAAAGTATTACTAGAGATTCTAATATTATGTAAGTCAAGTCCCGTGATGTTCTTCCGAGTTTGAAGCAATACGAGAACTATTTGACAGCCAATGCATAACGAACTAAGTTAAAGTTTCTCATGTTGGATTGATGGAAAACAATTTGCAACTACACTCAAAGTTAAGTGGTTTCTAGAAGTAAAAAAAAAATCAATTTTGAGAAATTGGTGGAGAGGCTTTTTGTCACAATCCTTTCCAACTTGTTCACAATGTGAAGTTGTTAGTAAATTTTTTATAATGCATGAATATTACAAAGATGGTAAGTTTCCTAAGATGATAGGAATTGCACCTCATAACAAGTTAGATCTAAGATCTAGCTTTTCCAAACTCTTAAATTCTTCAAATTGATATATTAAATCACTAGAAAATTGATTTTTCCTCACTCTAAGGTCTTTCAAAGATCCTAAGAAGCTTCCAAACATATTTTCAAAACATGTGCAAAACACGTGCATCTTTCTAGTATAATTAAAATATTCTTCAAAAAATGATTGTGGGACGGGAAATGAAGCAAATTGGTTATAGTAATAATAATAATATAATATTTATTTTTAATAAAATTGTTAATTTTTTTTCATATAATTATTCTAAACAAGTGCATTTTTCTATTGTAATAAACATATTTATATGTATATGTAATATTTAATAAAATATAATGAGTGTATTTGATATATTATTTCATTATTATATTAATATTTATTATTTTACATAAATGATATATTTTTAATTGAGCAGGCTCATGGTAATTAATTAAATTGTCATAATATTAGTGAATGCATGGAACAATTGTTGTGAGTTTTCGATTTTCAAATATTTCCATTTTACACAAATATTAGGTTTCAAATAATAATAATAATATTTATTTTAAATAAAATTGTTAAATATCCTTTTTGTATAACTATTTTAAACACGTGCTATGCATGTGCATCTTTATAGTGTGTGTGTGTGTGTACTTTAATAAAATATAATGAGTGTATTTCATATTTTATTTTATTTTTATATTAATATTTATTAATTTACAAAATGATTTATTTGAATTATATTATTTCAACATGTTTAATGATCCAAATTCCACTAAGCATACCAACTCTTTTGAGATCTCTCGAGATAAATTATTTTTTGAAAGATTAATATTGATAATCAATAAAAGTATGGTGGTATACTTTAATTCAACCCCTTTTGTCAATACTAATTTACTTTCATCAATACGCTTGTATAAGACAATAAGAATGCCGATAAATCACTTGACATGTTAGATCCCTAGGAGCAATGGATATATGAAGCAATTGAAATCTTGATTTCTCAAGAAACTATTTGTCGTGTCAAATTACAAATAGGTTTATACTTATATCTTCTTTGAGCATCTAATTTGTCTTTCAATAAGTTCATACGAAGAATATTGGAAGACACCCAACTTCAGAAATTGAATGCTTCTAGCTTTATTGGTATCCTTTTGTGTAGCTATCCGTTAACAAATAATTGTTGTTGTAGTGGTGGTGGTGATGAGGTTCTCGGATATAAAGATGAAAAATAATGTGAGAAAAGCAAAGATAGAATGATTTTATGTGTTCATAAATATGGAATTTATTGTAGGATTTTTAGCTACTTGCACTACTTTAGAGTTGAACAAGTAATAGATGGATTCTTGTTCCAGAATGTTGGAATACATGTGGGACAAGACTTACATGTATTTATATATTTCAAATGGAGAATATTTACATGTATAAAGTGATTCCCCGACAAGTTTTCATTAAACTTATCAACTCTTTTAGGATATCATCTCTAGATAAATTGTTCATTGAAAGATCAATATTGGTAACCAATGAAAGTATGGCGGTATACTTTGATTCAAGTCATTTTGTCGCTCTAATTAATATACATGTACAAAACAATATGAATGACGAAATCCTTTTTTCCAAGAGGATTTTTTTTATTCAGATATTAAATCCCTTTTTGTTGCCATCGCAATAGCACTAGAGATGCATACAAGTATTATGTCAGAAAATTAGTTGTTTGAAAGATCCAAGATTTGAAGAGATTGTAGATGACATATCTCTGAAGAAATTTGGCCACTGAATTTGTTTGAGCCCATACACTATTACATCATTGCTTAACTTCCAATGTGCTGATATATTGATTAGAAAATATATCCATGTGTGTTAGAGAAGTAAGATTGATGACATCATTTAGAGAGTCGTGAGATCTACACTATGGCTACGGAAGTGTAATTCAAGCAAAGAAGAAAGGGAGTTGATCGTCTTGACCCAATTTTGTTTACTCTAATCAGGTTAACAAAATTCATGTTGAGATAATGCAATTTAGAAAGCCCTAATAACCATTCTAAATCAATATAAAAACACATTTTAACAATGAAATTAGCGACGGATTAGAGTTTGTCTCTAAATTTCTAACAGATTAATGATCGGTTTAACTAGAGACTTTTAAAGATGGATTTTTCTATCTTTAACTTAACTATGTAAAAAATATCAATTTTGAGATATTGTGAAGAGGCTTTCAGTTACAATCCATTCCAGCTTGTTCATGATGTAAAGTTGTTAGTAAATTTGTTATAGCTTTGTACTAAATATTGCAAAGACGATGAGTTTCCTAGGTTGATAAGAATTGCACCTAATAGCGAGTTACATCTTTCAAGACTCTTAAATTCTTCAAATTGATATATTAGATCACCTGAAAATTGATTTTATCTCAATCAAAGGTCTTTTAGAGATCATATAAGAAGCTTCCAACATATTTCCAAAACATGTGCAAAACACGTGCATTTTTCTAGAATAATAAAGATATTGTTTAAAAAGTGATCATGGGACGAGAAAAGAAGTAGATCAGTCATAATAATAATAATAATAATAATAATAATAATAATAATAATAATAATAATAGTATTATTATTATTATTATTGCTAAAACATCTTTTTTGCATAACTATTTTAAGCATGCGCATCTTTCTAGTGTAATAAAAATATTCATATATATGTAATCTTTAATAAAATATAATGAGTGTATTTTATATTTTATTTCATTTTTTTTATTAATATTTATTATTTTACACAAATAATATATTTTGAATTAAGGAGCCTTATGATAATTAATTAAATTGTGATAATATTAGAGTATGCACGGAATGGTTGTTGTAATTTTTTGGTTTTTAAATGTATACATTTTACACAAATATTATGTTTCAAATATTTAATAATAATAATATAATACTTATTTCTAATAAAATTGTTAAATATCTTTTTTATATAACTATTTTAAACATGTACTAAGCACGTGCATCTTTCTAGTGTAATATCCAAATTCTACTAAACTTATCAACTCTTTTGAGATCTCTCCAGATAAATTGTTTAGTGAAAGATCCAAATTATTCAAAATACATTGTATTATTTGAATTAATTTGTTTTATTTAATTTCCAAAAAGATGATTTAAAAAAAATACAATAAATTAAAATACAGATTGAGGATTTAATTATAAAGTGATTCCCCAATAAGTTTTCATTAAACTTATCAACTCTTTTGGGATATCATCTCTAGATAAATTGTTCATTGAAAGATCAATATTGGTAACCAATGAAAGTATGGTGGTATACTTTGATTTAAGTCATTTTGTCACTCTAATCAATATACATGTACAAGACAACATGAATGACGAAATCCTTTTTTCCAAGAGGAGTTTTTTTTATTCAGATATTAAATCCCTTTTTGTTGCCATCGCAATAAAACTAGAGATGCGCATACAAGTATATTATGTTAGATAATTGGTTGTTTGAAAGATCCAAGATTTGAAGAGATTGTAGATGACATATCTCCGAAGAAATTTGACCACTGAATTTGTTTGAGCCCATACACTATTACATCATTGCTTAACTTTCAATGTGCTGATATATTGATTAGAAAATATATCCATATGTGTTAGAGAAATAAGATTGATGACATCATTTAGAGAGTCGTGAGATCTACACTGTGGCTACGGAAGTGTAATTCAAGCAAAGAAGGAAGGGAGCTGATCGTCTTGACCCAATTTTGTTTACTCTGATCAGGTTCACAAAATTCATGTTGAGATACTCCAAATTAGGAAGCCCTAATAACCATTCTAAATCACTATAAAAACACATTTTAACGATGGAATTAGCGACGGATTAGAGTTTGTCTCTAAATTTCTGACAGATTAATGATCGGTTTAACTAGAGACTTTTAAAGATGGATTTTTCTATCTTTAACTTAACGATGTAAAAAATATCAATTTTGAGATATTGTGAAGAGCTTTCAGTCACAATCCATTCCAGCTTGTTCACAATGAAAAGTTGTTGGTAAATTTATTATAAATTTGTACTAAATATTGCAAAGACGATGAGTTTCCTAGGTTGATAAAAACTGCACCTAATAGCAAGTTACATCTTTCAAGACTCTTAAGTTCTTCAAATTGATATATTAGATCACCTGAAAATTGATTTCCTCTCAATCAAAGGTCTTTTAGAGATCATATAAGAAGCTTCCAGCATATTTCCAAAACACGTGCAAAACACGTGCATTTTTCAAAGGTCTTTTAGAGATCATATAAGAAGCTTCCAGCATATTTCCAAAACACGTGCAAAACACGTGCATTTTTCTAGTATAATAAAGATATTGTTTAAAAATTGATCATGAGACGGGAAAAGAAGTAGATCAGTCATAATAATAATAATAATAATAAAATTACTAAAACATCGTTTTTGCATAACTATTTTAAGCACGCGCATCTTTCTAGTGTAATAAAAATATTCATATATATGTACACTTTAATAAAATATAATGAGTGTATTTTATATTTTATTTTATTTTTTTATTAATATTTATTATTTTACACAAATAATATATTTTGAATTAAGGGGCCGTATGCTAATTATTTAATTAAATTGTGATAATATTAGAGTATGCATGGAACAGTTGTTGTAATTTTTTGGTTTTTATATGTATACATTTTACACAAATATTATGTTTCAAATATTTAATAATAATAATAATAATATAATATTTATTTCTAATAAAATTGTTAAATATCTTTTTATATAACTATTTTAAACACGTACTAAGCACGTGCATCTTTCTAGTGTAATATCCAAATTCTACTAAACTTATCAACTCTTTTGAGATCTCTCCATATAAATTGTTCAGTGAAAGATCCAAATTATTCAAAATACATTGTATTATTTGAATTAATTTGTTTTATTTAATTTCAGGAAAGATGATTTAAAAAAATACAATAAATTAAAATACCAATTGAGGATCTAATTATAAAGTGATTCCCCGACAAGTTTTCATTGAACTTATCATCTCTTTTGGGATATCTTCTCTAGATAAATTGTTCATTGAAAGATCAATATTGGTAACCAATGAAAGTATGACGGTATACTTTGATTCAAATCATTTTGTCACTCTAATCAATATACATATACAAGACAGCATGAATGACGAAATCCTTTTTTCCAAGAGGATTTTTTTTATTCAGATATTAAATCCCTTTTTGTTGCCATCGCAATAAAACTAGAGATGCATACAAGTATTATGTCAGAAAATTGGTTGTTTGAAAAATCCAAGATTTGAAGAGATTGTAGATGACATATCTCTGAAGAAATTTGGCCACTGAATTTGTTTGAGCCCATACATTATTACATCATTGCTTAACTTCCAATGATATATTGATTAGAAAATATATCCATGTGTGTTAGAGAAGTAAGATTGATGACATCATTTAGAGAGTCGTGAGATCTACACTGTGGCTACGGAAGTGTAATTCAAGCAAAGAAGGAAGGGAGTTGATCGTCTTGACCCAATTTTGTTTACTCTGATCAGGTTCACAAAATTCATGTTGAGATACTGCAATTTAGAAAACCCTAATAACCATTCTAAATCACTATAAAAACACATTTAACGATGGAATTAGCGACGGATTAGAGTTTGTCTCTAAATTTCTGACAGATTAATGATCGGCTTAACTAGAGACTTTTAAAGATGGATTTTTCTATCTTTAACTTAACGATGTAAAAAATATCAATTTTGAGATATTGTGAAGAGGCTTTCAGTCACAATCCATTCCAGCTTGTTCACAATGAAAAGTTGTTAGTAAATTTGTTATAACTTTGTACTAAATATTGAAAAGACGATGAGTTTCCTAGGTTGATAAGAATTGCACCTAATAGCAAGTTACATCTTTCAAGACTCTTAAATTCTTCAAATTGATATATTAGATCACCTGAAAATTGATTTCCTCTCAATCAAAGGTCTTTTAGAGATCATATAAGAAGCTTCCAGTATATTTCCAAAACACGTGCAAAACACGTGCATTTTTCTAGTATAATAAAGATATTGTTTAAAAATTGATCATGGGACGGGAAAAGAAGTAGATCAGTCATAATAATAATAATAATAATAATAATAATATATTATAAATTATAATATATTATTATTATTATTAAATTATTTCATTTTTATATTAATATTTATTATTTTACACAAATAATATATTTTGAATTAAGGAGCCTTATGCTAATTAATTAAATTGTGATAATATTAGAGTATGCATGGAACGGTTGTTGTAATTTTTTGATTTTTAGATGTATACATTTTACACAAGTATTATGTTTCAAATATTTAATAATTATAATATAATATTTGTTTCTATTAAAATTGTTAAATATCTTTGTTAATCTGGGCGATTTACCTTTCTACGCTACAATTGTTGACAATCACAAGAATTTAAATACAATTCTAAACATTCTTAATTAAGGGTTGAATGGCTTGGCTAAACTACCAATTTAAAGCAAGTAAAATTAACTAGCAACACCAATAATAGCAAAGAGGAATGAAAAGATATGAGAAGAGCATTAGGGTATAGATTCTCTTATTGGTTTTTCTCCTAGCTTGATTTGATTATGATAATCCTAGACGTACAATAGACCCCTTCAAGAGGCTTAACTTTATTTATTATCACCGTCAATCCGTTAAACCCCCATTGGCTATATTATACTAACAAGATTAACATTTAGGCTTATGTACCCAGTCCACCTAAGGTTAAAAATTAGGCTTATGTACCCAGTCTACCTAATGTTGAAGGAACCTAAGTCAGGCTATAGAATCTCCTCTCGGTCTCATCTAGAGCCTAGCAATGCTAAGTAGTGGCCAAGTACCCAACATAAACAAGTACAATTCCAACAACAAGAAACCAATCATGACAAGCATAGATCGAAACCAATTCGACTATCTACACCCTAATGTGAGGAATTAGCCCATCATGCTCAAAACAACACAACAATCATAAAAGCTCTCCATTTTATAAATCAAAAGATAAATAAAACATAAACTTTTACAATATTGTTTGTCTCGTTAGTTTTGGGACAAGCTCCACAAATGAGCTAAAGTTAAGGAAAGAAATACCAAAAAGTAGAAGTCCTAGAGCAAGCCTAGCTTCCGCGGATGGCTTGGAGTTGGGCTTTTCTTCTCGTGCCTTCTTTCTTAAGCTTCGAGCTCTTTTGCCTCTTTTCTCCTCTTTTTCCTTCTCTCTGGAACGGTGGTGTTGGTGAAAGGTGAAGTGTGTAGTGGTGAATTGGAGAGGAGAGTTGCGTCCAAATTTCCCCCTCCAAGTCTGAAGTGAATAGTGAGAAGTATCTGAATGGGAATGATCGATGGATCATTTATTGGTGAAGAGAGAGAAAGTAAAAAAATGGAGTTATTGGTAGATGGTTCCCCAAACTCCTCCCACTCCTAGCTAGAACCGTGTCCATTTAATTCTCATGGCTGGCCGAGTGTTTGGAGAGCATTAAAGATCAAAACTGTCGAAACCATAGCTGAAACTGATTGAAAAGAGCAAACTGATCACGGCTGAGAACTAATTGAGGGGCTGGAATTGATTACCCCAAGCCAGCGGGCTAGGGTGCGCCGCGCCAGCGGTGGCAGCCGTGCACGCGGGGTGCCTTGCCGTGAGCCTCTTCCCGCGTCGACGGGGCCCTTCAGCTGCGGTTTTCAATTTTGTCATCAGTTTGGCGCTCCAGTTTTCTCTTCAGCTGGGAAACTTCAGCTCATCTCTTCAGTTGGGCCTCCAGCTCAGCTCTCAGTTCTTCAGTTGCAGCTCCAAGCTCTTGACTCCATCAGTTCAGTTCATCAGTCGGGGACTTCAACTGATCCCATCAGTTGTGGCCACAGCTCAGCTCCAAGCTCTCAGCTGCAGCTTGGGATCTTCAGTTTAACCCTAAAACTGATCAGTTTGGGGTGCGACTTGAGCTCGGCCATCAGTTTGGTCCATTACCGTTGGGCCGGAGGCGTCTCCGCCCCCCCCGAACCCCCAGCGAGACCCTCGACCAGCTCAGCGAAGCGGGAGATTTTCAAGACGAAACAACAAGCTGGAGCTTTAGTTGAGAGCTTCAGTTGGAAGCTTAAGCTCTTCGTCACCTTTGTGCCATAAAATCCTGTTTTTGGACACAAAAGCTCAAGTTTTGCACAAACCTGGCACAACTCACTATAAGAGCAAAAGTGAAGGAAATAATATAAAATCCACACAAAAACACAGAAAATACGCATACAAAAGATACAAAATTCCTACGATAAAATAGTACAAATAAACACCAAACAATTACGAGATATAAAATTTTTCCCATTTAACTATATGACGTAGTAAATTTCTATTGAAAGTGAATGTAATAAATAATAATATTTTATAATCTTTTATAACTTAGATATAAAATTTAAGTGTTCCGTATTTATTTTCACCTAAACGGCAAGTGCACAGTGAGATTTATAGTGTAGCGGTGAACAAGATTGTATCTATAGGAACTTAATAATTAAACTACTAATTACCTAACTTTAACTTCCTAAGTAATCTAGACTACCTAACATAGTTGGGATATTAATTTACCTAAAAATTGAAAATAATAAATAAAATAAATTACCAACACAGAAATCAACACTGATGAAGTAGACAATGAAGGAGAAGCGCATTCTAGGATTGGAGATTCATTATTTAATCTATTCTCTTAATCAATTTATTTAGCATCTATGTTGGGATTCAAATCATGCTAGAACAACCACTCTTGTATTCTAAACATTCTCTCAAAGTGCCTAGATTGTAGATCACACAATAAATATTAATGTGTCCGTTCAATACCTATTGTGTAACTCCTAACAGTCCCAAAAAGTTTATTGTTCTCTAAATTAAGCGCAACTCTGTCGAGTGATATTGATTAACCAGTTAATTATTCCAGATCTTATGTTAAAACTCCTCTCTCACTTTATGAATTAACACATCAGATTATATCATTTAGTGATCAGGTAAATAATACAAATAAATATATGAATAATCAAAACATGATCAAATCATAGACACCAAATAAAATGAATTAAAAGACCTTCATAAATAAATCATAATACAACCCTAGAATACTAGGGTTTTAGCTATCCATGACAAAATAAATATCTAAAACAAATCTAGAAGAAAAATATTGTAATTCAATACTAAAGTAAATAAAACCCGAAAGATTTAATTCGCCTCTAATCTTGAACTCCTTGAATTCCCCGGTCTCCACGTTCTTCTCTGCTGTTTTTCTCAATTGGCAACTTTAGGGTATGATGGGATGTTTGGAATTTTCGCACAAAAACTCTATTTATACTTAGTAAAATCAAGCCCAAAATCTACACAGAATCGGACTGGTTCAGACTAAGCGACCTCGCTCGTGACCTGGTCATCGCGGCTCGGGTCGCGGGTTCACGTGTATCCGGCGTGGCATAATATCCGTGAGCTTTTCCACGGTTGCGGGTTTTCTTCTTTTGTACCCTCTCTCTATCGCGAACTCACAGACGGTTGGGTCCTTGATGATCCGCGACTGGACTCGCGAGTGCTGCTCTCAAGTCCTCTTCTGAGCCATTTTCGTCCCATTCTCGACTTGATTTCTTCAACATATGACCCCAAGACATCATCAATCATCTCTTGACTAAAATACAATAACAATTCGGGACAAATCCTACAAATATCACAACACATACCAAATTCCAAGAACGAATGAAATCTAATAAAATTGGGATTAAAATACAAGTAAACTAATTAAAATGCATACTTAAATAATATGAAAACTAGAGTAAAATCCCAGTTTATCATTAAGCAAAAATATGATATTTAATCAAATTTATTGTTTAAATGATACCTAAAAAACTGAAAGCTAATGTAATAGATAATATTCTTTATTCTTCTTGAATCTTTAAAATTAAAAATTAAGATTAATAATCGATAAAATTAAAAGAATATGAGATATACTTAAATTATGAGATATTAGAATAATTCAATCTAATAAAATAATGTTTAGTAAGTTTATAATAAAATGTGTAGCTAATTTACTTTATTACCTAAATGATAATTAAATAACAAAAAAAAAACACATGATAAGATATGTATTATGTGTTATACCGAATTTAAGGTATACCGAAAGTAAGATATCATAACGGTATGATTTTTATCGTAATATAGATTAAGGTAAGACGTAAAGTATAAAAAAAAAATGTAAGGTATACCGTACATTTTCATCCCCGAGCTGGATGTAGTTCGTATAAATGTGTGTCACTAAATCTAGATGGGATTTGCCATTGTTACCGGGAATTTCCAACTATTGCCCCCACTGTTGCGGACTGCGATTTTGAATGCGAATCGTACTGCTCATGTCATTCCAAGATACCGTATAAATGATGTGTGAATTAGAAGGTGAAACACGATAGAAAACATATTAATTCTATGTAAAAATTATTCGACGCTATATTGTTCGACTTATGAAAGGTGAGATGACAAAAAAGGCAAAACCATTGGTTTCCAAGCCTTTTTAATATGTTTCTGGACATTTATCAAATGATGAATAAATTGGATTGCGCTCTCTCCCTCTCAGACGATTTGATTTCTAGCTAATTAACAAATCAATGTCTTAATAATTTTAATATATTTAAAAATTATAAGAAAAGGCTCTTGTAATTCAATAATGATAAACGAACTTTACGCTTCAGAAAATCTAGATCAAATCCCCCGTGCCAATCTGTGTTACATTTCTTGTGTCAAAACTAGTTTTTATTTTTTAATTTTTTTTATATATCCTAATTGAAAATTGATGAACCCTAAATAAAAAAAATTAAAATTATACTAAATCATAATAAATTAAAGTAATAAAAATTGATTTTTAAAAAAAAAAAAATGGTACGAGAGATGTCACACTACATGAGACAGGTGATCTGAAATCAAGCGCACAATATTCAAAAACTTAAGCCCATTCAGAATGGATTTGGGTTTTCTTAAAATTTCCAACGGCCCAAATTTTTTAATTCGAAAAGTTACCTTATTTTATTTCTTATATTTCATTTTGGACTTGCTACTCATTTTTATTTTACTTACCAATACTATTGATTAAGATTAAATTCGCTTGCTCATAAATAACAACTCTACATAATTATATAAGGAATATAAAATAAGAAATTGATCTTGTTATATCGATGGTTATTTAAAGTGACCTAATTCCTAAACTAGCTAGCTTGAAAATAGTTAAATAAAAAAATCCGAGATTTAACAACTAAAATTTGCTATTAATAGGGCTGGATAAAATATTACACTACCAAAACAATTCTTCTTAGATTCTCAAAATAATATATATATATATATATATATATATATATATACTGAGGAAGGTAGAGTAGGTTTCCAATCAGTCAAGAATCAAGATGTTAGTTTTTGTCCAAGGTCAAAATGGTCCCATCAAATTAAAGTGTACCAAAAAGGAAAGATTTGGTCACGAGTGTCTCAGCTAAAACATTCTTATGAATGAATTGATATGTAATAACGTAACATGTGGTTAATTAATGATTGCATATTGTAAATAAATTAATATATATTTTTGATCGAAGCCTTTCACCAACCTATATAAAATTATTCACTACCAATGAAGAAAAATGGTACATGGCCTTTCGGGGATATTGATGAGCGTTGTACTAGTGTCTACAACAAATTAATAGAGCTCACCAACAATCGTGTTTTATAATGCTATTTTATTGTTGACTCAAATAAATGAATGCTATACAAAATTACTCAAAATTTTGTGTATTAATTTATATGCGTCTTTCTTGTGCAGAAGTTTGCTAATTTCCACCAAAACTATGGTCCAAATTTCATGTTGCCCTTTTCGTGTTTTCACCCCTTGTTTTAATATTGAATTTATATTTTTTTTATAATATTTACTATATAATAAAAAAAATAATTATAATATAAATAATCACAGCCAATATTTATCAATAAAAATGAATTATAAAATTATAAAATTTAAATTTTAAAATAATTAACCAGAATAATTAATTGAAATAGAAAATTTAATTCAAAAAATAATTATATATACCCTAATTGGATGAGGTGAACTCTAAGAAACAATATTAATATTAAATAAATTCACAAAATAATAAAATTGAATAAAAATAATGAGAAAAAAATCATAATTTAAAAGTGCAACAGGGAGTGTAACGTAAATATTGTTGCAACAGGAAATCTCATGCACCAAATTAAAACTCTTCTAATTAAACACCAATAGTTAATTTATCCTCACAATTAAAAAAGGAAAAATGACACAGTCTTTGGCTATCAAAATTAAGAGCAATGTACATAATCGGAACTACTACGTACAGAAAAGGATGGTCGAAAATTACATTTCGAGTTAATGCGCATAGATAAATTTGATTTAGGAAAAAAAAAAACATCTACATTATATATTCAAAAAATTCATTAATTTTCAATCAGGTGATTGTCATTCAACTGCATAGGCCAATTAATAAACAACACCACTCCCCTTATTTAATAAATTTTTTATATATAAAAAGTCTTAAAATTAAAACTCTAGATTGTACGTACATTCAATATGTAGAGTCAACGTCCAACTAATCGACGATATTCATTGTTAATTTCTAGAAAATCAAGATATATATATTCCATATAGATTTGAGGTTTTTAAAGCAATCTTATCTCATCTTGAAAAAAGAAAAAGCAATCTCATCCCATCCACCAACCCTATGATATTTGAATTTTTATGTCGCATGTGGTAATTAATTATACTCATGCACAACGATTTGATTTGAGAGGCCAAATCCCATTATCCATGTGTCTATATAAATAGTAAACTTTATATGACATCACCCAATTTTTCAAACTAATTAGGGCGAAGAATAACTAAATTAAAAATATTTGAGACATATATATATATACACACACACACTATTAAAATTTGAACTTAATTGTACTTTATTTTGATTAAAAGAAAAGGAATATGACAAAGAATAAACCAAGAATGGAATACAAAAAAGGCCAAAAATAAATAGGACATTCATGTCTTTTACCCTGAAATATTCCCATCTGCATATTTTGGTCATTATGCAAAAGCTCACATGCTCCCTATTATTGCATGTAGCTGTCACACCTTATCATTCATTCATCAACATTATTTACTATTTATCAATTACTACATCTTTCGATCCGATCCCTTAATAATTATTATTTTTCATTTTGTTTCATTACCTAATCATATGCCATGCACCAAACGTGACACATGAACTAATATTTTATATAATTAAACTAACAACCATATATTCGGATATCTACACAAGCATGCTACATTCGGTAAAACGTACGTTCAACGTCAACACTAATATTTGCGATATATAGTGATTAATTAATGAAAATATATAGGTTTCTTGAAAACAATCTATAATTAATTAATTATCCCATTAAACTCGATTATTGTATTGGAACACGAACAATAACAACAACGTTAAAAATGCTTTTCTAAAAAAGGACGAAAACATATATTCGGACCCACACCTGGGCATGTTGTTGTGCTCTATCTCGAAATAAGACAATGTTTGACTTGTTTACTGTTCAACATCATTATTATTCTATACAACATATTTAATTTGATTATTCCCTTATATTTAACTGCTGCCTTCTCACGAATTAAAAGGGTGCACTGTTTCACCAAATTTTATTTAAAAATTATCGATCTATAATATATTAATATTAAATTGTTAATAATATTTTTTTATTAGAAATACAAATTAAGACTTAAAAAAAATAATTCGAATGTCACAGCACTTATTAAGTCAACTACAATCACACAAGATAAGTATTTTTTTTTATTAGGATTGTGGAATTTACAATAATATAGTAGATTTCCTTATTACAAAAATAAAAAATAAAAAATATTTATTTAGACTGCTTTCATGCGTAGCAAAGGACTGAAGGAGGGCCACATTGGTAACTTACCAACCAACGAAAAATCTCCACGTCATCATTCTGGAAATTAGGACGGGTGCACCTGTGAGTAGTATACATGGAATCATTCCCCTGCCTTAAAAGTTGAACAAAGAAGAAAGCTCAAGTGAGAAACTGGTTCGCTGCAATGAAAGGGTTATTTAGCTGTGTTTTTATTCATTTATTTACAATTTGAGAACCGAAAAAAGGTACCGATTGTGCAGTTCATCTCCTTTGTGTCATTTTTCAAATTTAGGTTAATTTTTTTAATGTATTTCTTGTTTATTTTTATGTGATTTTCATATGGAATTTCTACATGTATGCATTTTTCTGTGTTGCCTCTGTGTCTGCATTTGCGTGTTTTGTAACCAAATCTTTGAATTGAATATGCTTGTGATGTGGGTTTGCTTTATTTTCATGAAATCTGCCCAAAGATTGAATCTTTTTATGGTGTGATGTTGGGAAAAAAAATATTGTTCTTTAAGGTGGGAAATAAATTACTGGGGTTTAATTGTTTCTAGGAACCTCCCTAGAAATAAACTAATCCTGATTTTTTTTGTTTATGATTAAATGAGAGAATCTAGTCTTGCATTCTGAAGTTGATGAATTTCTGCCTGTTATATATTTGCTACTTACATGGTTGTTCACTCTGAAATCATTGGTTTGTTATGTAATCTTATTTTTTAAATTGTTTTTTTTTTTTCACCTTGTACTGTGGGAGCCTCATTTACTTCTTTAGCATATCAAAATGTTTTTTTTTCTAGTTGTTTGATTTCATTTTATCTGGTTGAATGTGATTCTTTTAACCTGTTGCATGACAACCTTCTATGTTTGTAACATTGAAACATTTTATCATGGAACTTAATTAGGTTTAGGGCTATGAAACGACAAATTGGCGTAACATAAATATAACTTTCTTGTCGTTAGCGAAGTAAATGAAGCGTTGGATCTAGTAAATGACAATTTTGCAGGTAAGAGATGCATTAGAAGGCTACTTTCCAAAAGATCCTGAAGCAGAATCTTGGAACATGCCTTTTTTAAGCATTTTTCACTTAGGTCATAATTAGATTCGTTTGTCCGTTGTTACCATGCAGACACATGCCACACAACATTTTGTATGTTCTAGCCATTTGATTATCTGTTCTCACTTACTTTTGAATCCCTAGGCTAGAATGATAAAACCTTGATGTTCTTTTCATGTTATTCGCGGTTTCAAAATTTATCATTGTTGAATCTTGATTACAAAACCTTTTATGATTTTGAACAATATCATGTCTGTAATAATCAATAACAAAACATTGACGTGAAGCATGCAAACGTGAGCTTAAGCAAGCTACTTCTTCCCATTCCGTGTTCCCATGACAGCTACAAAAATGACTTTATTCACGTTTGTAGCTGGAGAGCATTCACGTGTGATGCATGCATTGGAGGCATCTAGTATGTGATCTTATTCATGTTTGTGTGATATTGCTCTGTCTACTTAGATAACCTATCAAATCTCGTTGCATCCCTCATTATTCCTCGCCAAGGAATTATTTCATTACCTTTTGTCTTTCCTAGATCCTTAGTAGGTCCATAAATGATGACTCCGTCTTGGTTTTCTCTATACATGGTAGTAAAACTACATTCCAAATTGTGGCTTTATTGGATAATTATTTTACTTTTTTGGAGATAACCATCTCTTCACGAGTTAATCTAATCATCTTTTTTTATATCATAACGGAGAAATAATATATGCAGCAAGAATATATGAACTAACACATTATCTCATGACACGTATCATTACATCAACATCTGGTACCTTTGCATGTTTCTCTCTGTTTGTATGTTTGTCTAGTTGCTTATTGTCTTCAATGGAAATGATTTGGAATGAGTTCTCTTTTTATCTAGATGCTTGGTTTTATTTCTATCATGTAATGTTTCTGCTTGCGTGTCATTTAATTTCCATTCTTCATCCATTATGTATTATGAAGGAGTAAGATTTTGTTTTCCTATTTAATTGTCTGCTACGTATTGAAATTATAGATTTCGGTCTGACCATTTTCTAAATGTTCATTATGTTCAACTGCTACTTTCCCATAGGAGATTTATGAAAGGAAATCGTATTTTGAGTTTTTAAGTTAACTTTAGTTTTGTTTCTGAAGTGAGGAGCACCTGCGTTGAAGAGCAGATTGTTGATTGTGCTATATATGGTGGATACCTGATTCTTTTGAGAGACTGAGTTTGGAGCTAAGGAAGTTCGTGGTTTGGAAAGAGCACTTTTTGCTGCAGTTACGCTGGACATAAGTATGATTGTTGGGACATGCTTGAGCCAAGGGAAACCGATATACCGGCTTTGTTTCTCGTCTTTGTTGTCCTTCCCCTGGTTACTTATTTCATACTAGGAAAATGGAGTGAGACTTCCAAAAGAAAAGAGAGGATAAGTTTGGTTCCTAGCAGAGCAGCTGAGGAAGCTCTGCAAATCGACCATATGGCTGTTGGCAGTATTATGCCTGTGGTACATTTGCCAAATAGTGGGATTCATCAGTGTGCCAAATGCTTTGGCCCAGCTAGGACTCGTTGCTCACAATGCAAGTCTGTTTGGTATTGGTATGCCAATCTCTCAACTTACATATCTTAGCTTTCACCAAACAACTAGAACTTTTCTACAATTTTCTAATAATACATGGAATTCTTACACTGACTATCAGCTAGATTATCACAATGTCGTTACTAACTTAAAACATATGTGTAGTTCTGGAAGGTGTCAGATTGTTCATTGGAGGCAAATTCACAAGCTTGAATGTCTGCAATTGGGAGAAGACAGCCACAAATCATCGTCTAAGTATGGCTCAGAGGAAGGATCTCGTGGAATGGTCTCATATAGTGAAACCACGGAACAATGTACCTTCAAATACAATGTGCAGCAGCCTAGCGTTGACAGTGCTTCTTCAAAGGATTTTGTTTTTCATCCTCTAACCACTCTTCCTCCTCCTGCAACTACTTCAGGCATGCAACTAAGTATACCTGAGAAATCTGTCATTAACCAAAGTTCTGCAGACATAGGCACATTTCTAACTGGCCAGATAGACTCCTCGAAAACAGCAGATGGTACTATATTGAACTCCTCTGGGGAAGTCTCTGGCAATAGTAGTACTCTCCCTAATTCTTCTCATCCATTAGAAGATTTTCATGTGAGAAACATTTCATTTCTGATACTTGCATTTATATCTTTCTATATATATATATATAGATGGGTATTGGATAAAATATGTAGAAAATCTTGTTTTTTGAAAATTTCAATAATTTTTTTTTGTTGCAGCTGAGAGAAGGTAATTTTTCCCTCGCAGAAGAACATCATACTAACAGCCCTCATGCATCCAAGGATGGAGCTGATTATCATAGTGGTGCCTTACATGAAGGTGATGGGGTAGAAATAGAAGATCGGAATGCATTTGATGGTGGAAACAATTTTGGGACAGTGAACTCAGCAACTACAGCAATCAGTGGCACAAACGCTTATGAGCCTCAAATTCAAATGACCTTGAGACAAGACAAATACCTGTCTCAGAAAAGGATCCCCGGCACTGATGAGACCAAAGGCTTGAATTGCCCTTCTGAAAGGACTTCAATGAAAAGAAGTAGCAAATCAAAAATAGTTTCACAATCTAATGGAATCGAGCAGCATAAATATCAAAAACAAAGGACGACGGTATCTAAAGAACAACTGTCTTCAGATGCAGAACCAATAGTTCAAACTGCAAAGGAGTCAGGTAAATTCATATACTGTTCCCTGTAGCGAACACCATTTGCTCTTCCATTTACCATGTTGTTTTGATGCAGGAATTACTACTTCAAAGGACAACTTCCCCTTACAGGAAACTAACCGGGTTGCAAACTTGGAACTCGTTAGGATGAAGGGTATGAAAAAGTCAGTAAAAGTAGATAATCATCAACAATTGGAAGATAGTACAATTAAGAAACGAAAAGTGAAGGTGAGTTTACAAAAATAATCTTTGCTAGGATTATAGATGCATTGTGAAGTAGTTTACTAACGGTAATAAGATTAATGTAACTGTTCTCATCGGTTGGATATGGGATCAATCCATTTAATTCAAGCTGCGTGATCATGCTTGCTGCCTTTATTAATGAATTATGTATCATAAATAGACCTTGACGAGGAAACTTTTCATATTGAGCTACTGTTTATTGCCAGATGATTTTCCCCTATGAAGAGTTTGTGAAGTGCTTTCAGTATGATGTTTTCAACTTGACTCCTAGAGGACTTGTAAATTGCGGGAATAGGTAAATTTATATCTTATACTCTCCTCCTACAGAATGAACAATGAACACTTTAAATATACTAAAATGTGACATGGAGCACGGCAAGCTAACATAGTGTATGATTTCAATTAGCATGATACATCTTTATTCTTCTGCAGTTGTTATGCCAATGCTGTATTGCAGTGTCTAACATGCACAAAGCCTCTGATCATTTATCTTCTTCGCCAAACACATTCCAAAGCTGGTACTTGCTTTTTCTTAAATTTTAGTTTTCATGAAGTTGCTGTACGAGACTCATATGTAGCTACAACTAAAAGCAATTAATATCCTTCGTGCATGTCAGGATGCGGCAAAAATTGGTGCCTCACTTGTGAACTTGAGCGGCTTGTGATGATGCTAAGACAAAATGGGGGTCCACTATCGCCCATAAATATTCTTATGTATATTAGAAATCTTAATACCCAGATTGGTGATGGAAGTCAAGAAGATGCTCATGAATTTTTAAGGTATTTTACCATTTGATGAAGTTTCTCATCATCTCGTCTTAGCCTCCTTTTCCTTGTTGCCCTGTTTTTTCTACTTAATGAGTATATCTTCACTGCTATAGTACTTTCAGTTAGCAACTTTCCTGGTGAAAAGAAAATCTTTGATGATTGACTGTCAACTCTCGATATATTTCATCATAGTTAACTTTGCAATGCTGTGCATACTCAGGCTTCTTGTGGCCTCAATGCAATCAATATGTCTGGAGGGTTATGGTGGAGAAAAAGTTGTTGATCCCAGGCTGCAAGATACAACTTTTATACAGCATACATTTGGTGGATGTCTCAGATCAAAGGTTCTTGATCTCCTTTAGATACTTGCAGAGTAAAAAATTTTCAAAATGCTCTCTTTCCTTTCAATAACTCACTGAACCCTTATAAAACAGGTCAAATGTTTGAGATGTCACCATGAGTCCGAGAGGTATGAGAAAATGTTGGATCTTACCCTGGAGATATATGGTTGGGTTGAGTCGTTGGAGGATGCACTGACACAATTTACAAGTTCAGAAGATCTCGATGGTGACAATATGTATAGATGTGCAAGGTGTGTTACCCATACACATCAATTCCTTTGAAAGTATTGATTTCAGTTTGATGCATCTTAGTTACTCTTCTTAATTTTGCATGAAAGATGTGCTGCATATGTTCAAGCTCGGAAGCAACTGCACATAAAAGAGGCTCCGAATATCCTGACTATAGTCTTGAAGAGATTTCAGGTATTGTTTTGTTGCGCTCTATTGTCTCTTGAAGCCTTTGGATATAACTCTGCACTTGCTTGCACACATAATGCACGCATGCATGCATTTTAAACTTTTTGATTTTATGTCAGTCTAAACCTTATGTTTCATTCATCAGGAGGGAAATTATGGCAAGATTAATAAATGCATCACATTTCCGGAAATGCTGGACATGATTCCATTTATGACCGGGACTGATGACATACCTCCGCTTTACATGCTTTATGCTGTTGTCGTCCACTTGGACACGTCCAATGCATCCTTTTCGGGTCACTACATCTCGTACGTGAAAGATCTGCAGGGCAATTGGTTCAGGGTTGACGATACAGAGGTAAAAAACCGCCCCACAAACTCAATGTACTTCAAATTGCATGTCCTACCCTACTAATCTGTTCATCTGACTTCATGAGGTCTTACTCTCGCCGCTCTGTTGGCAGGTTCAACCAGTAGAACTGAGCCAGGTTATGTTAGAAGGAGCATATATTCTGTTCTACATGAGGTAAGCTTCTGAACCGTGCAAGCATGATAGGGTAGGTGGTGATTTCTGTGATCGTGAAATGAATCACAGATGCTCTATTCTTACCTTCTTATACGTTTTCTCCAGATCATATCCGCGCCCTGCTAGATCTTGCAATGGGAAGTCCCCCCGGCATCAAGATTCTTGTAACGCGAAGCACTGGCCAACAAAAGGCCAAAGGCCTTCAAGACCAGAGCAAAGCACCTCATCTCACAACCCCGGTGGAAGAGAGAATCCAGAACAGAGCAGCAGCTCTAGGGGGGTGCTCATAAGGGAGAACAGAAGCAAACCTTCCAGTCTCAAAAACTATGCGGAGTTCTCAGACGCCACATCCAGCGACTGGTCCGTCTTCACGAGCTCAGACGACTCGTCCTTCACAACGGAGAGCACCAGGGACTCCTTCAGCACAGTGGATCATGCAGACGTTCCGTTTTCTTCCATCTTCCAGTCGCTGTATCCAGCAGATTCTCCGTCGAGGAGAACCATCTCGTGCAGCGTGTTTCCGGTCAGCAAGGCGCAGACGAGGTTTGCCCGTGAAGAGAGGGGATTCGTTTCGGTTTCATCTGTAAATTATGGTAGCAAGCCTAGAAAGGGAGGAATCCCTCAAACTTCAGCTCGTTGTACTACATAATTCCTAGGATTTCAAAATCTTTAAACTTGCTAAAAGTAGCTAGTTTGACAGGTTGCCTCATATTTTTGGTTTTCATTATTGGCATGAGGCTATATATGAATATTAATTATTTTTAACCATGAACATGAAAACATTATTTCTTTTTATGGGAAAATAGTTACAAATTTGCGCGTGATGGCTTTTATAATATTTTTGTGGGATGCAACACCATTTTTATTAACAAATAATAATGTAAGGTTGTGTGCCAACTCAAGGAAGCATCTCTTGGCGGCCTGGCCTAATTTTCTAGTTATCAAACTTTTTTTTTTTTTTTTTGCTAAACCTCGAAAATAAAGTTTGGCAATTTGGTTGGATGTAATTGAAAATGGATCTTGGCTATGCTTCTTCATTAATCAAGTTTGGCACATGTTGTCCCCTTGGGCATGACTGATTTTCTAAATATTTAGCCGGTGGTGGTTGGTTTTTAGGTTATTATTATCATCGAAGACCATTTGATTTTCCAAATATGATTTACATAGTGAAGATGCTATTATTTCATTCGTGCGATTTACTCAGTGTAGTGTGTGATTTGCTTAGTTCCAATTATGATTTACTTAGTGGAGAGGCTATTATCCCGTTTGTGCGATTTACTCAGTGCAATGTGTGATTTACTTAGTGCAGGCTTGTGTAGTGTGTGATTTTTACCTAGTGCAGTCTTGCGCAACGCATGATTTACTTAGTGCATGCTTGTGCAATATGTGATTTACGTCGTGCAGGATTGTGCAGTGCATGATTTACTTAGTGCATGTTTGTGCAATGTGTGATTTACCTCTCGTGCAGGATTGTGCAGTGTATGATTTATCTCACTACAATTTGTGATAGCGATTGTTCAGTGTATGATTTATCTCACTACAGTGTTTGATAGTGATTGTGCAATGTATGATTTACCTCATTACAGTGTGTGATACCTAGCGATTATGCAGTGTATGATTTACCTTACTACAGTGTGTGATACCTCACTATAGTGTGCGATAGTGATTGTGCCGTGTATGATTTACCTCACTAGAGTATTTGATAATAGCGTAGTGGATTACCCTGTCCATACAAATAAAAGAAAACCACAAAAATAAAGTTGAGCACGTCTCATTCCTATCAGAATTGTATTTTCTTCCATTAATCATCCGTCTAGAACTGCACGATATATTTAGCTTGAAGGGTTGAGGTTATTTCACCCACACATCTAAAATCTTTAGTGATCGAATTGCCTGAATTTATCAATTTGTGGCTGCTTTGTAATTTCAGAACATGTTTATATTCTTGATTAAAGGCCTTATAATAAGATAAACACGCCTCAATACATCCTTCGTATGTTAATATTTTGCCCATTAATTAACATGGATAAGACATCAAGATATAGATCTGATGATCAAATTATCTTGAAATTGAAAGGGGCACATACACTTAGTTGAGAGACAAGCCAAGATAGTAATTTATATATGCATATAAATTAATTAGGAACAAGAACACATAAACTAACGATTACACATTGAAAGGTTTGATAAGCACTGCGTAGAGGAATGGGATGATGATGAGAGCGGAAAACAAGTAGAAGAAGGGTTTGGATAAAAAGGCGCCGACCACCGCACAGAAGTAAAGCAAGAGGGCGGAGATGCCGAGGAATTGAAGAGCAAATCCCAAGTGAGGATTGATCGCCCTAACCAAAATGCCAGTGGACAGAAGCAGGAGAGCGACGAGGTAACCGGCGAAGACGAAGGTGTGAGATCCAAACACCTCTTCATATCCATGGAAGAAGAGCAGCATCGCCACCGAGCAGACTGCAGCAGTCAGCACTGGAGCCGCCACTTCTCGTATCACCAGATCCGATTGGCTGAATCCTCCACCACCTGCCCTATCTCTAGCCAGGTAAGCCATCGCCGCAGATTTTGCGAGTGGTAGAAATTGAAAAGGAACAAAGAGTAACGGAGAGATGTGGACGGTGGCTGCAGATCGGGAGAGGAGAGAGGTGACGGTGAGGGAACAACGAACAAAGGGGAGACGGCAGCCGCCCGGCGGTGGCTCCGTGGGAGAGAGGAGGGTGGAGAGAGGAGAGAGAAGGGGTTGTGGGTGGGTCTGCAGCGAACCTGTGAGGAAGAAGAGAAAGCGACCGGGAGGGTGGGTCCCCTTAAATAGGTATGTCATTATTTGGTTGGGTATTTGAGTTGGGCAAAAACTTATATTAGACCGTATCACGGATCGCTTACATTAGACGGATCAAATAAAACCCACATCCACCCCCAACCCGTCCAAACCTGCTTCTGGCCTCAATTGTAAATGGGCAAAAGGTAAGCTTAATGAGCTTGGGCTATATAAATGATTTTTGGCGACCTAGACATGCATCAATTGTAAATGGGCAAAGGGTAAGCTTAATGGGCTTGTGCTATACAAAGGTTATGCATTTTGTAAATTAATTCTAAACACAATATTCATTTTTTTTTAGTCTCAGTAACTTTATAAAATATAAATCATTTTTTCTCCTTCATCCCCACACTGTGCTTTAGTTTAATTTTATGCTTGTTATTCATGGTTCAACATAATCAAAATTTATTATAGTTTTTTGGTACTTAATTTTCAAATAAAAACTAAAAATTTAAAATTAAATAATAAAACATTATGATACTTTTATTGGGTATGATGAACCATTGGTAGATGTCAGTCCCTAACTTGAAAAATATCTCATTTTAGTAGGGGTGCCGGAAAAAAAGTTCACACCCCCAATGGTATTATTAATTATGAATAAAGTATAATTAACTCGAAAGTGGAATATAATATGATAGTATTGATGATTAAACATTAATTATCAAATCAAGAATAGATAAATGTCATTAACTATGAGTTGAGTATATCATTAACTCAAGTATCATTATTTATGAGGTGAAGTATCATTAACTCACATATGAGTATCATTATTTATGGAGTGAAGTATCATTACCTGTGAAGTGGAGTCTCATTACTATGGAAAAAGTATCACTAATTGCAGAAGAAAGTATCACTAATTAGAAGAAAAGTATCACTAATTGCAGAAGAAAGTATCACTAATTAGAAAGAAAGTTCTAATCTTTCAAAAAGTTTAGGATGTTTTTAATATGTATAAATTTATTAATTTATGTCACTTAAATTTTTAATTTTAATAAATTAACAGTAAATATAATATAACTAATTAATTGAATAATTTTTTTAAAATCTAGCAGAATGTTCATGAACCCGCATTTATTTCATCTACTTCAATTAGCTCTCCAAGGAGCTACCAAACTTCTTCTAGATTAACTTCTTTTGAAGTGAAGTGAAAAGAACCAAATTGCTTCAAAGATTAAATTTTCAATACGTAATCAAAATATAAAGATAAACATTAAAAGTTTGGGCTATTTGTACCAATTCAATTAATTTCAAGTTAGTCCTATCAGGATGCTGGGTTATCTGATTCAGATTCAAAATTCTTTTTGATTTACAATTTTCTGGTCTTAATTTTCTTTTACTATTTGAGTCAACACATTGATTTCGAACTAAATTGCCGAACCCATAAATAACTCATGGTTGATGTTATATTATGGGCAAATATTATTTGATACGATCAACCAAACGGAGGCCCAAACCTAGTCCAACTGAGGCACAAACACAACAACAAAATACTATCATGCAAAATCTTGTACAAAAAAACACAGAACTCTATTACCTGCAAATGTTGTGAAATCTGAAACATTTCATTATTTTTTTCCCCTTTTGACTTAATTAAGGTAATAGATAGCAATTATTCAAAACCATTCTAACTTAATTTAATCACATATTAATTATTTTATTCAATTAACATAATTAAAAAATAACTACTGTTATGCATATCCATAGATATTATAATTTGTTGAAATATTCAAATACAAGGAATATGATGGCCGAATCAACCAAATATTTAAACCGTAGGCCTATTATTTTAATTTATCGGCCCAAACCTTATACCCTCTCGACAAGCCCAACCCAATAGCTCCCCAGCTTAGCCTACAAAATCCGAAACTTCTCACGGGAAGCAATAAAACACACACTGTTGTATTTCATATTACATTTTCTGTTTCAAGCCTTCATTCAAAAAAAATATGTATATATATTTTTTTAATTTTTAATTTATTATGATTTTATTTAATTAAAATTTTTCCTGTAGGGCTCATCCATCCCTAATTAGGGTATATTAATATTTTTTAAAAAAAAATTAAAAAAAAATCTAGTTATGCAACACCAAATGGAATAGGAATTGCAACAGATGATCTGATCCGGCAATAAAATAACAAAATTTTCCGAACCAATGACGCAACATTACGACTTTTTTTTTTGTTCTTTTCTTTAATAAACATTTAAATAAAATAAAATTATTTCGATAAATGAACATATAAATATATATATATATATATTGTAAATAGTCGGCTATTTCATATATAAATATATACGTATGTTCTTTCAAATTAAACTACATATTTTTTACAAAAACTTATACAGATAGTATGGTCATAATTCGTTAAACATGTCAAATTGACTTAAAAACTCAAACCCATGAACTATCAGACCCTTGTGCACAACACACCTTGTAGATTTTTTTTATACTTTTAGTTTGTATCAAATATAGTGCACGAGTCCAATTGCGGCAGGTCGCGTGAACATTAGGAGTAGCATGAGTGGTTGGTTTTTTATTTTTATTTTTCCTTTTCATATTTTACGATCATTTATTTCACAATGATTAAACTCAGAGGTAATAAGTTTTTTTTTTTTTTTTTTTTCCGTATTGCCCCGCCCATAAAATGTTATGAATAAGATTTGTCAAGTCTTTGACCAATTTTGCCTCTGAGAAAACTGCCCCTCAAAAATAAAATAAAATAATGAAAAAAATAGTATCATCTTTAAAACTTGAAATAAGTCGTATAAATGAGTATTGCAAAAAAAAAATTCAAAAGACTTGAATGCCACAACAGATCCCCTTGACATTTTATATGATATCTCTCATGGCAAATCTTCATTTTTTTTAAATTATTATGATTTAATTTAATTTTTATTTAGGATTCATTCTTTCCCAAATATGACATATGGAATGTAACACAATTGGGCACATAAAATCTGATCCGACTTAATATAGGGTATCAATTTGATTTACGGAAATTCTAAACACAACCACCATATTTATCTTTATAGCCTCCATTATTTTATAAAATATAACTATTAATAAGAAAATACTTTTTTATCCCTAAGCTTCATTATTTAAAACCTAACTAAAATCAATAACCCCCAGCCACGCATGTTTCATGACTAAAAAGAAAGAAGAATCAATTTTACAGAAGGACACATGAGCAATAGAATCGATGAGTGTATTATTAATTTGCTGCAATAAATGTTTGAAAGTAAACTGAAAGCGCAAGATTTTAGCTTCATATATAGCCCAAGATTTTCACTACTATCACCAAAAGGCTATTTATTAGATCTGGATTCATCAAATTAGGTTGGTTATTCTTCTACCACTCAGTTTTTTAAGAACAATTAGCAGATAGTTGAAAGAATAAATATATAAGCTATTATATAATTTTCTAACATCAAAAGCAATATATACTTTAGCTTAACTGATTCTAGAAATAATAGCCCAGACAAACTTATAAACCAGTGAAAAAAATAATTCTTTTTTTTACCAGCACAATTTCCTACATTCGGGAAATTTCAAAATTTAAACACAAAATTGTATGCTGCTAATTGTATATTGCTACTGTATTAGATTTTATTGCCAAGTTGTTGCTGCTCATGCAAAATCAATTATTTTTTCTTGAACTTCTTTTTAAATCGATTCTTCTGTTTGTTTAAATTTATGTTTCTGTGGCTATCAAACATGGTGGGTACTATGATTTTTAGGTTTTATAAGTAATGGGTTAGGGTAAAAAAGTCTTATTTTATTAATACATATAATTATAAAATAATGGGGGCTGTGAAGAGAGAAACGGAGGCTGTATTTAGAATTACCCTTTGATTTATTTCAAGGAGCGGCTATCATCGCTAATTATTTGGGAAGTACCGGGATCAAATTCATTAAATTTAATCATGCATGAGATTTTTATAAAAAAAGTAGAAAATATTAAATCATCACGTAGGAACCTATATACTATATATGAAAAACACACAGTTCAAGGACCTAGAAGAACCAAATGAAAATTATAAGTACCAGATAAAATCGAAGATAAAAGTACAAAAACTTATGAAAACGAAAGTTTTTTGCAGGAACTTAATAAAAACAAAATATAAAAGTATAAGAATCTAAAATATATTTTTCCTAAAATAATCACCGCAACATCATGCTTCTCCTACAAGAGAGAATAAATTGAATCAAGTTTGAATTTTCGACCTCTCTCCCTCCCATATTAATCCCCTGTTTCGCCTGTGAAAATCAACTCCAATTGCAGTAAATTTGGAGCATCAAAATTCGACAAATATTATTGAATAAAATAAAATCTGAATACTGCACCAATTATAAGAAGAGAAATATACAACAATACATGACGTAGCTCTGATGGATCACCTTCACCTCTTGTTTAAGCACTTGTTGTCAATGTGATGCATCACCCCCTCCAGCTGCAGCAGGTGCAGGTTGAGGTTTGAGAAGAAGAAGAAGAAGGTAGATAAACGGCACGAGGAAGAGAGCAGCGGGAAGACAGCATGCCCAGAAAAAGGCGATGGGTAGAAATGATCCTACAAGGAAACAGAGCAAACACAAAATGAGAGTGATTCCCAGGAGCTGAAGATATATTATCCCAAATAAGATCCCATTCCAGATGACTGCGCTGCCAATCATCAAACCAAGCACTAGCAAATAATGAGCTTCAGCATCTGGAAAATTAGCGGAGAAAAGCAGCCCCTGTGTTGCAGCGGTGGCGACTGTGAAGGTAAGCTTCCCGAGTTCGAAGTTTTGCAGGTTTTGCATGATTGGGTGTGAATCGATGTGCGCTAAAATAGGCTGCAGGTAGGAGATTAGAATGCTGGCCATGGAAGTGATCATCGACTCAAAATATTTCAGCCATTTACCAGCTCTGAGCAATATATTGTTGGGTGTGTCATGTGTGTGTGGTTGAATTTTATAGCAAAATTCGAGATTCGAGAATAGCAATAGGTTTGTAGAGAAAGCGATTGGAAAGGCGTCAACTTTGCCTTCAATTTATAAAGAATTTTATAGCATGACATGAGGATCCCATCAATATTGAAAACGACATGAATATTTGGATTAGTAGAGAAAACAACATTAATACTCGCCGACGCCGACCAAATGATATGATAACCAAATTCCTTTGACAACTTTGACGACCTCCCTAGCCAACGGGCCAACTGCGGAACGTTCTTGCTTGGGACTCGATTACTTTTTTCTCACAATTTTCCGCCAACTGCTAGCGAACCAGCATATTCATAATATTAGTCTTTCACAAACCTCCAAACGACAAATAAATGGAATTAAAAATGGAGAGATCATATAGTTGAAAAATGACAAGTCTCAAATGGAGAGGCCCAGGGTATCCTACGATTGTTTATGTTAATTTATGTCAACTTTTATTTTTTATCCTTCTCTCTTATATTTTTATTAATATTAACCCCATTTAATTTACTTACATTACATAGTTGTATTTTCATTTTTATTTATTTTTGCCCACAATTGTAATTGTACCCATTTGACAAAAATATGGCTAAATTTACAGTTTTAATAGAATTGTTTATGTTGGGACCATAATTTTTTATTACTATAAAAAAGTTATTCTTAGATAAAGTATTTTTATATAGAGATTTTAGTGTATTAGTCTTTGACAACTTACTCCGACAAACCTCCCAACGCCAATAAATGGAATTAAAAATGGAGGGATCCATTCCTCTCAGTCTCTGCCTACTCTGACAATATGTTAAAAAACTGCTTACAAATGGAGAGGGGATCTTACGATTGAAAAATGACACCAATGTATAGAGCGAGGATCCTACGTTGAAAAATGACGTTTTGAAATGTAGAGAGTATTCTATTGTTGTTTATGTTAATTTATATGAATTTTTATTTTTATTCCTGTATAATTTATTTTTTTATCTTTTTCTCATATATTTTTATTAATTTTACCCCATGTAATTTACTTTCATACTTGTATTTGCACTTTTATTTATTTATGCCCAAAATAATATTTTGACCACAATTGTACTCATTTGACAAAAATACGGCTAAATTGACAGATTTAAAAGAATTGGTTAAAATCCCAAAAACTTGCAAATGTTAGTTGTTTTTGTGTTGTACTCCTTGTTTATTTTGATGGATAAGGGTGGACTAATAAGTTATTCTATGTTTATTTTGCATGATATCCATATTTTTTCAAATGAACATATGCTTCACTGATCTTAAATGAAAGAGAATTGAAAGACCTTTAATTTGATATATTTTTTGCGTTAATCCAATAAAAAAGAGCAAGTTATGATTAATTAATTTTTTTTAAAAAAAAATAGATGCTGAGTTAGCATTACATCATCTTTTTTTCCAAAAAAGGGACACAATTAACCCTACAGACCGAAAAAGTAGCGAAAATTACAAAATTCCAACAATTTTCTCCTAATCTTGAGCGTGTATTTTGTTAATTGGATGATGAAAGATTAATTTATAGTTTACACACTAAGGAATGGTTTACATTTGATTTATTCATATATATATATATATATATAGATGGGATCAAATGAGAATTAGACCCCCTGTGAGAACAGAGAACCAATATGAGTCATAGATCTGGTATATTTGGACGGCCAAGTGATAGGATGTATTCTACTTGCTTTTATTCTTATCTTTTGGTGTCATTTCTCCTAATTAATTGCCCTATACTTGTGTATTTTGGATAAATGATGTGTTTGTTGAGTTGTGTAGGGATGTAGTACAAAGTTGGAGAAAAGGTCATGCTTTTGGTGCAAAAAGAATCTAAGTGAAGAAAGAGCAAAATTCGAGTCTGAGTAGATCCGGCCGTAAGGGCATGCCGCTGGAAAGCTGGAGCGAGTTTCTAGAACCTGGGCCTCTACACGCGTTTTGGGTTTGCTGAACCCAACTCTCGGCCCACGATTAAACCTGGACGCGGAATTGAGCTTCTCACCGCCTCAAGAGTCCTTCTTTTGCTATGTTTCCTAGTTTAGATTGATTAGGATTTTATTTCCTTATCTAATGTTTTAATTAAGGATATTATATATAGATTAGGACTTATTTCTTTATTATTCATTCATTATTCACGTAAGAGAGCAGAAACGTGAGAAACGTTGGGCACCAGATTTTATATTCATCTTCTTCGTGGTTTTATGGTGTTCGATTATTATTTCTTATTGCGATCAGATTTTAACATGCAAGTTAGCTAATTTATTCATATTCCGGTAACGACGACGAAGCTCCGCTTATATAACTGTGAGATCTAATTGTTTGTTCATAATTAATTGATGCATGTATCTGTTATTCTTGGATTTCGGGTCGTTAATTATTCTAAGTCTATCGAATAGTTGCAAATATTTGGTAGGTTGTGATTAATTACTAGCCAATTAAATCGGCCATACGTAATCGTGGTTTAGGTTTAATAAGTGGTAAAACGGTTGCTCAAATAACTAGGGGAATAACAGAGTTAATTTTATAGTCCTGCGTCAGAGTCTGTAAGTTAAGAATCGGGTCTTTCTTGTGCTCATTGCTTTCGGTTCATTAAACTTAAAGAGCGTCTCTTACAGTTGTCAATCGATTAGGGAATAATTAATGAAGCGTCTTCTTAATTATCGAAACAGTATGGAAAGATTAGGTCATGTCAGAAGCGTCTTCGATGACTATAACTGATCTGCATGGTTTGATTAATTAATTCTTGCATCTGTGATCGGTGTTATAAGTGGAGTGGAGTTTGTTGGATCCGGAATACCCTTTTATAATTGATTTAATTCAGTTCGTTTGCACACGTATTTTCGATAGTTGTCTATTCAGTTCTTTAAATTATTTGCTACATAATTCACACGAAACACGTTTCTGGAAGTTTGGGCACACAGACTGAAAGTCAAGAGTAATTCTCGCTAGTCCTTTGGGCAAAATTTGGCGCGTCGTTTTTCACCAAAAATAAATGTTCCGACTTTCGTCGGCAAGCCCACACTGCAGAGTACAGTGGCGAGCAGGATCGTCTCCCAAAGGACCAGCGAGAATTACTCTTGACTTTCAGTCTGTGTGCCCAAACTTCCAGAAACGTGTTTCATGTGAATTATGTAGTAAATAATTTAAAGAACTGAATAGACAACTATCGAAAATACGTGTGCAAATGAACTGAATTAAATCAATTATAAAAGGGTATTCCGGATCCAACAAACTCCATTCCACTTATAACACCGATCACAGATGTAAGAATTAATTAATCAAACCATGCAAATCAGTTATAGTCATCGAAGATGCTTCTGACATGACCTAATCTTTCCATACTGTTTTGATAATTAAGAAGACGCTTCATTAATTATTCCCTAATCGATTGACAACTGTAAGAGACGCTCTTTAAGTTTAATGAACCGAAAGCAATGAGCATAAGAAAGACCCGATTCTTAACTTACAGACTCTGACGCAAGACTATAAAATTAACTCTGTTATTCCCCTAGTTATTTGAGCAACCGTTTTACCACTTATTAAACCTAAACCACGATTACGTATGGCCGATTTAATTGGCTAGTAATTAATCACAACCTACCAAATATTTGCAACTATTCGATAGACTTAGAATAATTAACGACCCGAAATCCAAGAATAACAGATACATGCATAAATTAATTATGAACAAACAATTAAATCTCACAGTTATATAAGCGGAGCTTCATTATCGTTACCGGAATACGAATAAATTAGCTAACTTGCATGTTAAAATCTGATCGCAATAAGAAATAATAATCGAACACCATAAAACCACGAAGAAGATGAATATAAAATCTGGTGCCCAGCGTTTCTCACGTTTCTGCTCTCTTACGTGAATAATGAATGAATAATAAAGAAATAAGTCCTAATCTATATATAATATCCTTAATTAAAACATTAGATAAGGAAATAAAATCCTAATCAATCTAAACTAGGAAACATAGCAAAAAAAGGACTCTTGAGGCGGTGGGAAGCTCAATTCCGCGTTCAGGTTTAATCGTGGGCCGAGAGTTGGGTTCAGCAAGCCCAAAACGCGTGTAGAGGCCCAGGTTCTAGAAACTCGCTCCACCTTTCCAGCGGCATGCCCTTACGGCCGGATCTACTCAGACTCGAATTTTGCTCTTTCTTCACTTAGATTCTTTTTGCACCAAAAGCATGACCTTTTCTCCAACTTTGTACTACATCCCTACACAACTCAACAAACACATCATTTATCCAAAATACACAAGTATAGGGCAATTAATTAGGAGAAATGACACCAAAAGATAAGAATAAAAGCAAGTAGAATACATCCTATCAAATCCCCCCACACTTAAACCTTGCTCGTCCTCGAGCAACAAAAACAGACTCAAAAGGATAAATGAACAAGCATCAACTTCCTAAACCGATGAACAATCAAAGTAGGAACTGTGATTTATCAATCCACAAACCACCAACCAATTTTGTTCAAGAAACATGCCAACATTTTGTCAATCAAGTTAGAATCATACTCATCAATCCAGCCTCACCAAGATTCACTCATTAACTCTCAAAAATAGGTAAAGAGGCATTTTTTTTACTCAAGTCATGATTAGTTCTTTTCAACATAAAATTGCTCATATGTCTCCCAAAAATGCCACACTTCAATTCCGTTCACAAATCATAAGGTCTTTCTTCTTTGGTTGTAATGGGGCTAAGGTTCACGAGGTAGGATACTTTTGGCTAAAGTAGCTGAGTACAAAGAAAACAATGCAAGTACAAGAATGTATATCTCTTTTAAGCATGGCATAGCAAAATCCTCAAATCAACATAGGACTGATTTAAAAAAAAACTGAGCACACAGATTCTTTTGCTCTCTCCATATCTTACTCCTCAATTTTTTTTTTACATATATATAGAAGCTTTGCTTCTTATTCAATTTTTTTTCGGAGGAGCAGGATATGAGCATTAATTCATTTTTTCTCAAGCCTTCAAATTCTTCACTTATGCAGCTTAAACATCCTTCATGATAGTACTTACATGTTTTCAGGGACAAAAAACAGGCCAAAAGAAAGGCTATGGCTCATGTATAGTGGCTGCAATCAATAAAATTGGATCTTTTAGGCTCAAGGTGGCTCACTAATTGGCAATGAACGGGCAAAGTGTTTTCTTTTGGGCCAATAGCTCGGGTATCCCTAAATGCCTTAATCACTTTTTTGCATGAAATCAGAGGTGGTAGCAAGGTGGCAGCAAAGCAATTCAAGCATCAAATAACATAATCAGAAAACACTCAACAGGAAAAACTTCAAGCTCTTCTTAATGCATGCTCATAGGCTCAAAAACTCACAATTTTTAGGCTTAGAACGTTGTGATTGAAAGCATGATTCATCATTCAAAATCTCATCCAAACTTGGCACATTTCTATCACAAAACAACAACCATTCATCCAGTCAAACTAATCACAGCCCATTCTACTCAAGCTCATCAATTCGGGGCAAATCAATACTTAGTCATCTTCCAACAAAAAAAACGACTCTTTTTTTTATTTTTTATTTTGTTTTATAACTTCAATAATTAATAAACTGACAAGGTAATCCCCCCCCCCACACTTGAAGGTCACAGTGTCCTCACTGTGAGAGGAATACAAAAGCAAACTTAAGACATAACAGAAATAAAAATGCAAACACCAAAAAAGAAAAAACAAGCAAATCAATGACAAACAATTATTAAAAGGGAGGGGAAAAGAAAGGGCAAACTAGCAATCAAGGCGCGAGGCGGTCAGTAGGGGCATACAGACGGTGCTTCAGTGTAGTGGTCCAGCTTGGTGTGTAGTGGTCAAACAACTCCATGGCTCGGCAAGAGTAGGGGCGGCGCTAAAAGAGGAACCTGCACTAGAAAGTTGGACGAGATCTCTCTCTCTCTCTCTCTCTCTCTCTCTCTTTTCTTTTTTTATTATTATATTAAAGACAAGCAAGTAAGTAACTAAATGAAATAAGAAACATGAAATAAAGCAAGAAAAGCTCGGGTTGCCTTCCGAGAAGCACCCTTATTTAACGTCCGAGGCTCGACATATGAAAGACACGATCAAGAGACAATTTCAGGGGTAGCAGATCGACCTCTGTCAAAAGGAATTGTTTCCATCCCCGCACCTTTATGTTTCTTCAAAAACTTGACCAACCTTGCTTCTTGCCCTTTCAGCCCCAACACAGGGGCCTTCACATGAGATGGTAAAATCAGTTTCGAGTTGGTCGGCAAGGGCATACGGCCTGTCCGATTTCTGGCTGGAAACTCCTCGACTGCGTACAGCTGCTGGACTATCTCGCGGATTGCCCTTTCTTCCTTCGAATCTGTAGTGGGTTTGGGCATTCCATTAAAGAGTACCTGCTCTAATTTGTCATCCCTGAAATTATGCTCAACAGACTCATCAATAATGGAATCGATAGTATCAACCATAAAAAGAGCTTCAGGGTCTTCCACATGCTTCATAGCTTCGAATATATTAAATATGACAACATTTCCATCAAATTCAAAACTTAGCATTCCCTTGTCTACATCAATCTTAGTTCGTGCAGTTTTCATGAACGGGTGACCTAACAGAATTAATGATCTATGTGTAGACAATGCATCATCCATGTCAACGATGTAGAAATCAACAGGAAAAATCAACTCATTCACTTTAACTAAGACATCCTCTACTACACCTCTAGGGTATGCGTTGGACCTATCAGCTAATTGAATGATGACTCGAGTATCTTTTATAGGACCCAACTGTAATTCTTTGTAAACAGAGAAAGGCATAACGTTGATAGATGCACCTAAATCTAGCATAACTTTCTCGACCTTTTTGCTCCCAATGATGCAAGGGATGGTAGACATACCTAGATCTCGGCATTTTTGAGGTAATTTCCGTTGAATAACGGCTGAAACAGTCTCACCAACCGTGATCTTTGCATCTTTCCCATATCGTATCTTCTTGGAGCATAGTTCTTTCAAGGACTTCGCGTATGTAGGGACTTGCTTGATAGCATCGATCAGAGGTAGGTTGATCTCGACTTTTTTGAAAAGCTCGAATATCTCTTTCTCATCTTCCTCTTTCTTGTGCCTGGTGAACCTAGAAGGAAAAGGAGCTGCATTAATAGGGTTAGGAATTTTAGACAAAATCTGTACCTCACTAGAAGCAAGCTGTGCAGCAGATTGTTTGCCCTCTGCGCTTGGTCTGTCTTCAGCTTCTGCAGTTTGCCCACACGGCATGTGGTCATGCTTCTTTCCCTCAACCGCTACTAACTCTTTTCCACTCTCAAGAGTCACAGCACTGACGTTTCCTCTCGGGTTCTGCTCGGCTTGAGATGGAAGAGACATAGCAGATTGTTCATTCCTTTCGCCAGATTCTTTTTTCGGCCCTTCAGTATGCCCTTCCGGCTTCTCTTCTTTCTTCTTGGCCTCCAACTCAGTTAACTCATCCGTACTTCTCAAAGTGACAGCGCAAACATGCGCTCTTAGATTCATTTCAGTTTGGGATGGGAGTTTGCCTTGATTCACCTGCATCTTGTTCATTTGCGTGGCAAGCTGAGTGATCTGCATGCCCATACTGCCCAGGGCAGCTTGTGTTTCCTGCTAAAAGGCCTTTTGGCTCTGCGCTAGACTATTCACTAGGCTTGTGCTCTGCTCGAGACTCTTCATGATCTCACTCATAGATGGCTCAGATCGGTCCGTGTGGGCATACGGCTCACCCCTTGGCTGCCTCCAGCCGAGGTTCGGATGGTCCTTCCAACTTGGGTTGTATATGTTTGAGTACGAATCATAATTCCTCTGTCTTTGGGCATCATATTGTGCATCACCGGACCCATAGTAGGCTTGCTCGGTGGAGTGCTCATGCAAATTGGGACACTCGTCAGTGAAGTATCCGTTCTCGGAACAGACTCCGCAGCGGTTTGGCCTTGTCTGCGCCACAGCCAGGTCTCGGACCAGGGAAGTAAGAGCATCTATCTTTTCATTCACTTCTGACTCTTCAGCTCGACCGAGTGCCCTTACTGGCCGGTGTCTATCTTTGTCTTCCTCTTCATACTACTGTCCTCCAGAAGCCATGTCAATGATGAGCTGTTTGGCTTCGGCCAGGGTCTTATTGGTGAGAGATCCTCCACTGGCAGCATCAACGATCTTCCCGTCAAAAGTAGACATGCCACGGTAAAAGTAATTTATCAGCAATTGGTAATCTGTGAACCCGTGGTCTGGGCACTTGCGACACAGCTGCTGGAACCGTTCCCAGTACTCGGATAAGCTCTCGTTCTACTTCTGTTTGATGCTACTAATTTGTCATCCTTAGGTTTGCAGCTCCGGACTCTGGGAAAAACTTGCGTAGGAATTGTCCCTCTAGCTCATTCCAGGTAGTGATCGACCTAGGTGGAAGATCAAACAATCAGTCTCTCGCTTTTCCCTGCAATGTATGAGAAAAAAGTTAGTAACCTCAGATTATCGGCGGTAAAACCTTGCGGCCTCAGAGTGGAGCAGACGAGGTCAAATTCAGACAAGTGCTTGTGCGCACTCTCTCCCGGCAAATCACTAAACTTTGGTAGCACTTGGATGAATGCAGGTCGGATCTCTGCATTGTTGGCAATCGGGGGCAGCATGATGCAAATGGGTCTATTGCTCCGAAGGCGTCCGAGTTCCCTGATGAGAGGCTCATGTTCGGGTGCAGGATCAGCAACGTTGGCATTAAGGAGGGTTCTTCTTGCGGCAAGGCCTTGCGGGTTCGGTAGATTTTCATTATTGGCCATGTCGAAAAGTTGATCAATACCAAGAGTGCTTTGTTCAGATTCGAGAGCCTCCTTAGACTTCTTAGCAGCTCTCCTCAATCGGTGTAACGTTCGCTCTGGCTCTAGATCGAACACTAAATCTTTTTCTACAGAGGAACGGGTCATGTACCAGAAAAAATTTAAAATAAAACAAAGTAAATAACAAACTGAAAATTCCGAGTAATCACTGCTTTTAGAACCGATCCCCGACAACGGTGCCACCAAGATATGCTACATACTTAAAAAAATGCGGTGGCAATATTATAATATTATCAACTTTTTAATGAACCGGGATTATTTCTGTAATTTATCAATTTTGATATTTTTGGAATGAAATCTCTTTCTCTCATAATTCGTGTTGATCGTAAAGCCGACGCTACGTTCACCGCTGGAGAACTTCATGGATGAGAGAGACGCCGCCATCAGAGAGAAGCTGAACAGCATGAAGGACACCTCGGGGGAGGTGAAGCAGCTGGAGGAGCAGGCCGCCGCCGTGATGAAAGCAGCAAAGGTGGAGATATGGGTGACGTTGAACAAGATGAAGAAGGAGACGCAGGTGGAGGTGGAGGTGGAGGAGAAGCTGCCGGAGGGAAGGAAGAAGATCGAGGCGGTGGCCAGTCTCGAAAAGCAGAAAAAGGAGACTGTCAAGGCCCTCGATTCGCAGATTGTCACTCTCAGTCAGGAGATTGTTAACAAAGTTCTCTCTGTTTAAAAACATTCAATCTTAATTTCAATTTCCATTTTTACTTTTATGTATCTTACTTTCTCTCGTAAATGCTACATGATCTTGAACAAACTAGCATCTATTCTATATATGTAATTATTGATTGAGCTGTGGAATAGTGTTCAACTCTATTTTTGAATATATTTTTTTTGAATGTTGATTGGATATCTCTCTGATGTAATTACTAGGAAGAGTGTTTTTGACTAGACGTGGACGCAATGGTTAATGATTGAAGAGGAAAACTTGTTTGGTGTAGGGTGTACTTTAGCACTACTGTGATCTATTTTAGCACCGTTGTAACCTATTTTAGCACTATTGTGAACTGTTTTAGCACTGTCATGTACTTTAGCACCACTATGATCTATTTTAGCACTGTTATAACCTATTTTAGCACTACTGTGAACTATTTTAGCACTTAGGTTGACGAAGTTGATTAAGCTATTATTTTAAATTTTTCACTATCAGTACTTTAGCACTAATGCGATTGATTGATTTATTTCTTTTGTTTCAATATTTTGGAAACTATGTAAATTTACCGACTCCATCAATCATCCACAAATAGATGCAATGAATATTGACTACGTGCAATGTAATCAAGCTAGGCTACATTAATTCAAAACCAAGGCCATTATTGTAGCAATTGTTGATAGGCGTGGGATCCAAATTATTTACACCCAAACATGATTTTCATTCTGTGTGTGATCTATTTTAGCACCATTGTAACCTATTTTAGCACTACTGTGAACTATTTTAGCACTATCATGTACTTTAGCACTATTGTGATATATTTTAAATGAATATTCATTACAAGCATTGCAAGGGATTTGGATTTGCTCATCTGAATCTAAATTTGGGTTAAGAAAATAATAGCAAGTGCAAAGTTAATAAGCAAAACAAATGTGCATGGTGCAGTCATGGGAGAATGATGAGAGAAGTAAATCATCTGCAAATTGAATAGATCATCAGTAGTTGGATATAAGTTTCATGTAGGAATCTCTGTCACATAAATGAACCTCGGTGGAGGCGGAGGTGGTGGTGGTGGAGGACTGCAGTAGTACTGCACTGGGGGTGGTGGTGGAGGTAGTGGTTGTTGGCTGCATGGATTAACACATGGGCATTTTCCACACTTTATGATCGGATCATCAACCTTAGTAGAAATATAAGGATATCTACATTTCTTTTCTGGCAAAACTTACTTTATAAATATGCAAGCATAAAAGATTTAGCATATTTCATTGAACAAGGAAAAATGAAAATTTGGAAATAAAAAACCAAACAACATGATATGCTCTGAACACATTTTCCAGTTAGGCAACTGGTTACACTGATTATTAAAATCCTTTACAAGTTAAAATGATGGAAATCATATCAAAACCTATTTTAGCACCATTGTAACCTATTTTAGCATTACTGTGAATTATTTTAGCACTGCCATGTACTTTAGCAGTACTGTGATATATTTTAGCACTGTTGTAACCTATTTTAGCACTACTGTGAACTATTTTAGCACTTAAGTTAACGAAGTTGATTAAGTTGTTATTTTTAATTTTTCACTATCAGTATTTTAGCACTACTGTGAACTGAAATAAGTCATGATAGTACTAAAATAAGTCATGACAGTACTAAAAAAGACCATAACAGTGCTAAAATAAGTAATGATAATGTTAGCACTAAAATAAGTCATGACAGTGCTAAAAAAGACCATGACAGTGCTAAAATAGGAATCCAAACATTGCATTTTATATTCCTGTCATGTTTTCCATTTGATATGCGCTTATGTATTGTACTAAATGTCGAATGCGTGTTTATATCTTATTAGTTCTGTTTTTGCGGAGAAATATATTTCACTTTTGTGATAATTAACTATACTGTATATTGTGTCTTTCATTACTACTTTTCATTTAATCTTTTTAATTCCTATATATACCAACAAATACCTAATTAAATAGGGTTGACATGGGTGAAATCACGTCCAACTTAAAAATATTCCACTTGTATTGATATATAGAAAATAATAATACCGATGCATTACATATCCATGATGCTACTTTCCACTTAATTTTGTCATCTTTAAAGAAGATTTTCAGTTTATTAGTTTTAATTGTATGAAGAATTGCTCAAAATGTCTATGAGATGTCCACATATGAAACCAAATATACTCTTGTATCTATACTTACAAAATGTTGTGATGAAATATTAAAATTTAAGACAAAATTTTATAACATGGTTTCGTAGGTCAAAATCTGTAGGATATATGGTTGGTTGCATGTCTTCATGATGATGATATATGTATAACGACGACAGAGGGTGGCTAGACACAAAGGCGAGTTGACGGTGAAATTGTACTTCGCAAAAAGAAAGTTGGTTTGGGAGTTTTTTGTCATGCTAAGTAAGGGTCATGTTAGTGCTAAAATAAGTCATGACAGTGCTAAAATAAGTCATGATAGTGCTAAAATAGGGAATGGCAATACTAAAACCCTAAATTGAAAAAATACACGCGTGAATCACATATACATTAAAATTTCTGATTTTACCCTTACTAAGCTTCAGGGGCAGCGAATTTGGACGTTATTACAATTATGCCACCATATTTTTTTTAATTTTGGAATAGATTTTGGCCATCCAAATAGGCAAAATTATGGTTGAGATTGGTTCTCGGTTCTCACATGGGGTATGGTTCCTTCTGGAATCCAACCCTATATATATATATATATAAAGAGATAGAGAGATGATATCATAAATTTTTCATTGAGCGGGCCGAATTATTCTTCACTAATAATCTTATATACTGATTTTATATAATTTTTTGAAAAAAAATACATGTAATTTTATTTGGCTTGGGTTAGGGGGAAACTCTCACTGGCTCACCCCAGTTCCGTCCCATATATATATATATATATATATAGAGAGAGAGAGAGAGAGAGAGAATAAATCAAATGAGAACTAATTCTTGATGTGAGAACAATGAATCATTTCCACCATAGATGATGCTTCTTTGGGTGACCCAAATTGTTCCAAAATTTCATTGAGAATTTTGTAATATTAGACCAATTTAAGAGTTGTGAGGTTATATTTGCAATTTGATAATCCTAATTAAAATATTAAAATTTGTTCTTTGTGTTCTCATCTCTATCTTTGCGATTTCTCTCTATACCTCTAATATTTTCCCTCTCTGTCAATGTTCTCTTTCTTCATATGTATCTCTGCTCTTTTTCTCTATATGTCTTTGCTCTCTCTATCTATGTGATTCCAATATATATATATATATATAAATAAATGATCGATATAAAGAAAGAGAACATTGATAGAAAGGGAAAATATAAGAGGTAGAGAGAAATTGCAAATCGTTGAACTTGTTTGCTTCGCTTAATGTTAGAAAAATAATGCAAGTTTTGATGATATGTTGATAACTAAAAGGTATTAAGAAAGCAAGACAACTTCAAATGAGCAAAATTGAAAAAGTTAAAACAATTGGAAGTCAACTGAAGACCTCAGTTGATCAGACAAAAATAAGTGGATACTAACTGAAATACGGACAACTAACGTATACCAACTAATGGAGTTAGGCAAAACTGAAGGTTTGTTAGTCACTCCAAATGACAAGTGGATGAACTAACTCTATACCTACTCTGAACTAGTAAACAGTCATAATTGCCTCTCTCACTCACACCTCTCTATAAATATGAGGAAGTTCTTGCCAATATATATGCTTATGTATGCAAGTGCATACAAGTATAAGTGAGTATAGAAAACAAGAAGTCAAAATGACAAGAATCATGTATAGATGAAAGCTAGTAAATACAAAGATCTCACAATTTGTAAGGCAAGGATAAGCCACATCATGTCATAGCCATCTCCAGTAGCTTTTTCTTCCCTTGAGAATAGAATATGTAAAGTGGTGTATGACATAGAGTTCTGTGTTGAACATAATGTCATACAGAATCCCCATGACATTGTCTGAGACATTCGGTGTGACTAATCTTATTCTTTCATAGATTTTAGGATTTATTATTTTAATAAATCATATTCTATTGTGTATATCTTAAATCATAAATATATCCACAAAATTGATATTTTAAATAAACATATATATATATATATAGTTGATATATTAATAATTAAAATAGAGTTTGAATAAGTCAAAACTCTATCTCCTATTTTTTAGGTCTATTGTTATCTTTACTTAACCACTTCTTTTTGAAGTTCAACGTGCAAGAACAATTGAAAGAAATGGTGTATGAACGTAGGTTATACTCTCAGCCACACCAAGGAGACGATTATTCTCAAACACGATGAAGTGGTGGCAGTGGAGGTTATTTACAACCCACGATCAAGAAGAGATGACATGGACTTCTAGCCGATTCAAGTAAAAAATATATTTAAGGAGCATGATCCACACTTGAAGAGGCTATTCGAGTAGAAGATATCTTGCCGTTGTGTGTAAAGATTGAAGAGCTCGAGTCACAAACTAGCAAATAGATTTCTCATTTCTTCTTCTTTCTTACCTTTAGTGTTTTCTTTGTTCAACCAATTCATGTGAATAGGTTGTTCAAATTAGGTTAAATAGAAGGTTTTGAAATCATTGTAAGTTTGATTACAAATTGACGGTAGGTCGATTTGCATTTTTTGAATTCAATTTAGTTATAGGACTACATTAGAATTCATGTATCTTTGTTGATGTGTCAAGAGCACAGTGTCTGACATTATCAATTGATCTTGTGTTTGCCCATGGAAGCTTAATTTTGCCCTGTGGCAATCACGTACATGTTGTGTGTGATTTAAAATTTATCTTTGTGTTATATTGCGTTGTTTATTTTCAGCATTTTATGTTAAGATAGTATTTCAACTATCAATAACATTGAATTTGACATTACGTCTCTGTGTCTATTTTTAGTGTTTACGGCAACTAATTCTAACATAATAGAATAAGTTAGTCTTTGTAAAACTTTCACGTGATTCCAAGGTTATCAACATTTGTTTATCTAAGAAACAAAATCGGTTGATAAGTTTCAAGACCACCCTCCTGAAGATTGAAAGAGATGTAAAATCTTGGAAAAGATTTCAATATATAGCACATAACTTTATGTCTAAGTGTGAGCCGCTATTAAAGAAACTGCCGCTGCAATATCTATATGTCAGAAACTATAAGTCTGAGAAGTCGATTCAGCTGAGGTAATCGTGTCAAGTAATCCATCATTGCCAGGTTCAACTTCCACTTTTCTATATAATTTGGAAAGTATAACCTAAAGAAGGAAGAGATGACGTAGAATTTTTAGCTTCGAACATATATAAAATCTTAAGAAGGAAGAGAGGACTTTGAAGTTTTAGCTTCGAACCTAAATAAATCCCTTATGTGTTGTATATTGCTTTAATCTATCCTTACTTATTTTTAGAACAACATAATTGCTTCAAGATTAAGTTTATAAATCTTTTATACAACCGATTGAAGTAGTACAAACTAATTAAACGAGTTAGGGCCCTTATTTATTCCACATATCTAAGTATTTTTTGAAAAATAGTTTATTCAACCCCCTTCTAAACTCTATTAACTCGTCAAGTTGCCCAGGGGGTTACCCATCCCACCATTGCATTTGGTCATGCACGATTAACTTCGAAGTTCTGATAGAACAAGCACCAGAAAAAAGATGCACCTTGCGGTATGCCGTATGAGTAGCACCAATCAAATCATTTAAGCTCTCCTCGATTATACAGTCTCATTCTTGTATAACCTCACAATCCCTCTCTTTTGGGTGGATTCAGTTCATTCATGTGCCCCTTTGTTTGGAAGTCTTATAGGATTAACTCTTTATCTGTGTCTATGCACCGGTATCACACCGTGCTTTGACCCCGGGCATCACAGCGAGACACCTGACAAATAAATTAAATTAATTCAAAAATATTAAATATATATTTATAAAAAAATGAAGAAATTTAAATGTGAAAAAAAAACTAAAAAGAAAAGGAAAAGAGGGAGTGAGACCAATGAAAAAGAAAAAAAAGTGGGATGAGAGATCACCTCATGGATCAAATAGAGATCTGTCTAACACAAGAGATCCATTAAACGGTCTCACAGGAATGTGTCTCTAATAATTAAGAATGGAAGGTCATATAAGCCAAAAATAAAAAGAAATAAGAGATTATAGAAGACCTTTATAACTTAATTTTAACATTATTTTTTTAAGAACTTTTCATAGAAGGAAGTGAGAGTTAAAAATAATAATTTCAAAAAAATAAGAATTGAATAAATAAAACGGGGGTAAAATATGATGGCTAAATGAATTGATTTCCCAATAATTCACATTACACCACCATATCAAAATATATATTGTTGAAATTTGTCGCCTAAATTACTAAAAATAGAGAACAGTTTCGTAATGTCAAACACAATGTTACAGATAGTTGAAACACTATCTTAACACAAAAATATTGGAAATAAACAACACAATAAAGCACGAAGATAAATTTTAAATCACACACAACATGTATGTGATTGCCTTAGGGCGAAATTAAGCTTCCATGAGCAAACACAAAACAGTTGATAATGTCTGACGTAATGTTCTCGACACATCAACAAAAATACATGAACCCTAATCTAGTTTCCTACTAAATTGAATTCAAAACTACAAATCAACCTACCAGTTAATTTGTATACAAACTTGCAATGATTTCAAACCTCCTATTTAACCTAACTTGAACAACCTATTCTCACAAATTGGTTGAGCAACATAAACACAAGAAGGAAAGAAGAAGAAAACAAAAGAAATCTATCTCCTAAGTTTGTGACTCGAGCTTTTCAATCTTCACACACAGCGGTAAGAAATCTTCTGCTCGAATAACCTCTTCAAATGAGAATCATGCTCCTTAAATAAGTTCTTCACTTGAATCGGCAAGAGGTCCAAGTCATCTTAATGAACGTGTGATGTAAATAACCACCACCACTCCATTGTGTTTGAGGAAAACCACCTCCTTGTTGTGGCTGAAAGCATAGCCCACGTCCATCCCCATTTTCTAAGAATTTTCAGCAATATATGTTCTGAAAAAGAAAATGGTTAAATAAATAAAAATAAAGATAACAAAGAACCTTAAATATAGGAGATAGAGTTTGACTAATTCAAACTCTATTTAATTATTAATATATCAACCATATATATATATATATCCATTTATTTGAAATATTAATTTCGTGGATATATTTATGATTTAAGATATATATACAATAGAATATAATTTATTAAACAATAATAAATCCTAAAAACTATGAAAGGATAAGATTAATCACGACGAATGTCACAGACAATGTCATGAAAATTCTGTGTGACATTATGTTCAACACAGAACTCTATGTCATACACCAGTTTACATATATATATATATATATATATATATATATATATAGGGGTGGGGTTATATAAAAATAACCCCTTGTGTGAGAAATGAGAACACATCTCACACCACACATCCATCAAAAATTAAAAGTCCAGATTTGATGAAAAAGCCGGTGGCAATTTTGTAATATCTGAAAAGTTTTTCGCGCGGGGGTATTACTGTAATTTGGTAATTCTTATAAAAATCGCGGAGGATTTGATAACAGATCGTTATGCTAACAAAGTATTATCATAATGCTAACGAAGCATTATAGTTATGTTAATTAAAGTTTTCAAATATTGTTGGCGAAAAAAATATTCTAAAAATTAATTATAAACCTAATTCGATTTAATAAACCCTAATTAAATGGAAAAAATCATAATTAGATGAAATAAACCTAATTAGATGAAATAAACATTGATTGGATGTGGTAAACCCTAAATGAGTTGAAAGAAATCATAATAATAATATATTTGTACTACATTAGCATTATAGTTTTGGTTCGTCAGCATTGCGAATACACTATGTTAGCATATGTCAATACTCTATCAACATATGTTATAAATTATAATTGGATAGGATAAACCATAATAATCAATTAAGAACTATAAACAAAAAATTAAATTTCAAAAGAATAATGATAATTAGATGGAATAAACCATAATCGAGATTAAATAAACCATAATTGAGATTTAATAAACCCTAATAAATTTATACTATGTTAGCATTATGATAATTCTTTGTTAGCACATCGAATATATTATGTTAGCATATGACAAATGCTTCATTAGCATACGTTCATATGTTATCATAATGCTGACGAAGAATTATTATATGCTAACGAAAGCATTTACAACCTGGGCACGCGTAAAAAAAATTCTTTTTTATTTTTCGTTCGTATTTTTTCATCCAAACATAGCCTTTCGACATCTTAAATGAAAGAGCATGAAGAGAGCTTTAATTTGATATATTTTTTGTGTGCATTGGATTAAAAACGAGGAAGTTATGGTCGATTAAAGTTTTTAAGAATTTTTTTTTTAATTGCTGACATCATCAATTTTAATGGATTTGGACGAAAATAGCCCTCCTTACTTATTTTTTGCCCTATTATTTACAAAATTGCCACCTTAAATCTCAACCATTGGATCATTAAATTGGATGGTGTGAGATGTGTTCTCATTTCTCACACCAACCATGTGTTCTCATATGATCCATATCCTATATATATATATATATATATATAGGGGTTGGATAAAAAAATACACCTTTTTCTGGTGTAGGAACTAGGAAGTAGGAACCCATCTTATACCGTCCACCTAGATGATCTAATGGCTGAGATTAAATGTCAAAGTCAAGGCAAAAAAAAGAGGCGGGGGTATAGTTGTCCAACCCCCATAAAAAAAGCTGATGTCATCACTTTTAAAAAAAATCATAAAAACTTTGAACGACCATAACTCACTCGTTTCAAATCGCATTAATGCAAATAATATATCAAATTAAAGATCTTTTCATGCTCTTTAATTCAAGATCGGTCATGGATATATTTGTTCAAATAAATATAGATAAAAAATATAAAATATACATTTTTACTCGTATCCAGCGTAAAAATACTTTCGTTAGCTTTTAAATAATGGTTCGTCAGCATTATGATAAGTTGATAACGTATGCTAACGAAGCATTTGTCATATGCTAACATATTGCATTCATTGTGCTAATGAATTATTATCATAACGTTAACGTAGCACGCATACTTATATTATTATTATGATTTATTACATTTCAATTATGACTTATAATTATTTTTTATGATTTAATTTTTATGTTTTAGTTACTAATTGAATATTATATATTATTTATTTCATCAAATTAGAATATATTAGTTAGAGTTTTCTTCATCCATTTATGGTTTATAACTTATGCTAACGATGAATTGTCATATGCTAACATAGTTTATTCGCAATGCTGATAAAATAATATCATTATGCTAATGTTTTATATTTATATTGTTATTATGATTTATTCTATCCAACTGGGGTTTATAATTAATTTTTAGAATTTAATTCTATTTTTAGATCATTGAAGTTTATTATATCTGAATTATGGTTTATTTCATCCTATTAAAATTTATAATTACACTTTAGAATTTAATTTTTCGTTAACAATATGAGAAAAATTTTCATTAGCATAAAGATAACGCTTCGTTAGCATGATAATAATACTTCGTTAGCATGACGATATGTTATCAAATATTCTCCGCGATTTTTATAAGAATTACCAAATTAAGTTAATACCCCCGCGCGAATTTTTTTCAAATATTACAGAATTGCCATCACTCCTTCTAATCAAATCTGGACTATAGATCTTTATTGATTGTATGGTGTGAAATGAGTTCCTAATTTCTAATTCCTACATTAGGTAGGGTTTGCATTGTAACCCCCCTATATGTATATATATACACACGCGCGCTCGTATCCATGATGAGGAGGTTAGTGGTTTTCTCTACATTAAATATAGATTGTAAATTTTCGATCAATTGTTTGGACAATTAAAAGCACCATCCACTTAAAATACTTGCTAAAGGGGTTGTGAGGTTAGTGGTTTTCTCTACATTAAATATAGATTGTAAATTTTCGATCAATTGTTTGGACAATTAAAGCACCATCCACTTAAAATACTTGCTAAAGGGTTGCGAATTGATACGTTTTAGACATTCATGATACAATTAATACTCACATTCATAAACTCACATGCTCCCATTTATATAGATATAGTGAACTGAGTGATGGAGCCATAAATTTTATTTAGGGTCAACTATCTAATAGTGCGATAAAAACCCGAATATTATGTCCTCTTGGGGATGGCCTAGTGGTGGAGTGGTGATATCTTGAGGCCAAAGGTCTCAAGTTCGAATCCCACCAACACCACTAGGTGTGAGCCTGTCACACCTGGCTTGCCATGTGTGGTATTACACAGGAGCAGGGTTTACCCAATGCGCACTTCGGTAGCGGCTGCGGGTTACCTTCGACAACAAAAAAAAACCCGACAAAAAAAAACCCGAATATTATGTATTCTATTTCACAAAAAATATAAATCAACGACAATTTTGATGAAGTTGTTATGTTAATCCAATCATATTTTAGAAGTATTAATTAATCTAGTTCTCTTGTAGTATTTCACTTTATATCCTTCATATTTTAATTAGTCTTTAAATTTTATCTTTATGGCGCGATGTTCGTACTTACGCAATACACCTATGAAGAAAAAATGCAACAAGTATTAGCACAATATTCTATCATGTTTTCCACTACTATATCATTTTAAACCTTAATTCGATCACATATCAATAATTATGTAATAATTGATAATTTAATTCAAATGAGAAAGAAATTAAAGAATGTACTAATCTAAAATTATCAAAGAACAAAAAAAACTACATAAAATAAAACTAAACAAAATTATATTGTGGATATTGAAATCTATGTTCTTTCAGTATTAAAATAAAAAACACCCTTCATTTGCTAAGAAAGAGTAAATTACACTTTGATACCTGAATTTTGAATCTTTTAATAAAAATGTCCCGACCTTTAAATATTTACAACTTGATACCCAACCTTATAAACTTTTGTCAAATATATCATATGATAAACACTATCCTATAGTCTACGTACGTGGACCGCTGAAAATCTTATGTGCATTTTTGTAATGACACATTAGATAAAAAAATTAAGAATTTAAATTTCAATATGCATTTTAATAGTCCCCCCCTCCGATTGTCAAGGAAATATTTCCAATTGACAATCTATAAGAAACCTAAACAAAAAAAAAAATCAATATTTCCTACTTATTATTTTTTTTTAATTTGTGATTCAACTTCATCTTCTTCATGTAACATTAATAATCAGTACTCATGTTTAAAAATATAATAAGAACACATTATTATTGATGAGAAGATGAAAATATTCCATGAATTTAGCCATTGACTAAAATCATAAATAAATATGTTGAGATATTTGATATCATAATACACTGAAATGATTTTTGTTTAACTAAAATAAACACTTGATTGCAACTTCAATCATAATCCCGTAGGGGTGAGCAAACAAGGGCCCGAAATCGACCCGCCCGACCGAACCGACAGGTTTCGGTCGGTGCGGGTCGGTGGTGGCTAGATGTCGGTCGGTGGTCGGTGGTTTAGGGGGGAACCGTTTGTAGTTCGGTGCGGTGGTCAGTGGTGTGGCCGGAAACCGACGGCCACACCGAACCGCCCGGTTAAAAAAAAGAAATATAATTTGATTTTTAATTTTATTATCCTTAATATTAGATATATATTTCAAGGGTTGTCATTCTGTTTCTGCCGAAGAAAGAAGGTGAGTGGAGAGAGAATACTATAGGCTTTGACTATTTTATTATCCTTAATATTATATTATTAATATAATATTACCCTAAAATCTAAAATCCCTAATTCACTTTAGAGAATTGAATCGCTAATTCGCTCACCGCTCGCGGGTCTCCTCACCTCTCAATCTCCAAGCATCGCTGGCGCTCACCAATCACCGGTCGCCCGCCGTCTCCAACGCCCAGACATCCTCATATCTGAGATTGCAAGACCGCACTCTCAACGCCGGTGACCTGACCGCTGTGCAGTCTCTTCCGCCGGACACTTCTCAAGAGCACGACGCATCGATGCCACAATTCATTGGTCAATAATCTTTTCTCAAGTCGACGCACGAGCTCGGCGCTGCAGTACTGCACTTTTTTTTTTGGATTTTTTGAATGAGTATTTTTGGGGGATTTTTTGAATGAGAATGTATCCATGGAACCTTGAAGATTATGTTGGACTATTAAACTGCTGCAAATATCTAGTATACATATTTTGTGAACACAAGAAAATAAATTAGAAAAAAAAATTAAAAAAAGCGGGCAACCGACCGAACCGCCCGAACACCGTCGGTCGGTGATCGGTGCGGTGGCCGATCACCATCGGGTCGGAGGTCTGGCGGTTGCTGCCTCGGCGGTCGGTTAGGTCGGTGGTGGGAAGGTCGGGCGGTTTTTCACCGACCCGCCCGTTTGCTCACCCCTATAATCCCGACTTCAAAAATATTGTGATCACAACTTAAAAATTATATGTTTATATAATTTAAAATATAGTGATTCATGCTTCAAAAATATAAATTTTAATATTTTTAGTATTATTTTTTGGTTTGACGTGAAAATAGAAAAAATCCACATCAGATTACGGTCCACATAAGCTATATGGTACCGGATAATTGACCATGGAATAGATTTGGTAAAAATTTACACGATCAGATATCAAAGTGTAAATATCCAAAAGTCGGGACATTTTTGTTAAAAAGTTGAAAGGTCAGATATCAAAGTATAATTTATCTGCCAAGAAACTACTCGTGTGAAAAGGTTGAAGCGTTGTTGACTAGTATTTCTATAAAAATTGAAGCATTAAAGGCATAAATATTGGAAGTTATTTTTGACTATTATTTCTCCCATACATTGTACGAATTTAAATATTTATAAAACTAGTTAATTTCAGTTGCAAATACTGTTATTTTCGGTGAGGTTGAGTGGGATAGTGATGACGGCACATTTGAAATCTATTTCTTTATCTCAAACAACAAAAATCATCTGGATTTTAGAACATAATCTTTGTACGTTCATCATTCGATGGCATTGTGAGTTGTCAATTCCTTCTCGAAGACAAAACCAGTGTCGTGGAGTTATTTGTCTCCCGCAACTCTAGCAACCACCATTGGAAATCAAGTTGGTCAATTTATATTCTCCGCTTCATCTTATTGTTTTTTGTTCGCTTTGATTCTGAGATATAATTAGTTACTGTTTATCGTTTATTGTGGGTTTGTTTTGTTAGGAATGTAGTGATGGTGGTTGGAGGGTATTTTGTCCGCCCGAGATGATGTCATTGATTAAGGTAAAATTAATCTCTTTATTTTTAGTTCATTGTTAGGTAATTGGTATAGTTTGTTTACTTTTTTTTTTTCAAAATTAATTGGTATGTTTTCTGCTTCATTTATTTTTATTCTCCTACAATTTTTTTTTTATCAATTTCTCGCTTTGTTGTGTGTTTATTTGGTTAGAGATGTACGGAATGGTGGTTAATTGGAATATATTTTATCTGCAGAAATTATATGTCAGATGATTAGTCCAATGAAAATATAGATTAGATAAAAGTAAGAATGTAGAAATTAAAAGATGGTAACATGGCATCAATGATTAATAAATTATATCATTAATTGTGGAACACTTAAAGTGCATGCTAGAATATGAATTTCGCTTTTTTTTATGAAAACTAAAAAATCTTATTATCTTAGATTTTTTGTAACAGAAGTTGGAATTATAATAGCTTTTTTTTGGGACATACCACATTTGCAAAAGTAAAATGTATTGATCTTCTTTTCAAATGGTGCATAATTTTATTCAGGTATTATATATGGTTGTTATTGCTAATTTATTCGGTGTAAGCAATCGTCTGCTATCATTGGAGAAATAAGTTGCTCCTCAACATATTTCCCCCCCTATTTCTTGCTTTTGATTAATAGGAACATGTGTTTAAGGTTTTTCGACTTTCCACATACACTAAAAAAACGCAGACTTTAGCGATGGAATATTTTATCGCTAAATAGTGAATTTTCGTCACTAGTAGGGCTTAGCAATGAACTCGATCAATCGTTGATTCTCTCATCGTTACAATTGGCTAACGACGGATTCAGATTCGTCGTTATATATAGTAATACTCTACATTTATCGCATAAAAAATATTTTATTTGTGTTACACTATAATAATAATAATAATAATAATAATAATAAATAATAATAATTTGCAATAATTTGTTATTTTTCTATTTCAATTTCATTATTTAAAATAATTAAATAGTTATATTTTTATACGTGTTATATATTCAAAGAAATAAAATATAATTTAATCATGGAAAATTATATATAGTTATTTATAAAATCGTGTTGTTTGAAAATTTTGATATTTCTAACATGGATTTTCATTTAGTTCTTAAATTTAATTTTCTTTTTTTTTCATAACTACACAAAATTGATCTTCTCATCTAATTAATTAAAGCATGTGCATTAATGTTATGTGTAAATGGATTAAAGTACCCATTTCCTTATTCAAAAAACATATTTTACCCAAGATAACAAAAGCATCCGATAAATAGGTCGATCCTGCGCCTCCAGTAAGTCAATGATAGTTGCTCGACCAGACGATGAAGGATCCGACAAAGCAGACGATGGCGCGGCAGACGAAGAGCGGGGAGACGATGGCGCGGCAGATGAAAGATCCGGCAAAGCAGACGAAGAGTGGGGAGATGATGAACCAGCAGACGACCGACCTCTAGCTCTGCCCCCTCTCGTACGGGGGGTCGTACGAGGGGTCGTGGCCTATCTGGGGGGGAGGATAAGGGGGAGGTGTGGGAGATCTGGGGAGCGGTGTGGGCTCTTTGAGAGGAGGAGGGGGAGGTGTGGGCCCTCTGGGGGCCGGTGTGGGCGATCTAGGGAGCGTGGGCCCTCTAGGATGAGGTGTGGGCCCTCTGGGAGGCGGTGTGGGTGATCTACGCAGCCGAGCTACAATTTTGTTCTCGATCCGCATAGAAAATGTATCGAGCATCTGTCCCACACGACGCATCACGCGGTCTTCTACAACTCCAGCAACGACATGAACAAAGCGATCGAACCAACTATCAGACCACTCCCCTGGACGTCGCCCGGGTATCTCGGGCTCTCTACTGCTCTCCTCCTCAGTCCTCCTAGGGCTCTTAATTCGGGATGCTCTAGGATCTGACAGATGATCCTCATCTGAGGCCCTCTCACCCACCCCCTACTCTGAGGGTACAACACCCTCATCCGGCTCATCAATCAATTGATGCACCTGTGAAGCCTACTGCTGTGTAGTCCGGGTACTCCTACGAGGTTGTGATGGGCCCACGATGTCAGACAACCTAGTACATGTCCTCAAGATCACACGGCAAGCGACGTCAGTAAGTAACTTTTTCTTGGAGGGTGCTCGAGGTGCGACATACTTGGCACCCAGTACACTCTCTCCCTCCAAACTCTGAAAGTATGGTCTGAGAAGCTCCTCAGCTGATGGCATCATCAATTGGATATCCAACTGCATCAAAGTATTAATCATGTGAATATTAACACATAAATTTAATATTCTAAATTATTTATATAAAAAAAATTACTTGTCCATTAAAAAATCTAGAGAAATCAACGCTTCGGGATGAGAAAGACCATTTTAACCAGCGAGGTGTGGTCAACTGACCTCCAACGACGCCCAACTGACGTCCAAGTTTGGGAAAAACTTCACAGGCCCATGTCTGTAAAAACAAATTGTAATATCTTCTGATTAAAATATCAAGTAGTTAAAATGCAAATTTAACTAATTTATCATGATAAATTAAACTAATTACCTGAACGATCCAAACAGGTCCATACCAATGATACGCTTCATCCTTATCTCCGCCCATAGCCCGTCGAACTCTGGGGATGAGAGTGATAAAGTGCATCAGCATCTGAAATGTATAGCCCCCATGGAAAAGAATTCCAAGCATCATCATCTTCCACCAGGGCCCACACCCAGCCATCGATCGTCCGTGCGGGGTCATGGCAAAATAAAATCCGATATACGATCAAGATGCTCGCAATCTTCACGTAATTTGGAGGGTGATTGGCTAGCCTCTTATTTATGAACTTATCATACATCTATGTCACAGTCGTCTTTTTCCTCTCAAATAATCGGTAAAAGATGTCTATGGGCGGAATGGGATGAGCCGCATTCAGATCGAAACTCGACAGGCCGAACCATAAGCCTGACATTAGTGTGAACTCTGAGGACCCAAACCGTAGTGTGGTTCCATTGGCATAGAACCAACACTTTCTACCCTCGCGTGCAGGATCCTTGACACGCACCTCACGATAGATCAAGGCATGCATCGCCTTGCGTGCTATACTACCCCCCTAAAGTCCAGAAAATATCCAAAACATCTAGATCTAAACATCTGGATCGTGTCCTCACCACCAAAATGCTGTAACACCTCCCTAATCTTCTCTAGTAACTTCATCTTCATGTACATCATCACATTCGGCTTCAGCCTCTGGAGGGGGCGTCTAATCCACTGAATCTAAAATTTAATTTACAATACACAATTAGATAATAATTAAATTATTATTATGTTAATTTTACACTTAATCTTAAATTTAAATTTAAAGCTACGTTGTTGATGCACTAATTTTTATGCACTAATCTGCAACTAACACAGATCACTGCAATATAATTGGTGAATCGAGTATCGTATCCACAGGGACTGAAAATATGACCACACTGAGTACGACACTAACATCTCTCTATTATCCAGGTTACCAAATTCGGGTTTACTAAATCTAGACACGAATTTAAACGAAATTAGAGAAAATAAATATACTTCAATAGACACAATTAAATCAATTAAAATAATCCAACAAACTCAATCAATTAATGAAATATTAATCCTAGGGAATGCAGTACACATGTATCGACTATGTATTAATTCAATCCTAATAATTCCCACTTTAATCCGATTATTGGTGAAGAATCAGAAATATACCTACCTATCTCCGCCAGGTCTCAAGGTAGATGTAGATTAATAAATTACCTATCACTTTCGTCTCTAGGTTAATTTATTAACTCCCGATAGATCAACAGATTAAGTCCTCTACAGATTCCGTAGAACGTGTATCAAAATGCTCAATTAATTCCACTAGTTAGTTATCTCCGTCAGGTCTCAAATTAACTAGCTAGCATGCAATTAATTATGGCCAGTAATCAAGCATGAAATAACAGCACTTGAACAATTGAATGCAATAATCAGAAGGGAAGAATAACAGAATTAAATTAATAACATAGCATCCACGTGTACGCAAACCCTAGAATTAATATGCGTTTAGCCGCTCATGGCAAAATAGAAATCTAAAGAAAATAGTATATTCATTACAAAACTCATAGTAGAAATTAAATAACAAAAATCATAAACAACTTATGCCGAATGATTAATCTTCGTTCTTCGTCTCCTTCTTCTTCACAGCACTTCTTTGCTTCAATATAGGGTGAAATGTTATCCAAAAAATCGTGCAAAGCAGAGCCTTAAATAGTTGAGGAATACAGAGTCCGAGTAAGGAAAGAAGTCCAAAATTTTCGGAACAGGCGGCACGGTCCGTGCCAAGGAGCACACGGTCCGTGCTGATGGACAAACCTTGCTTCAAGATCGACGTCATGGGGCACGGTCCGTGCCGCAAGGAGCACGGACCGTGCCATGGGTACCGAGCCTCCATCTCTTGCTTGCTTCATGGCACGGGCCGTGCTGTTTGCAGCATGGTCCGTGCCAGCTTGCATGCCTCCCGATACACTCCGCCGTTTTGCTCCGTTCTCACTCGTTTCTTGTCCGATTGATCCGATTCAAGTTGCAGAATGACCCCAAATCGATCCTCTATCTTCTTAGATATTTTCCAAGCTCATTTGAATTTCAGACAATAATTGGCACTAAATCCCTTCAAAATGAGCAAAAACGTAACACTGCACAACATATGGAAAACTATGCGCAACTTCTCAATATATGCATGCAATGCACAAGAACTACCATCCAAAAATACCTCAAAATACATGAAAAATCCATGTTTATCAGTTGTTGTTAAAATTTAAAATTTTGTGTTATTATTATTATTAAATTACAATGTTTTAATTAACTTATATCATATTCATACAAATTTTTTATTATTTATATTAACTAGTATAGCTCCCGTACGATGTACGGAAATTGATCTACATATTTTAAGTATAAAGTTTGATAATTATTTAAATGTTGGTTGTAATAGTATTTGTATATAATAAGAACTAATTTTAGCTTTATCAAATGATAGTTTACAATATATATATATATATATAACATTATATTTCTAATTTATTAAATATATTCATAAACATGCATGTTTAAAATTATTTTTTTATATTTTATATTTACATATACTTATTGTATATGGACACATACCACATAGTAATGTTACTCCCTCTGTCTCAATCGCAAGGTCTCCTTTCTTATTATTTACTCTCTCTATTTTAATATAAGGGGGACCTTGCTATTGGGACGGAGGTAGTATTTTTTTAGACAAAGATAATTTCTTTATTTTATATATTTAACATATTAAATATATTTTATGCAGCCAAATATAAATTTAAATAAATAGATTCATACCACAATAATAATAATAATAATAATAATAATAATAATAATAATAATAATAATTTATGTTATAGGGCATATGTGTATAACTTATTGATGGTTACATTATTGTTCAGATTTATGAGTATCTTATTTCTTGAGCCAATGCATATATGGCTTCTGTTCATGTCTGTATATATGAATAAATGTGTACTTTGACATCTATAATTTACCTAACAGTTTCTCAAAAATACATAAATAAATTTATGTATATGATTTATTTATTTATTAGAGTGTTTCGTGTTGTTTTATTTTTTAACTAATAGAATTTATAAAATTAATACAATCACTCTAAATTATAAAATAAATCAATATTATCTACAAACCCTTCAAAAATAATAATGTTAATATACATATACATATATATATATATATACTAATAAAATGTAATGAGATAAAATTCAATTAGCTGAAATCTTTCGAGAATTTAAAAGATTGATGTCAAAAATTAAACACATGTTGATGTATTATTATTATTATTATTATTATTATTATTATTATTATTATTATTATTATTATTATTATTATTATTATTATTTCTAACATCTTATCGTTTTTTTCTATTTTATTTTTTTCAATTGTTTTGTCTGCCATTAAAAGCTACCATTTATTATAGCTCATTTGATTACACGATAAGTAGATGGAATCATAAAATACATTTTGTGAAAAATTAATAATTTCAATTGTGTAGCGTGGAGTGTTGCACAAAATGTAGCAGATAATTTCATCCGCACCATAAAAACTATATTAATTAGAATGAAAAAATATATGCAAATGGCTGCCATTCAAAATACTTCTTAATCATATAATAAGTTATTTGATTATACCAAAAGTAGTATTAGAATTAAAAATAAAAAAATTAAGTATTTTTCATGGGCATATTTTGTTATATTTTGGTGATAGTTTATATTTACACAATCTAAAATAATAAATATGTGAATGGCCGTTAATTTTTTTATATGTATGTTTTGGTGATATTTTTTATTTAAAAAAATTCTAAAAAAATTAAAAATATGAATGTTTACATCATAGGTAGTACTATGATTAAAAGGGCATTTTATTAAGTTTTAGTGATATTTTTTATTTAAAAATCTAAAAACTAAAAAATGTGAATGGTTGTTAATTTTTGGTGCTTTTTTTATTTAAAAAGTTTAAAATGTTAAAATTTTGAATAAGCGCGAATTCAAAAAAAAAAGGTAAAGTGGAGTTAGTAGCCATGAGGAACCGAACCCTCGTGCTTGCGGGTTCTATGAAGGATCAACCATTTGCTCTACTGACACGTTTAAACAAATTTTCGGCAAATAACAATTTTTTAACAAAATTTTGACTGATTTATTTTTTATGACCATTTTGCCCCTACGATTTTGCTTTAATATATGTATAGATTGTTTCTTTATTTTATTTTTTCTTATGAAAGGTATTAATTACACCAATATTATTTATCTATAAATTTTCGCACAATTAAACTAAAGTTATTGTTATGCTTTGCTTGAGTATGATTATATCAATTCTAATTAAATTAAAGTTATCGTTCAATTAAAATTAACTTAAACTTATCGTTAAGATGTTTAATTATTTTTAGAAATAATGATAATGTTAATCACCTTTGTTATAACGATATCTAAAATAATATAGGGCATACCGATAAGATTATCGTTAATGATTTCATGTTATTAACATTAATGAGGGCATAACGATTATATTAAATAATGCATAATGAAAATCATAATAAATAACGATTATTATTATTTGTAATAACGAAAGTAATAACGATTATTAATAACGATTATTATTATTTAGACTAATATTAATAACGAAAGTAATAACGATTATTATTATTTTTTAAATAGGCCATAACGAAAGAAATTATAACGATTATTATTAATTTTTCTTAAATAAAATAAAGTTATCGTTATACTAATAGTGATAATGATTAATTTAATATTAGATAAGGCATAACGAAAATGATAATATATAACGATTATAATTATTTGTAACTCTACCGATAATTTTTATTTTTTTACTAATTTAGACTAATATTATTATTAATATTAGGTCATAACGAATGTAATAACGATTATTATTATTTTTTGAATAGACCATAACGAAAATAATACTAACGATTATTATTAATTTTTCTAAAATAAACCTAAAGTTATCGTTATACTAATAGTGATAATAATTAATTTAATAATATAATGCATAACAATTATATCATAATCTATAACAAATTATTTAAACGATAGGGATAACGATTAATTTAATAATAACAAGAACAATTATATTATGATATGTAACAATTTAACTTAGGCATAACGATACTTCAAAAAAGGAACGAAAAATAGGAATAACGATGATAATACAAGCATAACGATTATATTAAATCAAGACGTAACAATAATTACAATGATATAAAATTATAACGATACTTCAAAAAAACAAGCATAACATTCATATTAAACATAAAATTGGCATAATGATATTAACAAAGTGTAACGATAATTAAAATTATGCACAACGATAAAAATTATACAACTCGACAACAATTGTTAAAGCTTAAAAGGATATCGAGTCTAACCTCTCCCGACGGTTGCCCTACATCTTCACGTCCTTCCTCCATCCTCTTAAACTCGAATCAATCTCTCAGTTTTTTTTCACAGAACTTGAGCGAAGAAAAAAAGATAAGAGAGAGTGAGAGAGAGTAAAGAGGGTAGTTACTGATATTTAAGGCGATATTAAAGGATTTGATTCCATGATTTTTTTTCAAACTAAACTTCAGTTTGGATAAATTTTATTCCAAAGATACATTCAGAACGTAATATCAAGAGAGATTTTATTCCAAAGAAATATTTTATTCTTTTTTCTGAAAAAGTGGGGGAATATTCAGTTTTTGTGGTCAAATGGTTTAAATTTCAATTTCGTTATGGTTGAATTAAATTTTTGTTATGTTTAAATTTAAATTTCGTTATGTTCAAAATTAAATTTTCGTTATTGTTAAATTAAATTTTCGTTATTGTTAAAATTAGATTTTCGTTATTGTTAAATTCAAATTTCATTATGTTAAAAATTAAATTTTCGCTATTGTTAATTTTAAATTTCGTTATGGTCAAAATTAAATTTTCGTTATTGTTAAATTAAATTTTCGTTATTATTACATTAAATTTTTGTTATGTTATAAAATAAATTTTTGATATTGTTAAAATTAAATTTTCGATATCGATAAATTTAAATTTCGTTATTAGTGTAACGGAAGCTTTGAGAGGTGAACAAAAATATGGAGAAGAACGAAAGTAAAATAAGGCAGTTGATAAGTTCCAAAATATTCAGATTCTTTAATGATTTTAGGGTTGAAAGTACAAAAACTATACCTTTTCAGAATTTTCTTTAAAAATCAAGATTGTCTGGGACCCACCATAAATAAAGGGTACATAATATAGTACAAATTGCCCATATAATTCCTACACCCTTAAAACTTGCCCAACTACCTAAATTTTAGAATTAAATTATCTAGATAAACTTTTCTCCCATAAATATTTCAAATTTTCATTTAGCAGGTGGATGTCAAGAACAAATTAAAGTAAAATACATAAAGCACGATGGTAATAAACCAAGGACACAACTTATGCCACACCAAATTGCCTGTGATATTCCCGTGGCATCTCTCGTGCCAATTTTTTTTTTTAATTTATTTTGATTTAATTTAATTAAAAAAAATTTAAAAAAAGGGTTCTTGATTCTACTTACTCAGCCGTAGCAATTGGTGAAGTCGACATGAACACAATCGAACCGTGGGAGTTTCCTTGTGAATTTCTACTTTCAAGATTTTGATCATTTTTATTTGGGTTTCGTCATGAAGTTTATCAAGCATATATATGTTTCTCAAGATTTATTAATGTTTTTGGGGTGGTGATTTTGATATTTCTCGATTTACAGCTCTTAAGGGTACAATAATGTCAATAAACTGAAAAGGTTGTCTCTCTTGAGAAGTGAAAGAAATATTAATGGAAGCAAAACTTCAGCACGTGAAATATTTTTACGTTGCATGTGATTTTTCCACTTTTTCCATTGTATGTAAAATTTTAAAAAATAAGGGTACAAATTAACTAGCAGAAAGTCCTCTTTTTCCCTTTTCATTTTACTCATTAATCACGAAATTAAGATCTTTTCGTGTCTCTCTCTCTCCCTCTCTATAAAGAAACCAAAAGAGAACTCTTTTTCTCACCGAAACTTCGCTGCATTAACCAACAGTCCTTTCTCTCTCTTCTTTCTATGTCAGTTATTGAAACGTAGAAATTTTCAACTGTCCAGAAACTCTTCCGCTCTTTTCCGCTCATTCTTTGTTTTTGACTGCGTCAAAAGAGTGATTTTCCGAGAAAGAGACTCATCAAAACAGTAAGGCTTTCAGAGACTTTTTCCTCTCGTGATGTCAAATAAAACCTCGACCTCGATCGAGTTAAGAAAATTTGTGGGGAAAAAATTATATTAGATAAAAAAAAAAAACCTGCTTTATTTTTATCTCTCAATCTCCATCTCTCTGTCTGTAATTGGTATTTGAGCTTCCCACTCTTTAATTCAAGAATTTTTAAAAAAAGAAAAAGAAAAGAGAGAAGTATGGAGGCCTAGCCATTGAGAAAGTAGTGATTTGTGTGATAATGAAGGAAATTTGTGGAATAATTTTTTTTTCACAAAAAAAATTTATTAATTTCCCCATTTTTTCAGAAAAGCTTGGACGATGGTGACTGGTGAGGTTCATCAACTCCGTCTTCAAGGTTTAAGAGGTAAAATGCATCTTTGTTCAATCTCAAACATCTTGACCTCAACCCAAGTAGCTTTTCTTAAGAAATCATCCATTCTTTTAATACTTCCTTCACAAACCAATATTTAAATTTATCTCTTGCTGGATTTGAAGGCAAGATTCCCCATAATATTGACAATCTACATTATGGGAATCTTGCCATCAAATCCAGCAAGAGATTGTCAATATTACGGGGAATCTTGCCTTCAAATCCAGCAAGAGATAAATCAATATTACGGGGAATCTTGCCTTCAAATCCAGCAAGAGATAAATTTAAATATTCATGGTTTGTGAAGGAACTAATAAAAGAAGGGATGGTTTCTTCAGAAAAGATATTTAGGATGAGGTCAAGATATGAGATCGAACAAAAAAGGAATTTGTTTTACCTCTTAAACCTTGAAGATGGAGCTGATGAACACGGCCAGTGGAGTTGTTGCAAACAAGGGATCGTTCAATTTCTGGGCAGAAAATAGAGTTGCTATGGATATAGTAATTTAATTTAAAGGTAGTTATGGAGAAAATAAAAAGAAAAATAAAAGGTGTCGAGGCACTCATCATGATCATTTAATTTGTTGGTAGTAGGAGCCATAGATAGATAGGATGATTACTCATGGAGGAACGGCTGGATGAGCGTGAGAGCGGGATGCTTTTGTGAGGTTAGTGAATTGGTTTCTCTTCCTTCTTTTCAAAATTATTTTCGCCTGAAAATAATTTCAGAGACACGCAAAGATAGTAATTTATATATGTATATAAATAATTAATTAGGAACAAGAACACATATAAACTAACGATTACACGTTGAAAGGTTTGATAAGCACTGCGTAGAGGAATGGGATGATGATGAGAGCGGAAAACAAGTAGAAGAAGGGTTTGGATAAAAAGGCGCCGACCACCGCACAGAAGTAAAGCAAGAGGGCGGAGATGCCGAGGAATTGAAGAGCGAATCCCAAGTGAGGATTGATCGCCCTAACCAAAATGCCAGTGGACAGAAGCAGGAGAGCAACGAGGTAACCGGCGAAGACGAAGGTGTGAGATCCAAACACCTCTTCATATCCATGGAAGAAGAGCAGCATCGCCACCGAGCAGACTGCAGCAGTCAGCACTGGAACCGCCACTTCTCGTATCACCAGATCCGATTGGCTGAATCCTCCACCACCTGCCCTATCTCTAGCCAAGTAAGCCATCGCCGCAGATTTTGCGAGCGGTAGAGAGAGAAAGGGGGAGAAGAAATTGAAAGGAGCGAAGAGCAACGGAGAGATGTGGACGGTAGCTGCAGATCGGGAGAGGAGAGAGGTGACTGGTGAGGGAACAATGAACAAGGGGGAGACGGCAGCCGCCTGTGGTGGCTCTGTGGGAGAGAGGAGAGAGGAAAGTGAAGGGGGGTGCGTGGGTCTGCAGCAAACCTTCGAGAAAGAAGAGATAGCGACGGGAAGGGTGGGTCCCAGAAATAGGGCCGTAAATTCTATCGGGCCGTTGGACTATTTGATTCGAGCCCATTCGAGCTTTTTTTTTTCTTGAATTGGAATCTTTTTTTTTGCTTTAGTTCTAATCTTTCTGTTTTATTGGGCCATAGACTCATAAAGTTTATGAATTTTTTAATATGTATAAATAATAAATTTATTAATTAATGTCTCTAACTTTTAATTTTAATAAATTAACAGTGAATATAGCATAACATCCTACTAATTAATTAAATAAGTTATTTAAATTTCACCAATTACATTTTTAGTGCTTCAGCAGAATGACTTTTTTCATGAACGCGCAACTATTTCATCTACTGCAATAAGCTCTCCACGGAGCGACGGAACTTCTATATTAACTTATTTCAGAGTCAAGTGAAAGAATCAAATTACATTACGTCAAGAATGAAATTTTCAATATTTAATCAAAATACAAAGATACGCAACATAAATTCAGACTATTCAGACTAACTCAATTAATTTCAGATTAGTCCTATCGGACCTTTGGATTATTCGATTCAACTCATATCCATAGATGTTATAATTTGTTTGAAATATTCAAGTACAAGGAATATGATGGCTGAATCAACCAAATATTTAAAGGGTGATTCTATTTACGACCTCCATTTTTTATATAACTTTCAAAATTAATTAAAATATAAATAATTTTTTAGACAAATTCGTCCTTGTAACTCCCTGCTACTTAAAATAATAATAAAATACAACCCTCATGTCTTTTTGGGAATGATCTAGTGGTGGAATGATGTTTCTTGAGGCCAAACGGTTTCAAGTTCGGCCCAGGCGGGATTTACCCTGTGTGCACCACGGTAGCGGCTGCGGGTTACCCTCGACATCCGAAAAAATAAAATAAAAAAATGCAACCCCCATTTATATAACCCTCACTAACTAAAACTCTACCAAAATGGCAAAATAAATTACAACATCTATTGTATGACCCACACTATTTAATTCTCTACCAAAATCAAATACAACCTCACTACTTAAAAAAAAAAAAAAAAAAAAAACTCTAATAAATTAAAATACAACCCCAAATGAATGTTATATATAGTTTTTTTACATTATTTGATCAATTCCTCAAAAAATGTTGAATGTTTGACCGATAATAACCTTAAAATTTGATCACTTTACGTTCTTAATTAATGCACAAAAATTGAGGTAATTAAATATACAAATCATTTTAATCTTTTACGTTCTTAGTTAATGTATAAAAAATGAGGTAACTAAAGATGCAAATCATTTTAAACATTATAGATTGCCACATAACTTAAACTTCAAAATAAAATATAACCCCCATTATATAAATTTCAACTCTAGCTATCAAAATAAAATATAACACCCATTAGTTAAAAAATTCTAGCAAACTAAATTGCATCCCCAACAAAAGATGTTGAAATATTGTTCAATATTATTTACAAATGACCCTTTTGAGGAATTGATTCTTCAAGTTTATTCTTATATGTATCTATTCTTTTGTTTTTCCGTTGGTGAAGTTTTTCAAGAAATAATCGATTACTTTTGAAAAATTAAGATAACAATGTTCGTTTGAATGGCAATGGTAAAACACAAATTTGTAAATTTTATGTGACAAAGTGTTAAACAAATATGATAACGTAAATTACTAAAAGTTAATTGCAAACTATAAAAGATTATTGTAGTTGTCCTATAAAAATAATTCAAACTTAAAAAAAGATAGTACATAATTAGAAGATGTTTAATTTCGAGTCATGCAAAATTATATGATAAATGACAATCAAGTAAAAATTATAGATTCAATTTAGAGAAGATCCAGGCGTCCAACTGCACTTATTTTTAACTCATAAATTTCCACATTTTGAAAATGTTTGATTTAAGATAATATTATGTTTGATTTTATTTTTAAAATAAACTTTAGAGTATTTCATTGTTTGATTGTAACTTAAAAGTTATTAGTAATATAAAATTAACTTAAAAAAATAATTTTCTAAAATAAGACTTTTCTTCACTAAAAAATAAAAGAATCCCTTCACTTACTCCTTTTTCGAAAAAGAATTATAAGATGCAGTAATATTTTATTTTACAAAAAATGTTGCTAGATAATTTAAACTAAGTTAAGATCTTTCTTTAATTTTATAGAAATATTTCAACATCTTTTTGAGGAATTGATCAAACAATGCAAAAATCGTATAATATTCATTAGGGTTGTATTTTAATTTACTAGAGTTATTTTTTTTATTTTTTTATTTTAAGTTGTGAGGTTATATTTGATTTTGGTAGAGAATTAAATAGTGGGGGCTATACACTGGGGGTTGCATTTTTATTTTAGTAGTTTTAATTAATAAAGGTTATACAATGGAGGTTGTATTTTATTATACTATAAATAGTAGGGGGTTACAAGGACAAATCTGTCGACAAATATTATTTATATTTTAATTAATTTTTGGGATTGTAAAAAGAAAATCAGAAGTTGTGACTAGAATTACCCATATTTAAATCGTGGACCCATTATTTTAATTTATTGGCCTAAACGTTATACCCTCTCGACCAGCCCAACTAAATAGCTCCCCACCTTAGCCTACAAAATCCAAAATTTCTCACGGGAAACCAGAGACAACAGAATTTGCCGAATCAATGGCGCAACATTATGAACTTTTTTTTTTCTTTTTTTTTTTCAATAATAAAATAAAATAAAATAAAACTATTTCGATAAATGAACACACACACATATATACATATATACATAGACATATATATATATATTGTAAATAGTCGGCTATTTCATATATAAATATGTACGTCTGTTTTTAAAAATTACACTACATATTTATGACAAAAACTTATATTAGACAGTCTAACTAGTCACAATCCGTTAAACGGGTTAAACTGATCCAAAAATCCAAACCCGCGAACTGCCAGGCTCTTTTGCGCAACGCACCTCGTAGATTTTTTTAAATTCTTATTTTATATTGAGCATAGTGTACGAATCCAACTGGGTATGTCGCACGAACATTGGAAGGAGCACTACCTGAGTGGTTGGTTTTTATTTTCTTACTTTTTATATTTTACGTCATTTATTTCAAAATGATTTAACTGGGAAGTACTAATTTTTGTTACATATTGTCCCACGCCTAAAATATTACTTCTTCTATTTCGTTTTATTTGTTATTTTAACTTTTTTATTTTGTTTCAAAATATTTGTTGTTTTATATATTTTCACACACTCTCTCTCTAATTTAACCCTATCACAAATCTTATTTTAAGAAAATATAATTGAATAAGATTTTATGGCATATATGAGGGAGGGTATATTTATCCATAAAATTAATTGTTAATTTTAGGTAAAAAAAACCTAAAACAACAAATAAAATGAAACGGATGGAGTATGATTTACGAATAAGATTTGTTAATCTTTGACCAATTTTGCCTCTAGAAAAATGCCCCTAAAAAGATAAATGAAAAAAAAGGTATCATTTCTAAAACTTCAAAGAAGTCGTATGATTGAGTAGTGATAAAAAGCTTCAAGGTGACTTGAATATAGGGTATCGATTTATTTATTTCAAGGAGCGGCTAATATCGCTAATTATTTGGGATGTATTGGGATCAAATTCATTAAATTTAATTAAGCATGAGATTTTTATGAGAAAATAGAAAATTTTAAATCATCATGCATTTCTTCATCAATGATATATGCTATATATGAAAAACACATAGTACAAGAAAGGGAGGGCCGGCTAACTGGGTGTGCTAAGTGTGCTATGGAACATGGTCCAAAAATTTAGAGGGGCTAAAAAAAATTATGTAACTTTTTTTAATAAATAAAATATTAAATATCTTATTCATATCTCTCTCTTCCATATTAAGTTAAGGTTGTATTAAGATGTCAACAATATAAATAAAGTAGTTAGAATTTTCATTTTCTTTTTTGTCAAAAGGGTAAATTGCACTTTGATATTTGCATTTTGTGTTCTTTTTCAAAATTAATGAAACAGTACCCACTTTAAAAAAAATTGTAAATTTAATTTCTGATCAATTTTACTGCCTAAAAACTTACGTAATTTATTGTATTTTAAGATTTTTGATTGGGTGATTTTTTTTTTTATGCAGTTAGGGAAACATAAATGTTAAAATACAATCAATTACACTGAGTTTTAGGGGTAGAAAAAATGATAAAATGTTAGATTTGTAATTAATTTTTGTTGAAAAAGTTGTTACTACTTTATTAACTTTGAAAAAGTTGGTTATGTTTGAAAAGTGTTAAGAATGTAAGCATCGAAATATAATTTAACATTGTCAAAATATAATTATAATATGCCAATATTTTAAAATTTATTACTAAAATTAAGATTAAGCGTTTTTTTAATATTAGGGGCCTGATTTTGAAAATAAAGACAGGAGCAACTAAATATTTGAAAAGGCATGGGACCTGTAGGAAGCTAAGGACTCATGAAATCGAATATAAAAGTATAATAACCTATTAAAAAGAAAAATTTAAAGAGACTTAATAAAACAAAATGTGAGGGCATAAGAATCTAAATATGTACTTTGCCTAAAATAATCACCCATGCGTCATCCTCCTCCAAGAGAGAATCAAGTTTGAATTTTCAACAGCTCTCTCTCCCATTTTCCCATGTTTCACCTCTGAAATTCAACTCCAATTGTAGTAAATTTCGAGCACAAAAAAATATTAAATAAAATAAAATCTGAATACACACACACATATTTATTGTAAAAACGATACTGCACCAATTAAGTTTTCAGAGATATACAACATATGAAGAGTAGCTCTGAAACATATATAAACTCATAAGCACGCATGAAACAACGTATGCCTAATCATAAACAACTCTCTTTATATATATATATATATATATATATATATATATATATATATTTTGATCGATCACCTTCGGTGCTTGACCTCTTGTTTAAGCACTTGTTGTCATGCATCCCCACCAGCTACAGGTTCAAGTGCAGGTTGAGGTTTCAGAAGAAGGTAGATAAACGGCACGAGGAAGAAAGCGGCGGGAAGGCAGCATGCCCAGAAAAAGGCAACGGGCAGAAATGATCCGACAAGGAAACACAGCAAACACAAGATGAGAGTGATTCCCAAAAGTTGAATATATATGATCTGAAATAAGATCCCATTCCAGATGAGTGCGCAGCCAATCATGAAACCGAGAACTAGGAAATAATGAGGTTGATGAGCATCTGGAAAATTAGGGGAGAAAAGCAGACCCTGTGTTGCAGCGGTGGCGACGACTGTGAAGGTAAGCTTCCCGAGTTCAAGGGTTTGCAAGTTCTGCATGATGGGGTGTGAATCGATGTTGGCTAAAATAGGGTGCACGTAGGAGATTAGAACGCCGGCCATGGAACTGAACATCGACGCTAAATATTTAACCCATTTACCAGCTTTCTCGTTCGCCATTAGTGGGGGTTATGTTTCAGGTTCAACACAAAAACTCGATCTAAACAATTGTAGGCTGTGTTGTTGAATTTTATAGCATAATATTGGACGCAGCGGAGCAAGAAAACTAGAATAGCAATATCTTGACTTCAATTTGTCATAATAATAATATGTAATTTACTAATTTAATTATCAGGGTATTTTAGTCTTTCCCCTCTAACCTTAGTTCCCCTTCTATCTTGGATTGTATTTACTTGGCGGCTCATTTTACTATTATCCCTTTGTAAGCTTTGTGCAAAATTCTTATGTTCATTAATACAAATCAATTTTAACTTTGTTCTTCAACAATAACTTGCTTATCTACCTTTAATTTCATTTAGTTTTAACACAATTCACACGCAGAGAAAGCGGTTGCGAAGGCGACAATAGACTTTAATTTGCCTCCAATTATGTCGAAGAAAGCGACAATAGACTCTGCCTTCGATTTATAGAGAATTTGCGTAGAGGTAGAGAGGGACGACGAAAAGGAAAGGAAAATTATGCTGACCATTAGTGGTATGTCGTCAATTCATATGGATAATATTAGTCATCTGATAAACCTGCCAATTAATGATATCATAATTGAATTCCTTAGAAAACCTCCCTAGCTACCAAATTCATAATATAATATTAGTCTTTTGACAATTCACCACAACATAACAACGGATCCAAACGACAAATAAGTGGAATTAAAAATGGAGTGATCCTCTGTGCCACTCGCTAAAAATGCGTACAAATAGAGAGGGGGATCCTACCATTGATGTTGGGTATCCGTGCCATCGAAAGATTCACCGTTCACTACTTTTACCAGGCGCGGCCGTCACCGTACATTGCTCAGGCAACACTTCTCTGACTAGCTGCAGCAGGAAGGAGATAAAGAGGAAAGGAACAGATCGGCTCAGGTAACCCAAGTTACCGGAGCTCCTCAACGTTGACTGAAAAACGCACAAGACCGAGAGGTGAACCACAAAGGTAAACCGGAGACAAGCCCACTACCGGCAGCCCACTCAACCATCGGCAAGCCCCTCGTCACTCAACCTCTGACACTCCGGCTAAGGCTACGGTATCACAGAGATACAAGGTTCTCGGAGGAAGTAGCCGGAGATGGGAGAAAGACCGCAATCAAGCACAGAGCTTAGATCTAAGATTTGCTAAGAGAGAGAGAGCAGCGCAGATTAGAGTGTAAGTGCAAATTAGAGTTAACTAATACATATAGTATTAGGGCAGCACTTAAGTGAGCCGAGAGGGAGCTGGGCCGTCAGGGAGTAATGGGCCAAGAGATATAAGGCCAAATAGGATTGGGCCAACATAACTCACAATCTTCACCTTTAGCCCAAGTACATCAACAGTCAGCCAAACAGAGGAGTCCGAGGGGTATCATCATCGCCATTTTACTTATTCTAAATCACAGAGACAAAGAAGAAGAGGGGGGGAGCACAAAGCAGAACTTGGCCACAGAGGCCAACCCAACTTAACCTGAGATTCACAGAGAAAGATCAGGAGGGTAAGAAACATAAATAACACAGATATATCAGAAGAATGAAACTTTAACCAAGATCAAACTTTAGGATTTTCATGCAAAGCCTTAGCTTTTCAACTGGAAGGCATTTGGTACCCATATCAGCTGGGTTGTAATCAGTATGAATCTTGTCAAGTAAAATTTCACCTTTTTCAACAATGTTACGAATGAAATGAAACCTAACATCAATGTGCTTAGTTCTATCATGGAAGACAGGGTTTTTGCATAATTGTATGGCAGATTGACTATCAAAAAATACAATGGGAGATTTATCTAAAAAACCAATTCCAGACAGTAAACCATTCAATCATATAGCTTCCTTAAAAGCTTCAGTTGCAGCAACATACTCAGATTCTGTAGTTGACAGAGCAACAATGTGTTGGAATTGTGATTTCTAACTAATGCAACCACTACACGAAGTAAACACATATGAAGTTGTGGACTTTCTATTATCCCTATCATTGGCATAATTAGAATCCACATATCTAGCAAGTTTCAAGCCATCAGCTGACTTAGAGAAAGTCATACCATATTTCTCAGTGGATTTCACATATATGAGAAGTCATTTCAAGGCTTCCCGGTGAGGTTTTCCAGGATTGGACAAGTACCTACTTAGACAACTAACAGAGTAAGCAATATCAGGCCTAGAACTAATCATGAGATACATAACAGATCCAATTGCATTAGCATAAGACACACTTTTCATTTCATCAACTTCAGTTTCAGATGAGGGACACATGCTTTTACTCAAGTTGAAATGAACAACAAGAGACACATTCACAGGTTTAACATTGTTCATAGAGAATTTACTCAAAATCTTTTTAACATAGTCAGTTTGATTCAAGACCAGAGTAGAAGACTTCCTATTTCTAATGATATGCATGCCAATAATCCTTTTTGCATCTCCTAAATCTTTCATGTCAAAATTTTCACAATGTTTATTTTGCACATGCTTAATTGTTTCAAGTTTAGGACTAGTTAACAAAATATCATCAACATATAAAAGCAGAAACATAGGAATATTATCACCACATTTGTAGTATAGGCAGTGATCAAAATCAGATTTCTTGAAATTAAGGGACTGCATGCATTGATCAAATTTAATATTACATTGCCTAGGAGATCGTTTCAGCCCATAAAGGGCTTTCCTAAGCAAACAAACATGCTCTGGTTTTGCAGAATCAACAAAGCCTTCAGACTGTCTCATATAAATATTGTTATCAAGATCACTATGTAAGAAAGCAGTAGTGACATCCATTTGTTTGAATTCCCAGTCAAACTGAGCAACTAAAGTAAGCATTATTCTTACAGTGGTGAATTTGACAGCAGGGGCAAATATTTCATTGTAATCTATCCCCTCTTTTTGAGTAAAGCCCTTAGCAACCAACCTAACTTTGTATCTAACAGATTCTGATTCCTTTTTAAGTTTAAAAAGCCATTTGTACTCAACCACAGAGGTATTAGCAGGTTTTTTTTAACAAGAATCCAGGTTTTATTCTCATGCAAGGACTTCATTTCACATTTCATTGCATTTAAACACTTGTCAGAATCAACAGATTTCAAAGCTTCTTTATAAGTTATAGGTTCATCACCCTCCATGCAATTAAACACATTAAAAGCAAGAAAGGACATTTCATAATCATCAAATCTAGGAGGCTTTCTCACATTTCTCCTAGCTCTATCCCTAACCAGTTGGTAATCATGCAACTCTCCAGGTTCATTATTAGCAACTTCTTCATTAGGAATATCATTATTTTTCACATTATCATGCTCAGCAGGTAAGGTTTCATTATTACCAGACAAAGGCTCTTCCTTAATTGGAGTAGTATCAGGAATAGATTCAGATGCAGATAAAGGAGCAGATAAGCAAGAAAAATCACTTTCATTGAAAACAACATCTCTGCTGGTAATGACTTTAAAGCCAAGGACAGATCTGTCCCACAATCTATAGCCTTTTACTCCCTCTAGGTAACCCAAGAAAATACATTTCTTGGATCTAGGCTCTAACTTATCACCTTTAACATGCACAAAGACAGCACATCCAAACACTTTTAAGTTAGATAGATCAACAGACTTATTATGAAAGACAGACTCAGGACATTTACCAAGCAGAGGAACTGAAGGGGACCTATTTATCAAATAGGTGGCTGTTAACACAGCCTCACACCAGAATTTTTTACCAAGACTAGAAGAAGCAAGCAGACATCTGACCTTGTCAAGCAAGGTCCTATTCATTCTCTCAGCAACACCATTTTGCTGAGGGGTATAAGGCACAGACTTGTATCTCTGAATACCAGACTCAATACACAGAGTATCCATAACAACATTGCAAAACTTCAGACCATTATCAGTTCTTAACACTTTGATTTTCTTTCCAGTTTGGTTTTGAACAGAAGTTTTAAAATTTTTAAATTTTTCAAACACATCTGACTTATTTTTCATAAGGAAAACCCAAACTTTCCTAGAGAAATCATCAATCACAGAGAGGAAATACCAATTTCCTCCATGTGTGGGATCCCTAGAAGGGCCCCACACATCATCATATAAATATTCAAGCACATCAACAAATTTAGGCACATTGGGAGCATGATTTACAGGAAAACTAACTTTGTGTTGCTTACCAAGCACACAAGTATCACAGAAGGACAACTTAGAGATTGTATCATTTCCAAACACCCCAGACTTTGACAAGCATTTAAGACCATTGTTACTCAAGTGTCCTAACCTAGCATGCCATAAAGTAGTAACATCAGAAGTAACTGCACTCACAGAGACATCAACAGTTGCAGACACAAAATACAAATTATTTTTTCTGAGAGCTTTGAATAAAACAAGATTTCCCTTTAAAATTTTCATGGCACCACCACCCCCACTTTCCTTCAAGACCAGAGTCTTTAAGGGCAGTGCATGACATTAAATTAAAACTCAATTCAAGAACAAATCTCACATTTGACAAAGTCAAAACAGAACCACAAGAAAATTTCAGGCACATATTGCCAACATCCACAACCTTCAGCTTTCTTCCATCAGCAAGTTTTACAAAAGAATTTTGGACAGGGGAGATGGAAGAGAACAATTGACTGAAAGGGAAAATGTGAAAAGAACACCCAGAATCAAGGAGCCATTCACCTTCATCACACTGATTAGCCACAGAATTGATATCAACATCAAATGATACCATGTATACATCTGAATCATAATTTCCAGAAGGACACACCACAAAATTAGCACGATCAGTTTGATTATCATTATTTTCCTGTTTTTCCCTTTTCTTTTTGGGGTTGGTACAAGTTTTGGAAAAATGCCCAGTTTCTTGACAATTATAACAAATTTTTCCTTTCATAAATTGTTTATTAGACCTACTTTTAGATCTAGCCTTGTTTTTTCTTTCATTATCACCAGTTTTAGTAGAGGTTCTCTCTCTAACATGATGAATTTCACCACCAGAATTACCACCATATTTTAAGTCTTTGCCTTTTTCCCTCAAAGCAGCAGAAATTATATCATAAGTAATAACATCTCTACCATACTTGATGGCAGATTTCACATCATTATAGCAATCAGGAATAACATTTAACAGCACAAAAGCAGTATAATCATCTATGTGTTTATCCCCAGCAATTTTCAAGTCTTGAATAAGTTTATTAAACTCATCCAAATTAGAATCCATGTCTTTAGAGGTACCAAGTTTAAAGATGAATAATTTTCCTTGTAAATGAGTTAAATCAATCATGTTTCTCTCAGCATATAATTCATGCAATTTTTCCCAGATTTCCTTAGCACAATTAAAGTGAACAACCTTTCTCAACACAGAGTCAGTCAGATTTAGCAAAATTAAAGCCACAACATTTTTGTTCGTTTTAATTCTGGCAGAGTCAGTGACATCACTGGGACAACCAACTTCAATAGCTTGGTCAGTATTAAGATTAACCAAAACATATTCCATTTTCTTTTTCCAAATTTAAAAATCTGATTTTCCATCAAAAGGAGGATTATGCATGGAGGAACTCATGGCAACAGCAAGAATAACCACAGACAGGCACACAAAGGGGATAAATAAGAGTCTTTTCAGGTAGGAAACCACACAAGCACGCAAGCACACAGCTCGTAGGCAAGCTGAGGAGAGCCCAGTTCACTGGGTAGATTGATTTGCTATGCAGGGGTTCACTCAGAGCCTATACTTAACTTAGGTGGGGTCGAATCACACAGAAATGAGCAAAAAAAGCAGGAAAAAGGATAGAGCAGACTTAGATAAAGCAGAGAGCAGAAGAAAACAATGGAAGCAACTAGAGATCAGAAAACCCAGAAGAGCAAGAAGTCACAGAGACTCAAAGCAGAAAACCTAGGACCACTATACCAGTAAGCAAGTCCTAAGCCTACAACCCTTTTCAAAGGGACAAGTACTAGGAATTTAAGACAGAGAGGTTTTTAGCCGCTTTACCTGAGCGGAATACCCTAGGGAGGGATTCTGACCTACCTATACAGAGGCTCCGAGAGTCAGGGAACGACTCAGCCACAGAAAGCGGAGGAACGACGACGGTGCGGTGGCAGAGGGTGCTCTCAACGGAACCCGCGGCTCTGATACCACTGTTGGGTATCCATGCTATCGAGAGATTCACCGTTCACTGCTTTCATCGGGCGTGGCCATCACCGTACGTTGCTCGGGCAACACTTCTCCAACTAGCTACAACAGGAAGGAGATAAAGAGAAAATGAACAGATCGGCTAAAGTAACCCAAGTTACCGGAGCTCCTCAACGTTGACTGAAAAATGCACAAGACCGAGAGGTGAACCACAGAGGTAAACCGGAGACAAGCTCACTACCGGCAGCCCACTCAACCATCGACAAGACCCTCGTCACTCAACCTATGACAATCCGGCTAAGGCTACTGTATCACAGAGATACAAGATTCCTGGAGGAAGTAACTAGAGATGGGAGAGAGATCGCGATCAAGCACAGAGCTTAAATCTAGGGTTTGCTAAGAGGAAGACAGAGCGGCGCAGTATAGAGTGTAAGTGCAAACTAGAGTTAAGTAATACATATAGTATTAGGGCAGCACTTAAGTGGGCCGAGAGGGAGTTGGGCCGCCAGGGAGTAATGGGCCAAGAGATATAAGGCCAAATAGGATTGGGCCAACATAACTCACAATTGAAAAATGACGCTCTGAAATTGAGAGGGTATCTTACTGTTGTTTACATTATAAATTTATATGAACTTTATATTTTCATCCTTATATAATTTATTTTTTATCTTCTTCTCTTAGTGGCACTGTCATGTGCACAAGGTGTATGGGTCTGGGCCCATCTATACTATATATAAAAACAGAAAAAATCTAATTTTGCCCCAAAATTGATGGTAATTTTGTAAATATAATTGTGAATTGAGGTCATTAAATTTCGATTTTTAATGTATTTTTTAATTTAAAATAATATAAAAATTAATGATAGTGGGTGCAAGTTATAATCGTTCACTCAAAATTTAAAATATTTTTTTTTCTTGAGCAAACCATCCCTCAAGTTCACGTTCTAGCGATTACTCCAGTGGCCAGAGCACTTCGTCAAATCCACGCCCACATCAGTTTCAGAGAATTCACCTCAAATTTCAGAATCTTTGTTGGCGAAGGAAGTGAAGACGTAGGAACCAACGTCTTGAGAGATTTGCCAGTTGAAGGGGTCAATAGGGACGACGATCTTCATGTGGCAGAGGAAGAGCCCTAGAATCGCCAGCAAACAAAGCAGCACACCAGAAGCGATGAAGCGCTCGATTCTCGGTAAGCGCAGTGGAACAACACGAAATCAAATTTTTGAGAAAGAATGGTTGCTGCTAGGTCTCTCTGTCTCTCTCTTATTTTTTTTTCTTTTAATTGTTTTTCCCCAATTCGCGAGTTTTATGATTTTATCAACAATTAATTTTGTAGTATATACCTTGACTGCAATGCATAACAAATCGGCATCTAGGAATGAAAAGCTGGTTTGCAACTTTCATCGATAGGCGAGATGAACGATAAGAAGATGTTCTTCAGAATGAAAATTAACTTGCTACCTTTTCTCGGTAAGGGAGATGGCAAATTAGAAAGTGAAATGGGCCAATATTAATGGAAATCGACGAGCTAACATTTGCATTATAGAAAGCGGGAAATATGCAAAAAGAAGATCTCTCTATTTCGACTTCCTTGGAACCCACAATTTTCTCCTTTGCAAGAGGCACATGCACTTCATCAATAATTCATAGTGTTAATAGGTAATTCACACTGATTTTTTTTTTTACTTCTTTGCATGTAATGTTGTCGGCTATTGAGGTGCATTGGAATTTGGAACCTTCATGAATATTTGATTTTTATTGCATCTAATTTTCACTAATTCTTCTTATGTATTAAATTTGGAGAAAATGAGGGGGATTGACTTTTGATTTGTTTGCTTTTTTTTTTGTTATGATGACAGTGAGAAGGAAAGTCATTGAATTGATGAGATATTACCTGGTATGTAGACTATGTCGTCATTGCTTGGAATGAGCATAATCCTATAACTGCAGCAGTGCATTTGGTAATCTCTTTTTCATATTTTCCATGTTCTCTTTTACTGTGATAGTTTGGTTATTTTTCGGAAACTGTTTAGTTCATAGATGGACTTAATAGTTTCAGTTTTGCATCTCAATAATATGTTTGCGCAATCTACACTGCCCTTTCTTTCTCATTGATTAATCCTAACTGAAGGTATGATGATTTAGACATTCTGTAGATTTTTAATATATCATCTCTTTGACACATCAAGAATTTGTCCTCTGAACCTATTGAATTTTATATTTGCAGGTTTGGGCTTTCTTAGTAGTTTTTTCAGATTTTTTTTGCCTGATGGAATGTATTTTAATGTTAGAATTATGGAGCCATTTAGCGTGAATTCATCTGTATTTACTGTCAAAACATTTAAGAAGCTTCAGTTTCGGTAGAAACAAACTGTTGTATTTTAATAATTAGCTTCTTCATATTATGTTTAGAGGTATGCTATTTAATGAATCTTTAATTTGTAATCTTGATTTCAATAGAATTTAATTTGATTGGTTCGATTCAAACAGAGAAGGGAGCATAAAAAATCCATTATCTAGGCAATGACAAGTTATGAATCAAGAACAAATTATATGAATTCAATCTAGAAACAATATGATTGTTTCTAATCTGGTGATTTATGTGAAATATGGTGATCAAAATAATTTGTTCATGATAAAAAAAAGCTCTTGCAGTGTCTGCAAGTTGGCAGTCGAGTATATCCATTGTACAAAGATTGATTGCGTGGTGAATCCGTGAAGGTAATGAGGTGTCATCAATGATTCACAAAATTCACAATTTTGGTTCTTAAATTAATTTGGTTCGATTTGTGATATGGATTTGTGCTAATCTATGTGTATTTGTTTGTGATAATATTAACTTGCCTATACGCACCACAATTCAGATTAAACTTGATATATGACTTTCCATCTGATGGTGTTGCTGATCGAAACTGCTGCAGCAGTTGCTAATCTCTCCCAAACATAATTCTTTTTCCCGAGAAGTCTCTATCTATTTCTCTCTCTAGGGCTCTCTACCCATGAAAAGAAAGCTTTTATCCAATATTTCTACGAATGGAAATGGGTGGCCACTAAAGGTATCACTTAATTTCATCTCCATTGTTAAATATATGATCATGAAGAGCTTTGTTTTATCCATGTCCATATTTTTCTTCTATTTTCTTATCATTTTTTTTCAAATTTATATTTAGGCCCAAAATCCCAAACTGAATCCCATCACTCATCAAGATTCACGCATCTCTTTGAATCCCAAATTGCTCATGAATCAAATTTTTGTATAAAAAATAAATCGTGTGATTGTTAAACATAATTTGAATTGGTCATGTAATTTGAGAAATTTGTTGAGGTTGGATTAGCAGAGAGATAAGCCGACTGATGTTGTGTGAGTCAACAACAGATGCTGTGAGAAAATATTTTCATTAATTTTCTCAGAATTATTCTGTATAGCTAGTTGAGACCTTTTTTTTGTAGTCCGATGGTGCCAATAGATAGTAGATGACATTTAAAACCATCCAAATTCTTTTTCCATAATTCTATCTATTTCTCTCTCTTTAAAGGGCTCTATCGAATGCTGCAAATGGAAACCAGTGGTGATTGAAGGTACTACTCAAATTCTTCACCATTTTTTTAAATTATATTTTTACCCATCTCTATTTCTATCATCTCCTCTCTATAAAACTCCACCCTCGAGCAATTAACTGTTTTAGTGGTGGTGCCAGAAATTACCTCAGTGGCAAAGAGGGGGCGACTTTACGAAGCAAAATCGTAGTCAATGAATGCTTCAAAAATTGACCATCGATGGAGGTAACTCTTCTTCTCCTTTTCTTATTGATGTGGAACCATTTATTTTTTCTCTAAATATGAAACTTTATCATTTTTAACAAAATGGCATATGATGTGTTCTTATTAATGTAGAACCATTTTTTTTTTGTTCATAGGAGAATATTAATCAACAATATTACGATCTTTGCAGGGGAATTTTTTTTTAACTGGGATTGCCCAATATGCCAGTTTTAATACTCAGCATGTGTTAATGAAACTTGATTTCTACTATGATATTAGGTAAATTTACTACTTAATTGAGATGCTATTGATATTGATCGATCATATTACAAGAATCTTTTAGATATGTGCTAATTTAATTCTTAAGAGAAATATAGCTACTTTCATGAGAAAATAGCTAAGAAAAAGGTTCCGACTTCTATTGAGGTAACTTTATCCGGGAAATTTCTATTGAATATGCATTCTGTATGTGGAAGTATACATGTCGAATTACATTCCCTGCAGGCTTTGTGTTAGGATTAGAGTTTGCATTATATTTCTATTATTGATGTTTATTATGCTTTGAAGATAAACCAGCTCCATATGTAAAATTCCATTGCAGATGACTCAAGTGGAGATTGTATAATTGCATTGAGGGAACGTGCAGAAATAGTTCAAAAAATCTTATCATTTCTGAACCAGATCCCGAGGTGGAGCTTCAACAATCTCTTAGTCGGAAGGTCCCTTTAATTGCGTCCTTTATCCAATTTTTTTGTTTGACCTTCATCATCTTTCGTAAGTTTCTCTTTTGTTAGAAACCTCAGGAATATAGCAACTAGGAATTAAGGAATCGTAAATTCTTGAATGAGATTCTGGTTCTCTTCGCAAATATCTCAGATTCGCAGATCCTAATGAACTACATACATTATTTTAAGCTCTAGACTACTGTTTCAAGGTAAGATCCTTCTGTCATTGTGGAGCTCTTTTATTTTTTGTTCAGAGATATGAATTTACATGTTCTAAAATAGTTAATGTGATTTTTTTCACTGACTGCAATCATGTATTTTCATAGATTTAGTGGTTGTGCGATTGCTTTATGAGATAATAACAATTTATAGTTTTCCTTTTTATCTATGCATTTTAATTATGCAAGGATTTTTAGCTTGGGAATATCAACCATTATTTCCTTGAGTACGTATAATTTTAATATAGTTTTTTAGCATATTTTCAATTAGCCACGCTTTAATCAATGTAAACAAATTCATTTGCTTTGTGATGATTTCAAAATATTTAAATGGACAAATATTATAAAGGTGGTTATAATTTTTTTTTTATTTTAATAGCCGTGTTTATGTGAGAATTTATGGGAAATTGGAAGAAACGATGATTTGAACCAATGGCTTGATTTTGTAGGTGTAGACAGGAGCCGTCAGACTTGCATTTTCTATACATGAGTATCCTTGGAAGCAGCCTCAAGTTTGGTTATTGACCAAAAATTTCCATCTAAAGGTACATTTCAAGGCAGCCAAATTTGACATCATTGTTATTTCAAAAAATCGACATAATTCTATACATACTTATTAAATTAAATGTTAAATTTGTCATATAAAAATTGTATGAATTTTGTGTTAATTTTGTGATAATTATGTTAATATTTTCTAAATTTTAGTTCAATTTAAATATGAATATTGATAATAATCATATTAAATGATAATATAATGTTAAATTTAATAAATATTATAATATATATTATGTAAAATCTTTCCGTGCGTTGCATGGGTAGTGTACTAGAATACCCAACCAATTTAAAATCTATTTAAACCTCATATGCAATGACAATAAATAAGAGTCAAGGACAATCACTCTCTCACGTTTGTTTATTGTTGCAGAAACCAATTTTCACTCATGGCCAATTGTATGTTGTTGTTTCAAGGGTTACAAGTCGTGGTGGATTCTTACTTGATGATAATGATACAAATACCACTACAAATGTTGTGTATAGAGAAGTATTTCAAAATTTGTAAACTTAAGACATTATTTTTAATTTATTATTTACTTATATTTTTCATAATTTATGCTTATAAAGTGTATATAATTTAATGATGAATTAATATCAGTATAAAATGTTAACAACTAAATAACTATTTATCATCTATATATACATCATATAAAAATGTGTTAATAATTATGTGGATTGAATTAATAATTATGCTAATATTTTATAAATTTTATAACAACTTAAATACAAATATTACTTAAATTACATTAAAATATAATATAATATTAAATTTAACTAATTTTCATTTCGTGTAATGTACCGGTGAGATTACAGTTCACTGTCACCGTGCAACGCATGGGTAAGATACTAGTTAGACTAATAGCCCAAAAAAAATGCCCCATTTCAGGTGCGTGGGGTATATGCGTCAGAAATTATTTTCTTTAATTTTTTTATTATTTTTTGATTTTTCTGGTCCCACCCCAAATTGTATACCCTAAAATACAATTAGTGAATCCTAAAAATTGAAATGAATTAATTATTTTTTTAAAAATAAATATAAATATATATCATAAAATTGATTTAATAGAACCTAAAATTAAAGTGAATAATTTTTATTTTTTAATTCAGCGACTCGCGCATTGCACTCGCCTAATGCTAACGCGTGAGCGCGTGCATTGCGCTCGACAATTAATTTAATTTTTCAAAACAAATATAAATGGTAATTGAAAAAAAAACATAATTTTGAAATATATATATACCATAAATGGAATTAGTGAACTCTAAAATAAAAGTGAACTAATTTAATATTTTTTGAAATAAATATAACCCCTAAGATTAATAAACCTAAAAAAATGAACTCTAAATAAACACAACAAAAATCCCTAAAAAATACTAAAAACCCCTAAAAAACTACAAACCCTAAAAAAATCTAACCCCCCCTAAACTTTAAACATTAATAGGAATGGAAAAAATCACAATTTGAACTACATAAACTTATATAAGATAAGTAGCAGACCAGTTACTTTTTAATAATACAAATGATACTTTTAGTGTAAATATTGGTACTGATTTTTATCATTTTTTTACGGGTTGACCCCGATCCGTCTAATGAATGTATGGCTTGGGGTGATGTATAGTTATTTTGATGTTACGCTTATATTTTTATTAATTTTAACACCATTTATAGTTGTATTTTCATTTTTATTTTTGTACTCATTTGACAAAAGTAAGGCTAAATTGACAGTTTTAAAAGAACTTGTTAAAATGCCCAAAATTTGCAAATGTTTTTTTTTTTGAGCAAAACGGTTATCAATAATATTAAGCGAGCAAACGTTCGGCCACCGGAATGTCGCAAAATAACATCCGACAAAATCTCGATAAAAACAGAAAAAGAAGGATTATTAAAAGCTAGCATAGTTAAGGCATCGAACTATTTTTTTTTCCCTCCATTCCTGTTCTAAAGAAAAATATAACGTGGTAGCAAAAACATCTTTAACCACCAACTCTACATTTCACTCTATAATGAAATATTTTACTTTTATATTTTCTAATATTGATTTTTTTACCAAATTATTGTGTAGCATATGTTTTTTCAAATATATTTACGTTTAATATTTAATATTATTTAATAATAATAAAAATAATATAATTTAAATTAATTTACAAAACTATATTTTATTTGAACATAAAACCAAAGTTTACTGATATAATAGAACAATTACATTATAAAAATGAACTAACATTAACAAAAGCCTAAATTACATTTTAGTAACAATTAACCCTCAAATTCGAAAATATTGTTATTTTGCACCGTACTAGAAAAATATTGTTATTAAATTACATTTTTAATAACAATCTTCATTTTGGACCGTACTAGAAAAGTATTGTATTGCATGTGTTGAGTTGTATATTTCTTTATTATTCTTGTAGTTTTATTTTAATATAAAGTATTTTATGTTATTTTTATGTACTATTGTGGTAATTTTAATTTAATGTAATATATTTTACATTATTTTTTGTAATTTAAGTTTTTAGTTTTTTATGATTACATAATATTTTTTTATTATATTAAGTGAAAATTAATATAATATAAGGGTTAATTGCACAAAAAATCACGAACTTTGGGTATAGTTACAAATTTAACACGAAGTTTAAAAATATGCAATTAAAACATCAATTTTTAAGTTGTGTGTTATTCAACAGCCTCAAATATTTACGGTGATAACGTGTTGATGTTTCTGCGTCGGCGGTTAGCAGATTAATGCTGACGTACTTGCATTTTCATTTCCCATGGATCTAAAGAAGAACGCAGCAGCGCACTAAGCAAATCGGATTTATATGGATGCTCACCCACAATTCACACCTGAATTGAGAAAGAAAGCACCAAAATGGTGCACTCGTTATTTCCCAAACTATCTACTTTGACCATCTCTCAATGTCGTATAATCAAGAAAACTGGTGGGCTCCTTTCCATCTCCATTAAATGACTAAATCCCATCAATATTCTTACAACTCTCTTCAAATTGAAACCCCAGCTGCGATAATCAGCAAGATTCTGAATTGCTGATTGATTGCGTGTATAAGAAAAGAGGCATGTGGAATGAGGTGGTGGTAGTGTTTTTGGGCATTATGGGTGGCAATATTAGGATAATTGTGTGGAAAATTTACACTTTGATACCTACATTTTGGACACTTTTTCAAAAATGACCCACTTTTTCAAAATTTTTGCAAATCTGACATCGATCAAATTTCCAGCTTAGAATATCTATGTGGTACGCCGGAATTCTTGCGTGACTTTTTTGCTGCAATAAAAAATATTATCGAGATATTCCATGTCAATTATGGACTAAAAATAAAATAAATTTATTAGGCATGCCACATAGATATTCTGGCTGAAAAAATTTGATCGAGGTCAGATTTGCAAAAATTTTGAAAAAGTGGGTACTGTTTTGCTAATAGTAATAAAGTGAGTCATTTTTGAAAAAATATCCAAAATCTAGGTATCAAAGTGTAAATTTTCCTAATTGTGCTATAATTCTGTGTTGAAGGATTTGTTGAGGTGTTGTAAATGGAGTTGTGTTTCGAAGATGTATGGGGAAAAATGTTGAATAACATATAACTTAAAAATAGGTGTTTAAATTGCATACTTTTATACTTTGTGTCGAATTTGTAATGATACCCAAAGTTCGTGATTTTTGGCGCAATTAATCCTAATATTAAACCTAAAAATAACAAAATTTACATTGTTATATTAATAAAAAAATAAAGAATAAAGTTAGCATAAAAAATAAACAAAAAATACAAAAATGTAAAAAAAAGGGTAGATTTTTGGTGAAATTTAGCGTTGGATTCTAAGAGAGAGGAGGGTTGGAGATGTCCACAGCTATTTATGGCACCTCGAAATCCTTAGGCCTTGTTTGTTTGTATTTCCAAATATAAATTTCTCACTTTTACTATTCAAAACACCGAATACATATTTATTTTACTCATTTTCAATTCTAGTTTTTACTTTTTCTAATCATATATAACCTATTCAATCATATATATATATATATATATATAATTACAGTGGAATTTATTATTTAAATATTCATCAATTTATCATAGAGAAAATTGCATTTTCAGTCTCAGAGGACACGACCTCTCCGGTTTTGGTCATATACAAACTAATTTGGTCTCATTCAACCAGAATATGCAAAAATGGTCCTAACGTTACGTTTTCCGTTAAATTGAGATGTAATTTTAGTACCAAACAAAATACAGTTTTAGTCCCATAAGAAACATTATTCTTTGGAGCAAATTTTTAGTTTTATTCCTCGGCTCATAGCTTAGTCCTCTCTAGCAAACAAAAACATTGGTTGACTGCAACTATACTGAGTTTTTCAGGAACCGGGTACTCCAAAAAGACCATTCTGGTCTATTAGTTTCACCTGACAACTTAGACATGTTCTGAGGCGAAGTTACAGACTCATCCCATGAGTCAAAGTTCATTGACAAAATATTTGATATTATGCTACTCTCTCCCAATCAATAGCACGCCTACCTACTTTAGTTTCGTATCTCCCATGTGTAGACATTTTCTCCTTTCTCAAAAACTAATTAGAATCTTCAGGGCCGTCCTAAGAAGTTTGCGGGCCTGAGGCGAAGTCTTCAAGAAACTTAAAAGCACAAAAGCGTATATATGCACATGATATACTAGCACAAAATTTATTTAATCTTTCTTGCTTTTTGAGCCGCAAAATTATTTATCAAAGTTTTATAATCAAGATGTTTTAATAAATTACTCTCAATAGATAATATACTTAACACATTCAATCTATCTTGTAACATAGTCGATCTTAAATAAGATTTTATTAATTTTAGCTTTGAAAAACTTCTTTCAGCTGAAGCAACTGTTATAGGTATAGTTAATAATATTCTATAAGCAATATATGCATTAGGGAAAGAATCTAATTTTTTTATATAATTTAATATTTCAATTGGTTTATTTATTTTTATGTCCATAGTTTCTCTTAAAACTTTTAGCTCAGAAAATAAATCAAGTCCGTCAATATCTAAATGTTCTTCAAATGTTAGATAATTCTCAAGTTTAATACATAAAGTTTTTAGTTCATCGTCATCTAAAGTTCTTAACATGCTTAGATCAAATAAAAAACCAAAAATAATTTCGTATTCCTTAAATTGTTCAAATCTTTTTTCAATGGAAGTAATAGAGTGATCCATTATATAATTAAAGTACTCAATTTCAAAAGATTTTTTAGCAGAAAATTCAATCTCATCCTCATTAGTATCATCATATTGTTTTTTTCTGCGAATTTTGCGTCTTTCACGAAATGTGGGATCTATATTCATCTCATCAGCTATTATCATAGTTGCATTTATAGCAGAGTCAAACCCATTTTCTCTATATTTTTTTAAATAAGTAATAAGGCTCTTTAATTGATTAATAGCAACATCAATTTGCATTTCTTTTGACTGTAATGTTTTACTAACCGAATTTACAGCAAATAATATATCGTACCAAATATGCATTCCAACTAAAAATTCAAAATTTTCAATTTCGTAGTTTACTATGCACATAGCTTCACCTTTTGTTTTGGGATCTTCACTAGTGTTTGCTAATTGAACTAAAGCGTCTCTTATTTGTACAATTTGAAATTTAATTGCTTTGACACTTTCAATTCTACTTTCCCATCGAGTTTGAGATAAAGATTTAACTGATAATTTACATCCATTATCTTGTAAAATTTTCCACCTTTTAGTAGATGAGGCAAATAAAGAATACATACGTTGTAAAACCCCAAAAAATGAAATAGCCCTAGGACAAGAATTAGCCATATCACATAAAACTAGATTCAAATTATGACATCCACATGGTGTATAGAATGCTCTAGGATTTTTATCTAATAATCTTTTCTGAAGTCCTTGATGTTTACCTTTCATATTTGATCCATTATCATAGCCTTGTCCTCTTACATTATCAATATTAAGCTCATATTTTTTAAGTACATTTAAAATTTCATCTAGTAGACCTTTGCCAGATGTATTATCTACTTTTATAAATTCTAAAAAATATTCCTCAATTTTTACCGAATTTGCAAAAGTATCTACACATCTCAATATAACTGTCATTTGTTCTTGATGGCTTACATCAGGGGTACAATCAAGAATAATAGAGAAATATTTCACTTCTTTAATTTTTTTAATTATAATTTCTTTGACTTTAGAAGCTAACAATTCTATTAATTCATTTTGTATTGTGTGACTTAAATAATGACAATGAAGTTCACCTTGTTGAATACGTTTTACATGATCTAGCATAACCGGGTCAAATTCAGCTATCATCTCAATTAAGCTTAGAAAATTACCATTATTTTTTTCATATATTTTATCTTTTGTGCCACGAAAAGCAATATTATTTTTAGAAAGATATTTAACTACTGAAATAATTCGTACCAAAACTTTTTCCCAATGTTCTTTTTCTTTGTTAATTTGTTCTTGTATATGCTTATCAATAGTCTTATTATTTCGCAATCTTATTTCTAAATCGACCCAAGTGCTCATGTTACTGATATGTTCTCGACTTGTTTCATGATTTTTTATTTGACGACTTAAGTTTTTCCAATCCTTACCTCCTTCATTCACCAATTGACTAGTACTTAATTGTGAGCTAAATAATTTACAACAAAAACAATAAACTCTATCTGATTTTTTTGAATATACCAACCATCGTCTATCATGTTCTTCTCCATTTGATAATATTTGTGTATAAAATGATGTAGAGAAGTGTCTACTGTTTTCATCTTTAGGAAAATCTAACTCCAAGTTTCTAATTGGACCCTTTTCTACTATTAAATCTCTCAAGTTCGTATCAATATTTTTCCATTGTGCGGGATCATATATATCGCTAGATGTTGCAATGGATGTTTCTACAATTTTTGACACATCCTCTACAAAAAGTTCACTTTCTTTATGTTCATCATTATTGGTGGTATTCGTTTATTCCTCAATTCCAATATCAATATCATCAACTTTATGAGTTTCATCATCTATTTCTAATTCTTTCTCAATTAGATTTTGTTCTTTCAATGGACTTGTATTACCATCATTTTTATTTTTTATAACAAATTTATCAAGTGCTCTTTGTTGAGATTTAACTAGCGCATCAATTCTTTTTCTTTTCTTCATTTTTTCATATCCACTTTCATACTTTCTATTAGACATGATTTTTATTAACCTATTACCTATTAAACCAATATCACACTAATTAACACACAAAAAAAAACCAAAACTAAAATACAAAATTCTTAATATTATAATCAATATGCACTAAATACCATATAATCAATAGACAATAAATACTAACCAAACAATAGCAATCATTCAATCAAAACTAAAACAAAATATCAACAACCAAACAAGTTAAACAATTAATAAATATGAAGATGCAATAAATTAAACAATGGAACCTGGCGTTGTGACAAAGAATAAAGAGAGGCTAGAGAGTTGAGAGAAGATGCTTCTGTATTGCAAATTAAAATCAATGCTAATACAGTAGTTAGTGACTCAGTAGAATAGTAGATGCATATGGCTTTATCAGTTTTGCCTTTTAGTTATATAGGTTTTATTTTCCTTCGTGTGCGGCAGTAGGGTTAGATTAGGATTTCAATTTTAGGATAATTAAACTAGGATTATATAATTAGGATATTTGTTTAGATTTGTTTTGGATTTATGATATTCTTTATGGTATATTACCGTTTAATTTGTGATAAATTTAGAAGAAAAAAAATCAGCTGTTGTGTAAATATATGGTGAAGATTTCAGTAAAAAAAAAAAAGTACTAAAAAAATGCTGAAAATAAAAAGTTTCGGGAATTGAACTTGGGCTAGTGAGAAAACTATTCAGAAACTCTACCACTGAGCTAAACACTAATTTTATTTATAATTTACATAATATATATACATATATAAGAAATTTTCGGGGCCTTCATTTTTTCGGGGGCCTGAGGCGGCCGCCTCGTTTATAATACATTCCAGCCGGCCCTGAGAATCTCATGCGCCCTTGTTGAACATATTCTTAACATTCATGCTCGGAATATTAGAAGTTGAAACCATCAAATTACTACTACTTTATCTACAATCTGCCTATCAAAACCAATATTTGGAAATTACACAGAAAACGGCAAAGAGAACAAAGAGAATATTCTCAAATGTTTTCTTTTCCTCGAAAACAAAAGGAGTTCAAAATACAGTTTATGTCAAAATGAATTAACTATCTGCTCCATCTTTCTTTCAAGCATTTCATCGAACACCTTCCTCACCATTTCCCAATCACCGTTCTCCAACCACATTTTGATCATAACATTAAACGAAACCAGATTCAACCTAAATCCCATATTCAGGCCCTTCTCAAACAACTCAATCACATTTGAAATGCGCCCGCCATCAATCATTTATTTAGATTAAAGTAATTTCAAGAAATAGTATGAAGAAGGAAAGAAAGTACCTACTGGGAGAACAACGATCAACATTGATTCCAAAACATTTCAAACTCAGCGTATTCAATACATGACAAACCATGCACCCATTTTTCATAAAAATTCTTTTTCTCAAGTAGAACGTCAATGCCTTCTGTTGCTCCATAATTTCATTTACACATTCAAATCCTAATTTCTGAAAGAAAGAATTATGCATCTTAATGTTGATTTGTAAAAGATATCCAGCTCTCTCCTACCTTAGATATCTGTAGTCACCGCCCTAATCAACACCCCCGCCAACTCCGACGCCTTTACGCCGCCGGACAACTACCTCTTCGACTGCGGCAATCATTCCAAGCCACCCCGCCACAGCCCAATCCCGCTGTCACCTCCAGTGACCCGACCTTGTTGTCACTGGATCCAGCTCCAGTTCTCGCCCTTGCAGATCGACGAGCAATATCATCATCTTGTTTTACTAATTCTTGCCGATATAGGTCCGATGATGGAATTTGGGGAATTTTTTTTTCAATTAGGATAGGTGTAATCGTGAAATTGAGAATAAATTTGGGACATATAGTGATGCTTTGTGGAATTTTTTCAATTAGATTTAATAGAAGTCACGTGTGCATCACCCACTAATGTTCCGTCAAATTTTAACAAGCTCGTCAAAATGTTTGGGAATATATTGGTATATCATAGTCTTTTGGGATCATTTTAGCTTCACAAAATCGAAAAATGACTAAATTAGTTTGTATGGGACCAAAACTGGAGAGGATCATGTCCTATGGGACTGAAAATGTAATTTTCGAATTCATCATAACTACACAAATATTTATCTTTTCATCTCAACCACAAATTCAAATTAAAAATATAATCAAATAAACATATTTTCATTTTCCAAACCTGTAACTCTAAACATTAAATCATTCATCGTAATAAAATCTTTACATTTTTTTAAAAATCAATACACCTTGTAAATTGAACTAGAAAATACTGAAAATTGAAAATTGATGTTGAAAATAAAAACCAACAAAGCTTTACTTTCCCACTCCGGTCACGAATGATAATTTTCGATCCCCGTTCTGTCTATCGAATGATAGGTAGCATCAACATTAATTTACTCAAAATTAATAAATAATAGGTCTAATTACAATTTAATTCTCAACGTTTGAAGATTTTAATAAAAATAACCTAATGTTTTAATAATTATAATTTAATTCTCAACGTTTGGATATTCCAACAGAAATAACTTAACGTTTAATGTTAACAATTTAATTCTCAATGTTTGAACATTTTAGCATAAATGATCCAATATTTTAGGCCAAAAAACTATTTCGTTCGATTTCAATCACGTTTTACTCTCAAGTGAGCTAGAGACCCATATAGTGGACTGCCATTTTTGCCGAAAAATTACCAAAATGATTCTTCGCCTAAATTATCGGGTCATTTTTGTTAAAATGTTCAAACGTTATGAATTAAATTGTTAATATTAAACGTTGAGTTATTTTTGTTAGAATATCCAAACACTGGGCATTAAATTGTAATTATTAAAATGTAAAATTATTTTTGTTATACCCCTCAGATGTTGAGAATTAAATTGTAATTAGCCCTAAATAATATCATAAAACTATTACTTTTAATCAAGATGTTCTTCAAAATAGTTATTCTCATTGTTATTTTTTTAAATGGTTAGTTTGTGTTTTTAAAAAGTAAATTAATATAGAATATTTTTATAATTTAAATAGTGTTCTATATAATAATTATAAAATAATAATGTAGGGTCCAACCGCACCAAAGTAGTACATTGAAATAAAATGGTGTGAAAAATGCACAAATTTAGTATCTTGATGCAATATTGGAGTTCAGCCTTATTATTGAGTAATCAAATGTATGGGAGCTTGACTAAACGAATCCTCGAGCGAAGGAAAAATCAGAGTATGGAAAAATCACATGATCTCTACTCTCCAACAAAGTTTATGAGCCCACACATTAAGCAAAGAAAATCAATAAATAAATAAATAGGAAAAATAAATGGGGAGAAGAAAATATGAAGACAGAGGTACTCTCGGAATTGATTTATTTGAGTACTTAGCACTAATAATTCTAATAAATGTCTATTTGCAGTATCAAATTTTACTAGGGACGTCTCTAATGCATCCTAAGCCCTCTCTCGAGACAGTTGTAGGATACACGCTAGGTTCATCGTCTCCGATCGAATCCTACACATATACTTACCAAAAGCTCCTAAAATTTCTAGCCCTCACACTAAGTCTCAATTCTCTCGAATTTATTGACAAATGTGTCTTGTGCCTGGAGTTCGTCTATTGATACTCATCTCTGGATTTATGAATCAATAAATAAAATCGTGTCAATTAGTGATCAATTAACCAACACATATACATAGCATAAGCACAAGAAATAAAATATGTCCATAAACAATCAATAGAAATAGAAGTGTATAAATACCCAAATAATCTCAATCCTAAAATACAAAATAATCTAGCCTAACACAATACAATGCAAGTACTAAATCATCTCAAAAAGAAAATAAAGATAAAAACAAGAAAAGAAACTTGATGCAACCTGAAAGTTGGGTCTCGGCTCCCCTCTTGCCTCATCTCGTCTTTTTTTTGCTCTATCTTCAAGCTCTAGCTCTTTATTCATCCCAGTTAGGTGGAAATCCTAGCTAAGGTGTGAATTTGATGGTTGGCTAGGATTTTTAGGTGTAGGAGGAGAAGGATTTGTATTTTTTTGGAATTGGGTGTGTAGTGTGGTGTGTTCTATGGGTTGTGTTAGGGTTTCTCTTTCAATTTTTGTCTATGAGGGTTTTATATATAGTGGGGGAATAAATAAAATTGAAGAAAATAAAAAATGAGTGAAAAAAGATAAGAAAATCGATAAAAACATGCACGGGACGCGACCACCCACGGAGGTCGCGTCAAATGCATGACTCGAGCCTACGGGCGCGACTGGTGTGGTCGAGTTGAATGCTCGTGCTTAAAAACAGGCAAAAACGGACTCTGGATCACTCACGGCATAGGGGTCGTGCCAAAAATGAAGAGAAAGCAGCCCCCTGAATCGAAGCGTTACTCGCACCACACTCGGGTCGCGCTTACAGGCGCGAACGCGGTGGTCGCGCCTCCGCTGCTATTCCAACACCTTTCACGATTTTACTTAGTTCTCCTTCGTTTCTTATCCGATTGAAATGATTCAACTTGCAGAGTACTCTTAATTCGATCATATATCTTCCCATGGCATTTATTCCCTCAAAATTTCATTAATTCCACTCTTCATTTTCTGTAAAACTCAAACAAAAAAAAAACCCTTCAAACCGAGAGGTTAATGAGCAAAAAGGGATGAAAACACACATTTAAGTAATCAAAAGACATCATGCCAAGCTCAATAAATGGTGCAAAAACCCAACTTATCAATACCCGTTTGTCTAGTTTTTTTATATTTAATGTGTACATATACATATGATATAAATAAAGATCATATAATGGCCCATCCAATTTTTTAAAAATTGTTCAACCGATGGAACCAATAACCCATTAAATTGATCGAGTCGATGTTCGGTCTTGATTTCAAAACATTGGCCTGTTGTACCTCATTTTTAAGACTTTCGATTACGTTCAGGCGTTGGAAATGCATCCATTTCTTTGCAATGACATGATTGCCAATTGAACTCGGACCGGAGTGGAACAAAGGTCACTCTTCAATCTTCATTGAAAATATAATATAATAATCTAATTAATTAAAAGATCCATCACTCATTAAGTTTAGATATACATTATAATATGTAATGTACGTAGGTCTGAAAGATAGTAGAGGATTTTGAGAGACAAAAAGTTAGAAAAGAGTTATATATATGAGTTGATTTAAGATATATTTAATAAAATTTCGCTAAAAAGGGTATATTTAATAAAATAGAATTCAATATAAACTTAAAAGTTTTAAAAGGTTAAATTAATTTAAATATTTATACCACGTTTATCAATACATTTTAAGTAACTATACCGCCACAAATTTGACGGCGTTTCTACGTGCCAGTGCGGTCACCTAAAATTTCTCGTTGCACTATTTGTGTTATATTCCGTGTTGTTCTTTCAAATTACAAGTTATTTTTGTATTTTTTTTTCTTCAATTTTATTTTTTTGTGTTTTAGTTTAATTTTATAATTATTTATTAGAGTTCACCCCATCCAATTATGATTTATAATTATTTTATAATATTTAATTTTCAGTTTTCAATTAATAATTCATTATTATGGTTGATATTTTTCAAAATTATGTTTTATAATTTTTTAAAATTTTTTTTGATAAACATTGACTACGATTATTTATGTTATATAAATATTATTAAAACTATAAATTTAATAGTGAAGCACGAAAAAATATAACAAGAAATTTCAACCGGGCAGTTTAAAGTGAATACTGGGCGCGTATATAAAATATTACCAAGATAAAAGCCACATTTCGAGCATCCTCAATTTTATTTTTTAAATCTCGTCTCTTTATCTCCACAAGTTATTTTTTTTTTCTTTTTTCTATTTTGCAATCCATCTTTTTCTTTTTCAAAATTTTTCCACTTCTTGTCTAATAATAATAATTTAGTTTTATTAGATTACTGTTACATTTTACATTTTTTTATCTTTAAAAATAAATTTATTTTTCTTAAAAAATAATAAACCATATGGGATTTTTCTCGTTCTCTGTTTGCCCAATAAAGCGAAAATTTGAATCATCAGAAAATATTGAAGCCTAAAGTGCAATTAAATGAAGTACACATTTACTGTTTGTTAGAACAAAATCTAATCGATGATATTTCTCGATTTGATTCATTGAAAAATATGAAGTATCTCATATTCTCATTGGATATTTCCTTGCGAAATCAGTCACGGTAAGTCTTTTATATGGTCGTTTTTGTTAGAAGAATAAATATGTTTAATATGTATTTTTAATTGGTGGGATATTTTTGTCCTTTTCCTATAACCCTAGTTCTCTTTCTTATCTCTTTGTAAGCTTAAGAACAAACAAACTCTTCTTGTGATATACAATTATCTTCTCTTTTCTCCAATGGTGGCTTACTTCTCTATTCTTGGATTAATTTAACCGTTTTCATTAATATTATATTAATAATATAGTGTCTTTTTTTATGTCGAGGATAACTCGCAGTTGCTATTGAAGTGCACACCGGGTAAATTCCGCTCTGCGTAATAGCCTGCAAACAACACAGGAGAGATAAACCACACTTGCCCCTGTGTAAAAGCTTGCAAACCACACATGAGAGGTAAACCATACTTGGAAAATCAGGTGTAATAGCAAACCACCTGTGTAATAACCTACAAACCACATATGAGAGAGGTAAACCATACTTGGAAAACTAGGTATGACAGCAAACCACACAGGAGAACACTTGGAAAATCAGGTGTAATAATCTGCAAATCACACGGGAAAGATAAACCACACTTGAAAAATCATGTGTAATAGTAAACCATACAGAAATCAGGTGTAATAGCAAACGACACAAGAGAACACTAGGTGTAATAGTCTGCAAACCATATAGGAGAGGTAAACCACATTTCCATACATGAGACATTTGCAAAACCAGGCTGCAATGCAAACCAACATTTCGAAAATCAGGATGCAAACCACATAGGAGAGGAGAGGTAAACCACACTTGAAAATCAAGCATAATAGCAAATCAGTGTGACAGACTCACATCTAGTAGTATTAGTAGTGAGATTCGAACTTGATACCTTTGACCTAAAGATAACACCAGTCCATCACTGATCATTCCAAAGTTTTGACCTTTGACCTCTTGCTATCTACCTATTCTTAATCAAGTTTAATGTAAAGCCTCAATTTCACTTTTAATAGAAAAAAAGTATGTCACTCATGCTTGTCATTAATAAAACCATTTATTTAAATATACAGCGGAAGTTTTAATCATAAGTTGACACTTATTACATAAAATAAAATAAATATTCTCATTTAATCATGCTTGACCATTTGACTACCATCATTACATCTTGTCCGCTCAAACACCGTTCGAGCTCTTGTCTGAAAGGAAATAAAAGATTGGGGTGAGTTCCTTTAAACTCAGTGGAAGTGACGTTATCCAAACTATAAATTTAACAAAGAAGCATGTGAAAAGACTTGATTCATGTAACATGTACTTTTGGATCAGCTCTTAGGCTCGGTACTTTATAGTCTAAAGAATTCAGTACTTTATAGTCCATAAGACTCTATACTTTATAGTCTAAAAGACTTCGTACTTTATAGTTCATAAAACTCTGTACTTTATAGTCTAGAAGACTGCATTAAAATTTTAATAACTCGTGTACGAACATATAGAGATGATAACAATACAATTTTCAACATAAAACCCCACCTTGACTTGTCTTGAATAAAGAATTAATTAGATCCACGCGCGCCGCCTCGAGAAGAATTCAAAGACAAAGGAGAAACTCAAAAATGCTTAGAGAGGAGCTTTCAGTATTTGGTGTCATTTTCATGAATAAGAGCTCCTCTATTTATACTAGAAAATTGAAGATTAATCATGGAAAGTTTGAAATTTGAATTGATTTTCTTTCCAAAACTCGATATACTTGGATAAGAAAATTAGGTTTAGGGTTTGGTGTAATGGGCTCAACTAAAGGGATTACAAATTGGGCTTAGAAAAATAAAATAATTATTATGACATTGGCCCAAAATAAAAATATGCATAAAATATAACTTTAATTATTTCCATTAAAATGCAATAATTGTAATGCATTTATGAACATGCTCCATATACGTTAAAATTTATTCTAGACGTGATTTATATGATTTAAACAATTATTAGTACGCTTTAAATAATATTTTTAAAAAGAAACAATTAAATAAATAAAATAGCGGGCCATTACATTTAAAGAAAAAAGCGAGGCATTACAATTAAATCAAATCAAATCTAAACTTAAATGCTAAAATCTAAATATGTCACTAAAATTTTTCTTGAACGGTATCACCAACGTCCAACAATATCCAACCACATTTATTTAATTATTTCATGCATTTATTGCCATCGATCAGATTTTCCAGTTCTCTGCCCGACGGGAACACTTGCTTGCTTGCTTCCATTAGCGACCAATTTTCATTATGCAACTTTATGGTTTTATTTTCCCTCCATCCTAATTATATAATCTCATTTTTACTCACACACAAATTAAAAATATTTATGAAAATAAGATACAAAAACTAAATTTTTAATATTACTCTTATTTAAGATTTATAATTTAAAAAAAATTAATGATCTTTTTTTTTAAAAATTTTCAAGACCTAATAAATGTATTTGTACATTACTATGAAAACAATACTCACTCCATCGGTCCATCCAAATAAGATAGGTTGATTAAGATTTTCACAAAGACTAAAAAAAATAAATTTAGGAAAGACAATTAATCAAAAACTGCCTAATATACCTCTATTTATTTCTTCGACATTGAATTAAAGTTTAATATAAACTTATTAAATAGGGGTATATATTAGTAAATTAGTTACATATATATAGAAATTAACTAGCTAGTCTATATATTGGACATTCAAGAAAGGAAAACAAGCTTAATTGGGATTGAGGGGTACTATTTATAATAATGAGACTATAATTGAGACATTCCAAAATAGTAAAAAAAATTATATTCCCTTCATTTCTGAATAAGTGTCATTCTAGCATTTTAATTTTGTTAAAAAAAAGTGTTATTCTACAAATTCGAGACAAAAAATTCACATTTTCCCACACATTTGTCTCATTTAATGCATTCAAACAACTATATTTAACTCATTTAATGTATTCACACAATTGTATATTAGGTAATTCAATAAATTTATTAAATCGTGAGAATTAATACATTTAGGGGGTGTATTCGTTTGGGATTTTGATGGATTTTAATAGACTTTTAAATGTCTATGGATTTATAAAATCCATAGACTCCACATGGAGTCTCCCAACTCCACGCAGAATCTGGCGGATTTCGTGCATGGATTTCAAATCCTTTTTGTCAGCGCTCGATGAAACACAACGATCGGTGGACCCGAAAAAAAATTGAACCCAGCGACCGCTTGAATTGAGCGGCCGCTGGGTAGTTGAGCCGAGAGAACCCAGCGACCGCTGGAATCCAGCGGCCGCTGAGAGGCTAGCCGAGAGAACCCACATGCTACTCCAGCGGTCGCTGGGGTGCCCGAGTTCGAATTCCAGCGGCCGCTATCCTGCACCGGCCGTGGGGTGTTTCAAATCCATCAAACTCTCGTGTCCAGGGGTCGGATTTCATCCTTCACATTTTTAATGTGAAATCGAATCGAGTTGAAATCTAACGAAGTCAATGACTTTTTAAAGTTCATAGATTTTTGAATACCTCCGGATTTTAAAAAACTTTTAAAAGTCTGAATTGAATACCTCCGGATTTTAAAGGACTTTTACAAGTCTGGATTGAATACCTCCGGATTTTAAAAGACTTTTAAAAGTCTGGATTGAATACCTCCAAATTTTAAAGAACTTTTAAAAGTCTAAATTGAATACACCCGAATTTTAAAAGTCCATTAAAATCCATCAAAATTCCAAACGAATACACCACTTAATTGGAAACGAAGGAATATGATTGAGATGGGCGGAGTAACAACCTGTTACAGGGGGCCCACGTGGGGTAATAAATGCTACTTGCTATTTCAGAATTTCTATATTGAAAAATTAGTTGCAGATTGCAATAAGTATTTGTTTTCGAGTGGAATGACTGTTGTGTGGTCTACCATGACCTTTATTAATTTAAAGCACCAATTAAGAGTGGTGTGCAGTGCAGTTATTAGTTTATCAATAGTTAATTAATACCATGTAAGTTGATAGGAAATTTTCCTTCACCATGGCCCATGGATTGTAGTTACTATCACATCAGCCTGAAACTAATAATTAAATAATTTAAAAATATTGCTTAAATGTTTCTTTTTACCCCTATAGCCCCATTTGTTTTAAACTTTAAATCTTTCTTTACTTCTTTCAAAGACACAACAACTTAAAACTCCTAACATAATTGGTAAACATGAGGAAAGAAATAGTGTACAAATTAAAGTAGCCCCAACATAATTGGTAATTAAAATGAGGAAATAAAGAGAATTTACAAAGTGGAATCCAGAGCTCCAACTCTGGCGACGACGGTGGAATGAGTTCGTCGAATGTCGTCACAAACAATGACGACGTCATGTTGAACTTGAATGAGACACTGTTGCGTCGTCGATTCTAGCCGGCTCTTGGTTTCGACTTTTTTTTTTAATATAATATTTTTCAATTTAATCATTTACACTATTTTCTTTGTCTTTTTTTCCCTTTTTGTTACAAAAGAATGATCTTTTTAGTTTCCTACAAAGAGTAACATATGAATAAATTTTCTTAATAAAAAAGTTGTGGCTTTGCTTCGATTTCTTCACGCATAAAATGATGACTGGTGAGTTAATTTTTGTAACAAGTAAGAATTGGAAATGTAGAAATTTGAGTGGAAAACTGTAGTTTTCTCCTAAACTTTTTTATTCAAAATTTCAAATCATTTATGCATTTAGAGTGAGAACTCTATGTATGTTGTTCGAGTTTTTTTATATTGAATTGAGAGAACCCTCAAAAGCAAATTTGGAAAAAAAAAATTATCATGATTCTACACAGTTTTTCATCGAAGGCTTTTCTTTGCTGGTTGGGAAAGATAAAGGTAGGATATGAAATTAAATGGGGCTATGAGGTCAAAATAAAACATTTAAATAATAATTTAAATTATTTAATTTTGGGGGTTATAATGAATAAAATGGGGGAGTATTTAGAATTACCGCATATATTTTTATATCACTTTTATGCAGGCCTGGTGAATGAGGAGTGCAAGAGGCTGATGCACGGGGCCTCAGTCTTGGAGGGCCCATTTTTTATTTTTATTTATGAAATCCATCAGTCCATTTTTTAAATTTTTAATAAAATAAATCCATCTCTCCCTCATCAATTAGGAGAATCAGAGACTTTAAAAAAACATAAAAAAAAAAAAAAAATAGAATTACATTATCAAACTCAAATCTCTCTTAAAATCTTCAACGCACTCACCTACACATCCTTCTTTAGTCTTCAATTCCATGTTGTTCCAATCTTTTAATTACTTTTAATTTTTATATTTTAATTAATTGTTGACTTGTTGATTCTTGAATCAGTTTTTATATTTTTAATTAATTGTTGACTTGCTTTTAGTTTCTTAATTATGCTTCCTAAAACTAGAAAGTATGATCCTAGATATAAAGAACATATGAAAAAGAATTACAAATTTCTGTTGAAAATCAAAATATTACTGCTAAAATGTGATTATTTGTGAGAAAAGATTACTATTGAAAATTGAAAATGCTACAAGAAAAACTCAGATTAGCAATGATAGACATTGAAATTAATATTTTGGAGAAAATAGAATATGAAGACTTGGTTGATGAATTTGCTTCCAAGAGTGCCGACAACTATCACTTGTTAAGTAGAAGGTTGATATTAGTTTGATGTTGTATTGAGATGTTATTAACAATAAAGTTGTAATATGTTAATGACTTGAAATTTATCACTAAAATTAAAAATTGATTTTTTTTAACGAAGACCAATTTTTATAATTAGCACAGGGTCCGGTAACTATTTAAGACGGCCCTGCTTTTATGTATTATACATTAAATATCACTTGAAAATATTAGTGTATATATATTTTCGAAAACTAGGAACACATTTATGCAGAGCATTGATCTCATTACAAACGAGATCACGTAAGATTATTTCTCAAATCTAAACAACAAATATATAAAAAAAAAATACAGAAAAAAAGAGGATTATTTCTGAAATCTGAATTAACTAATGCTTTTGAAAGAAGAAAAAAAGAAACTCAAGTATTCTTCCCAGTCTTTATAAAGTGTCTTATAGCAGGTACAACAGCTAGGGGATTCTCAACATGAACAGCATGTCCTGCACTTGGAATTTCGACAATTGGACTTCTGTTTTCATGCCCGATTCTTTCGTGCATCTCATGAGCTATTGCCTTGAACTTGCCATCCTTCTCTCCCACTACGAGCTGCAGTGGCACCTTGCACTGCTTCAGATCTTCCCACAACGATCTATAATGTGAACGAAGAAGGATACAGAGATTGATTTCTTAGTCTTATGTAAGGAATGAGATAAGTAAGAGGTTGCAGAGATAATGTAGTAATCAAGATTATAGAAACTTACGGTTGCCTTCCAATGCTTAAATCAGATAGAGCTTTGCCAAGAGTGTGCAAGTCTTCATGCTTCGAACGATTGCTCACTATCTGCTTGAAGTGTGGATGGCTTCTTAAGCTGTTCGATGGAAAAAATTGGTAGCACCGCGTTCATAGAAATTCATCGAGGAATATGAAAAACACCAATGCACGAAAGATATAGTAACGAGACATTACCTAGTCCAGAGTTCTTCAGCATACCAGGTTTCTAAAAAGAATTCTAAGCCGTTTGAGACGAGTGTGCTAGCTCTGAAGTCATCTTTAGCTTTACGGATAGTTCTTGCATCGTTATCTATCAATCCCGGGCTTCCAGAGATTATTACAGCTCGTTCGACCTTTTATGCCACGTAGATAGATAACAGTGAGCAACATAAGGAAATTAATCAGATTTGCACTCAGTAAAAAAGCTTCGAGCATATGTTGGTGTACCTTTTCGCTGCATTTTAGGGCTGTGTATAAAGAGATCCTAGCTCCCATTGAGTATCCAACAAGTGTCACCTTTCCGGGAGTAAGTTTATTCAACACCTTGCATAAGACATCAGCCATTACATCAATTGATAGATTCGGCCGGTCTGAAACATTGTCACCGTGATATTGCAATTTCGATCCACCATGACCAGGAAGGTCGATTGCAATGCATCTGGTGGAGCTCGAGATGGCCTTCATGATTGGGATCCAATCTCCACCGGTTCCAAGAAATCCGTGAAGAAACACGACTGTACTAGCCTGTATTGATTGTAGGATGTAAGAAAATGAATCAAGAAAACTTAGCAGATGCCTCATTCCATCAAGTGATCAGAGCTGAACTGTTAAAACAATTTGTTTTGCATATGGAAAATAATATCATTAAATTTGGTACTTACATCATTGCTTTCCCCAGTCTCGAGCACATTTATGGAAAAGGAGGCACCCTCTGTATCAACTGCTATTTGGTATTCCTTGACTTCTTCCTGAACAGAGGTTCTAATAACCGCTTCAGGATTTAGTCGGCATTTCTGGAGGAACTGACCTGCATCAGCAGCATCTGCCTCTACGGAGCCATGTTGTGGATTGTAATGGATATTTAGTGGCTCAACCGTCACTTCTTCCTTAAACCACCTGTAGGTTCCGAAACCATGTGCTATCGATGGTTGTGATTCCTTGTTCATCAAACTTTGCATCTCAGCATTCTGCACATCCAAGTAGTGAGCGAATTGGACATAGGCAGACAAACCGAGTGGACTTTCAAATGCGGCACTAATAACAGTCATCTTTCCGTGCTGCTGAGCCCATCGTGCAACCATTGCAGCATTTTCAAAACCTCCAATAACACTTGGTTTGATAACCTAAGTTCATATTTAGATGAAAACAAATCAGTAACATGACCTCAAACGAATTCCATAAATTGAGCAGTTCTTCAGACTTTGAGTTTGGTAATATTGTAAATCTTATCCCACTTTATTTGGCAAACATTTCCTTATCAGTCATCTGAACGTATACATATGAGATCTTTTTCCTTCATATATGACAGATATAAACTGAATCGAATTAAGATTTCGATAAAATACTACTACTTACAACAGCAGCTACTCCAGAGTGGCTGTATTTCTGAAGGAACTGAAGGGGATTCTCCCTGACAGAGTTGATAGTTTCATCCAAAGCCACTGGTAAGCCAGTTTCTTCACAAAATTTCACTATATCATCTTCATTATTAACAGGTTCCTGAAACCCCATAAAGTGAAAAGAAAAATAGTTACTAAGAAATGCTAGAACTCAATGAAAAGTATATATTTGCTCCTGCAAACAAATCGAGACTGTATGAAAATTGTCCCAAACGGTTTGTGGGGATCTTGGTTGAAAGCATTTACAGTTCATGAGAAAAAGAATGTCAGAGCATACCTCAATATACTGCAAGCAGCAATCTTTGACGGAGTGAGCAAATTTTACAGCTGCATCATAAGTCCATTTTCTGTTTGCATCTACACGTAGTACAATATTTTTCCCCACCTTCCTTCTCACCTCTTGTATTGCAGCGATATCTTCATCAGGATCTTCCCGACGTCCCACCTAATAAATTTGAAAGCTGATAAGTTCACTGTACCAACAGATGTTACTGAAAAGGACATTTTAAGATGCTCAATATTTGGGGACACTTACTTTAATTTTGATGGCAGTAAATCCCTCTGCAACAAGAGTAGATGCAACAAATGCCGTGTCCATGGGACTTCCATATGAGTCAATAAGAGCACAGATTTGAACAGAAGACGAGCTCTTGGAAACTTCTCCTGCTGATGGATGAAGTATATTCAATAAGCTGCTACCATGTCTACTTGCAATTGCACTGAGGATGGCCATCTCTAATCCGCATCGGACACTGGGGAATATTGAATCTGGCTGTAGTGTATTTGGGCACATTAAAGCAATTGAAATAATAAGGTTAAGATGATATACCAAGAGCGAATCAAGATAACTACTCATAATATATTGATTTAAGCTCTGAGCATTAAATAATGGTTTTAAGAAGCCTACCGGAATTCCTAAACTGTTCCATATCCAAGAAGAGAATGAACCCTTCAATAAAGGAAGGTTGTTACTGATTGTTTTCCCTTCTATGGAATGAATAATAAACTGAAGTTGCTCTTCCACATCAAGCAGGTTTTCTTTGTGGATTTCAAGGGGTGCAACCTGTTCAAGCATTAATGAGAATCGTGATTAGTACGAATACACACACACACACTCTTTCTCTCTCTCCCAGAGAAAGACATGCAGAGAGAGAGAGAGAGAGAGATGAAATGCCAGATTTTCAATGAGTCAAGAGGGAAATTTATAAAAACAACAAATTTCATTATCATGCACAATTTTGTCAATGTCAATGCCAAGCTTCTAAAGAACAAGAGAGATACATAAGTACATTAAATTTGAAATGGAGAAGATAATGTGTGTGCCGATATATCACGCATGTGGAGCTGCTTGAAAGAGAGATGAATTTAAAATCAGTTAACTAACCTCACCAAATCCAACACTACCATCATCAAGAGACAGACTTATGACAAAACCTTCTCTATAGGGTAAGGTGTTGCTAGAATTGCCAGAAGCTGAAGTAGGTGGGGCATTTAGCTGGACCCTGCAATAAGTAAGAATATTAAATTAAACATATTGGAGGTTTTCTATTTTGCAGCATCTGATCTTTCTAATTTCTGTCCCAGCAGCTTACCGGTATAGCGAGTAATCCATCTTATTGATTTTGTAATCTGTGGGGCCTTGCGATGTGGAGTCTTCAATTGAAAGCTTCGAGAGGACATTTAAAGCATGATCTGAGGCTTGGCGAGTAAAATTCCTCAAGTTACTGAGAAGAAGCTTAAATGTGTCAGTGTATGGGGAAACAAGTAATGATTTGTTCATTTGGGAAATGGGTTTTTGGAAATCAAACAAACCTATGAAATGCAACATTGGTGTCGATTTGACTTTCGACTTCCACTATGCAATCAACATCCTCTCTCTGAGACGTGAACAAAGCATGCTGCAACTCCGTTTTTGTTTGAACTAGGACATGCTTCACACTGCACAGAATATCTTTCATAAATCAAGTGGTTGAATTCAAACTCAGATCTAAGTTCATCATCTTTAAAATCTTGGATGTAAAAGAAGATTATATTCTCACCCGTGTGCCGAACATAGATCATGTATTGAAACATTGTGAGAGGTGTAGAAAAACTGATCAAGTATACTTTGGTCTATCGTACTTGCAACTGGGAGTTGACTGAAGATTGCACCACCGCGGTTGTTTATCACAACTATGACCATTGGCTTGCGGGACGACCTTTCAGAAGAAGAGGTATCTGTTAATGAAGGTAGCTAAAAAATATGTTCACATAGGGACATGAACAGTTTCATCAAGGAACTTGAAAGACGAAAAATCAACTCCTCGAATATTTGTAAATGTAACATACACTAACTGGGGGAGGGTTAGTTCAACAAATGAATAATGCAATGACAAAAAAAAAAAAAAAAAATACAGGCAAACATGCGTCTGTGAATAAATAAATAAAACACTTCTTATCTGAAATCTACTGATGAAGTAAAAACTAATTAGATGGTTTAGAGACAGCAAGTAATGATTGTCATTTATTCTTTTACTGTAGCTACTATTGCATCACTCCTTTGACAATCCAAGATCTAGAAGGACTAATCAAGCAAAGGAACATGATACCAGAAAAGAAGAAAACACCATAAAGATTAAACACTAGAAGGGAAACCAAAAAGGGAGTGAATTTTTTCTTATTAGGATAAATGGAATAAAATTCTAATTGCAGATAAAGACTAGAACCTTGACTTGAAAATTAAACTAAATAGAACTATGAATTGCTGTATCTCTGTATACACATGTGTCTCTACTCTGACCCGGAAATGTGCTTCTAGATGTGCAGTTAGATATATTTAAGACACATTATGTTGTGAAGCAGAACAGAGGTAGTTAGGCAACAAATTCAAGTCCTAAAGAAGAACGAAGATAAAAGAACCAAGACAGCCAGAAAAAGTCTACCGTTGTTTCAGTAGAGACAGTCCATTGGTATCGTGCAGAAAAGAAACATCTCCAATCACAAGAAGCACCTGAGATCACAAAGAATTACAATACAATCCATTTGACTATCTACTGTTAAACTTTCTATTGCTGAAAAGGAAGGTACTCAGGAGTTCAAATAAAATTAACTCTGGTTGTCATGTGCAGTAGGGAAAATTATAAATCTGCATCGGAAAGTTATCCTACAGGTAGTTGTTAGGCCAAACTTCATCTTAGAGTTATAATATGATCAAATCATTGTCATGTTTTATGTCCATGTTTGATGCTATATTAACATTTTGAGACAAATACACAAAAAATTTGTATTTCCAGAGGAAGTGCCCAGAAGTGAATGCTTTAGTACTTACTCGTTTGTTGCAGCCAACAGCAAATCCAACAGCAGAGCTAATCAAACCATCAATACCACTAGCACCTCTATTTCCAGTAACCTGGACCCAGTGGCATGGTAAACCAGCGCTTAACATCATGGAAGCACGATGGGTGCATTGCACCCAATTGCTCCCATACATGTCTGCATCACGTACAGGCATGCTGTTTCCAATAAATAGAGCAGATCCACAACGAATTGTTTCAAATATCTTTCGTGCAACATAAGGTTCAGTCAATGATTGTTCAGAACTAATAAATGAGGATGTCTCCCAGGCAGCCTATAAAAGAGCAAGGAGAATGTTAATAATACGCGATGCAGAGAGAGTGGACAATTATCTGCAAGTTATTTCTTCTACTTATGAGTTATATGCAAAATTTAAACACATCATGGAGTTTGAAGCAGGATTTTCAAAGTACTAAGATCAAACAATAAAATGCCTAAGTATGGTAGCATACCATTTTGTCCAGTCCTTGTATGAATTCCTTCCATATCTTCCTTTCATCTGGTGTGCAACATTTAATCACACTATCACTGAATTGAGAGATGGAACTTTGGATCCTGTGTGTGATGATATGAGAAGGATCGTGACGACCCGGATGATCATCAACTAGAATGTACGGGCAAGGACAACACTGCTCTATCATCTGAAAAATGCGTCTTCCAGTAATCCGGCTTCCAATCTGTTATTTAACAAAGACAAGAAATAAGGACATCAACAGCATCCAACAAAATGGATTGTGTTATATCAATTCATAGAAAAACTATATGCTTGAAAATATGTAGTGACCATAAGTCAAAGAAGTTGAAGGAGTTTGTTTACAACAACTATTTGCTAAATTTTTTTCTAATATGCCAAAATGTATTAGAGCTTTATAGGTTGTTCAGGAAAAAAAATGGATATATTTTTCATAATTCTTCTCAAACTGGATTTTGCTGTGTACAGACCACACAGCACAATGAAGCATTTCACAACTTACGTTCACTATATTTCATCAATTTATCATGTCATCAGATCCTGAAGCTTTCACTTTCATCAAACTATTGAAGTAAGAAATTGAATGTACCTGTACTATAACATCAGCCTTCATCCAAGCTCTGACAGAATCTGAGAGTAACAGTTGATCAAGATGATCAATGAACAATATATCCTTGCTGTCGAGAAAGGATGACAGGTACTTCCTCAAACGTAATCCTGATTGGACATCGAGTACAACTGGCCACAACAAGTGTTTAGCGAGCATAAGAGCTCCCCACATGTCATCTTCTTTGTGAATAGAACCAAACACTAAAATCCCATTCTTTGCCCCTTGAATCAGTTTGAGAACTTCATTCATATGTGAGGACGTGTTACTGCATGATAAGGATTTTTCTGGTGGAATATATCTGGTGAATGGTTCAGCATTTGACATCCAAAAGTCTAATCCTCTCACACAGTTGCGATTCCAATTCTTTGGACTGTTTGCCAATGGTTCTCGGAAAGGGCAGTTGATATGTATAGGACCATTTGGTGAAGATGTTGCTTTAACTACTGCAGAGTCGATTGTGGTAAGAACCAGTTTTGCGGAAATCTCATCAGTAGGAGGAGGAAGACTGAAAAATTGCCTCACAAAAGTTCCAAAATGATTGACCTAAAAGACAAATTGGTAATGATATATGGCAATGAGACACTATTGGCAATCATGCAGAGTAATTTGCAGAGTTATTTCTTAAGGTTGACTTGCAGAACATGCAAAAATTAGCAATTTCCTCAAATATGAACAGCATCAAGGACAGAGAGTTATAAAAATGGAAATTATATACACTCAAATAAATCATAGCTCCACAACTAGAAGATATTTGTCTTAGTATGAACTAGTAAAAGTAATTAACTACAGTATGCAGATCTGTATTGCTTTAGCTTGGTATAACAAAGAAAAAGTGCACACATATACTTTCTATCGATCTAGAAAATAAAGAGAACATATTCAAAAGACAGACTCGTATACCTGATTGATTGCTTGGTTTGCTCCAACATCTACCAGCTCAATAGGTCGGTCTGCTGAAAGTACCAGCATGGGTACAAAACTTTGACTGGCCTCCACAACCTGTATATCCAGGTGCAGTAAGACTTACAGTAAAAGAGCCAGATGAAGGAAAGAAACAGCAAAAATGTCACTAATTAATCTAAAAATGTCAGAAGTATCGGTCTAGACATCTACCAAAAATAAGACATATATGAAAGACGAAAGAAACTGCAGTTATGGAACTGGAAAACTCACAGCAGGAAAAAGATTTGAGACTGCAGTGCCCGATGATGTTATGATGACCGCTGGTTTCTGGGATCCTTTGGCATAACCAAGAGCATGAAATGCAAGGGACCGTTCATCAATGCATGCAATGCAAGTTGTGAGAGGGTGACTAGCAGCAGCGATCGTCAGGGGAGATGACCTTGATCCAGGAGCTATACAAAAATACTAGATGACAAATAAATCAGAAACGTAGAAAACCTACTACTAGCCAGGAGCAAAAATTCAGCTAGTATGTCTCACCGTCAAACCAAGTCTGATGCATTCTTCAACCATAAGAGATGCCCACAAAGCATTAATGTTAGGAGAATCTTGGGAGAAATAGTTGACTTTATTGGTCGCATCTTCCGGGTGCTGGAAACGAGAAGAAAATGATTCCAGAAACAGAAAGTAAAGATAAATTTTTCAATGAGAATGTATTAGACATGAAGTAATATTACCAGAAGTAAGCAACCAGTAAAACTATTTAAAAAATCAAAAACAGAGTAAAGCATTTTAGTTTTTTTAGTAATGTTGAATAGCAAAAGCATCAGCTGATTCATTAGGGTTCAAAGATTTGTAAAAGCCAAGCTTTGGTAAAGAAATTATAGAACACATTTCAATAATAGAAAAGCTAAAATGGATTATTTAAGTAAATGAGAATGTTTTTGCCTGTGATCTAGCTCCATACCATATTATTTGCAATTGATAAAGTTGATGAAAGCCTGGCGAAGAACTGATTGCAGCATGATGAGGCATCTTCCTGCAAGAAATGAAATATTAGATTGTCACAATGTCACCTATTAGTTTTATTTCCCAATTAGCCTATTGGATTAACATAATTTATCATAAGATAATAAGTATCAGGTCAGAGAAGATACCAGTTCCAAAGTGCTGGCATCAAGTTTCTTCCCATCCAGTAAGAGTGAATTTACACGTACCTAACAAATGTTTTCATAGATGCACCATGCAAGCGGTCAATACTTAGAAACACTAAATCACCTTTCATAGTTAATAGCGGATCAAATTCACACACATCGGTCTGTAAATCAATTTGGATACTGAAAAGGACTGTATGAAATTATAAAAAATAAAAGTTACAAATTGCCTCAAAGTTTGAGGGTTTTTTTTTAGCTATTAACCTAATGAAAAATGACCCTGATAGGATTTTATTTCCAACAGAAGTTCAGTTTCATCTTTACCATTTGCCTATGTTTCTCTGCATTCTTGAACTTCAAAAGAGAAGAGCAAATTAGCTGGCTGCCAGTTGCACAGGTCTGCCTGGCCTGAAAGAAGAAAATGAATGATAAATGAAGGGGAACAAAGATAAATATGAAAAAGTGTGTGCACCAAATATTAGCTAGCAGAGAGTGAAAAAAGCTGGGATAACAAGCAACATCCAAATGAAGTTGAAAATCAACAAATTACACAGCTTGTTAACAGCTAAATATTGACATGGGGAAAAAATTTTAATTATTTGCAAAATTGAGTCAATAGTTGTTCCAATGACACATACTGTGTCAAATCAGACTCAAAATGAAAACCAAGAAAAGTAAAATGTCAAGGCCTTGCAGAGAGTTCAAAACCAAGTGCAATGAGATCCAAAAATGAACATCACGCAACCTCTTAACGCTCATCCTTTTGTCTTTAAAATCAAGGAAACATGGAAATACTTGTGATACAAGATTAAAAACTCCCCTGACATCTGATTATAAACGAAATTGTGAACAGCAAATGTTGGAGGCTAAAGGCAACAATCTTGTATTACCTGGTCAAAACTGCTCTCAAATGTTTGAACAGCTTCACTAAAACTACACATTGAAGAGTCATCCCAAGCCAGAGTAGCAGACAAGAAAGAGATATCCTCAAATTCATCCAACTCAATCTGTTGAAAATGTAGCCTGATTATAGAACTACTATAAGTACAGAGGACAGACATAGCAACACTCTAATAATCCTACAATAAATATAAAAGGATTCACGAGTTCACGACTAAGTACAGCATTAAAATGCAAAGGAATGATATATTACCTGTGGGATGAAAAAGTAATAAGAACCAGTCTGATGCTCTATGGTAGACATCTTTGTATCAAGCTCAGTATCCAAGAATCCGTAAGCCTTTGAAGATGTTGATTCAGCTGGAAGATATCTGCATAAATATTTGTTAACATGGTACATCAAACATGCAGTGTTTAGCAAAAGAAACTGCAGGAGCCCTTATCACCTAACAGTTTAAATGAACACCACAAAGCTGCAAATAAAACTACTTAATGATCAAAGCAAAGAGAAAAGGCAAACAGTTACCCCAGCAAAGAACTGTTTTTTCCTGAAGCATGAGGAGAACACCCCTTGAAGCTGACAGCTGAACCTATACCAAAAACCCCTCTGGTTCTTCCTAGAGAAAGTGATTCATATGTTGAATTCTCCTTCTCACTGGAGACGAAGAGTAAAGGAAACATCTTCGATGACTCCGGTTGTGAGCAAAACCAGTTCAATGCTTTCGCACTTGGAGGCACTGCAAGCTATGCATAGAAAAGCATAAACCTCATATCGTTCTAGAAGGTGATGAAATTCTGCACAACAAAGTGAAAAGTGCTCGAATGTGGGCAGACACATTATCTATTTTATGGAATACCACTACATCACAAAATTACTTTGAAACAACAACTCCCCCACAATCGAGAAACATGCAAAATAATTCAAACATGTGAAAAAAAAAACTATTAACTCCAAAATATTAATAAGAATCTACTCTACTACCTCAAAAAATCTATAAAGTCTCATCACATTAAGAATTACTCTCATCATTTCTACATGGTAATCTCAACGAGCACAGGCATGGTAATAACCCCAAGGACCTCAATTTGCAAAAATATGAGAAAAAAAAAAAGCTCAAAACTAATGATATTATTATCGATGAAAAGCGCTTGATCACTTCTCCAAGAAGATGGCACAGAGAACATACACAAAAGATAGGTTGTGAGCAAAAAAAAAAAAAATACACTGATGATCATATGTCACCACAACACAATTCTCTTTCAGACAAATGTTCAAATAGTTAGACGACAATAGACAAATGAATAAAACTCAATCAAAAAGTGCAAAATTATTAACTTTGTAGTACCTGAAATCTATACATTCCGCTTGAACAAGAAGGAGGATTGGCCTTCAGCTCCTCCACAGCAGCCTTAATCACATCCAATCCTTGCTCTACACTCAAAACTGGCGGCAAATTACGCGAAATGCAAGTATTAACGAGCAATGCAGCATCTTTATCATCCAAGACTTTATCTTGGCCCATTGAGCTTCTCACAACCTACAAGATCATAAACGCAACAAAACAAATAAACAAAAAGAAAGACAACCCACAAAGCTCGAATCAATAAAAATCAGAATTTCGAGCGTTTGAACCTTAGAAGTTGAATTTTGGCGGTTGTTGAAACGAATGAAACATGGGAACGCAGGTTTGAGAAAATGGGTGCGCTTGGTGATTGTGATTATGGTCTTCTGGTGAGCTTGGAGCTGCGGTGGAGGAAAATGGAGGGTAATTTGAGAATTCATGATTAAAGAATTCATTGTTAATGGACTTTGAATCAAGCAGAGGAGGGAGAGCTAAGCTGAGGCAAGGGAGCTGTTTAGAAGATGACATTTATATACACTGGCGTCAGTCATTTATTCATTTCTTTATTTTTTTTTTCTTAGTAATTTGTCAAATCTTAGTGATAGTGTGTTACTACTACTTACTATTGACGATGCTGAAGCAAGAAAAAAGTTGGGGCTGTTTTACTTTTCTCTCGTATTCTCAATTTTTTCTCATATTTAACGGCCACGATTTTTTTTTTTAAGAAAAATATGGTAATAACATATATATATATATAATCATAAACTAATTAAAAAAGAAGAATGAGTTTCGAAACGTTATATTTACCGCTTTTGAGGGATTAGATCCCCTATTTCAAATTTAGTGTTACAATCCGTATTTTCATAGTCGAATTTACAAGTTTGATAATAGATATTACGAAAATAAAAAGTAATTATAATATAATTAACTTAATCACATTTATCAACAAAGTATTAAAATTTAAAAAATTATAAATCATATATTTAAAATAAGAAACCATAATAGTCATTTCTTTGAAAATTAAATATTAAAAAATAACTATAAACCCACATTAAATAAAACTAAAACATTAAAACTGATGAAAAAAACAGAAAAAAAATTTATAAATCTAATCGTGGAACACGGATTAGAATATCAAATTTAGAATAGAGGATCACATCTGACTTTTTGATGGGTGTGATTTCAAGATTTTGAAAGTCAATATATGTTCTTACATTTTGTCGGGTAGTTCTGAAAAAAAGTAATAGATTTTCTACATAATTAAATTAAATCCTAAAGGTAAGTTTATTATTCCTAGTATTTCTTAATTACTTTTGCCGGGTGTGATTTCAAGATTTTGAAAGTCAATATATGTTCTTACATTTGTCGGGTAGTTCTGAAAAAAAGTAATAGATTTTCTACATAATTAAATTAAATCCTATGGTAAGTTTATTATTCCTAGTATTTCTTAATTACTTTTGCCGTCTTGCAATTCTAAAGAGCTGTACAAGAATCTTAGTCGTAAGTTGAGCATTAAAGAATGCAATATTCTATAATTTTGACCGAATTTTTCTCAATCAATGAATCTGTGAGTAGTGCTAGCAAAAATAAAAAAATATAAAAAAAATTGTTGTAGTTAGATCCCGATTATTTATTTTGAAAATGGCAAAAACTTGCATGCACTGGGTGTATATAAACTTATATCAGACGGTCAACGTATTTGATCGGGTCAAACGCCGGTCAACGCGCGTTGACCGGGTCAACCCGCAAAAAAGAAAAATGGTAAAGTAGGTGATACCTTTTAAGGATGCATATGATATTTTTTGAATTTTAAGTGATACTTTTTAGTATTACGGTTGATACTGATTTTGAGGGTTTTTATTTATTTATTTATTTTGGCCTATACTTTTTAAAGATACAGGTGATATTTTTGGGTTTTTGAGTGATACTTTTTAATGTTACAGTTGATACTGATTTTGAGTTGATCAGATCAACGCGTATTTTTCGGCGTTGACCGATTAACGTGTTGACCCCGTCAATACGCCTGATAATATACCTAGTGCACACAAGTGCTTCTCGTTGAAAATAGAAAAGAATTTATCAAGTTGTGTGATAATCTATGACCCGACTCAACTGCAATTTTCGCGTTTCTTTCTAGCGATCGGCCCCACAAGAAATTTGAAAATTAATTATCTGGGAAAAAAAAAATTCATTAAAAAAAACAAAATAAAATGAATAATAATATAGTGTCGGCGAATCAGATGTGATTATTTGTCGCGCACATCACTAATTTGAACATTAAAATAGTCAAATTGGGTAACCAAATTATATATGCAGAATTAATATCATCTAAAATTAACGTTATACAGTGTTATAGTTTTGAAGATAATTAAAATTTAGGTTTATTTGAAATTACTACAGTACTTGACTAATTGCACGGCGTGGATCATAATGGTGCCTACTAATAGTCTATATTAATCCTAATTTTGAGTAATTTTTAATATAATAATAATAATAAGGGGAAAGGTTTATTTTGATCCTATAACTATTTGTGTAGGAGCGCTTTGATCTCTATTTATCTTTTTGGTTCAAAATGATCCTATAACTATTTTAAAGGTTTAATTAAGTCCCTATTTTGATCCTCCAACTATTTTAAGACACTCTTTTCTCACATAATTAGATTATTTCACACATTAACATACACTTTTTACACACATATGGATTGAACACGAAATTTTCACCATTTTCACAAAGATTCCTCATATGGATTGAACATGAAATTTTTTCCGTTTTCACAAAGAATCCTCCACTATTTTATGTTTGTATTGAAAAATCTTAATTATTTTATTTAACATAACGTAAATAATTATTTTTGTATGTTTTTAGTTGTTTTTTATTTTTTGTATTTTTTTTATTTTATCATATTTTTTATGTTTTCATTTATTAATAATATTTAGATAAATAGATTATTTCATAGACTAATGCACACTTTTTACATGAAATAAATAAATTATCTGAGTAATATGAATCATTATTATATGATAAAATAAAAAAATACTAAAAAACAAACAAAAATAATTATTTGCGTTATGCTAAATAAAATAATTAAGAATTTTCTATACGAACATAAAATAGTGGAGGATTCTTTGTGAAAATGGAGAAAATTTCATGTTCAGTCCATATGAGAATTCTTTGTGAAAATGGTGGAAATTTCATGTTCAATTCATATGTGTGTAAAAAGTGTGTGTTAATGTGTGAAATAATCTAATTATGTGAGAAAAATGTGTGTTAAAATAGTTGGAGGATCAAAATAAAGATCAAATTAAACCTTTAAAATACTTATAGGATCATTTTGAACCAAAAAGATAAATAGGGATCAAATCGCTCCTACACAAATTGTTGTAGGATCAAAATGAACCTTTGCCCTAATAATAATAATAATAATAATAATAATAATAATAATAATAAAAGCCAAGATATTTTGTAATTACACCTTTAACTTTCCAATTATGTAGGCGCCCCTCACTAGGAGGATATCCTAAAATCTAAAATTTCCCACACAAGACTATTATTTAAATAATATTTTTTATGACTTACTTTTGTATTATTACCACATAACCCAAAATGCAACACAAGGCTTAAGAGATGAATCATTGCATAATCAGATAATCTAATAGAGCAATTCAACTTAAAATTTTCAACCACTAAAGCCACATGTGGAAATTACATAGAAGATGACTATGGCCACTATTGCCCACAGCCTACTCATTGGTAACACATTCTCAATAAAAATACTTTCTTCATCTCGTTTTGTTCGTTATTTTAGGTTTTTTCCTTTTGTGTCAAAATATTTATTGTTTCAGAAGCTCTTGCATGCATAAGACGCGTACGTGTGCCTATATTAGACGGCGTGTGGCGCCCACGCGTGCGGCCCACGCACACCCACGCGCAGCACGTGGGCGTCACACGCCCATCTTTTTTTTTTTCTGGTGATTTTTTTACTTTTTTTCCCGATTTTCTTTGTTCTTTTTTTAATTTTCCCAACAAAATTTATACCCTAAAATAAAATTAGTGAACCTTAAAATTAAATCGATTTGATATAATTTATTTAAAATAAACATAAATTTCTACTCTAAAATGAAATTAATAAATCCTAAAAAAGCACAAAATAAAACCCTAAAAACACCCCCCAAAAAACCTTAAAAAACACAATAAAAAACCCAAAAAAATACAATAAAAAATCCTAAAAACACCCCCCAAAAATCCTAAAAAAACACAAAATAAACCACTAAAAGCACTCTCAAAAAAACCCTAAAACACACAAAATAAACCCCTAAAAACACCCCCAAAAACCCGTAAGATAAGTGGCAGACCCCTTACTATTTAATGATACATGTGATACTTTTCGAATTTTGAGTGATATTTTTTAATGTTACTGTTGATACTGAGTTTACTGATTTTTTTTTACGGGTTGACCTGCGAATTTGACCCGCCCATCTGAAATAAGTCTTATATGCACCTTGTGCATGCAAATATTTGTCTTGTTGGTTTATATATTTTGACATCTTCTCTCTCAAATTTAACCTTACAAATATATGGAGAGAGAAAGCATACTTTTTAGGGAAATATAAGTAAATACGATTTTATGTAAATAAAAGGGAGGGATATATTAGTCCAAAAAATTAATTGTTAATTCTTGATTAAAATTCTAAAACAACAAACAAAACAAACGGTGGGAGTATGTGATTATTAATTCAAAATTTATTAATTCGTGTGTGAAAGTATACAATTAATAATTTTTTTTTACTCACACACCCGACCTGCAGTATTGAGAAGATTCGAACTCGTGACCTTTGGTCTCAAAGCAACCTCACTCCACCAATAGGTCATCTCCACCGGGACTACAATTAATAGTTTTATAGATAGATACATTCGTTGAACATGTGATTATATATTACCCAATATATAATGTTTATTTTTTAGTATGTACTTAATTAGTATTTAATGTGAAATTTTGTTAGTTTTTCTATTTTGATCGGCATTTACTCATTACCAAATAAAATTCAAGTTTTGCTAAGTTGAATGCCTCAAATATTATTTTCAATTAAAGTGGTTACAAGATTCAACTTTTTTGACCAGTAAGGAAGACTGATTTTTTTTTTTTTTACTGTGTGACTGTGTCTAAACTTCAAGTTCACATGAAGTATGTTTTCCAAGAAAATAGAATTCCATATAAAATTTTGAAATTTAAGTTTTTGTCAACTTTACAGTAGTACTTGGTTGATTATAAGTCGTTGTTGATTAAGTGTTTTATTTTACAATAATAACTTATTATATTCTTGTGTTTTACTTTACAATAATAATTTAGTATATTCTTACTATTTGATATTTGCGTTTTACGTCGTAAAATCCAATTCGAGTATTGGTTAATAAATTTGGAATTAGTTACCTTGGCAACTTAGTCAGTGACATATTATATATATAAATCAGGACCACATAATTTGTTGAATGACTTAAAAATTATGATCCAAGTTTTGATCACGATCGATCATGACTGGAATATTTTAAAAAATATTCAAGGTCGGAGGCTCTTCTTCAGTCTTCAGTCTTCATGTAGCTTTAAAAAAATAAAAATAAAAATAATTAACGTGTGTGTGTGTGTATTAATTGCATATGTAAAATATAATATTTTAAAATTAATTTGATTGATTTAGCCCTAATTAATTTTTATTTACTCCATTAGAGTTTTTTTTTTACTCCATTAGAGTATAGATTAATTAATGATGAATTACTCAGTTCTTTTTTTGGAAATAAATTGAGAGTTTCTTTTTTTTTTAACTCATATGTCCGGCCTGGTGGTATTGAGGAGATTCGAACCCGTGACTTTTGGTCTCCAAGTAACCTTATTCCAACATTAGGCCATCCCTACCAGGACGGAAAATAAATTGAGATTTATTACTTAGAGTTTTATATTCCATTCAAATTCCATATTGTGTTTCACCCCGTGTTTCCAATTAAATTAATAATTCTAACAATATTTATTATAAAATAACATTAATTCTAATATAAATAACCACAATCAACATTTATCAATAAAAAAATGAATTAGAACTATAATAATGAGTTATTAGATGAAAAAACTGAAAATTAAATATTAAAAAATATTTATAAATCCTAACCGGGTGGGATGAACCTTAATAATCAATTATAAAATTAAGCTAAAACACAAAATTGAAATTGAAGAAAAAAAATACAAGAAAAACTTATAATTTAAAAATATAATACGAAGTGAAACTTAGAAAATGCAACAAGAAATCTCATAACCTTTAAATTCAATACTTCTATTGAGAATATAATTTACAAATAAATTTGTCAAATTTATTTCTTTCATTAATGAAAATTATTCATTTTGTAACTTTTTTAAGAAGTCATATATATAGCCGCTCCTGAGAGCGTTTTCTAAGTAATAAATTATGCTAGTGTGCAAGCTGCAAATTATAACTACATAAATAAAATTACATATATGCGACGGATTGCAATTGCGATTTAGGAAGTGTTGGTTAATTCAAACTCGTCATTTATGGTCATAAATTTATTCATTTCATTGTTGAACCATTCAAGTGGTGTACATTTAAATAATATATATGTAGGTACAATCTAATGCTTAAATTTTCAAAAATAGCTAATGCATACATCATGCTACATATGATTAATTTTAATATAAGAAGCCGCCACGATTATTTATTTAATCTGGTTAATTAATTCAATTTGTAGACTAAAGCATGTCTCATACTAAGGTAGGTATGTAGCATGCCACGGTTTCATTAATTATAACTTTTAGGCTAATGAAGTTTTCAATTTCAACATATATTTACCTGACCTACCTATATAAAAATTAATTAATCACTCAATGTTGATATATTTTATAATTAGGAATACTATATTATTGTTGTGCGTAAGACTTTAAATGAACCAAGCTCCTCGTGAATTGTCCGGATTTCGATTTGATAAAAGTTTATTCGAGCCCGTTTAGTAACGCGCGTTAATTAAATGAGTCAAACTTGAACTCGACACTATAAGATTTGTTAGCTCGTTAAATGACTTAATTTTGAAATATGAATTTATTAACTTGATTATAGTAACGATTATATTAAGTTTCCAATAAAATGTATTTATCGTAAGAAATGAATCAATTTTAGCGAATATTGTATTTTTTGTGAATAAAATAATTTGTTTTAAAAAAATGAATATTTAGATTAAACAATGTTGATCGAGTATTTGACCATCTCTAACAGTCTGCACTATAATCCGTACTATGTATCCATCATTAAAATACCGTAAAATTTCTATTTCATTTCCACCAGTCTGTACTATATATAAAATTCTAGATTAAAAGAGAATATTTTATAATATTCCCTTTAGAATTGTCTTTTTATAATTGCTAAACATAATAATATATGAAATTTTATTTAACTATTGATAAGAAAAACGGCAAACTTATATCGTTCATCATTGGAGTTGCTCTTAATAACGAAAGCTGCTTGGACTGCGGGATGTATAAGTAAGCTTTTACCTCAAATCGGCCCATAAATGTTAATTAGATATCGGAAAATTCGACCCCTCCGGCATGGGTATCGTGCCCGGTTTAAGTATTTTAATAAAAAAGATTAAAACGTTTTTGTTAAAAATATTTTGAAGACATGCATGACAACATTAATAGATGTTAATTATGTTGATCATGATTTTTTTCGCCTCCTGCTATGTAAATAACTAACACTTTTGTTTTTCAACGATATCGTATATAAAAAATACAATATTATAATTTACACATCATAAAATAAAAAAATCGGGACCAATATAATTTCGTGCGATATGATATCTTTATATATAAAAACAAGAAGTTATGCTATTAATAGAAACCTAGCATTTTCCCGCCAAAATACTTTCTACATTTAGTAATTAAATTAATTTCATATTAAGATTAAGATTGTATTAATAATATTAATATTTTAATTAATCATATCATATCATATAATATGTAATAGTTTATATATATATATATATCACATCAAATATATATGATAAAATAACATTTTAATTATATATTAAGATATAGGTAATGTAATACAATCGATTAAGCATATAAGTTAATTTTTATATTAAGACTGCCTATTCATTTATTAACCATACAATATAATACATAATAGTTTATATATATGTATGTATATCATATCAAATACATATAATAAAATTAATAACAATTTAATTATATATTAAGATGGTTAATATATATAATACAATATAGTAAACATATAATATAATAAGGTATAAGGTTGTTATATACATATGCACATTAATACATTAGCATTGATTTCATCATTGCCACAAACCAACGGAAATAGAGGAATACGGTTAAGCTAAATTATGTTAATTATTAAAATCCTTCAATTGATTTCCTTCAAATTTTCTTTACTCCATATATAAATGCACACTTTCAATTCATTCCGTTACAAAAAATACTAAAAAAAATGTGGACAATCTTACATACATTTATGAATAATTTAAGATAATTAAGGAATCAGTTACAAAATAAATAATTTATACCAATTGGTTTAAATGTGATAAACATTGCTTATGGAATTTTCTTTATATTAATGACAATAATTTCATGCAATAATGATTACAACAATTTCCTCCAAAATCTGGCAAAAATGGCTCAATTTATATAAATGAGTGCAAACTCTAACTTTTCGGAACACTCTTTTCATTAGTATAAATATCCTACAACCATGTACATCAAAATCATCAATTTTATTCGATTCTCTTATTATCCTTATCCATTATTCTTAAGGGAAAAAAATTCTTTTTTTCTTTACAATTAACCTCAAGAGATGGATCTACTTTCAATTCTGGTAAATGAGAAATTTGTAAAAAGATGGGTTCAACGGGGCGCTCCGTTTATTCTTCCTCGACTACACCATACAAAACAAATCATTGGAGATAAGAAGAAAGCTATGGTTAAATTGGAGGAGTGTATTTTTTTTTAATTGATATGTGATACTTATGTTGTTGCAGAAACTAATTGATGAAATGGTGCATGTATGTAAAGCGTTACTTATAAATCTATATTTTGCTTGAGTTACATGTTTCACTTTTGTTGAGGCATCTTGCTAGACCAAATTACTAATGTAACTTAATAATTTTCATATGTAATATATTTAAGATGGGTAATTATATAAACAACATTATATAATTCTGCAAATGAAGTTATAATGGTTTTAAGTAGATGTTTCCGTAAATATTTAAAATCATTTTAAATAGATGAAAATTTGAGAAACTATAATTCATTGCGTATAACCTCTCAAACCTCAACTATTTCCGTCTTCTTTGCCCAATTATATAGAGAAAAATATATAATCATTCATGTAAAATAATCGTTCTGGATTAATGTTGTATAAATGTATGTATTACCCTAATTATAATCAATTTATCATCATCATCATCATCTTTGGTTTGTTGATTATTTATATTTTATAAAATAGTGGAGTTATAAAAAGTGAAACATGAATTGTGTTTAGAATTTCCTCAAATAGAATTCACCCACTATAATTTTTTTTTTCGAACATTGTAAGTTTCCCTAAACATAAAATTTGGGTCTCATTCATATAAGGAATATATATGTATGAATCAAACTATCAATCTAGCTATCATTTATATACCGTGATGAATATAATAATTGAATGTAGCAATCTTTGCTAATTTGTTAATATAGTATGGTAAATAACTCCTAATAAACATTTACACAATATAATCTAAATAATCATCACAATTTTTCTATTTGAAACATTTTAATGTATATATATATATATATAATTTAATTAGATAAATTAAAAATACGTGCCAATATAGATTTTTATTAGATAAATTAAAGCAAAGTTTTATGTCTAAAATAGTAACCTTGCATTTTCCCAAATTTACAAATGTTGAAAAATGAAAATACTCAACCATATAAATATATGATATATAACATTTCTATAAATAATTTGTTCAATAATGATTATAATATCTAAACAAACATCTTAATTGTCGTAAATCAAATTGTCAAATAGAAATTCCTTATGTGATTATAGAAAACTTAATATTTTTAGGAAAACGCATGTACAAACCTTAATTTTTAAGGTAGATGTCGAGGATTGTGTGTAATAATTATTTGATTATAGAAAATCTTGATTTTTAAGGTAGATAACTAGATATATATAGAAGATCACGTAATTTATGAGTGTAGTTATTGTGTGTTCAATTAATTTGATATAAATTAATTCAAATTTCGTGTGTGTATAATTAACCGTATAAATACACATATAAAATTTAGGTATACACACATATACCTAAATTAATATTCTAAATTTATCACCTTATAGTCTTCTATAAATAGTTGCAATCTAACAACTCTGCATCCTGCAATGCACTCAATTCTAAAGTCTTATGGTTATTTTTGTTTGTTCATTTCTGTATATATTGTGGCTAGCTGACTTCCTTTTTTCTATGTTGCAGGACATGACGGTATAGGAAAATCATGAAACAACTCAATCAAATTAATAATTTTAAGGAGTTATTTTAGAGAAATGGTTGGATTTGCACCTTACGAGAGAATAGTCATCTATACGTCTTCAAAATGTTGGAAAAGACGGGCAATGAAGCTTTGCGGGTCAGAAGAAAAAATTATAACTAATCTTATATATATATATATATATATATAATTCAAAATAGTTGATAATAGAGTATGTAGCATGTATTGTTGTTAGATTTCCCTTCCCCTTCACATGAATTATATATAAAAATTATCTTGTGAGTACTTAAGAGTTTACATGAATTTATGGGAAATGATTAGACAAAACATGAATTGAAATTTGGAATTTGGGGAGTGTGCCTCAAATTACCAGTTATTGTTAGTTTTGATTGATAATGATATATTATATGATCGAATATTATGTCTGTGCATTTTTTTTTCATTTATTCTCTTTTTGGTTTTTACTATAGAGTTTGAAGTTTTTATTTTCTTTTTACTATAGAGGTTGAAGAAAGTTTGAACATTCTACTCATGTTATGATTTTTAATCAATTTATTTTAATTTACTGTAGTAGTGTTTTTATTATTTAGTTTTACTATTTTTTATTTAATTTATTTTAATTCATCTCCATTATAAATCTAATAATAAAGTTGTGTTTTAATGTTTGTTTCGTCCCTTTCGAACATAGCAAATTCAGCCATTTTGTGTTGCATATGAGTTTCGACATTTTTAATATAGATTCATAGCTAGAATTATATATATTATGTTGTAAATATTTTTTTGTGGTAATTAATACAATTATAAGACAGTATTGCGCACAATTATCTGATTACTTTTCCATGCAATACTTTTCCATACAATACTAAGAGTTGATTTATTTTGTGAATTACAAAGATCCCTTAATTCTATTAAAAAAATATATCTTAAATGATTTTTTTATGATTCGTCTTTTTTTATGTAAGTAGTATATTACCATCTTTTAGTATCTCCACATGTTTCGTGTTAATTTTTTATGCAAATCTAATTTAAACCCCTAATTATGAATTATTAGATTATATATATATAGCCAAATAATATAATATTAAATAATTTGAGTGTCGACCAAACAATATTTTTTATTTACTATTCACAGTACAATAAAAGTTAATACGTAAATCTTAATCTTATTATATATATATATATTGAGATAATTAAGTGTACTAAAAAAAATAATTAGTCTTCCCCGCCTAAATGACATTTCTAGAAATGGAAATTTGTAATGATTAATTAAAATATTTAAATTAATTGATTAATTAATTGGAAAATAATTATATGATAGATTGCATTTCAATAATTAAGATTGCATGATCATATGGAATAATTATTAAGTGTCAATCAAGTACTAACTAATATAGTACATAATGCCATTTATATATATGCATCATGCATGTTTACATTTTAACTGAGTTATCTATATCTATATCTATATTATATCTAAAAGTAAGATAGTCACTATAAATAGTAATAATTAGTTTTCCCATCTAAATGCATAAAAATAAAAGATTTATTTATTAATTAATATTTATATTATATAGTCATTCAATACTAGAATTTCAATATTATAATTTTTTTATTTTGCAAAAATACTATATTTTTATCAAAAATTATTTTGTTCATAAGATGAAATAAATTATGTGGCCTTTAAATTGTTGATTTATATGTGAATTCTTTAAACACTTATTTTTTTTATTTACGATGGACCATGATTTTATGCTAATTATCATTCTTTTAAGTATTATGAGTGAATGTTCTAATATAATAATTTAAAAATATTTTAAATTTTTAAGTTGATTAAATATATTAAAATAATTCCAGATCCACATCAAAATTTCATTTGAATATATTTAAATTTTCAAATTAAATGTATTAATCAAGATACACATCGAGAATTTTAAATTAAATCTACTTAAAATTTTGAATTAAATGTATTAATTGAACTTAGCAATTAATTGTTAAATATATTTATGTCATGAATTATATATATATATATATATATTAAATAGTTAAAACTTATACTTTTATTTTCTCAAACAAAAATCATCTCACATCAAATACTAAATATTAAATATATTTTAAATTTATAGATTTGAATTAAATTATATATATTAAATAGTTCAAATGAAATATTTTTAAAATATTGATTTAAATTTTCTCTCTTTAATTGATTAAGGGTGTTTCTATATACACCACCCTTTTTTCTTTATACACCACATTTATTTTATACATCATATATGTTTTTTATATTTTCACATTTTATCTTTACATACAACGATAAAAGTCATTTATATCATTTCACTATGGAAATAAATTAAAAAATATTCAAAAGAAATTAAAAAAAAAATTCTCCACCCTCATTATCTCCCCTTCATACTACAGACTTTCGTCGCCGTCACCTTTCTTTCTGACCTGCCACCTTCGCATTTCTTCCCCAATAATTATTTTTTTTCCAAAATAAAATAGAGAAGGACATAGTTGCCGTCAACACTGTGTTCCAACTCTGACAAAACCCTTTTTCAAATTTATAAAATATTCTGACAAATCCTTCAATGTCACAAGATTTTAAAGTATTATCATCAACATCATGTTCTAAATTTCAACCTCTCAATCAGATATATGTATTTATCCAAATATTTATGCGATAATTCCTATGATTGGAGAACTTAGTGAAATCAATTTTTTAGCCCAAAAAATATACGACATCAATACACACATTTGATTTCATAAACAATTATTACAAAGAAAATAAATGGAGGAAGATGAGAGAAATGAAGATTAGCATAAATGGAGGGAAAAGAGAGAGCAATTGTGGGGGCAATGCGGTGGGTGGGGTCATTGGGGTGAGAAGAACGGGGTTATTTATTTTTATTTTATTTCTTTTTTAAGTAATTTTTAAAATTAAAAATGATATTTATATTATTAATAATTATTTATTTTTGAATTAAATTTAATAGTGGTGTATAAAGAAAATTTAGTTGCGTAATTAGAAACGCCCATTAATTAAATATATTTTAAAAAATCAAGATCCACGTACAAATTTTTAAATTAAATATATTTAAATTTTGAATGGTCATAACTCGAAATGTATTAATTGATCTTATCATTTTAATGTTGCATAATTTTAAGATTTTCAAGTTATTATATTTAAGTTTTCAACTTTAAAGATGTTTTAAATAGTTAAAGCTTATATGTTTTAATTTTAAACCAAAATTTATCCCACATTGAAGAACAAAGAAATAATATTGTATATGAACAAACTATGAATTGTGAGGCCCAACAATGATCTCTGCAAATTGAGATCAAGTATAATATTTGATATTTGATTTTATCAATTTAATATGATACATTTTAAATTTTTAGAAATTAAATATTTTTGAATTAAAATTGAATTAAATATATTAAACAAATATAATAAAATATTTTAAATATTTTTAATCTTTTAAGTTAATTAAATATTTAAAAAATTCAACATCCACACCCAAAATCTTTTAACAGGTTAAAATCTTTAAAGATAATGTATTTGATTTTTTCAATAAAAAATATATTTTTTTCTATCATTCCTCATTCGTGTGTGTGCGCGCGCGGGTGTAGATCTGTGAAGTTCTAAAATTACATATCAATCATCGAGACTATGATGTTTTGTTTCTCCACAAGTGGATTCATAAAATTATATATAATAACATATAAAATTCCATTTAGATTGTCTTCGCCTAAGTATTTTTATTTTTTTATAATATATTAGTACACATTACTATTTACATATTAAATTTTCACTTACCCTACGTCTCTCATCGGTTATAGATTGAAATATTGAGATGTAGGCTGTTGTATAAAAAGGGTGGAAAACCTCAAGATTTTTATTTAATCTTATTTTGAACAAAAATATTTTAAAAAATTGAAAAAAATTATTCGTGCCTAATTGGTTGATTAATCATTGTCGAGACCATCTGAGTGGCGAAGACTCTGCCTTCTCGATTTTACAACCAACTTGGATGTTTCCGGCACGACCATAACCGCCAAGATTGATTTCTTCAATGATGAAAAATACATATGTAATTTATAATTCAAACGATATAATTCATATATTTATATGTAAAAATTCATTACTGAATATAATTTTATTATTGTACATAAATATTTTTTTAATAACATCTCCTGTGCATCGCACAGGTGATATACTAGTTTATTTTACTCTTGCTATGTTAACGATGTCAGTGTTTTTTTTAAGACGATTGCAAATCTGCTTGCCTAGAGAACTGGCCCAAATTTTGAGGTGGGTTGGGTTAGCCATCAATTAAGCCCAAAGGTAAAAGAATTGAGCGCGGGACTAGAATATACTGTCTATTTAGTTTATTTAGTCTAATAGCGTATTGGAAAATATATAATTAATTTGAATTAATTAGCATATTTGAAGCAAACGTGTATTTTAAAATATATAAAAACAATAGTTAAAATTTAAAAAATCAATTCATACTATATACGAGGCAAAAAGACTTCAAAAGGAAGAAGAAAGTCACTGTACTGTGAACATATAATTTACAAATTAATTTATAAATAGTTTAAATTATTTAGTCAGCAACTTTATATTTAACTATGTTAACCTGGGATTGAAATGAAATGATTATATTTAAAATTTTTCGTTGAGTTTATGACGTGGATAGCCAAGCTCTTGCTTTTCTCAATCGTATGGATCGTGATAAGGCAACTCAATTAATTTTCCTTTTGTCATTTTTGGTATGTTTTCCAAAAAATTTTTAGGAATAGTTTGCTATTTAATTACTCAGTTGAAATTTTAAGTTGCACTTCTACCTATTTTACTTTGCATGTCACTATTAACTTTATGAATTTAGTAATATTTATTGTAAAATAAAAATTAAGTATAATGTAAATGATTATAGTCAACATTTGTCAACCAAAAAATGAATTAAGAAATCATAAAATTTAATTATGAAACAATCAACCATAATAATGAATTATTATTAATTGAAAAATAAAATTAAATGCCAAAAATTTTAATTGGGTGTGGTGAACCCTAATAAAGAATTCTAAAATTAAACTAAATTACAAAAAAAATGAAATTGAAGAAAAAAATATAAGAAAAACTCGTAAATTGAGAATGCACTACAGAGCGAAACATGCAACATGAAATCTCATGTGATATTTAGGGTTGGTTGTTCAACTATGTACATTGAGTATTTATGTTTTCTTCAATTCAAAGAACACCGGCCGGTATTGTCTAGCAATCAATGGTGTCCTATGAGTGTTCCCGCTTGTGTTCGTCGTTGACTCGCGGTGTGTGTTGCTTGTGCATCAAGTTCTCGAGTTTTTAGAGTTCAAATTCTACCGACATCATTATGCACGGTATACTTAACTAGAAAAAAAAATGTAGCATTCTCAAACTCATCCAACGAGACTAGAAATTAACTCTGACAAAAGATACAAAATTTATGAACTGAATTTCTATATTTCAAATGTGCATTTGCATTTTTCTACCCTCCTAAAAATAGGGACTTTTTATTCAAATGTTTGTGCGTTTCAAATGAAAAGATATTTATAATTATATTGTAAATCGACAAAAATCCTGCCAGAAGATAAAAGAACATCACAAAATTAGTTCAGCTCCTAGTGAAACATATACGACCATAATATGTATGAGATGCATTGTCAGGGGTTTTCCATTGCGCACTCTCGAGGAGCAGTCGTCGTAACAAAATATATATGGAGTTCGATGTGCTAATTGGGCGCCAAGGGTGTATAGTACGTAATTATATTGTATAACTCAATCCAATTAATCACCAGCATGGATCGATATATCGTTTTATTCTCGTTGCTCACCCACAACATTAATCATAGCAAGCAAACACACACACATAGAACGTAATGAACTATATATATATATATATATATATATCATCAAGCAAACGCGATAGCGAGTGATATGATGAGTAGCGCAAAGGGTGCTACGGTTATCGCGACGAGGGGCGGGAGGCGTGAGGCCACCGCGATGATAATCGCGAGTGCAGTTGCAACAGCGCCGATCTTGGCCATGGCGACTGATAAATCTGGGCGGTTCCGACGCAGCGACATAGCTGCGAAGGTGAAGCAGAGGCCGATGATAATAGATATCACGACAAAGTAGAGCGTCCAAGGAGACGTGGAGGTACTAGTAGTAGTTAACGCGATAGTGACGACTGAGCCGATAGCCTGCGCGCCCAGCCCTATAGTTGTATCAACGATCATCGTCGTTGACTCCCTATTTATTTGATCGCCGTCGCCGCCCCCGATTCCTATTCGCACTTCACCGGAGATGGTCTGCAAAGAATCAGACATGGCGCCTGCATTGAAAGAATATGAATCAAGACTGTAAAGAGTGGGCAGGTTCAATTTTAGGGTGACTTATAGCTAGTTTCGAACCCTAATTTTTTTGAGGAGCGATTTTCGCAAGAGGGGATTTTTTTTTGGATTTTCTCAATGCAATTGTCATCTGATGCTGCTAATTGTCGTGATTTTGATTAACGCATATACAAATTCGTCTTATTTCGACTAATATTTAAATCATGCATAGTGAAATCCGAGGAGACATAATGGAGACGAAGTTAATTACATTTCAAAACAAAAAGTGATGTTGATCGATCATGTGCGCATGTTTCTTGTAGTTGGAGGAAGTAACTTTGTGTTTTCATCGATCGCCTCCTTAATTATATTTATGTACTAAGAGCTAGGCGTATATTTTTAGAATCTTAATTAATACTACCTCCGTCCCAATAGCAAGGGAACCTTGCTATTAAGCACAGAGGAGTAGATTAGTTGGTAAAGTAAGTGGGGTCCACTTTATTAAAGAGTTATAGTTAAAAGTAATATAAAGTAAGTGGAGTCCACTTTGATTAGGACATTAATTATTTTCTTTTTAGATATGAGATTTTGATATTGAGACGTCAAAAAAGGCAAGAAGAACCTTGTTATTGGGACGGAGGTAGTATATAATTGTAAGTTGATATCATCAGCAGATTATATCTAGAGTATAATTACGTGTGTACATACGGACATGTTATATATATATATATAACCACGATATATGATTACTGTAATGAATTAAATCAGATTTTTAATGGAGTCAAATATGTCATCGACTAAGAAAATAGTATACATATAAAATCATGACTATAATTACCTGGAGATATCTATGATATGGGTTCACTAATTGCTAGCTGCTTGATTAATTACTTTTCTTTTATTATCTTTCAATTTTGTGTTTTAATTTATAATACACTATTATTAATGCACATTTGTATACATGATGTAACAGGAAAAAAATGAACTCTGTTTTTCAGTTTTATTTTTAATTACAAGGGTAGCCTGTAAAATCTGCTCTGATGCAACAGGATTGCAAATTATATAAAAATAGGTAAACCACATGACTTGAAAAAATTATAAGTGTGACATGTTCACATATAGCGGATGAAATCCTCTACTATATTTTGTGCAACACTTAGTGCTACACAGTTAAATTTATTAAATTTTCTTTGATTTTTTAATTCAATTTCAATTTATTATGCTTTAGTTTAATTTTACACTTATTGTTTAGGGGTCATCCTCCCTAATTAGGGTATATAAATATCTTTTCAATAATAAATTTTATTTTCTAATTAATTATCAATTATTTTGTAAAAAAAAATAATTATATACTATAATTGGTGGGGTGAAAACTAAATAATAAATGTAAAATTAAATTAAAGTATAATAAATTGAAATTGAATTAAAAAATTGAAGAAAAATTAATAAATTTAGTTGTGAAGCATCAAGTATTATACAAAGTATAGCAGAGAATTTCATCCGCACATATAGAGGTGCAGGCGATATTTGAATTTGAAACCTTCGATCTCAAGCTATATAACTCGAATATAATGGGACAAATTTTATATTATTTTTTCTCACACGTTGCTTGTTGTATACATGTACAAGAAATTTATATATAAATGTAATGTAAGCTGGGAAAAAACTGCTACCCCTCTTTCCGCTTTAACGATGAATGAGACTGTTCTTGCCAACTAAATCGATATATACAATTAATATATATCTAATTATGGTTTCGAAAACCTACGCAGCAGTTACTCCCGATGCAGCTTGGCTTTCACCAGTCACGCTTATGCTATCATCCACCACAGCCGCGTTTCTGCCTCTCATCCCGTTCACCGACCACTGTGAGAAACCGGCGACCGTCTCCGGCGGCGGGCTTGAACATGCTTGTCATGCATTTGCAGTCTTCATCATCTTCGCCTTTGCCTGCTCCTTCAGCGCCGTGTTTCTCGAGATCAGTAAACCAAAGGCGGCGAGAATTTTCAGACTCTCTGCAATCACGTGGCTGTCCTCTGCGGCGGCGCTGTGGCTCTACGGCGCTTTCTTCGATGGCCTCGCTTCCTCTGTCGCAAATAGTGTTTCATTTCGTATTCTTATATCGCGGCGCGCCGCCGTATTAGAATATAATGTGAGGCGCTATTTGCAGCAGTGGATGTGAAAAATCATAATTTTGGAGATGGTTGATGGCCGGCCTACTGGAGCTAAGAAACTATTGTACGTACTAGCTAATTGTAATAAATATTAAATAATAATGGGGTTCATATATATATAATAAACCGATGAATACTGAACTCTAGTTCCTCTGCATATTTGAGGTAAGAAGCGTACTGCCTGATTTTCTTTAATTATATATATATATATATATATATATATAGTCATCTCAAATGATCGATCAAGCTTAATTATCTGATCAATATAATTCAACTACTAGCTAGTTAAATACTTCTCTATGGAAATATGCACTACTACTATTTTTCATGTATTGATGCACAGTGACAGGCGCATAAATTTTGCTCAGGGGATCCATTTAACAGTACTAATAAATTAAAATATTATATATGTATAATTATAAATTATAAATATAAAATAAATTTATAACTATATAAATATATTGTAACACCCCGGAAAAATATAGTATTATTTTATAGCTAGAAATTTTATGAAATTAGAACCAAAATCATTATGGCTAGTTAATTATGGGCTTAGAGGTACAATAAGACTAAGAAAAGTCTCGATCTTAGTTGAGCCTCTAAGTTAAAATTTGAATTTATATTATAAAAGTAGACGTTATTGTGATCGTTTTGATACCAAGATCATCCAATTCGGACTTCATTTGACTTCCAATAGAATTTATTTCATTAACACTTTGAAATCAAATTATTCTACCAAGTCCAATTTAAGCTCATTCTATTTATCAAATTATTGATGTATGGTTATTTATTTATAAGACTAGTAATTTGGATAAATTCCAAATTTCTCCATTTAATTTTTACCATTTGAGAATTATTTCAATAGAATTAGGATACACATGTACATGAGTAAGTTGGTTGGGAAAAGAAAGAGATAATAATAATAATAATAATAATAATAATAATAAAATAGTAACCAATAATAATTTGTCATATGGGAAGCAAATGAAGTGAATTAGTGGATTTGTTGTACACATGTGTGATGTATGTGATTTTGTGTGTGTAAATATATATATATATAATAGGGGGATCGGCTATGATAAAAAAAAAGAACAAAAGATTAGTCATGTACACTTGTAATTAATTGATATAGCAACTGTACATATGTATACGTGTGACTTCCTAAATGCATCTATATAAATATATAATTGTAGGTGGCTTGAGATAGAAGTCAAGAGAAGTAAACAAAAAAAAGATATATAATTGTAGGTGGCTTGAGATAGAAGTCAAGAGAAGTAAACAAAAAAAAAAGAGAAGAGAAAATCGAAAGACCAAAAAAAAAAGAAAGAAAAAAATCAAAAGCAAAAACGTGAAAAAAAGAAATTGAAGAAGAAAAATTAGGAAGAAAAAAAAGAAAGAAAAGGAAGGTGAGTTTTTACTTTTCGATGTTTTTTTTTAATCCAATGTTATTTAATTTATTTAATCTCGAATTTGGCCGTAAAATATTAAATGAATCTAATTTTCAAATTCATATTCTTTGATTCCTAGTTTAGTATTTGAGAATTAAATTGGGTTTTTCTAAAAGTGTTATTTAGCCCTATAATTTCTAAATGTTATATTTTTCCTAAAAGAAATTCTAAATATTATAATTCTCTTCTAAATGTTAAATCAAACTTCATAGCCATTGAAAGCAGTTCAATTCATCTTTATCCCTATTCAATTATGTTCTCGAAGTCCGATAAATTCTCAAATAAAATCACTAACTTGATTCGATCCGTCAAATGCGTATTATTTGCCCATTTGACTCTATTTCAATTCCAAAGGATCCCAAGGCATAGAACATTCTTATTTAAGTTATTTAGGATCTAAGTGATTACCTTATTGGCCTATATTAGGATTCTAAGTTAGAAATTTTAATTTTATAGGTCGAGACGATCAAGAAGCATAGCAGCATCACATAAAAATTACACTGCACTTTGAGACCATCCAGATGGGTTTTTCTATAACTCACAACTATATTTTTAAATTCGTCCATGAAAAGCATGTTAAATGTTTTAATAGCATTGTTTACGCAATGATTGGATGTTATGAGACTTCATGCACAGAGGAATTCCGACTTACAAGCATAGACGGTTTACTTTGTGACTAAATGTCTAGATAAGTAACCGTAAAGTATCATGTGATCACACTGGGTCTCTCATCCAATGAAGAAGAGTAAACTATGTTATAAAGTATGTTCATGGTTATTTTCCATGATTTATGCAGTATAACAGTTTTAAAGCATGAAAGTTTGTCTTGGACGAATGTTAATGCCCACTGAGTGTTTTCTGGCACTCAACCCAAATATTTTTAAATATTTTCAGGTCCTGGAGATTGAGCTGGTTGATGATGAGTTGTTGGTTTGAGTTTTGATGGTTGACCCTTATGTGATTTTTGCTTAAAACCATCTTTAAACTTATGTTTGTATATTAAATATTAAATGCTTTCATTGATACTCTGCAAAACCTTTAAGTTTCAAAGTTGTTGACCCCCGTGGTCAATTTTGACTGTATATACAAATATTTTGAATGTATATAAGGGTTGACCGTGGTGCTTTTAAATGTGTGGCCTGTTTGGCTATATATATTTCTTGTTGACAGGTCATTTGGTTATGTGTGAGTTTGTGATTTCGAAAAGCCTTGTTGAAAGTTGACTTTGAAAGCACCTGAATGTGTGATTCGAATATTTTTAAGTTGAGGTGCTGCCCGTTTACAAATTAATTGTAAAGTTAATTTAATTTCTTGAAAAATATTTATCACGTAAGCATGTACGTACGTCTTTTGGTGACGTTTTGGTCCTAGTGGGACTGGGGCGTTACATATATACATATAAGTATTTTAGTCAGAAAGTCCAATTGACAATATCATAAAAATAGAAACTATGTATATACATATATTATGCATACATAAATTAAATACATAAACTATCAAGATCACATAATATAAATATATAAAAATAGTGGATTAAAGATCTACAGAAAAAATTTCGAGCAAAAATTAAAGTTGAATGATTAAGTTGTTACTTTGATGAGAAAATCTTAAACTTTTGGATACAAATATATAAATAAAAATACAACTATTGGTAATGGTGAAAATAAAATAAATAAATTAAAATAATTCTAAACTTCAAAAAAAAAAAAAAAAATTAAACGCAGAGGCAAAAATAGCAATGTCCTTGTCAAGAAAATAATTCTCAATTTAAAAAAAAAAAGTTAAAAGAAAAAAAAAAACGAAACAGAAAAAGTTAAAAGTAATTAGGAGAAAAAATTAAAGGACACGCATTGCCAGCACTTGTCAAGGGTCGAACACATGGCCTCTTTAAAATATCTCAACACCTTTTCCACTTTACCAAACTTGCAACATAAAACAAGTGTCCTTTATTTTAATATATATTTTTTATGAAATCATATTATTACATGATTTGTGATACATTTATAACATGAGTTGTTAGCTATTACATTATAATATAAAGAACCAAAAGAAAATAAAAAAACTATAACTTACCAAAGGGTACAACATCTGCAATGTTCTCCATGGATAGAACCTCATCAAATGTTTTGAAAGAGTAAATGAACTTTGGAAAGTTTTCATTTTCATCTTCAGATTCCTTACGTACATGTGTTCCACCCATGATTGTGGCTTTATACTTGTGTGTTGTTGTTCTGTACTTCGAGGTATTGTGTGCAACAACGAAGTTCTTTAAAGCATACAACAAACCTTCTTCAAACTTATCCTTGAATAAGTGTATTGATGAACGTGGAACTGTTGCTTGAAACCTTACACCCTGCAGGGATAAAAAAAGGCTTACACATGCACTTTTGTTCCTGTTTTTTACTTCATATATATAATTATTTAGATCTTGTACATCATGAAAAATGCACTAGAATGTAGCTAATTCATTTCTATTGTTTGATGAAGGGACACCATAGCAACAAATTAGTCTGGCTTTAATAGTTGTTGAGGTGTGTGTTGGTCACAAATCGTTGAATACGGACCACATTGCCATTGTCGTGAGATCAGCAACCTTGAAGCAGCCTTCAATCTGCAGATTCAAAGAATTCCGAAATGCTAAGTTTATAAATGCTCCAAATTCATATTTAAAGTAAATGCAGATTTGTAATCATTGTATATATATGGATGAGAAAGCAGAACATGAAGTATTCTATATATAAATGCTAAAAACAGTATTGTTGTGGAATGTAAATGTGTAAGCAGGAAAATTGAATTACCAATCTAGAGTTGTGAAATGTTGATTTTTTGTGAGAGATGAGTAGGAATGAGAGAGTAGTAAATGTAAATTGAATCTTGGTTATATAGATTATACTCTACGTAAATGGCTCCAAAATGAAATATTTGAATTTGAAATGGTTTAGTGAGGATTGGCTCTGAAATTTAGGTGTAGTTGGTGAAAGAAGAATGGCTATGCTTACTTGTTTGACATACCATCATGTTCTAATTGGGCAGTCCTTTTGATTTTTTATTTTATTTTTTCATGCATGCATGCATTGGAAACACATTTGGACGGGACATTTGGGAGGGAATGATAGGTAGATAACTTTGTTTTAGTATATAAATATAGATTGCATGGCTAGGCAACATCAAAGAAAGAGCTTATTATTATGCCCCCGAAAAGATGTCTGTCAAGTCCCAAAAAATAATAAAATAAAGAATTAATTGCTAAATAAATTACTATATTTACATTTTTTTATAAATTAGACATCATATTTAAATCTTGACAATGACAATACCACGTTTGAATTTGTATGTGATTAAACATATCTAATTTTTTCGACGAGTTAAGTATGACATATTTGGTCTAAAAACTACGTTGGCAGCCATATCAACACACATATGTAACAAATGATGTCGATTTTATTAGTTTTTTCAATATATTTTCTATTTTAGAAATAAATAATTATATAAAAAATGATTTTTTCAACAAAAAAAGAAGAGAAAGTTACAAAAACAACGTCATTTGTTACACGTGTGCGTTGACGTAACTGCCAACGTGATTTTTTAGACCAAATATGTCATACTTAACTCGCAGGAAAACTTGAGGATGTTTAATCCCATACAAATTAAAATATGGTGTTATAATTGACTCAATTTAAACGTGGCGTCTAATTTGCAAAAGAGTGGAAATGTGGTGATTTATTTGACAAGTAAACCCTAAAACAAAATTAAAAATCTCAGTTAACGAGATTAATATGGGCTTTCAGTTTTGGGCTTCGAGATTAGTTAGTCGAAGATCGAGTCACATGGATAAAGGCCCACACAACGTATCACTGCGAGAAGTTTGGGGTGATTAAAATGGTTTGCAAAGTGTTTTTGTATATAGCTATATATTGAATTTGGGATTTAATTAAGGAATCTAAGAATGAGTAGGCTCAAATAGTAACGCAGTATAGCCCAACAAATGTGCACAGCCAATATAGTAACGCAGTGCAAGAATATATCGTAATACTATATAAGGACAGCCGATAACTTGCATTTAAAATCTCGATAAAATTATTTTATGATCGAATTAGTTAAACAATTTTACAGTATCTTCCCATAATTATATCATTTATTAACAATTTGAAAATTTAATCGATATATATATATATATATATATATATAATAATATAAATGATCACCATCAATTTGGCAATGCCATAGACACTTCGGCAATGTTTGGTATATTGGTACGGATATACCCACATTAATAAAATCTGGATTGCTTTGAAAGATAATTGCGTATTAGCTATTTTAATTGTATGTTTGGTTATTAAGATAAATATACTAAGATTGTTTCACACGTCTGTTTGACACATCGTTTTATTTGGTAGACTAAGTTCTGGAATGAGTAAATTAGTTTAGGCAATGTTTGGTAGCCTAGATAAAGACATATATACTAAGATTGCTACGCCAGAAACTGTATCCGAGGGGGGGCATCGGATACATTATCCAGCCGAATCAGTAAATTACACCCCGGGCCTCGCGTTAGGACCGGGCCTCGCGTGAACGAATAATGGCTACCAAACACATGGTTCTTGCTTGATACCTATACTAAAATAAAGACACAAAAATCGAAACAAAGCCGATGTGGCTTTGATACCACTTTTATGATACGACCCGGACTCTAGGAACGAACACACGTCGACACACGTAAGTTTTGTGTCTTCTACGACTCAAACAATCAAAGTAAAAATATGCGGAAGAAACTAGACGACTAAAACTAAATAAAATATCTAGACTTATGACACACAAAATAACACAAATCCAACAAAGATAGGGCTGTTTTGGACGGCGATAAGGGCGAGTAGGGTGAAGGTATTTTAGGTGTGAGGTATGGTTGAAGAAGGGCTTGAGTAGATAGGGTATGATAGAGTTATAACGGACTTACGGATTGAACGGGATGTTGATGAATTGGACACGAACGGTGGCTCGATGGTGGCTGGACTTGAGGCGTACGGTGGTGGCGGTGGTTGACGTCGAACGGCGGCGGTGGAGGTGAATTGACGATGTGAATTACAACCCGAAAGTTGCCTTGGATCTCGAACGTATACAAGGCCAAATTCTTTAAGTTGCTCTTCAGATAGCGAGTTTCCGACGATCCCTCGAACGTGGACGGCGAATTCCCTTTGTAAAACTTAGAGGTGCTAAATCTAAGAGTATGAATTTAATTATCTAAACTCACAAAAGATTAAAAGGGGAGAGACGATATTGAAAGCAAATGCTTAATAATCAAATATAGTCTAAAGTAACAATGTCACATGGATCCCCTATTTATAACAATAGTAGGGGACGAAAATAATAGCTAAAGGGCCGAAAATCTAGAGTCCAAATTGATCTAGAATTGGACTTGGAAATTTCCTAAACTAGAATTCTATTTAAGGTAGAACTTGTAGATCTTACCTTATCTAAAATCCTAGTCAACCTATGACTTTGAAGTGGCCGAAAATTACATCAAATTAATTAAATAAACTGATCTAGACTATAGACTAATTAGATAAAATAAATACTATAGTCTAAAATAAAATATCTACTAAAATAAAATAGCTAAGACCGAAAATTGGTATTCTTCAATTCGGCCGATCCTCTTCACTTCTTGAGCTCATGCACTCGTCCTCTTGCACACATTCACATCTTCATGTAGTGTTCTCCATGACTTGATCTCCATCTTCTAATGTCAACAAGTTCATCATCTTCCAGCTTCCTTGCACGCCGTCTTCTTCTTCAAGCTTCTTGCGAATTGTAGCTTGCAAATATTCTTGCAACTTCTTAGCTCGTAGTCTTGTGACGGATCCTTTGAATTGAAGCTCTTCATTGAGTTCCTCATTGCTATGGATGTCCTCATCATTCCCCCCTGCTGAAAAGAATTCGTCCTCGAATTTGGATCCTCATCATGGTCGAACTCATCTGCAAGAAAAGGAGATAAATCAGCTACATTAAACGTAGAAGAACACTTATACTCACGAGGTAGATCAATGCGGTATGCATTATCATTAACACGGCTTAGAACAGTGAAGGGACCATCTCCACAGGGCGACAACTTGGATTTCCTCAGGTTGGGAAATCGGCCAGGACTCAAGTGAACCCAAACACGATCTCCGGGCTGGAATATCACACGCTTGTGCCTCGTGTTGCGTGCGGCGGCAATTCGTGAGCCTTGGTGCTCAATCCGGGCACGTACCTTCTCATGCATCTCTTGAATAAAATCATCTCTCTTCATACCTTTAACACTCGTTAGATGCTCAACGGGTAAAGGCAACAAATCAGTAGGCGTTAGTGGATTAAATCCATAAACTACCTCAAAAGGAGACATGTTAGTAGAAGAATGTACAACATGATTGTAAGCAAATTCAGCATATGGTAGACATTCTTCCCATGACTTCAAGTTATTCTTAATTAGAGACCTAAGTAAAGCTCCTAAAGTGTGATTCACAACCTCAGTTTGACCATCGGTTTGTGGATGACATGTAGTAGAAAACAATAACTTAGTACCTAATTTTTCCCATAAAACACGCCAAAAATGTCCTAGAAACTTAGAATCCCTATCACTAACAATAGTACGAGGAATTCCATGCAATCTAACAACATGCACAAAGAACAAGTTGGCAACATGTATAACATCATCAGTTTTCCTACATGCAATGAAATGAGCCATTTTGGAAAACCTATCAACTACAACAAACACAGAATCCTTACCCGACCTAGATCTAGGCAATCCTAAGATGAAATCCATAGAAATATCAATCCAAGGAGATGAAGGGGCGGGTAGGGGCGAGTATAATCCGAATGGGTGTGAAGTAGATTTAGCTTGACGACAAGTAATACAATGACTACACACATTCTCTACATCCTTACGCATATGCGGCCAAAAGAAGTGTTCATGCAGCAAGTTTAATGTCTTATGCACACCAAAGTGACCCATTAAATCTCCCGCATGCGATTCTAACACTAATAGCTCACGCATAGAACAAACAAGGATGCATAACTTCGACTCTTTGAACAGAAAACCATCATGCACATAATAACCATCAAAAGACCTAGGTTTCGAACTACATAAAGCATAGATGGGGCTGAAGTAGGCGTCCTCAATATATAATGCTTTAATGGACTCGAAACCAAGCATCTTAGCATGCATTAAGTTCAAAAGAGCGTACCTTCTTGATAGAGCATCGGCGACCACATTGTCTTCGCCTTTCTTGTACTTGATAACATACGGGAAAGACTCGATGAACTCGACCCATCTCTCATGTCTCTTGTTCAGATTGTTTTGCCCTTTCAAGTGCTTCAAACTTTCATGATCCGTGTGGATGACGAACTCTTTGGGCCACAAGTAGTGCTGCCATGTATCCAATGCACGCTTCAAAGCGTATAGCTCTTTATCGTACGTCAAATAATGCAAACTGGCGCCATTGAGTTTCTCACTGAAATAAGCTACGGGACGTTTTTCCTGCATCAAAACAGCACCAATACCTATCCCGGAGGCATCACACTCGATCTCAAAAGTTTTGGAAAAATCAGGTAAACACAAAACATGAGCAGAACATAACAAAGATTTCAAAGTATTAAAAACATGCTCTTGTTGTTTACCCCACTTAAATTTTCGGTCCTTCTTACTTAGCTTAGTAAGAGGGGCGGCTATACTGGAGAAATCCCGTACAAAACGACGGTAAAACCCAGCCAATCCATGAAATGATCGAACCTCAGAGGCGTTTTTCGGGGTTGGCCATTCCTCAATCGCTTTGATTTTGGAACGGTCTACCTCAATACCTCGTGAACTGACGACAAAGCCTAGAAACACGACTTCATCCATGTAAAATGAACACTTAGATAAGTTTCCATACAACTTAGCATCACGCAATAAGTAAAATACACGCCTAAGGTGTTCTAGGTGCGCCTGTGCACTGTGACTGTAAATCAAAATATCATCAAAGTATACAACCACAAATTTACCAATCACATCACGCAAAACATGATTTATTAATCTCATAAATGTGCTCGGTGCATTAGTGAGACCAAAAGGCATAACTAACCACTCATATAAACCATGCTTTGTTTTAAACGCAGTTTTCCATTCATCCCCTTCATGCATTCTAACTTGAAAATATCCAGACCTTAAATCTATCTTAGAAAAAATGTTAGAACCACTTAATTCATCTAGCATATCATCAAGTCTAGGGATAGGAAATATGTACTTAACTGTTATCTTGTTGATGGCGCGGCAATCCATGCACATCCTTCATTCGTTGTTCTTCTTTGGCACTAGAATGACTGGAACTGCACAAGGGCTCATCGACTCTCGGATTTGCTTCTTCTCTAGCAACTCCTTCACTTGACGGTCGATCTCCTTTGTCTTTTCAGGGGACGTGCGGTACGCCGGTCTGTTGGGCAAGACGGTGCCGGGTACGAAGTCGATCTGGTGCTCGATCCCACGAACTGGAGGTAATCCACTTGGAATCTCTTCTGGGAACACGTCCGTGGACTCCTCCACAAGTGGCTGCACATCACAAGGCAAAGAAACACCATTAGTAGCACTGTCCTTATAAGATAAAAGAACAAAAGGTAAACCTGCTTTTAGTGCTTTTTCTACGCCTTTAACTGAGATGAACAGGGATCGATTCTTCTATTTATTTGGGGCTGATCCGAATGCCTTTCCATGAGCTAAGGACTCATTGGGAGGTGTCTTAGGAGCTGCATTGGTTGAACTTGGTGTGGGATTCGGCTGAGAGGTGGCGGCCGAATTAGTTCGGGCTGCGGCTGCGGCTTGTTTTGCCCGTTCTTGCTTGAACCTCTCTTGCATCCTTTCTTGATCCTCTGCAACGGCTTTAGGAGTAAGTGGCTTGTGCACAGTGGTTCGGCCATCTCTTGTGATCGAATAGGTGTTGGCTAAACCATCGTGAACCGCTTTTCTGTCAAACTGCCACGGTCTTCCTAAAAGTATATGGGCTGCTTCCATAGGAATAACATCACAAAGAACAGTATCAGAATAACGACCTTTAGTAAAAGAAACGTGTACCTGACCTGTAACTCTGATGGAACCTCTATCAGTAAGCCACTGCAACTTGTATGGTTTTGGATGCTTTGTGGTGGTAAGGGCGAGTTTATCAACGGCATACTGGCTGATTGCGTTGATTACACTCCCATTGTCGATGATCATCGCACAAGTCTGATCTTTGATGGCAACTCGAGTGTAGAAGATGTTCTCTCATTGTGACTGCTCTTCTTCTTCACGACTGATGTTCAGACTGCGAATAGACACTAAGCTGACATGAGGTAGCTCGACTTCCTCATCATCAGGCTCGACTTCAGGGACTTCAACGGCTTCAGGGGTGGCGGCCTGAGGCTCTTCTTCATCTTCACTGGCTGATTCAAGTCCATTCTGTTCATTGAGGAACAGAACACGTCGGTTTGGACACTGGTTCTGAAAATGACCCCAACCTTGGCATTTATGACACTGGATGTCACGGGCTTGACTATGGGCTGAATTCGGCACTGGATTGGACTGATTGGGCCGTTGGAATGGTGGCCTGGGTGTAGACTCGGGTCTACGGCTTGCTTGCGGTGTAGAACGGTTGAAACGGCGTTCCGGAGGACCGGATTGACCTCGGGGTCGTGTAGACTCATTAGAAGGAGTAGAAGGTGATGTGGAAGGTGTACCTTTACTCCAAGGTTGTCGAGTAGGGGCTGAAGTCTGACTGGATCGACGGCGGCCTTCTCGCAACTGTTTTTCCACAATCGATGCGTACTGCACCATTCTCTCTATGCTGGTGAACTCCTTGAGTTCTACTTCACAGGCAATGTCAGGATTCATACCTTCAATGTACCGAATGATGATAGCATTTAAGGTCTCCTCCTTCCCGACTCGATTCAGGGCAGCCTCGAGCTCTTTGTGGTACTCTTCGATCGAACGGGTGCCTTGCTTGATCCGGTTGAGCTTCTTCTCAAGCTCTCTTTCATAGTGGACTGGAATGAAGCGTCCACGCGTGAAACCTTTCATTTCCTCCCAATTGTCGATGGGCGGATTTCTGTTCCTTCGTCTTCTTTCTTGCTGCATCTCCCACCAAGTGGCTGCGTAGCCTTTAAACTCTAAACATGCTAATTGCATATTTTTGGCTTCTGTGAAGTCATAGCATGCAAAAATCTTCTCTACCTTACGTTCCCAATCAAGATATATATCGAGATCGTGAAGGCCTTCAAACTCTGGGATGCTCGTCTTGATGTTGTTGAGCATTCGGTCTTCATCATAGTCATCTTGACTATTGCCACATCTCGGGTGACGGCCTCGGTCGAATTCCTCAATATTCTCATCAAAGTACTCCTCTTCTGGCTCGTTGTGACGCTCAAGGCGCTGATTTCCTCAAATTGGTGGAGGAAAAATGGGCGTTGTTTTAGTGCGTTCAAGGGCATGCACTAAATCGTCTATCTTGTCGGATAGCGCTTGATGTTGTCTTTGAACGTGTTTGGACAGCGCTTCAAAGTGATACTTAGGATCCCACGGTGCGGGTGGATCCGAGGAAGAGTCCATGGGTGCTTTGGATGGATCTTTGGACGGGTCCAAAGGAGGCAAGGTCGACTGGGTGTCGACTAGTGGTGTAGAGGATGATTCGGTGCGGGTTCCTTTCTTCATGGTACCTACAAAATGAACAAACGTAAAAGAAAACAAGGTAAGGCCTCACAATCTCACGTTCACTCTTTTGTTTTCACTCTTGATTTTACCACTCGTGTATCACTCAATATATGGGTGCACAATGTGTGAAAAATCATGTATATGGGAGTAGGAACTCGTGTGGTTTGTTCAGAGGAAGGACGGGAATGCTATTCTCGGAACACGGAGGAATTTGGTATGTATAGATGAGATACGGGTTGGGTATGTGTAGGTATAGTAGTGGCCGATTGTTGGAGTGTTTTAGGGATGGTGTGGCCGAATGGTAGGATAGTATGGATAGGGGTGGCCGATTGGTTGAGGTGTGTAGGAGAGGTGGTCGAGTATGATAAGGTAGGAAAGAAGTAGAAGAGAAAAGGAAAGAAGAAAGAGATAAGGTAATTTGGGTGATTTGGATATGTATCAATCTATGTGACACAATCTAAATACCTTAATTAGCCTAGACTCTAGAAGGAATGAACCAAAAATAAAACAAGACTCTTATGGAAGTTACCAAAAAGAAATAGAACTTGTATGGAAAGTTCCAAAAATAAAAATCAATCTAGAAGGAAACTACCAAAAATAAGAAAGACTTACTAGGTAATTACCAACTATGATCTAGTACCAAAAGGAAAGTACCAAAATTGAAAATTGAACTAAAAGGAAACAATGAATATTCTTTTTTTTTTTTTTTTTAATTTCGGATTTTTTTTATCCGATTTTTGTTTTTTTTTGAATTTCGATCGGCTCTTTTTTTTTTTTTTTTTATACGATCGTGCCTTTTTTTTTTTGAACAATGAACAACGGAAATTAAATTACAACTCGATCAAATGTAAAATAAAATAAAGACACAAAAATCGAAACAAAGCCGACGTGGCTTTGATACCACTTTTATGATACGACCTGGACTCTAGGAACGAACACACGTCGACACACGTAAGTTTTGTGTCTTCTACGACTCAAAAAATCAAAGTAAAAATATGCGGAAGAAACTAGACGACTAAAACTAAATAAAATATCTAGACTTATGACACACAAAATAACACAAATCCAACAAAGATAGGGCTGTTTTGGATGGCAATAAGGGCGAGTAGGGTGAAGGTATTTTAGGCGTGAGGTATGGTTGAAGAAGGGCTTGAGTAGATAGGGTATGATAGAGTTATAACGGACTTACGAATTGAATGGGATGTTGATGAATTGGACACGAACGGTGGCTTGGTGGTGGCTGGACTTGAGGCGTACGGTGGTGGCGGTGGTTGACGTCGAACGGCGGCGGTGTAGGTGAATTGACGATGTGAATTATAACCCGAAAGTTACCTTGGATCTCGAACGTATACAAGGCCAAATTCTTTAAGTTGCTCTTCAGATAGCGAGTTTCTGACGATCCCTCGAACGTGGACGGCGAATTCCCTTTGTAAAACTTAGAGGTGCTAAATCTAAGAGTATGAATTTAATTATCTAAACTCACAAAAGATTAAAAGGGGAGAGACGATATTGAAAGCAAATGCTTAATAATCAAATATAGTCTAAAGTAACAATGTCACATGGATCCCCTATTTATAACAATAGTAGGGGACGAAAATAATAGCTAAAGGGCCGAAAATCTAGAGTCCAAATTGATCTAGAATTGGACTTGGAAATTTCCTAAACTAGAATTCTATTTAAGGTAGAACTTGTAGATCTTACCTTATCTAAAATCCTAGTCAACCTATGACTTTGAAGTGGCCGAAAATTACATCAAATTAATTAAATAAACTGATCTAGACTATAGACTAATTAGATAAAATAAATACTATAGTCTAAAATAAAATATCTACTAAAATAAAATAGCTAAGACCGAAAATTGGTCTTCTTCAATTCGGCCGATCCTCTTCACTTCTTGAGCTCATGCACTCGTCCTCTTGCACACATGCACATCTTCATGTAGTGTTCTCCATGACTTGATCTCCATCTTCCAATGTCAACAAGTTCATCATCTTCCAGCTTCCTTGCACGCCGTCTTCTTCTTCAAGCTTCTTGCGAATTGTAGCTTGCAAATATTCTTGCAACTTCTTAGCTCGTAGTCTTGTGACGGGTCCTTTGAATTGAAGCTCTTCATTGAGTTCCTCATTGCTATAGATGTCCTCATCAAATATGCCTAAACTAATTTACTCATTCCAGAACTAATTGGGCTACCAAACATTGCCTAAACATTGCCTATACGAATAGTGTCTATGGCATTATCACATGGTTCTTGCTTGATACCTATACTAATATGCCTTTATATAGTTAATTATTCTATTTAAAATTTATTACATATAATAATTGCAAGTACAATAGTAAGTAGTTCAAATAGTTTTAAATGTAAATGTATATTTCTAGCAAAGTAAGGAATTACAAATTCTTTTATATCAAAGAATCATAATTCATTCTCTTCTAACTTAATTTTTGTGATATCTCTCAAATATCCTTATTAATAATTGTGGGTCCAATCCATATTTCTTTGAATCATTCAAAAAATTTTGAATTAGAAGAGGGATTATCCTCACAAATAAAAAACCCATGAAAGGAACAAAAAAACCAAATCCTCGAGAACAAAAAATAAACCAACCCTAAATCATTATGATTCACCATGGAAGATGGTGAAGCTCCTAATTATCAAAAGGTTAGAATACATCATTTTTTAAATGGTTTGGCATGATTACGTTGATAGAATCGCATTTGTTGTGTAAATTTGTTAATTAACAAACGGACATGCGTTTGATGCTGCAAATCATTGATTTACATATATACTTAAATGCTCAATTAGATGAAAAATTAGTGGAATATTTTCATCTGATTGAGTATATTTTATCCGCTTGAATTCGTGCGGTTATCCTCACGAATTCGTATATTTGTGCGGAAAACTTATGCGCAATCAAAGTTATTTACACGAGTTGTAACTTATTAAATCATGAATTGGTAGCTTAATATTTTTATTTATTTCATTCATGCATGTAAATTAATTATTGATTATTTTTTTTTATTGCTTAAAAAATAGCGTTCTTGATTGTGGAGGAGATAGTCTTTACAGAACATCACATGCTCTATTGCAAATATTGGGAATGACTAACATGTCCTAAAATTTTCGGCCCTTTGAAATTATATAGAATTTCACTTATTTATTAGTACAAGCAAAATGATCGTGTGAGTTATGGTATCTTTGAAACAATGTATGCCAATCCATTGATTCTATCTAGTACCTTCAATTTTAATCCTACATCAATTAACATATCGGAAGATTTTAACACTTATGATATTGTTTATGGTAAGATGATAGCATAACTGATTTTGTATTTGAGATACACTAATCTTGTATTTGTGGATACTAGTAAAAATTACGTGCATTCATACAAAATAATAATTCTAATTAATGCATAAAAATAAGTGTATTTTACATTAAATAGTTAATTATAGTTTTTTTTTAATCAATTATTTGTCAATTTCTTAAAAAAATAATATGATTAATAGTGAGAAAGATAAATCATAATAATTAATTATTAATTAAAAAATTATGAATGTACAGATCAGCAGCCAATTACATTGCTCATGATTTGGCAAACTATGTCAAACAACATAGTAGATTCTCTGTTGCATTTGGTGTTGCATAACTTTTTTTTTTTAATATATCATAATTGGGGATGGATGAACCCTAAATAGAAAATTTAAATTAAAATAAATCATAATAAATTAAATGATACAAAACAATATTTTTTTTAAAAAAATATTGAAGAATTATAATAGAGAATGCAACAGGATTTGCAACAGATGATCCCATTTCGCCAAACAGTGTCATGATACAACTACTTGATGGTGAGACAGAAAAAGATGTCGTATAAAGTTAACTAGGATGATCTTATATTGGTCACACACTTAGAAGGTGATTCATATGATATAGTGAAATTAGGTATAAATATGAACTTAGGAATGGAATGATAATTTTTATGATTGGTATGTCTACGGAATGAAGAACGGAATGAAATGTCAATTTTTTTATCTTATATAATGAATATTTTACGTACTTTCAAATTTTCTTATAATTGTATAAAGTGTATCTGGCAACTAATAAATATCAACCACGTGTCTTAATTTATTTTTTATATTTCTAAATGTCATTTTTTTAGATTTCTAATTTATGTACTAAGATTCTCTAGTTCAATTTTTCTATTTCACTCATGTATCTCATTATCAAATTCACTATTTTAATTAATAATATTTGTTGTAAAAATAAAAAATTATGATAATGTAATCAATAATAATTACATTTATATATACAAATTATTTTTTTTAAAAAAAAATACACTCTAAGTTTCTAATTATGGAATAATCAATTATTAATTAAAAATAAAAATTAAATACTAAAAATGAGCACAAATCTTAATTGGGTGGAAAAGTCCGAATTAATAATTGCAAAATAAAACTAAACCATTAAAAGTAGAAATAAAAAAAAATTAATAAATTTAAAGTGGGATAGGAAAAGGGGATCTCAATTCTCAAGGCCTATACTCGGCCTCATTTTGTGTTGCGAGACTTCAGTAAAATGACTATATACATTTTTAAAATAATATTTCATTTTTTTTTTATTGTTTTTTCACTCAAAGTTTCCAAAGTAGAACAAGGCACACTAGTTGTATTATAGTGGTAATGTATAAATAGCCGTTTTCATTTAGTAAATTATGTTTTTAGTCACTTTTTTAAAAAAAGTTTATTTATAGCTACTTTTTTTTTTGAAAATAATTAATTATCCTTCATTAAAATTGTGAGTTGCACGAATAAAGTGCACTATTTGGATGCACGAATAAAATATGATCGTGTAACAATACAAATTATTATTGCTACACGAGTAGGGTCCACGATTAAGTACATTCATGCAACATTATAAATTTATATACTATTGCAGGAATTGAGGGTACGACTGAGCGTAGTCGTGTAACAATTCAAACTTATGCTACTACATGAATAGAGTTCACGACTAAGTGCATTTGTGCAGTATTATAATTTTACATTGCTACACGACTAGAGTGCTCAACAAAGGATTATTTAGTCCAAGTGGTTATAAACACATTTTTTTTAAATAGTGGCTAGAAATATTTTTTTGCTAAGTCAAAATGGCTATTAAAAAATTACCTCTCATATTGTATATGATTAATGAACAAGAGGATTTCATCAGCACGACAATGCGACGGCGGCCGCCGCAAGTAGAAAGGCGAGAGGCGCGACGGACCAGACGATGGCGGGTCGGAGGCCGAAGGCGAGGGAGATAATAATCGAGGATGTTGTTGCCATGGCGCTAATCTTGATCAAGACAGTTGACAAAAAGTTGGTCTTCTCCCACGCAAAGATAGGCCTACCAGTGTGAAACAAAGGCCTACAAAAATGGCAAACTCCACAGTGTAAACAACCCATGAAGGGGAAGTAGTGGTGCAGCTCATTATCCCATTTGCAATGACAACACTAATGACCTGCGCATCGATTGCCATAGTGGTTTTACTCAGAGGCGAATTTTTTTCTAGCCACTTAGAAAAAAGACTTTTTTTAGCCACTAAAGTTTAAACATTATTATTTTAGCCATTTTGGATAAAAATACCCCCGCACCTACACGTGCGTTGGCATTGCGCGCTGGACTCAACGTGCAGGTGCACGCGCGCATTGACAGTCTTGCACCTGCGCACACACACCCGTGCACTGGTGAGCGTGCGTTGCGCACCCCGCACCTGCGCACGCGCACACCCGCGTGCTGAGTTCAGCACGGAGTTGAGCGAGCGCTGGCCTCAGCTCGCAGTATCGCGCGGGCGCTGGCCCTCGCTCTTTTGTGGGCGTTGGGTATCGCGCGGGTGCTGGCCCCTCGACTTAGCGGTGGCTTGTATCACTGCGTGCACTGGCCTCCGTGTTCTCCTACAATTTCTCTCAAGTATTGCTCCTGCGCAGGCACACCAGCGCACTGGAGTCGGCATGCAGGTGCGCGCACAGGGCATTATGGTAAAATTGGATAAAATAATAATATTTTAAAAAAGTGGCTAAAAAAAGTTTTTATTTTCTAACTGGCTACTTTGCCATATTGTCACTTTTTTACTCATCATCTCCATCAACTTGTTGTCGAGTTTCGATTTCTTGAGTTGATCAATGTATTCTCTTGATAAGTTGCATATTTGCACCTATTTTTAGGTAAGTTTCCCTTGTTTTACTAAGCTTTGTTGTGCATTTATTGGGATTTGATGATCTTTTGAGTTTTGCAAGGGAATAAAGGTGTTTTGTAGGAAAGAAGGCTAAAATGATCATTTTGGAAGCAAAAGAATTGAAGGATTTTGAGTAGGAAGAGTCCAGGAGCTTTTGGCAGATAAGTCGTGACCACGCCTTAGTCTGCTGGCGGGATTTAATTCATAAAATCACAAGTGGGCCCAGCAGAGATATACATGGACGAAATTCTTCTTTCCAATTGGCGATTTTTCACAAGGAAAGAGCCTTAGAGTCCAAGAAGGAGTAGAAGACTTACCATTGGGAGAGAGGAGAGAGAGAATAGAATACCTAGAAGACATATATATATCCGGAATTAATTTTCTCTCTCCACACAACGCCATTCACGCCAGAAACATAGATTCACGCCATTCTTCATCTGTTTTCATATTTTTCCAGACTTTGCTTTAATTCAATGATGATGTTCTAAACAATTTTCTAGCGAGAGGATAATCGAGACTCGGATTCTACACGTTTGTGAGATCGAATTGGTTTTATTATAATTTATTTCTCTCTTTATTTATAAATCCTCTATTTGTGATTTCTGTTATTGTTTTAATGATTATGCAAAGTGCACGTTGTATGATTGTTAGAATGATATCTTGCTAGTGAATTATCTAGATCCGTAATTGTCTAGATTATTTGCCTAAGTAGCGCAATTGGATAGATTGGGGGTAAACAGTCCCGCTTTCGACACTTTGGGGATTTATAATCTTATCTGAACGGGTCATCGTATGATTTTCGTGGGTTTGAATTGGTGTTTCTCTGATTCTTAATGCTGTTAGTAGATTTAATTCTATGGTCATACCTAGGATTGTCTATTAATTAGAGAAGTAGTTAACGGTCGTACCTTGGCTACCGAATAATTAAGGAGAAACGAGGTTGTTAGGTCGTACCAATAGCCATAGCCAACTTAGAGAGAGAAGTGAATTATATCTGTGCATCTGTGATCAAATTGTGTAGTCCGTTGTCGAGATTATTCTTGAGCTAGATATTTCTCTTAATTGATCTTCGTTTGTCATTTTATTTCTTTGCCATTTAATTGTTTTCGTTGAATTATTTTTAATTCCAGTATTCAAAACCCCCCTTTAGTTATAGGATTTTAGATAAAAAGATTAATATTTAATTTACCAGTCTCTGTGGTTCGACCCTGCTTACTACTATTGCAGTTTATTTGGATATTGAAAAGCAGGTTTATTTTTGTTGGTTTCGACACCCATCAAATTTTGGCGCCGTTGCCGGGGACTGGTGTCAAGTTAAATTTATTCTTTTTGTCTAATTTATGTCAATTGTCCCAACAGGTCAATTGCTATTTGATCCAGAAATTAAGAAGACCGCTAGGAGGCTGAGGAAAGAAACTAAATTGAGAAAGCAGCAGCCTCCCAAATCGCCGTCGAGTTCGAGCTCGGAGGATGAGTTGTCAAAATAGTCTAGTGCTGAGGAAGTTGAAATAGACATAATGGCGAACAACCGAGAAAGAACTCTTCGTGAGTTAGCCGTTCAAGATGTGAATCAACCTCCCCTGTGCATTGAGTATCCGGAGATGGAGGTTGATTTTGAGCTGAAGTCTGGTTTTATTCACTTACTCCCGAAGTTTCATGGTCTTGAGAATGAAGATCCGCACAAACATCTGAAGGAATTTCATGTGGTGTGTAGCACAATGAAGCCAAAAGGAGTCACAGAGGACCAAATTAAGTTGAGAGCTTTCCCGTTTTCTTTGGAAGATAGAGCCAAAGATTGGTTACTGTATCTACCTTCTAACACAGTAACAACTTGGGAAGAGATGGGGAGGATGTTTTTGGAGAGATTCTTTCCAACCACCAGAGCTACCTCACTCAGAAAAGAGATTACCGGGGTCAGACAGAAGGATTCAGAGACTCTCCACGAGTATTGGGAAAGATTCAAGAGGTTGTGCGCCAGCTGTCCGCAACACGGGATTTCTGAGCTATTATTAGTCAATTACTTGTACGAAGGACTATTGCCTGCTGAGAGGAAGTGGATAGATGCATCGTGTGGAGGCACAATCAGTGAGAAGACGCCTACACAGATTAGAAAGATCATCTCTGATATGGCTGAAGCATCACAACAATATGGTCACAGACAAGAGACTTCCATCCGAAGAGTGAATGAAGTTGGCTCCTCTTCTATCGAAAGTCAGCTATCTGAGCTGACGTCTCTAGTGAAACAGCTAGCCATGAGAGATATGCCACAGGCTAGAGCATGTGGAATTTGCCTTACACCAAATCACCCTACTGATGCATGTCCTACTCTTAAGGAAGACGCGGGTGAACAGGTGAATGCTGCAGGAGGTTTTCCAGGCCCACCACATAGGAATTACGATCCATATTCAAATACCTATAATCCTGGATGGCGAGATCACCCGAATCTCAGATATGGCAATCCACAATCCCAGCAGTATCAGCCGAAGCAGACAGCTCCCCTAGAGAGCAGTTCCGCCGACAACTCCATTAAGACGCTTGGATCACTTGTTCAGCAGTTTATAGTAAAGCAAGATGCTGTTAATTCCAAAACTGAGGCGAGTATTCAGGAACTACGTGATCAAATGTCTCGAATGGCTTCGTCGATGAGCCAATTGGAGTCTCAAGGGAAACTACCTTCTCAAACTGTAGTTAATCCCAGACAGAATGCGAGTGCAATCACTTTACGGAGTGGGAAAGAATTGGCAGAGCCAACTAGAGAAAAGAAGAAGACAGCTAGAAGAGAAGTTGAGAAAGAAGCTGAGATTGCTCCACAAGACGGAGAGCAGAGTGCACCAGAGAAAGATAGGCAGTCTGAGGCCTATGTAGTAAAGCCACCATTCCCATCTCGGCTTAACAAATCAAAGAAAGAAGAAGCTGAGAAAGAGATACTCGAGACCTTTCGAAAGGTGGAGGTGAACATTCCCTTGATCGATGCCATCAAACAGGTACCTCGATATGCAAAATTCCTAAAGGACCTGTGCACGAACAAGAGGAAGTTGAAAGGCAATGAAAAGATAAGCATGGGCGAAAATATTTCTGCAGTCATTCAAAAGAAATTGCCACCCAAATGCAAAGATCCAGGTATGTTTACTATCCCCTGTAAAGTTGGTAATCTGAGGATTGAGAGAGCTATGCTAGATCTAGGGGCTTCAATTAATGTTATGTCTCTTTCTGTCTATTCTGCTTTGAATGCTGGACCTCTGAAAGAAACTGGTGTAATTATTCAACTTGCTAATAGGTCTAATGTGTATCCTGAGGGCGTGTTAGAGGATGTGTTGGTACAAGTGAATGAGTTAGTTTTTCCTGCTGATTTTTATGTGTTGAACATGGCTGAAGAAGGTTATTCTAACTCGGCATCTATTTTGCTAGGAAGACCATTTCTTAAGACTTCTAGAACTAAGATTGATGTGCATGATGGTACCCTTTCTATGGAGTTTGATGGAAATCTGATTAGGTTCAATATTTTTGAGGCTATGAAATATCCTAATGAGGTTTCTGGAGTATTTATGCTTGATGTGATAGATCCTTTGGTAGAGTAAGTGTTTGAGGTCTCTGACTCTGATTTTCTGAAGACAGCTTTGACTAATGCCTTTGATCTGAAAGAATTACAGATTCTAGACAGCATGTTTGGCGTGGATGAATATTTACACGACGCTGTTCAAGAATTGGAAGCTTTAAAGCCTGTAGTCTAGCCTGTTTATAAATTAGAGTTGCCTGTTTCTCATGTGAAATTTCTCCCTTCAATTGTGCAGGCACCAAAGCTGGATTTGAAGCCACTTCCTGTGCATCTCAAATATGCATTTTTAGGAGATAATGACACTCTTCCAGTCATAATCTCGAGCAAGCTTCAACCAGTGGATGAAGAAAGATTGATTCGAGTGCTACGGGAGTACAAAGAAGCTATTGGCTGGACCATAGCAGACATCAAGGGACTGAGCCCTTCGACTTGCATGCACCGAATCTTGTTGGAGGAAGATAGCAAGCCATGTCGTGATCCTCAATGGAGACTCAATCCAGCGATGACTGAAGTGGTAAAGAAAGAAATACTAAAGCTCCTCGATGCAGGTATTATCTTTCCGATCTCTGACTCTAAATGGGTAAGTCCAGTTCAAGTCGTGTCGAAGAAATCCGGTTTTACTATGGTTGAAAATGCAGAGGGTGAGTTAGTCCCAACCCGAGTGCAAAATGGTTGGAGAATGTGTTCTGATTATAGAAAATTAAATGCAGTAACAAGAAAAGACCATTTTCCTCTTCCTTTTATTGACCAAATGCTTGAGCGCTTGGCAGGTCGTTCCCACTATTACTGTCTAGATGGATATTCGGGTTTTCATCAAATCCCAATTGCCCCGGAGGATCAAGAGAAAACTGCCTTTACCTGTCCTTTTGGTATTTTTGCTTGCAGGCGGATGCCCTTTGGATTGTGCAACACTCCTGCAACGTTCCAAAGGTGTATGGTTAGCATTTTTTCTGATTTTGTTGAAAACATTATTGAGGTATTTATGGATGATTTTACTATATATGGGGATTCATTTGATGCATGCTTGATTAACCTCACTAAAGTGTTGCAAAGATGTGTTGAAACTAATTTGGTTTTAAATTATGAGAAATGCCACTTTATGGTTGATCAAGGAATGATTTTAGGGCATATAGTGTCGTCTAGAGGCATAGAAGTCGATAAGGCTGAGATTGATGTCATTAAATCATTGCCTTACCCTACCTCTGTTAGGGAAGTCCGTTCTTTTCTTGGACACACAGGTTTCTATCGACGTTTCGTCAAGAATTTCTCCAAAATTGCTCAACCTTTGAGTAAGTTGTTGCAAAAAGAGGTAGAATTTGATTTTGATGATGCTTGCAAGCATGCCTTTGATTTGTTGAAAAATATGCTCATTTCTGCACCTATTATTCAATCACCTAATTGGGAACTTCCTTTTGAAATTATGTGTGATGTGAGTAATTATGCAGTTGGTGCTGTTTTAGGCCAAAAGGTTGGTCAAGCCCATCATGTTATTTATTATGCCTCTAGGACTCTTGATCCTGCACAAGCAAATTATTCCACCACTGAAAAGGAACTTTTAGCTGTTGTATTTGCTCTAGAAAAGTTCCGTTCTTATTTGCTTGGTACAAAAGTTATTATCTTTTCTGACCATTCTGCTCTCAGATTCTTATTCACCAAAAAGGATGCTAAACCGAGACTCATTCGTTGGATTCTTTTGCTTCAAGAATTTGACATTGAGATAAAGGACAAGAAGGGCTCTGAAAATCTAGTTGCTGACCATCTTAGCCGGTTGCCCACAAGTGAAGCACCGCGACCATTGCAAGATGCATTCCCAGATGAGTATCTCTACTCTGTGCAGACTTTTACACCCTGGTACGCCGATTTAGTTAACTATCTTGTAACTAAGGCTTTACCAAGTGATTTGTCGAGAGCTCAAAGAGATAAAATCAAAAGTGATGCCAAATATTATGTCTGGGATGAGCCTTACTTGTGGAAGTTTTGTTCTGACCAAATCATTAGGAGATGTGTTGATGAGCATGAAGTTCCTTCCATCTTGATGTTTTGTCATTCCTATGCATGTGGTGGACACTTTGGTCCTAAAAGAAATGCTAGGAAAGTCTTGGAAAGTGGGTTGTTTTGGCCTAATATCTTTCGTGATTCATATTTGTTTTGCAAATCTTGTGAAAGGTGTCAAAAGACTGGAAGCATAGGCCATAGAGATCAAATGCCCCTTAATCCTATCCTTGTTTGTGAAATTTTAGATATATGGTGCATTGATTTTATGGGACCTTTTCCCAAGTCTAATAATTTTGTGTATATCATTCTTGCTGTTGACTATGTTTCTAAGTGGGTTGAAGCGCAGGCTACTCGTGCTGACGATGCTAATACTGTTGTTAAGTTTGTCAAGTCTCATATCTTTGATAGATATGGCACACCTCGAGCCATTATCAGCGATCGTGGTACTCACTTCTGCAACAAAGTGGTCGGTGCATTATTCAAGAAGTACAACATAACTCACCAGACCTCTACTGCTTACCACCCACAAACAAGCGGCCAAGCCAAGGTTTCTAATAGAGAGGTGAAAGCAATTCTTGAGAAGACTGTGAGACCTGATCGAAAGGATTGGAGTTTGAAGCTCAATGATGCGCTTTGGGCGTACAGAACGGCTTTCAAAACCCCTATAGGTATGTCTCCTTTTCGGTTGCTTTTTGGTAAACCATGTCACTTACCCGTCGAGCTTGAGCATAAGGCTTTCTAGGCCGTTAAGAAACTCAACATGAGTGTGGATGAAGCTGGAACTCATAGGAAATTGCAACTGCAAGAGTTGGAGGAAATCCGAAACGATGCTTATGAAAGCTCCAAGATCTATAAAGAAAAGACAAAGCGCTTTCATGACCAAGTTCTTAATCGAAAAACTTTCACTGTTGGTCAAAAAGTTTTACTTTACCATTCCAAGCTGAAATTGTTTCCTGGAAAATTGCGCTCTAAATGGCTAGGGCCCTTTGTTGTCACTAACGTGTTTTCACATGGTGCAGTTGAGATTAAGAGCTTAGATTCGAGAAAAATATTCAAGGTGAATGGACATCGTTTGAAGCCGTTCTACGAGGGATTTCAAGTGCAAAGCATTGATTGCATTGGGCTACAAGAGCCCCATTACTCACCCTGAGGAGTAGGGAACGTCGGGCATAACGACGATAACCAAATGCGCTTGGGGGGAGGCAACCCACCTTGGTTTTTCTTTGTTTTTAGTTTTGGTTTTGTTTATTTTCTTTTCTTGGTTGTTTCTGAGGCGCTAACAAGCTAACAAGTGAGTATTAGAATCTTTATGGCTGTTTTCAGTGAATATAGGTACCCATTGTTGGAGACATTTCATGCTGACGGAAGCTGCTAATAAGGCATGGCCATGCCTTATGGTGCAGAAGCTCCTGTTTCGATTTGAGCTGGGGGAGAATTTTTGGCCTGATGGGAAGAGCTAGTAAGGCATGGCCATGCCTTACTTCGCGGAAGCTCCTGTTTGATTTTGTGAAGAGGGGCGTTGCTTAGTGTATTTGGCCTTGGGGATTTTTAATTTTTTTATTTTATTTTTAATTTTATTTTTATTCGTATTTATTATATATAAAAAAAAGTCGAAAAAAAAACCAAAATCGTGTTTAGTGTTGTTTTTTTTTATTTTTTTATTATTTATTTTATTTTGATTTTAATAGATTAGATGGAGTCAAAATAGCCCCAAGTCAAAATCCCCAATTACCCAATTGAAGAACCCTACACCCATTCATCATCTCCATCCACACCGCCGCTCTCTTCCCGAACTGCCGACAACCGCCGCGACACCGTCATCAGCTTCACCGCCAGTTACTCCCGTCACCATCGACTCCGCGCCATCGCCAGACGTCCGCCGCCCAGCCGCCATCTCTCCACCGTCCACCGCACCGCCGCAAACCATCACGACCGCCGCCCAATCACCATCAACTCCGGTCTTCTCCATACTCACAGCCCTCACTCTCGATTTTCAAGTGTGAGGGGAATTCGATTCTCACCTCATGGCACCAAAGAAGAGACTCCCAAAGAAATCTCTAGTTGTGCGAGCCACGCCATCCCGCACATACACCGATGAGCCACCGGAAAGAAAGAGGTCCCGATTGGGACGCGGACTCAACACACTCCCTCCACAAGAATTAGATTTGAATGGGTGTCTGAATTTCTCCTCAAGGTCCGACAAGAGCAAATATGATGATATCCAGACTCGAGATATCGTCCCTTGTAAGTGCATGCATGCCCCTACTTTGGATACTCTTGGTATTTTAGATGAAGTTAGGGAATTGATTACTGGTATTGGTTGGGATGCTTATTTTGGTATTGATTGTCCTGCATATGTTGAGCTTATTCGCGAATTCTATACCACCTTTTCCTTTCACAAGTCGGAAAACATGTCCCTTGAGACGCCGAATTTGATTCAGTTTCGTTTGATGGGAAAGGTATTCAAGTTTTCTATCACACAGTTCAATGTGGCTTTTGGGTTTGTTGATGAGAATGCGGCTCTTGAGGAACCCTATTTGAGCAGTGCATGTGATTATGATCGAGGTTTTTACCCTCATGGTTTGTATAGACAGTGGTCCTCTAGTGACTACTACAACCCAAGCTCCTCCAAAGGCTGTTTCCTCCATAGTGCGGCATTGCGGTATATTCACAAATTCTTGGCTTTCACATTCTCGGGACGAAAGGATGGGGCAAATGTGTTGAACAAGGCAGAATTCTTCTTCCTTTGGTGTATGATGGAGAAGAAGAAAGTAAATCTTGGATGTTGGCTTGCAAGTCAATTCTCTAATGCACAAGCACCAGGCCGTAAATTGATTTTGGGCTCTCTTATCACACACTTGGCCACGCAGTTGGGTGTCTTTGATCCGGATGATCATGACTTGCACGAGGCTTGTGCAATGCAGCCTCTTGACTTGGATACCTTAGAAGTGATGGGTATGATTTCGAGGAAAGATGGGAGTATTACCTATCAGAGGCATTCACGTCCTCCCCCTAGAAGACGATTTTACCGGTCCGACTCCACCTCAGGTGATGAGGATCCGCATAATGCTGAGGCTTCTAGTTCCTCTGATCCATCCATCCAGGCCTAATTGACTGAGATGCAGCAAGACATTAGCTCCTTCCGAGCCGATTATCTTCCAAGAAGGAGTAGAAGACTTACCATTGGGAGAGAGGAGAGAGAGAATAGAATACCTAGAAGACATATATATATCCGGAATTAATTTTCTCTCTCCACACAACGCCATTCACGCCAGAAACACAGATTCACACCATTCTTCATCTGTTTTCATATTTTTCCAGACTTTGCTTTAATTCAATGATGATGTTCTAAACAATTTTCTAGCGAGAGGATAATCGAGACTCGGATTCTACACGTTTGTGAGATCGAATTGGTTTTATTATAATTTATTTCTCTCTTTATTTATAAATCCTCTATTTGTGATTTCTGTTATTGTTTTAATGATTATGCAAAGTGCACGTTGTATGATTGTTAGAATGATATCTTGCTAGTGAATTATCTAGATCCGTAATTGTCTAGATTATTTGCCTAAGTAGCGCAATTGGATAGATTGGGGGTAAACAGTCCCGCTTTCGACACTTTGGGGATTTATAATCTTATCTGAACGGGTCATCGTATGATTTTCGTGGGTTTGAATTGGTGTTTCTCTGATTCTTAATGCTGTTAGTAGATTTAATTCTATGGTCGTACCTAGGATTGTCTATTAATTAGAGAAGTAGTTAACGGTCGTACCTTGGCTACCGAATAATTAAGGAGAAACGAGGTTGTTAGGTCGTACCAATAGCCATAGCCAATTTAGAGAGAGAAGTGAATTATATCTGTGCATCTGTGATCAAATTGTGTAGTCCGTTGTCGAGATTATTCTTGAGCTAGATATTTCTCTTAATTGATCTTCGTTTGTCATTTTATTTCTTTGCCATTTAATTGTTTTCGTTGAATTATTTTTAATTCCAGTATTCAAAACCCCCCTTTAGTTATAGGATTTTAGATAAAAAGATTAATATTTAATTTACCAGTCTCTGTGGTTCGACCCTGCTTACTACTATTGCAGTTTATTTGGATATTGAAAAGCAGATTTATTTTTGTTGGTTTCGACACCCATCATCTCTCCATTCATGGAAGGTTATTAGTTGAATGGTATGATCAGTACCATAATTGTTTTTTTCCCCATTGCCATGTCTATGCGTATTTCTGTTGAATCTTGGCCAGCTTGTGTGCTAGTGACGCGCGGTCGTTTCGCGCTCAAAATAAATTTATAACTCCTGTGCCCACAGCGAGCGTAGCCAACTAGTGAGTACGGATCGATCCCATAGAGAGTTGTTGTGATTCCATCTTCAAGTAACCAATCATAAAAGGGGGTTTGGTTTGTTGTCACTACTAGAAATTAAATCTGCAAAAGAAACTAAAGAAAATATCAAATAACAAAACGTTCTGGCATTTGAACTAGAATTTGGTTTAGACATAAAACAACTCGATCATGGGCACACCGATTTTCATACATGATAGATCATCTAGTTATGGTGACCGGATTCCTCTCTGCGTCTCCTCATCCATCCTTTCATTTTAGGTTTAAAAGTGATTCCTCTTCGATTAAACCCCTAACCAGTTACCCATCTCCCGATTCCTCTAAGAGATGTAAGCAAACAAGCAGCAGTGTGCCCTAGACGGACCCAGATCTGTTGTATTCAACTGATTCCTCTTGTGCCCACAACACCCCATTGATTCCCTTATTACTATATGAACCGACACACAGTCACGATTCGCCAATTCAATTAATAGTGGTGCCCTCTTTACCTAACGAGTGATCAGCCATATTGGGCATTTCAGACACACACTCACGTGGAACAAGGCACAAGAATCAACAGAAACCTATCATGCATTGCTATGCCCATTTTGGCCTCACGAGTCCAGATTTATATTTAAACCATTTTCGTTGTTCAAACACCAGAATTAAAGGTCTAGCCGAGCATGCTAGACATAATTAAAATTGCAGAATTAAAAGACATAATTGTAAAAGAAACTTACTGAATTTAATATGCAAAAAGGCTCAACATAAACATTGAGTTTGAAAGCATAATCCTAAATCCAATGGCTTAAGGCCTATTGGAATTGTTTCTTGCTGCAAAGCAGCATAATAAAAATGCACGAACGTAAAAGTGTAGCAATGTTTTTTGACTTCGAAAAGCTCTGTTTCCAGAATTAAAAGAAGCTTACATAGTTACATTTCCGAATCAGAGATCCCTCCAACAAGCTGGGGTCTTTACTGGATTTCCGGAGCTGGCGTGCCCTCGCTGATCTGTTTGGATAAGCCTCATCTCGACCAAATCCCTATTTTTTTGGGATTATGCTTATCTTTCGGTTGCCACGCCTCCAAGAGTCCAGTCCATCTTCAACTCTTCTTCAGATAATGTAGCTATCCTTCTAGTCTCTCTCTTCAACTGATTTCCGAGTTTCTCACGTCCGCGCGAGCAAAGTGGGCACGACATCTTGCAGTCAGCCTCATCCATCTCTGATATGCCCATTCTGCCACCCAAATATAGGATGAGTGCTGAAAGTAGTACCCAGTGCCTCTGATTGAATATTAAGCTTGGATTTTGCTTGAATAACCGGGTATAAAATGCCCCTTTCGCCAGACTTGACCTCCGCAATGCCCCTGATCTCATTCTGGTTCTTTTTGACTCAAAACACACGAAAAATGACATTTATAACGAATAAAATGCCCATAAAACCCCAAATAAATGGACTTATCAGCTAGCTTCGCTACAATCCATGTCGGCATCAAGGCCCTTAAGCCCTGATAATGCCACTATGCTCTCCCTCAAAGGCTTCTTCAATTCTTTATCTTCTCATTAGATTTAGAGGTGAAAAAATTACTAGTGGTTGCTTGCTTACCTTCAACATCTAAGGTTGAAGCTGCTTCGTGCCTCTCTCTCTGGTTCAGTGATGCACATTGCTTGAATATGGGTTCTTGCAGCATGCTGGGGTTGATTGATCGAGACATTGATGTTGTTTTTCTTAATTTTGCTATCTAGTTATATTCTTTGTTTACGGCAGTTTTCCAGCCAGCCGACCTCTTTACTCCAAAACTTCATTGTAAAGTTAACTTATAAATCTGACAAATTTGTAAATGATCACGAGTCCTATTTGGAGAATAAACTAACTTTGTTATAATCGATTTCATTGTACCTTAGCAATCTGTCCTGTTTTCATTGAGAAGAATATAAGATATTAATAATTAATTTTCAGCCGATGTTTGTGGCATATATATATTTGTTTTTATCTGAATTATATCCTTTTATTAAAAAATGTTGTTGCGAGAGCGTTTAAAATCATGAAAGAGGTTCGAGCTAGCTAGCCATCTCTCCATTCCTAAACATCGAAAAAGTATGGGTGAAGCACACTCATTTATAGTAGTAAACTGTTGTGCAAAAATAGCAACCTTCAGCGACAGGGTCTCACCAACAATTGTTGTGGTATCTTCCAGTGAAGCAACTTTTCTACCCTTCCTCCATTTCCGCCGTTCCATAGGCAGAGGCAGTTATCATCCGGCCACCGTCTTCAACAAAGGTTTGTTTACTTACGATGTGTTTGTGGTGTCCATCATGTTCACCTTCTCTATTGCCTTTAGTGCCATGTTTCTCTGTACAATACCGCAGACTGCCCAAGTCTTGAGATTCTCAGCCATTATCTACTTGCTTTCTGCTTTTCTACTGTTGATGCATTCCGTTTTCTTCAATTTCCTTCAATATTTTTTTTTGTTCAACTCATATTGAAGCAGCGCCTCATGCTCCAACACTTTCTAAATAAAATATTCCGATGTCGATCACCGGAAGAGTTGACCGATATATCGAAAACATGATTAACTCACTACAAGAAAATCACGGAATAGTGACGGAATTTTCCATTGCCCCAAACCTGATTTCCGTCGCTAATTCAACGGGTGACGGAATGGCGACGGAAAATGTCCGTCTTGTATATTTAGTCGCTAAAAAAAGAAGGCGATGGAACCATCCGTCGCCACATATGGCGACAGAATCATCCATCACCTTAAAGTGTCGTCGTAAATTATCGTGAAATTGGGACGACAACTTCCGTCGCCTTTGTTAGTGACGACCAAGGCGACGATGTGTTCCGTCGCCCAATTAAAAAAATATTATAATATATAAAATTAAAAAAATCGGGCGACGGAACATTTTCGTCACTATTTTTATTTTTTTATTAATTCGATTTTTTTTAATCCATTTTTCTTTTTAAATATTTATCTGTACCCAAATATAATAAAAGATCATGAACTAATATATATATATATATATCGCATCCAAATTGATCGGAGTAGTCTTCGACCTCCATAGGCTCACTTTCTTCTATCTCATTGGAGGGAGTGGCATTCTTGCATCAAGCCATGTGAAAGAGGCGGAGCTAGAGAAGAAACGGACTTGAGCTTGGAAGAGAGAGACCGCGGCAGCAGGGGTGCGCGGCTGGTACTTGGGGTGCAGCAGTGGTGCGCTGGAGAGCTCAGTCGTGGCAGTGGTGCGCGGGCGCGGGGCTGAGGCGGCTGGGGTGCGCGCGAGCTCCGGGGGCGCGGTCACGGTGTTGGCGCTGGAGGTGCGGTGGCTGGATGTGGAGCTTGGTGGCGCAGCGGCGACGAAGAGATGGCGTCTGCGGTGTGGTGCGGTGGCTGGCGGCGGAGTTGGAGACGCGACGGCGGTGGAGGCGCGTGGCGTGGAAGGTTGCTCGGCGATGTGGCTGGGGCGCGTGCGGGATGCTTCGTGCGTGTGAATATAATACACTTTTCCATCAAGTTTTCCCGCCTATTAGCAAGGGGTATATTAGATAATTAATGATGCAATAATTAAATTGATTATTTAATTTAATTTAACATATATTTCAAGCAAATTGCGAGTTTCTATAATTAAGATGCACTTTAATCAAGGATAGTGTGTTAATTATAGAAACCTTATGTTAGTTATAGAAACCCTTATCTATTTTGATACACCAATAAATATTGTTAATTTATATATACGTACACAATTATATATGTATTATTCAATCGATACTGTTGTTAATTTATTTTAATTTTCTATACTAATTTTTTAGTTGATATATTAATATATAGAGTAAATTTCACTTTTGGTCCCATTAGAATATGGTCAAAACACTTTTAGTCCCAAAAGTTACATTTTTGGTCCCAAATGAATTTTTTTCGACAATTTTGGTCACATATGAATTTTTTTCGACAATTTTGGTCCCATAAGATATTTTTATGACAATTTTAGTCCCATAAGAAAATTTTCCAATAATTTTAGTCCCAAACTAATTGAGATCTTTGGTGTGCTAGACGACACAAATTGATTTCAGATAGAATACATTGGATTTCGGAACGTATATTATTTGTTTTCATATGAATGAGACACATCAAAATTCACCAAAATTGTTAGTTTTGGGACTAAAATTGTTGAAAATTTTTCTTATGGGACTAAAATTGTCAGAAAAATATCTTATGGGACCAAAATTGTTGAAAAAAATTCATTTGGGACCAAAAATGTAACTTTTGGGACTAAAAGTGTTTTGACCCTATTCTAATGGGACCAAAAGTGAAATTTACTCTTAATATATATGTATATTTAATTGTTGTATTAACGTTTCTTATTGGCCTTTTCTGAATTGATAATTTCCACAAATATATAGATTTAGTTTATTAAGGATATTTATTAACCATTATTGATATATATTATACATATATTTATTGGCTATTGTTAGTATTGTCGATTTTTTTTTAAATAAGTTTGGATAAATTCAATTGAAGAACAAGAACAAGGAAAATCGATATTATTGAAAATGATTGATATTTACCTTAGTTAGTAGGTTGATCGGTCAACCAATATTAGTATTTGTAAAATATTCTATATTTACCTTAATTTTCATATTTTAATATCTGTATGCTCATCTATTTTTTATGGTCTTATAGTTAACAATTTAATTTATTTGTATGTGTTATATAATTAGTCTGTGGTAACTAATTTTATTGTATATTTTCTCATTGTATACCTTGCATATCATTGCTATCTCCCATTTGAATCCTTAATATTAAAATTATTGATAAAAAAATAAGTATATACATTTATGTATATTTTATTATTCTTATTAATTCATATTATTATAATATAGTAATTTTTTCGTCAAATATTAATTTATCTCCAAAACAGTATTGAAGCGATCCCGTTGAATACATAAATATGAACCCCATATGTAAATATTTTAATATATTTTAATTTATGCCATTCTATTTGATTTCAAAATATATCTAAAAAATATTGATTCATTACTCATCAAATGCACATAAATTTGATGGGAATTTTCTCTATTTAGTTATCTTAATTTGATGTTATATATATTGTATGGATCAAGAGCATATGCAGAGATTCATTTTTTTTCTTTTTTGTTTGGTCTGTATGCTTATATATTTTTTATGGTCTTATATTTAACAATTTAATTTATTTGCATGTGTTATATAATTAGTCTGTGGTAACTCATTTTATTGTATACCTTGCATATCATTGTTATCACCCATTTGAATCCACAATATTAAAATTATTGATAAAAAAAATCAGTATATACATTTATGTATATTTTATTATTCTTATTAATTCATATTATTATAATATAGTATTTTTTTCGTCAAATATTAATTTATCTCCACAACAATATTGAAGTAATCCCGTTGAATACATAAATATGAACCCCATATGTAAATATTTTAATTTATGCCATTCTATTTAATTTCAAAATATATTTAAAAAAATAGTGATTCATTACTTATCAAATGCGTATAAATTTGATGGGAATTTTCTCTGTTTAGTTATCTTAATTTGATGTTATATATATTGTATGAATCAAGAGCAAATTCAGAGATTCATATTTTTTTTTGTCTTTTTTTGTCTATATACTCATATATTTTTTATGGTCTTATATTTAACAATTTAATTTATTTGTATGTGTTATATAATTAGTCTGTGGAAACTCATTTTATTGTATATTTGCTCATTTTATACCTTGCATATCATTGCTATCTCCCATTTGAATCCATAATATTAAAATTATTGATAAAAAAATTAGTATATACATTTATGTATATTTTATTATTCTTATTAATTTATATTATTATAATATAGTAATTTTTTCGTCAAATATTAATTTGTCTCCACAACAATATTGAAGCAATCCTGTTGAATACATAAATATGAACCCCATATGCAAATATTTTAATATATTTTAATTTATGCCATTCTATTTAATTTCAAAATATATCTAAAAAAATATTGATTCATTACTTATAAAATGCGCATAAATATTCTAATTTTGATCGATGTTATATTATATTTGAACTAAATCACTTGTTGTCTCATGGTATACACATGAGTTATATATTGGTCGAATAATTTAAAATATATAAAAAAAACTCTTTCGCATTACATTATTTCTTAATTTAAATTTACATTATTGTCCGATTTTTTATTTATTACATAAAATAAAGTTAGTTATTATAAGTGTTGAAACCGTATGGTTTATTATTTTGGATATAGTTTTTGTTTGTCTTTATTTTATTTTGCAGGAAATTTAATATATGGATGGACATGTGATTTGACCAAGTCTTGAAGATAAAGTCCAAGATATGTTTGTTCCTATTTTCATGGTAAGTTTGTTGCTTGCGGCTAAAGTCAAGGAGAGATGGAGGGAGTGGTTTTCGTGCAAGATATATGAGTAGAGATCAAGTAATTAGTTTGTATAAATAGGGATCAGTCGTATAGAGTTTAGACACGAATTTATATAGATATTCCAGATCTGTATTAAGAGATATTAGTTTTCTACAAGTGTTAGTTAAGACAACTTTAGTCACAACTTTCTGCGAAGGAAGAGATAAAGTGTCTTAAGTTTAGTAAGAGTTTGCTTGTAGTGTTTTTATAATTCACAAATTCATATAGTGAATATTTCGCCCTGAGGCACTTTGTGAGATTATACAAATATAATCTCGTGAAATTTTTCAATCCATTGTGTGTTTCTAAATTCCGCTGCAAATACAAAGTTGTCTCAACTCTAGATACAACTTTGATTACAACTCTGTCAGAACCGAGAGTTTGGTTTCTTCAATTGGCATCAAGAGTGAACACTTGATACACTAAGTGGTGATCCTATTTTCGTGAGTACAATGGATTGCACAAACCCGTTGTTTAACAAACCTCTTGTTCTTGATGACATGAACTATTCCTTTTGGAAAGTTCGAATGAGAGCGTACATCAAATCCATTGATGCAAGAGCATGGAATGCTGTTCAAAAGGCATGGACACATCCTAAGACCGTTAATACTGAAGGAGATACAATCCGTACCCCTCCAGAAGAATGGACAAGGTCACAAAACGAAGATGCTACCTTCAATGACAAGGCACTCAATGCAATTCAGTCTTCATTGGACATTCAGATGTTCAAACTCATAAGAAATTGTGAGTCGGCCAAACAAGCGTGGGATATCCTTCAACAACATTGCGAAGGAGATGTTGGAATTAAAGAATCAAGACATCGCATTCTCACCACAAAATTTGAGAATATGAAGATGGTGGAAGATGAAACTGTTGGAGAATATTGCAACAAATTGCTTGAAATTGCAAACGAGTGCACTGATCTTGGTGATCCTATCACTAACAAGAGGTTAGTTTCTAAAGCTTTGAGAACTCTAACCCCACGTTTTGATATGAAGGTTGTTGCTATTGACACGGCATGGACTACTGGAAGTATGGACTTCACAAAGCTGATGAATGATCTGAAGACCTTTGAAATGGAAATGAATGAGAAAGGTGGATCAAAGAAAAAGGGAATTGCCCTGACAGCTGGGTCAACTTCAGCTTATGATGAAGAAGAGGATGAGAAGCTTGAAGAAATCTGTGAAAAGAATCCGGATTATGCTCTTCTCACCAGAAGACTAAACACTCTCATCCGAGCTAATAGAGGAAAACAACAGAAAGGAGGTCTTAAACAACGCAAGCCTCGTTGTGACTCGTCTGGACCTTTGGTTATTTATGAAAAAATGAACTCACCTGGAAAAGAACCTAAGATCATGAAGCGTGCTGCATCAGATCACTTTAGACCAAAGGAAGTGAAAGATTTCTCCACTGTCCAATGCTATGAGTGCAAAGGCTATGGGCATTTTGCTAACGAATGTACCAACACCTTTAGAAAACTTGGAAAGCCTGTCACATTCCTATCTCTTAGCTACAGTGAGTTGGACACTTCAGGAATATTTGTGGAAGAAATTTCAGATGACGCAACTGATAAGTCCATTTATTTCGTGTTTTTATGGGCATTTTGTTCATTATAAATGTCATTTTTAGTCTGTTTTGAGTCGAAAAGAACCAGGTTGAGGTCAAAGGGCATTACAGAGGTCGAGTCTACCGAAAAGGACATTTTATGCCAAATTATTCATGTTTATCTCGTCACCATAAACCGCATTCAGAGGCATTGGGGACTTCTTCAACATTCATCATACATTCGGAAAGCAGAATGGGCATATCAGAAAGGGATGAAGCTGACCAGATGATGCCATGCCCACTTTGCTCGCACAGACTCAACCACAGGCTAGAATAGGCACATGCGTGAATTTCGGGATTCAGTTGAAGGAAAGAGGCGTGAATAATAGTTGCATATCTGAATAAGAGTTGGTGATAAGCTGGACTCCTAAGAGGCGTGGCAACTAAGAGATAGATGAGATAAGGACTGCTGGAGGCTTGGAGATGAAGTGATAAAGCCAATCCCTAAAAAATAGGGATTTGGTCAACAAACTGGATAAGGCTTATCCAGACAGATCAGGATGGGGCACGCCGGATCCGGAAGCCAGTGAAGACCCTAGTTTGTTGGGGAAACTCAAACTCGAAAATGTAATTATTTAAGCTAGTTTTATTTACTGGAAATACAGCTTTGGAAGTCAGAAATATTGCTACAATTTTACTTTTCTGCATTTCATTTTCGTACGCTGCTTAGGCAGCTACAAACAATCCAATAGGCCTTAAGCCATTGGAACTTAGGATTACGTTTATGTTTCTCATCGTTGGAGTTGAGAGTTGTGCCTAATAAATTCGTAAGTTTTCTTTATAATTATGTCTTTAATTTCTGCTATTTTAATTATGTCTAGTCTGCTTGGCTAGATCTTTATTTCTAGTGTTTGAACAATGAAAATGGTTTAAGTACAAATCTGGACTCGTGAGGCCAAAATGGGCATAGTAATGCATGATTAGTTTCCGTTAATTCTTGTGCCTTGTTCCACGTGAGTGTGTGTCTGAAGTGCCCAATGTGGCTGATCACTCGTTAGGTAAAGATGGCATACCACTATTAATTGAATTGGTGAATCGTGACTGTGTGTCGGTTCATATAGTAATAAGGGAATTAATGGGGTGTTGTGGGCACAAAAGGAATCAGTTGAACACAACAGATCTGGGTCCGTCTAGGGCACACTGCTGCTTGTTTGCTTACATCTCTTAGAGGAATTGGGAGGTGGGTAACTGGTTATGGGTTTAATCGAAGAGGAATCACTTTTAAACCTAAAATGAAAGGATGGATAAGGGGATGCAGAGAGGAATCCGGTCACCATAACTAGATGACCTATCATGTATGAAAATCGGTGTGCCCATGATCGAGTTGTTTTATACTTAAACCAAATTCTAGTTCAAATGCCAGAACTTTTATTATTTGATATTTCCTTTTAGTGTTATTTTGCAGATTTACTTTTAGTACAGTGACAACACAAAACCCTCCTTTTTTGATTCGTTACTCGAAGATGGAATCACATCAGCTCTTTGTGGGATCGACCCTTACTCACAAGCTAGCTACGCTCGCTGTGGGCACATGAGCATTACAAATTTATTTTGAGCGCGAAATGATCGCGCGTCACAACCAACGAGCACACAGCCTTAACCGCAGTATGCTCTGAATTGGTTAACTCAAAGCTCACAGAAGTTGAGATAACTTTTGACAGGTATGATGAGTCCTATTATGAAACTCTTTTCTATTTTAATACTGTAATAACCACTGCAGATGAGGAAGAAGAAGTTACTGAGGAAGAAACTCTGGAGTTGCTAATAAAGTTGCAAGAACTCTACAAGGAGCTGTATGCTAAGTGGATCAAACAGTGTAAGGAAATTGAGGCACTCAATGAGGAATCCACTAGTCAAAAGGTGTCCCTTGCAAAATTGGAAGTAATGTTGACAAAGAAAGATGCAGAGATTGATGATATGAGGATTCAACTCAATCTTGCAAGGGAAACATTCAAAAAGTTCAACGCAGGTACTTCTAAACTTGATGAAGTTCTTGCATACACTCAGGTAACTTCTCATGACATAGGTTATGATAAAACTGTAAAAACTACCTTTACTCAAATTCTGTCCACAAGTGGAAAACCCTTTGTGAAAGCTCAAGAAGGTCACTCCACTTCATCAGTGAGTAAGAAGCGTAGGAGATTTGTTTGTCATTATTATTTTCTCCCCGGGCACATCAAACCCTTTAGTCATAGGTTTCTGCAAGAACATAAAAAAGAGATTCATTTGAGGTCACAAGTGTAATACCCCGTAAAATAATTACTGCTTAATTATAGTTAATTGTTGAAATTACTATTTAGTATAGTAATTTCCAGTTAGATTAGGGTCGAAAGTATCCGTTAAGTTCCATGAATTTCAAGGTCAATTAATCCTCGTAGGTGGGTTAATTTTTCCAGTTAGGGTTTAAATTCCCTTTTCAGTTATGGAAAGCCGGAATTGGAATTTCAGATAAATTCAATTCATATTCTTTTAAATTTGCGGTGTGTGGTTATCGTGAATTAGATATTCCGATGAATATTTACAGGACTGGGAGAATCAGAGATTCTCTAGTCATTAGTGTTTAAATTCAGATAATTTAAACAGGGTGATTTAAAATCCAAAAGAATTAGATATTCTTTAGTTCGGATGTTTTAATGGTCGAAAAATTAAAACCAATATTTCAAAGTGGTGTTTTAAAAATCAATAATTTTAAATAAACTATTGTTTTTAAGTAAGTGAATTATTTTAACAATATTGGATAAGTTTGGGATTTTTCCGAAGACGAAAAATGTCACGATAACCGAACAATCGGTATTTTAAACCGGATATTTTTTTTGGTCAATTCCCAAAGCATGGGAGGCCATACCTCTCCCATGCCTCCACCATGCCACCTCACGTCTCTTACCCCCCCCCCAAGTCAACCAAGCATGGGTGAGGCCATGTCTCACGTGAGTTTTGTCCCCTTTCCTTTATCCCCAAATTAGTAAGTGGATAAATATGTTTTGATTAGCTCTTATCCATATTAGGAATAAAATAATTGAGATATGCATGGTTTTATATATATATATATATATATATATGTTGTCGAGAGAGAGAGAGAGATTGGCATTTCATCTCCTTCACCACCCTCATCTTCTCCATTTCTTCTACTTCTTCATCACCTTCCATTTATTTATTTTTTCTTTAAAACTATCGAGAGAGAGAGAGGAACGGCAGCTGCATCATCTTCTTCTTCTTCATCCCATCTTCATCCTTGGAAGGTTTTAGAAGGGGAGCTTCCATTGTTGTGTGAAGGTATCTTCGAAATTATATATATATATATATATATATATATATATATGTGCTCTTCCAATTTCAAGCTTGGATAAGAAGTTTATATGTGTATTTTGGTGTTTTAAAAGATGTTAGATAATTATAAGTTGATAAATGCATGATTGATGCATGCTTCCAGTTTGGCGTCAATATATATATATATATATATGGTTTGTGTTTTTAATTGTGTTTCAAAGCATATTAGATGATATTGAATGGATTAATGTATAGGCAAGTTGGGATGAGATTTAATGTGTTAAAATTTCATGATTTCAAAGATGAAGTTTGGCTTGAGTTCGCGTATTTCGCGCGAGCGGGTCGGCAGATTTGCCACCCTTCGGTAAAATAAGCATAACTCCCTCGTTTTAGGTCGGATTGAGACACCGTAAATTTTGCCAAAAACTAGACTTAATTGGCTTTCTAATGGTATAGGTCTCAATCTCTAATTCGTCCTGAGTCAGTTGTGATAAATCGACGAAGTTGGGTCATGTTTCTGTTTTCAGGAAGTCATGGCAGTTTGGCCAACTTTCAGTAAAACGGGTATATCCGTTTCATTTGTTATCATCTTAAGCCACTGTAATTTTTTAAAATTTATAGACTTCCGTGGCTTTCTAATGGTATATAGCCCAGTCCGTAACTCTTCCTGAATCGATCGTGAAAAATCTTCAAAGTTGGGTCACGAGTTTATTTTCGGAAATTCTGGCAATTCTGCCACCTTTTAGTAAAATGATCATAACTTTTTCGTTATTTATCATCTTGAGTCACCGTAAATTTAGCCGTAAACTAGACTCCCGTGTCTTTCCATTGGTGGATGGCACAATCCCTACACCTTAGTGATTCAAATCAGAGAATTTTTCAAAGATAGACGTTGTGCGGAACATTGTTTAGTCAATGAACTTCGTGATGACTTTGTTCCTAGAATCTATTTGTGATTATGTTAAGGTATTTTGATACCTTAAATGATGATGATGTATGCCTTAAGATGTTTAATAGCTAGGGTTGAGATTAACCCTTAAGATAAGAGAATTTTAGAACGGATACTAGACCCTAATAGGCCTTCAATTTCATGTTGAGTCCAAACAACGTATTTGGTTCAACGTACTCAAAATTTATGTTAACTCTATGAAGGCGAGCTGTCCAGTACAAGATAAAGTGCGAGGAGGAACTTTTGCTGCAGTTCAAGTGTTAAAATCTCGGTGAAAGGTGGACTTTCTTTTCAACGGACTCTTAGTCCAAATAATGATTTGAGTTTTTACTCACCTAAAGTTATTTATTTCTGATGCAAATAAATTATTGTCATGCATAAAATATTTTGTTTTGTATGATATCCTTATCTGCATTTAGTTAGCTCGCAAGGGGCTTTCTAACTCTTAAATCGATTGGGCCTCGTACTAACTTAGCATGTTAACTGAGGTTAGTGTACACTTGAGTCGGTGATATTAGGAATAGGGAAAGGCTGAGCGGAGCTATTCCTGACTAAGACATCGACGATGCTAAATGTGCGTGGAAAAGGCTGAGCGGAGCTATTCTTCGGCATTTAGTTATGTTAAGCGTTCGTGGGAAAAGGCTGAGCGGAGCTATTCCCCGACATTTGTGGAAAAGGCTGAGCGGAGCTATTCCTCGACTTTCAGTGGGATATGGATGATCATATAACAGAAAAGAGCGCTCAATGACATAAAATGATTTAGTAAAACATAGGGCCTTTTTAGATAAAACCCCTGTGTGTTTACTCAGATGCAAGACAAGAAAATGAGTTTCAGTTCAGAAATATTTTTGGCAATGTGTTCACTGAGTACCCTTGTACTCAGCCCTGCATGTTTGTTTTTAAATGTGCAGGTTGAGTTGGTGTGGAAGGGAGAAGTGCTGAGAGTGGAGTTCTTTTTGGTACAAGGCTCAGATGACCTTGTATTACTATTATTATTATTATTATTATTATTATTATTATTATTATTATTATTATTATTATTATTATTATTATTATTATTATTATTATTATTATTATTATTATTATTATTATTGTCTCTCTTTTGCTTCCGCAACTCAGTTATATCACAAGTTCAACATTTCAGCTTTTGTTCTGGACGAGTTCCATAACTCGATAATCAATTAAGTACCGTTATTATTCTATCTCTTGTGAGTGCTTAAAGTTAGTTCAGAATTCGAGCTCACAGCAATTATCGTTCCTGGAATACAGTAGTTCCTTATTTTATTTAATTATTTCCGGTTCGCGCCTTGATCCATCCTTTATTGGGATCGAGTCGTGCCAGTCACACTTCATATTAATTAGATATTAATTTGGGGTCGTGACAGAGTGGTATCAGAGCGTTTTTGCTCTGAGCTCTAAGTTCTTTCAGTTAAGTCTAAGATTGTTCCTTAGACTGGTCAGTGATTAGTTAACAACTCTCAGCACTCCCTCACATCATGCTCGACCAAAGAAAGGTATGTAATTGTCAAATTATAGTATTCAAGCAGGCCATTCAGATAATGGCAAGATTTTGAAAATGTTTCAGTTCAGGCCATTCAGATAATGACAAGATTTTGAAAATCTTTCAGTTCAGGCCATTCAGATAATGGTGAGATTTGAAAATCTTTCAGTTCAGGCCATTCAGATAATGGCGAGATTTTGAAAATCTTTCAGTTCAGGCTATTCAGATAATAGCAATGTTATAAAAATTTTCAGTTAAGCCATTTAGTTAAATGGTGAGATTTTTATAAAAGTATTCAGATCAGGCCATCCAGATGTTGGCAAAATTTTCAGTAAGACCATTCAGATAATGGCATGGTAAGACCAATCAGATATTGGCAAAAGTTTTGCATCAGAAAAAGTTTTTGAAAGCCCTTTATGTTTAAAAGAGTTTCAGTTATTTTTGTTTCATTGAGGTAAGCTCACGATGTAACAGTTAAGTAGGCACCCAAGGTTGCCAGATTGCAGCAGTGCAGTTTAGATAATTGCAAAGTTCCATTAAGTCAGACTTTAGATAAGTCGGGCTTTTTCACGATCAGACTTCAGATAAGTCAGGTTGCTTCATGAATTTAAGCCTCAGAGAACATAGAGGAATTTAGAGGAATCTAGATTGCCTTAGTTCCCTTTAAGTTGGCTTTCATTTATGTAAAGACTCAGTCAGTGGAACCTGATGAAGAAATTCAACAAGTTCAAGAAAAAGACAAGTTTCAGAATCAGATCCAGTTTCAGGAGGCATGATGATCAGGGATTCCAGTTCTAGTAGCTGATGCATCAAGTCCTCGTTTCGGTAAGGTTTTTGAATTAGCGTTTTGAAACCTCGAGCCGAATTTATTTTGAGTCAGCGTCTCAAAATAAATTGGTCTAGAAACCTTCAAGATAGAATCTTGAAAATTTTAGTTCGAGTCAGCGTCTCGAACTAGATCCTTCAGAAATTTTACTTTTCGAGTCAGCGTCTTGAAAAGGGTAACCTCAAAATTTCTATCTCGAGTTAGCGTCTCGAGGTAAAACTCCAGTATTTGAGTCAGCATCTCAAATAGTGAGTTCAGAGTTTTCAAGTCAAAAACTTGAAAAGTAGCCAGGAGATTTCTATTTCAAGTTAGCGTCTTGAAATAGAGTTTAAGAGTTCAAGATTTTCCAGCAGAAGTTTCGAAAGTCGATCGGGGATGTTTAAAGGAGTTAAGAATAATCGAGTCAGCGTCTCGAAATTGGACTTAGAAATGTTCTAAGTCAAGGAGTTTGTCAGTAAGAACTCATTTCAGTGCGAAGTTGACTGTGGAAAATTTTCTTTTATTCTTTTCCTTTCGGTTAGGGAGTCATAGTGCCGTTGTATGTGTATGTTCAAATGTGTCTATATAAAAGAGTTTCTCATGAGAATCCTTCTTTATATTTCAGATGGCTGGCATGAGATGCACGGTACAGAAGAGTGTACCCCATACTATATCTGTGGCACAGTACATCATATGGTTCAGGACCTGTGAGCCAGAGAGCGGGGAGACCTTAGCAGGGTTCTTGTCACGCTACCATGAGCTATGGTTGCATGCGAGGCTCAGTGATATGGAGGGTATCCATCGTCTGCTTAGAGTGCTTCCACTGTTGTGGCGTGGATGGGCGTCAGAGGCTTCATACTATTACATATGCCAGCACTCACAGACTTTTGAGCTGATGGTGAATTTGCCTGAGTTTATCGCCCTACTCATGCACCAGTACCTTACTCAGCGTGTACCTCCTCCAGGCCCATATGCTCAGATGCACAGCTATCTTCTCAGGGATGAGCCACCCACGGGAGTTTACGACCGTCTTATTCCTCCTCTTTTTGAGCCACAGGCAGTACCACCTCCAGAGCCAGCAGTACGACTGGACACTGATCTCCTGCCCCATCAGGGATGCAGCCATGATCAGGAGACGGGACCGTCACGAGTGAGGCGAGCAGCCTCAGGAGACGCAGATGACGAGCTTCCTCCCAAGAAGCGTCAGACGGTGGCAGATTCTCCAGAGAGGACCATAGAGGTTGTGTATGAGGTACCCTGCCAGAGAGCTAAGGAGGGAGGTGCAGCAGCTGTAGACGGTCTAGTACTGGTGGTAGGAGAGGAGTCAGAGGAGGAGGAGCCCTCGGAGGCTTCACAGGCAGGGGAGGGAGATGGCTCTCAGAGGATCCAGGATGGTCGGTCGGCCAGTAGCTCGTCCGACTAGTTTAGCTTTTGTACTATGTTGGCGTATTTTGTATCAGGATAATCTATTTTGATATGTACATTACAGTAGTTGAATGTGTCCCTAGAGGACCATTCTTGGGACTTAGGCATCCCTACTTTTGAGACAGAAATGCGTTAGCTTGTAAGCATTCTGTCATCCAGGCATGGTTGGTTTTTGTAGCACCCATGCAGTAGAAATGTACTGGTAAGACCTCATTGGAGGTGATTTTCCTGATGTATATATATTTAAGCCCAGAAGGGCTGTTGATCTATGCTTTAAAGTTCTAAAAGTGTTCTACATGCTCAAGATATGTTAAGAATCGATTAAAGCATGAGTTATTTATACGTTAGTAGGCAGTGACTTAGTTATTAATTATAATTTGAAATTATAAATTGCAGAATGGTACCACCCAGAGCAGCACGAGGAAGAAATACGAATGTGAATCCCGTAAGACAAAATAGGCCTAGAGGGAGACCTCCAAGGCAAGGAAGGCAGGAAAGAGTGGAGGAAGAACAACAAGAAGAAAATGAGGAACAAAGAGAGCAGACACCTCCCCTACCTCCACAGCGCAGAATTGAGGAGCTTTTTCTGCGACAGAACCCTCCATCATTTGATGGAGCAGGAACCCCGGCCGATTCTGAGGCGTGGATCCGAGCGATGGAGCGGATTTTTAATTTCTTCCGCTGTGATAACCAGGAACGACTCTCCTGTGTAGCATTCCAGTTAACCAGATCTGCAGATTTCTGGTGGGAGTCTAGAAGGAGGACTATGACTCCGGAGCAGCTTGATGTTTACACATGGGAACAGTTCAAAACTGGATTTTATGACAAATACATTCCTAAGACGTTCAGAGTCAAGAAGGAAGTGAAACAAGGAAAGATGTCCGTCACAGAGTACGAGCGAGTATTCTGTGAGTTATCACGGTATGCACCTCTTCAGGTAGATACTGATGAGAAGATGGCATCTAAGTTCAGATCAGGACTGAGGCATGAGATTGCCATGTCTTTGGCAAGTCGGAAAGACCTAACCTATGCCGAGTCGTTGAATAGGGCATTGGACATCGAGGCAGTAATGCCTGAAGAAAGAAAGGCCCCAGTATCAGCTCCAGTACCTACTTCAGCACCAACACCAGCCAGAACTCCATCACAGAGTTTCCAAGGGAAGAGAAAGTGGAATGATGGAGGTAACCAGAACAAGAACCAAAGCTACAGAAAGCCTTGGCAGGGAAATAGGCAGCAGGGCCAGCAGGGTGCCCCTGCTCAGGGAAGAACTGCACCATCACAACCCAACATTCCTCTATGCCCAAGGTGCAATAAAAGCCACCAGGACATGTGTCAGGTCGGCAACACGGGTTGCTATAACTGTGGCCAGGAGGGTCACTATGCAAGGAATTGCCCGAAGGCACAATAAAGACGGAACCCTCAGCAACTTAAGGCCTTGCAGGCATTGAGGTAACAAAGTCAGCAACCCCAGCAACAACAATATCAGCAGCAGCAGCAGAGGCAGATGCAACCAAGAAATCCCAGGTCTTATGCAATGAACCCCAGTTCCTCCGGGAAAGGGAAGCAGAAAGGTAATCTTGCATGTATGGGCAAACTTCATGGCATGCCTTTAGTTGTTTTATTTGATACTAGAGCATCACACTCCTTTATTTCATCAGCATGCTGTGATAAGTTAGAGCTTAAAACTGAACGAGCTAGTCATAAGAAAAAGATTTTAACACCAACTGGCGGAACCATGACTACGACTCATGTTTGCTCGAACATAGAAATAGACTTGGGAACAACTAGGATTAAGGCTGATAATCTTAGTGTCCTACCGATGTGGGATACCGACGTAATCCTAGGAATGGATTGGTTGCCAGAAAATCATGCCACGATCCTATGCAGCGAAAGGAAGATATCAGTCCAAGTTCCAGGAGAAAAGCCAACAAGTTTTCACGGCATAGAAATGGGAAAGTTCACTCCAATGATTTCAGCACTGCAGGCCAAGAAGATAATCAAGAGAGGAAATCAAGCTTTCCTGGTTTATCTAAACAAGATAGATGATATAGAGAGGGCAATGGAAAATGTTCCAGTTGTGCAAGAGTTTGCAGATTTTTTCCAGAAGAATTGCCAGGATTGCCTCCGAACCGGCAGGTCGAGTTTGTAATAGATTTGGAACCAGGAGCAGCTCCGATTTCAAAAGCTCCGTACAGGATGGCCCCAAAAGAGTTGCAAGAGCTCAAGATTCAGCTTCAGGAATTATTGGACCTAGGTTTCATCCGACCTAGTGCGTCACCATGGGGAGCACCAGTCCTATTTGTGAAGAAGAAGGATGGCACATTGAGGATGTGTATAGATTACCGTGAGCTAAATAAGTTGACGTTGAAGAACAAGTATCCTTTGCCTAGGATAGATGATCTGTTTGATCAGCTCAAGGGAGCGGGCGTGTTCTCAAAGATTGACCTAAGGTCTGGGTATCATCAGTTAAAGATAAAGTCAGAAGATATACCCAAGACAGCTTTCCGAACCCGGTATGGTCATTACGAGTTTACGGTAATGCCGTTCGGATTGACAAATGCCCCAGCAGTATTCATGGATCTCATGAATAGGGTGTTTCATCCATTTTTAGATAAGTTTGTCCTTGTGTTCATAGATGATATTCTTATCTATTCCAAGAATGAATCGGATCATGCGGAGCATCTGAGGACAGTGTTAGAAACACTAAGAAAAGAAAGGCTTTATGCCAAATTCAGTAAGTGCGAATTTTGGCTGAAGGAAGTAATGTTCCTTGGGCACATTGTGTCAGCAGAAGGAATCAAAGTGAACCCCTCTAAAGTAGAGGCAATATAAGAATGGAAGTCTCCAACTACTCCTAACGAAATCAGAAGTTTCTTGGGATTAGCTGGATACTATAGGAGATTCATAGAAGGATTCTCCAAGATAGCTAGGCCAATGACACAATTGTTAAGAAAGGGAATCAAATACTAGTGGTCAGAAGAATGTGAAGCCAGTTTCCAAGAGCTTAAGAAAAGATTAACCACTACTCCAGTGTTAGCTATTCCAGTCAGTGATAAAGAATTTGTGATTTACACGGATGCTTCAAAGAATGGATTAGGTTGTGTCCTAATGCAAGAAGGCAGAGGCATAGCGTATGCGTCCAGACAGTTAAGAATTCATGAGTTGAATTATCCTACGCATGACTTAGAGCTGGCAGCAATAGTGCATGCCTTGAAAATCTAGAGACATCACCTATACGGAGTTAGGTGTGAGATTTTCACAGATCACAAGAGTCTAAAGTACTTTTTCGAGCAGAAGGATTTAAATATGAGACAGCGCAGATGGCTTGAATTGGTAAAAGACTATGATTGTGGAATCAGTTACCACCCAGGCAAGGCTAATGTGGTAGCAGATGCCTTGAGTCGTAAAGCAAGCAAGTTGGGCTTTCTCCTTACTCAGGAGGAGAAACTCATCAGGGATTTTGAAAGGTTACAGCTAGAGGTGGTTTACCCACCTGAGACGATTGTATGTCGTGTGGCAACATTAGTGGCTGTACCCGATCTCCGAGAAAAGATAATTGAGGCACAGAGAAAAGATCAAACCATGGAAGAGATGTGCTTGAAGATCAGATCGGGAAAAACAGAAAGCTTCAAGGAAGCATCAGATAATGCTATCCTTTATGAAGATAGGATATGTGTTCCACCCTGTGTTGAGCTCAGAAATGAGATCATGAGCGAGGCTCACGATACTCCGTATACAGCACACCCGGGAAGTACGAAAATGTATCAGGATTTGAAGCAGAAATTCTGGTGGGAAGGAATGAAACGGGACATAGCTTCCTATGTTGAGCGATGCTTGTCATGTCAACAAGTTAAGGCATTGCACCAGAGGCCTTACGGTGCGTTACAACCGTTAGAGATTCCTGAGTGGAAGTGGGAACACATAGCGATGGATTTTGTGACAGGCCTACCCAGGTCAAGATGAGGGAATACAGCCATATGGGTCATTATTGATAGGCTCACAAAGTCAGCTCATTTCCTTCCGATCCAAGTTACGGATGGATCGAATAAGCTAGCTCAGATTTATGTTAGAGAGATTGTACGCCTTCATGGTGTTCCAGTGTCGATAACATCGGACAGAGATTCAAAGTTTACCTCAAGATTTTGGACTAGTTTACAGAAGGAGTTGGGAACTCAACTCAATTTCAGTACAACGTTTCACCCACAAACAGATGGACAGTCCGAAAGGACCATCCAAACATTAGAGGACATGTTGAGAACAGTGGTCCTAGATAGGGGTGGAAGCTGGGAGGAAATAATAGCGTTGATTGAGTTTGCCTATAATAATAGTTATCAGGAAACCATTAATATGGCGCTATACGAAGCGTTGTATGGGCGAAAGTGTCGATCACCACTTTATTGGGATGAAGTGGGTGAACGAAGGATTCTTGGGCCAGACTCAGTGTCAGAAATGATTGAAATTGTCAGAAAAATCCGTCAGAGGATTCAAGAAGCCCAGAGTTGGCAGAAGTCATATGCGGATAAACGTCGTACAGATTTACAATTTACAACAGGAGACAAGGTCTTCCTGAAAGTATCTCCTTCCAAGGGGATAATAAGATTCGGCGTAAAAGGAAAGTTACGACCACGTTTTATAGGACCTTATGAGATCCTTGAGCGGATAGGTGCAGTTGCGTATAGATTGGCATTACCACCCAGTTTTGGTAATGTTCATAACGTATTTCATGTTTCTCAGTTAAGGAAATATGTGTATGATCCCAAACATGTGATTCAGCACAATGAGATTGAGTTAGAACTAGATCTAACTTATGAAGAGAGACCAGAAGCTGTGTTGGATCGAAAAGTCCAGGAGTTGAGGAACAAGTCTATTCCTCTAGTTAAGATCCTATGGAGTCACCATGGTCAGGAAGAAGCGACATGGGAACTCGAGGATAAGATGAAAACAAAATACCCAGAATTGTTTCTCTAAGGTATGTAAATTTCGGGACGAAATTTATTTTAAGGGGGGTGGAATGTAATACCCCGTAAAATAATTACTGCTTAATTATAGTTAATTGTTGAAGTTACTATTTAGTATAGTAATTTCCAGTTAGATTAGGGTCGAAAGTATCCGTTAAGTTCCATGAATTTCAAGGTCAATTAATCCCCGTAGGTGGGTTAATTTTTCCAGTTAGGGTTTAAATTCCCTTTTCAGTTATGGAAAGCCGGAATTGGAATTTCAGATAAATTCAATTCATATTCTTTTAAATTTGCGGTGTGTGGTTATCGTGAATTAGATATTCCGATGAATATTTACAGGACTGGGAGAATCAGAGATTCTCTAGTCATTAGTGTTTAAATTCAGATAATTTAAACAGGGTGATTTAAAATCCAAAAGAATTAGATATTCTCTAGTTCGGATGTTTTAATGGTCGAAAAATTAAAACCAATATTTCAAAGTGGTGTTTTAAAAATCAATAATTTTAAATAAACTATTGTTTTTAAGTAAGTGAATTATTTTAACAATATTGGATAAGTTTGGGATTTTTCCGAAGACGAAAAATATCACGATAACCGAACAATCGGTAATTTAAACCGGATATTTTTTTTGGTCAATTCCCAAAGCATGGGAGGCCATACCTCTCCCATGCCTCCACCATGCCACCTCACGTCTCTTACCCCCCCAAGTCAACCAAGCATGGGTGAGGCCATGTCTCACGTGAGTTTTGTCCCCTTTCCTTTATCCCCAAATTAGTAAGTGGATAAATATGTTTTGATTAGCTCTTATCCATATTAGGAATAAAATAATTGAGATATGCATGGTTTTATATATATATATATATATATATGTTGTCAAGAGAGAGAGAGAGATTGGCATTTCATCTCCTTCACCACCCTCATCTTCTCCATTTCTTCTTCTTCTTCTTCTTCTTCTTCTTCTTCTTCTTCATCACCTTCCATTTTTTTTTCTTTAAAACTATCGAGAGAGAGAGAGAGGAACGGCAGCTGCATCATCTTCTTCTTCTTCTTCTTCATCCCATCTTCATCCTTGGAAGGTTTTAGAAGGGGAGCTTCCATTGTTGTGTGAAGGTATCTTCGAAATTATATATATATATATATATATATGTGCTCTTCCAATTTCAAGCTTGGATAAGAAGTTTATATGTGTATTTTGGTGTTTTAAAAGATGTTAGATAATTATAAGTTGATAAATGCATGATTGATGCATGCTTCCAGTTTCGCTTCAATATATATATATATGGTTTGTGTTTTTAATTGTGTTTCAAAGCATATTAGATGATATTGAATGGATTAATGCATAGGCAAGTTGGGATGAGATTTAATGTGTTAAAATTTCATGATTTCAAAGATGAAGTTTGGCTTGAGTTCGCGTATTTCGCGCGAGCGGGTCGGCAGATTTGCCACCCTTCGGTAAAATAAGCATAACTCCCTCGTTTTAGGTCGGATTGAGACACCGTAAATTTTGCCAAAAACTAGACTTAATTGGCTTTCTAATGGTATAGTTCTCAATCTTTAATTCATCCTGAGTCGGTTGTGATAAATCGACGAAGTTGGGTCATGTTTCTGTTTTCAGGAAGTCATGGCAGTTTGGCCACCTTTCAGTAAAACGGGTATATCCGTTTCATTTGTTATCATCTTAAGCGACTGTAATTTTTTAAAATTTATAGACTTCCGTGGCTTTCTAATGGTATATAGCCCAGTCCGTAACTCTTCCTGAATCGATCGTGAAAAATCTTCAAAGTCGGGTCACGAGTTTATTTTCGGAAATTCTGGCAATTCTGCCACCTTTTAGTAAAATGATCATAACTTTTTCGTTATTTATCATCTTGAGTCACCGTAAATTTAGCCATAAACTAGACTCCCGTGGCTTTCCAATGGTGGATGGCACAATCCCTACACCTTAGTGATTCAAATCAGAGAATTTTTCAAAGATAGACGTTGTGCGGAACATTGTTTAGTCAACGAACTTCGTGATGACTTTGTTCCTAGAATCTATTTGTGATTATGTTAAGTTATTTTGATACCTTAAATGATGATGATGTATGCCTTAAGATTTTTAATAGCTAGGGTTTAGATTAGCCCTTAAGATAAGAGAATTTTAGAACGGATACTAGACCCTAATAGGCCTTCAATTTCATGTTGAGTCCAAACAACGTATTTGGTTCAACGTACTCAAAATTTATGTTAACTCTATGAAGGCGAGCTGTCCAGTACAAGATAAAGTGCGAGGAGGAACTTTTGCTGCAGTTCAAGTGTTAAAATCTCGGTGAAAGGTGAGCTTTCTTTTCAACGGACTCTTAGTCCAAATAATGATTTGAGTTTTTACTCACCTAAAGTTATTTATTTCTGATGCAAATAAATTATTGTCATGCATAAAATATTTTGTTTTGTATGATATCCTTATCTGCATTTAGTTAGCTCGCAAGGGGCTTTCTAACTCTTAAATCGATTGGGCCTCGTGCTAACTTAGCGTGTTAACCGAGGTTAGTGTACACTTGAGTCGGTGATATTAGGAAGAGGGAAAGGCTGAGCGGAGCTATTCCTGACTAAGACATCGACGATGCTAAATGTGCGTGGAAAAGGCTGAGCGGAGCTATTCTTCGGCATTTAGTTATGTTAAGCGTTCGTGGAAAAAGGCTGAGCGGAGCTATTCCCCGACATTTGTGGAAAAGGCTGAGCGGAGCTATTCCTCGACTTTCAGTGGGATATGGATGATCATATAACAGAAAAGAGCGCTCAATGACATAAAATGATTTAGTAAAACATAGGGCCTTTTTAGATAAAACCCTTGTGTGTTTAGTCAGATGCATGACAAGAAAATGAGTTTCAGTTCAGAAATATTTTTTGCAATGTGTTCACTGAGTACCCTTGTACTCAGCCCTGCATGTTTGTTTTTAAATGTGCAGGTTGAGCTAGTGTAGAAGGGAGAAGTGCTGAGAGTGGAGTTCTTTTTGGTACAAGGCTCAGATGACCTTGTATTACTATTATTATTATTATTATTATTATTATTATTATTATTATTATTATTATTATTATTATTATTATTATTATTATTGTCTCTCTTTTGCTTCCGCAACTCAGTTATATCACAAGTTCAACATTTCAGCTTTTGTTCTGGACGAGTTCCATAACTCGATAATCAATTAAGTACCGTTATTATTCTATCTCTTGTGAGTGCTTAAAGTTAGTTCAGAATTCGAGCTCACAGCAATTATCGTTCCTGGAATACAGTAGTTCCTTATTTTATTTAATTATTTCCGGTTCGTGCCTTGATCCATCCTTTATTGGGATCGAGTCGTGCCAATCACACTTCATATTAATCAGATATTAATTTGGGGTCGTGACAACAAACCTTAAAATCAGGCCTTTCAGTCAAAGGTGATAGAACCAAGAACTTGGTTTGGATACCCAAAGCTGTCTCTAAAGACACCTGCAAAGTTGTCTTCACAACATTAGTTTCTGATGATTCGACAACTTGGTACTTTGACAGCGGGTGTTCTCATCACATGACCGGATCTCAATGTTATCTGTCCAATTACCAAAAGATCAATGGCAGTGAAGTTACCTTTGAGGGAGGAATAAACGGGAAAATTGTAGGACATGGAATCTTGAACAGTCCTGGTCTTCCAAAGCTAGCCAATGTATCACACGTTCAAGGTCTTACAGTAAACCTCATCAGTATCAGCCAGCTCTGTGATGACAACTTTACTGTCATCTTTGATAAGCAAAGTTGTACTGTGGTTGACACCGATGGCAAACATGTGATCTTGGGGGTAAGATCTTCTAATAATATTTATGAAACTAAAAGAAAACGCTGTTTGAGTGCACAGGTTAATGATGTACAACTTTGGCATCAAAAATTGGGTCATACAAATTTCTGCAACATGGAGAATCTTCAGAGAATCAATGCTGTTCTTGGAGTGCCAAAGTTGAACATCTCAAAACCAAGATTGTGTGGAGAATGTCAAAAAGGAAAGCAAGTTAAAGTCTCGCACCCTGTTGTGACAACTTCCGAGAGACCTTTTGCTACAAAAAGCTGCTTTGAATTGCTTCACATGGATCTTATGGGGCCTGCAGAAGTAGAAAGCCTCGGAGGTAAATGCTATTCATTTGTGATTGTCGATGACCTCTCCAGGTACACTTGGGTAAAATTTCTAAGTGACAAAGGTGAAACCTATGATGCGTTCTTAGAATTATATGCTAAAGTTAGAAATTTCTACCATTCTTGTATTAAAAGAATTAGATCTGACCATGGTAGGGAGTTTGAAAATCTTCAACTTCTAAACTTTTTCATAAAAGAAGGCATTCATCATGAATATTCTGCTCCTAAAACACCCCAGCAAAATGGTGTGGCCGAAAGGAAGAATAGAACTCTGCAAGAGATGGCCACTATCATGTTGCATTCTAAGAAGTTGTCCAAACATTTTTAGGCTGAAGCTTTAAACACTGCATGCTATGTAAGTAATCGTGTAAACTTAAGAACCGGAACCACTATGACGTCATTGAAATTCTAAATGGTAGAAAACCCAACCTAAAATACCTATATGTTTTCGGTTGTGTTTGCTACATTTTGAATGACAGGGATTATCTGTTCAAGTTTGATCCCAAGAGTGATAAATGTGTGTTTATTGGTTATTCGCTTAATAGTCATGCTTACTGTGTCTATAACCTCATAACAAAAACAGTTATGGAAAGTGTTAATGTAAGATTTGATGATTTTGCCAGCTTATATACTCCTGAAGAAGATACTAACGATGTGATTGAGATACAGAGAAGGACAGAAAAAACCGCTGAGATAGAAGAAAGAGTCAACACTGAAGTTGAGTCCACTTCAGAGACAGATGAGGATACAACTACATAAGGAACTGGATCAAATTCCCACTTAAACGAGTCAGAATTTCCAGAAGTAGTTCAAGGAAGTACCAGAAGAGACCCACCGAGCAAGATTTGCAAAGATCATCCAATTGATCAAATCATTGGAGATGTACACGAAGGGGTCAGAACTAGAGGTAAAACTCCTGTTAACTACACAGAAATGGTAAAGATGGTTTGCATGTCTTGTGTAATTAATGAAGTTGGTGCTGTTGTCTTCTTATCCATGGTTGAACCTAAAAATGTAAATGAGGCATTAAAAGATGAGTTCTGGATAAGTGCCATGCAAGTCGAGCTACTTGAGTTTGTTAGAAACAAATTCTGGACACTTGTGCCTAGACCTTCTAGGATAAACGTGATAGAAACTAAGTGGATATTTAAAAATAAAACTGATGAATTTGAAAATGTCATTAGAAATAAAGCCCGCTTAGTTGCCCAAGGTTACACTCAAGTAGAGGGGATTAACTATGATGAGACTTTTGCTCCCGTTGCACGAATAGAATCCATCAGGTTACTTTTTGCCATTGCATGTTATCTTAACATCACTCTTCATCAAATGGATGTTAAGGAAATATTTCTTAATGGTGTACTAGAAGAGAAAGCATATGTAGAGCAACCCAAAGGCTTTGAAGATCCAACCAATCCAAATCATGTGTATAAATTACATAAAGCGTTGTACAGACTTAAACAAGCTCCTAGAGCTTGGTACAGTTGATTAACCGAATTTTTGCTTGAGTTTAGATTTTTCAGGGGTCATGCTGATAGAACTTTATTCCTCAAGAAGGAAAAAGACTTACTCACAATTGCTCAAATATATGTCGATGATATAGTATTTGGATCAACGAGTGAGAAGGCTTTGAAGAAGTTTGTGGAGGCGATGTCCACAACTTTTGAAATGAGTATGGTCGGTGAACTTAGCAACTTTCTTAGACTTCAAGTTAAATAAAAGAAAAATGGTATTTTCGTCTCACAGACAAAATATGCCAAAAATCTTGTAAATAAGTTTGGTTTGGAGAATGCAAAGCACATGAGGACTCCCATGAGTACGATTGAAAAGCTGTCGAAGGACGTAGTTGGACCTGAAGTTGATCCAACTTTATACAGATCAATGATCGGAAGTCTCCTTTATCTGACCGCTAGTCGACCAGATATCATGTACAGTGTGTGTACATGTGCTCGATTTCAGTCCTGTCCCAAGGAGGAACACCTTAAGGTGGTAAAAAGAATTATTCGGTATATGGCCGGCATATGTGAATTGGGACTATGGTTCACAAAGGACACAACTACAGAACTTGTTGGGTACAGTGATGCCGACTGGGCTGGAGAGATAGATGATAGACGAAGTACAAGTAGAGGATATTGCTATTTAGGAAACAACCTCATCTCTTGGCACAATAAAAAGCAAAACTGTATCTCTTTGTCCACAACCGAGTCCGAAAATGTGGCCGCCGGGAGCTATTCAACACAGTTGATATGGCTGAAGTCGATGTTGGATGATTATGGCCTGGAAAGCAATCCCTTGGTGATGCTCTGTGATAATACAAGTGCCATCAACCTTGCAAAGAACCCGGTTCATCATTCCAAATCCAAGCACATTCACTTAAGGTATCATTTTATTAGGGATTTAGTTGAAAAGAAGCTATTAAAGTTAGAGTATATTAGTACAGATAATCAACTGGCTGATTTATTTACAAAAGCTTTAAGCTATGAGAGATTCTCAATTTTGAGGAAATCTCTTGGCTTGTGTTCTATATGAAAAGTACAGTTGACCCAACTGTTATCACACTTTTGTTATATCATAGTTAACTGTGAAGTTGAACAGATTTGAGAATGAAAAAGCCTGTATTAAGGTGAAACCATGATCGTTCTTATAAAATCATATAACTAGATCAAAGATCTTAGATAAATGGTTTTTATAAGATTCTTTTGGTTATTCATCTATTCATCATCTGTTTCTCTTCTTAAAAGTTTTCTATGATGTAACAAAAGTATTCTTATAATAAAATTTCCTTGACAATAGTTGGTTAATTATATAAAATAAAAAATAAAAATAAAAAAAATAGAAAATTTTGAAAGTCAGTTGAATGTATCTGGAAATGTATCTTACTCTATCTTTAATACCTATTTTGACTATATCTTTAATATATTGATTCCTATTTTTATGGAAGCGGGTATCTACCAGATATAGTTATATTCTTCCATATTAGTCTTATAAAGTCACTTTCTCTTAGATTCTCTCGTCCCACTCTTCTAAAAAACTCTTCATCTTCCTCCAAAACCCTCGTCCCTTTCCGCCATGGATTCTGAGAAATTGAAGCAGATTCAAGAATTGTTGAGTGATCCCGAAGCCTCAACATACCTTCGCCATCTCTCAACCTTTCCCCTGTAACCTTCATTTCTCTCTCCACCGCAACCTATCATTTCTAACCCTTTTCATTTTCTGTCTCCAGAGTCATCTCCTGTTATTCGTCCAAAGGTTCCCCTATCCCCTTCGAGAGGTAATGCTCCTATGGAGATTTCTCCTGAATTAGGAAGTTGTTCGGAAGTTCAGTCGAAACCCCTCTCTCTACCGGCGCCCTCTCCGATCCAACCATTCCCGATCTCCCTATCTTCAGAGCGAGCCATAATCATAGCCCCTGACGGGTTATTCATGTCGACCTTTGATACTTCAGTACTCGACACTCCTATCCTCGCCGAAGAACAAATCGACCCGTTTTTTCCTTCCGACGAAGGAAACACGTACAATGAAGGTCCAATTGAGGTTCCATTTTCTGAAATTGAAGAAGAAATTAAGGAAGAGATGCCTGAGAAGTCTACTCTGACACATACACCGCCTAAGAAGAAATCGACTAAAACTAAGAAGATTCCTCCGACTAGACGGTCCAAGTGTCTTGATGTGACCGACAGTTCCTCGAGAATTCCGGTGGAGCCAATTAAGATCATCAGTGAAGCCGAAGAGGAAGAGGAGTGTGAAGAAGAGATGTCAGAAAATAATACGGGTGAACAGACTCTTTCAGATTCTGAGGCTGATGATGAAGATGAAGAGACTGTTGCTTCAAAAAAGAGCAAGAGAAAGATGTCTTTCTCTTCTCCCTCGAAAGGTCGTGGAAAAGCTGTGAAGAAAGTTAAGCGGAGTGTTGCTCAAGCTGAGGAGGACGCCAACTCTGATTCGGATTTAGAGGTATCAAAGGCTAACTCAATCTTATTTTATTCAGATCTTGCTAAGTGTAATTGAGAATTCTTTAAGAATAGGGAAATCTTGATTGATCGAGCAGTAGATTTAAAAGATTTTTCTGGATATAATTTGGTTGAGTTTTTGAAGAAAAGAAAAGTGTTGGGGAGTGTAACTTATGCTAGGCCTTATGTTGCTGAAGTAGTTAGGTATTTCTATGCAAATTTGACACATGATTTCGGGAATCCAGCCTCTAAGCAATACGGTAAAGTTTTTGTACATGGGAAGGTATTCATAGTTACTCCGGCTAGGATTAACAAATTTTTGGGAATACCTAATGTTATTGAAGCTGATGAGAAGGTTGATGAGGAGTTGGAGGCTAAGATAGCTGATATGTTAACTGGAGGCCAAGCTGAGTTGTGGGTGGCTAACAAAAAGCCGAATAGGCTTGCTTCGGTTCTCACATCACTGTTTTCAACACTTCACAAAATTTCTGTGTTAAACTGGATTCCTACTTCTAACACAACGATGGTGCCATTCGAGTATGTTTGCTTATTGTATAAGGTATATATGTGGGGAAAATGTGAATCTAGGGCAACATATTTTCAATTCAATTGCCGAGATTGCCATGACAAAGTCCAACAAAAAGTTGGTGGTCCCCTCTCTCATTTACAACATGCTCCTAGACTAAGGGTTTAAGCCCACGAAGAAGGATATTCTCACAACCAGACTTCCTCTCCAGACTGTTCAGAAAGCCTTTCTAGCTGAGTCCAGGACTCGTGATCTTCCATAGAGTGATGCTGCTGAGACTGCTCCTCCATCATCCGATCATCTTTTCTCTATCCCTATATTTTTTTTTGCAGGAACAGATTGAACTCTACACTGCCCAGATAGAGATCTTTGCCAAGCAAAGGAAAGTATTCCAGCGCCTTCTTTCTTCCCAAAAAGGGGGAGAGACTGGTGGTGGTAGAGAAGGCAGTAGCAGTGGCAGAAGAAGGGCAGCAGCAAGTGAAGAGGAGGAAACTGATGAGCAAGAGGAGGGGGAGTAAAAGAAAAAGAAGGAAAGATGAAGAAGGCTGCAGTCTGTTGCAGTTTTTGGTTGATGTTTCTCAAACAATTAACAATTTCAATTATGTTTGTTTTAAACAACTATCTGTTTGCTGAAGATCTGATAAGATCTTTCTTTTGTTGATGTTTTTGTTGCTAACATCTAGTTATTTTTGATGGTATCATATGATTATCTAAGTATGTTTTGAATATGTCTATGATATCTTCTGGAAGTATGCATGACAGGGGGAGTGAAGTGTGTATGACAGGGGGAGCAATTGTGTAATTGTGTCTGTTTTAGTTGTGCTCGTTCTTTTGTTCCAAGTACATGTTTAGGGGGAGTTCAGTTATGTTTTGACTCTGTTGTATACTTGAAGCTGTTTTGGGAAGAAAGACAAAAAGAGGGAGATTGTTGAAACCGTATGGTTTATTATTTTGGATATAGTTTTTATTTTTGTCTTTCTTTTATTTTGCAGGAAATTTAATATATGGATGGACATGTGATTTGACCAAGTCTTGAAGATAAAGTCCAAGATATGTTTGTTCCTATTTTCATGGGAAGTTTGTTGCTTGCGGCTAAAGTCAAGGAGAGATGGAGGGAGTGGTTTTCGTGCAAGATATATGAGTAGAGATCAAGTAATTAGTTTGTATAAATAGGGATCAGCCGTATAGAGTTTAGACACGAATTTATATAGAGTTTCTACAAGTGTTAGTTAAGACAACTTTAGTCACAACCTTCTGCGAAGGAAGAGATAAAGTGTCTTAAGTTTAGTAAGAGTTTGCTTTGTATTGTTTTTGTAATTCACAAATTCATATAGTGAATATTTCGCCCTGAGGCACTTTGCGAGATTATAGAAATATAATCTCGTGAAATTTTTCAATCCATTGTGTGTTTCTAAATTCCGCTGCAAAAGTTGTCTCAACTCTAGATACAACTTTGATTACAACTCTGTCAGAATCGAGAGTTCGGTTTCTTCAATAAGTATGCATGATGTCAACTACAAATAGTCCTAAATTAATTATATATGCGAAACTTCTTTTAGCTTTTAATTTTAGTTTTAAATTTATACATATTATCAATTATAAAAAATATTATATATATATATATATATATATATTATAAATTTCATTTATTTGATAAATTATCATTGTTCCGTTTCAAAATTATTGAAGAAAATAAGTTTATTTTTTATTGAATAATTTCTTAGGTACAATAATTTCTTTAATTTATTAGATTATTAGAGAACATCATTTTTTTTATTTCACACCGTTTTCCAAATATTTAGCTTAAATCTTAATTATTTTGATAATTTAATAAATAATTTTAGGTATGCTACATACTTTATCCGTGCATCGCACGGGAGAAATGCTAGTAATATATAATAAAATGACCGCATCCGAAAATAGAAAAATATAGTTTTCCCGCCCATTTGCTCATTCCACAAATGAAAAATATTATTTTAAATTACAAAACTTTTTTTTTTGTGTAATTGATTAAATATAATATATTTTCATAAATATGAAAAATTTATGGATTGCAAATCCATAATATTGCATCATATATATATATATAGAGAGAGAGAGAGAGAGAGAGAGAGAGAGAGAGAGAGAGAGAGAGAGAGAGAGAGAGAGAGAGAGAGAGAGAGAGAGAGAGAGAGAGAGAGAGAGAGAGAGAGAGAGAGAGAGAGAGAGAGAGAGAGAGAGAGAGAGAGAGAGAGAGAGAGAGAGAGAGAGAGAGAGAGAGAGAGAGAGAGAGAGAGAGAGAGAGAGAGAGAGAGAGAGAGAGAGAGAGAGAGAGAGAGAGAGAGAGAGAGATCAAATGATGCAATTAGTATTTGCTACAATTTTCTTAATTAGTTCCACTAATATCCGGCTACCATGAAATCCGGTTATATATATTTTTTGAGGGATTGATTTGTTATAATAGATATATTGTTTTGGCCAAAAATATTTTCTAATCAATTATTTAAGGTAAATATATGTTATAAATATTTTGCTTATATATTTGATTCGATATATCATCACAATTCTCGGCTACTTTATATATCAATTCTTTTTTATTCTATAATTTATATTTTATGCTCATATATCCTCCTATCATTAAATCAATTCATTTATAATCAAAATGTATGTGTGTGTGTGATGGATTGATTTGTTATAATAGATACATGTGTTTTGGCTGAAATAATTAATTATTTAAGGTAAATATATGCTATATAGATTTTTGTTATATATTTTATTATTTGATATATGATACCTATTCTCGACTACTTTACATTTCAATTTTTTTATTCTATAATTTATACTTTTCAAATCATGTCATATATATTTACCTTATTTAATATGCTTGACTTTCGAATATACAATCTGCAAATTCTCTGTTTGTTTCTCTTATTTATTTGTTCTCTTAATACAACAATGCTACATTTTTATAAGATTTTGAAAGTGAGCATCCATGTTCCTATTTACTCAAATTTGATATTTTTTTCCAATTTGTGTGCAAGATTTCGGTTGAATTAAAACTAGTATACCACCCGTGCGATGCACTGATAAAATATGTATACTTAATAATTTTATTAAAATGCTACAATAAAATTTATTTATCTAATAATCAAAAGAATATTACTCTTGACACTTTTATTTTGATTGGATTTGGGTGGAGATTTGGATTTAACATGTTCAAGATCATCAACATAGTCCTATAAAATAAGATCATCAACATATCTTGATGAGCAAATGCATTAAAAATTGCATGCATCTCAATGACAAATAAATTGTGTATATTTTAATTAAAAAATGTACATTAATGGAAGAAGACTACATTAGATTGTATATACTATAATATATGAAATATTTAATGGTAAAATATGAAACTCAAACACGTGTTAAATTCTGAGAGCATTAAGTTCTTCACGATGTCAGCCTTTGACTCTCCACCTCCTCGACTCCTCTTCTCCCTAAATCACAACCGAAAAGACTTCAAATACAAAGCTTGTTTGATAAGGATAAAGTAATTGATAAATAATATGGACTGGATGCAAGAAATATCAATCACATAGAAGAAATGTGATAAAAAATTAACCACTCATTTATAATCTTCAACATATGTATTAATAGACACCATATATAAATTTTTCCCTGCTAATTGTATAAAGAAGCGAAAACTGAGATAGATGTTTCTGAAAATTTACTGAAGACAAACTGCATGCGAAAGAGAGAATCTTTTGTTTCAACCAACCTATTTAGTCATCACAAGTCAAACTAAAAATTTTTTATATAATTTTTTCGATAATCAATGCACTAAACAATAATAATTTAGTAGGAAATATATTGATAGAGGCACAGATAGACACATACCTAAAACCATGCAAGTTGGAAGAGGATGGCGATGAGATTGACAATGTTTAATTGATTGTCTTTATGAGTTGTGTGGCATAGCAGCTTTAATGTTGTTCGAAAATCTGATTCGATCACTTTCTTCTTTTTTCTTTTCTTCTCAAAATTCTCTCTTTCAATTCTTTTTCAAAATAATAATTTTCTAAGGAGAATGAATAACAATAAAACTGCAATAAATAGACAAAAAAACCCTATAAATACACATTGAGTATCATGCCAAGGCTCGAAATATCAAAATATAAAGCGATTAAACAAATTTAATGAAGCTTTTGGTATTCATCAAAATATGCCGGACAATCTATATTTCAGAGGGGATATATAATTTGAAGTTTGTACCCCTGTGTTTAAGAATAAGTTTCTGTGCCTCGACTCGTGCTTCCATTGCAAGAAATTTCATTGACTTTCACTTGATGTATCATCAAATCAAAAGCTTCTGTTAATACTTGAAAATTTCACAAATGAACAATTCAACTCTCATGGAAAAGACACAAAAAAAGGAAAAAGAATTAGATACCAAAATGATAAAAATGAATTGCACGACAATGAATTTATCAGACTGTAATCGACGCCGATGATATAGAGACTTCGATAGCAGTTTTGGCAGAGACATCATTGGATCCGACTGCACTTCTGTTTGTCTTCCTATTGAATATAAGAAAAAATAAAATAAAATCTTGAGATATATATTGACAAATTGAATTGACATATTTAACTGTGTTATTCGATGGTAGATATTGAGATGATATCCTCAAAAAATTAATCGCTTAAGAGGTAATCAAATATCTAAAAGAAATTGATTTTTTAGAATTTTGAATTGAATTTCACATACTTGCGGAAATAATTGACTAATTTAATTATGGTCATATTTGTGGCAATAATTGACTAATTTTATTCATAGATATTCTCCATGATTAGATCGCTCTTATATTAGCTAGGTTATTGATAGGCTAAGTATAATTGATCAAAAATATATATTATATATTATCATAGATAATTCATGCAAATTGTAGATATAGAATTAATTATTTAATAATGGAGTTGATGATATTTTTTAAGAATATTATATTAATTAAATATTTCCAACTTCAAAAATGGCATTTGAGCACGAAAATCCAAATTTGTATATATAAATTATTATTATTATTATTATTATATATATATATAGATTAATTAAGATTAAATTAAGATAATAATCAGATTTACATTAAGATATCTATTCACGTTATCCTCTTTGGAATGAATTATAATAATTTTTAATAATAGTAGTAATTTATTTATTTATGGTAGCATTCATTTAGTACATATAATCATCCATAATTTGCCAAATATTGACTAACATTCATAATCTAATTTATTGACCTAATTAATTAGTTTGACTTACATATATATATATATATATATATCGATGTTTATTAATATATTAATTAACATATGTAAATAATCTTTTTATTAAATGTTATAGAATTTTTGTTTTAGAAATATAGTTTAGGCGGGAAAATGAGTAATTTCTATTTAGGCTAGACTATCTTACTTTTAGATATAATATAGATAGATAGGGCTACATTGTTGTCTCATCAAGAAGCTGCCTCCTACATGCAAATAAATCAGTGGAGCTTTGCAAGTTGTGTTTGGTGTTATTCAACTATATATGATATTTATAGTTTTGCATGTCGTCATCAATTTATATTGTATTGCTTTACTTATCATTCTGCAAAACTGGATATTATATTACAATTCATGTTTTAACATTTTCTTCACATTTATATCTTTTTGACAGAAATCGTATCAATGTGAGCATACAAAAAAATTGATATATATACACAGTAAAAAAGTTTACAAAATTTAGTATTGTCTTAGACAACATATGAAATTAACTAAAAATGTGTTAGACATTAGGTACTTTTATCCTTTCTTTTTGTTAAGAAGTTTGGATTAATCTTTATGATATATAGATGTGTTTAATTGGATTGTTTTTATTCGGCTTATATATAGAATGTCAATCCAGAACCTAAGGTTTTTGAGAAAAATATTTGTTGTGCATATTGACTTTTTTTAACTTATATTGGATTTTTCAATTGCAAAAGTTTTGCAAGGGGAAAAGAAACAGAAAACTATTAGAAGATCGAAATAATTAAACTATCATGTGAGTATTTTTCTGACTCTTTGTTTTGCTTTTCATTATCATATAATTATCAATTTATCACACTCGATCTCTCTTTTTTTTAGGACATTGGCAATTAATTGGCAACAAAAATTGAATGGGAGCCATATGAAAGCTAGAGTATCATCAACCTACTGAAAATATGTGTGAGTGATATATTATTACAAGAATTCATATATTGTGATATAAATTTTATTTAGGAGAATGAAATGTTAAATATAATAGTCATCTTCTTCTTCTCTACTTTCAATGATAATGCCTTGAGCCTCTGATTTTTTCTCAGATAATTTTATGCCAAATTTGTTGTTATTTATTGTAAGGTTTGAAACATTAATAATTAGAAGTCATATGCATTATATTATCTATTTATTTAATACATGTGCATATAAATGACTTGAATAATCAACTAAAAAAAATTAAAAAATGACTTCATTAATTTTTAAAACATATAAAACATGTTAAATTATTGTCTTGACAAAGAGGGATGGTTGGATGTAGTTATTTTTAAATGGTATTTTTTTATTCTCTAAAAAAAGGTATTTTTTTATACTTTTGATGGACGTTTCAATATTAGTACTAAAAATTCAAAATTATTGCACAATTTAAAATAAAATTATAATTTCCGTCATTAGTATACAATTTAATTTTTTTATTGTTTAGAAATACCATTTTGAATTTTTCATTGTTGTACAATTTTTGAGTTTTTTTATGATTTTTTTTATTAACAATATGCAATTGTAAGCAATATACAATTTTAAATTTTCATTCACAATTTTCTATTAATATAGAATTCGTACAGTTTAAATTTTTTATTGGTCAACATACGATTCCTTTTAAACTATAATGTAACTTAATATTCAATCTGATCAGAATATGAAATTTTACAATGTAATTAATTATAAGATTGAATTTTAAATTATATATATATATATATATATATATATATATGCAACAAATATTAATTTCGTTCTTATTAGAGAATAATGAGTTATGTTGTATAATTGAGTAAAATCCACATGTCTCATCTGATATTGACTTAAATACTAACTAGTATTTCTCCCGTACGTTGTACGGATTTAAATATTTATAAATCAATATTTAAAATTTTGTCATGGTCGCACTGTAATTTAATGAGAAAATAATATTATAAGTCTAAAATGTACACAAAATATTTCTATGTGATTACACAAATATTATATGATTGATTAGAGTCCTTCTTTAGATATCTCAATAATTACATTTACATTTGAACATATATAATTATATACCTAGTTTTACCAAATATCAAAACATTAGTTAAGCTAAAGAATAGAAAATTAGTAATCATGATTATTGGTACCATTTTATTAATTTTTCCAAGTACACAAAAAAGAATAGGGTATTAATTAAACAAAATATATATACCTTGAGTTGTAACAAATAATTATGACCAGTATAAGTTTGTTATATTGTTTTATATCTATGCTATATTTTTGAACATAACAATCATAATCAAATCTTTGTTAAATAATATATAACATTGATATTATGTTTTGGTGCTTCAAACATTTTTTTTAAACCTTATAGGGATTTTCATCAAATTTTGACATAATAATTTTGTATGCCATATTGTTACCTACTAATTCATGTAACTGTTATCCTAAAAATAGAATAAAAAATTATATAATTGCCACTATTAATATATTTAACTTCGCACAACTATTTTTAATATTGGGATTGCCAAAAAAAAATGCATTACAAAAAAGAATGTCTAATACATGTTAAATAATAAATTTGAACAATTTTAAAGCACTAAAGAGCATTCTTAACCATGAAAAATGACTAATTTAAAAAATATTATAAGAAGTAATTTGAAAAAAAATTAGGAAAACTTTATTTATAGATGCAAAATAATTATGATTCGAACGATTATAATTTTTGCAAGAAAATGTATTCACTTGGAGTGAATAACTTTTTTAATATTTTAATATGGAATTGATAGATTGCCAAAACATATATATAAGTTAAGAAAATGAATACATAAAGATGCACCCACTTACAAAAATTAAATAACAAATGATTACAATATTAAATAGGTAAAATTAATGTTAATTATAAATTAAACAGTAATTTGAGTACTTGACTATATCTAAATATTAAAAAGAAATTAAAGAAAGGAATAAAAGAGTTACAATATTGAATAAATAGAATTAATGTTACTTATCAAAATAAATGGTGGCCTTGATCAAGCACCTAAAAGCTATTAAATAATAAAAGAAAAAAATGGAAAGAGGCAACATCGAAAAGGAAAAAAAAAAGAAAAAAAAAATGAAAAGCAATAAAAAAGAAAAAATTAAGAAAAAATTTTAAAAAGAAAAAAGAAAAATAACTAATATTAATCATCAAAATAAATGGTAGGCTTGATCATGTACCTAAAAAATATTAAGTAATAAAATCAAAAATTGAAAATGGTAGAAATAAAAGAAAAGATCATAAAGGAAAAAAAAAGGAAAAGGAAAAAAGAAAGAAGAAATTCGAAAGGAAAAATTAAAAAAGAAAAAAGAGAACAATAAGTAATGTTAATTTTGAAATGGTGGGCTTGATCATGTACCTAAAAAATATTGAGTAATAAAAGAAAAAAATTAGAAATGCTTAGAAATAAAAGAAAAAAAAATGAAAAGGAAAAATAAAGAAATTTTCGAAAGTAAAAAAAAAAAAAAAAAAAGAAGTCATGCTATCAAAATAAATTGTGGGACATGTACTTAAAAATATTAAGTAATAAAAGATAACAATGGAAAGAATAGAAATAAAAGAAAAGATTGAAAAAGAAAAAGAAATAATATTAATTATCAAAATAAATAGTGGGCTTGATCATGTACCTAAAAATACTAATTAATAAAATAAAAAATTGGAAAGAAGTAGAAATAAAAGAAAATATCAATGAGGAAAGTAAAAGAAAAAAATCCTAAAAAAATTGAAAAGGAAATAAAAGAAAAGGAAAAAAGCTTGGAAAGGAAAATATTGAAAAAGAAAAAAAAAATAAAACATAAAAAAAGAGTAAGGATGGGCTTCGAACACTGGCCTAACACAATTTTTCACTAATGATTAACCAACTCAACCAATACTAAGCTATTGAAATATTTCAGCAAAATATTAATTTAAATAAAATTTTAACTAACTTTTTTAATGACAAATTTACCCCTACGATTTTGCTTTAATATATGTATAGATAGATTTGATTATATTATAACTTTACTCAATAGATATGTATGACTAAATCAATAATTTTTTAATGAATTAGTTAAAATCCAACAAACTATAATATAAAAGAATTGTTATACTGTATTAGAATTTTTTTTATCAATTTAAACACATCAAAAAGTGTTGTAAATGATCTTATAGAGGCTATAACCAACAAAAATTAACTAAATTTCAAAATAATACAAGTTATTTTCCTTTAAGAGATTTTTTTCCCAATGAATTTATATTTCTTTTTAGCATTAGATTAATTAAAATCATTAACATCTATTAATAAATATTTATTAATTAATCATCGCATACAATTATAGAATGGACAATCATATGCAGACCAGGATCTTCTATCGTGCCGGGGGCTTGTGCTATTTTAGTATATTTTTTTTCTTCAAATACTAAAAGGCACTATAAAATTCAATAACTAAGATGGAAATCATATTTAGAAATTAAAACTTATTATAAATTCTGATTATTATATAATCAATACTAAATAAAATGATTAACTAAAAGAGTAACCCTAATTATGAAAAATCAACCCTAATAAAAATGATTAACTAAAAACTAATATTAAATATATTAAAAATGATTAAATATTAAGGAGAAACAAAAGATAAAAACAAAATTGAAATAAAAAGTAGGAAAAAAGAAAAATCAAACAAAATGTTGACATTTGAGTGCACATTTTTATCTATTGTGCCAAAGTGCACAAGAGATGATCCTCTTCCAATGACTATTTTTAGTGGTCAAATATTATTACAGTCATACTTCTCATTTTCACATATTTTAATTTACTAAAAAAAATTACAATTGCAATTTTGTGTCATATTTTCGGACTGACAAGTACTCCTGAATATGAATTGAAATCCATACCTACATGAAACTTGACAAATTTGGCCACAACTTATAATTTTGTTGATTTTACTTTTGAACTATTGATATAGTTGATAGTAAATGGTTCTATAACTATCAAATGATAATGTTGGTTTCAATTGTAAATCAATGAAATGTCATACATAGAAGTATTTCTAAATTTGTAACTTTTAAATTTTTTTGTTTATTTGTCATAATATTTTATCCAAATATGTATATTTTAGAATTTGTATATTGTCTCATCTTACTATCACTATTCTCAAATTGAATTGTTCAATTTTACAAAATTGTAAAATATGACACTCCGTGCATCGCACGGGTGTAATGCTAGTATATAAATATAATTGTACATAATTTAATACAAATGTATAATATATATAGATAAATATTCAAATTGTAACATAATAAAGTATCAGTACAACTATGTGCCCGACCCATCATTCTGCTTTCCTGGCCTGCTTTCTCCAGCACCTGCTGCACAGTCGCATGTTCCACCACCTCTAGTCATCTGACAAAAACAACTCATGATAAATACAAAGTCATGAAGACAAAAACAAAATACTAAAAGCAAAAAACATAAAATTAAAAAAAGACAAAGTCATGAAGACATTCAAGACAATCAATTCTTCAATACTAAAAATAATTGTTTTGTACAACAAACATACTTAACACTATCAAATATCATCATCTAGCTCTTCATCACTAAGTTCTTCATCAGATAAATTGATCTCTTCATCATCCGACGCAGATTCATCAAGATTGATTTCTTCAATATCTACCTAACCGTCCGCTGGGTGAATGGGTAATGGATCATCATCAACATCAATAATGGGAGCTTGTAACTCCAAATATTCATCATCTTGAAATGGTGGAGATATACTTGATGGTGGTGCGTTGGAGGGAACATCTACGTTCGATCTGGCATTTATCTTACAAACTGACAACCAATCACTCTTCGACCGATTCAAACTTGAGTATGAGCAATAGAATACTTGGGTTGCCTGGGTAGCCAACACAAATGAATCCTCTCCTACATATCTACATCCTTGGTGCACGGATATCATTTTATAAGCAGGATGGACCATTGTCCCCCTGTGTTGACGTATCGAACCATTCACACTTGAAAAATATCATCTTCTTAATTGGAAGATCAGGATATTCAACCTCCACAACCTCCAACAATCTCCCGTAGTAATCACTCTCATCGGTGGTGTAATTAGTGCCTTTAACACACACTCCAGTACTCCACAATTGATTATGGCTCTTCGGGACCCATGTGACACCGTGTGAAACTTGTACCTATTCACGAAGTAGCCATGACAAGTACTAATCCTACGTGACGGACCAACTCTTCATCCAAAATATCTTCAGTTTATTCATATCCATATGTAACACCCCGGAAAAATATAGTATTGTTTTATAGCTAGAAATTTTATGAAATTAGAACCCAAATCATTATGGCTAGTTAATTATGGGCTTAGAGGTACAATAAGACTAAGAAAAGTCTCGATCTTAGTTGAGCCTCTAAGTTAAAATTTGAATTTATATTATAAAAGTAGACGTTATTGGGATCATTTTGATACCAAGATCATCCAATTCGGACTTCATTTGACTTCCAATAGAATTTATTTCATTAACACTTTGAAATCAAATTATTCTACCAAGTCCAATTTAAGCTCATTCTATTTATCAAATTATTGATGTATGGTTATTTATTTATAAGACTAGTAATTTGGATAAATTCCAAATTTCTCCAATTAATTTTTACCATTTGAGAATTATTTCAATAGGATTAGGATACACATATACATGAGTAAGTTGGTTGTGAAAAGAAAGAGATAATAATAATAATAATAATAATAATAATAATAATAATAATAATAATAATAATAATAATAATAGTAACCAATAATAATTTGTCATATGGGAAGCAAATGAAGTGAATTAGTGGATTTATTGTACACGTGTGTGATGTATGTGATTTTGTGTGTGTAAATATATATATATAATAGGGGGATCGGCTATGATAAAAAAAGAAGAAGAAGAAAAGATTAGTCATGTACACTTGTAATTAATTGATATAGCAACTGTACATATGTATACGTGTGACTTCCTAAATGCATCTATATAAATATATAATTGTAGGTGGCTTGAGATAGAAGTCAAGAGAAGTAAACAAAAAAAAAAAGAGAAGAGAAAATCGAAAGACAAAAAAAAAGAAAGAAAAAAATCAGAAGCAAAAACGTGAAAAAAGGAAATTGAAGAAGAAAAACTAGGAAGAAAAAAAAGAAAGAAAAGGAAGTGAGTTTTTACTTTTTGATGTTTTTTTTAATCCAATATTATTTAATTTATTTAATCTCGAATTTGGCCGTAAAATATTAAATGAATCTAATTTTCAAATTCATATTCTTTGATTCCTAGTTTAGTATTTGAGAATTAAATTGGGTTTTTCTGAAAGTGTTATTTAGCCCTATAATTTCTAAATGTTATATTTTTCCTAAAAGAAATTCTAAATATTATAATTCTCTTCTAAATGTTAAATCAAACTTCATAGCCATTGAAGTCAGTTCAATTCATCTTTATCCCTATTCAATTCTGTTCTCGAAGTCTGATAAATTCTCAAATAAAATCACTAACTTGATTCGATCCGTCAAATGCGTATTATTCGCCCATTTGACTCTATTTCAATTCCAAAGGATCCCAAGGCATAGGAAATTCTTATTTAAGTTATTTAGGATCTAAGTGATTACCTTATTGGCCTATATTAGGATTCTAAGTTAGAAATTTTAATTTTATAGGTCGAGACGATCAAGAAGCATAGCAGCATCACATAAAAATTACACTGCACTTTGAGACCATCCAGGTGGGTTTTTCTATAACTCACAACTATATTTTTAAATTCGTCCATGAAAAGCATGTTAAATGTTTTAATAGCATTGTTTACGCAATGATTGGATGTTATGAGACTTCATGCACAGAGGAATTCCGACTTACAAGCATAGACGATTTACTTTGTGACTAAATGTCTAGATAAGTAACCGTAAAGTATCATGTGATCACATTGGGTCTCTTATCCAATAAAGAAGAATAAACTATGTTATAAAGTATGTTCATGGTTATTTTCCATGATTTATGCAGTATAACAGTTTTAAAGCATGAAAGTTTGTCTTGGACGAATGTTAATGCCCACTGAGTGTTTTCTGGCACTCAACCCAAATATTTTTAAATATTTTCAGGTCCTGGAGATTGAGCTGGTTGATGATGAGCTGTTGGTTTGAGTTTTGATGGTTAACCCTTATGTGGTTTTTGCTTAAAACCATCTTTAAACTTATGTTTGTATATTAAATATTAAATGCTTTCGTTGATACTCTGCAAAACCTTTAAGTTTGAAAGTTGTTACCCCCGTGGTCAATTTTGACTGTATATATACAAATATTTTGAATGTATATAAGGGTTGACCGTGGTGCTTTTAAATGTGTGGCCTGTTCAGCTATATATATTTCTTGTTAACAGGTCATTTGTTTATGTGTGAGTTTGTGATTTCGAAAAGCCTTGTTGAAAGCTGACTTTGAAAGCACCTGAATGTGTGATTCGAATATTTTTAAGTTGAGGTACTGCCCGTTTACAAATTAATTGTAAAGTTAATTTAATTTCTTGAAAAATATTTATCATGTAAGCATGTACGTACGTCTTTTGGTGACGTTTTGGTCCTAGTGGGACTAGGGCGTTACAGGTGGTATCAGAGTAGGTCTACGTGATTGTAGGCCTGTGATGCTTTCAAAATTGAAATGTTTTGAGTATTATGTTGTTGAATTGGTTACCCAAAACCCAGCAACTATCGTCTCGCCAGGCTTACTCCGGGAAGATACTAAAGTTCATGTTTTGAATTTCTTTAGTGCTCTTATGAAAAGTATATGTATATGATTGTATGCATGATATACAAATGCAAGTGATCTCAATGTGTGATTTAAAGCATGGTGGAAAGTATGATTTAAGCATTGAGAAAGTTATGTTCTACAAAGCATGGTTATCAGTGTTTTCATGTCAAATCCATTTGATGCATAAACATCATCTGAGCTAGTTTTAGACAAGAACTTAGCTGGGATTTAAACATAGATGCACTGAACATAAGTATCTAGTTTGACTTTAGAGCTTCTTTAGCTCACTGGAATTTATGATATACGAATCTAAGTGCATTGTATCGTTGTCTTAGAATCTTATAACTGTATTTGTCGATCAAAAGAATTTGATGTATGAAATATGTGTATAGGATGCCGCCAAGACGTCAAAATAATCAGGCTCAAAATCCTCCACAAGAAGATACGGCACATGTTATCGCTCAGTTTCGAACATATCAACCTCCGACCTTTAATGGTCAGGGTGAACCAACTGAGGCTGAAGAATGGCTACGAATAATGGAACGTACATTTGCCTACATGGTGTGTACCGACTCTCAGGGAATCGTATATACAATCTTCCAGCTCACTGGTGACGCTGATCATTGGTGGGAAATGCACAAGAGGTCAATGACACCTGCACAATTTGCAAATATGACCTGGGAGGATTTCAAGCAAGCTGTTATGCGGAAGTTTGTTCCCATGTGTTATCGGGATCAGAAAGAAACTGAGTTCTTACAATTAACTCAGAAAAATATGACCGTGAATGATTATGAACGGAAGTTCAATCAGTTGTCTAGGTATGCTCCACACCTGACAGACACTGATGAGAAAAAAGCTCATAGATTCAAAAGAGGCTTACGAACTGAGATCAACAGTATCATAGCGGGGCGCGGTATGACCACGTATGCTGAAACTCTCGAACGAGCTCAAGATGTGGAATCCTCACTTCATAAGCATGAGAACAAGGTTGATGAGCTGAAGGGGAAAAGAAAGTGGGATGATAACAAGAATAAGGATCGCAGTTTTGACAAAAAGGCTAGAATGAGAGGAGGATCAAATCCTAAAGCACAACAAGAAAAACCATTATGTCAAATTTGTGGAAAGAAACATAATGGTGAATGTATGAAGGAAAGGAATGTGTGCTATAGGTGTTGGCAACAAGGGCATATGGCATATAATTGCCCAATGAATAAGGGAAAAGAAGTGGCTAGGTCAGGTCAACCTCCGGCAAGAAATGCTCGAGCCTTTGCTCTCAATCGACAAGATGCTGCACGTGAGCCTGGAAATATGGCAAGTATGATTAGCATATCAAATATGTATGTACTTGCATTATTTGACACTGGAGCTTCGCATTCATTTATATTTGCCGCATTATGCTCTAAGCTAAAACTGACTAAGGAAAAACTTAGTGAGGCCTTAGAAGTAAGTATACCTTCGGGGATGTAATACCCTGAAAATTTTATTATCTAAATTTAATTAGGAATATGTATATATATATCTAATAGTTAGAATAAGTGAAATATCTAAAAAATTTTGGTATTAAAAATATATATAGTATATGGTAACCATAAGAATAATTTAGGGAAGAAAACCGATCCTTCTAGGTCACATTTTTAGGTAACGTGTGCCAATTGAGTTTATATATATATATATATATATATATTTACATAGTAATATCTGCATTTGTATATTTAATTATTTGAGAGTTTAATTAATTTAGGACATCCAAAGATCATTTTAATCAAAATGAGACTTTTGTACTAAGTAAAGTGAGCTTACATAAGACACTATAGAGGTGCTATAGTGATTACAACATTATGTAAGTTATATATATATATATATATATTGGATTTCTTTAATAAGATATATGGTATAGAGATATGTATGCACAAGAATATATGTGATTAAATAAAAAAATTATTATTATGATTACACATAAGTGTAATAGGTGGCAATCTTTGGAGCATACATATATATAGTAATTACACGTGTAACAATAGAGATAGTAATCTTTAAATTATGTTAGGCAATAGTTATTAACAACTAAATAAAAAAAAATAATAATAAAAATCCTATTATCATCATTCGGGAACTTGAAGGGAACAATAATTAAGAAACTTTTGTGAATTAAGGTTAGTGCTCGATTTATGGGTTTTAAGTATCTTGTTATATAATTTCTTTTAGGCTTTGTAACAAATAATAATAATAATTGTGTAATATTATTAACTTGCAAGTTTCCTCTGTTGCATATTAATCACTAATTTTGTTTATTTCTACTAATTTTGGGTATTATTTGAATAGTTCAAGTGTATATTCAATTAAAAGAGTGAGAGTGAATGTACTTTTGTTAATCAAGTGATTTATTGGATATCTATTAATAATCAAGCTATTGAGTTACTTTATTCTATTTAGTAATACAAATAGTGAACAGGTCATTTTAATTTCATGCTATGTATTAATTTATGTTACGGTTATATATATATATATATATATATATATATATATATTCGTGTAAAGTGCCGTGTGTTTCACGATTTTATAATTGAAACTATTATCTAATCATATTTCTTTGCTATAATTCTTAAGGCAGACATATGAAACTAACGGCAATAGTGCTACTAATTGTTATTACTTGAATAGAATATATATTAATGGTAAATAATTAAGTAATTTGATTTTCCATTTTGTAGATATTAAGCATGGATTAGATTATATGATTTTGAATATTAAGTGTCTTGTTATTAAAAATATAAGCACGACATATTGGTTAATTGTTAGTATGTTTGATTAAAAATATGCATCTAGTTGTTCTGTAAATTAATTAATGTTCAAAGTAGTTCAATATTTTAAAATTATCAGATTATGGTAATGTGCATATGTTATATTTTCTATAGGTTAAGGCAATGGATGTAATTAGGTATCAATAGTAATTAGTGAATTAAAATTTCTATTTGTGAAATAACTATTATTTTAAATGTCTAATAAAATAATAGAGTTGATAAAATATATAATAAAAGGAATATTAGGGATTAAGTCTTTGAGATGGGTCATTTAGTTAAACTAAACAAAGATTGATTATTGTAGGCCTAGAAGAGCTAGCAGAACCTGAGCAAAACCAACTCAGAATTTAAAAGCTTATCTTCTATCCAGGTGGGCTATTATATTTTTGTAAATTGTATCTTTCGAGCTATTAAGCTCTGCTTTGTTAAAATTGCATATGTGACTATCTGTGTTAAATATTTACGTGCTACTGTATGTTGTCGGAGTCTCATAAACCAGCGCTGTGTCAATGTGAGTAGCTACAGTATGCATGCATTATTTGTCCTGCCCTACTCCCTGTCGGTGAGACTAAAATGAAACACTTATGGGTTATACTCATTGGGTATACTTGGCCATACTCAACTTTACGCATGGTGATGTAGTACGGGTTGCGGGCAGTGACTGGTTACACTCTTAAGCGCTTCACGATAAAATATTTTGGTGAACTTAGGTTGCTTTAAATTTTAAAACCTCCTAAGCTTCACTACCTGCATGAGCGCAGATAGATTACTTTAATAAAATGATTTGCATAACTTGAATTGTAAAAACTTACCCACTGAGTGCACTAGTACTCAGCCCAAATATTTTAAAATATTTTTTAGGTCAGTAGGCTGGCGCGTGGAGGTGATGATGCTGAGAGATGGGATTTTATTGTTTATGTATTTTCCCATTGTCTCTTTTTGTTAATTATTCTGTTGATAATGAAGTCTCCACGCTTGTAATATCCTTTTGTTAAACACTAAGAACTCTGATCTTGGTGTTATGAATATGTATATATTATTATACAGCATGTTTGACTATTCTGAGTCTTCTGTTGAGATTTTATTATTCAAGTTACCCCTTTTCTTTCCCGCTTCTTAATTCCAACCCCCGTGGCGTCCATTCCCACGGTCTTTCGGGACCGGGGCGCTACAGAGTGGTATCAAAGCAGGTCTTGCAACTCTGCAAACCTGTTGGGTCAACTTATTTTGTTTTTCTTTTTCATTAAATTCCCATGTGATATTATATAAGCCCTCAGCTCGTCACTCACGCAACAGCCAAAAGGTACGCATATTTTTATGCGGTTTTTAGATTTTAAAAGTTTATATTAATTGGTGAAATGTTAAGTTTGTTTGAAAATGAAAGATTGTGATTTGCTATGTTGGCGGGAATGCCTTGAAAGATTGAGTCTTATACTGATTACTTACTGGTTTTGAGAATGAAATATGATTGTGGGCATACTTATGAATGATTGAAATATGTTGATTGCACACATTGATAGTTGATTTGTATTTGATGTTTGTGCTCTAGATGAGTATTTTGACTTGGAGTTTGAGAACTTAAGATGAATTTAGCCTGTAGTTGTTGAACTTAGGCTAAACTTGTAAGAATTTATGAAAATGGTTGAACATAGACTGATTGAGAAATTATGCTAAGTAGATGGCAGGATGGCATGTGAGACCTCGAAAGAGGTGTCGTACTCGTGTGACGATGGATGAGCGGATAGAGAGGTTTCGTGCATGTATTAGTAGACCAGAGGAGGATGTGCCAGAGTTCATCGCACGTTTTGTGACTTTATGGATGACTGTCTCGGGTAACGGTGGTATTACAGAGGTGGAGGCTATGGCGAGATATATTATTGGACTACCTCAAGCTTGGAGACCATGGGCTGCAAGAGTTGCTGATATTTTCTCAGAGAGATCTCCGCCTACCTTTGTAGAGAAAGTCTATTTCTCGAGATTCTTCACTTATGTGCTACGAATTTGGGCAGATAGACGATGTGTGGCTCCACAATTACCCACAGTGGAGGAGGATATGGATATGTTTAGAGTACCATTTACATCGGTCTTACCAGCGGAGAGGACGATCGAGATGGATCGTTCAGCACCACCTGCACCACAGTCGCCACTTATCACGGTAGCATCGCATGATGATGAGGCCGGTCCATCTGGGACCCAGTTAGAGCCCATCGCAGAGGAGGACCCGGAGGAGAATCCCGATGAGGAGCCTATGGAAGTAATTGATGGATCTATGACGCTCCACTTTCGACATGATTTCGATACGGAGGGGCATCCGGGGCACTGGTATATTCCGTCGTCTCCATAGATATATGTTTAGTTGTAGTAGTTTGAGTAGTCTAGTATATGCTGACGCTGGCATTTTGTTGTATCATTAGCTCAGTAGCTTTTGTTAGTCGGAAACGTTGTCGTTGTTATAAGACCGTTCCAACATGAGGCACTTGGTAGTTAGCCTCTTTTTGACTTAGTGGACTAGACGGTATATTATATTTTTGGCAGATGTATAGATGATGTATGTGTGGTAATCGACTCTTTTATATAAAAGTTCCGTTTCAGGATATCTTTTAGATTTATATATGCGTTGTATATATATTCTTGGAAGGCTTTGTATATATATTTCATTTTCTTTGTGAGATGTGTGGTTATTATCTTTATTTTTTTTTCTTTTTGAATCTTTACGCAAGTGTTGATCGATTGGAGATTTGACTAGTTGCAGAATGCCAAGAGGAAGACCAAGAAATGTGAACTTGGCAGTACCGGAAGTACCGAATATTCCGCAAGGTCAAGGACCACAAATTGAAATGGAGTTTAGACGCCATAATCCCCCAACTTTCAATGGAGAAGGGGATCCACTCACAGCCGAACGTTGGGTTCGAGCACTTGAAAAGATATTTGGGTTTTTGCATTGTAGTGATAAAGAAAGGGTGGCCTGTGCCCTGTATCAACTTGTGGATGATGCAGATTTCTGGTGGGAGTCAGTTCGAAGGACAATATCTGATGCAGATTGGGAAGTGTTCACTTGGTATAACTTTAAGACGATCTTATATCAAAAATACATACCGGCTCATTATCAGCATCAGAAGGCTAATGAATTCTGGAATCTCAAACAGGGGAGCAAATCAGTCGCAGAATATGATTTGCAGTTTAATAGGTTATCTCGATACGCACCACAGACCGTAGACACAGAAGCAAAGAGAATTGAAAAATTTCACATGGGTTTGAAACCAGAGATAGGCACTGCATTGATCGAAAAGGATGAAGCAAACTATGGTCAAATACTGAGTTGGGCACTTAGTATTGAGGCAATGCAAGGAACACCAAAGGCTTCACCATCTCAACCAGTAGCTGGAGATCAGAAGGGAAAACGAAAGTGGGATGGACCACAACGAGGTTATCAAGGGAAGAATTTTCAGCATAACTATCAAGGAGGAAGGAACTTTGGACCAAGGCCTGCAGGGCAAGTGAATGTTGCACCAAAATCTCAGGGCTATCAAAGAAATTCACCGTTGTGTGCAACTTGTAACAGATATCACTTTGGGCCATGTGTCCAATGCTATCGATGTGGTCGACAGGGTCATTATGCTAATAAATGCCAACAAAATTCTGGAGCACAAGAACAGCACCAGAGGCCACAGTTCAGACAGGACATGAGAAATATGAGACCACAAGGTGGAGGAGGTCGAGTGAATAACAACAACAATAGAAGTAATCCCAGACCTCAGCAAAATCAAAATCAAGGTCCTCGTGCACCACAACAAGCCAGAGCGTATGCTCTCAACCAGCAAGAGGCAGCTGGAAATCCTGGAAATTTGGTAGGTATGATTAGTTTGAGCGATATACCTGTGCTTGCTTTATTTGATACTGGAGCTTCACATTCCTTTATATCTAGAGATGTATGTAAAAGTATTAATCTAGAGCTAGAATTAGCAGAAGAAGCCCTAGCAGTAAGCATTCCTTCAGGGCAAACACTTTTAGCCGATTGTGTTTGTAAGAACTTAGACTTGGTAGTAGGTGAAAAGAATTTCACAACTGATCTCTATGCTCTTGAGATGCGGGACTTTGACATTATACTTGGGATGGATTGGCTAACAAAGGAGAGTGCAACAATACGCTGCCACGAGAGAGAGATAATATTTCAGAAGCTAGGCGAGGAAGAAGTGAAGTTTTATGGAGCAAAAATGGGAAATATAATTCCCATCATTTCAGCATTAAAGTTTGTAAAGTTGTTACAAAAAGAAGATTGTCAGGCGTTTTTAGTAAACCTTGTAAGCAAGAAAGAAGAAGGTTTAACAGTAGGTCAGGTACCAGTGGTACGGGAATATGAAGATGTATTTCCAAACAATTTGCCAGGTCTGCCACCAGACAGACAAGTAGAGTTCACCATAGACCTAGAACCGCGAGCAGCACCGGTATCCAAAGCCCCATATCGGTTAGCACCGAATGAGTTACAAGAGTTAAAAGTGCAACTAGAAGGATTATTGGAATTAGGTTTTATAAGACCCAGTGTATCGCCTTGGGGAGCACCGATTCTATTCGTCAAAAAGAAGGATGGTACTATGAGAATGTGCATCGACTATCGGGAGTTGAACAAGTTGACAGTGAAGAACAAGTATCCACTTTTGAGGATAGATGATCTTTTTGATCAGTTGACTGGTGCAAAAATCTTTTCCAAGATTGATCTACGATCTGGGTATCATCAAGTTAAAGTAAGAAAAGATGATATACCCAAGACTGCATTCCGAACAAGATATGGCCACTATGAGTTTCTAGTGTTGCCCTTTGGGTTAACCAATGCACCTGCAGTCTTTATGGATTTAATGAATCGGGTTTTCCATGACTATTTGGATAAGTTTATGTTGGTCTTTATTGACGACATACTGATCTACTCAAGAAATGAAGAAGAACATGAGAAACACTTGCGACTAGTGCTAGAAACACTAAGGAGAGAAAAGTTATATGCCAAATTCAGCAAGTGTGAATTTTGGCTAAATGAAGTAATGTTTCTCGGACACATTGTGTCAGCAGAAGGGATCAAAGTGGATCCTGCAAAGGTTGAGGCAGTGAAGAAGTGGAAATCACCAACCAACATTCATGAGATAAGAAGTTTCCTCGGTTTAGCAGGATATTACCAGAAATTCATTAAAGATTTTTCAAAGATAGCAAGGCCAATGACACAACTTTTGAGGAAGAAGGTCATGTTTGAATGGACTGATGCATGTGAACAGAGTTTCCAAGAACTAAAGAGAAGATTAACAACTGCGCCAGTCTTAACCTTGCCAGAAGGAGTAGGAGGATTCGTGATATACACTGACGCGTCTAAATTAGGTTTAGGATGCGTGCTGATGCAAAATGGGAAGGTGATAGCATATGCTTCACGACAATTAAGACCTCATGAACTGAACTACCCAACCCACGATTTGGAACTTGCCGCCGTCATACATGCACTCAAGATTTGGAGACATTATCTTTATGGAGTAAAATGCGAGATTTACACTGACCATAAGAGTTTGAAGTATATCTTTGAACAGAAAGAGCTTAATATGAGGCAGAGAAGATGGTTAGAGTTAGTGAAAGATTATGACTGCACGATATACTACCATCTCGGGAAAGCAAATGTAGTAGCCGACGCATTGAGCAGAAAGAAACAAGGAGTGATGGGATATCTACTCACAAATAAGGAGGAACTTGTGAGAGAAATAGAAAATATGGAATTAGAGTTGGTGTTTGCACCAAGCACTACAACAAGTATGATAGCCGTAGTGGTAGCCAAGCCAGAACTACGATCGATAATCGTAGAAGCTCAGCAAAAAGATGAACGATTGGAGAAGATAAGACAAAGAGTCAAAGCGGGCGAACCAAAAGAATTTAAGGAAGATAATGACAGAGCTTTAATGTTCCGTGACAGATTATGTGTCCCCAGTAATGACACATTGAAGCAAGAAATTATGAGAGAGGCTCATAATACTCCCTACATGGCACATCCAGGCAGCACAAAGCTATACAAAGACCTGAAGCAATATTTCTGGTGGAATAATATGAAAAGGGAGATAGCCACATTTATGGAGAGATGTTTAACATGCCAACAAGTAAAAGTGGTACATCAACGAACTTCGGGGTTATTGCAGCCGTTGGAAATTCCAGAATGGAAATGGGAGCATATAACGATAGATTTTGTGGTAGGCTTACCACGATCAGCGAAAGGAAACTCTTCAGTGTGGGTCATTGTAGATCGATTGACCAAATCAGCACATTTCGTGGCAATCAAAACAACAACGGAATTAAGCAAATTGATGCAAATTTATGTGAAGGAGATTGTTCGACTACATGGAATTCCAGTTTCTATCACGTCAGATCGTGATACTCGCTTCACATCAAGGTTTTGGAAGAGTCTTCAAGAAGCAATGTGAACAAAGTTGAACTTCAACACTGCTTTTCATCCTCAAATAGATGGTCAATCAGAGAGGACGATACAAATTCTGGAGGACATGCTACGAGGAGTTATGTTGGATGGAAACACAAGTTGGGAAGATGTTCTACCCTTGGTGGAGTTCGCTTATAACAACAGCTACCAATCAACTATAAAGATGGCACCATATGAAGCCTTGTATGGTCGCAAATGCAGATCACTCCTATACTGGGATGAAGTTGGAGAAAGAAAAATTTTGGGTCCAGAGATCGTGCAAACCACTGTCAAAATGATCGACCAAATTCGAGCAAGAATGAAAGAAGCACAAGATAGACAAAAGGCTTATGCAGACAAGCGCAGGACAAACCTAGAGTTTCAAGTTGGTGAAAAAGTTTTCTTAAAGGTATCTCCAACACGTGGTGTTGTGAGATTTGGAAAACAAGGCAAACTGAGACCAAGATTTATTGGTCCATTCGAGATATTAGAAAGAATTGGTGAGGTAGCTTACCGATTAGCTCTTCCACCAGACTTGTCACAAGTCCACGATGTGTATCACGTTTCAATGCTCAGGAAATACGTGTTTGACCCAGAACACGTTGTCAAAGAAAGTGAGTTAGTTCTACGTTTCGATATGTCGTACGAGGAAAAACCTCACGAAATTCTTGATAGAAAAGTTCAAGTCCTAAGAAGCAAGCAAATTCCATTAGTGTTTGTGCAATGGAATCATCATGATCCAACTGAAGCAACGTGGGAACTAGAAAGCAAAATGAGACAGCAATATCCTGAGTTATTCGAAGGTACGTGAATTTCGGGACGAAATTCTTTTAAGGGGGAGGAGTGTAATACCCCGAAAATTTTATCATCTAAATTTAATTAGGAATATGTATATATATATCTAATAGTTAGAATAAGTGAAATATCCAAAAATTTTTGGTATTAAAAATATATATAGTATATGGTAACCATAAGAATAATTTAGGGAAGAAAACCGATCCTTCTAGGTCACATTTTTAGGTAACGTGTGCCAATTGAGTTTATATATATATATATATATATATATATATATATATATATATATATATATTTACATAGTAATATCTGCATTTGTATATTTAATTATTTGAGAGTTTAATTAATTTAGGACATCCAAAGATCATTTTAATCAAAATGAGACTTTTGTACTAAGTAAAGTGAGCTTACATAAGACACTATAGAGGTGCTATAGTGATTACAACATTACGTAAGTTATATATATATATATATATATATTGGATTTCTTTAATAAGATATATGGTATAGAGATATGTATGCACAACAATATATGTGATTAAATAAAAAAATTATTATTATGATTACACATAAGTGTAATAGGTGGCAATCTTTGGAGCATACATATATATAGTAATTACACGTGTAACAATAGAGATAGTAATCTTTAAATTATGTTAGGCAAGAGTTATTAACAACTAAATAAAAAAAAATAATAATAAAAATCCTATTATCATCATTCGAGAACTTGAAGGGAACAATAATTAAGAAACTTTTGTGAATTAAGGTTAGTGTTCGATTTATGGGTTTTAAGTATCTTGTTATATAATTTCTTTTAGGCTTTGTAACAGATAATAATAATAATTGTGTAATATTATTAACTTGCAAGTTTCCTCTGTTGCATATTAATCACTAATTTTGTTTATTTCTACTAATTTTGGGTATTATTTGAATAGTTCAAGTGTATATTCAATTAAAAGAGTGAGAGTGAATGTACTTTTGTTAATCAAGTGATTTATTTGATATCTATTAATAATCAAGCTATTGAGTTACTTTATTCTATTTAGTAATACAAATAGTGAACAGGTCATTTTAATTTCATGCTATGTATTAATTTATGTTACGGTTATATATATATATATATATATTCGTGTAAAGTGCCGTGTGTTTCAAGATTTTATAATTGAAACTATTATCTAATCATATTTCTTTGCTATAATTCTTAAGGCAGACATATGAAACTAACGGCAATAGTGCTACTAATTGTTATTACTTGAATAGAATATATATTAATGGTAAATAATTAAGTAATTTGATTTTCCATTTTGTAGATATTAAGCATGGATTAGATTATATGATTTTGAATATTAAGTGTCTTGTTATTAAAAATATAAGCACGACATATTGGTTAATTGTTAGTATGTTTGATTAAAAATATGCATCTAGTTGTTCTGTAAATTAATTAATGTTCAAAGTAGTTCAATATTTTAAAATTATCAGATTATGGTAATGTGCATATGTTATATTTTCTATAGGTTAAGGCAATGGATGTAATTAGGTATCAATAGTAATTAGTGAATTAAAATTTCTATTTGTGAAATAACTATTATTTTAAATGTCTAATAAAATAATAGAGTTGATAAAATATATAATAAAAGGAATATTAGGGATTAAGTCTTTGAGATGGGTCATTTAGTTAAACTAAACAAAGATTGATTATTGTAGGCCTAGAAGAGCTAGCAGAACCTGAGCAAAACCAACTCAGAATTTGAAAGCTTATCTTCTATCCAGGTGGGCTATTATATTTTTGTAAATTGTATCTTTCGAGCTATTAAGCTCTGCTTTGTTAAAATTGCATATGTGACTATCTGTGTTAAATATTTACGTGCTACTGTATGTTGTCGGAGTCTCATAAACCAGCGCTGTGTCAATGTGAGTAGCTACAGTATGCATGCATTATTTGTCCTGCCCTACTCCCTGTCGGTGAGACTAAAATGAAACACTTATGGGTTATACTCATTGGGTATACTTGGCCATACTCAACTTTACGCATGGTGATGTAGTACGGGTTGCGGGCAGTGACTGGTTACACTCTTAAGCGCTTCACGATAAAATATTTTGGTGAACTTAGGTTGCTTTAAATTTTAAAACCTCCTAAGCTTCACTACCTGCATGAGCGCAGATAGATTACTTTAATAAAATGATTTGCATAAATTGAATTGTAAAAACTTGCCCACTGAGTGCACTAGTACTCAGCCCAAATATTTTAAAATATTTTTCAGGTCAGTAGGCTGGCGCGTGGAGGTGACGATGTTGAGAGATGGGCTTTTGTTGTTTATGTATTTTCCCATTGTCTCTTTTTATTAATTATTCTGTTGATAATGAAGTCTCCGCGCTTGTAATATCCTTTTGTTAAACACTAAGAACTCTGATCTTGGTGTTATGAATATGTATATATTATTATACAGCATGTTTGACTATTCTGAGTCTTCTGTTGAGATTTTATTATTCAGATTACCCCTTTTCTTTCCCGCTTCTTAATTCCAACCCCCGTGGCGTCCATTCCCACGGTCTTTCGGGACCGGGGCGCTACAGGGGAGGATCTTAATTGCTGATCAAATATGCAAAAATATAGATGTGAACCTTGGGTATAGATCACTAAGTGCAGACCTACATGTTTTAGATTTTAGAGACTTTGATATTATCCTCGGAATGGATTGGTTAGAGACTAACCATGCCACAATTAAGTGTCTTGAAAAGGAGCTAACCTTCAATAGACCGGAAGAGCCGGAATTCACTTTTCATGGATCAAAGTTGGGAGCTATAGTAAGAGTTATTTCTGCAATGAAAGAAATGAAGATGCTTAGAAGGGAAGGATGTGAATCGTTCTTAGTAAGTTTGATAATGAACAAATCAGAGAAGGTGACAATTGATGATGTACCTGTGGTGCGGGATTATAAAGACGTGTTTCTAGAGGACTTTCCAGGTCTGCCTCCAGACAGACAGGTTGAGTTTACGATAGACTTGCTTCCAGGAGCTGCTCCAGTATCAAAAGTACCGTATCGCATGGCACCAAAGTAGTTAGAAGAGCTAAAGGTTCAACTACAGGAACTCTTAGATAAGAGTTATATTCAACCCAGTGTCTCACCATGGGGAGCACCCGAGTTATTCGTTAAGAAGAAAGATGGAACACTTCGAATGTGCATAGACTACAGAAACTTGAACAAATTAACTATCAAGAACAAGTATCCACTTCCCAGAATTGATGATTTATTTGACCAATTGAAGGGAGCAGGTGTATTCTCCAAGATTGATTTAAGGTCTGGGTATCATCAGCTTAAAATTCGAAAGGAAGATATACCCAAGACTGCATTTCGTACATGCTATGGTCACTATGAGTTTATAGTGATGCCTTTTGGTCTTAGCAATGCACCTGCAGTTTTTATGGGTTTAATGAATCGAGTTTTTCACCTATATCTGGATAAATTTGTAATCGTCTTCATCGATGATATACTGATATATTCCAAGAATGAATAACAACACGTTGAGCATTTGAAAATTGTGCTAGACACACTACGAAGGGAAAGACTTTATGCCAAATTCAGCAAATGTGAATTTTGGTTAAAAGAAGTAGTATTTTTGGGACACATTGTCTCAGATCAGGGCATTGAAGAGGATCCTGCCAAGGTGAATGCAGTTAGTGAATGGAAAACCCCGACAATCGTACATGAGATACGTAGCTTTTTGGGTCTAGCTGGGTATTATAGAAGATTCATTGAAGGATTTTCGAAGATAGTGACGCGCGGCCGTTTCGCGCTCAAAATAAATTTGTAATGCTCCTGTGCCCACAGCGAGCGTAGCTAGCTTGTGAGTATGGGTCAATCCCACAGAGAGCTGATGTGATTCCACCTTCGAGTCACCAATCAAAAAGGGGGGTTTTGTGTTGTCACTGTACTAAAAGTAAATCTGTAAAATAACACTAAAAGAAAATATCAAATAACAAAAGGTTCTGGCATTTGAACTAGAATTTGGTTTAAGTATAAAAATGCTCGATCATGGGCACACCGATTTTCATACATGTTAGGTCACCCAGTTATGGAGACCGGATTCCTCACTGCATCTCCTCATTCATCCTTTCGTTTTAGGTTCAAAAACGATTCCTCGTCAAGTGAATCCCTAACCTATCATCCACCCCCCGGTTCCCCTAAGAGATGTAAATGAATAGACAGCAGTGTGCCTCTAGACGAACCCACATCTGTTGTGTTTACTGATTCCTCATGTGCCCACAACAACCCATCGATTGCCTTATTACTATATGAATCAACACACAGTCACGATTCGCCAATTCAATTAATAGTGGTGTGCCCTCTACGCCTAATGAGTGATCAGCCACATTGGGCATTTCAGACACACACTCACGTGGAACAGGTTCAAGAATCGACAAAAATCCAACATGCATTACTATGCCCATTTCGGCCTCATGAGTCCAGATTTGTACTTAAACCATTTTCATTGTTCAAACACCATAAATAAAGATCTAGCCAAGCAGGCTAGACATAATCAAAATAGCAGAAATTAAAGACATAATTATAAAGAAAACTTACGAATTTATTAGGTAAAAATCTCAACTCCAACGATGAGAAACATAAACATAATCCTAAGTTCCAATGGCTTAAGGCCTATTGGATTGTTTGTGGCTGCCTAAGCAGCATATGAAAATGAAATGCAGTAAAGTAAAATTGTAGCAATGTTTTTGACTTCCAAAACTTGCATTTCCAGAAAATAAAACTAGCTTAAATAGTTACATTTTTGATTTAGAGTTTCCCCAACAAACTGGGGTCTTCACTGGCTTCCGGATCCAGCGTGCCCCATCTTGATCTGTTTGGATAAGTCTTATCCATTTTGTTGACCAAATCCCTATTTTTTAGGGATTGACTTTATCACTTCATCTCCAAGCCTCCAGCAATCCTTCTCCATATATCTCTTAGTTTCCACGCCTCTTAGGAGTCCAGCTTATCACCAACTCTTATTCGGATATGCAACCATTCTTTACGCCTCTAACTTCCAACAGAATCCCGAATTTCCCATGAATGCCCATTCTGGCCTGTTGTCGAGTCTGTATGAGTAATGTGGGCACGACATCATCTGGTCAGCTCCATCCATTTCTGATATGCCCATTCTGCCTCCCAAATGTAGGATGGATGCTGACGAAGTTCCTTGTGCCTCTAAATGTGGTTTATGGCGATGAAGATAATCATGAATAATTGGGCATAAGATGCCCCTTTCTCCAGACTCGCCTTCTGAAATGCCCTTTGACCGCAACCTGGTTCTTTTTAACTCAAAACAGACTAAAAAGGACATATATATCGAATAATATGCCCATAAAAACACGAAATAAATGGACTTATCATACCCACACACTTTAGACATGATTGTCCTCAAGCATGGGATGCAACGCGTCCAGGAAAATAAAATAAAAGAAAGAGAAAAGAAACAGACTCACAAAAACCAAGCATGCAAACTGTTAATCAGTGTGGGCACATCAACTTTAATTTTCCATCAAAATTGCAAAGTTCCAGCATACCAAAAATAGATCAAAAATGAGTTTAGTTTGGTAATCCTCACAAACTCTCTTCACTCAGTGTTTAGGCTCAATTCAATGCATTTTGTACATATTCGTCCCATAAGCTTGATAAAGTTCTACTGTCAATCTCGAGTAACCATAGATGCATAAGTATCAATAGGGCTTTTTAGGCTATAATGGGCATTTCATGTAAGGTGGGGTTTTATTTCTGTACAGACCCCCCATTTTTCATTTAATCGATTACCCTTATGTGCCATGTTCGGACAATAAATATTTTTTTATCTGGGCATTCTGAACACTTAAGACTAGGGGGAATTTATTCTCTTTTTTTTTCTTTTTATCATATATTTTTTATCCCCCCTATCTTTTCCTGACCTTTTCACATATATCCCCCAACAATTCTGCCTCCCTTTTTCTTTTTCTGTTTTTTCAGACTTTTGTGATGCCCTGGCTATATATTATCATCCCAAACAAAAAAATCTGCCAGGGCATTTCATAGGCTCAAAAGGGCTGCAAGGCTGAGTTGCTGGTGGGTCAATTTATATCATGGTGGCTCAGCAAAAGATGGTCTATATCATCTACATATGCATCAACAATTTCAAGATCCTTAAGCAGAACAATGGCAAGTTCTAGAACTCCTAAGCACAGAATGTTCACACATGAAGAAAAGAAAGCTGTGAAGTAGGCATACAACATTAGGCTCAAATCTTCCCAGGGCATGCAAAACTCTTTCATCATCCCTATCGTACTGTGGGCATGCTGATTTTGAAAAAGCAATTAATTTGAATATATCAAAGGCAATGGCCACACGAACTCACAGAAAGCATGCTTAACAGAGACACTGACCACTAACGCACTTTGCATGAGGCAAAGTGTTTAAACAGACTCAACAAAAAAACAAAACAACAAACTAAAATGCCCCCACCCACACACTTTGCATTAGGCAAAGTGGGTGAAACAAGGGCGACACACAAACAACAAAATAAAAATAAAACAAAAAACCTAATCTAAAGACAGAAAGAACCAGGATTAGTCGGTTGCGGGCGTTGGGTAAGAGAACCCAACGTGTTTGAAATAGGCCTTCAGGGCTGCCTCCATGCGGGTCAACTTTTCATTAGTCTGAAACTGGGCATTCTCCACCATCTCCAATTTCCTCTCCGATCCTAACCTGCAGATCACATCTTTTTCCAAAACAAACGTAAAATTGCTCCTAAACTAGTTTAATTAACTGGAAAATTTATTTAAATAAATTAAAAAAAATAAAAATAAATAAAACCTGGGTTGCCTCCCAGTAGTGCCTTAGTTACTGTCGTGGGCACGACACTTCTCTGTTCAAGTATTACTGGGCTCCGCGAGCCATATTGCTCTTTCTTCAAGGTCGGTGTGCCCTAGGTAAGGTTTCAGTCTGGGCCCATTTACTTTGAAATGCCTTCCTGTTTTCAGATTTTTCACTTCTATTACCTTATTAGGAAATTCAGCATGCACTTCAAATGGCCCGACCCATTTGGTCTTTAGACTTCCTCCCATGAGCTTGAATCTGGAATGATAAACCAATACTTGTTGCCCTCGAGTGAACCTTTTCCATTTCACAACCTGATCATGGAGTCCTTTCATTCTTTCTTCATAGAGAATATCATCATCATAGACTTCCATGCCCTTTTCTTCTGATTCTTGGGTCTGGAACTTTTTGTTGGGCACAACTTGCTCTCCATTAAGCTTCTGAATGCCCCATGGTGGCTTGTGTTCCAACTTCGGTGTTGGCATAATAGAAGGCAGCATTATGTCACTATCGCTTCTTGTGTACACATTGTAATCCACTACTCCTAGTGGCATCTCCTTGAGTGAATCTTGCATCTTAACTGCATCTTGAATGCTATCATTTTCATCAAGGGCATCTCGATTAGCTAGTCCTTCCCATAATGCCCATTCCAGAGGTTCTCGATTGCTCATCATTGAGAGAGTGGGCTGGGATGGTGCATCAAAGAGATCCACAAAATTCACATTTTCCGTATCAGGTGGGTGCTTCATAGCTTCGAAAATGTTGAATGTAACTTTTTCTCCATCAAATTGGCACGTTAGTGTGCCCTTGTCGACATCAATTTGTGTGCGAGCTGTTTTCATGAAAGGTCTCCCCAACAAAAGAATTGATGATATTGTTGTTGTGCCCATATCAAGCACATAGAAATCCACTGGGAATATCATCTCATCCATCTTAACTAGCACATCTTCGATCAGCCCCTCTGGGTACACATTCGACCTGTCTGCCAACTGAATGACCACACGAGTTGGCTGCAGAGGTCCCAACTTTAATTGATTAAAAATTGACAAGGGCATGACGTTTATTGATGCCCCCAGATCCAGCATGGCCTTTTTGACCTTTTTTTCTCCAATGATGCACGGTATTGTGAACATGCCTGGATCATCACACTTCTTTGGTATCTTCTTCTGAATTACAACCGACACATTCTCTCCCACAAGGAACTTAGCATCATCCTTAAACCGTATCTTTCTGGTGCACAACTTTTTCAGAAAATGGGCATACCGCGGAACTTGTTTAATGAATTCAATTAGTGGAATGTTGATTTCCACTTTGCGGAAGATTTTCAGCATCTCACTCATCTCTTCTTCCTTCCTATTTTGTGCCAATTTACCTGGAAAAGGAGGTTTTCTTGCAATTTTCTGTTTCTCCCGAATGGGCTCCAGAGTAGGTTGACTGACTTCTTGTGCCCCATTCTCCGATGATTGTTCTCTTCTTGTGGGCACATCAGTTTCCATTTCAGTTGAGCAGACCACTTCCGGTAAATCCTTCCCACTCTTCAAGGTCACAACATTAACTTGTTCATGAGGGTTCTCCATTTGGGATGGAAGTTTACCAATTTTTATTTCCAATCTATGAACCGTTTTGGTTAATTGAGCAATTTGTTTGCTCATATGTGCAAAGTCCGCTCTTGTCTCTTGCTTAAATTTTTCATTCTCTTGCATAGCCTTCATGTTTTCTTCTGCCAAGGCTTGGACTAAATCTTCCAATCTCGATCTCATTTTTTCCTCTGGTGGTGGAGGTCGCATGGGTGGAGCATCTTCAGGCCTTTTCCATCTGAAGTCCTCATGGTCTCGCCAACCTGAATTATATGCTTCAGAGTGAGGATCATATCTCCACTGATAGTTGTTATTCCCTTCCACAATATTAACTTCTTGTATCTTCTCCTGCATTGGGCATTCGGTGGTAAAATGAAGCACACTTTTACACACCCCACATGGTCTGGGATTTCTTCTTGTGATTGCTACTATAACAGCCTTTCCAATTTGTTCACATAGCTTTTCAATCATGCTCTCATCATTGGATGATTTCCTAAGCGCATTTACGCTTCTTGTGCCCTCTCCGCCAAAATCTCGATTGTCTTCAGCCATCTCGGTCAGAATTCTAAAGGCTTCAGTTGGTTGCTTGTTCAATATGGACCCTCCACAAGATGCATTAACAATCGTCCTCTCATGTGGCCTCAAACCTCCAACAAAGTGTTGGATCAGATCATGATCAGTTATCTGGTGTTGTGGGCATTTTGCCAGAATATTCTGGAAACGGTCCTAGTAATCATAAAAACTCTCGTTCATGCCCATTTTCAGACTTCCGATCCTTCTTCTTATCTCTTAGACTCTGGAAGCTGGAAAATACTTCTCCAAAAAATTTTGTTGAAGTTTCCCCCACGTGGTCACGCTACCAGTCGGCAGACTGTACAAACCAGTCCCGTGCCCCATCTTGAAGAGTGAAGGGGAACGAGACCAGTCGAACATATTTTTCCTTTCCATGATCTAATGGTTGAGTTTGGCAAACCATCTCGAAATCTTGCAAATGCCTTTGAGGGTCCTCTCCAGCCATCCCATGAAATTTAGGCAAGATTTGGATGAAGCTTGCTTGCAGATCCCATGTCAGCGTGACTGCTGGGATCGTAATGCCCATTGGGCAAAGATTCATGTTAGTCGGAAAGACTAACTGTCTCAAAGTTCTTCCTTCGATATCCATATTATCAGCGTGGCCATTCTCAAATTGTTCTTCCTCCTCGTACCCTGCTTCTTCTCGATCTTCTGGTGGTGGTGTGGGTTCATGAGGTCTATTTGCAGCTCGGCGTGCCCTCTTCGCTGCTGCTCTGTTCTTCCTCGAAGATTTCTCTATCTCCGGATCGTATAATAAATTTTCTCCAGAAGAAGTCCTGGGCATCAACTTCTAGGCACACAAGCTTGAAAAGTAAAATCATTGGAAATCAGCTCTCTAGCAACGGCGCCAATTTTGATGCGCGGTCGTTTCACGCTCAAAATAAATTTGTAATGCTCCTGTGCCCACGAGCGTTGCTAGCTTGTGAGTATGGGTCGATCCCACAGAGAGCTGATGTGATTCCACCTTCGAGTCACCAATCAAAAAAGGGGGTTTTGTGTTGTCACTGTACTAAAAGTAAATCTGCAAAATAACACTAAAAGGAAATATCAAATAACAAAAGGTTCTGGCATTTGAACTAGAATTTGGTTTAAGTATAAAAATGCTCGATCATGGGCACACCAATTTTCATACATGTTAGGTCACCCAGTTATGGAGACCAGATTCCTCACTGCATCTCCTCATTCATCCTTTCATTTTAGGTTCAAAAGTGATTCTTCGTTAAGTGAACCCCTAACCTATGATCCATCCCCAGTTCCCCTAAGAGATGTAAATGAATAGACAGCAGTGTGCCTCTAAACGAACCCAGATCTGTTGTGTTTAAGGATTCCTCATGTGCCCACAACAACCCATCGATTCCCTTATTACTATATGAATCAACACACAGTCACGATTCGCCAATTCAATTAATAGTGGTGTTCCCTCTACGCCTAATGAGTGATCAGCCACATTGGGCATTTCAGACACACACTCACGTGGAATAAGTTCAAGAATCGACAGAAACCCAATATGCATTACTATGCCCATTTCGGCCTCACGAGTCCAGATTTGTACTTAAACCATTTTCATTGTTCAAACACCAGAAATAAAGATCTAGCCAAGCAGGCTAGACATAATCAAAATAGCAGAAATTAAAGACATAATTATAAAGAAAACTTACGAATTTATTAGGCAAAAATCTCAACTCCAACGATGAGAAACATAAACATAATCCTAAGTTCCAATGGCTTAAGGCCTATTGGATTATTTGTGGCTGCCTAAGCAGCGTACGAAAATGAAATGCAGTAAAGTAAAATTGTAGCAATGTTTTTGACTTCCAAAACTTGCATTTTCAGAAAAAATAAAACTAGCTTAAATAGTTACATTTCCGATTTAGAGTTTCCCCAACAAACAGGGGTCTTCACTGACTTCCGAATCCGGCGTGCCCCATCCTGATCTGTCTGGATAAGCCTTATCCATTTTGTTGACCAAATCCCTATTTTTTAGGGATTGACTTTATCACTTCATCTCCAAGCCTCCAGCAGTCCTTCTCTCATATATCTCTTAGTTTCCACGCCTCTAAGGAGTCCAGCTTATCACCAACTCTTATTCGGATATACAGCCATTCTTTACACCTCTAGCTTCCAACAGAATCCCGAATTTCCTGTGAATGCCCATTCTGGCCTGTTGTCGAGTCTGTACAAGCAATGTGGGCACGACATCATCTGGTCAGCTCCATCCATTTCTGATATGCCCATTCTGCCTCCCAAATGTAGGATGGATGCTGACAAAGTTCCTTGTGCCTCTAAATGTGGTTTATGGTGACGAGATAATCATGAATAATTGGGCATAAAATGCCCCTTTCTCCAGATTCGCCTTCTGAAATGCCCTTTGACCGCAACCTGGTTCTTTTTGGCTCAAAACAGACTAAAAAGGACATTTATATCGAATAATATGCCCATAAAAACACGAAATAAATGGACTTATCAATAGCAAGGCCTATGACCCAACTATTGAAAAAGGAGAACAAATTAAAATGGACTGATGATTGTGAGAGAAGCTTTCAAGAATTGAAAAAGAGGTTAGTCACTGCACCAGTACTAGCAATACCAGAATAATCAGAAGGGTTTGTGGTTTTCACGGACGCCTCAAAGCAGGATTTAGGTTGTGTTTTGATGCAAAATGGAAAGGTGATTGCGTATACGTCACGTCAGTTAAAACCACACGAGAATAACTACCTGACACATGATTTGGAATTAGCCACCGTGGTGCATGCATTGAAAATTTGGAGACACTATTTATATGGTGGAAAAGTGTGATTTACTCAGATCACAAAAGCTTAAAATATATGTTTGAGCGAAAGAGCTTAACATGAGGCAAAGAAGATGGTTAGAGCTGGTCAAAGATTATGACTGTTCCATCCAATATCATCCGGGAAAGGCAAACGTTATTGCTGATGCCCTAAGCAGGAAGAATCGAGTAGAATTGAGTTACCTGATAACTCAACAAGAACAAATCATCAAGGACTTTGCTAAACTTAGCATTGAAATTATAACTCCTCCAGATAGCATAAGCGTGCATATAGCAACGATGGTAATGAAGCCTAACTTGCGAGGCCGAATCATTGAAGCTCAACAAAAACATGACTATCTTGAGAAGATAAAAAGAAGAATAGGTCAAGGAGCCCCTGGTGAATTTGTGGTTGCAGACGATAATGCATTGATGCACGGGAATAGAATTTGTGTGCCACGAAATGAAGAATTGATAAGAGAAATTTTAGATGAAGCTCATTAAACGCTTTACACTGCTCATCCAGGGAGTACTAAAATGTATAGAGATTTGAGGATGACGTTCTGGTGGCGAAATATGAAGAGGGACATTGCAGTGTATGTTGAAAGATGCATGACTTGTCAACAAGTCAAGGCAGAACATCAAATGCCATCTGGATTGCTCAAACCCCTAGAAATTCCTGAATGGAAGTGGGAGCATATCACAATGGACTTTGTGGTTGGTCTACCAAAGTCATTACGTGGAAATCATGCCATATGGGTTATCGTTGACCGTTTGACTAAGTCAGCGCACTTCTTACCGGTCAAGATAACTTTAGGATTGGATAAACTAGCACAAATTTATGTAAGAGAAATTGTAAGACTTCATGGTGCACCTGTGTCAGTGATATCAGATCGCGATACGCGGTTCACGTCTAAATTTTGGCAAAGCTTACAAAATGCAATGGGCACAAAATTGAATTTTAGCACAGCTTTTCACCCGCAGACTGATGGACAGTCTGAAAGAACAATTTAGACCCTAGAAGATATGCTCAGGGCTGTAGTCATGGATCAAGAAGGAAGCTGGGAGGAATATTTGCCTTTAGTTGAATTTGCTTACAATAACAGTTTCCAAGCGACCATTGGAATGGCGCCTTATGAGGCTCTATATGGTCGAAAGTGTAGATCATCACTTTACTGGGATGAAGTTGTTGAAAGAAAAATTTTGGGCCCAGAAATTATACAGAAAACTGTTGAGGTTATTGAAAAAGTAAGACAAAGAATGAAAGAGGCCCAAGATCGACAGAAAATGTATGCAGATAAAAGAAGGAAAGATTTACAATTTCAGGTAGGAGATAGGGTGTTCCTGAAAATATCTCCTACAAGAGGCATTATGCGATTTGGAAAGAAATGAAAGTTGCGGCCCAGATACATTGGACCGTACGAAATTCTCGAACGAATCGGAGAAGTTGCCTACAAGTTGGCGTTACCGCCAAAGTTAGGAGGAATTTATGACGTGTTCCATGTTTCAATGCTTCGAAAATATATTTTCGATCCAAGTCACGTCATAAATCAGGAAGAAATAGAAGTAAATCTAGATCTGACATATGACGAGTTTCCTATAGCTATTCTCGAACGAAAAGTCCAAAAGCTGCGAAATAAAGAGCTAATGATTGTGAAAGTTCAATGGAGCTGACACGGACAAGAGGAAGCTACATGGGAACTTGAAGATCAGATCCTGGCAAAGTATCCAACCCTCGTCATAGCAGGTATATTCAATTTCGGGATGAAATTTTTTTAGGAGGGAGGGATGTAATACCCCGGAAAAATATAATATTATTTTATAGCTAGAAATTTTATGAAATTAGAACCCAAATCATTATGGCTAGTTAATTATGGGCTTAGAGGTACAATAAGACTAAGAAAAGTCTCGATCTTAGTGGAGCCTCTAAGTTAAAATTTGAATTTATATTATAAAAGTAGACGTTATTAGGATCGTTTTGATACCAAGATCATCCAATTCGGACTTCATTTGACTACCAATAGAATTTATTTCATTAACACTTTGAAATCAAATTATTCTACCAAGTCCAATTTAAGCTCATTCTATTTATCAAATTATTGATGTATGGTTATTTATTTATAAGACTAGTAATTTGGATAAATTCCAAATTTCTCCAATTAATTTTTACCATTTGAGAATTATTTCAATAGGATTAGGATACACATGTACATGAGTAAGTTGGTTAGGAAAATAAAGAGATAATAATAATAATAATAATAATAATAATAATAATAATAATAATAATAATAATAATTTGTCATATGGGAAGCAAATGAAGTGAATTAGTGGATTTGTTGTACACGTGTGTGATGTATGTGATTTTGTGTGTGTAAATATATATATAATAGGGGGATCGGCTATGATAAAAAAAAAAAAAAAAAAAGATTAGTCATTTACACTTGTAATTAATTGATATAGCAACTGTACATATGTATACGTGTGACTTCCTAAATGCATCTATATAAATATATAATTGTAGGTGGCTTGAGATAGAAGTCAAGAGAAGTAAAAAAAAAAAAAAAAGAGAGAAGAGAAAATCGAAAGACAAAAAAAAAGAAAGAAAAAAATCAGAAGCAAAAACGTGAAAAAAGGAAATTGAAGAAGAAAAAAAAAAGAAAAGGAAGGTGAGTTTTTACTTTTCGATGTTTTTTTTAATCCAATGTTATTTAATTTATTTAATCTCGAATTTGGCCGTAAAATATTAAATGAATCTAATTTTCAAATTCATATTCTTTGATTCCTAGTTTAGTATTTGGGAATTAAATTGGGTTTTTCTGAAAGTGTTATTTAGCCCTATAATTTCTAAATTTATATTTTTCCTAAAAGAAATTCTAAATATTATAATTCTCTTCTAAATGTTAAATCAAACTTCATAGCCATTGAAGTCAGTTCAATTCATCTTTATCCCTATTCAATTCTGTTCTCGAAGTCCGATAAATTCTCAAATAAAATCACTAACTTGATTCGATCCGTCAAATGCGTATTATTCGCCCATTTGACTCTATTTCAATTCCAAAGGATCCCAAGGCATAGGAAATTCTTATTTAAGTTATTTAGGATCTAAGTGATTACCTTATTGGCCTATATTAGGATTCTAAGTTAGAAATTTTAATTTTATAGGTCGAGACGATCAAGAAGCATAGCAGCATCACATAAAAATTACACTGCACTTTGAGACCATCCAGGTGGGTTTTTCTATAACTCACAACTGTATTTTTAAATTCGTCCATGAAAAGCATGTTAAATGTTTTAATAGCATTGTTTACGCAATGATTGGATGTTATGAGACTTCATGCACAGAGGAATTCCGACTTACAAGCATAGACGGTTTACTTTGTGACTAAATGTCTAGATAAGTAACCGTAAAGTATCATGTGATCACATTGGGTCTCTCATCCAATGAAAAAGAGTAAACTATGTTATAAAGTATGTTCATGGTTATTTTCCATGATTCATGCAATATAACAGTTTTAAAGCATGAAAGTTTGTCTAGGACGAATGTTAATGCTCACTGAGTGTTTTCTGGCACTCAACCCAAATATTTTTAAATATTTTCAGGTCCTGGAGATTGAGCTGGTTGATGATGAGCTGTTGGTTGACCCTTATGTGGTTTTTGCTTAAAACCATCTTTAAACTTATGTTTGTATATTAAATATTAAATGCTTTCGTTGATACTCTGCAAAACCTTTAAGTTTCAAAGTTGTTGACCCCCGTGGTCAATTTTGACTGTATATACAAATATTTTGAATGTATATAAGGGTTGACCGTGGTGCTTTAAATGTGTGGCCTGTTTGGATATATATATTTCTTGTTAACAGGTCATTTGGTTATGTGTGAGTTTGTGATTTCGAAAAGCCTTGTTGAAAATTGACTTTAAAAGTACCTGAATGTGTGATTCGACTATTTTTAAGTTGAGGTGCTGCCCGTTTACAAATTAATTGTAAAGTGAATTTCATTTCTTGAAAAATATTTATCACGTAAGCATGTACGTACGTCTTTTGGTTACGTTTTGGTCCTAGTGGGACTGGGGCGTTACACCATACATCTGCTCATGTTTGATACATAGCCATCCGGGAATTTTAGTTCTTTCACCAATTCAAAAAGAACATTTATCTCCTTCTTGTCCAGAGTGTAACTCGCTTTCGTGTACTTTCATGTATGCTGATCAAGCTTCAGAGCAGATCTGTTACAATACAAGTTCAATTCTTGTCTAGACTTTGAAGTATCTTTTGTTTTGCCCTTGACATTAAGCACAATATTGAAGATATTGTCAAATACATTCTTTTTAATGTGCATGACATCTAAATTGTGATGAATCAATAATGAACTCTAGTAGGCAAATCCCAGAATATGTTTTTTTTTTCTTCTAGCCACACCCTGTAGATTTATATATTGCAGCATTGTCATTCGACTCAATCACCTTCTTCAACCTCAGTCCATCTATTTCTCTCAATATTTCAACTCCGGACTTCCCTTGTGGAGGCTCTCTCCAACACGTCTTGTTCTTCATGAATGCGGTTTTATTTTTGCGGAATTGGTGATCACCAGGCAAGAACTTTCAATGGTTGTCAAACCATGATTGTTTACCAGAACAAGCAAGTGTGAAGGCATCTGTCTCATCCATACAGTGTGGACAAGCCAACCTTCCTGTTGTACTCTAACCAGATAATATTGAATAAGGAGGAAAATCACTAATAGTCCATAGTAAAGCTGCACACATATGGAAGTTCTACTTCAATGAGATATCATATGTTGGCACACCCTCATCCCACAGTTGTATCAGTTCATCGATCAGTGGTTGTAAGAACACATCAATCTTCTCCTTCGGATTCCTTGGCCCGGGAACAAGAATTGTAAGAAATATGTGTTGTTCTTTCATACACAACCAATGTAGCAAATTATATGGTGTGACTATCAGAGGCCAAGAGGAATACTGTTTTTCTGTTTGTCCAAATGGCTGGAAACCATCAGTGGAAAGACCCAATCTAACATTCTGACTTTCAGCTACAAAGCTAGAAAATGTTATGTCTAGGTGCTTCCACGCAGGTGAGTCTGCTGGATGACGCATAACCCCGTCATTAAGTGATGTCGCATGCCAACGCATCTCTTCAGCGGTAGCCTTCGATGCGTACCTCTTCAGTCTTGGAGTAAGAGGGAAGTAGTACATTCTTTTCTGGGCTACTTTCTTCACACCCCTGTTCTGGTTAGAACGTCTTCCAATACAACACGCAATTGTCTGCACAACAATCAATCTTCTCCACCGGCAAACCCATACCACGCAGAAGTTTCTTCATACTGTAGAAGTTACTGGTGACCATATTATTTTTGGGCACAACCTCTTTCAAAAGACTTGTAAACTGGTCAAAACACCTCTCTGATAAGTGATGCTCAGACTTCAAGGCCATCAAGCGGGCCACGAGCAACAATTGTGTGTGACTCTCACAGCCCGACCACAGTTCATTGTCTGCAGCAGTCAACATATCATAAAAGCATTGAGCTTCAGGATTGGGAGCTTATTCAACACCACTCATCTCATCAAAAACAAAATCCAGCCCAGCAGCATCCATCAGCATCGTGTGATACGTATTCGGTTCATACGTGTCAACTAAAGTTTCAGCCAGACTCATTTCTCCATGAAAGGTCCATGTGTAATAATTCGGCACAAAACCGTTCTGAAAAATGTGTATTCGAAGCTCAAATGGATTTCTATAAGGCCGATTCTTGCACTTTGCACATGGACACTTCATATTTTCCCCATCTAAAAAAGCTGGATGACTAGTGGTAAAGTCTATAAAACTTTCGATCTTTTGTGCAAATTCTAACAAATCAAATCCGTCGTGACTCCAATGATACATCCAAGCTCGGCTAGGGACTCGATTCATACTTGCCTAAATTATAAAATTAATTAGAAAAAAAAATCGGTAGCATAATGACGTGAAACCTATATTTTGACCAAGTCATCGACGTAACTTAACTAGGCTCTGGAATTAACTAGCAAAAACCAAACACCAAACACCAGAGGGATCCAGGGGCCCTCGTCCCATTTTCTAACTACGTACAATTAATATATAGGGATCCAGGGGCCCTCGTCCCATTTAACTAACATGCTTTCATAAATTCTACTAATTAACATGTTTTCATAAATTCAAGTAGTAACATGCTTTCATTTCTTCAAATTAACATGCTTCAATAAAAACTCAACTAACATGCTTCAATAAATTAAACTAACATGCTTCAATAAATCCAACTACACTTGCTTTGATAAATTGAACTAACATGTTATTGGAAAGATGATTGGATTGAGTTGGTGGTGATGTTATGATCACCACTAGCTTTATTTTATTTTTATTTTGATTATTAGAGGGCTAATAATCTTTATTATCTTAGTCATTTTTTTTTTTTAAAGAAAGAAGAAGAAATTAATTATTTTCACTTGTTCTTTGTTATATATTCTTCAAGTGTAGAAGATTAATTAATTAGCCCAAAACATCTTTCTTTTTTATAATGTTTTAATTAATTATCCAAATTAAATAAATTTCACCTAAATATAACATAATTAAAATATATTCAAAATCATAATGAAAATGCAACATAATTAAAATCATAATCAAAATAAAATCATGTAACATGTAATATAAAACATGAAATAAGATCAACTAACATAATTAACACATAATTAATTAACATAGTATAACATATAATAAAATCAAAATGCAAAAAAAAAAAAAAAGAAAAAAGAAAAAACTTACCTAAGAAGAAGTGGGAGGCGGCACGCGGCGACGCGGCTTTCTTCCGGCGTCTAGAGCTCCCGGGGGCAGAGAGAGAGGGGCGAGGGGACGGCGGGGGATTAGGGTTTAAAAGTGAAATTGGGGGAAGAATGTATCCTGCCCGTATATTACCAGACGGGGCGACAGATATGGCGACGGACCATTCCGTCGCTCGTTCTTTTTTTTAAAACAAAATAAAAATTAAAATAAGGCGACGGAATAATTCTGTCGCCTTATTATTTCGGAAAAAAATAAATAAAATATAAATTAAGGTAACGGAACTATTCCGTCACCTTATTTTAATTTTTATTTTGTTTAAAAAAAAAGAACGGGCGACAGAATGGTCCGTCGCCATGTCCGTCGCCCCGTCTGGTAATATTCTGTCGCCATGTCCGTCGACAATTTCCGTCGCCAAGTCCGTCACCTTTCCGTCGTCCGTGTTGATAGAAATCCTTTCCGTCGCCTTAAAATGGTTTTCTTGTAGTGACTGTACGTCATGGTTGATCGATCGTAACATAGCAATATAGCATTCACTAATTTTTATTTGCATTATATTACTCGTCACTGCTAAGTGATCGATCGTAAACACAGTTTGCTTTACACTTGAATATTACAAAGTAGGAAAATTAAAATGAAAACAAAACATTGTCTGCACCAATATGGAAGCTAGGAGATGCATATTTCTGCGTGTATAATCCGTTGATTCTGAGAATACCCGAAAAAACACAATAACCATATTGTATAATAATGTCACAAGAATACCGAATTATACTTAAATATCACAATTTAATTTATATCAAATTCAACCCCCTCCATCACTAGGTGATGAGAAATTATGATGTGCATATATGTGTGTGTGTGGAGATACGGATTAAATTAAGGAAAATGTGTTGATGATATTTTAACTAAGTCAAGGGGTGGGTTTAATTAGTATGAAGATTTTCTTGGATTTTGTTGATAACAATATTTTATAAAGTAAATAATAAGAAAAAAAAAAAAAAAAAACTTGAGGAGTAACATATACATAATTAATTTGCTGATAGAAGAATCTTGTGTCACTTCAGACGCTCTAACACAAGTTTTTGTATATCTTAAGTTGTCGAGGGAAACGCTACAGCCACGGATATAAGAAGAAAAGCAAAGGGGCCGGCAGTGAAAGCCAAGACGGGCGGGAGGTGGAAAGTGACGGAGATTATAATCGCCAGAGCTATTGCAGCTGCGGCGACCTTGGCCATGACTGTGGAGACAACCGGTAGCTTCGAACGAAGAGAGATAGCTGCGAAGATGAAGCTCATCCCAAATATAATACACAGTTCCACAGAATATAGGGGCCATGAAGAAGGAGAAGAAGTAGTGCCACAGCTAGTTAGCGCCACGGCTCCGATCGTCTGCCCGCCGATGGCTAGAGTCATTTCAATCATCATTCTTGTTGACCGGTCGAATCTTGATCTCCTTCTTGGAGGAATCGGACCGCCGTGATCGGGAATGTCTATGCGCACCTCGCCGCCGCCGCAGCCGTCTCTGTCTACGTCATCTGCGGTGTGATTAATCCCTTGATGAGATGAAGTAGGGAGGGGTGGTGATTGCAGAGAACACATGAGGCCAGCATTTGTAATTCGTAAATGATCGGTATATAAATCTAAGTGTGTAAAGAGAGAGTTGAAAGAAATGCGTTGCCTAATTTATAGACTTACGTTCTAATAAAACAAGATGAATTTCGCAAGAACAAATTTTGGATTTTCTAAATTGTCCAATTACGTTTTATCCTCATCGGCTAATTAATTAGCTAATTGTCGTGATCTGTATATACCTAATTATTTTAAATAGAATTTATTATTAATCCTATATATTGCCCTCGTGAATCTATGAATTTTTCTTCCATTCTTTCGTGATTTTTAATTCATTATGTATTAGTTTAATTTTACATTTATTAATTAGGGTTGATTCTGATGTCACCTGAGGTAAGAATGTGTTCAATCCAACTCTCAAGTGCCGACGAGTCCGAACATAGGAGGTCATGAAGGGAAGGATGACACTATTCTTGTGGTTCGTGAGTAGGGAAGTGGTTGCAAATGAGGTCGCGAGCCAAGGACGTCATTCACGAGGTCACATAGAGGGGGTTCGCTCTTGATTGATTCGCAAGCGAGCTGGTCGCGACAAGAACTTATTTTGGATTTTTATTTGTTTTCGAATTTTGAGACTTATTCATTTCTTTTTTGTTAATTATTTAATTTCTAATTAGGGTTTAACTTTATTATCCCACCTATATAAGGAGATGCACTAAACAATAGAAGATAACTTTTATTATTTATTCAATTAAAATTGTGTGTTTTATATCTCTTCACTGAGATTTATCCAAATTAAACGAGAAACCTCGTGAGGTTCAAACATGCCTTATCAAATGGATCAACCATCCCCGTTTATGGCGTCTTCACCATAATCCACTGTTCGAGTTTTCAATCTCAATTGATCAGTCGAAATCAAATATCTTTGATTCTTCTGCATTATAGAATAGAGAATCTCATCTCCGACACTAGTATTCTATGTTCAACTAATTGACAGAGACGAATTGAATTGAAGTTTAAGTACGTGGATCGAATATCTCATGACAAAACGAAAGTAATGTTGATGTCTGGTAATTGGAGGAACTAAATCGTGTTGCATGGTCATTTAATTCGAACTATATATATATTTGTACAAGGAGCATATTTCTCGTAATTGCAGAAAATCCTTAGTTTAAATCGATTATATTTCTTAGTACTAGGAGAGGGCCATGGTTCTAACTCTTCTAAGTAATTTGAGAGACAACTTCGTTTCCATCGTGTGCCTCGTATAGATATTAGTAAATTAATTTGATGCCTTGATAGAAAAAAAAAAAAGTTGATGCCTTAACCTGATCGTCGATGGTTGGGTCACTTAATAATGGTTGAAATTTCATGTTGCATTTTTTCGTATTTTACTATTAAATTTATAAATTTAATAATATTTATTATAAAATAAAAATTAATTATGATACAAATAATTATAGTCAACATTTATCAACAAAAAAATGAATTAAAAAATTATAAAATATAATTTTGAAAAAATCAATCATAATAGTGAATTATTAATTGAAAACTGAAATTTAAATTTTAAAAAATAATTATAAACCCTAATTGGTTAGGGTGAACTCTAAGAAACAATCATAAAATTAAACTAAACTCCAAAAAAGAAAATGAAAAAATACAAAAAAACTAATAATTTAAAAGTGTAACACGGAGTGTAACTCAGAGTGCAACAGGAAAATTCATGTGATTTAATAAGACATTTTCAGTCAATTTTTCAGCGATTTTAGGTCTCATTGTTTGATCACTTTGCAAACTATCACCTTATCATTTCATTTTATATATCATATAACCTCTGATAAATTTTCAACCAATCCTTATTGTTTGGACTATCCAAAAATCGGATCAGATCCACGTGAACTTCCATGTTACATTTTTTTTTTGTGTACGTGCCCTTCCATGTTACATTTTTTTTTTTTGTGTTATAGAATATATGTAGATATTTTACATCAAATATAAAAATGAGCTAGCAAAATATATTTTTACACGTCATCAAATTTATAATATAGAGAAAATGTACAAAAACTAGCATTTACCCTTAGGAGTGAATTCCCTCTTAATATATTTTTTAGGACAAATATCATCCTAACGTTTACTTGTAGTGGTAAGTGTAAATCACAACTTCACTCCCCTTTTTTGTTGAAAAATAACTTTTATTAACATTTTTTTTCCATTTTTTCATCCCTAAAAAAATATGTATTTATTGAACATTTTTCCTTTAATTTTAAAAAATATAATGACCCTTTAATTAATTATTAACCTAAAATCACATATATATAATTGTATAAAAAATACATGTAAGATTTTTAATAAAGATCATTCTGAAAAGTACTAATGAATTCAATTTTCTAAGATCTGCACAGAATTGAATTTACATCGTGTGTGATTTATCTTTCTACTATCAGCTATATAGGAGTGGAGTCTCACGTAAAACAGATAGTTGAATAGCTGTCGAAAATGCTTTCTTGTCCCCACATTTTGTTCTTGTTTTTGTTTTACATAATGTCAAAGCTAATCTCACTCCGCCCGGTGGGGATGACCTAATGGTGGAATGAGATTGTTTATCTATATATTATCTAAAAGTAAGATAGTTATCGGAAATAGAAGTAATAATTTTTTCCGCCCAAATCACTATTCCTAATTGAGTAGCTAATATTTTCTCTTAATATATAGATTACGTACGTATAATTTCGTGATAGATATTAGGATAGATAACTTTCAATATATATATACATAGACATCATATCTATTTATACTAATTGAGAAGCTAATATTTTCTCTTAATTTATAGATTACGTACATATAATATTAGTGATAGATAAATTTCATTATATATATACATAGACACCATATCTATTTATATTAGGAATTAATATATGAATATTAATATTAGGGATGAACAACTCTCAGCCGTGAAATATTAATATTAATATTAATATTAGGAATTTGTGTATATATTTATATTATATATGGATAAATTTGATTATATACACACACACCATATCTATTTATATTAAGAATTAATATATGAAATATTAAATGAGAATAGTATCTAGGACCTAATATTGGATTGATGATGTATAAATCACATATAATGAACCTAATCTAATTAAATATTTCCCTTAAAAATTCTACTGATAATACACGCACTTCGTGAAACGAATTTTTTTAATTCATTTATAAAATCTGCAATATCTCAATGTGAATGTTGTATAATAATCTCCACATTAATAAGATATTCCCCGGAATATTATCTAATGATATCTATTAATCTACTAATGATATGTATAATGTATAATATAATATATATGAATATATCCTCATTAATTTTCACACGTTAAAGATATATTATCACATATATTTTAGAGATTTGTGTACATATATAAACCATATATAATAGAACAAATCCAATTCATCAAAAAATTCAATTCATACCATAAATATTTTTCGTCATACGATTTTATAAATAGATCTGTATGCTACGCATACAAATCAAATGCTCTATTGCATTTTACAAGAAATTAATTCATTCCAAATCATAACTTCATGTCTCCATTTTTCAGTTTAGTTGAGAGGGTTACGGAAACCGGCCATTCCATATATGAATTGATATTGAAACTTAGGGTTATTCGTATGTACGAACAACCACCGTATGGAAGATCGCATGCTAAACCAACTCTCGCGATAATTTTCCATGATCGTATCGGTGACCATATACACGGTACCATGAGGAAGTCAGACCTCGAGCAGTTTAATATTGAATTTGTGGAAGGCGGTTTATATGCTTTTCAATTTTTCGATATACAAGATAATAGGATGAAATATAGAACAACCCAACATTTGTTCAAATTCATCTCTTCTTCCTATACGAAAGTTATCCCCATCGTGGATGAAGGTTTTCCACACTACATGTTCCAATTTTGAGATTTCACATCTTTACAAGAGTTGGTCCATTTGATGAGGGTTTGCTTTTTGGTATTAACTACACTTAATATTAAAATTTCAGTTTATATTGTTTATATGTTTTTGTTTTACTAATATATATAATTTTTTTATTATAACATACATTATTGGAAAAGTTGAAAAGCACTATGAACCCCGAGAAATACAATGTAATGGATATCCTACGTACCAATTCATGATTTATATTAAAGATGTAAATTATACTTCAATTCATGATTTATATTTTACACTATGCATGAGTTTTGTTTCAGTACGATAATTGAAGCAATATTTTTTTTATTGTGATCATATTTTAATAAAATTTTAAATGTGTACCTGTACCGCCCCAGTCCCACTAGGACCAAAACGTCACCAAAAGACGTACGTACATGCTTACGTGATAAATATTTTTCAAGAAATTAGATTAACTTTACAAATAATTTGTAAACGGGCAGCATCTCAACTTAAAAATATTCGAACCACACACTCAGGTGCTTTCAAAGTCAACCTTCAACAAGACTTTTCGAAATCACAAACTCACACATAACCAAGTGACCTGTTAACAAGAAATATATATAGCCAAACAGGCCACACATTTAAAAGCACCACGATCAACCCTTATATACATTCAAAATATTTGTATATACAGTCAAAATTGACCACGGGGGTCAACGACTTTCAAACTTAAAGGTTTTGCAGATTATCAACGAAAGCATTTAATATTTAATATACAAACATAAGTTTAAAGATGGTTTTAAGCAAAAACTACATAAGGGTTAACCATCAAAACCCAATCCAGCAACACGTCATCAACCAGCTCGATCTCCAGGACCTGAAAACATTTGAAAATATTTGGGTAGAGTGCCAGAAAACACTCAGTGGGCATTACTATTCGTCCAAGATATATTTTCATGCTTTAAAATCAATCATAAACATACTTTATAACATAGTTTACTCTTCTTCATTGGATGAGAGACCCTATGTGATCACATGAATACTTTACGGATACTTATCTAGACATTTAGTCACAAAGTAAACCGTCTATGCTTGTAAGTCGGAATTCCTCTGTGCATGAAGTCTCATAACATCCAATCATTACGTAAACAATGCTATTAAAACATTTAACATGCTTTTCATGGACGAATTTAAAAATATAAATGTGAGTTATAGAAAAACCCACCTGGATGATCTCAAAGTGTAGTGCAATTTATACGTGAAATGCTACTATGCTCTTTCGTCGTCTCGACCTACAAAATTTAAATTTCTAATTTAAAATCCTCAAATAGGTCCATAAGCTAATAACTTAGGTCATACATAACTTAAGTAGGTATTTCCTATGTCTTGGGATCAGTTGGAATTGAATTCAATAACTAAAAAGCTCGATTTAACACATAGGAGTGAATTTTAATATTTAGAATTTCTTTTGGGGTAAAATATAACATTTAGAAATTATATAACTTAATTGTATTTTATGACAATCTTAATTTAATTTTCATGAAATTAAACTGATATTAAGGAAAAATATATAGATGTGAAAATGACGAAGATAAAATTTAAACAAGAAATTTAGGATAACATAAAAGTATTATAAAATTTGAACGACCAGTTTATTGGTGATAAAACTCACCTCTTCTCCTTCCTCTCTCTTTTGTTTTATAATTCCCCCTTCTTCTTTTTTTTGCTTCTGATTCTTCTTATCTTTCCTTTCGTTTTTTTTATTTCCGAATTCCTTTTTTATTAACTTGGTTCCCAATCAACCAACAATATATATATATATGGATTTAGAAAGTTACACGTGTATATGAGTACACTTACATTACAAAATGATTCCAAGTGTAAGCTGACTATTACTTTTCTTAGATGATAGGTTTTAGTTAGATATATACTTTTTAATAAAATGGTTAGTGATAGGCTTTAGTTGGTCCGAAAAAATAGGTTAATTGGTCTTGATTTATTTATTAGCATTATTTTTATTATTATTATCGTTATTATTCCTTTTCTTCTCACTTAAATAATCTCACATTTACACACATTCACACATGTACCTTAGTATACTAATCTCTACAAAATTATTTTCAAATTGAAACAATTGATTGGTAAGAGCTTGGAATATTTATCCAAATTACTAGTCCTACAAATAAATAATCATATATCAAAATTTGATTAATAGAATGGGCTTGATCTAATGGACCGAATATGAGCTTAAATTGGGCTGAAAATGAATTGATTACTTGGGCTTGAATTTATAATAGTGGTCATGGTAGAATAAAATTTGGCTTAAATTATTACATGAATTAAATTTTATCGGAAACTCAAATGAAGTCCGATTTAAATGATCTTGATGTCAAAACGATCCCAATAACGTCTACTTTTATAATATAAATTCTAATTTTAACTTAGAGGCTCAACGAAGGTCGAGACTTTTCTTAGTCTTATTGTACCTCTAAGCCCATAATTAACTAGCCAAAAAAAAAGTTGGGTCTAATTTCATGAAATTTCTAACTATAAAAAAATACTATATTTTTCCGCGGTGTTACATTCTCCCCTCCCTAAAAAAAAAATTCGTCCTCGAAATTGAATATACCTGCTATGACGAGGGTTGGATACTTTGCCAGGATCTGATCCTCAAGTTCCCATGTAGTTTCCTCTTGTCCGTGTCTGCTCCATTGAACTTTCACAATCATTAGCTCTTTATTCCGCAGCTTTTGGACTTTTCTGTCGAGAATAGCTATAGGAAACTCGTCGTATGTCAGATCTAAATTTACTTCTATTTCTTCCTGATTCACGACGTGGCTTGGATCAAAAATATATTTTCGAAGCATTGAAACATGGAACACGTCATAAATTCCTCCTAACTTTGGCGGTAACGCCAACTTGTAAGCAACTTCACCGATTCGTTCGAGAATTTCGTACGGTCCAATATATCTAGGCCGCAACTTTCCTTTCTTTCCGAATCGCACAATGCCTCTTGTAGGAGCTATTTTCAAGAACACCTTATCTCCTACTTGAAATTGTAAATCTTTTCTTCTTTTATCTGTATATGTTTTCTGTCGATCTTGGGCCTCTTTCATTCTTTGTCTTACTTTTTCAATAACCTCAACAGTTTTCTGAATAATTTCTAGGCCCAAATTTTTTCTTTCACCAACTTCATCCCAGTAAAGTGGTGATCTGCACCTTCGACCATATAGAGCCTCATAAGGTGCCATTCCAATGGTCGCTTGGAAACTGTTGTTGTAAGCAAATTCAACTAAAGGCAAATATTCTTCCCAGCTTCCTCCTTGATCCATGACCACAGCCCTGAGCAAATCCTCTAGGGTCTGTATTGTTCTTTCAGACTGTCCGTCAGTTTGTGGGTGAAAAACTGTGCTAAAATTTAATTTTGTGCCCATTGCATTTTGTAAACTTTGCCAAAATTTAGACGTGAATCGCGTATCACGATCTGATGTCACTGACACAGGTGCACCATGAAGTCTTACAATTTTTCTTACATAAATTTGTGCCAGTTTATCTAGTCCTAGAGTCATCTTGACTGGTAAGAAGTGTGCTGACTTGGTTAAACGGTCAACGATAACCCATATGGCATGATTTCCACGTAATGACTTTGGTAGACCAACCACAAAATCCATAGTAATATGCTCCCACTTCCACTCTGGAATTTCCAAGGGTTTGAGTAGTCCAGATGGCCTCTGATGTTCTGCCTTGACTTGTTGACAAGTCATGCATCTCTCCACATACGCTGCAATATCTCTCTTCATGTTTTGCCACCAGAAGATTATTCTCAAATCTCTATACATTTTAGTACTCCCTGGATGAGCAGTGTAAGGTGCGCAATGAGCTTCATTTAAAATTTCTCTTAACAATTCTTCATTTCGAGGCACACAAATTCTATTCCCGTACATTAATGCTTTATCTTCTGCGACTATGAATTCTTTTGGGGCTCCTTGACCTATTTTTCTTTTTATCCTCTCGAGATAGACATCCTTTTGTTGAGCTTCAATGATTCGGCCTCGCAAGTTAGGCTTCATTACCATCGTTGATATATACACACTTATGCTATCCGGAGGAGTTATAATTTCAATGCTAAGTTTAGCAAAGTCTCTGGTGATTTGTTCTTGTTGAGTGATCAAATAATTCAATTCTACTCGATTCTTTCTGCTTAGAGCGTCAGCAACAACAATTGCCTTTCCTGGATGGTATTGGATGGAACAGTCATAATCTTTGACCAACTCTAACCATCTTCTTTGTCTCATGTTGAGTTCTTTCTGCTCAAACAGATATTTTAAACTTTTGTGATCCGAGTAAATCACACTCCTTCCACCATATAAATAGTGTCTCCAAATTTTCAATGCATGCACCACAGCGGCCAATTCCAAATCATGTGTTGGATAGTTATTCTCATGTGGTTTTAGTTGTCGCGATGCATATGCAATCACTTTTCCATTCTGCATCAGAACACATCCTAATCCTTGTTTTGATGCGTCTGTAAAAACCACAAATTCTTCAGACTCTTCTGGTATAGCTAGAACTGGTGCAGTAACTAACCTCTTTTTCAATTCTTGGAAGCTTTTCTCACAATCATCAGTCCATTTGAATTTATTCTCCTTTTTCAATAACTGGGTCATAGGCCTTGCTATCTTGGAGAATCCTTCAATGAATCTTCTATAATACCCAGCTAAACCCAAGAAGCTACGTATCTCATGTACACTTGTTGGGGTTTTCCATTCACTAACTGCATTTACCTTGGCAGGGTCAACTTTAATGCCCTGGTCTGAGACAATGTGTCCCAAAAACACCACTTTCTTTAACCAAAATTCACATTTACTGAATTTGGCATAAAGTCCTTCCCTTCATAGTGTATCTATCACTATTCTCAAATGCTCAACATGTTGATCTTCATTTTTGGAATATATCAATATGTCATCGATGAAGACGATTACAAATTTATCCAGATATGGGTGAAAAACTCGATTCATTAATCCCATAAAAACTGCAGGTGCATTGCTAAGACCAAAAGGCATCACTATAAACTCATAATGACCATAGCATGTACGAAATGCAGTCTTAGGTATATCATCCTTCCAAATTTTAAGCTGATGATACCCAGATCTTAAATCAATCTTGGAGAATACACCTGCTCCCTTCAATTGGTCAAATAAGTTATCAATTCTGGGAAGTGGATATTTGTTCTTGATAGTTAACTTATTCAACTCTCTGTAGTCTATGCACATTCGGAGTGTTCCATCTTTCTTCTTAACAAACAATACAGGTGCTCCCCATGGTGAGACGCTGGGTTGAATATAACCCTTATCTAAGAGTTCCTGCAGTTGAACCTTTAGCTCTTCTAACTCCTTTGGTGCCATGCGATACGGCACTCTTGATACTGGAGCAGCTCCTGGAAGCAAGTCTATCGTAAACTCAATCTGTCTGTCCGGAGGCAAGCCTGGCAAGTCCTCTGGAAACACGTCTTTATATTCCCGCACCACAGGTACATCATCAATTATCACCTTCTCTGACTTGTTCATTATCAAACTCACTAAGAACGATTCACATCCTTCTCTTCTAAGCATCTTCATTGCTTTCATTGCAGAAATAACTCTTACTCTAGCTCCCAACTTTGATCCATGAAAAGTGAATTTCGGCTCTTCTAGTCTTTGGAAGGTTAGCTCCTTTTCAAGACACTTAATTGTGGCATAGTTAGCTTCTAGCCAATCCATTCCAAGGATAATATCAAAGTCTCTCAAGTCTAAGACATGTAGATCTGCACTTAGTGATCTATACCCAAGGTTCAAATCTATATTTTTGCATATTTGATCGGCAATTAAGATCCTCCCCGAAGGTATACTTACTTCTAAGGCCTCACTAAGTTTTTCCTCCATTAATTTTAACTTAGAGCATAGTGTGGCAGATATAAATGAATGTGAAGCTCCAGTGTCAAATAATGCAAGTACAGGCATATTTGATACACTAATCATACATGTCATATTTCCAGGCTCACATGCAGCATCTTGTCGATTGAGAGCAAAGGCTCGAGAATTTCTTGCCAGAGGTTGACCTGGCCTAGCCACTTCTTTCCCCTTATTCATTGGGCAATTATATGCCATATGTCCTGGTTGCTAGCACCTATAACACACATTTCTTCCCTTCATACATTCACCATTATGCTTCTTTCCACAAGTTCGACATAATGGTTTTTCTTGTTGTTCTTCGGGATTTGATCCTCCTTTCATCCTAGCCTTTTTGTCGAAATTGCGACCCTTATTCTTGTTATTATCCCACTTTCTTTTCCGCTTCAGCTCATCAACCTTGTTCTCATTCTTGCGAAGTGATGATTCCACATCTTGAGCTCGTTCAAGAGTTTCAGCATACGTGGCCATGCCACGCCCAGCTATGATACTGCTAATCTCAGTTCGTAAGCCTCTTTTGAATCTATGAGCTTTCTTCTCATCAGTGTCTGTCAGGTGTGGAGCATACCTAGATAGCTGATTGAACTTTCGTTCATAATCGTTTATGGTCATATTTCCCTGAGTTAATTGTAAGAACTCAATTTCTTTTTGATCCCGATAACACATGGGAACAAACTTCCGCATAACAGCTTGTTTGAATTCCTCCCAAGTCATATTTGTAAATTGTTCAGGCGTCATCGACCTCCTATGCGTTTCCCACCAATGATCCGCATCACCAGTGAGCTGGAAGATTGTACACGCAATGCGCTGAGAGTCGGTACACACCATGTATGCGAATGTGCGTTCCATCATTCGTAGACATTCTTCAGCCTCAGTTGGTTCGCCTTGACCATTAAAGGTCGGAGGTTGGTATGTTCGAAACTGAGCAATAACACGTGCCGTATCTTCTTGTGGAGGATTTTGAGCCTGATTATTTTGACGTCTTGGCGGCATCCTATACAAGTATTTCATACATCAGATTCTTTTGATTGACAAATACACTTATAAGATTCTAAGGCAATGATACAACGCACTTAGATTCATATACATTATAAAATTCCAGTGAGCTAAAGAAGCTCTAAAGTCAAACTAGATACTTATGTTCAATGCATCTATGTTCAAATCCCAGCTAAGTTTTGATCTAAAACTAGCTCATATGATGTTTATGCATCAAATGGATTTGACATGAAAACACTGATAACAATGCTTTGTAAAACATAACTTTCACAATGCTTTAAATCACACATTGAGATCACTTGCATTTGTATATCATGCATACAATCATATATATATACTTTTCATAAGAGCACTAAAGAGATTCAAAACATGAACTTTAGTACCTTCCCGGAATAAGCTCGGCTAAGACGATAGCTGCTGGGTTATGGTTAACCATTTCAATAACACAGTACTCAAAACATTTCAATTTCGAAAACATCACAGGCCTACAATCACATAGACCTGGCTCTGATACCACCTGTAACGCCCCAGTCCCACTAGGACCAAAACGTCACCAAAAGACGTACGTACATGCTTACGTGATAAATATTTTTCAAGAAATTAGATTAACTTTACAAATAATTTGTAAACGGGCAGCATCTCAACTTAAAAATATTTGAACCACACACTCAGGTGCTTTCAAAGTCAACCTTCAACAAGACTTTTCGAAATCACAAGCTCACACATAACCAAGTGACCTTTTAACAAGAAATATATATAGCCAAACAGGCCACACATTTAAAAGCACCACGATCAACCCTTATATACATTCAAAATATTTGTATATACAGTCAAAATTGACCACGGGGGTCAACGACTTTCAAACTTAAAGGTTTTGCAGAGTATCAACGAAAGCATTTAATATTTAATATACAAACATAAGTTTAAAAATGGTTTTAAGCAAAAACCACATAAGGGTTAACCATCAAAACCCAATCCAGCAACACGTCATCAACCAGCTCGATCTCCAGGACCTGAAAACATTTGAAAATATTTGGGTAGAGTGCCAGAAAATACTCAGTGGGCATTACTATTCATCCAAGATATACTTTCATGCTTTAAAATCAATCATAAACATACTTTATAACATAGTTTACTCTTCTTCATTGGATGAGAGACCCTATGTGATCAAATGAATACTTTACGGTTACTTATCTAGACATTTAGTCACAAAGTAAACCGTCTATGCTTGTAAGTCGGAATTCCTCTGTGCATGAAGTCTCATAACATCCAATCATTACGTAAACAATGCTATTAAAACATTTAACATGCTTTTCATGGACGAATTTAAAAATATAAATGTGAGTTATAGAAAAACCCACCTGGATGATCTCAAAGTGTAGTGCAATTTATACGTGAAATGCTACTATGCTCTTTCGTCGTCTCGACCTACAAAATTTAAATTTCTAATTTAGAATCCTCAAATAGGTCCATAAGCTAATAACTTAGGTCATACATAACTTAAGTAGGTATTTCCTATGTCTTGGGATCAGTTGGAATTGAATTCAATAACTAAAAAGCTCGATTTAACACATAGGAGTGAATTTTAATATTTAGAATTTCTTTTGGGGTAAAATATAACATTTAGAAATTATATAACTTAATTGTATTTTATGACAATCTTAATTTAATTTTCATGAAATTAAACTGATATTAAGGAAAAATATATAGATGTGAAAATGACGAAGATAAAATTTAAACAAGAAATTTAGGATAACATAAAAGTATTATAAAATTTGAACGACCAGTTTATTGGTGATAAAACTCACCTCTTCTCCTTCCTCTCTCTTTTGTTTTATAATTCCCCCTTCTTCTTCTTTTTGCTTCTGATTCTTCTTCTCTTTCCTTCCGTTTTTTTTTTATTTCTGAATTCCTTTTTTATTAACTTGGTTCCCAATCAACCAACAATATATATATATATATATATATATATATATGGATTTAGAAAGTTACACGTGTACATGAGTACACTTACATTACAAAATGATTCCAAGTGTAAGCTGACTATTACTTTTCTTAGATGATAGGTTTTAGTTAGATATATACTTTTTAATAAAATGGTTAGTGATAGGCTTTAGTTGGTCCGAAAAATAGGTTAATTGGTCTTGATTTATTTATTAGCATTATTTTTATTATTATTATTGTTATTATTCCTTTTCTTCTCACTTAAATAATCTCACATTTACACACATTCACACGTGTACCTTAGTACACTAATCTCTACAAAATTATTTTCAAATTGAAACAATTGATTGGTAAGAGCTTGGAATATTTATCCAAATCACTAGTCCTACAAATAAATAATCATATATCAAAATTTGATTAATAGAATGGGCTTGATCTAATGGACCGAATATGAGCTTAAATTGGGCTGAAAATGAATTTATTACTTGGGCTTGAATTTATAATAGTGGTCATGGTAGAATAAAATTTGGCTTAAATTATTACATGAATTAAATTTTATCGGAAACTCAAATGAAGTCCGATTTAAATGATCTTGATGTCAAAACGATCCCAATAACGTCTACTTTTATACTATAAATTCTAATTTTAACTTAGAGGCTCAACTAAGGTCGAGACTTTTCTTAGTCTTATTGTACCTCTAAGCCCATAATTAACTAGCCAAAAAAAAAGTTGGGTCTAATTTCATGAAATTTCTAACTATAAAATAATAATATATTTTTCCAGGGTGTTACAGTACCCCACTCTTCGTACATCGCACGGGTACAATACTAATTTAGAGATCAAAGATCATAAATTTGAATATTTTCGATACCACAAATAACATGTGTGACTAAAAAAAAAACTAACCTCACGCCGCCCCACATATTTCTTTTCACGTAAACATCAACAAATAAGTTAATTGTGATAATTCTTTTCACCCTCTTGTATTTAAAACTTTCATGTTTACATCCAATAATATTTAATTCTAATTATTTAGAAACTTAATTTTATTAATTTACTTAAGGGTTAACTTTGTAACTTTAAAAGTAAACAATTAAAACGTACTTTTTAATTTGAGTGTTATTCAACATCTCTAAATTTTTGTAAAATAAATTGACCTCCAATCCAACCATCAAGTTACTAGTCTATTCAAACCCATCAAATTTTCGAAAAAAAATGTCGGTGCGGTCGAATTTTATAGTCCCTAATTTTTTTCCATTGATGAGAGTGTGAAATTCAGCCACTTTCACATCCTTTTTCAAACATTAATGGTCGAGTCACAGCAGGCTCGAAGATATATATGAGCAAATTATCGGTTGAATTGGAGGACAATTGAATTTATTTTACAAAAATTTGAGAATATTGAATAATATACATGTTAAATCTATATATTATCTAAAAGTAAGATAGTTATCGGAAATAGAAATAATAATTTTTTCCGCCCAAATCACTATTTCTAATTGAGTAGTTAATATTTTCTCTTAATATATATATTACGTACGTATAATTTCGTGATAGATATTAGGATAGATAACTTTCAATATATATATATACATAGACACCATATCTATTTATACTAATTGAGAAGCTAATATTTTCTCTTAATTTATAGATTACGTACATATAATATTAGTGATAGATAAATTTCATTATATATATACATAGACACCATATCTATATATATTAGGAATTAATATATGAATATTAATATTAGGGATGAACAACTCTCATCCATGAAATATTAATATTAATATTAATATTAGGAATTTGTGTATATATTTATATTATATATGGATAATTTTGATTATATACACACACACACACACCATATCTATTTATATTAAGAATTAATATTTGAAATATTAAATGAGAATAGTATCTAGGACCTAATATTGGATTGAGGATGTATAAATCACATATAATGAACCTAATCTAATTAAATATTTCCCTTAAAAATTATACTGATAATACACGCACTTCGTGAAATGAATTTTTTTAATTCATTTATAAAATCTGCAATATCTCAATGTGAATGTTGTATAATAATCTCCACATTAATAAGATATTCCCCGGAATATTATCTAATGATATCTATTAATCTACTAATGATATGTATAATGTATAATATAATATATATGAATATATTCTCATTAATTTTCACACGTTAAAGATATATTATCACATATATTTTAGAGATTTGTGTACATATATAAACCATATATAATAGAACAAATCCAATTCATCAAAAAATTCAATTCATACCATAAATATTTTTCGTCGTACGATTTAATAAATAGATCCGTATGCTACGCATACAAATCAAATGCTCTATTGCATTTTACAAGAAATTAATTCATTCCAAATCATAACTTCATGTCTCCATTTTTCAGTTTAGTTGAGAGGGTTAGGGAAACCGGCCATTCCATATATGAATTGATATTGAAACTTAGGGTTGTTCGTATGTACGAACAACCACCGTATGGAAGATCGCATGCTAAACCAACTCTCGAGATAATTCTCCATGATCGTATCGGTGACCATATACACGGTACCATGAGGAAGTCAGACCTCGAGCAGTTTAATATTGAATTTGTGGAAGGCGGTTTATACGCTTTTCAATTTTTCGATATACAAGATAATAGGATGAAATATAGAACAACCCAACATTTGTTCAAATTCATCTCTTCTTCCTATACGAAAGTTATCCCCATCGTGGATGAAGGTTTTCCACACTACATGTTCCAATTTTGAGATTTCACATCTTTACAAGAGTTGGTCCATTTGATGAGGGTTTGCTTTTTGGTATTAACTACACTTAATATTAAAATTTCAGTTTATATTGTTTATATGTTTTTGTTTTACTAATATATATAATTTTTTTATTATAACAGACATTATTGGAAAAGTTGAAAAGCACTCTGAACCCCGAGAAATACAATGTAATGGATATCCTACGTACCAATTCATGATTTATATTGAAGATGTAAATTATACTTCAATTCATGATTTATATTTTACACTATGCATGAGTTTTGTTTCAGTACGATAATTGAAGCAATATTTTTTTTATTGTGATCATATTTTAATAAAATTTTAAATGTGTACCCCACTCTTCGTACATCGCACGGGTACAATACTAATTTAGAGATCAAAGATCATAAGTTTGAATATTTTCGATACCACAGATAACGTGTGTGACTAAAAAAAAAACTAACCTCACGCCGCCCCACATATTTCTTTTCACGTAAACATCAACAAATAAGTTAATTGTGATAATTCTTTTCACCCTCTTGTATTTAAAACTTTCATGTTTACATCCAATAATATTTAATTCTAATTATTTAGAAACTTAATTTTATTAATTTACTTAAGGGTTAACTTTATAACTTTAAAAGTAAGCAATTAAAACGTACTTTTTAATTTGAGTGTTATTCAACCTCTCTAAATTTTTGTAAAATAAATTGACCTCCAATCCAACCATCAAGTTACTAGTCTCTTCAAACCCATCAAATTTTCGAAAAAAAATGTCGGTGCGGTCGAATTTTATAGTCCCTAATTTTTTTCCATTGATGAGAGTGTGAAATTCAGCCACTTTCACATCCTTTTTCAAACATTAATGGTCGAGTCACAGCAGGCTCGAAGATATATATGAGCAAATTATCAGTTGAATTGGAGGACAATTGAATTTATTTTACAAAAATTTGAGAATATTGAATAACATACATGTTAAATCTATATATTATCTAAAAGTAAGATAGTTATCGGAAATAGAAGTAATAATTTTTTCCGCCCAAATCACTATTCCTAATTGAGTAGTTAATATTTTCTCTTAATATATATATTACGTACGTATAATTTCGTGATAGATATTAGGATAGATAACTTTCAATATATATATACATAGACACCATATCTATTTATACTAATTGAGAAGCTAATATTTTCTCTTAATTTATAGATTACGTACATATAATATTAGTGATAGATAAATTTCATTATATATATACATAGACACCATATCTATATATATTAGGAATTAATATATGAATATTAATATTAGGGATGAACAACTCTCAGCCGTGAAATATTAATATTAATATTAATATTATTAATAATATTAATATTAATATTAATATTAGGAATTTGTGTATATATTTATATTATATATGGATAAATTTGATTATATACACACACACACCATATCTATTTATATTAAGAATTAATATTTGAAATATTAAATGAGAATAGTATCTAGGACCTAATATTGGATTGAGGATGTATAAATCACATATAATGAACCTAATCTAATTAAATATTTCCCTTAAAAATTCTACTGATAATACACGCACTTCGTGAAACGAATTTTTTTAATTCATTTATAAAATCTGCAATATCTCAATGTGAATGTTGTATAATAATCTCCACATTAATAAGATATTCCCCGGAATATTATCTAATGATATCTATTAATCTACTAATGATATGTATAATGTATAATATAATATATATGAATATAGGGTTGGGTTCCAGAAGGAACCATACCCCATGTGAGAACCGAGAACCAATCTCAACCATAGATCTCGCCTATTTGGACGGCCAAGATCTGTTCAAAAATTAAAAAAACGCGGTGACATAATTGTAATAATTCTGAACTTCGCTGCCCCTGAAACTCGGTGAGGGTAAAATCAAAAAATTCAATGCATATGTGATTCACGCGTATATTTTTCAATTTAGGGTTTTAGCACTGTCATTTCCTATTTTAGCACTGTCATGACTTATTTTAGCACTGTCATTGTCTTTTTTAGCATTGTCATGACTTATTTTAGCATGACTTTTATTCCAGCAGATTTTGTTATTTTAATTTATGCAACAGATTTTGTTATTTTAATTTATGCAAGCTATTATGGATTAGATTTGCATATATATGAACGATTGTGAGAGGATCGTGGTCGATCGAGCTAATGCTCTTGATCATTTCTTACCATCCTCTTTGAATATTTGTTTGTAACTATCTCTGAGTATCTGTAGAAAGTCCTTCTCTCATCAATCCACGACGTTGTCACCTTCTGATCAACAGAAATCATGCTCAACGAAGCTCCTGCAAAAGCAACATGAATTTAATTTCTTGAACCATGCTCTGTTTAATTAACAGAATGATACTCTAGGTACCTACCTTGGCCTTGATAATTTCTAGTTGGTTTTACATTAGCAATTGGTTTACTTGGTAGCTCAACTGAAACAACAACAGGGGAATTAATAATTAATATAAACGAATCTTGAAAAAAGTTGAAGAAAAATTAAACATATAACATACAATTCTGTAATCATGTCTAGTTAATATTTAGATTCACAATTCTGAGTTTCCAGCAGTTTTATGTGACATTTAGCACTGGTAATTGAGGTTTTAGCACTTGTCATTCCTTTTTTAGCACTGGTATTTGAATTCTGATATTTTAGCACTTTTATAAAGTATTTTAGCACTTGTAGTTTCTACTTTAGCACGTATGTTTCCTTGTTTAGCACTGTTGTTAGACACATGCTAGAAATATTAAAACCCTTATTAGCAATGCAAAAAATGAAATATCAGCTATGACATTCCTTTTTTAGCACTAGTATTTGAATTCTGAAGTTTTAACACTGACATTTTGACTTTTAGCACTTACAAATCATTTTTTAGCACTGCTACTATCATATAAGACTACCAGGTTTGTCTAGTTAATATTTAGATTCACTATTCTGAGTTTTCAGCAGTTTTATGCAATATTTAGCACTGGTAATTGAGGTTTTAGCACTTGTCATTCCTTTTTCAGCATTGGTATTTGAATTATGATGTTTTAGTATTTTATAAAGTATTTTAGCACTTGTAGTTTCTACTTTAGCACTTACGTTTCCTTATTTAGCACTGTTGTTACACTTAGCTTAACTCACTGCCTCATGATTATATTATAGTATATGCTAATTACACGCATTTAAACAAAGTACGTACTTCTAAAATTCCAACTCTTGTAGCTTCTTAAAATAAAAAACCGACTTTGGCAATAAGAAATCAATGGACATCTTAGATATATCTAATATTGCTGTTTTTTTCTGCACGGAATTAAAGGTTAATAATTGCTTCAATATAAATAACCCATTTTGAGAAGTCAATTTAAACTGAATATAAATTTAGAAATATAGAGGCAAAGACGATTTTAAAATCTTGAGGAAATAAGTAGTGTAATTATGAAGAACAATGTGTAAAGCGCTAAAGCAGCTAACCAGGGCGCCATTAGATGAAGCAGTTGAACTAGACTTGACTGGAGTCAAGTAAACATGACTAAAATACATTCTCTCTCTAGAATTAAGTTTGTTACAATATGTTTCGTTTACTTCAATTCTCACCACATAAAGAATAAAAAAAACACAATTTTTTCTAGATATATGAATACTCCACAGATCTATATATTAGAAAGAAAAAAAGGGTATATCAATTAAAGACGACACCAAAAAAATTAGAATCATATATACAAAAATTACGTACACTAGTTTGGTTTGCTTTAAAACTTTTTAAATTAAATCCAATTAACTTCGAGTCGATTTATCAATGTACGTTTGTATTTCAGTTCCATTCTATTCGATTTCGTACATACAATTCAATTAAAATGCACATGGATATATTAGTTAATAAGTGCTAAAATAGTTCACAGTGGTGCTAAAATAGATTACAACAGTGCTAAAATATATCACAGTAGTGCTAAAGTACATAGCAGTGTTAAAACAGTTCATAGTAGTGCTAAAATAGCTTACAACAGTGCTAAAATAGATCATAGTAGTGCTAAAGTACACCCTACATCAAACAAGTTTTCCTCCTCGATCATTAACCGCTGCATCCACGTCTAGTCAAAAACACCCTTCCTCTCGTGCTATCCAATCTCTACTATACCTAGTGCCATGGTTGGTGCCTCCACCCCAACTTCAATTCCATTTTAGCCCATCATCTGCTAAAAAACCGCTAAACAGTATACAAAGAGACCACCTAAACTTCATAATCACCTCTGCTAAGAGTCTTCATTGAAAACATTTGTCTGCCCTTCTATTACAATACTTACGATTCTTCAATCCCAAATCAATTTAATTTTCTCGCAAAAGATTGTTAGCCCATGTACTCTATTTTTGAGAACTGACTCCCTCCAACAGTCCCCATTCAGATTCAGAGAGAGAAACAACCATCCACCAACAAATTAAGCTTTTTAGAGAGAGAAAGAGAGAAAATAAAAGAAGAAAACGATGGGGTATAGGTATGCTGTACTTTCTGCTGCTTCTTTTCTTGTATAATGAACAGAGAACCGAGATGTAGAAAAATCTTTGCTTGATGCCTTTTTTTGCGAGGAAGAAAAATGGGGAGAGTTGAGGAAGAAGACGGATTGCAGATGGAAGGAGATTCATTCCAAATATAACAGGTTTTCTAAATTACAAAAATGTCCTTGCTTCATTAAAAAGTCCTAATATTACAAATATGCCACCGCATTTTTTTCATTATTGAGACAGATCTTGGCCGTCCAAATTAGAGCAATCTGTGACTGAGATTGGTTCTCAGTTCTCACAGGGGAGTGTGGTTCTCACATGATCCCATCTCTATGAATATATCCTCATTAATTTTCACACATTAAAGATATATTATCACATATATTTTAGAGATTTGTGTACATATATAAACCATATATAATAGAACAAATCCAATTCATCAAAAAATTCAATTCATACCATAAATATTTTTTGTCGTACAATTTTATAAATAGATCCGTATGCTACGCATACAAATCAAATGCTCTATTGCATTTTACAAGAAATTAATTCATTCCAAATCATAACTTCATGTCTCCATTTTTCAGTTTAGTTGAGAGGGTTACGGAAACCGGCCATTCCATATATGAATTGATATTGAAACTTAGGGTTGTTCGTATGTACGAACAACCACCGTATGGAAGATCGCATGCTAAACCAACTCTCGAGATAATTCTCCATGATCGTATCGGTGACCATATACACGGTACCATGAGGAAGTCAGACCTCGAGCAGTTTAATATTGAATTTGTGGAAGGCGGTTTATACGCTTTTCAATTTTTCGATATACAAGATAATAGGATGAAATATAGAACAACCCAACATTTGTTCAAATTCATCTCTTCTTCCTATACGAAAGTTATCCCCATCGTGGATGAAGGTTTTCCACACTACATGTTCCAATTTTGAGATTTCACATCTTTACAAGAGTTGGTCCATTTGATGAGGGTTTGCTTTTTGGTATTAACTACACTTAATATTAAAATTTCAGTTTATATTGTTTATATGTTTTTGTTTTACTAATATATATAATTTTTTTATTATAACAGACATTATTGGAAAAGTTGAAAAGCACTCTGAACCCCGAGAAATACAATGTAATGGATATCCTACGTACCAATTCATGATTTATATTGAAGATGTAAATTATACTTCAATTCATGATTTATATTTTACACTATGCATGAGTTTTGTTTCAGTACGATAATTGAAGCAATATTTTTTTTATTGTGATCATATTTTAATAAAATTTTAAATGTGTACCCCACTCTTCGTACATCGCACGGGTACAATACTAATTTAGAGATCAAAGATCATAAGTTTGAATATTTTCGATACCACAGATAACGTGTGTGACTAAAAAAAAAACTAACCTCACGCCGCCCCACATATTTCTTTTCACGTAAACATCAACAAATAAGTTAATTGTGATAATTCTTTTCACCCTCTTGTATTTAAAACTTTCATGTTTACATCCAATAATATTTAATTCTAATTATTTAGAAACTTAATTTTATTAATTTATTTAAGGGTTAACTTTATAACTTTAAAAGTAAGCAATTAAAACGTACTTTTTAATTTGAGTGTTATTCAACCTCTCTAAATTTTTGTAAAATAAATTGACCTCCAATCCAACCATCAAGTTACTAGTCTCTTCAAACCCATCAAATTTTCGAAAAAAAATGTCGGTGCGGTCGAATTTTATAGTCCCTAATTTTTTTCCATTGATGAGAGTGTGAAATTCAGCCACTTTCACATCCTTTTTCAAACATTAATGGTCGAGTCACAGTAGACTCGAAGATATATATGAGCAAATTATCGGTTGAATTGGAGGACAATTGAATTTATTTTACAAAAATTTGAGAATATTGAATAACATACATGTTAAATTTGTAACTATGTTCAGAATTCATGATTTTTAAGGTCATTAACCCTTTAGTTAATTAGGATAATTCTTTATATATATATATATATATATAGAAGATACAATAAGTAATTCTTAATAATAACGTAACGCATTACTTATACCATTAAATAACTTTTACTGTTGATTTTTTTATATTCTATTTGGCCGCCTTGGTTTTATATATAAATTGTCAATCGAAACGCATGTGATTAGGAGGTCGGGACAACTGCTCTCGTCTCCCTTGTTTTGCCAATTAAATTTACCAAGAACAATTCGCGCCAATAACACATCAAATTCACATTCAGCTAATTAAATATTTTCTTAATTCCCAATTTTCTACTAATGGCGAAGGGCTACCATTCCGCAACAGTAGATGATGTTTGGATATCACCAGCCCTTCTCATGCTATCATCCACCGCCGCAGCTTTTCTACCTTTCTTCCCGGCGACCAAGATCTCCGGCGATCTTTTATGCACCGATCATGCATTTGCCGTGTCGATTTTGTTTGCCTTCACCTGCTCCTTCAGCGCCGTGTTTCTAGAGAGAGAAACTAAGGCGGCAAGAGTTTTCAGACTCTCAGCAATCATGTGGCTGTCTTCTGCATTTCTACTGTTGATCTATGCCGTTTACTTCAATACCAATATTAACGGACATCCTCCGTAGATGATAGTGCTTTGTCTCGTATTCTAATAATATCATCCATATAAATCTATTGAAAAAGAAATGAATCGTGTTGTGAATATATATAGGACCGGTTATAATAGAGACTGCACTTTACATGTAAATGTGAAAAGCGGCATGTTATTTTCGTGCTAAAATAATTAGTACCAAAATACAATAACAAAAGCATTAAAAAAGTTAGCACTAAAATATAATAAGAAAAATACTAAAAATACAATAAAAAGCCTATTTTTAGGTTTACACACCAAACACTAAAAATACCACTAAGGTCAAAAAAATATGGAAACGAGTAGTTGAATTAGTTGGTACCATTTTTGCAGTATTAGTTCATTTTTTTCCATATGAAATCGACCATTGCACATTTGGTGTTGTATTTCCTATGGTACACTATTTTTTTTTTTCAATTTTTTATTTTAATTTATTATGTTTTGGTTTAATTTTAATTACACTTGTTATTTAGGGTTCATCCTATCCAAATAGAGTTTAATATAATTATTTAGTATTTAATTTTTCAAATAATCAATTAATAACTAAAAATTGAAAATGAAATACAAAAATATTATAATGTATTCTAATTGGGTATGATGAATTCTAAATAATGAGTGTAAAATGAAACTAAAACATAAGAAATTGATGAAAAAATTAAAAAAAAAACTAAAAAATCGAGTGTGCAATAGGGAATACTGGTAAAATCTAAGTAAATTGCATTATCAAAAACTAGATTGTAGAGTAAAAAATACAACATTTATACACCTCAATAGCTAAGCTCAGAGCAATCTAGTTAGTTACAAATATACAACTAGGATTAAGCTATAACATCAACGGTGAGATGTGTTGTGGTCCATGCAAGCTACCAGACGTGCTGCCACGTACACAGATTGCAACTTTGCTTTGCTTCCTTTGTATGTTATGTTTGCTACATCCACAATGACTTTATTGTATCATGTATGCATTATTGCATGCATGCATGCGTAGTTCACACTACAACATCCCCTCGCAAACTAAGCTTGGTGTAGGTCACCAAGGTGCAGTTTGGAGAGCAATTCACGGAACCGAGGCCCAGGTAATGACTTGGTAAACAAATTTGCAAGTTGAGCCAAGGTAGAAACAAATAAAGGAATAATAAAGCCATTCTTAAAGTATAGACGTGAGAAATGGCAGTCTAAATCCAAGTGTTTGGTACGCTCATGAAATACTTGGTGTTTGGTGATTTGGATGACAATTTTGTTATCAGAGTACACTGTGATAGGCTTAGAATATGGGATGCACAAGACATCAAGCATATAAGATAGCTAAAGAAACTCTCTAACTGTAAAACTGAGACTTCTGTATTCAGCCTCAGCTGAAGAAAGGGACACTGTCGATTGCTTCTTGCATTTCCAAGAAATGAGGTTATTTCCAAGAAATATGCAATAGCCTGTCAATGATCTATGTGTATCAAGGCAAGATCCCCAATCTGCATCGCAAAATGCTTGGAGATCAAATTGAGAACTAACACTACAATACAAACCAAGAGATGGACAACCTTTCAAATATCTTACAACATGTGTGGCTACACTCCAATGATCAACCGTAGGATGATTAAGAAATTGACTTAGCTGTTGAACAATATATAAAATATGAGGACTTGTGAGGTTTAAGTACAACAACTTGCCTACAATCTGTCTATAAGATGCAACATTGGTTAGAGAGTCTCATTGTTGATTCAAAGACAAGCCGGGTGGTAAAGGTGTAGCAGTTGGCTTGCAACCCATGAGGCCAATAGATTCTATCAAATCTAAAATATACTTGCATTGGCATAAGAATGTACCATTGGATAAGCGAGCTATTTCCATTCCCAAGAAGTATTTAGCCTCCCCTAAATCTTTGAGAGTAAATGTATTATGTAACTCATCCTTGACTTGAATAATAATATCTAAGGAGGACCCCAAGAGTAAAATATCATCAACATAAACTAGTAAAGCCATAAAGCAATCTTCTACTCATTTGGTAAACATGTAGTGATCAGATTCTGACTTAACAAAGTTGAGAGAAAATAACAACTTACAAAATTCCAAATTCCATTCCCGTGAGGCTTGTTTCAAGCCATATAAGCTCTTAACAAACCTGCAAAGATCCCTAGTGCTACCTAGAGTACAATGACACGCTATTTATTAATAAATAAATCGTACCGCAAGTGCACAGTGTTATTGTAATACCTATGTGAGCAAGAGTATCGTATCCCACAAAAACCGTATTTACTCGTTCTTAAACACAAGCACCTAATTAATATATAGACTCGAAACACTCAAATAAAGAGAAATAAAAATAACAAGCATAAAATAAAAACACAAAACAAAGAAATACTAAAATAAACCAAATAGGTGAAAAACACTAGGTTTTAGGGAACAAGGATTTACTATATCATTTTACTATATTTATTGATTCTCTCAACCCAACTAATTATCTGTCTTTAATCTATTAATGGTGGGGGATCACTAGATTGTTATCAGGCTGTTGTTTAAGGCATATACCATAACATAGACATAATGAGCATGCACTTCACTGCGGTCGGTTCTTCACACATGTTATTACTCCTAATCAAGTTCTCGAAGATCTATCCAACCCTATGTGATACTAGTTCACTTGGTTGGTCCTTCCAAGCACACATAATCTGATTTCTATATTTCTATCATTAATCCTTCTCTGGTAAGTGTTTCAAATTAATGACTAACATGCATAAATGGTGATCAAGCATCCATACAAGATATAAAATAAATCATAGAAATCAAACTCCGAGAGATAGCATGAAGAAAAAGTAATCAAATCATATATAAAAATCCATAGGTTCCAATCCCTAAAACCTAGCTACAGAATTAGCTAAACATGATAAAGTAAATAAATGACATCAGAGTTTTAGTATTCATGATAGAAGAAATAAAGAAAATCGAAGAACAAGATGTAATTCGATGACTCCGTCTTCTTTACAATGGTACTTCATCTCTAACAACCTCAACGTCTCCTATTGAGTAGATGACAACTTCTTCATCTTTCTTCTCTCTTTGAACGTATGTTAGGCGTCTCTCCTCTTTTCCAATGTGTAAGTACTGTCTGGCTCGTGTATCAAAATGGAGACTTTTATATGTAGGTTAGAAATCATAAATTGGAGTGAGAAAATCAAGTTCCCACGGATCTGTCACATCTGGGTCGACCCAAAACCCTATTTTTGCACAGGGTCGACCCAGGCCGGTTGAGCCAGATCGACCCACTCCTTCATAAATTATACTAGGTCGAGTCAACTAAGCTCTCCCGGGTCAACCCACCACTGCTTCGAGTTAAGCTTCGGATTTCTTTTGGTTTTGATAACTTAATCTGATCCGTTAGGCTTCTATTAAGTATTTAATTAAGTCCAAAAGCTTAATTAAACACCCATTCAATTTCTCTTGTCCATATTCACTATTTTTGCTTTAAATATGCAATGAAAGCACAATTGATGCGGAAACCAATTGAACTGAGTGGCCAAAGAAAGAAATAACCGAACAATTATTAGCTTAGCAATAGGTGCAAAGACCTCATGATAATAAACACCAAACTCTTGATTGTATCCTTTAGCAACTAGCCTAGCCTTATAGCGTTCTATAATGCCATGAAACTTCAATTTAACCTTGTAAACCCATTTACACCCAATAGTATGTTTCTCTGGAGGTAATTGCATAACCTCTTAGGTATGATTGTCTTCTAAAATAGTCAACTCCATATCCATGGCAGCAACCCATTCTGGATGCTTACAAGCTTCCTTCTAAGAAGTAAGCTCTAGAGTTGATTGAATACTGAGTAGAAAAGCAGTGTAAGAGCATCTCCAGTGGTGCTTCCCCATTTTCAGGTATTTTACTGCCACATCAGCGTCACCTCAAAAGTTAAATACCTACTTCCTCTAAACATATTCCTCCCCAACAATACTATCTCAAAAGTAACTTTTTATGGGTCTCACTATCCAATCATTCCATATTTTATATATATACTCATTTATTTTGTGATTTATTTATATAGTACTAAATATTATTCATGATATTTTAATTAATATGTATATAGAGAGATAATTTAATTTATAATATAATTTCATAAAATAATAATTTCATACAATGCTAATAGATAGAAAAAATACTTAAACACAAAACTAGTGAACAATAATTAATAAAATATTAAAAAACACAATACATCTTGAAATTAAGAACACAATAATAAAATATACAGCTCAAACCAACTAATTGTTGCCGTATTGTGCCCACAAATGCTCAATTATGGGGACGCATGTTGGAATTTTGGGGACGAGTGTTGAAAGCACTCAACCAATCTGTTAATGTATCTTTATCCATTGGTGGCTGAAGGAGATTTGTAAATTTCTAATAAAGATGAATGTTAACAATGATGTATTTATAGCAATTAACTTCTCACAATCTTCAATTGTTTTCGAGAGAGAGAGAGCTACTAATTTTTTACTAGCTATACCAACCAATCAATTACAAAAGCAAACTAATAAATATAACCACCAACTAATTCCAAAAGCAAACTAATAAATACAACCACTAACTAATATATACAAAAATATTTAAAAGGGGAGGAAATTTGACAAAAAATTAATAAAATCTACAACTTAAAAAGGGGAGGAAATTTGCAGAAGTATAGTAGAGTTGTAAAGTGTCTCTTATAAAATAATGATTTCATATAGCCGCACACTTCATAACATACATATATATATATATATATATATATATATATATTACACACACAAACTCCATGTACAATTCTATCTAAATATAATAATAATACTTACACAAAGGGGATCAAAAACCGAGAAGAAACCATAATAAAATTAATAAAAAATAAATAAAGTAATGGGAGTAATGGCAACAGTAGACATGGGCCCGTGCTCACTTTCCTCCATACGCAAGTGACGTGCACGGCTCTCTCTCCACTATCTGTGTAACACACGCTCTCTCTCTCCCACTCTCATTTTCTACAAAATTCCCAGCTAGCTGCAGTACTTCTCGCACCAAGCTTTCTCACCAAACTTGCTCATCTTACAATAGTAAATACCTCAAATGCAGGAATATGTGAATTGCCATGTCATGATATTTCTAACTGTTGGAGGTGCTCTAATGAGGAGTAATAGCAGAAGAAATGATGTAAGAAAATGTAGGTGGAGTAAGACTACTACTGCTAAGAGTAAGACCAGGATGAATAGCAAAATTACAAATATAATCATTCAGGTATGCAGGAGGTTTGGAACATCTAGTACTCCTCCTGCATGGACCAATTAGTGGAAAAATCAAAACCGAAGAATTTGTGGAGGGAACATTGATATTTGTACCTGATGAGGTGAAGTAGTAACTAAATGAGATAAATTCTCAGGTACAGGTAAAATAAGAAGAACGAGAAGAGAAAGATCTGGGGGTGTCTGACACCTGTTGATGTGAATCAGTAAAGGTCTTAAAGGGTAAAGATAGATTCAAATGATTAACTTGTAAAGGAAACAAGTTAGTATGAAATTCAACATCACGAGCAATACGAATCTTATGAGAGATAATATCATAGAGCAAATAACCCATGTGATGAGATGCATGCCCTAGGAATATGCATTGAGAGCTTCTAGGGGAGAATTTAGTTTTAGAAGGCAGAGTGTTTACCTTATAAACCAAACATCCAACTGGCTTAATATCCTCAATAGAAGCTGGTGTGCCAAACAACAACTTATAGGGTGTCTTCTATTATAACACTGTAGAAGGTATCCTGTTAATTAAATGAGTGGCAAATAAAATGGAATAGGGCCAGAAGGAAGAAAGTAATTTACTCTGGAACATCAATGCTTTAGCCACTTGAAGAAGATGCATGTGCTTCCTCACAACATCCCATTCTGTTGAGGAAAATCCACACAGGTTCTCTGATGCACAATTCCAAAATATATTAACATATCTTGAGTTTGTCTTCCTATAAACTCACTCTCATTATCTGATCTTACTGCTGAATAGAAAAGTCCAAGTTACCCTTGAAAAATCATACATTATAGTCAAGAAAGATAGCGTGTGAGTTACATTATCTTTTGCATAAGGCCTCACACATCGACAGTCCATATATTTCATGGTGCTGATAGATGGATGTCTTTATGTAACATGGAGATCTAACAATGTAGGTAATACAGTTGTGTTAACAGTAATAGTGAATTGAAACTCATGCTTGAAGATGTATGGAGTTCCTTTCATTCTCCCTATCCACAAGATAGCATCATTATCATTTCTATGAACAAGACAGTGTGCTTCAAGGAACACCACTCGACTCTGCAGATCTCTGGTCAGTTGTCCAACTAAATGAGGTTATGAGTAAATTCTGAAGCATATAACACATTTTGCAGCTTGATCTTAGGAGTCATTTGAGCATCACATGTCATAAAAGCCAAGAGACTACTCCCATTAGGTAGAAAGATTCTGAGAGGACTTCTTACTATCTTGAAGTTCATAAGTAGAGATTCTCGGTAGCACATGTGATTGCTAGCTCGTGGGTATAGGATCCATTCATCCTTCTTGATATCACTTGAAATTCCAAAGGCATAATGTCCAGTGAAGTTGATAGAATCTGCTCCAGGACCAACTTCTGCTAGATTGGCAGATTGTAAACTTTCATTACCCGCATTGCTCTCAAACTTTCTACCATAATTCATTTAACTAGAAAAGTGTTTTGCTATTTTAGATTGAATCACTCTCCCAAGGTCAGGAATAGATTTCTCTTATGTATGAATATTCTGAGGCAACTGACTAACATGTATGTCATCAGTTCTACAATTTGCTCTTCATTTCCCTTTATCTTTCTTAAACCTTTTATACGAGTCAGGTATCCCTATAACCTCAAAATAATAATTCTTCACATGGCCATTCATGTCACAATGATCACACTTGAGCTTCATTTTTTCTTCATTTGTGAGTTTTTTCTTCAAACATTCATTTTTGTATCCCATCTTTTGTGTTGCATATAGAGCACTCTGCTATAGCCCTTCAGCATAATGTGAGGATACTTGTATCTGCTCTTCAACTTGTAGGACCATGGAATAAGCCTGACTCACACAGTAGGCAATGGACTTAAGATTAGAATTTGTTGTCTAATAGGTTCATAAACATCAATAAGGCCAATGAGAAATTGCATCATTTGTTCCTCTTCCACCTCAGCCTTCACATCTTTAGCAACCTCACAATTGCAACTTCTGGCTGTTCTTAATAAAGCCAATTCATCCCATAAAGCACTCAAATTATTGAAATACATCAATACATACTAAGTATGTTGGGAGTATGAAGCAATTTCCCTACGAATCTTATACAGCCTAGGACCATTCTTTTTCCCAAATCTCTTATGCAATTCATCTCATAATTGTTTAGATGTATCAAAATTCTGTAATCCTCTTGATAATTTCTTCACAACAGAATTGTTCAACCAATTGAAAACCAAATAATCAACCTTAATTCATTGTATATGATCCGTAGAATCACTACTAAGTTCACGTACACTACCATCAATAAACCCTAGCTTGTTTCTAGTAAATAGCCTCCATTTAATTTCTTTACACAAACTATGGAAATTCTCCCCATCGAAGAGATCAATTGTCAATAGCATACTAGGATGCTCATTAGGAGTTATGTATAATTCATAATTTGCTAGCAATCTATTATTAGCAATTTTTGCTCGAGCATAGTTATCAAGCTCCATACCTTTTCCACCACCGCGGTTATGTGAATCTCTTCCAACGCCGTGTTCATGTGAATCTGAATGCAACATCGGCATTTCAAGTGGATTTAAAGTAAGCTGGTGGCTGCTATCACCATGTTCAAAGGTAAAGCCAATCTCTTCATCGCGAGCATTCCGCCATGAAAATTTTCGATTGCCTTTTGTCATTCCAATAGTTGAGATAAGAACAATCACACGGTAAGAAATCGTGAGCAAATCATAATCACAATCAATTAACTCTAGATCTTGATCCCATGATGAAATCTAAGTAAATTACATGATATTTCAAAGAAAATCTGTTGTTTTTATTGATTATCAAAAGCTAGATTGTAGAGTACAAAATACAACATTTATACACCTCAACAAGCTAAGCTTGGAACATTCTAGTTAGTTACAAATATACGGCTAGGATTAAGCTATAACATCAACGGTGAGATATATTGTGGTCCATGCAAGCTATCAGACGTGCTGCTACGTACATAGACTACAACTTTGCTTTGCTTCCTTTGTATGCTATGTCTGCTACATCCACCGTGACTTTATTGTATCATGCATGCATTATTGCACGCATATTTCTCATTGCAATAAATACAACACCAAATGTATAATAGATAATTTCAGCTGCATTTTTTCCCATTTACTTTATCTAGAAAAAAAAATTCTTTTTATAATTTATATCTACCACATTAGCAAGATGGTTGTTGAACAGTAAGATTGGTTAATGCACGCATTATTTCCTTTGCTTTTATTATTTAAGACCCCTCTAAATAAAACATGTTTCTATTTGAGACATATATCTATTTAATTAAGGACTATATTAGCAATATAATTTTAGTTTAACATCAGCGTATCACTGCGGGAAATCTGGGGTGATTAAAATGGTTAGCAAGTGTTTTTGTATATAACTATATATTGAATTTGGGCTTTAACTAATGAATCTAAGAATAAATTGGCCCAAATAGTAACGCAGTGTCCAAGTAGAACAATGCTGACGTCTCACCCTCCATGAAAAATTTTCTTTTTTTCTTTTTCTTTTTTTTTTTTGTTGACAACAATAGCTTAAATTTTGCTCAGAAAGAAAGAAAGAAAAGAGAAAATAAGCTTAAAGTTCTATAAATAAAATGACAAAAAATATTGTGCGATCGAGACCATTTTATCGGCCAAAATCGATAAGAAAAATAAAAATTCATATTCAAACTCATTTAACGGTACATTTGTAATTTGAAAGAGTCTTGTGGAAGACCGTCTTACACGATAAAATTCGTAAGACGAATCAAAATTCGGATCCAAATACAATAAAATACAAATAAAATTATAAGTATCTCATTGAACATGCGTTTGAATCTAGACATTCACATGTTTGACCCATAAGATAATCACATACAAGTTTTTATCTTATAATTGTATATATCAGTATTTGATCGTATTTGAGCCATAAGACAACTAAACACAAGACTTCCCCAAATAAAATAGCTTAAATAAATCATTATCTATATCTTCATCTAAAAAAAAGTTCAAGCCGGGTTATAAAACTTTCGAATATTATACAACCTATATTATGATTTATAAACGCCAAGTATCTCGTTTAAATCTTGATAAATAATATAGCATAAATTACGCTTTGATATCTATATTCTGGGGTTTTTTTTTTCAAAAATAACCCACTTTTCGGAAAAAAAAAAAAAAACCTAAACTATATAGATATCAAAATGTAATTTACCCAATAATATATTAAAAAACAAATCACCAAAACTAAGTTCATAAGAATCATAATGTAATTTACCCAATAATTAATATATTAAAAAACAAATTACCAAAGCTAAGTTCATAAGAATGATAATATAAGGACAGCTCATAACTTAGATGTAAAATCTCGATAAACTGATAGTCTTTTTTATGATATAGTAATAGTTAAACAATTTTACAGTAACTTCCCATAATTATATCATTTATAAACAATTTGAAAATTGAATTGGTATAAACTATTACTCCCTCTGTCCCATTTTGATAGACTGATTAGAATTTTTCACGGGGATTAAGAAAATGATTGGGAAAGATAATTAATCAAGAAACTTCATAATTTGCTCTATTTAATTCTTTAATATTAAATTAATGCCTAATGTAAGTCCAGGTGGGGATGGCCTAGTGGTGGAGTGAGATTGCTTGGAGACCAAAGGTCACGGGTTCGAATACCATCAATACCACAGGTCAGGTGTGTGAGTAAAAAAAATAAATTAATGTCTAATGTAAACATATTAAATAAGGGCATATATTAATAAATTAGCTAAATGTATATAGAAATATGTCTATATATCAGGACATACCGAAAAGAAAAATAAGTATATCAAAATGGAACGGAGGGAGGATATATATAGAAATGATCACCTATTTCGCAATGTCTAAATACGTACATTATTAGAGTTGGTTCTTCTATTTAATTAAAATTTATTACAATTTAATTAATAATCCCGAGTAGTTTTAATACAAGTATAAATATGTTGAAAACTTGAAACACGTGTAACACCAGTCTATCCGAGAACATATTATTAACGTACCCACTATTTAATAATTAGGTAATAATTATTCTATTATTTATTTAATATCGATAGAAAGGTAGTATTGGTATTTGAAGTAGTACCTGCCCCTTTTCTTTTAATTGTTCTCTTTTCTTTTTGCCCTTTTTCGATATGAAAAACTCGTGGATGTGTTTATGCAACAAATTGGCGAATCGATTTCAAAAGTGTTGGTGAGAGTAATTAATTCACCTTAATTTGGAAGGTAAGAGTGAATTAAGACACACTCGATAAATGAATGGTTGATAAGTTCCAGTTATTTTAAAAGTTTTGAAACTTTACAGTGGCTTTCAATTGTAAATAGTTTTTGTTTCTTTCTTTTTTTTAAAAAAAAAAAAGTAAATAGTTTTATACCTACCAATTACTGATTATATTACTTGATTGAGATTTTCAAGTCTTTCTAGGAAAGACACTTGTTGTTTATAGATGATTATTACTGGAGCAAATCTTACCAGCTTTTTAAGGCAATTTTGGGCCACAATTAAGATTTTAATAAATCCAACCCGGCTTTTTAAATGGCTAATTAATTCATATATGAAGACATGGCGAACTCATAAATATATACATATAATATGTAATGATTGAAAAAACAAGGTGTGCTAACTGCTAACAAATTACAAGAGAGATTAATTAATATATTTTGTTAGAGTATATATTAAATAATTCACTATGACAACAAGTTTGTGATGAGGCAAACGTGATCAAACAACAATTGCACGCATTGCCAATCAGGACTTTACAAACATTTATCTATAGTGGATTCTCTTTATTTATTATTATTTTTAGCACCTGATCAAAGTACTATCAATATGTTTTTTTTTTTAATTTTAAAAAATGACGTGTCTTAAAATTTTCAATTCACTGATTTTTTTTTTATTTAGAGAACTATTTCTCTCTTTTCATTTCCCCCATGTTTATAAAGAGAGCAATTCACTGAAATCTTGAATTTGCAGTATATATTTTACTCCCACGGAAATATATGTTTTTGGAGTATATATTTATTTAAAAAGAGGCTTTTGAAGGTGGGTGTGAGAGTGTGACTGTCGACTTTTATTTATTCCTATTGTAGTAGAGTGCATAACTATTCATGCTATTTTCAAAGAATATATTTTTATTATTTCCTATTTAAGTTGAATGTTGCATTTAAGTGGAAATTTTGATTGTTTCATTGTAGTAAAAGATGGAAAAATGAGGATTGGACAAGGAACAGAAATTTGGACATTCCGAACTGTCCAAAATCAAAACCAGAATTGGACTCAGAATTGACGGTTCCAAACTAGTTCGTAATTTTTTAGACCAAAGGTGTCGGTTCGTAAATTAAATTGGGAAATTGCATTTTTGGTACATTTCTATCATTTTTGGAACTCATGTATTACAACTGTCAAAATAATATCATAATAATATGTATTGTATCACTTTTAATTCCGAGGACCTGAAATAACATGTTTTTCGTAGTCAAATGTAAATTGAGGTTTTTGCAATTTATTAAAAAATTTGGGACCAAAATTTATTTTAATTTTTTTATCCAAATTAAATTATTTTTACCTTAAATATTTTATTTGGTTTAATTAGGTGAAAACTTTGAAATACATTTTGATCCCATAATTTTTAATTCATTGCAAAAAAAAAAAACCCCTAATTTAAATTACATTTGACTTAAGTTTGATCAAGGAAAATCTGTTATTCTGGTTCATCATGACTAAAAATGATACAATGGGTATTGTTAGAGTATGAAAAGTTATAAGAGGTCAAATATAAAATACAAAAAAAAAATACCATTTTTCCTAAATTAAATTATTATATTTTTTTGGAAATAACCCTAAATGAAATTAAATTATAAAACCGTAGCTAGGCCTATATATCGAGGAAAAATAATCCATAAGCGTTTGCAATTTTATGAAAATTGCTTGGCATGCTAAATGTTGGTAATATATATATATATATATATATATATATATATAATAAAACATTCAATAAAATAGTAATTTAATTTAGAATTTACCAAGTTGGTTTTTAATCATAGATGAAAGTAGACATGGATAGCTTAAGTCCACTTTTAATTATTAAGATTGACTATGAAATGAAAAATTAATTGAATAGAAACAAGTAGAGATGAAGAAATGGAGAACAAAGAGAGGTTGAGTATGAGTTAGTGGTAGATGAAAACAAGAAGTGATTAATGGATGCACCAAATAAAAATAAAGCTATGAAGTTGACAACTTTGTGCCCCTTTTTTATTTGTTAGGTTCAAAGGTGACTATAAGTGTATACCACTTTCCTTGTAATGCCAATGTCAAGCATGCAACTATATATATTATATTTTTTTCATTATTATTTTTTAATTTATACATACATATATTTCTATAATCATGAAATCTTTCATTTGATTACTCACACGTTATTAAGTGAGTTTTTTTTTTTGGTCTCATTTATTTGTTAGTTATATATGTTTCATTTTCCAAGATGAATATTAAAAAAGATCAGCTTGATTTTCAATTATTGGATTTTTTTTTACCAATATGTAGTTTAGACATATACAGTGATGGTATTGTCAGTTATGAAGCTAAATAATTATTAGATATTGATCCGATTTAAATTTCTAAACATTTAATGTTTGAATATGAATTTGCTCAAATTCAACAAGTACACAAGATTACATTTGAAGTAAGAAAAAATTGTATTTTGCTCAGGTACTTAATTACCTATTTAAAAATGGCACACATATTAATTTAACTCAACTCTAAATCAATTTTACATGATGCGAATAAATATCTGAAAAGCTAATTAATTTCTTAGAATATACGCGAATCTAAAAAGTGATAAAAAAAATACTAACAACATATAAATTAATGAACAATCAATTTAATTAAATTAGCTATATATCACATGTATCAAAGGATGTCGAAAGGAATCAGATCATCAATTTGCTACAGAAATTAGTGTGAATTAATATTAATTGGTTAATCAACATTTTACCTAAATGAAAATCAATCCCTTCTATTATAACTCGACAACTCTCTGTCGGTACCTGTTTCGTACACAATATTGTCTGACAAATCGTTACATCATAATTTTTTTTGTCCATTAACTAAATTTGTGGCTCAATTATTACCACATGGAACCTTAATTTCTCGGTAAGTGGCTTTGCGATTGATGTGATTAAGAGCGAACCATCGTCCTTAATGAGTCGCAACTATTTTCACCATAAAATTTGACCGAGAGATCGAGATCTTGTGTGAGATTATTTTACGAGTCAAAAATCATATTACAGATAATGATTCAAATTCAAAGATAATCAAACACCAATAAAATTATAAATATGTAATTAAATATGCATTTATATCTGAATTTTGATCCATCTTATGAGTTTTTTTTTTCTTTTCAATTTGATCAATTTAGGTTTGATGAGTATATACAGCTATATATATATATATATATATTTTAATAGAATTTTTACCAACGTTCATGTCTGAAAATATAAGTTATTTATTAATTTTACCTTTCAAATAATTCACAAAAATGTCACGATCTTTCAAAAATAATAATTTAATGTCTGACGTTTTGAACTTATCACAAATCTAGCCTGAGATCACTCTTCGAACATTGCATAGTTAGCGTCTGTTTTTTGGTCCAGATTTAAAGATAAGACATAAAAAAATCACTCGTGCCACACCATATCCGAACGATGTCATTTTGATAAAGTAAAATTTAGAAAAAATAATTTAACGTCAACTATTGAAATTCTTAAAATTAATTAAACTCATGCTAGATTTGTGATAAGTTCAAAAAATCATGTATTAAATTGTTATTATGAAGGTTATGATATTTTTGTGAATCACTTGAAAAGTTGGGTTAAAAACTGATATTAACCGGTGTAAGTAGGAAGTAAAAGGAAAGGTACTCCTACTAATATACTTAGCTAGATTTAAATTATTAAAATTATCAATTATTAATTTAAGACTAAGAAAATCATACATTTAATATTTAGATGTTTTTATTTTATTTTTAGTTACTTATTAATAAATTTGAATGAAATGAATATATGAATAATGATCCATTGCAGTTACGTTTAATACAACTAGTTAAAAAAAAAACAAAAGGAGAATCAAAATATGTGATGATTTTTTGTGTGTGTGTGAATATTTATATATATGATGGTTATTATTAATTTAGGTTTATGTGATGAAGTCCTAAATTGATAAAACTCTTTAAATAAATTGGTTTAATATATAGTTAACACGCATAAACTGCTTTAATTATCGGCATTAGTTAGTGGATTAAGACCTCAGTGAGTCTTACGTAAGAGTGAATTAACATGCGGGAAAGATTAGTAATGATTAATTAAACAAGCTAAGGGCAAAGCACGCACCATCCATCTCCCCCACCATTAAACGTATCAGACAAAGTACAAACTATAAACAAAACAATTCGACAACGAGATCAAGAATAAATGATTCTTGTAAAGCCAATAATGTTTGCAAAAATTCAATGATAATTACTTAAATTAAATATTTATTATATGTCAAGTCTATATATAATATTGGAAGAAGAAAGTATGTGCAAAATGATGATGGACTTATCCCATTTCAACCAATGAGAGGTGAGATGACCTCATTTGAGAATATTAAATATTAGGGGAAACAAAAAAAAGATGGGATTTTTTTGAGTGGGGGAAAGAAAGTGGAGAGAAAGCTAGAATTTTGAAAAATTTCATGATGTTCTATTCTTAGTTAAAATTGTGAAATTTTGACATCGATGGGGTCGTAATTTATCGTGGTCTTATAAAAAAAAAATTGGTTGACAAAGTTTGCTATCACGCCTAAATTCAACTTCAAATTTGAGTTCTTAACTCTTTGTTCAACGAATATAATGCAAACTTGTTTACGCATTGATTGTAAATCGAGAATGAAGATAGTTTTGCTACTATTAATTAATTACCCCCACTTCCATATTACTATAAGATAAATTATTAATTTAATGTTGATGGTACCATATGTTACACGACTTTACCTATTATATATATAATATTAATTACTATATTTAGATTAATTATTAATTGGATTCGGACCCTCTATTCAACCTAGATATGATGGTACGAGATGATCGCTATATCATTTCAAAATTACTCGAGGAAAAAAAAGGTACAGACCTAAAATATTAATAACAAAACCCAAAATAACTAGAATCTCAACCCAAAAAATTCAAAATTCAAAAAAAAATAAAACAAAGGTGTAAACTCAAAAATTAAAATAATTAGAGAATGCAAGAAGATATGAAAATTGAAATTTCAAATCAAAGATGATAATTATAATAATTAATAAATAACTCCTACCTCACCCATGTAATTAAAGGTGCATGGGAGGGAATGTGTAATTTGACAAAACTTATAAGGGGATATAATTATAATCTAACAAGTCCCTATTGTTCGTCAAATTAATAATAATATTATAAGTTCGCACTGTATATTTTGACAATTTTGCTCTCTTATTACTAACATTTTGTATGACGTATCAACTTTTCAAGAGACCATAAATTCTTATATGTATGTTATAATCTCAAACATATACCACATTAATCTAACATTATTATATTAAAGTAGGCTAATCTCAAACATATACCACGTTGATCTTGTAAACTTGGGTATGTGCTTTTGACAAAAACGCATTTCATGCAAATTAATTAGGGAAAAACGGCATTTTAGGAATTGGTAGACATTTAATGATATCAATGCCTAATGACAATTATAACCTTTAATAACTAAAATTAATATAAAAAGCAATTAAATGAAACAGATCCAGACCATCCATCTAACAAAACTAATGGATAGGATAAATCCCTAATTTATACACTAGGAACCTGTTTATAAATGAGCCATCCCCTCTCTCTCTCTCTCTCTCTCTCTCTCTCTATATATATATATATATATATATATATATATATATCATGTAAGGTAGCCTAATTAATTAGTAGCATATGCTCAAATTTCTTCAAAACAAATTACATAATACGCTATGAATCAGAATTCAAAATAAAGGTTTTAATTGGCACTTATGATCCTAATTTAGTCCCAACTTGTGTGTGCCAACCGTGTCACACCTCAAAATTATTATTTTTTTCTTTCATTTTTTCTTCAATTTTAATTTCTTTTGGTTTAGTATAATATTATTATTTAGGATTTATTCCACCAAATTAGGGTTTATAATTATATTTTAATATTTAATTTTTATTTTTTAGTTAATATAATTGATTTTTGGGGTTGATTATCCCAAATTTGGGGTATATAATAATTTTTTAAATTTTTAGTTTTTTGCAATAAATTTTATTTTTATAAAAAATATTATTATTAATAAATAATTAAATTTTAATGTTAGCACACAATAGTCACACACAAGTTGGACTAAAGGATCTCTACTCCTTAATTGGGTGTCAACACTTTGAACTCACATATATAATTCCATTATTCCCATTTCCAAAGCTACAGTCCAAATTTAGACCTAGCTCTACCTATATATATCATTGGGAGAAATCAAAATATGGAAATAAATACATTCAATTCTTTACAAAACCCTAAAAATGAACTCAATTTTCTTGAGATATATGATTCCATAAATTGCTTATGGTTCATGTATTTTGATGGGTCCTATTCAGGTCTATAATCCCATGGGAGTTGAATTGATGGGTTGTGCAATGAAATTGTAAGAAGGTGCACCATGATGATCACCAATTAATTCATTTTATTTTTAATTTATTTATTTTGATTGTCACAATAATAAAACTATATACCCCATTTTAGGTTGTCATCACCATTTGTCCCTCATTTTGCCTCATTCCTCTCAAAATCGTGTTTGGTGAAAATTGGTGAACCCCTTCATTTCAGCCCCCTCCGTACGTAACAATCTCCTCGATTTGTTCCTCTCAAGAAAAATAAGAAAAAATAATCATCAAACTATTATGATTCCAAAAATATATATATACAAATTTCAGCATGCATGTGAGAGAATTTTTATATATATGCACAAGCACAAATTAATAATATTCGAGTTTAAAGTGAGTGGGGAAATTTAATTTGCGTTATATATATATATATATATATATTTATAAATTATAAAGTTGAAATGAATTTGACCCTACATCGTACAATTTCGCTGTGAGATCTGCAGTTAGTTACTATTTGTGAATGTTACTTTACATGACCAGAAATCAAAGAGGCAGCCATGAACAGTCATTTTCTATCATTTTCTGTCATTTTCTTGCCTACGTTTTGTGTTTAATTTGTTGTTTTACATATGATGTAGGACCTATCACTATTTGCAATTAACAAGATTAATTGTATAGTAGTGAGTTTTATGATGTTGTAATTCCAATTTGGGATTTTGTATATGCCCAATGATTGTTTCATATCGATTTTGTTGTCTAGAGATCGATGATTATCTAGCTATATGCATGTGTATTAATTTGTACGTAAATTTTTTCATTTTTTTTAGTACGTAGAAATAATAAAATCGATAGAAACTTAAATTTGTCGGTTTGATCGTGAATACGTGATAGCCGTACGAGGTGGTCGTAAATACAACTTCTTCAAATTAAATAGTTTTTTTCCCCTAAATTATGGGTCAAAATAATAAAACACTGTACTTTATTAATCAAAAAGGATATCTCTACTATATTAAATGCTTAATATGACAATTAATTTTTTTTAATAAAAATATGATGTGGCGGTTAAAAAAATTAGTTTGGGTATTAAATTTGTCCAAATTACATGTCTCATCCGTGTGCCAAAATCAAAATTGCATAGTTTTAATAATGTTTTTCAGAAAAATAAAATGTATTATATTATAACTAATCCTAATTAATATTTATTGCTAAGAGTTGAAATTTTAAAAAATTATATACCATAAGTTATAATCAACCCTAAAAATTAATCATATTAACTAAAAAATGAAAATTAAATTTTAAAAAATAATTATAAACTCTAATTGGGTGGAATAATCCCTAAATAATAATATAAAATTTATATTAAATGAAAAAAAATTGAAAAAATAAGAGAAAAACTAATAACTTTAATGTTTAGGACATGATTAACACATACAATTTTAAACTAGACGATCTCATGTGATTAAACGTTGGTATTCCACATATATAAATAGCTGTAAAAGGAATATGCCCTTTGCTACAGAGGATATCGAATTTCACTTTGATATTCAAAATAATATAAAAAAGGACAACACTGTTCATCACTTACATAAAAGAGCTTTTGAAAAAATATGAACTTCCATCCATATACTCCCTCCGTCCCAATCATATATATAGTTTCTATTACTATTTTGAAGTGTTTTAATTATAGTCTTATACTTATAAATAGTATTAATTTTCATAATAATGTACAAATGTACCCTTATTAGTTCTTGAAAATTAAAAACCAACCGCTTAAAATTTTTTAAGTCGTTAATTTTAAATAATGATAATATTGGAAGTTAAGTTTTAATATCTTATTTTCATAAATATTTTTAATTTAGGTGCGGGGAGAATCTGAACTATATAATTAGGATGGAGAGAGTATATATTTTGAATCAAAACCAATGTGTATAACGAGCTTCGAGAAATTATGTGGTTGGTTCCAATGATTTTGTGGTCGCTAACACATTTGTCTGTGCAATTTGCATTTTGCAGCATAACTTTTAGTGTCTGATTTTTGTATTTGGCTTCGAGATTGTTCCGCTTTGGAAATCTCGGTGGAGTAATAATATGATTTTATATAATTTTTTTAGAAGGAAAAAAAAATAAAGTTATCTCTTTTGATGTTTAAAATTTTCAATAATAATATTCGTATAGTGATGATTATGATCTAAAAGTGTCCAAATCCATCTGAAATGTATATTAACTTGAAACCTAAATCAATTTTCAAGGACCATCTAATTAAATGTAATATAACTATATATATAGAGAATCATTCATCAGTGAACATCTATCCAATGTGTAATTTGTGGGTAAATGAATCATATATATCCATTAGATTTGTTACATGAATATGATAATCGGAGATTAGAGTGTTTTTCCTTGGAGATGGAAAATCCGACCGCCGGAATTTATCAACTTGCAAATTCTTCCATAGTTGGTTAAAAGAATGAAATTGGCTGATATTCTGACGATACTAAGTTGTATAGCTATCATTATGGGAGAAGTTGATCGTTGAAATGATAATTAAAATTAATATAACATAAATAGAAGCTATCAATTCTTCTTCCAGATTGGAATCCTTAATTTAGGATCAATTTTATTTTAAATGTTTTCTTATAGTTATTTTATGTAGTAAGGTCATATTTTTCATGAGAAAATTTATGCTTCTTTTATGTTTTAGAATTAATGCTTAAATTGTTAATTTGTAATGTTTTTTCGTACATATAAGATACTTATAATTTAATAGTGTGCGATTTTAAAATTGATGGTATTGTGTGCATCTTATGCACCATCAGACGATCAATGTGGGTCAACGCGCGTTGATCCGATCAATCCGTAAAAAAAAGTTAAAATCAGTTTCAACTGTAATACTAAAAGTATCACCTGTATCTTTAAAAAATATCGCTCAGAAAAAAAAAAATCCGTCAAAATCAATTACAACTGTGCACATGTATCCTTAAAAAGTATCATCTATGTCACCATTTTTTTTTTGCCCATTAATTGGGTCGACTCGTTGATCGACATTGACCATCTGATGGTGCATTCTATATATATATATATATATATATATATATATATATATATATGAAATCTCAACGCTTCAGACGATTCCGTACAAGTTTTTGTTACATAAGAGATAGCTAGATATATAAATATATAGATAAGATTTTCAATAAATTAGTGTCACTATGTACTTGCCCTAATCCTATGATAGGAGAAAACTTTCCGAGGTTCCTTATAAATTCATCTTCTATATCTATTGCATGGAATTTATTCCCAATTTCCATCTCAACTTTTCTTGAATTAACAAAATGTTTCGTAGTGGGGAATCACCTAAGCCAAAAACCACCCCATAAATTAAAATAATAAAAGCAGGGAGCATAAAATATTGAAACACTACACCAATATTTTTATTTCCAAGTAATAAAGAAAATGTTTTTTGCGGTTGCAAGTTGCTACCTCTGAGATTCGGCCAAATACTTTTTTAGATACATTTGCTGCATTTATTTTAATAAGAAATCTTTTCTCATTTAGGTAGTGGCCACCATAGGATGGATAGGAAACACAAATTTTTTATGATAAAACAAGCTAATTAAATTCATCCACGCTCAATGTGTGACAATGACTCTCTAAAATTGACATTTAATTTTTATTTTTTTATTTTGCTAATTTCACGGGTGAGTGTGCGTGTACGACACAAATGAGTTGCAGAAATTTTCCCAGAGTTTAAACAACGTTTAATTAAACATTAAATTATGAATAGGATTCTCGAAGAAACTTCCACGAGAAAGTAATTTTAGTTGAAATAATTTAATTGTTTGACAATACCCATATATAATTATGCTATATAAGTGGGGGATAATATAATTTAATTGTTTGACAATATCCATAACAAGAATTTGAATATTCCAAACAATTTTTTTAGCTTCACTCAAGCTATATTTTTTGGATTGTTGTAGATAACACGATTTAAAAAGTGTATATGGATAGCTCGACTTAATTTTCATAATAACTTTCAGTGTATAGTTGTTTGATACGATGGTGTGACCTTTCAATAAGCAATATTAATACTATTATAGTAGTTTATAAATTGCTAATGTTTATGATTTTGGAGGTAGAATTAATCTCAATTGTTACCTTTTTTTAATTAGCGATTGCTATTTTTATTTAATGATTGCTTAGTAAAAATTTAAATACACTCCAGTAAATAATTTGGGTTTTATTTTTATTCCATGATCAAATTTATGAATTTTTTCCATTATTTTTTTATCAATTTTAATTTATTGTGTTTTAGTTTAATTTTACAATTATTAATTAGGATTGATATATTCTACCTAATTAGGATTTATAGTTATTTTTTAGTATTTAGCTTTCACAGAAAATATTATTATGGTTGGTTAATTATTTTATAAATATTACGTATAGTTTTTTAAATTTCAATTTTTTGTTAATAAATGTGACTATGTCAATTATTTTATGTTATAATTAATTTTTATTTTTATAATATCTATTATTAAACTCATAAATTTGATCGTGAACACGGATTGGAACACCAAATGCGAAATACGAAATGGAGGATTCTATCCGAAATATACTAGCACGAAACAACAAAAAGTACGTACGTACAACTACTTGTTCTAACTACGTACTTGTAAGAGATTTAAATTTATAACATTCCAATCACGAAATCGTTCAAGTCATTCGACCAATTAATCAAAAAAAATAAAAAAAATTTAAAGCTCAGCAAAAATCAACTGATACAGACGGACTGTAATTTTCATGTAATGTAACGAATAACTTTGTTCTCGACGAGACAGGAACTGCATTTACTGGCGAAAAACAAAACCCGATTGACTTCTTCGATGCTTCAGAATTTTCTTTTCATGATGTAATATTTAAGAATAACAAAACTAGAAAAAAAATTCGATTCTCATCCTACTCTTACAACTTTATATCTGCACATATTGTTATATATTTATATATGTATGAACTATACATAATAAATCTCCAAACTTAGATAAATTAGGCAGGAAACAAGCTGTAGAATATTTTATTTTTCTTTAATCTGATTAATTCCAACTGATTCAAAGAGGGAAAAGACAACCTTGCACACTCAATCGTTAAGGATATTCTATCCATTTTTTCAGTTGAATTTTTATCCTCTGCAAACCAAGTTAGGACGACGACAACAACATGCGAGATCGAATCCATCTCGAATAATTCCGTACGTTCGATCATCATCACTCAAACTGTCAAACAATATATAATATATGAAAAAAAAGAGCATATAATGTCACCAAAAAAAAAAAGTGTACGTAGATGTATGTGAAGGATTTCTGCCAACCATTGCAGCATATACAGGCTTAGCGCATATCAATCTTGATAAATTTTATGCTAAAAAACGAGGAGATAAAGGAGTTCGGTATGATGAGACAAGTAAAAAGGTTGAAGAATTTGAACAAAAAAGATGATTATGATGAGCTGCATTAATCTGGTAGAATTGAAGTAGCTGCAATGATCTGATCATGCAAAGAAAAGAAAAGAATGGATATTTTTCGAAGAATCGAGCAAGTGTGAGTCGAGTTGAGGCTAAAGTTAGTGAGCAGAAATTGCAAAATAATTCCCACTTGCCATTAGCAGAATGTGAAGGGACAGCCAGTATTATGTTGGCAGAAAACATAAGGAAGTGGGAGCATGAAAGAATGTTGAGCTACATCATTCAAATAACCCCCCATTTACCTGCTTAAAGACAACATTGTCCTTACATCCTATCCAAAACTAAGTAACTAAATATAGACTGTAAGAATAAAATTTAAACTCTTATCATCATTCAGATATGATCTTGCCTTCAATTCTCTCTCAGATTACAGTTGTAGTCCACTGTCTTTTATTACAAGTAGAATTCTGGCACAACTTGATCGATCTATCTTTACCAGAGTTTACTATATTTGCACCACATATAATTGCAAGTCAACACTAACTAGCGAATAACATTTATTTGAAGAAATTTTGGATACTTCACTTATATATATGTATGTATATATACACTGTATCCCTCACAAAATTCCAAGGATTTTTTTACTTTACATATTTTGATAAGTTGAGCTCAAGACAGCTGCTTCTTTACCTCCCACTTTGAATACATCAGCTCCATCCAGTAATACTTAAATAAAATAAAAAAATTTAACAGCCTAAGTTTAGGTATTTCATCTAAACAATATGGACCATATATGAACATAAAATATGGGTCCCTTCTATCCCAAAGCCTCAGTGCTGATTGACTCATCAACTTATTATTAAAATTGACATCTAAATTCTTGCAAGTCTTTTTAAAATTTGTGTTTACCTTTAGATTGACCTAGATTTCGTCATCGTTCACAAAAAAATACCTGATTGGCCATGAGGGTTTTTATAAATATATATATATATATATATATATATATATATTCTTGAATTGGCCCATCTTTTTTAAAAGATATATGGCTCCTCCAAGATTTGACTTATATAATTTCTTCTATATGGAAACAAGTTTAAATAATTGCATATCCCATTATCACAAGCTTTTGATCGATCCATCCATATTTACTCATCTAAATATATAGATCATGATCACATATATATAGCATGCATGCATGATTCAATATATATGATATAACATTATAACATGATGCATCTACAGAAGATGTAGTAATTCAATCATGTCATTAAGGCATAATAGAAAGGCATCTCATATATTAACACCAATCATTACATCTTATGCATACATCATCCGTTTTTTCATCTATCTTTTTTTCTAAATTTTTTTCTATTATTAGTGTGCTTATGTAAGCTGCCCCCCCTGAAGCTGTTGCTCATTACTCAAATCTCCTATAAATACCCCTCTTTTCATGCAGTGCAATCTTACCAGCTCAAAACAAATTAAGTGTTGCAGTATAAGAGAAAAAAAATAAAAAAACCTCAGAGAAATCAATCAAGAATCAAGCATGATTCAACAAGATTTCCAAGAATTGAACTACTTCTCCCCAGAAAATCTCCCTGCCTTTCCAGCCAACTTTGGGTTCAACCAAAGCAACTCAGCAGCAGCATTGCAATACAGCAGGTTCTTAACCAACTTGCCTAACTACCAGACCTCAGCCGTCCCAACTGGGATCCATGAGTTCAGCCCGAATTCAACGTGCAACTCGACCTCTGATGAGGCAGAGGATCCTCAGCTACGCGTCATTGATGAGCGCAAGCAAAGGAGAATGATATCGAACAGAGAGTCCGCTCGAAGGTCTAGAATGCGTAAGCAGAGGCACCTCGATGAGCTGTGGTCTCAGGTTCTTCGTCTCAGGACCGAGAACCACAGCCTCATCGATAAGTTGAACCACGTGTCCGAGAGCCATGACAGAGTTGTGCAAGAAAACGCTAGGCTCAAGGAAGAAGCTTCTGATCTTCGACAGATGCTCACAGATCTCCAAATCACAAATTCCTACACCATTTTCAGAGACCTCGATGACATTCCATGCAACACAGCTCATCTCAGGGCTGAATCATCAACTCAATCTGTCACTACTTCCACCAACCTTCTCCACTAAGCATGAATTCGAATCAACTCGTTTGTTTACTAACTCTAGAGGAGAGAGAGAGAGAGAGAGAGAGAGAGAGAGAATGTTAATTAATTAGACTCAATCCTGTCCATTTACTTTCTTCTGTGCCAGTGTTAATGTTTAAACTTGCTGCTAATCAATGGATGTTTCCTAGAACTATGAATCTGCCAGGAATGTTTTGGTTCACATCATTGCAAAATCTCAGCCCATCTTCGCCGCATAATTATCCAAACGCTGATGATCAAATTATGCGGAAGAAGAAAATATTCTTCACTTTCATCATTACTTTCTCCCATGATCATCAAATTACCCCACCATCACCAATCACCATTATACCACAAGGGAATGCTAAAAAAACGAATCTTGATTAAAATCATAAGCGAACACTAATACAATATAACGCAATGCTTAATGCTTCATCACCACCAACACATGTAGACCAAGTCTTCCCCTGCAGCAAAGAAGTAGACAGTTACCTACATATATATGTAGAGAGAGAGAGAGAGAGAGAGAGAGATAGAGAGAGACAAGTGGTGGTGGAGGCGCTGGTGATAGTGGATCATAATTGAAGAGCTACCATAAGAAGCAAAAAAAATTGAAAAAGGGATAAGCACTAGAAAAATCGGCTACTGTTTTTAACTTTTTGTGAGGTAATGCAAGTAGATTCAATCCAGTCATTGCAAGCAATTCAGACAAAAGAAACTATGATTTCAGGTGTTTCTGAGCGTGGTGCGTAGCACTGTGTTATTGCATCAACAAAAAATGGCCGGAGAAAAAGACAACAATTTGTCTATGCTTACCCCTGTTCTCAGTGATCATTCCACTATTGCATCTCCATCAATGAATCAAACCCTAAAAATCTTGAATTTTGTGAATCACGATCAGGCCCTCATAGTGGATCGGGTTAGTAATTGGATTGGGTAGTCAGTTCAACATGATGAAATCTAAAAAAGCGACCTTTTTTTTTTATAAAATATGCATATGCGTGGTTCTGATCAATTAGAATCTACATCTAACCCTAATTTCTGAAATGGTGGATGAACTGATCGAATTTGACTGGCATACAGTTGGGTTTTGGAGAATCAGAGAATATTTGGCCTATTTAGATTTATTTAACGATGATTTTAGAATAATTGTTGAGTATCAGAATAAAGCTACATTTTTTGTAGTTGGATTTTTTAGTCTGTAAAGATTGTGAAGAAGAGAGGCTGCGGCGGCCGGTGCTGGACTGCTGGTGGGTTGGTGAAGAGTGCATAATAGAAGAAATATGAGAGAGAGAGAGAGAGAGAGAGAGAGAAGGTAAGAAGAAACAGAGGCACACATGCTTTTGAAAAAGAGAAAATTTCGAGAAAACTCCTGTTTTTTCAAAAAATAAAAAGGAAAAAAAAAGAACAAAAAGGAAAAACTGCTTTTGGAAAATAGAAAAATGTTTTTTTTTTTAGAAAAAACTTTTTTTAGGGATAAGAAAAAACTTTATAAGGATTATCTAAAAAAAAAAAAACTTTATAAGGATGATATTTAATTCGCAAGATTAGATATCACATCACATTCATATTTGGTGACACTATTTTGTATGGGTTGAAATTTTTTGTTACACTTTCTTGTGCTTGACTTCGTATTTCATTATCAAATTGATGGTTTTAATAATATTTATTATAAAATAAAAATTAATTATATTATAAATAATCATAATCAACATTTATCAATAAAAAATGAATTAAAAAATTATAAAACATATTTTTTAAAAAATAAACCATAATAATGAATTATTAATTAGAAATTGAAAGTTAAATATTTAAAAATAATTATAAACCCTAATTGGGTGGGGTGAACCTAAAAACAATCATAAAATTAAACTAAATCATAAAAAAATAAAATTGAAGAAAAAAATTACAAAAAAAACCCGTAATTTAAAAGTGTAACACAAAGAGTGTAACGGGAAATTTTAATCCATTTTTTATATTCTATAATAATTAATAACATAGTATACAAATATATTTTTCTATTGATTAATATACATTCTATAATTAATAACATATATAGTATACAAATATTTTTTTTATACCCTCTAATAATTAATAACATGATATGCAAATATATTTTGACATTGATTAATATGCATTCTATAATTGAACATTCATTTTAAAAATGTTGTTTCGGCGTCTTCCAATTTTGGTTTCTGAATAAGGCCAAAAGCCCATTACCATCAAGAAAGATATTTTCTATCTCAATTTTCTCTTATCCCTCTGAAAACTATATGGACTGCAAATACTATCAAGAAAGCACCCTTTGAAGGCAGAAGACATAACAAAAACATTAATAAAAAAATATTATTTTGTTTGTCCAAATTCTTGCACCATGGGATGTTCTTTCAAGCCATTGCCTGCAGTTGCCTTCACCAACCAGCTACTGCCCACTAAAAGTGTCAAGAGACCTTCAATTTCTGTGTTGAATGCAAAAGCTGTGAAAAAGGATTTATACTTCAACCATGATGGCTCTGCCACTAAAAAACTAGTGGTAAATCTTGACTGTTATTAACACTTGAGTTTATGTTGGAGTATTAAGTTATTATTACATGACCAAATGTTTTAATTTATGGGTTATATATATATATACATACATTATTTTTCAGGCAGGGGTTAATAAGGTTGCAGAGCTGATTGGAGTGACATTGGGCCCTAAAGGGAGGAATGTGGTGTTGCAGAACAAGTATGGACCTCCCAAGATTGTCAACGACGGCGAAACTGTGCTCAAACAGGTTCTACCATGTTGTTTATATTTCATTTTCTTCACCACATGTTTGCTATAATGCTGCAATTTAAGATATGTGTGTTGATTCTGCATAAGGACATTGTTGTAATGAAACAGGTTCCTTTCCTTCAATTCTTGTGTTGGTAAAGAAGAAATAGTATTTATTGTGTAGTTTGATAAAGGGAAGTTGTTACCTAGTGCCGTTGTCATTATGTTATCATTCTACTTCAGACTTTTGTGAAGAAAAGAATTCATGTGGTTTTCAATAGCAAGTTTACATTCTAGTTTACTCTAGTTTACTTCTTGAGAGAGACTTGAACAATGTGGTTTTCAATAGCAAGTTTGCATACTAGTTTACTTCTTGAAAGAGGTGAATAATGATCAGAGGTTGTTTTGGTTACTAGTAAAGATTGAGCTGGATGACCCTCTGGAAAATGTTGGAGTGAAATTGGTGAGGCAAGCGGGAGCTAGAACGAATGATCTTGCTGGTGATGGTAGCACGACGTCCATATTGCTAGCTCATGGCCTCATTGTAGAGGGTGTCAAGGTACGAACTCTACATCAGGAACGCGCTGCATTTGCCTCACAGCTGCATTTCCAAAACAGATTTGGAACTTAAAACCAGATATTTGGTTAGGTCATTGCAGCTGGCTTGAATCCAGTTCAGGTTTCGCGAGGGATTGAGAAAACAGCAAGAGCTCTTGTTTCTGAACTCAAATTGATGTCCAAAGAGGTATATAAATAAAACAGCTGTTTTTCTCATCTTTCGAAGTTGATAGTTGGACTATACTGTGAAATCTTGCAGGTTGAAGACCATGAGCTCGCGGATGTTGCTGCTGTTAGTGCTGGAAACGACTCTGCTGTCGGAGATATGATTGCTGAGGCTCTACGACGAGTGGGAAGGCAGGGTGTCATCACCATCGAGAAAGGGAACTATGCTGAAAACAATCTAGAGATTGTTGAAGGAATGCAGTTTGATCGTGGTTACTTGTCTCCATATTTTGTCACTGATCGACAGAAGAGGATAGTGGAGTTTCATGATTGCAAAGTGAGGAAGTTAGTCCTTATTTCCTACTTGTTCATTGTTTTTTTACAGAATAGGAAAAAAAAGATCTGAATTTTTTTTGTGGATACAGTTGCTATTGGTAGACAAGAAAATCACAAATCCAAAGGAGATGTTCAAGATTCTGGATAATGCAGTCAAAGAAAAGTATCCGATTCTCATTATTGCAGAAGGCATCGAGCAAGAAGCACTGGCTCCGGTGATCAGGAACAAGCTGAGGGGAGTACTGAAGGCAGCAGCTATCAAAGCTCCTGCCTTTGGCGAACGCAAGAGCCACTGTTTGGATGACCTTGCTGTCTTAACCGGAGGTGCTAAAGCTCGAATACATGTCTGAGAATCTATATTCAAGGGTGTTTACATGCTTCTTTTGCCTCTGCAGGAACTGTAATCAGAGATGAAATGGGATTCAGACTTGAAAATGCAAGCTATGATATGTTGGGATCTGCTTCCAAAGTCACCATAACAAAGGATTCCACATTAATAGTGACTGATGGAAGCACAAGTGAAGCTGTTGAAGAGAGAGTTACTCAACTGCAAAGGCTCGTTGAGGTACATCAACGATACTTTAAAACCGTATATAGATTTAGCAATCAACCAGCAATTGCAGGAGCTCACTCTGATGGACAGCTGCGGCATACTTTTACAGAACACTACCGAAGAATTTCAGAAGAAAATTGTGAGGGAACGAATAGCCCGGTTATCGGGCAGTATAGCAATGCTTCAGGTAGGCTTTTCACCCTCTTGACATTGGCAAGTTAGGAGATTTAGAAAGTTAACTCATTATTCAGTGGAACATACTTGGTCATTCTTATAATAGGTTGGAGCACAAACAGTCGTCGAGTTGAAGGACAAACAGCTAAGAGTTGAAGATGCACTAAATGCAACAAAGGTAGCTAGCTCATTCTGTTAATTGCTTGCTGCATAGAAATTTGTCAACTACAGTTATATGAAGTATAAACTATGTTACTGTGCTCCTTCATCAGGCCGCGATTGAGGAAGGAGTAGTTGTTGGCGGTGGCTGTTGCCTCCTAAGGCTGTCTACAAAGATTGCTAGCATAAGAGAACAATTAGACAATGAAGAGCAAAAAGTAAGCCATTTCTTGGAGTTAGTTGATCATAACTTTGCAGCATTACATTGACTGATGAGTAGTGTATCTGCAGATTGGAGCAGACATTTTCAAGAGAGCTTTGGCTTATCCAGCAAGACAGATTGCCAAGAATGCCGGTGTAAATGGGAATGTTGTCATTAACAAGGTCTCTTCAACACACACACACACACACACACACACATGCATTTCAACAGATCATGTAAGGATATATACATCAACCATTTGAGAGTTCCTACATGTGCAGATTCTATCATCAGATGATGAAAGGTTCGGCTACAATGCTGCAAGAGACAGATACGAAGATCTCATGGCTGCCGGCATCCTTGATCCTTCAAAGGTGAAATTCAAGAAACCAGATTCAATTCAGCCGTGGTAGTCATATATATGTGTTCATTGATACTTATCTAGGGAATGCATGTTTAAAAAGTTAGACGACATCTCTAACAATTGGGGCAGGTCGTTAGATGCTGCTTGGAGCACGCGGCATCAGTGGCAAAGACCTTCTTGACAGCTGATGCAGTTGTTGTGGAGATCAAAGAGGCAGTGCCCCCTAGAATGATGAGAAAACCAATGCCAACCTCAGGTAATTAACTATAATTCCACTTATGCATTGTCTTTAATCTTCATTATATATATATATATGTATGTATGTATGTATGTGTATACATATATATATATGTATATATATCAGACGAGACGAATCGCCCAGAATTCTATTCGGTGGCAGGTATTGGACCCGTTAGCCAGTTCATGAAAAGAGGATAAGCAGTTAGTTAGGCCATGGCATGTATAAAACATTCACTTCTTCCATTTGCAATGCATTCATTCATCCATGGACAAACACAAGATTCATGAAGATTGTGATGCTGATGAATGATGATGAGTGATAAGAGACGGCTGCAGCCTAAATCGTACGAGTTCGCCTGCGCAAACAGCAGCACAAACTGTATCAGAAAGCATAGCCTATATTTATATTGAGCTTTCTTTATACCATCCAAATTCTTGTTTTTCACCAGAAATTCTGCTTGTTCACTTCATCAATGTTCAATGTCAGGTAATAGAAAACATGTGTTTTATATTTATATATGTATATTAGGAATTAGATACAGACTATATTCACTCAGTACAGAAGCAAGCAAGCAAGCAACCTGTGTCTGTTTGTTGCTAGTCATTCCTCATGCATGAAAAGTAGATATTTCCCTTCTATAATCATTTTTATTTTTTCTTTTGATCCAAACTGAGTCCCAAAATGCTGCCATTTCGAAGCAGAGCTACAAGCAAGCATCAACTTTGCATGATGCAAATTTCAAGGAAATTGGAAACGATTTCAACTGCCCGTCAAATAATATACTCATCTCCAAAATTTTAGTTAGTTTTGCAAAAATGTCCCGGAAGTTCAAAATACGTCATTAAGCTTTCCACATTTTTGCAAAAATGTTATCGAATCGTTTTGATACTACCGGGAGCAGGAAAATAAAATTCCAATGAATTCAAAAAATGAAAAAATTAGATCTACCTAAAACGGATCACACCTAGTAAGAAAAGGTATTTTTGTTTTGGTTTGTCACATATGAAATAACGAATGGTATAACTTTAGGAATATTTTTCCACGGATGTTTTGCAGGGATGATGTGAAACTTCGAGTTGTCAATTATATCATTTATGAAAATGATGAACAATTCGAGGAATTTATGATACAAATGTTCAATTAGTTCGGACTTGTTTATTATTGAATTGGGACCAAGAAAAAAAAAAGTTCTTCTAGTCAAGAAACTCGCACATCTAATCTAATTTTCGATGTCAAATAGCAAATCATATTACACGTTGAGAATAAATATGATTTTTCACGTCACTTTACACCTTATCATTCGACATACCTTATCAGCTTATCAGCAATAGAACTATATATACCACACCAAAAATTAGATCATTTAACATTTTCTTCACATATTTCGAAGTTCATAAAATTTTTACCAAACCACCTAAATTTTGAGACTAGATCGGATAAGACTTCATCAAATTTCGAAACATCAAAAAATTCGATGCTTCTCGTAAGGGTAACGCACCCGGATTTGATTCTTTATTTTTTAAAATGTTTTTGCAAAAAAAGGATATAAATGGCGACATTAATAGATGTTAATTATGTTCTTCATGATCGCCTCCTATTATGCAAACGATATATGTGTGTATTTTTACTATATCGTGTGAAAAAAAATTCATAACACTATTATTTACATAGTAGAAGGAAAAATAAAAAAAATCGAGATAAACATAATTAATATATACTTAAAAAGTAATACATATTCCAAAAAAAAAAAATTACAAAAACATTTTAAACAAATTGCTAAAAAATAAAAACACAAATCCGGGCATGCTACCCTTCCGGGTAGCATCCAATTTTCCTATGGGAAAAATTCTAAACATAGCCACCATTTTACTCTTTATAGCCCCCTTATTTTTTTAAACATAAATATTAATATGGTAAGACTTTTTCACCCTTTAATCCCAACACCTAAAACTCTATCATAATTTGCTACACATACTATAGCCCCCGCCTTTTAATTTTAATTAGATTTATTCTTCTTCGAAGGGCTTTGGGATTATAGTTAAATTCATCAAGAAGTTATCAAAATCCTTATGGCATCTTAAAATTTCTCAAATTCAAGGCATTGATGGTACACATCAAATCCGCCTGAATATACGTATCTACAATCGTCTTCCATGTTCATGGTTTCATGGTTTGGAAGAAGAAAAATTTATAAAAAATATTTATTTCATTTTTTATGAAGGCCGATATCCAAATTTCAACTATTGAGTGCAACCAAGCAATTGGTTGAGAGGAGGAGGAACGCGGTGGAGACCGAAGAGGAAAAAAGGCAAAACAGGATCTACACTTCGAAACTACACACCTCAAGAATGGGGGTGAAATCGTGATGTCAATGCTTATAATACATTTTTTATGATTCAATCACAGTTAATTTGCGTATAGGAATATTATGTTAATTATGCTCTTTTGATCTTTTCCAATCATGACTGATAATTCTGGGACATCCGTTGGATTTTATGATTCTTAATCGAAGAAAGTAACGTGTTATGAGCAACACAGATTGATTTTGTCGAATGTTTAATTTTATACCAAACAAAAAATAAACTAAATGGAATCATGGTTGTGGAAGATGATATAATCCTGGTTAGAATATAATTTTTTACAGATTTTCCTTCACGTTGTGAATAAGGTGGGGGGCTTCGAAAGCTTATCTAATTAAAATTTGAAGGGTGGGGGTTATAGTGTGTGGGGGCTATGATATAATTTAGGTGTTAGGGCTAAGGAATAAGATAGTCTTATCATATTAATATTTATATTTAAAAAAATAAACGGAGCTATAAAGAGTAAAACATGGACGGTGTTTAGAATTTTCCTTTTCCTATAAACATGTACGAGTAATTTGGGCCGAACCCGTCTTTCTGAAACCCGAAAGCAAAAAAAAAAAAAAAGAAATTAGGCCCAATTTGAAAAATGAATTTATCATCTGCCACGCTCTTTGTATGGAGCGCCGTGCAACCGCAGCGTCAGCTGCCTGAATAGTATGTGTCATTTCTCATCTTTCCCAAGACGCTGCCATACTGCCATCTATAGATACACACACACCATTATACATACATCTATATATATATATATATAGCTATCGGTTGCAGAAACCCTCTCAGATGTGAAAGCAGAGCCCTTCCAGCTCATAATAGGATTTTTTTTTTTCGATTTTATTGAAGAATAAAAGAGGGAGGGAGGGAAGAAGAAAACAGAAATGGCGATGATGCTGTTGGGATTGAGCGTGCAATTCGTTTTGGATTTCGTGGTGGCGGGTATTTCCCTAATGATTGGGATCGGATTATTCGCTTTCATCGCTTCAATTCTCTGCTCCGCCGCTTTCTTTCAGAACGCCAAGGAGATTTCTTGATTCGCCACCGCTCTTGGGGTTTCTGTCAGTTTTTCTTTCTTTCTTTTTTTCGATGTTTTGAATGTTGATTTTGCCGGTGATGGTGTTAATCTTTGTGGGCATATTCTTGAATTTTTTGTTTTGGAAGGTGAATATATGTGAATACAAGATCCAATTTTAAATTTTATTTTTGGAGATTTTGTTCCATCAAACGTAATCCAAATTTGCCAGATTGAGCCAAAATGATAGACTCTCTCAGCTAAGAAATTGTGGTGATTCTAGTAAATGAGTTCTTCATATTTACAATAAATGAGGAAATGCTCAAATCAATTAATTACAATTTTCTTTGTTATATTGATAACAATGATGCTTATAGTGATTGATTGTGTTTTTCCTCACTCTTCCATTCTCTTTAACAAGAAAGATTATGTCTTTGTGTGAATTAGCATCTCATAGCTAAACGTAAATGATCAAACACTTGTATAAATTAAATTAAATGTAGATCAATTTGCATATTCCTTCCCTTATTTCCTCCAACATCTTTTATTTTGTGTTTCCATCAAATCACAAACTTTCAAACTAGAAGAAAATTTGTAAATTGAAATCTTCTATGGCTAATGCCACCTACCCATTTTTTGCAGGCTAAAAAGGAACTCCTCGTTGCAACTCAAAATAAGGCTCTAGTTTCTCATCTTCTCCCTCGTGATGTAAAAGTCTGTCTCCTCAAAATCCAAGTTTTTGTATGTATGTAGATGTAGATTATCACTTGTATAAATGGACATCGGCCTAAAGTAATACAAGGAAATCATTTATTTCCTTACATGTTCATTTCGTGTTTCATTTCATTAATACATAGCTCTAAATTATATACAGTAGATAATTTAGAACGGATTGAATAAACATGATCATGTGAAAACATATTTTCAGTGAAAATGAGCAGAAAAAAGAAAAATCAGTATTTGTTTTTGTGTTTCCTAGAATAAACCATTCCTCTAATCCCATCCGGGTCGGCGACGAAGCCCAAGGGCCTATAAAACCCGAGAACTCGGGGCTCCGCATACAATGCGATGTTAGTGATCCCCTTCTCTAACAGCTCGGTGACGATCCTCTCCATCACAGCCTTCCCCAGGCCAATTCCTTGGAAGTTGGGGTCCACCACAACGTCCCATATTATCGCGTTGAACACGCCGTCGCCCGTCGCTCTAGCAAACGCCACCGGCCGTTTCGTTTTCTCGTACTCCACCCACAGCACCGGGTCGGTGTGCTCCAATGCAACCCGGATCTTCTCCGGGTCGCGCCGCGGGAATCCCACCGCCGCGAACACCGAGTTCAGGTGGTCGAGGTTGAGGTTCTCGGTGGTGCGGTGGAATGTGAAGCCGCGGGAGGTGAGGGACTCGTAGCTGGCCGTGGTGGAGACAACGGCGGCGCTGCGGCGGTGGTTGCGCTTGTTGAGTGGTATTGTGATGGGGATGTGATTGTGGAGCAGCATTTCTCTGTTTTTTTTTTTTGTATGTTTTTGTTGCAATATTTTTATTTGTTTACGAATATAACGATGGATATATGTGATGGATATTGCTGAGAATGAGATTTGGAACTTGTGGTTTTTATGTTGCCATGTCTCTTTTCTCTTTGGTTAAAGTTTATTTGTGAAGACCAACACCTCACTATTTCGAATTTCGCATGTTGTTTAGTTTTTTCAATGCCATGAAAAATATGGTTGGTAACAGCCAGGAAAAAATGATTCAACAGTGCCTCTACTCTTACATTTCGACTGTTGGTGTAATAGTGTTGGCCCAATTGCTATTTCACTCGGCCCAGTTCCTAAATAAATATCTAACCCGGCCCAAGCCCAAAACCCTTAACCCTACCCGACGGTTCATCTCCCTCTTTACTCCTCATAATGGAAGTTGTTGCTTCTCGATGCTCTAGAAGCCTCTATAACCTAGAGATGGATCCCCTCCTCAATTATCGCTCACCTCACGAATCTATCTAGCATACTCTCTCTCTCTCTCTCTCTCTCTCTCTCTCTGGATTTTCTCAGCTTGCTCCCACGGTTTCTCTTGCCGGAATCTTGAGTTGTGATTCCTGGTTGGCATATGAGTATTGGGAGAAGCTTGTGTTGAGAGAGAAAGTTTGAGCGCCACCGCCCCCTTTCAAACCCTAGCCACCGCTTCCTCTTCCCCTTCCCTTGGTCTGGGCACTTCCTGTCGCCGGAGTTGCTTCCGCCGTTGTTTGTGGGAAAATCTGAGCCACCATGTCTCTTGGACACTTTTCCCACCGGTTACCTTCTAATCTCTGTTATCTCTGGCTTATTCCTTCTGTTATTTGTGCATTGCTCTATATTTCTGCTCTAACTTTCTGTGTTTCACGTGTGTGCAGATTTGGCTAAGTACAGCCCCTTTGCCTGTGAAGAAATCTTGTAGGTCCATAAGACCTACACCTCTAAGGCCTTTCCAAGCTAAAAAGATCGAGTTGCATCTAAAGATTGAAACCCTGCTTTGCAACATTTACTGTAATAGTCTGTAATAGCTCGTGTGTATTTTCTTTCTCCTTTCTTTGGGTCTCGCTACTTGAGTAACGTGTGGGTGAGACCGCAAGAGCTAGAGAACCAAGTAGTGTAATCTCCGGCTAGGCGATACCACAACAGTGGTATCAGAGCCTGGTTTGTCTAGCCGGGGACACTCCCCTTGCCTCCATCTCACTCACCCCGCCGCCGGTAAGGGCCGCGCCTCTCTCGCCCCCGTCGGGCTCCAAAAACAGTAAGTCCGACCCCTTCCCTGCCTGGGAGGGTCGGCTCTGGTATAATCCTCAAACCCTAGTCTCCTCTGTGGTATTTTTGCGATACTGCCTCTTTTCTCTGTGCTTCCGCTTCTTTTCTCTGTTTGTCTGTGTGCACCTTGACATTCAAAGTCCTTCCTCTGTTGTTGCTTACGGACTGGACCGTCTGGATTTCCCTGTGGGTCTCCTCAAAGCGGGTTGCCCGGTTAGCAAAACGGAATAAGGTGTAACAGAGGGTTTTGAGGGCTATTTTGTATGTTGTTGTGCCTTCTGTGAATCTCTGAGAACATTCTTTGGCTGGTTAATTGCCTGTTGGAACTTCTGATTTGGTGATTGTTTGTTTTGGGGTTGGAACCTGAGAGGTCTCCTCAAAGTGTTTGTAATTCTATTTCAGTGACTAACTCTGTTTAAGAGTTAGTATCATACTGAATCAGGTTTTGGGATTGTCCAGAGTGACCCCCTGCTCCACAGATCAATCTGTGCTGAGAACTGGGCTAGCCTCTGCACTTGATTCCCCTTGTGCACTTGATTCAATGTCTGTGGAGTTCTTCTCCTGAATATTGTGTGATTTGGTATTGTTTGAAAGGCTGTCATTGTGTTTTCTGTGGTTCTTTGGCTATTCCTGTGCCTGGCAATATGAATACATTGAATGCAGTGCCTTTTAATGGAAAAGATGACTTTGGTGATTGGCAAACAAGGGTTGAATGCATATTAACAAAAGAAAATCTTCAAGATGCAATCCCTGAGAGAATTGATGAATCTGACCCTGATAAAAACTAACAAAAATTGAATGCTAGTGCTAGAGCTACTATTCTGTTAAATCTAAGTAGTGCAGTGGTTAGAAAAGTATCACACCACAGGTGTGCTAAAGATCTTTGGGATAATTTGACATCTCTTTGTGTTGCTACATCTGAAGAGTCTGCATATTCTTTACAAAATCAAATTATGACTTTTCAAATGGATTCTGCAAAAGATATTGATTCTAATATAGAAGATTTCAACAAGCTTCTAAAAGACTTAAAATTGGCTGAAGATGATACTCTGGAAAAATATGCTCCTCAAATTCTCCTTGGTGCCATACCTGAAGCTTTCTCTGAAGTTAAGTCTGCCTTAAAATATGGGGGATCAAAAGTCACATGTGATATGATTGTGTCTGGTCTAAAAGCAAAAGAAAATGAGATAAAAAAGATGAATTCCAAATCTCTGCAAAATGAAATTTTATATGTTAACAGAAACACTCCTAGGAGACCCTTTAATGGTGCTAATCCTGAAAATCCAAGTGTTACAGCTGTAGAGAGGCACATGAGGGAATTTAATCTTGCACACAATCTCCCCAGTAACAATAGAACCCACAATTTGGTTGAAATTCATTCCCTTCATCCCAAAAATCATAACCAGTCCCATCAGTTTGGTCAAAACACTTTTCAAAATACTTTAAGAAACCAAAACTTTGCCCATCACTCTCAAAATTCAGACATGAAGCCTAGAAAGACCTGTTGGAACTTTGGAAAGCCTGGCCACCTTTCTAACAGGTGTAAGCAACCAAAAAGAAACAAGAACTTTGGGAATAATCATGCAAACAATGTGATGCACTTTGATCAAACCACTAATCATGTTTACAAAGATGAAGAGTATGATGAAGATGGTGGTGTCTATATGGTGCATAATGCATGTGACTTTCAATTCATTAATTATTCCAATGCTGTTTCAAAGGTCATGCATGAATCTGAATGGTTAATTGACTCAGGATGCACTTTTCATGTTACCCCACATAAGCACATGTTCCATAATCTTCAATTCTTGAAATCAGGATCTGTTGCCTTAGCAGATGGCCAACATTGTGAGATTGTTGGTAAAGGAGATGTATGTTTAAAATTTGAAAATGAGAGCATGATAACACTGCATGATGTTAGATATATTCCAAAATTAAAATTCAATCTCCTTTCTGTGTCAAAATTGGCTGATCAAATGTTGTTTGGATCTGTGAATGACAAGTGCTTCAATTTTAAAAGGGATTCTGTATGCTATTTCGATGCTCCAAGAAAAGGTGACCTATATGATGTACTTGCTTATTCTGTGCCAGTCCAATCTGCAAACCTTGTGCATTTTGACAAAACTGCATTATGGCATGCTAGGCTAGGTCATATGAGCAACAAAGGCCTTGATATCTTGAATAAAATTGGTGTATTCAAAAATGATAAAGTGACAAGCATTCCTTTCTGTGAACCATGCTTAATGGGTAAACAACACAAAGTTCCTTTCCCTGCCTTTGTGCCTTATCCTAAAACTCATAGGAGCTCAGAAATCCTTGAGTACTTGCATGCAGATGTGTGGGGACCTGCAAAGGTTCCCACACACGGAGGAAATTTGTATTTCTTGTCCATTATTGATGACTATTCAAGAAAAACCTGGGTATTTTTAATGAAAAACAAATCTGAAGTTTTTGAAAAATTCTCTAAGTGGTCTGCAGAAATACAAAACCAAACTAATAAAAGCATTAAGTGCCTAAGAACAGATAATGGCTTAGAATTCTGTAATAAATCCATGGATAATTGGTGTTTTGATCTTGGAATCAAGAGGCACAAATCTGTGCCTTATAACCCTCAGCAAAATGGGGTTGCTGAGAGAATGAACAGAACCCTCCTAGAGAGGGTTAGAAGCTTGCTTGCTGGTTCTGGACTTGACAAGCAATTCTGGGGGGAAGCCTTGATGACTTCATGCTACTTAATAAACAGATCCCCCTCTGTTCGCTTGTTGGGAAAATAACCTGAATGTGTGTTCTGGAACAAACCTGTATGCTTATCAAATTTGAGGGTCTTTGGGTGCAGTGCATATGTTTACCAAAAGTTGAGTAAAATTGAACCTAGGTCTAGAAAGTGTATCTTTCTTGGTTACCCTGAGGGAATTAAAGGTTATAGGTTGTGGGATAGGTCTGTACCTGGTTTTAAAACATGCATTAGCAGGGATGTGACATTTAATGAAATTGATTTTCCTTGTCTTCTGAAATCCTCACTCTCTGCTGCTCCATGTGAGGTGGAGAATGTGCATGATTTTGTCTATACCCCTGTTACCATTAAGGTGGATCCTCCTTTCCCTAACCTTCATGATAATGACATGCATAATCCTACTATGAATGATCATGTAGATGACAACAATAATGTTAATAACTCTGTATCTTCTCATGAAACTGAAAATAATGAGTCCATTAACATGAATGTTTCTGAAAATGAAAGTTCTGATTCTGAGCATGAAAGCAATGAGCATGAGAACTTAGTAAACTATCAATTGACAAGAAATAGGACTTGAAGAAACATCAGATTGTCTGCTAAGTATGATGACTTCAATTTATCAATGTATGCTTTTAATGTGTTCAACAATGTGGATAAATATGAACCTAAAACATACAAAGAAGCAATTTCTTCTCCAGAATCTGACAAATGGATAAAAGCCATGTCTTGTGAAATGGATTCTGTAACAGCCCAAAAATTATACATTTGGAATTTATTTTATTTAAGTAATTTATATTAAAAATTTAGGACGGTGATATAAAAAAAAGACGTCTAGAGCATTACTTTGAGATCAAAATCATCTACATTTGAATTTATTTGACCTTTAAAGGATTTATTTTATTAAAACAAATTGTGTCCAGCTTATTTCTTGCTAAATTAATTAATTTCATGCTAAATTAATTATGATAGTTAAAATTTAATTCAAATTTCAAAGTCAATGTTATAAGTAATTCATGGTCAAATTTCGGACTAAATGTAAATGGCCCAAATGATTAGTCCACCTGATATTCTAGAATGTATGCATATAATTACATATATATATATATATACATGTATCTAATTATATATAGCTGCACACCTGGCTTTACCAAATCAAGCTTTTATTTCATTTCTTTTCGAAAAAAAAAATGGAATTGAGTTTGAACAATTATCTTCAATTTTTCTTTACTTCAGTCGACCGCCTACCAATTTCACCTACGTGGAATGAGTTTGGATTGTGCAGCTGTCCTTTTGTTATATAGTGTACGTGTATGTTGAGGTGTGGGATTTCTTTAAAAAAAAATAGAAAAAAAAATGAGAGAAAAAAAAGAAAAAGAAACTCGATCATCTCCTCTCCACCACCGTCGACAGCCACAGATTCGATCACCATTTTCGACCATTAAATCGTAACTAAAAATTACAAAAATTATACTATAATCTTCCTCTAGTCCATTAGATTGTAGCTGTAAAATATTTCGTCCGAATACATGTCCAGAAAGTTGAAAACGGAAGCAAGAACAGCCGAGAGCTGCTGTCCCGCCACCATGTGCCTCAGACAACTTGCGGTGCGATTTTCGGATGATCCGACTGTTGGATTCGCCTCAACTTTATACCGTTTCGAAGCTCTTCTTAAGGGCTACGCATATCTAGCTTCCGATCATAAATCAGAAGTCGTTTGATCCATCGAAACCACATCTGAATTAGATGTAAAATGTTGTCAAACGTAAAATTGTGCAGCTGCTGCTAATTCGACTACACGTTTTCAGCCCTTTTCGGTGATCAAAAGTTAACATGCCATAGATGGTAAGAAACCTCTCCCTACGAGCTATCCATATATGGCTTTAGATTTTAAATCGAACGTTATTTGATCTACCATTTTTGTATCGAAAGTTGACGAAAAACCACCTTCCAACAACGAAGTGGGGAGCTGCTGCTGCTACGGCTTGAACAACCTGCTTCCAATCCTTCAGAGAGTCTAAATCTATCAACTTATGCACGGTTAGGAACCTCTTTTTACGAGCTACGCATCTATGGTTTCAGATTTTAGTTAGGATATTATTTGATCCATCATTTTTCTTTTCTATCAAAAATTGTGGGAAAATCACATTTAAAACCCAGCTATTTTATATCCGTTTATCTCTTATAATTATGTCACGATTTTGGAGGTGCTGCATGTAGAAACTAAATGTAGTATGTAATGTAATGATGGTGGGGGTGAGAGCTAAGCGGTATATGAGTTGGCCGTGCATGGGTATCGGAGATATATGTGTGATGACCGAACACTTGAACAAGTGGGTTGATGTGAATTCTTCTAAGTTTTGATACACTGTTGCAAAAGTTAATAATGCTAGAATATTGTAATTAAGGGTGTGAGGGAATAAGCTTGGAAAGTTAGTTGATTGTGAATGTGTTGGGTTGGTCATGAGCTGCTAGCTATAAATGTATATCAAATTGAAAGTCTTGGGATGTTTCTTAATGAGAAAAGAGTGTGTGACAAGATTTCGTACATATGGGTCGACTGAAAGCTTTAGTTTGTGAGTTTGATGAATATTTATTGGGTTTTTGGGAATAAATTTAATTGAGTAGCTTTGATAGTAATTGTAGAGGCTAATTTGATTAAGCATGGAGTATAATGAGTATATAATATTTTAATAATGAGGTGAGGGTAATCCTTTGATTATTTTATAAAAGGCACAATTTGAAGTTCAAGAAGTAAAATATAATTTAAATCCTCGATCCTTATTTCAAAATTATATTAACTTGTTCAAATTGTTTTAATTCCTAAATAATCTATAGAAACCCTTCACGTATTAATATGAAAATTCAATCATGATACGAAATAGAGTATTATTTGGTTTACGTATGATTACCCTTGATAAGGTTCATTAGATGTCGACTGTTAGATACACATTTACTAATGTATTTATATTTTTAGTTATTAGTTATAGTCAAAACGAGTTCTTAAGTTAGAGTCTCGTTGATTTATAGGCCAAGGAGCAAAGCTTGGAGCAGTTTAAACATTTCAATACAAATCAGCATTTCATAAGCACCATATCATTAAGGTGAGTTATAACTAAACTCATCTTAAAATATTTATGAAGTTAATGTCATTATTTATATGGCTTAATTATTTAAACTTTAAACCCTATAAATATTTCATATATGTTTATATGTTTCTTACAAATGTTATATGAAATGTTAACGTTTACATGAGTTAAATATCGAAGTTAGGATGTTTATAAATGTTTATGTTATTCGCAATTTGTGAATATATGTGCTATGGTGCAAATGTGAATTGTATTGTCACTTGCCTACAGTTCAATTGTGGTTTTACTCCACCCTATTGTTATGTGATCACCCTACAGTTTACGATTAGTATTCAAGGCCGAAAGGGCTAAGATACGAACCGTACCTACAGTTGTGGTTAATTCCACCCTACAGTTGTGGTTAATGCCACCCACAGTTACGTGGTCACATCCTACGCAGGCCCATGTGGCATATGTCTCAAGTGCGTGCAGTTCACTATGCTACGTGTTAGACGTCATTTTGATGTCGACTACATGCGTATCTATTATTTTAAAGATGTTATACCCATTGAGTGTTTTCTGGCACTCAAACCTAAATATTTTTCAAATGATTTCAGGTGATGGAGTTTGAGGCTGGTTGAAGGACGATGACAGTTGAAGTTAGACCATTTGTTGATTAAATTGGTTATTTGGTCAAACTTAGGTGAATATAATGGATTAAGTTTTTAAGTTCTTTAATTGCTTCTGCTACACGTTATTTTTTTTTTAATTGTCACGCATGTGTACGCTTAAGATTTCACTTGACTCTTTTTAGAAGTAGAGGTACTTTTAAATTTTATTTTTAAAGTATGTTAGATTCTTTTGGAATTTGATTTAAATATTGGGAGATTAATTTATATATATATATATATATCCGATTGTGATCCTGTAAACCTTTCTTTTAGTAGATTGATGTCTTTATAATAAATTTAAATTTTTGAAATGTTAACTTGATTTATCAAGTTGAAACGCACCAGTGAACATTTGAGTTAAATTGATATGCTAATGGAGTTATTTTTTTTAAATAAAAAAAAAAAAGAAATGCAGCTCGTTTCCTTAAAAAGAAATATTGTGAATTGTTTATCTATTTGTTTTAAAATACTTTATTTAGGAATATTAGTTAAAAATTCATTTTGTGACAAACTCTTTCCTATTTCGGGATTAGGGCGTCACAGATTCATTGTATGAAAACAATACATGGATCTTAGTTGAAAAACCTGATGAATGTTCAATTGTTGAGTGCAAATGGCTTTTTAAGATAAAACAAGAAATAAATGATGTGAGATACAAAGCTAGGTTGGTGGCTAAGGGGTTTACTCAAAAGGAAGGTGTGGATTACACTGAAATATTTGCCCCTGTTGTCAAATTCACCACAGTAAGAATTATGCTAGCTTTAACTGCACATTTCAACTGAGAACTAAAACAAATGGATGTTACAACTGCTTTTTTGCATGGAGAACTTGAAAACAACATCTATATGAACCAACCTGAAGGCTTTGTTGATAAAACTCACCCTAATCATGTTTGCTTGTTGAAAAAGTCCTTGTATGGTTTGAAACAATCCCCTAGACAGTGGAACATCAAATTTAACAACTGTATGAAAAACATGAACTTCACTAGGAGCAAGTTTGATCACTGTCTATACTATATGCAGTCCAGTGTGCCTATGTTTCTTCTCTTGTATGTGGATGATATGCTTCTCATTAGTCTTTGCTTGAAGACTGTAAAGCATGTACAAACCTGTTTGTGTTCTAATTTTAATATGAAGGACCTTGGGGATGCTAGAAAGATACTGGGCATGAACATTGATAGGGATAGAAAAAATAACACTCTTATGCTGCATCAATCCTCCTATATAGAACAAGTTCTTAAAAAGTTCAACATGGAAGATTGTAAACCTGTGTCAATCCCCCTTGCTTCTCATTTTATACTTAGTAAAGACCAATGCCCTAGGAGTGAGACTGAAATAAAGAAAATGTCTGGAGTCTCCTATGCAAATGCAATAGGGTCTGTTATGTACCTAATGATCAGCACTAGGCCTGATATTGCCTATGTTGTATCATGTTTGAGTAGGTATATGGCAAACCCTGGACAGCCACATTGGGAGGCACTAAAATGGTTGCTTAGATATCTTAAATCTACAATGTCATGTGGGTTAAAATTCTCTAAAACATCTGAAGGAGTGAAGTGTGTTGGCTATGTTGATTCTAATTATGCAAATGACAAAGATCATAGAAAATCAACCACTTCCTATGTGTTTACACTTTGTGGATCATGCATAAGTTGGAAATCATAACTACAAAGTATTGTTGCCTTGTCTACAACAGAGTCAGAGTACATAGCTGCTACAGAAGCAGTTAAAGAAGTATTATGGTTACATGGTGTGTTAACAGAAATAAATTTTATTGATGATAAACCAATGCTATTCTCTGACAGTCAATCTGCAATACAGTTGTGTAAAAACCCAGTGTTCCATGATAGAACAAAACACATAGATGTCAGATATCATTTTATAAGAGATATTGAGGAAAAAGGTGAAGTCCTCCTTGATAAGATCCCTTCTGAGTACAACCCAACAGACATGGGCACCAAGTGCCTTCCAGTTGCAAAGCTGGATGCCTGCAAGAAATCCCTTAACATGGATTTGGGTTGAGCTACAGTAGGAAGTTGAGCATTCGCTGGACTTGTAATCTTGAATGCTCTGTGTTGCCCCTCAAGGCAGTGAGTCCTTTTTGGTGATTTCCTTGGTACATATGCTAGGTGTAACATTGTTCAATGAAGGTCAATATTCCTTCTGACCTGAGACTTGTTACAGTTTTATTGGGTTGGTCTCTTGTGTTGAGACTGAATTGAATACGCATAGTATTTCTTCTTCCTTCTCTTAGTCTGTCTTTGTGATAAACTTAAGAGTAAAAATTAAATGGCAATGATGATATTCCTTTGTTTTGCTTTTGGCAGGTAACTCCATGGTGACAGGAAATACCAATAGGGTCAAAGGTGGAAATGTTGGTGTTGGCCCAATTGCTATTTCACTCGGCCCAGCTCCTAAATAAATATCTAACCCGACCCAAGCCCTAAACCCCTAACCCTACCCGACGGTCCATCTCCCTCTTTACTCCTCATAATGGAAGCTGCTGCTTCTCGATGCTCTAGAAGCCTCTATAACCTAGAGATGGATCCCCTCCTCAATTATCGCTCACCTCACGAATCTATCTAGCATACTCTCTCTCTCTCTCTTTCTGGATTTTCTCAGCTTGCTCCCACGGTTTCTCTTGCCAGAATCTTGAGTTGTGATTCCTGGTTGGCATATGAGTGTTGGGAGAAGCTTGTGTTGAGAGAGAAAGTTTGAGCTCCGCCGCCCCCTTTCAAACCCTAGCCACCGCTTCCTCTTCCCCTTCCCCCTGGTCTAGGCACTTTCTGTCGCCGGAGTTGCTTCCGCCGTTGTTTGTGGGAAAATCTGAGCCACCGTGTCTCTTGGACACTTTTCCCACCGATTACCTTCTAATCTCTGCTATCTCTGGCTTATTCCTTCTGTTATTTGTGCATTGCTCTATATTTCTGCTCTAACTTTCTGTGTTTCACGTGTGTGCAGATTTGGCTAAGTACAGCCCCTTTGCCTGTGAAGAAATCTTGTAGGTCCATAAGACCTACACCTCTAAGGCCTTTCCAAGCTAAAAAGATCGAGTTGCATCTAAAGATTGAAACCCTGCTTTGCAACATTTACTGTAATAGTCTGTAATAGCTCGTGTATATTTTCTTTCTCCTTTCTTTGGGTCTCGCTACTTGAGTAGCGTGTGGGTGAGACCGCAAGAACTAGGGAACCAAGTAGTATAATCTCCGATTAGGCGATACCACAACATCGACTCTTCAACACTGCTCGTTAATGAAGACATGGTAAAAAAACGGGGGTGAGTGCCCCTCTAGGTCCATCATTGGTAATAGACGATCTCGTGTCGTGTGAATGGGAGGAAGAATATGGTTGATAATTGAGGATTAAATATATACAAATGCTCAAAATAACCTTGGGGTGAGGCTCGTCAAAAAAATTAAAATAACTAATTGATTTTTAATTCCTCATGTATTTTTTTTTTCAATTCGAAGCCTTTTTTTAGGGAAATCTTTCTACGGGAACTTCAAAAAGTTCTTTTGTGCGACAAGCTAATTAAAAAATATATATATTAAGAAATAAAGCAGAACACATTTGAAAAATCTAAATCGGCTTGACTCAAAAATTGAATCCATCCGCTTCAAAAATCAAATTCTCAAATTCCATTTCCTGTTTAATTAATCAATAGGAAATATATATCTTCTGTTTACTTTGACTGAATTCAAACAAAGTGTGAAAAAACACGAGATACTGAGTTTTCTTTTTAATACAACTTTTTTACTTTTGAATTTACTCTAAATTCTTATATAAAGCCTATATATTTCTCGTCATCAATTCACGCAAAAATAATTTGTGAAGATATTATAGTTTAATATGTGTGAATTTTAAATAATCTAAAATAAGTTCTTTTTTGTTCACTGATATTAGGGATTTTTCTGTTGTACTTCTCTAAATGAAAATAAAATGGTTTTATCCCTTAATTTAAACTTTGAAGTTCGTCACAGTGGGCCAAGAGTCTTGAACACCACCACACAATGGGCCTTATCTCTTGATTTTTTTTGGCCCAATTAGATAGTTAATGTGAAATATACAACATATAATATCTCACTGCCAATCCATGAACACTGGATTTTTATGTGATTATGCAAAACAATTATCGCTGCTGCAGAAAGGCCAATCATATTCATTTGCATAGTACTTACATACATACATATATATATATATATATATATATATACATAACAAGAATAACATGTGAAATGGATACAGCTGCTCAACAGATTTCACAGTTAATAAAAAAAATTCAGACAGCCGCAGCAGCTTGTACTCGTACATGTAGACTGTCTGATTTCGATTCTTTCTGTTTTATTGAATCAACAAACAGAAAAATGTATTGCTCCTGCGTTAATCCTTATATATATACTTATCTCGCTAAAAAAGATTTTGTCGTGTTTACCTCTTTTTCGACCTTGTAGCACTGTGTGTCTTGTCTTTTGCTGCCTTAATCTTCTCATGAGCATGTTGTTTCTTGTCTTTCTCTTTTAGCTCTTTCTGTTTTCTCTCATTCTCACTCTTTGCATGTCGCTGCAAGCCGTAATGTTTGTTGAAATTCCCATGCTGATAGCTCGGACCAGAGGTTGCATCAGAAGCCATTGAATCATCACTCTCAGCTTCTACCTCGTGGTCTTCTTCTGCTTCATCTTTGCTGCGATCTTGATCGTCGTCTCGGTCATCTTCGTTCTCCGGTGAAGCTATGTACGCGGTCCACCCCGACTCGCTGCTGCTGCACTCATCACTGCCTTGAGGGAATTTGGATGAATCCATTTGTTAGGTGATATTATAAATTTTGTGATGGTGATTCTATTCTATTTATCAGAGCAATTTACTGTTTATCACTTTAATTTGACTCTTCCATGCATGAAATGAAGGTACTGATTAGCTGTCTCTGCACTCTGCAGATTGAATTATATGTGGCCTTTTTATTTCCAGAGGGGACCTTCTGCAGGCTAACTTATCTCACTTGGAAACGGTGTTTTTAGGCCCTTTTTCGACATCTCGGCCCTCGAAATCTTGCTGCTACTCTTTTATCTATTTCCCTGTCTGTTTCATGAGTATAAAGCTGTCTCTGGATGATGACAAGAGCGTGGCCCACGAGCCCACGAGTAGTAAAGAATAACGTGAAACTTACTAGTATTCGTGGATTTTCATTTTGATTTTTGACTCCCGAGTGTCTTTGTGGAGTGTTTATAAGTTGTGATCGTATAAGAACGGCTAAGAATGTATAGAGACAATTATTCCAAATAGGTGCAGAGAGGGCCTTATATTAGTTCAGGTACTCTTTTTTTTTTTTTTTCGGTTTATCTTTTTCTACTCTGAATTGAAGAGCTTTAATTCTCTGTCATGTCATGAACTAATTAAGAGAGGCAGCCTTTCATGTGAAGTATGCAGTGAATCCAACTGTGTGTTTTGGATTCTTGTATTGGGTAAAAATGGGACTTGATAAATTAACTTTTTTCAAACATTAGACATTCTAGGGGTAGTAGGACTATAACACATTGATCAACACTAGCTAGCACATTGATTGCTACACACATAATTTTGGGATAGTGTTAAATCAGTACCTATCATCACATTCTTGGATGTTATTGCATGTTTGCAGAAAAAGGGTTCCTCATTCTTGATAGAAAGCAGCACTCATCATCACATTCTTGGACGTTACAGCATGTTTGCCCAAGGGGGCTCTTGATTCTTGATGAGAAAAAGGGATGGATGTCGAGCCGATTTTCGGCCGTATTCCGCCGTGGTTCCCTACCAGAGTTTTCATGGCTTGGCCTATTCTCTGTTTGGACTTGCATGCAATGGCTTCAGCGTGTTGAATTGTCTATCTGTTTTCTCATTCAGAAATTGACTTCATCTTGGGATTGGGCTCCATTTACAGACAGTTTTCTTGGAGGTTTTCAATCAGTGGGGCAAACATCCCCTTAGCTAGGTGTTATTTGGGAGATGTTGACACTGTTTGTGTGCAAATGATGTTTCATCAACATCTTCACGTGGAACTGTGCAACCCATATTCCCAATCAATAGGTTTTCTGTGTTGAACAACCTCAAGGCAATGAGCGCCCTTTTCTTTATCTGGTTGGGGTTGTGAATTGAAAACCATGTTTGTCCGGTCTTCCGAACCAGCCACACCAGATTCTCTATTCCGAATAATCCTCGTAAACACATGATATAATATAATTTGTAATAGAACAATTTGAATCGTTAATTATTATGTTATGGGACAATTCGACCGCCCTGAGGAGGCGTTGCCCACATCACACGTCTCCTATACCTGACGCGTGTCTAATGGATTAGAAAAATAAAAATAAAATCGTGCTCGTCAATACGGGTAGGGTGTAGTACGAAGGTACATGTAACTATGTAAGTAATGATGTGTTTATCCTGCTTACATGGGGCGTACAAAATATTTATTTTCGAGCATGTCGGACAGGTGTCTAAAATTCAGGATCGAATTTTCCGTACTTTATTTTTTGTATGCCTACTTAGAGGTGTGAAAGAAAGATGTTACATTCATGCAATTAGTGGAAATTCATGTTCATAAAATACATTCTTGGGATTGAAATTTTGAAATAAGGGTTTTTTTTTCATCCAAAAATATTTTCCCTATTCTATCATCTCTTGAAAGAGGACTTCGCGCGAACCTCTGATATTTCTTGTTGGTTGTCTATACATCCGTCCAATTTTGTGGTTAACGGAAGCTTTTAAGTGGATATCTTTTTTTTGATATTTTGATAATTGTGCTTCTAAAATAAGTTAATAACATAATCAAAACTATATAGTAGTATATGTGATATTTTAAGTAAGAAGGTAATATCATAATAAATGTACTAGCAAATGGGACACAATATAATTCATAATGAGATATGACACAGATTTAATATCGAAATGCTGGTAAGTACAACTTTAATGTTTCTCTACTTTTCGAATCTCTGGCAAAGAACTAAATTAAGCAATCTCTTGCCAAAATTGCCTTTACAACACATGAGATGAACAGCATAGAATAACTATTGAAATCCACTGACTTTGCCCTCTATATTTAAATTTATTAAAATATCTACTTAATTAGATTTTACTATAGATTCTAGAATTGACGTATCAATAAATAAAATAAAAACATATATCAGTAATTGAATTTCTTATATAAGATTAGTTAATAAAATATCTCCCAAATCCGAATTGGAAAGAATTATTAACCGTAAATTTATTATACCGATTGGATATTTGCTGTGATCTTGTTGGGAGTTGCCGCGTGACAAAGGAGACCCAAAAACCTTTTTACCAAGTCAATGATGATGACTATGTTTTCTACTCAAAAGATTCAATCTTTTATTGTATTTGTACTCTGCCAAAATATATATAAAAAAAAAGAGCACCAACACATGCTTCTTTACCAAGAATTATGATTACCCTGCTGCGTAAAGAACTCGAAAGGATGATTTTTTGATCTTTTTTGGACCATAATCAAATAAATTGGAGTGTTTAGGATAAATTCTTGAAGATGGGTATTCTTGAAACTGTGAGTTCGATGGAGTGGGAGCAGGAATCCTACCCTCAATATGGAGACTTCATCGTGCTTCCGATTTTTGCTTTCTTTTTCCCGATTGTGAGGTTTTTGCTCGACAGATTTGTCTTTGAGGTATTTCCTTTTTCAGATGATTATGCACATTTAAAATGTATTTGTATCTATGTTTTTTATGTTTACTCCATGGCCCTTGTTGAGTTTAGTAGTTTTCAGTTAGTGAGGATTATGTGCTATTGTCTGTTTCAAGTTTGAATTTTTCAAGAATTTGGCAAAATAATCATTTAATGAAGTTTTAGATTCTGATGAAAGGTTATTTGGTAGTTATCAGCTAGTCGATTGAGAATTTGAAGGGCATGGTGTATTGGAGTGGGATGCTATTGTCTTGAATTTGGTGATTAATGAGATTTGATTCTTGTTATGAAAAAATATTGAGGAAAACTAATGTAATGAAAGCACTAGTGACTAGCTTTAATTTTGTCTAAGTTCATGATGTGGATTGTAGTGATGCAGTTACTGAAAGCAAGCTATATCTGTGCTTGAAGCATCTTTGAGGCCCATTATTCATTCCTTCAGGCAGTGGAAGATTATGTATGGAAAACTGATGGTTATTTTGTTTCTTATAGCACCGTGGTTATGTATCCGATGACCTCGATCAGGCTTCATTTATGCTTTGTTGATTCATTCTGAACTTGCAAATCTTCAATTTTATTTGTTTATCAGTATATGAATGATCTTTCTGAGCCTCTTATCATCATGTTGAGTTGAGTTTGAATTAACTACTTTGATGGACTACTAACTAATCTGTATACTTGTCTGCGACTCTGCGTTGATCTGTGTAACTAATAGTTAGTACTGGATGTATATACTGCAGAAGGTTGGCAGAAGATTAATCTTTGGGAAGGGAAAGGAAGTGGTGGAAAATGAGACTGGGGAGCGAAAAAAGAAGATACGAAAGTTCAAGGAGTCAGCATGGAAATGTGTATATTTTCTTTCAGCTGAGATTTTGGCACTTTCTGTCACCTACAACGAGCCTTGGTTCACAAAGACGAAATACTTCTGGGAAGGGCCTGGAAACCAGTCCTGGCCTGACCTAAAATATAAGTAAGGTTCCGTTCCTTTTCTTTTAAATGGTGCAGTCAAGGCACCTTCACTATACTATTTGGTTGAAGAAGTGTCCTGAACATGAAAGCATGGCCTATAGATGGTAGCAGCGCAAGTTTTGATTTTAAACTATTTACGATTTTATATATTTTAGCTAGCTGGTTGATTGTATTTTGCTTGACAGGTTGAAATTGAAAAGCCTTTATATGTATACTGGTGGATTCTATGTGTACTCCATATTTGCTCTGATATTTTGGGAGATGAGGCGCTCGGATTTTTGGGTTTCGATGGGTCACCATGTTGTATCTTCAGTTCTCATCATATTATCTTACATATTGAGGTATGTTTTTAAGATTTGAGGCTGTGCTATTGAGTTGAATATTTTGTAACCTAATATTATGATGTTCCCTTTTTCTGGTTACTTCAGGTTTGGACGAGTCGGTTCAGTCGTTTTAGCTCTTCATGATGCCTCTGATGTATTCATGGAAGTAGGAAAGATGTCTAAATACCGCGGTGCAGAGGCACTGGCTAGCTGTTCATTTGTCATCTTCGTCATTGTATTTGTCGTACTTCGTCTCATTTACTACCCTTTCTGGATTCTGTGGAGCACGAGGTACGTTGTCGTACCTAAAATAGATACCATGAATGACAGAATGAGATCACCTGTAATAACATCTTCCTTATTACATTCTTGTTCTTCATATATTGTTGCAGCTATGAAGTCATCCAGTTCATGGATAAAGAGAAAGAGGGGCCAGTCTATTACTACATTTTCAATACCCTTCTTTTCTCCCTACTTGTTCTTCACATCTACTGGTGGGTTCTGATGTTCCGGATGATAGTCGAGCAGATCAAAGCCGGTGGCACAGTCAGTGATGATGTTCGATCTGGTGAGTGAAGGCGTTAACCACTAATCCAGATAGTTTCAATAAAATCTTGATTTGATGCCAAATGACTTAACCATATGCCATGGATTATGTTCCTTGCAAGAGCATTATAACACAACTGTCAACATATGTTGCTATCTTTATCTCTTTTCTTCTTCAACTGCTAACCGATTATTACAACCAAACCCGTTGCATCTGGCAGATTCAGAAGACGAAGATCTACACGAGGATTGATCTTGAGAAGGTAAAGATTCGAATTTGAGTGAAGCTTACATAATGATCTCTTTCAAGAATGCATTGTTGCTGCTAGATGCTGGTTTCTTGTAACTCTTTTGCAATGGATTCAGTTAGATTTTTTTGTTTACTTATGAACTGCTCAAATGAATCATTCGTTTTCACGGCAGATTCAAGAATCCATACACGGAGTCTGTTGTTGAGGGGTGTAAATGAGAGGAGACGAACACTGCTTCTCAAAACAATGCTCGTTGAACCAGATGAATGATCGACAGAGGCAGCCTGTATAGATTGAGATTTTAGATTTTGCATTTGGAATTTAGAATTTGTGGTTTGTTACACACCATCAAATATCAATACATAGTTTTATCACATACTTCACATTTGTGCCGTTGTAATTCACCATTACTTAAAAAGAAATCACATTACTTCAGTGTTTATATAATTCGTTGTTTATTTAAGGGTTCTGAAAAATTAATCTACGTTATATAAATTAAATTGTTTATTATTTTATTTGTGAACTCATAAAAAGCATATTATATTTAGTAAAATTTATAAATAATTTTACTCTTAACGAATTTCAATGAGTTTAAATTACGGTAATACTCATCAATCATTAAATCAAAGCTGTGGACTCTCTCTACCTATCTGAATACTACAATTACTTAATTATGAATTTTATTTTCCCTATTTTTAACTACTAAAAACTACTATTTCAATAAAAGAACAAGAAAAGGAAAAACATTATTTAAGATGGGTTCCTCTCCCAAAGAAAAAACATGGATTATTATTTACTAATTAATATACATATAATTGAATTTATTTATTTATTTTTATGAAATATACTTCAATTTTAAATGAGCAGTTTATTCAATTCTTTTGGTCGTATGTTCTATTTTACAGCAGAAAATAAAATTCGGAAAGCTTTATTAAAAGAACAAAAATAGCATTCTTGCCGCAAAAGCTTTTGTTCACCGAGATCTTTATTTATTTATTTATTTATTAATTTGGAGATCTTCTTTCTCTCACCAACGCGCCGCCGACGCTTTACTCCGCCGCCCACCTCTCAGCTACTGCGCCATCGCCGCCGCCCCTTCAGCTAGGTTCGTACAGCGTTGTTTCCGGTTATTTTTTCCATTCTATTAATACGATGTGCTTTTCTTTGTCTTCACGACATGTCTTTTGATTTTATTTTATTTTATTTTAAGAAATTACCTTGTTCTTCTTTTAACACAATGTTGGCTTTAAATCGTGATTTAACACAATGTTTGGTCATGATTTTTCAGCTATAACAAATTATTTTGCTCTACAGTTTAGCTCAGTGTTAGTTACGAATCGATTCTGTATAGGAGAAAGCCCTAATTTAGTGTGTGGGATGAATTGTAATAGAATTACTTCTTTTTTTTTTTTCTGAATACACTGTTTCAGCTTCAACCTTTTCATATCAATACCGTGAAGTTTTAATATGAGAAAAGTTGTTTTACTTGTATTTTATACTGTTACTTATGAAACAAATGATGTAAAATATTGACCGGATTTCTAACGAGCCACTTGTAATAAATTACCTTCCTTTTTTTTAGCTGTTGTTGCATATTGGCACTCTTTCTAGAGATAATTATAACTTTGGCAAAAAAAATTGTTTCCTCAATACAACTCTCTTTTAGCTCGAACCTTTCATGCCAATACCACGGAGTTATATATCCTCCGTTTGGTGGCATGAGTTTAACAGGAAAGAGGTTATTGTTTGATTTACATTGTTAATTGTGAAGCAAATGATTGAAAATATTGATCGGATTTGTAACAAGTCACTTGGCTGTAGTGACTGTGCAGTTTAGACGGAGCTGTATCATACTTCGTGACTTTGCCATGGTTAGGAGACTCCTTGATATGCAGCTACTATTTTTTTGTTGAATAGAGATTATTTGCTCAATTTTGCAGATGAATGTGTCTAAGAAGAAAAGGTTGCATAAGCCAAATCTTGTATTCAGTTAATTTCTTGAGAAAATGCTTGATGATCCCTTGATTGATAAGTAGCTTTTTAATCTTTGTGCACTAAAGTAAACATTATATCATCAAATTTTTGCGAAGTTTTATTTGCAGTAGGTAAGGGTTCTAGCTTGTTCTAATGTGATTCTTGGTTCCTTTAGTAATATCTAGCAATTGGTTGATGATCAAGTACTTACATGACCGTAGATTGATGTATTGTTGCATAAAATCTCAGGGTATAGGACTGGGATAAAAGAGATGGACGATGTAATAACAGACATTCCCCCACCTTCAAGGCTTCTGTTGGAAGATCTGAACAACTTCACTCCACCACCACCTTCCCTACCATCTCCATTCTTGGTATTCTCATCTGCTGATTCAAAGAAAAGCTTCTCTCCCTCACTTCTCCTTATCGCCATGTCTTCCTCATCTCTTCACCTTTTACACCACCTGTCCCCAAAAACTCTTATTGGGACGCTTATCCTCCCAGAAATCCCTTATGCTGGAAACTCTGTTGAACCTTCACTCAGAGACAAATCATGCAACATATATGTCCTCAATGGTGCTGATAAAATGATTATGATCATCCTGGTTCAGTTTCCCGTTACTTCAGAGAGAGCTAATGCAGTGGCTAGGTTGCTCATCGGTGAAAAGATCATACCTCAGAGGGTTTTGATTTTGGATTCCATTCAAAGTAACAACTTTCGTGGCAGGCTTTCTCCTGATGAGACGATTGCCTTCAAGTTGGAGACATCATTGGAAAGAAAACACTCAGAAGCCAATGATTCGTTAGTAAAAGGTCTGGATTACTATCCATCGGGGAGTGTGGTAGATGGCTTGGCTGCTGCTCTGTTGAGCCGATGCCAATTGAAGAAGATCAAGGGAACTCTATGTGTTTCGTGGCCTGATTTAGGAATTCCAGTGTTGTCTCTGATCAAATCTCTTTTGGTCAGGAATGTCTTAACAGGCACAAAATACACCATAGATGGGGATTACGAGGATGAGTATTTGAGGTTGAGCCGAAGAAAGGATCGCGTCGATTCTGACTTGTATACATGATCCATGAGTTCCTAGATATGCCGTCTGTGGACGCGCATTACAGCAACATTTACTTTGATCATGTTTCTACTTGTACTTCCAGTTTTCCTCCTGTTTTTGATCAAATTTCTCATTGCTGTTAACTTGCACTTATTTTTATCAAAATAGTGACATTATTATCTCCAAATTCTTTGATCAATTCTGCTGAAACTACACAAAATCAAGAGTTATACAGGTGTTTTTGTGTAAGAATCAAGACTCCTGCTATGCATCTTCTGGAGAAGAAAATATACGTGTTATATGGGAAAATAGATACTATTCTTCTTGGTGAATTAATTGGAGTTCCTATTTTCGACATTTCGTAGTAAAATCGACCTTCTCCATACCCAGTAATGTGTAATATAACAAGATTAACAGTGTCAAAGTTGAACAAGAAAACTGATTGCTTGTCTTATTAGCATATCTTTGATTAATGGTTACTCAAGAAATCCTTTTTTATATAAAATAATAAATAAATAAAAATTCAAATCTCATTTCCTAGTCCGCCTTTTAGATCACACATCCAACGGACTAACTCTTTTTTGTTATAAAGCAGTTGAGAAATATTTGGATATCCTTGTCCATTTTTTCAAGCCTCTGACAACAACATAGAACAAGACACTTTATTTTTCTAGTATCAGACAGTGGAAAAGTTGAAGAGGTAAAAAACATCCAGCTTTTTGTTACAAGAAAATAGGCCGTCTTAGGTCTGGTTGCTAGCCCAAATTTTATGTACAACTCATTACAAGGTACAACTCTGCTTGATTTGCTTCTTTAGGTTTGGGAGATCCCACCAACCAGACTGACAGTAGTTACATCCTCTCTTGACTAATATTTCCACAATTTTTTACTCCAAAAAAAAGAAAAAAAAAAAAAAAGAAACAGCCATTTGTGTGAAATCGTGTGCAGAATCTCACTTATATATAACTCATACTCAAAAAGCTTTTTCCACAATCTCTCTCTGTGACTGAAACCATCCAAGAAAATCAAGAAATGGCTGCTGCTTCTCTTTACTCAAAGGGGCTTCTTATTTTGCATTGCTTGATATTGGCTCTTTGCATAGCCTCTTCCACCTTGCATGCAAGCGAGCCGCCTCTAACCTTAGATTACTACAAATCTACGTGCCCTACGGTGCTTGAACTCGTTAGGAAAGAGATGGAGTGCGCGGTGCTCTCTGATCCTCGTAATGCAGCCTTGATTCTGAGGCTGCATTTCCATGATTGCTTTGTTCAGGTCACTTTCTTGATACCTTGTTCCACTGCACTGCATTTTGCTACATACCAATAGTAATGATTTTTGTAATATTTTTTTTGAGCTTTCAAGAAAATTTTGATGCAGGGCTGTGATGGATCAGTTTTGTTAGATGACACAATCACACTTCAAGGAGAGAAGAAAGCACCTAACAACATACATGCCTTGAAAGGATTCAGAATCATTGACAGGATCAAGAACAGGCTCGAATCTGAGTGCCCCGGAATAGTCTCTTGTGCTGACATCCTCACTGTTGCTGCTAGAGATGCAGTTATCTTGGTACTCATTCACAACACTCATATACATATATTTCATCAAAACTCGAATACATTATGCAGTTGTATTGAGTTCTGAATGATGGAGTGCATCAAATTTTTAATGTTTTCGACTTTTCTTGGATTCGTGCAGGTTGGTGGGCCTTACTGGGATGTTCCTCTAGGCAGGAAAGACTCAAAAACTGCAGGCTATGCACTCACTGAAACTAGCCTTCCCACAGCTGATGATAGCCTTCTCTCCATTATTTCAAAATTCATTTATCTTGGCCTATCAGTCACTGATATGGTGGCTCTTTCTGGTAATTAGCACATTACACCTACAATGATTCAATCACTAGTCTCGTAGTTTTCCAACTTGAACAAGTTGAGTGAGTCTCTAACACAAGTCCCACCAAGAATCATAGAACACAACCAAATCCCAGAGTACCTAAAAGCAATTAAAGTTTGCACATATTTGTTATTGTTTTAAGTTGTCAAACTATGGTGTTGCAGGGGCTCATACAATCGGCATGGCTCGGTGCGTGAACTACAGAAACAGAATCTATGGAGATTTCCAAGAAACTGCAGGGACTAATCAACTTTCACATACTTATCTAAGCAAACTGAAATCTGTGTGTCCACCTATGAAAGGATCATCAGACAACAATGAGTCGGCCATGGACTATGTGACGCCGAATTTATTCGACAACTCCTATTATCAGATACTCTTACGAGGAGAGGGGCTGATCAATTCAGACCAAGAACTGTATTCCAGTTTATTAGCAGTCGAAACCAAGAAGCTTGTCCAAAAATATGCTGAAAATGCCATTGCTTTCTTCGAGCAGTTCTCAGAATCTATGGTGAAGATGGGGAATATTACAAATGCTGAAACTTACACTAATGGAGAAGTTAGGAAGAACTGCAGATTTGTTAATACATGAGCATGAAACTGATGAAGTTTTCATCTGCAGCAGCTGTCTTAATATTTCTGGGGAATCAAGAATGAAATTCATGCATGCATCATCATCCCTTATTTCATTAATTTTGTATTCATCGAATTATCAGACAGTTTTTCATGTATACGTAAACCAGTTCGATTTCAATCAAGTTTCAACTATTAATGGAATATATATATATATATATATATTTCGTTTATTTAAAGAGTAATATATGTTATATGTTCCAGTTCATTTTTACATTATTCTTGCCCAACTCACCAACTTTATAGTGTCCTAGTTTTGCTGTTGTTCATTTGGTTTGAATACCTATAATAATTTCAATTGACTTTTACGAAAGTGATTAATTACATATGGAGTTGTTCAAACAAATTAAAAAAAATGATCACACTATTATTGATCATAGCAGTTAATTAAGGATTCACATTTTTTATATATTACATTATTTACTTTGATTGAACGATGAACATATACATATTCAATCTCCAATGGGGTTCAGCTTTTATGTGAAAATTGTGGTGTTGATGGAAAAATTATTCTAGAACAAATATATAAATTAGTAATTTTTAAGGCTAATTGGTAGCTTTGAGCTTTCAATTTTTTCTATTGTTTCAAAAAAAAAAAAAAGATTTCAATTCCTGTCAATTATTAATTTATTTTTATTAGGGACCTTATAAAAAGAAGTAATTCTGTCTCTACAAAGCAATTTTCCGTCGTTAAATAGTTGCCACAACTAAATGGGACGACGTTAACCGTTAATGACCGATATCTTCCGTCATTACTCTCACTGCCGATCCGTTACTTAACCATATAATAATTTATCCGTCGTTAGTCCGTCGTTAAAACATTTAACGAAGGAAAATTCTATCGCTAAATCGCGATTATTAAGTATTAAATATAATATAGGCTGAGTCAAAATAAAGTTGGTATGATGAAATCTCACAAGTCATGTCTGGCGTCTGCTATATACTATTAGAAAATAAATGAAAAGACTAACTAGCTTATCATTTTGGAAAAAACTGCATCAATTCAATATTATATGCAAGATGAATGAATTATTCTTAATGGTGTTCACCTAATCACCTCCAACTCCGAGATCATGAGATTAATGATGGCAGCCGAAACCTGCAGGAGTTCATCTTCATCTCTGTTGATGATTGTGTTTTTAGTATGTCAATATTTCTTTCAAACCTCTCTCGCTAACCCTAACTCCTGCACACCTTCTTCCTGTGGCATCATTCACAATATCAGCTACCCTTTCCGCCTCAAGGATGATCCTACAAACTGTGGTGAGCGCAGAGCAGAATTAGCATGCGAGAACAATGTCACCTTCATCTATCTCAATTCTCATAATAAATACTATGTCAAAGATATCAACTACGGCGAGTCCTCCACCACCATCAGGGTGGTTGATGCTTCCATAAACAACAACGATACCTGCTCTTTCCCCAACTCTTCTGCATATTTCTATAATTTCAGCGGTCATCCTTATCCTTATTTTTCTAGAGAAACGCCTATTAGTTTGATGAGCTGCCCAACTCCCTTGAAGAATTCTTCTTCCCTGGTCTTTACAGATATTACTCATCACTGTGCCTCTAATTCTTCATCCCTTCCCAGATTTACTTATATTAAGGTCGGCACCATGATGCCCTCAGAGGTACCAAAAACTTGCCGAATAGACCTCACGGTGATGACATCTTGGAAGAAATTTAAGGATTCGAATTCAAACAACAACATATCACTTTCAGAAATCCACCACTCTATCTTGTATGGATTTGAACTCACCTTCTGTCCCGAGTGCGTATATTCAATGTGGGGTAAGAATATTGCAAGATTTTATAAGTTTGCCTTACTCAATGTTTAAGATATGTATACCTTTATTTTTAGCTCCTCTGTATCTGGGTCTGGAAGATGGCTGTGGGTTCTGATTAATTCATAGCTTTTCTATATATAGGTCATGTGGTCCTTCTTCCTACCTTGAAGTCGATCGAGCAATCTTAGCTATATATATAAATTTTTATATATCATGCTTTATAATTAAGAATTCATTTCTGTACGATAATTAATGCTTTTGTATGTGTTCTTGAAAATGCAGACAACTTCATAGGCTTCTTCCGAGCGTATGGTAAGGATTCTCACACTCCTTGTCTAATCAATCTCATTTTCATGTGTTTATTATATATATATATATATATATATATATATATATATATATGTATTATTTAACTTTGAATTTCAACTTAATTATGATCTCCATGCATAATCCTCGAGAAAATTTCACTTTTGGTCTCATAGGACACGCCTCTCTCCCCTTTTGGTCCCAGAGCTATCTGTTTTGGTCCCAATTTTTTTTTTACTGTCAATTTTAGTCCTTCCGTGAGGACCGTGACAGAAAACGTTAAAATTACTGTCAATTTTGGTCCCATAGGAATTTTAATTTCAGTCCCAAATTAAATATTAACTAACTAATTATTTGGAGTTCAAGCACCTCTTCAATGGATTACAACACTTAATGAGCAAAGCTAACCCTTCTATAGATTACATATATCTACTATCTGCAACACTAATCATAAACCAATATTTATTCAAAAATATGAAACGAAACTAACTACACAGATTTTTGACAATCAATCATCTCCATAACCACATCCATTTTGCTGTTATCATCATCATCAGCAACAGGCTTGTACCTGTACCACTTAGCACAAACCAAAAAACAACCCAAATTCACCACTTCCAAGCCAACAACAAAGTAGTAGAAATAATCCAATCTCCCCTTATTCAAATCCTCAGCCAACCAATTGCTCGATTCTCCTACCTTGGACGTTGTAGGTTGCTGCAGGAATCTTGAAGTTGCCACGGCCTAAACGCCTATCGCTTTGTTTAGCCACCTAGAAAACACATTCATCACATCAGCTTAAAATTAAGACAACATTATAATGTAAAACACTCTAAAATCCTATATATATATATGTGTGTAACAACTTATAAATACCTGAGTTGATCAGTATAAGCAAGTTTGGAGTTGATGGAAACAGGGGAATGGTAGTTGAACAATGAATTACAAGGGTTTTGAGGCAGCTGCAGCTTCCTTTTCTTGAATGCAACGACTAATGTTCGAACCACATTAGTGATGGGGCTTCCTTGAGGCAAAATCATGACATAAATCCTCATACCAACGAAGAAAAACGTGCAAGCTTGCCTGGACGTACACGATCACAGTGTTAGGAAAAACACGCACACAATCACGAAAACAGACACTAGAATTGTTTACCCAGTTCGATACGATGTGTATCTACGTCTGGGGGCGATGCCAAGCCAGGGTTTTCACTATATTTTCCGATGCAATTTACAATGGGAGAATAGCAATAAATAGATGCTAACAACCGATGCAATTTACAGTTGGATCGCCGAACTCGAGGTAGGATTCACTTCTTTCCAGGCTCCATACTCCAACAATCTCCCACTTGGAGACTGATAACTCCCAAGTAACACTACCACAAAAATGCTCATACTCTACGGCTAAAACCCGTAGTCTTAAGAGATCTGCGACCGTAGAGATAGGTGGTGTAGAGATAGAGTACCCACCTACTCTACGGTTTTTAACCGTAGTCTTAAGAACAAATCAACTACGGTTATGACACTGTAGTCGTAAGACCAAAAATTCCGTAGAGATAAGGCAATTAAGACTACAGATTACGCTTCGACCGTAGATATTTCACCCCATTTGGACCTGAAAACCGTAGTAAAAGTTACCTTAAGACTACAGTTGTGTTTTACACCGTAGTATTTTTAATTTCTTAATACTCCGATCTCTACAGTTAATTTATCTGTAGTCCATATATTTGCAAAAAAATAATATAAAATTACAATAAATTAAATTTACAAAAATTCAAAATAAACCTCAATACAGATCCAATATCCAATACACCATCCAATATCAAATACAGCATCCATAATATCCAATAAAACATCACCAATATCCAATACAACCATCTATCATCAATATCAAAAATATAATCTAAACTCCAAAAATACCCGATAATATTCAAAATACAAAGAGATGATTGCAATCTGCTCACTTTGATTCCAAACTCTCACTATCTTCCTCGCCCTCTCTGTAGTTGATCATCCGTTCCTATTACCACCATGGGAATGTTGCATCTCTTCAAAATCCGAAACATGATGCATGTCCATATCCTGAGTGGAAACATTTCACCATGAGAACTAAAATAAATTACTGTATATCACAAATATCACCAAAACAAATAATCAAACATACCTTACACACCAAAGCAAAAATCAAGCAGATTCAGCCCCTACTTCTTTCACAATAAATCCAGCCCCTAGTTAGGTAGTATGGATAATTAACTCCAGCTAATTATGCTATGTTGCTCCCAACTCTGATAATATTATAATATAATTACATTAAAATCAGATTATCACATTATACATCGATAAAAACTTCAGTAAATTTAATAATTTGTTAAAAAATATTCAAATGCATGAGATATAGTTGGGCATAGCAACTTAAGAAATGAGGAAGAATTGAAACAGCAATAAGTCATGCAAACAGAACTTGTTAAGAATCAGAAAAAAGGTAGAACAGTAATCGTGATTCAAGATACTATCAAGTTGCCAAAAAGAATGGAAAATGAAATAAGATAAAAGAGAAAAACTTCATTTTCTGGTTTGTTGGTTCAGAATTTGAACTAGAAAAGGTGGTAAACACAACAACAAGATTGTGAATTTGGAAATAACAGAAGCAACTTGACATTTAACTAACCATCATCAACAACAACCCCATTACAATCCACTCTTGTGCACAATTCAACTGAAAGTCAACTGAAACTCATAAATAAACATGCAGTAAATAACTTATCAAGACAAAAAGGACAAATATAACAAACCAAGAATGATTCTCCAGACTATACATGCACAGATCTTAAACTCTCATTTACGAATCATTTATCATTTTTGCTAACTAATTAATGGCTCGAGGGCATTACTCCATTGGTAGATTAGAGCATGCTCATGCCTCAAACATAGATTTCATACCTAATCCTTCAAGATGTCAGAAAATAGACGATTTGTCTACTACATAGCTAATCAAATGCAGATTGGAAAATCCAGATATTTTGAATGGATAGTAATACACCCAAATATTTCAAAAAACATATGACTAAAGAGAGAGGCATTAATCAAAAAGGCAGATTACATAGCTTCAACATCAGCTCTTAATCAAATGTAAACTTCTTACCCCAGCCACCTTTCTTCAACCTCAAAAACCTTGAGAAATGAATGGCTGAAATGCCCCAATAGTCGGTCAAATCTCACAATTCTTGAATTGCAGCCATATATAAAGCTTCAGAAACCTAGGAAAAGTTGAAACAGATTAACCAAATCAAATCAATACAACTTATAAACTAATAAACGTAAGGAACCAAATCCATTGTAACATAATTCATCCAGACAAGCATTCAATATATGAGGAAACGAGATTAGCATGCATAACTGATTCAGACTAGTGCTCCAGTCTATGTGGAAACAAATTCCATCACACAAGTGATTGAGAAAAGTGCTCCAGTGTATCAGGAAACGGTTTCATCATTAAATATCTGATTCACAGAATTGATTCAAGACTCTTAATAACATTATCAATATAATAAACCATACACAAACAAGAAAAACATGTAAAGATTAACCAAATAAAGTAAGCAAAATCAGGTCTTTTTCAGGTTCTGAAGAGAATCGAGGACTATAATTTATTAAAAGGGATAAATCAGAGATTATTACGTCTGATTAAACGGTTCAGACAGAAGTCAAGCGAGAACGCAATTTGAGTTAAGTAATAAGCGGAAAATAAAAATTAAAACTTTCAATTAAGAAAAAATGGAAAAAGAACAGAAGTAGCATTCAGACAAGTTTAAGAATATGCGACAAAAATTGATGTCAATACTTTTTCTCCTTCCATTTTTGAGGATGAGGCAGAGGGTCTGGGCAGTCGTTCTTGCGGCCCTCCTCCTGCTCTATCGAGGTCATGATGCGCCACGCCGCTCGGACCGAGCCGATGACATTCTTGTAAGCGACAGAGAGGAGGTTGCGCTCCTCCATGGAGAGCTCGGTGCCGCTGGAGCTCACGACGAGGTTGTCTATGAATTCAACCATCTCCTCGTAGCACGCGGATTGCACTGCTAGCTTCGTCATGTAGAGGTACTGTTCTCTGGTGTAACCCATCGGGAAACTAAGACAGAGAAAGAGAAAGGGAGAAGGGAATTGCCGAATTGGGGTTTTGAGATTGGAGTGAATTTTGGGGCAAAAGACGAAAGGGAATGTTGAAACTTGAAATGTGGAGGTTTCTCTCTTTTTGCCGCGGCGTATATTAAATTTCGAAGCGTCGTGTGCTTATCAGCAAATTAAGCCATTTTTCGACAAGCTTAAATGGGCGCTTAGCGATGATTATATGCCTAAATTGTAGATTTAGACGAGCCCTAGCCCCTAAACGGCTAACCCTAAGAAAATTGGTACATACCTCCTCGACTCCTCGAGACAGCAACGACGGCGGTAGATGGGTGGTCGTCGGCGCCGGCAGGCTGGTAGGGATGGAGCAGCAACGCCAGTTGCAATATCGCAACTCTTCTCCAGATACCTGACTCCAGTTCTCTCTCTCGTGCGTGTTTTCATTTTCTGAGATTGAGAAAATTAGGGATTATATGTTTTACCCAAATTTTAAAATTTTAATTTGATTTTATTATTTTTTTGAAAATACATGTATTACTACAGATTTAATGAAACTGTAGATATAGCATATAAATTTTATTTTTTATTTATTTTTATTATTTATAAATATTATTACTACAGTTATGTGTCGAGCCCGTAGACATTGTGATCTGTTGAAATCTCTACGGATAATATTTAATTCGTAGTCTTAACAATTGACACATGTCAATAGACTCCGGTTTTTATCTTACCGTAGTTATAAGGAGAAAATTCACGCTCATACTCTACAGAAACCCATGTCACCGTAGTTGTTTGAAAAAAAAAACGCTCATACTCTACGGATGTCAAAAAAACCGTAGTGATTGCGTCACTTACTACGGCATTTTTGAAAAACTGTAGTCTTTATTATGTAGAGTATGAACATTTTTGTGGTAGTGTAATCATATCTTCTTACTCTCATCCCCGTATCCACTTAGCATCGCCTAGCCTTCTCTTCAAGTTCCAAGGCTAATTGAAGCTATGCATAGCTTCAATTTCTCTAAGGTCACCACCTTAGTAAACATGTCGGCTGGATTATTACTTCCAAGTATCTTCTCAAGTTGCAAGATCTTCTTCTCTAAAAGGTGTCGAATGTAGTGATACTTCAACTCCACGTGCTTTGTCCTTGAGTGAAACGCCGAATTCTTTGCCAAGAATATAGCACTTTGACTATCACTATAGAGAGTGCTATTCTTGTGCTCCTTCCCAAGTTTACCCAAGAAACTTTGCAACCACACCATCTCCTTACTTGCCTCCGTCACGGCTACATATTCAGTCTCCGTGGTGGATAAAGCAACGACCTTCTGCAACTTAGAAGTCCAAGAAATAGCAGTACCACCATAAGTAAATACATACCCGGTTGTACTTCTCCTCCCATCAAGGTCATTGGACGCCAAATCTGCATCAACATAACCTGCCAGCTCAACATTCTTGCCATCGACACATAAAGCCTTTTCGGTGGTACCTCTTAAGTATCGAAGGATCCACTTTACTGCTTCCCAATGTTGCTTGGCCGGATCACCCATGAACCGGCTCACTACTCCCACTGCTTGCGCAATATCCGGTCTCGTACACACCATGGCATACATTAAGCTGCCAATTGCAGAAGCGTAGGGAACATTCTTCATTTCGGCACGTTCCTCCTTTGTACTCGGCGACTCCTTCTTCGACAGCTTAAAGTGACTACCCAAAGGTACACTTACTGGCTTCGAATCATTCATGTTGAATCTTTCCAGGACCTTCTGAATGTAAGTAGCCTGCGAAAGATACAATTTCCTTGCCGTCTTATCTCGTTCAATTCTCATGCCCAAAATCTGATTAGCCTTTCCAAGATCTTTCATGGAGAATCGTTCCGACAATTGCTTCTTCAACTTATCCATTTCTTTTACATCAGCTCCTGCAATTAGCATATCATCAACATATAACAATAAGATAAGATAGCTTTTGTCAAGCCTCTTATAGTAGCAACAATGGTCAGCGTGGCATCTTTCAAAACCAATTTGCAACATAAAACCATCGAACTTCTTATACCACTGCTTCGGAGCTTGCTTCAAGCCATACAAGCTCTTCTTCAACTTGCACACAAGATTTTCCTTTCCATTCACTACGAATCCCTCGGGCTGTGTCATGTACAAGTCCTCCTCCAAATCACCATGAAGGAACGCCGACTTCACATCCATCTGATGTAACAACAGGTTTTTTGCAACTACCATACTCAACACCAAACGAATAGTGGTCAGTTTCACAACAGGAGTAAACACATCGGTATAGTCAATACCGTATCGTTGCTCAAACCCTTTGACAACCAGCCTCGCCTTGTAGCACTTGCTACCATCAGCTTCATTCTTAATTCGACAGACCCACTTGCAGTGCAATGCCTTCTTGCCTTTTGAAAGCTCCATGAGCTCCCAAGTGCTATTTAGGAGAAGAGATGCTAGCTCATCATCCATAGCAGCTCTCCACCTTCGTTTATCACTACCTTTTCCTGCCTCTGTATAGCATTCAGGTTCACCACCGTCAGTAAGTAACAAATAATAGTTAGAGGGCGAGTACCTATCGGGTGCACGTCGTTCTCTAGCAGATCTTGGCAGTGGATTGTTCGGTGGTGAGGTGCTCGGCTCTTCTTCAAGCACCTCTTCAACGTTCTGACTTTTCTTGCTCCCACTTGAGTTTGAGATATCTAACTCGACCACTTAGGGCTCAGAATTGTCAGAACTAGATGTCTTCAATCTGTCCTTGTATAACTCCTGTTCATTGAAAACCACATCTCTACTACGAATAACCTTTCGGTTCTGCTCATCCCAGAGCCTATAACCGAACTCATCACCTCCATAACCAATGAACGTACACTTAACAGATTTAGCATCCAACTTACTTCTATCAACAGCAGCAACATGAGCATAAGCAATACAACCAAAGATGCGTAGGAAGGATAGGTTTACCTCATTTCCCGTCCATTCTTCCTCAGGTATTCGAAACTCCAACGGAACTGATGGACCTCTATTGATTAGGAATGCAGCTGTGTTGACTGCATCCGCCCAAAACGTCTTTGGCAACCCACTTTTCAGCCTTATGCATCTTGCTCGCTCATTCAACGTCCTGTTCATGCGTTCTACAACTCCATTCTATTGTGGAGTTCCTTTCACGGTCTTCTCCATGCGAATTCCATTCTCAGCACAGTAATCTTTGAACTTCGCAAGTTCATACTCTCCTCCATTATCAGACTTTAGACACTTCACCTTCAGCCCTGTTTCAGTTTCTACGAGGGCTTTCCATTTTCTGAAAGCATCAAACGCATCAGATTTATTTTTAAGAAAATAAACCCATACCTTTCGAGTGGAGTCGTCGATGAAGGTCATATAGTACTCTGAGCCACCTAGGGACTTCACAGGTGCCGGTCCCCATAGATCGCTGTGGACCAACTCCAACTTCTGTGTCCTCAAGCTTCTACCACCTCTCGAGAAACTTACCCTTTTTCGTTTCCCAAATACGCAGTCCTCACACAGGCCAACTTCAACAGTTTTCAGGCCGGGCAGCTTACCTTTCGAACACATCACTTTCATCCATTTCTCGCTCATGTGGCCAAGCCGACAGTGCCACAGTTCTGCATCGTTTGCTGCACCTGCAAGATCAATGCAATTCTTCGAGTTAGTTGTCATATACAACGTACCCTCATTTTTCCCTCAAGCTACTATCATAGCTCCTTTGGTGATCTTCCAATTGTTGCAGCCAAACATCACTGTGTAGCCTTCTACATCGAGTTGCCCAATCGAAAGCAAGTTTCTCTTCAGTCCGGGAATATGTCTGACTCCATTCAGCTTTAGCACAGATCCATTGGATGTCACTACTTGCACGTCTCCTTTTCCCATGATTTTCAGAGGCTCATCATCAGCAAGATGTACCTTTCCAAAATCACTAGAAACATAACTTTCCATTATGCCAGCATTGCTGCATGAATGGAACGACGCTCCAGAATCTAACACCCAAGAATCCATTGGACTACTCACACTCAAGACCAATACCTCACCATCATCATCAGACGTGGTAGCATTCGCCGTCTTCTTATCTTTCTGATCCTTATTCTTGTTCTTCTTCGGTGCTTCACACTGATTTTTGAAGTGACCATACTCCTCACAGTTCCAGCACTGGATTGAACTCTTATCCTTTCTGGATTGGCTCTTTCCTCTCGACTTTGACCTTCTCCTGTTCTGTTTTCCCTTCGATCTGCCCCTAGTTTCCGTATTCAGTGCTGATCCTGAAGCAGAAGATCCCGATTCTCTCCTGTGAATTTCTTCGCCAATCATCAGATCTCTCACTTTGTCAAACGTCAGTTTTGCCTCTGCGGCGCTAACCGCTATCACTGTGCCGGCCCAACTTTCAGGCAGAGAAGATAGCAAAATTAGGGCACAAAGTTCGTCATCGAATTTGATCTCAACCGAGTTCAACTACGCGGTGATCATGTTGAACTCGTTCAGATGTTGCTGTACCGGTGTACCCTCTGACATCTTCAGATTAAATAAACATCTTATCAGATGTACCTTGTTCGCTGTGGATGGCTTCTGATACATCTCCTCCAGGATCTTAATCATATCCTGCGTCGACTTTGCTGCAGTCGTGTGATAAGCCACATCCTTGGACAACGACAAACGAATCGCGCTCATCGCTTTTCTGTCCAGCAACTCCCACTCTGCCTGTTTCATCTTTTCCGGTTTAGGTTTGAGGGGCTGATATAGATCTTTACCGTAGAGGTAATCCTCGATCTGCATCTTCCAAAAAACCGAAATCAGATCCATCAAACTTCTCGACTGCAGTCTTCCCGTCATTGCTCATCGTGATTGCTCCCACTGAACCCGGAGCTCTGATACCAGTTGTTAGGAAAAACATGCACACAATCATGAAAACAGACACTAGAATTGTTTACCCAGTTCGATACGATGTGTATCTACGTCTGGGGGCGATGCCAAGCCAGGGTTTTCACTATATTTTCCGATGCAATTTACAATGGGAGAATAGCAATAAATAGATGCTAACAACCGAGCCCTAAACAGCGTGGGCCCAAAAAAATACTTGTACGGAAGCCCAAAAAAATTCGGGTAGGATCGCCGAACTCGAGGTAGGATTCACTTCCTTCCAGGCTCCATACTCCAACACACAGTCAGCGACACCATCATGGCGAAGGTGAAGGTGAAGTAGTACCAGTTGAAGAAGCTGTTGATGCCCCTTTTGCCCGACTCTGTTTTCGGGTTGAACTGATCAGCTCCGAAGGCTAGATTGCAAACCCCCAACACGCTGCTGTAGCCTCATTGGCATCAGATAGCTCATCCATCTCTGATTCCACCCCAATCTGACGACTGTTCCCTAAACCCAAAAGCCCAACCTCTATTTCAACCTCCAACAATATTCTCAACATCCCCCTCTCTAGAAGCTCAAACATCTCCAAACACCAACAATCACGCCCCAGCCTCTCAAAAAACCAAAAATAAAAAAATCCAAGCCCCATTCACCTCAGCTTCAGAGATAGAAGAATAAGAAGTTTCAATTTCAGAAATGGGTGAAGAGGAGGAGGAAGACTCATATTCAGAGCAAGAGGGTGACAGATTACCTTCGATAGTCTCGCCGGACTTGCTATCTTCAACGTCTGCCTTCTCTGAAGACTCGTCGGATGAGGATGCCATTCTGATCTCGAGATCGTGTCGACAGCAGCCCCCAGACTCCCTCTCGGTTTCCCGATCTCAGACGAGTGGGCTAGTATGGTCAGATTCTGGCCCTTCATCGATCTCCGCCTTTGACGCAGTCACTACCCTCATTGCGCTCATCAACGGCGCCAGAGGCCCCTCATCCCTCGGCCGTTGCTGCAGAGACGGCGAGAGTCACCCTCGACTCTCAACTTCAAGCTTCTCACCTTCTCCCGTCTTCTCCTCAACGAAACGAGTGCCGGAAGTCTTTAAGGGTTCATGATTGGGAAATTAGGGCTTTAGATCGATTTTAGGGTGAAATCCCGCTATTTAGGCCACACGTGCTGCACGTGCGAAGGTTCCGTCTCTCACTCTTAACGGTCGTTTAATTTAAAGGGACTAAAATTGACAGTGTCAATCCTATGAGACTAAAAGTGAGCGAAAATTTAGAAAAAGGACTAAAATAGACAGCTCTGAGACCAAAAGGGGAGTGAGGCGTGTCCTATGGGACCAAAAGTGAAATTTTCTCCATAATCCTCACTTAGCTTCTTAATTATCATCTATATATCTGCAGGGATTCTCCTGATTCCTCTGACCATTGTAGGTGCGCAATATTTAAATATTTATGAATTTCCAAATGAAGAGATCATATCGGTGGAGTGGGTAAGATGGGTAGAACTAATCTAATTTTGTCAAAAAAATTCCAGTTATTTTAACTGCAGGAATAAGCCTCCATTTGATGATCATCATAGGATTGGCCGGTGTCTTAGTACTCTCATTTATTTACTTCGGATGGATACAAAACTGTAAGAATCTATACATTATATTTCTGTGTCTTTTTAGTCTCATTTATTATCTCTTTGTTTCTCAAATATTATATTCACTTGTGTTTATGTTAGCCAGTATCTCTGATCTACTTTGTAGGGACATTCATACTTGGCCAGTTATTCATTGATGGAGAGGTCTTTAGACCTAATTACTCATTCCTAGGTACGTGCGTTCTATATTTATGTTGTAAGTTTAGTTACAGGTATAGTAAATTCCACCATCCGATCTCATGCACACATGCACTACAAATCCCTTCCAAATGTCCTCTAAATTTTCAAAGTAAATTTAATTATATATAAAATTGACAATAAACTAAATTATGGTTAACCTTTATAGACATGTCATGCTTTTATCAAGACTCGTAAATTTATTTAGTTTCACCAAATCTTGTTTGGTGACTAGCATATATTATCGGCAAGATCTAACTATATATACACCGGCAACATATTGAATATATATAATGTATGAATTATGAAAAAAAATGTAAAATGATAATATTTATGCTAATAAGTATTTATAATTTTATTTACAAAATTATAATTTATGTTATTTATATAAATATTTTCAATATTATAAGTATAAGACAAAATATCAATTCACATTAATTAATAGCATGCATGCTATTTTCAAGGCTCGTGGATCTACTTAGATTTACCAACTTTGTTAGAATACTGACATATATTATCGGCAAGATGCAAAATATTCACGGGCAATAAATCGAATAAAAGATTTGTATTAAGAAAAAATATAAATTAATAATATTTGTGATAATAAGTATTTTTAAATCATTACAAAAAAAATATATTTACAAACATATATTTTTTTTATATTTATATAAATATTTTCAATATTATAAGTATAAGACAAAATATGATAACATGTGGATCTATAAAGATTTAAATCTTGTCAGGTTATTGGCAAATATCATTAGCAAGATGCAAAATATACACCGACAACATATTAGATAAAAAGATTTTGAAATCCATTTTTTCATAAATACAACCACTTATATAAAATAAAAAATTAATAATTATTTTGAAAAATTATCTAACTAATTTTTAAATCGTTGCAATGCAAAAGAATAAAAAATTAATTATTATTTCTAAAATTCAAGAATCTCAAATATATGGAAACTTATGCATATTTGACGTGACCTGCAACTGCTACGACAATCGAAGATGCATAAAATTTTGATCCTGGTAACTTTTCCGGCCAAACTACCACCATCCGATAATCTGCCAGTATTGTGCCGATTATATATAAGGTTCATCAAAATCTTTTATGATTATCGATACCTCTTTTACGTATACCAATACATTTTACAAATACCAAAAATATTTTTAAGAAAATTAAGGTGGCCACTTTGCAGAAAGTTGGGTTACACTAACCATGGTCAATCATAGTTAGTCCATTATTAAAAATGAAAAAGAAAATAGGGCACACGTGTCTCACATCCAGAAGATGAGCAATGAGAAATTATATGCTATGCGCGCATGTAATATGCCCCTCTCATACAAAATAATAATTTTTAAATAATGAGTCTGTTCGGTATTTATTTTACCTAACTGCAAGTGCATAGTGTGGTATATAGTGTAGCAGTAAATAAGTTCGTAGCTATAGGGATTTAATACTTAATTATCTAAGTATCAGAACATCAACTCCTAAATGATATCCAGACAACTGAATGGAATGGTTATTTTAATTTATCTACTAGAAACATAAAAGAAATAAAAATAAATAAAAGGGGAACACAAAGATAAAGATAGTACAGGAAAAACACAGGAGGAAAACGTATTATAAAGTTGTCGAATCATTATTTAATCCTCTCATCTAGATTACCAATTAAACACTTATGTTGAAACTTAAATCTAGTTAGAACAACCATAATAGTACTTTAAACCTCCTCTCGAAATGCATAAAGCGTGGATCACAACAAACATTAACATCTCCGTTCAATACCTATCATGCAACTCTTAATGATTCATAAGGTTTATTGTTTTCTTAATTAACGTCAATGATCTTGAGTCCTATTGACTAATAAGTTAATTACTTCAGATCTTGTGTTAAAACTACTCTCTCGATTTATGAATTAACACATCAAATTGTTATTTAGTGATCAGTTAAATAACACAAATAAACACAAGAGCAATCAAAGAGCAAGATTAAGTCATAAACAATTAATTGATAAAATGAATGGAATTCATAAACAAATCATCTCCAACCCTAGAATACTAGGGTTTAGCTATCCGAAATTAAATAAATAACTAAAATCGAACTAGAAGAAATCATGTCTGACAAAACTAAAGATAAATAAAATCTAGAAGTAATTATTTTATCTCTATTCTTGCTCGGCTTGAATCTCTTGATCTTGCTCTTCGTGTTCTTCCATGCAATTCTCTATCTCTGTCTTTTGAGGAGGAACATGATGTGTGTTGTGGTTTTTCATGTTATGGTATGGGATTTGATGCCAAATTTTCATGTTTGAAAGGCCTATATATAGTGTATGAAGTATCACAGTCAAACAAGGAAAGAAAACGGGCCAAAATAGGTCAAAATCGGATATTGAGGACTTCATTCGTGACCTCATTCACGACCAGCTCGGTCATCCTTAAAACACATGAAACCACACTCTAGTCACGAGCCAATTCGAGAGTGTTCTGTAAGCTCGCAAATGGTTCGCGTGTTCCATCAGTCTCTACTTTTTTATTTCGTTCTCATTCATTTCTCGTCCGAATCTCTTGATCTTGCTCTTCATGTTCTTCTCTGCAGTTCTCTATCTCTGTCTTTTGGGGAGGAACATGATGTGTGTTGTGATTTTTCATGTTATGGTTTGGGATTTGATGCCTAATTTTCATGTTTGAAAGGCCTATATATAGTGTAGGAAGTATCACAGTCAAACAAGGAAAGAGAATGAGTCAAAATAGGTCAAAATCGGACACTTAGGACTTCATTCGTGACCTCGTCCGTGACCAGCTCGGTCGCCCCTAAAACATATGAAACAGCCCTCTAGTCGCGAGCCAATTCGCGAGTGTTCTGTGAGCTCGCGAATGATTTGCGTGTTCTGTCAGTCTCTATTATTTTTGTTTCATTCTCATTCATTTCTCGTCTGAATCTCTTGATCTTGTTCTTCGTGTTCTTCTCTGCAGTTCTCTATCTCTGTCTTTTGGGAAGGAACATGCATGATGTGTATTATGGTTTTTCATGTTATGGTATGGGATTTGATGCCTAATATATTTTCATGTTTGAAAGGCCTATATATAGTGTAGGAAGTATCACAGTCAAACAAGGAAAGAGAACGAGCCAAAATAGGTCAAAATCGGACACTTAGGACTTAGTTCACGACCAGCTCGGTCGCCCTTAAAACACATAAAACTTCCCTCTAGTCGCGAGCCAATTCACGAGTATTCTGTGAGCTCGCGAGTGGTTCACATGTTCCGTCGATCAGTCTCTACTATTTTGTTTTGTTCTCATTCGTTTCTTGTCCAAATCTCTTGATCTTACTCTTCATGTTCTTCTCTGCAGTTCTCTATCTCTATCTTTTAGGGAGGAACATGATGTGTGTAACACCCCAATTCCAGAGAATTAAGATGCTAACAAAAGTTTAAAATAGAATTCCTAATTTTACAAAAATTATGTATTTAGAAGAAATATTTATACAATAAGTACTCTCAAATTTTAAAACCAACCAATCACGACTCGAGAAGACTATTCAAACAGCCAATCACATGCAAGTTCAATTCACGACTAGTCAACATTGATAGTCTACCATTTTCAAAGTCCAAAATAGCGGCGGAATAAAATAAGATTTTTAGAATATTTTAATATAATCCAAAATAGTAGCGGAAGCATAACATGTTCTAATATTGACTATAATCAATATACAAAATTCAAGGTACATATTAACGACACAGTCCCAAAATAAACAAAAACCATGTGTCCACGTCAGCAGCCTCCATCACTTCGTACCTAAAAAACATTTTAAAAACGTGGGCTGAGTGCCTGAAAACACTCAGTGGGCATGCTTATCATGTTCGTCCAAGCACATATAAACATTTTTTATCTCATGTGGCCAAATAATTTATCATTCATTTGAGATCAATGCGCTCAATTAATCATGCGTGGAGACAGACCCTATGTGATCACATAACTATATTTCAATAAAATTGACAATGCCTGAATTCATCATGCAAGTCAAATCATATCCACGAAGAGCGAAAACAGTATATTCATGTTGAGCAAAAACTCAATTCATTTTATCAAGGACGAAAGTATTTAAAACATGTTTGTAAAGGTTTTGGTAGCAAAACCCACCTTGTAGCTAGTATATAGCTGAAGCTTTAACCCGACTATCCTACTGATCCCCCTATGCTTGAGGTCTCGGATTTGGGCCTATAAAATGATAAACTTTCTATTAATATCATGCTAGACCTTAAATTATATCACAAAATAAATTTGGGCCTAGGAAACGAGCTTTTGAGAGTCTTGGGCCGGAATGGATAAATTGGAAGTGCTTATTAGATTTTTTTTTATAATAATCCAAAAGGTCCAATTATAATTTTATTTAATTAATTTAATTTAATTTACCCAATTAATTAACTAGAAAGTAATTGTTACCGTTTTAATATAAACTTATGGGAGATATTTTCATAACCTTTGTTAATCAACTAAATAAATAAAAATAAAGAAGATAAAATAAAAACAAAAACAGAATACACTTAATCAATACAGTACCCATTTCACACCCTATTTGATCTATATTTTTTTTCCATTCATTACAACAATGTTTCCTCTTTTCCCACATCAATTCACGTCTGCACACACACACACACACAACCTTCTTCTTTATTTTTATTTTGGTCAACTTCCTTTTTCTCTCTCATGCCCAACACTATTTTGTAAATATAGATACAATAGGTTTCTCTCACTACTCTCACTCACTTTCTCGATCACTGCACTCACATGCACTCTTACCAATTGACAATTCATTTTTCCCAAAAAGACTAACCTACCAAAACTTTATTTCTAACAAATCCAACACCAAATTTGAATAAAGACAAACTTGCATTTATTTCTTTTCAAAGAAACACTCCAGGTGTGTATAAGTGTATATATATATATATACACACATATATTTAACAATTCAAAACAGATTATTTCTCTCTCTCTCTCTACCGTAAAATATTTGGGAATTATCAACTAAAACCTCACACAACTCTTCTTCTCCTTCTTGCCACAACTATCGACACAACACAAACGCACAGTTAAATTCCAGATTTTTATTTCTTCATCATTTATTTACACATGCATCAACTTATATGCATTTAAAATTTATATAAAACAGTTTCTCTCTTACTATAAATATAAAAATAAAAAGGATGGAAGATAAGGGGTATTTCCCATATTTTATGGTCTTTTTAAAATTAAACTTGAATTTTGACCTTCAACCCACTATAGATCTTAAAATAAAATACAGAAAAGGATAGAGGAAGAGGAGGGGAGTATATCGGTGTGCTTGCATGTTGGATCCGGCCACCAGAAAAGTCACCGGAAAAGCACCGACTTGCAGCCTTGGTGGCCTTTTTCCGGCCATTACAGCCTTCATCTCCTTACCAAACTTGTCCCAAAGTAATTAAAAAGTATAAAGGAGTTGAAAAATAGGTTTTTGGTGAAATTTTGACCGGAATTAAATTTTCCGGCGGCGGCGCTCCGCCTCCGGCCACCATGCCGGAAATCGCCCTAGAGTGGAGAAAGTTTGAGAGGTGTGGAGCTCGCCTTTGAAATGGAAGAACATAATGAATTTTACTTGATTTTAGGGGTATTTATATTTTTTTTTTTCTGATTTGGACTAAAAGGCCAATGCCAAAATTATAATAAAACTGGGCCTATTCTACCAATCCGAAATTAGCCCACTTAAGCTAGGTTGGCCCCTTACAAATAAAATTCTATAAGTTAACATAATTTGGCCCAAACTTATAGTGATCCCAATTATAATATTTTGGGGTATTACAATGTGTGTTGTGGTTTTTCATGTTATGGTATGGGATTTGATGCCTACTATATTTTCATGTTTGAAATGTCTATATATAGTGTAGGAAATATCACAGTCAAACAAGGAAAGAGAACGGGTCAAAATAGGTCAAAATCGGACACTTAGGACTTCATTCGTGACCTCATTCGTGATCAGCTCGAACGCCCCTAAAACACATGAAAACCCCCTCTAGTCATGAGCTAATTTGCGAGTGTTCTGTGAGCTCGTGAATGGTTCGCGTGTTCCGTCAGTCTCTACTGTTTTGTTTCGTTCTCATTCGTTTCTCGTTCGATTGACCTGATTCTTTTTTAAACGTGTTCCTTACTTGATTCCCTATCTTTATAAGCTCTTCAAAATCTCATTTTCAATTCATAACAAAATTGATACTAAATCCCTTCATAATGAATAAACACGTGACACTGTACAAAATATAGAAAACTATGCAAAGCGTATCACTTCATGCATACAATATCCATCATATACCATTCAAATGAATCTCAAAATATACACAAAATATGAGGTTATGAGGGCCCACTTATTTTTTTATTATGTGTGAGGGGGACACGTTACATACACACGCGACATAGAATTTCACATGAGTGATCGGTCTAGTCGTTGATGCACTATTTTTTATGCAATTAACTGCAACTAACACAGATCAATGCAATAAAGCTAGTAATTAAATCGAGTATCGTATCCACAGGAACTATAATAAGAATTAACACTAAGTACTAAGCTAACATGTTTATATTATCTAGGCTACCTAATTTTTGGTGAAATTAGTCCTCGGCAAATAATCAAAATTAAACTACTAAACTTAATTATCAAATCAAATGCAAATTAAACAGAACTAAAAACGTGAACTATCTAATAATGAAACTAATTAATCCTAGGGAATGCAAACACATGAATCCACTCTATATTAATCTAATTCCATCAATTTCCAATTTAATCCAATTATCGGTGGAGGATCTGAATTTTAATTATCTATCTCCGCCAGGTCTCAAGGTAAAAGTAGATTAACAATTTATCTATTACTTTCATCTCTATATTAATTGTTAACTCTCAATAGATCAATAGATTTAAAACCTCCTACAGATTACAAGTACGTATATCAAATCATTCAATTTAATCCCTCTAATTAGTTATCTCCGCTATGACTCAAATTAATTAGCTAGCATAAATGACTATGACCTTAATAATGCAAGGAAAATCTAAACTTGAATGTTTGAATCATATAATTAGAATGAGAATTGATAAATAACTAAATCAATACATATTTTCATACATGTTGCAAACCCTAGAATTAATTATAAAAACTAATCACACATAATGAAATTTAAAATAAAAGAAGAAATAAAAAAATTAAAAGACATAATTAAAATTACAAAATATTAAAAGAACTATAGTGGAATTATGTAAAATAAAACTTCAATCTTCCAAGTTGCAGAGAAAATATCTTTTATGCAGCTGTCAAATCTAAAATAATGAATGGAATGGTCCAATTTTAGACCTAAGCAATCTTATATATTCTAAGTACTGAAACCCCGGCCCAAAAGGTAAGTTCACATGCCAAAATAAGGAAAAACTGAAATTATCGGGCAACTCGGCGATCGCCGATTGCCCTCGACGGATTTGCTCTTGGAAAAACGTGCAACCACCGATCGGCGGTTGAGTCGCCGGATTTCACCGTACAAACCCACAGATCGGTGGGTTGGTTGGCGGGTGGCTCGGCGGATTTGGTCTTGTTGCTGGGCAATCCGCCGATCGAAATCTCGGGTCACCTTTTTTCGGTGCACTCCACTATTTTTCTCCGTCCTCACTCGTTTTTCATTCGATTGACCCGATTTAAGCTGGAGAATGATTCTTACTCGATCCTCTATCTTTCTAGGTAATTTTCCAACCGAATTGGATCCTAAAAATATCCCTTTTATAACTCAAACTTCTACAAAAAGTGCAAAAATATGAAACTGTACAAGAAAATATGAAACTGTGACCAAACACCAACTTATGCCCATGTTAATACCATTAAATATCATTCAAATAAACACATAAATGCATATAAAAACCAATCAATTTAACTATGAAAACGTATGCAGATTCAATGATCTTTAAAAGATTCATTAAACTACAATTTTCTAATTAAGGCGACATCCAGATATATAAAAGTTAATCAACAATATTCTTCTACAAGTTTTAATTTCCATAAAATTCATCATTAAAGTACGAGAGCAATATTATCATAAATGTTACATTTTCTTTAGAAATTTATTTCTTGAATCACTGTTGAAAATATTAAAAGTTGGATCAAAGAAACAAATATGGTAATAATACTATTTGTTTACAAATTATTAAAAAAAAATCATAAAAGCACTTTTAGAGGCGACCTTCAAAGTAATAATTTTCAACTTTGCTTTTATTTTAGGATGATTGAATGAGGCATGGAAACGGCAATAAAACAAATATTATTATTATTATTATTATTATTATTATTATTATTATTATTATTATTATTATTATTATTATTATTATTATTATTATTATTATTAAAGTCCAATAAATTAATGGAAAAAAAATTATTAAATATTTTGTTATCTTTGGGTTTATAAAAATTATTTTTCTTTGAAGGGTTTTAGTTCATTAATTATGATACAATTTTTGTAATTTTTTTCCAATTATTCATAAATATAGAAGATTATGATATGGGTGCAAATCAAATTTATCTTTTTTCCTATTCCATCTCAGGCATTATCTTAAGCATCATCATCGGTGCCCCAAAGTTCATCATTTCTCCTTTGGTAGTAGTGTGGGTTTTGATTTACAAATTTCGAACAAGACATTTGTCTATATTTGACGTTATAGAATCATTCCTACAAAGTGACAATAATCTCATGCCAATCAGATATTCCTATTTAGACATAAAGAAGATTACTAAAGGTTTTAAGGAGAAACTAGGTCAAGGGGGCTACGGTTCAGTTTACAAAGGAAAGCTTCGAAGCGGTCATTATGTAGCAGTAAAGTTGCTCGAAAAATTTGGAGCAAATGGTCAAGACTTTATCAATGAAATTGCAACTATTGGAAGGATCCACCATATCAATGTCGTCAAACTAGTTGGATATTGTGCTCAAGGATGCAAACGTGCTCTTGTGTTTGATTTCATGCCCAATGGTTCTCTTGAAAAATACATCCTCAACCAAGAAAAAATGAATTCCTTGAATTGGGACACAAAGTTTGATATTGCAATTGGAATTGCTCGTGGGATTGAGTATTTGCATAGAGGGTGCGACATCCAGATTTTGCATTTTGACATTAAGCCTCATAACATACTTCTTGATGATAAGTTCATTCCAAAAATATCTGATTTTGGGCTAGCAAAACTTTGCTCTGTGGACAAGAATACAGTGACTATGACTAATGCTAGAGGAACCATAGGTTATGTTGCTCCTGAACTGATAAGCAGAAGTATTGGTGCAATCTCTTACAAAGTTGATGTGTATAGCTTTGGAATGTTGTTGATGGATATGGTGAGCTTAAAGAGAGACTTGATAGAAGATAATGGTGATTCCGATCAATATTTTCCATATTGGATATATGACTGCTTTAATCAAGGCAAAGATATTGAAATTGGACTAGTTGAGGAAAACGACAATAATGATATTATGAGAAAAATTGCTCGAAAAATGACAATTGTTGCATTATGGTGCATACAAATGAGTCCAGATGATCGTCCATCAATGAATAAAGTGTTAGAAATGTTGGAAGGTGATGTTGAACACTTGCAACTTCCTAAGTATACATCTCGGTCAACCCAAATTGTAATAAATGTGGATCAAGATGAGATCACATATTCCACTAATTCTGCATCTTTACTACGTCAAGATAGTGTTTAGCCCTCTGTGTGGAGATTGATGTTTAAGAGTGAAAAAGTGTGCAACAATAGTCATGAGCTTATAAAGTTTGGATGTATTGCAATTGACATGCTGAAATGTGTCTCATTGTTTAGAAGATTAGGATTGTGTATTAATAGCTTGGAGTACGTTGCAGCCATTTTTCTCTATAGTTTTGTCAATTACTTCGGATCGACCTATTTTGTTAGTTGGATAGCTAGTATAAAGGATAGATGTAATGATAAGTTAATTAACTATAAGTGAATTAATGCTAATGTACCGTTGAGTCCATTATGTGTGCGTATCTATTTCTTAGTGATGCAGATCGAGCCCTTGATTTGTTCAATTAATAACGCTATGGGCTCGTTTGCAGGACAACATAATATAAGATTATATATGTTTGATTGTGATATCTTTTAACATTATGAGATATCAATATAATATTATGTTTGGTTTGATATATTAAATATATGTATTGATAATATATTGTTTGGTTAGATGTATTAAAGCTTTGTATGAAATTTCCATTCCTAAAATATCCTTTAATTAATTGTCATATATTGTGTGAATATTCTATAAAAAGAGTTTAATTAATACAACTTTCGTCTCATTATTATTTTTGTTTTAACTTTTTTATTTGTGTCAAAATATTTGTTGTTTTATATATTTTCACATATTAATTTTAACCTTATCCCAAACCTAAAAATATATGGAGAGAGACAATGCAGAAAAGTATAAGTGAATAAGATTTTATGTAGGGCTGAACCGAATCGAATCGAATACCATGATGCTCGAGCTCGGCTTGTTAAGGAATATTCGAGCTCGAACTCGATTCGAACTTTTTTCCTCTTCTTTAAGCTTGGCTCAATAAATATTTATCATCTTTGAATTCGATTCGAGCTCGGCTCATGAAATGATCGAAAATTTACAAATGAGTCTAATCTCGAATGCTTGAAAAAAAGCTCGTTTAATTTACATATTTGAGTTCGAGCTCGAAAAAAATAGCTTATTTAATTTACCCATTTGAAATATTTATAATATTCATGACAATGTTCGATTAAGCTCGAGCTCGAATATGTTCGCGAGCTGGCCGAGCTGAATACTACTCTCTTAAAGCTCGGCTATAATTTTATCGAGCTCGATTCGTTTAGAAAATGAACGAATTTCAGACGAGCTTTTTTCAAGCCGAATTCTGAATCGCTCACGAACAACTCTATTCATTTATTGTCCTAAATTTATGTCACATATGAGAGATGGATATATTAGTCCATAATATTAATTGCTAATTCTGGATAAAAATAAAATAAAACAGCAATCAAACAAAACGGAGGGAGTATCTGTAAGATTATTTTAGTATGAAATTTTTAATAATTACATGTGAATTGTAATATCATATAAATGATTAGCACGTGTTGAGTTGTTGCATAGTTTTGGATTTTGATTTTGCAAGTAAATATAATATTATGGTCATATGTATGATGTGTCTATTACTCCATTATACTACCTAACAAACAAGCTCTATATAGATTTCCTGATGAATCAATTGGATCCTATTAAAATATATATAGTTATAGTTTGTTTAAATTTTGTCATTATAAATCCAGTTATGATTAGAGAAACGAAATTCAAGTTATTAGGATTGGAGATAATTAGGTTTCAATTAAAAAGCTAATTAATGTTTATTAGCTATAAATTATATCACAGTTTATAAAATGTAACCCATTAGAGAAGCATTTGTGTGCATTAGGTGCACCATCAGGCGCATTGATCGGATCAACTCCTAAAAAAAATTCTTCAAAATTAGTATCAACCGTAACACTCAAGAGCCTAAAAGTATCACTTGTATCTTTAAAAAATATCGGTCAAAATAAGTAAATAAATAACAGTCAAAATCAGTATCAACCGTAACACTAAAAAGTATCACTCAAAAGCAAAAGTATCACTTGTATCCTTAAAAAATATTGGCCAAAATAAATAAATAAATAAAAACTACCAAAATCAGTATCAACCGTAACACTAAAAAGTTTCAATCAAAATTCAAAAGTATCACCTATTTTATCATTTTTCTTTTTTACGGATTGATCGGATCAACGAGCATTTACCCGGTCAAAAACATTGACCGTCCGATATAAACTTCTAGTGCATGCAAATTTTTGGGAATCCATAATTATATTAGTTAATTGGATATAGTAATTGTATGTAATTAAATATAATATATTTAGAGTCAAGTCAAACGTGTATTATGGAGTACGTTTGATAAATAAAGTAGTGTGGTGCGACGGAGATTAGAAATCAGTAAATTAAAAGACTATCTACCTTACCTTATCACTCCTACAGTCGTTCTGCTCAGTCATTCTATTCATGTCCACCCAATAATAATATATGGAAAATTTCTATCGTATATATCCTCCACTTTGGGAGATAAAATACACACACACACATGAATGAAATCATCATTAAACGAAGAACGATGGCAGGTGTGATCGTCCTCGCGTCTTCATCTGTGTTGATGATTCTGTTACTGATCCATTTGTTTGAAACTTGTGTTGCAAATTGCCCTCCCTCTTCCTGCGGCGTCTTTCACAATATTAGCTACCCTTTCCGCCTCAAGGATGATCCCAAGCACTGCGGCGAGCGCAGAGCAGAATTAGCATGCGAGAAAAATGTCACCTTCTTCTATCTCAACTCTCATAAATACTATGTCAAAGCTATCAGCAACCAGAGCCAAGAACTCCCCGAATTCGATTTCCATAAAAATTAATGACACCTGCTCTTTTCCCACCTATTCTGTTATATACAGTTTTATGGCAACTCGGCTGTTTATTTTATGAGCTGTCCACAGGCGTTGAAAATTAATTCTTCTGTCCTTAACCTTGTAGAGACTACTCATGATTGTATTCATCCTCCCATCCCAGATTTACTTATATTAGGGTAGGCGACTCCATGAAGGTCTCGGATCTAACAGATATGTGCACGTACGGTAGACCTGATAGTGATGGCATCGATGTCAAGGGAAACTTATCTTTGCGAAAACGTATCAGTATCACTTTCAGACATCCACGACTCTCTTTTGAATGGATTTGAACTCATGTTCTGTAGGGGCTGCAAAACCACAAACTGGGGTAACAACGGAAGTTATATATATGCGTTAAGTTTGCATTGAATTGATTAATGTTTAAGATACTCCATCTGGATGGGTGTGGGTATTTGTATTTCTGAGGTTGGTGTGAATGTGATAAGCATCTATACACTTAATAATAATATTATTGCTTTTGTATCCTGTGAAATGCAGGCAGATTCGTAGATTTCTTCGATGCAAGACTTAAACGTAAGGAATATATCTCGTGTATAATACATACATACATATATATTCTCGATCGATCTTCTTCTTAATTAATTATCATCATATTATCATCTCTCTCTGCCTCTGCAGGCCCTTTGATGATTCTTCTGCCCATTGTAGGTGCGCCTGCGCTTAACTTATGTTAAATATTAATTTATTTCCCTAAATTAATAGTATCAATAATGAAGAGTGAAGAACTTGTGATGAACTAAATTCTAATTTTGTCAAAAACGAACATATATCAGTACTTTCAGGTGCAGTGGTTAGCCCTGTAATGTCAACCTTCATTGGATTCGCACTTGTATTGGTACTCCTATTGACAATTGTCCATTTTCTTTTTCACCGCAGAATATTATCGTGTAAGCCCCTCTGTCCTTTTACTCTCCCATTCCTTTAATTTTAATTTATCATCATGTACGACTAATATATATATATATATATATGCTCTTTTTGCAGGGACTTCTCAATTTGACCCGCTTGACATATACTCCGGTGACCTCTTAATTCATGATGTCGTTACTTTTTCAAGTTCTCTAATTTGGTCTAAAAGATGGTTAATTTATTTTATTTTTAACAAATTAATGTAAAAAATATCCCTGAGGTAATTATTAAATATACGGACACTAGCAATTTCCTTGACAACTTATAATTAACCATGAAAAATATATCTCAAAGATCTTCCAAAATAAAAAAGGGTTAATGTCATATTCTATTCTAAACTTTTAAACAAAGTTTTAATTCTATTCCAACTTTTGATAAATTATAATTCATATGCTTATCTTTTATTTTGTTTTCAATTCTATCCCAAAATTTAATTCCGACAACAAATATATGGCAACTTTCATTTTCGGAAAAAAAAAATAAAATTATGTGGAAATAATATTTTACATATGTGACCTGAATTTCTTTATACTACTAATTCAAAAATATAATAAAGATTAAGCCTGATTATTATACAGACGGGGGAGAATCGATGGGAATGAGAAAGAGAGATGCAGGGAAGAAAGAAATATTTTTCCTCTTTGCGTGAAATCCCATTTCCGTCACTCAAGAGCAAAACCTCATTCCCAATTTTGAAAACCACATTCTTCCCCGTCAAGAACTTGAAGGTGTCAATTTTGGGCTCAATTTAATTGGTGTAAAGAAATTCGAGTCACACATGTAAAATATTATTTCCACACATATTTTTTATGAAAATGACACATAAGATTCCAACGAGCCATGTCATATAATTGTTGTTGAAATTGAGTTTTGGAATATAATTGAAAATAAAATAAAAGGTTGGGATAGAAACTATAATTGCTCAAATGTTGGGATAAAATTAAAGCTTTATATATAAAGCACTTTGTAATTCCCAAACTATTTTACACTATAAAGAAGATAAAATGAATTAAAAATATGTGCTCTTAATAGAAGATCATTTAATATAATTAATTATTAAATGTAGTCATTAAATTGACTGTCGATTATTGTGAGTAATTATATGTTTATATATGACATTAGTTTGTGAAAGTTAATTAGGAAGATGCTAAAAATTAAAAATATAACTCTGTGATTATTTATTTGATTTTGGTAGTTATAATAAATTTCGTATATCGCCTACTCCTAGAAACTATAATATTGTAAAAGGTGTATTCCTTGTTTTTTGCTTATCATTCATATATATGGTGTTTTTGCAGGGGATACATTTGATCCGCGAAGCACTGGTGAGCTCTCTCTCTATATATATATGTTGCTATTTTATGCTGTGATCTATATAAGTTGAATAGAAATAAGTTATTCTCCTTTGAAACTTTTCCTTCATATATATCTATATTTATTTATCTATATCTATATATACTTCTACGAAATTCTTTTTTTTTTCTTTTTTTCAAATGAGAGTATTGACAAATGTATCCGTTGAGGTATTATTATATTCAGGGATCGGAATCAAGTGATTTAATATTTATTTTATTCTTACTGAAATTTAATTTAGATAATTGTGTGTGGTTAATTTCTCTAAAGCCATTGAACGTTTGGAGAACTTTGACTCTAGCACCACTTCTCTCCCCTTGCATCGGCCACTTCTAGTACACTGTACACCAATGATAGACTTTCTCAAACTTAAAATATTATATATCTTTAATATAATTTTATAAGATAATTCAAATCACTTGCAATGCATGTGCAAGTGCTTTCTTGTGCAAGAATTGTTAAGATTGAAGGAATTTTTTATTTTTTCAATTCATCTCACTCAGGGTTCATCTCAATCATTATGATTTTCTGCGCCCCAAGGTTCATCATTTGTCATTTGGTGTTGTGGCTTTTGATCTTCATATTCCGAAGAAGGCATTTGTCTACATTTGACACAATAGAAAATTTCCTACAGAGTCACAACAAACTCGTTCCATTAAGGTACTCCTACTTAGACATTAAAAAGATGACTAGAGGTTTCCGAAATAAACTTGGTGAAGGGGGTTATGGTTCTGTTTACAAAGGAAAGTTTCGAAGTGGACATGATGTAGCAGTTAAACTCCTTGGAAAATCTGAAGGTAGTGGGCAAGATTTTATCAATGAAATTGCAACTATTGGAAGGATCCACCATGTCAATATCGTCAAATTAGTTGGATATTGTGCACAAGGCTCCAAGCGTGCCCTTGTCTTTGATTTCATGCTCAATGGTTCTCTTGAAAAGTACATCTTCAACCGGGAAAATATGAATTCTTTGAATTCAGACAAAATGTTTGAGATTGCAGTCGGAGTGGCTCGCCGGATTGAGTATTTGCACCAAGGGTGTGACATTCAGATCTTACATTTTGATATCAAGCCACATAATATACTTCTGGATGATAAGTTCATTCTGAAAGTGTCTGATTTTGGACTAGCAAAATTATGCTCTAGAGAGAAATGTACAATGACCCTAACTGCTGCTAGAGGAACCATAGGCTATGTTGCTCCTGAATTGATCAATAGATGTATCGGTCGAGTTTCTTACAAAGCAGATGTCTATAGTTTTGGAATGCTACTAATGGAAATGGTGGGCTTAAAAAGAGACATAACAGGAAACAATGATGATTCTAGCAATTATTTTCCATGTTGGATATATGATCATTTGAATCAAGACAATGGCAGTAAAATTGAAAATGTTGATGAAAATGAAGATAATGACTACAATGGTGGCGCAAGCGAACTTGCTCGAAAGATTACAATAGTGGCACTATGGTGCATACAATTGAATCTAAATAATCGTCCATCAATGAATAAAGTGTTGCAAATGTTGAAAGGCCAAGTTGAGCAATTACAAATTCTAAATTATCCCTCACGATCACAACATATCATAGTAAATGAGGCAGAGACCTCAGGTACATGTTCAACTGATTATCTATCATTGCTCTATTATAATGATCCTCCCAGTCCCAATGTTGAGATTACTATTGCAGAGTAGAAAAAGGCATTGTTATAGTTTTTATGAAATACTGTGTTTTATTTCTTTAGCTTTATATATACGAGCAAAGTTGGTATCATCATCTTCTATATATCTAAATTAAATCTCAGAAGTCTTCCATGCTTACATTATTATATGTTTTACATAGAGCATGTCAGCTCAACAATAAAATTTTCTTGTAGAGTAAGTGAAAATTGAGGTAGTGTGATGGTGATGAGACTTAGACCATCTCCAACAGTCTACACTATAATACAACATTATATCACCAAAATATAGCAGATTCTCAATTTCATTTCCAATAGCCTGCACTACAATTCTACACCAAAAGAGAACATTCTATAATATTCTTTTTTATTCCCTTTATAATTATTATTTTATAATTGATAATATATAATAATATATGGAATTTCAGTTAGTGAATATCTTTACTTAAATTCCACATTTCATAATAATTATTGAAACATTTTTTTAGAAATAAATATATTTGAATTTTATATAAAATAAAAATATAATTCATTAAAATATTACAACAACAAATTTTTTTACAGAAGCGGAGACAAAAGGAACAAGCCAACTCTAGCAATTTACTATGTTTGGAAATTTTTCCCATCTTGGATGGAGCGGAAGTGGCCTTTCAGATTATTAGGAAAATATTTGTATCTTTTTATTTTATTTTATGTGTGCTCTTATGTTTTTATTTCATGTGTTTTTATCTATTTTAGTATTTTTGTGTGTTTTATTATTGGTGTAATTTTATCTATTTTGGTACTTTTATTTAGTTTTTATTATTGGTCTAATTTTTATCTAATTTAATTTTGTTTCAATATTTACATTTAATTAAGTGGAAATATATAAAATCAGCCGGTCAAACTTTAAAAAAATTTAATTTAGCCACTAACTTTTAAATATATTTATTTTAGCCAAAATGACAATTTTGCCCCTGCCTGTTGCGCGCATTACCAGCGCGCACAAGAGCATTTTCGTCCAAAGTGACTAAAATAAGTATGTTTTAAAGTTACTAGCTAAAATAAGTATGTTTTAAAGTTCAAGTGGCTAAAATAGTTTTTGCCTCTTTAATTAAATATATCATATATATTAATATTTATTTACAACCTGTTATTTAAAATACATAATAAATAACAAACATACAAAAAATAAAATAAAAAATAAAAAATACACTAAATAAAAAAAAATCGAAAAAAAAAAATCAAAATTTTTTGCCGTTCATGATAGAGAGAAGCGTCCCTCTCTCCTCTCCCTCAAAATACCGTGTTCGATGTCGTCCCACCGGAGAACGAATTTACATTGTTATTGTGAAATGTCATCTCCTCCACCCTTAGAGCAACTCCAACCCAACACCATAACCCATTTTGCAGTTAGATTTTCTCTCCAGCAGGACACAAAACGCAAACTTAAATTGTGATTAAGCTGGATTTCTCTCACCTCCATACGCATATTTGCGTATTTCCTGTAGCAATCTCAAATGAAACGCAAAGTTGCTTTTTGCCTTTTAAAAATTACAAACTAGTCCTTTATGTATTGTTAATTTACAATAGTTACTGGATAACTTATTTTGCTTTGATGATTCTATTTACTATGTATTATATATTATGAATTTATAATAGTTACTAATATTATTTTGTATTAATAATTATATTTACTATTGATATGTTTTATTTTTATGTAATGATTTTTTTTACTGTTTAATAATGCAAAATTAGAGAACAACACAATTCTGAAAATTTCAATTAAATTAAATAACAACAATAATTAAAATTTATCACATTAACATATAAAATTTAACCATGACAATTATATTAAAATAGAGAACACATTCCGAAAATGCAAATAGACATACATGACATACTAAGAAATTACATAACCAACATTAAAAATAAACACATTTAGAGTACTGAAAATAAAATACATGACAAAAGTATTTTGTATGAAGTAATTGGTTAATTATTATTTTATTAAATGCACTGTGGATATAAAAATTAAGAGGCCCAATTTATAAATTTGATAAATATATAGGTGTTTTTGAAAAAAATAAAAAGTGGTATAATTAGAAGGAATATACTGAAAATATTCTTTTGAGTTTGAGAATGAGTTTTTGGGTTAGAGATAAATTACTATTTGATGTGACAGTTACTGTATTTTGAGTTTGAGTCTGAGTATATGGGGTGGAGATGCTCTTAGAAGTCTTATTTGGCGTTTGCTATTATTATAAAATAAAATAAATTAAATGCATTACCACTCTATAGAAATTTTGGAGAAGACTCGGTCAAGTGAGTCTACTCAATAATCTATACATATATTAAGGCAAAATCATGTAATAGACAACGGTTTTGGTGTAAATCGTTGTCTATTACACATTTTGCTTTAGACAACAATAGTGACATTTATCGTTGTAAAAAAAATTTCTTATTTTTTTTGCATTTTTTACGACGGTTTAGATTGCAACCATTGTATTTTAAGAAATTTTCGCAATCTTATTTATTATTTTTTTACTTGAAAATTTTACATTTGTGAGATTTTTTATTTTATTTTTTTATGCATAGATAGATGATTTGTAGTGCTTTACATTTCTCACCTAAAAAAATAACTTTCACTTGTATTGCACTACAATAATAATAATAATAATAATAATAATAATAATAATAATAATAATAATAATAATAATTTGCAATAATTTGTTGTTTTTTCTATTTCAATTTCATCATTTAAAATAATTAAATAATTATATTTTTAATACATGTCATATATTCAAAGAAATAAAATATTCTATAATCGAGGAAAATTATACATTATTATTTATAAAATCGTGTTGTTAGAAATGTTCCAATTCGATCTTTCTAACATGAATTTTCATTTAGTTCCTAAAATTTATTATTCTTTTTGTTTGTCGTAACTGTACAAAAGTGATCTTTTTGTCTAATTAATTAATACAAGTGTATATCATTTTATTAATTTTTAAAAATTGAACACATCATATAAAATTAAAAAATAATCATAATATTACAAATCTAAAAATATAATAATTATTTGTGCATCGCACGTGAGAAATAATAGTAACATTTAAATGCCTAACAACTTTGGACTCTAAAGTCCTTTTGAAGGAGACTCATTTGAAGGAGACTCAGTCAAGTCCACCCAATAATAACATATATATATTTTTAGTTTTAAATAATAACAATAAGTAATATTATGACTAATATTCTCATCAGATTTTGGAGCTAAATTCAGGCTCGTCATGCCTTCAGACGGGCAGGCCGCGCGGGTAAGATCAAGTCAATCCGTCCATTCAAAAATTTATCACTCATTATATTAAAATATATCGGCTATAAACTTAAAAATATCAACATACTACTTTAATTATATGAGTTTTTTACATTCCAATTAAGATTTAATACAATTAAATTAGGGTTCATATTTATTTTGAAAAATTAATTATCGAGTGCATAGCACACGTCCACCCGTTAGCATCGAAAGAGTGCACTGCGTGAGTCACCAGCTCAAAAAATTAAATAATTTACATTAATTATATGATTCACTAATTCCATTTTAAGATAAAAAAAGTCAGAAAATTGAAAAAAAATTAAAAACTAATTTTAAAAAATCGAAATAAAATAAAACATGATAGGCGGAATCGAAAAAAAAAGAGTAAAATAAATAAAATAAGTCAGGCGCGAGCGGCGCATATCGTGCATGCGCCTGATTTGGGCCGCTATTTCTTTTTTGGATTGGGCTGGGAGTAGGGGGTTGTAAATAAACCAAACAGTTTATGAGCTATTCGGGTTTTGATTTGAAAAAAATTCAATCGAAATTCGATTGTTTAGTAAACGAGCCGAACTCAAACTTTTTTCGAGCTCATCAAAATAAACGAGGCGAACTCGAGCTTAGGGGTGTTCGACTCACTAAGTTTGTGAATAGTTTAAGTTCGACCATAAACAAACTTGTTCACGAACCTCCAAACGAACTTGTTCACAAACACACTCACGAACCTGTTTGCGAATCTCTAATCAAACTTATGTAAATTGAAGTTTTGTTGACATCAAGGATCGAACCTTGGTTAAAAAATTTCAAATTTGCTCTCTCAATCACTATCCGCTGAGATAGATCATAATTTTGTTAATATTAAATTCGATTTTTATTGTACGATCATTCTCTATAAATTGAATTTATTTAATCTTCACCAATATATATTTATAATATATACATATACATATACATAATATAACTCGATAGTTGATAAAAATAACATTTTGTAGCTATGATATAATTGGTAATCACATAAATTAAACAAAATCAATAATAAAGTGTGTTTAATAGCTATATTCGCTTATCTAATATGCTTTCTATATATTTATTAGTCACGACTCATGAGGTACAATTATTTGACCAAATATAATGCTATACAAATTTTGCAAAAATTAAAATTATCATATATTAATTAATTATATTTAACAATATTAAGTTAGACTTATGATAAAATTTGTTATTAATTAAGAATAAGTCTAAATATAATTATACAATACAAATGAATGTAATAAAAAAAATCGATCTTCAACACTTTATATGTAATCGAAATTTGACTATCCTACTTTAAAATATAAATTACTAACATTTTTTATTATATTAAATATTCACCTATTATATGTAGAACACGTACTACATTATTCTGTTACTTAGTATTTCAATATTTCAATTATAATTCAGTAGTTGATATTTATTTTCGGAATCAACTAATTAGTTATTTTCTAAAATACATAATACCAATATGAAGAATTTTACGACTTACAAGCCTTATTAAAATGATGAATTTTATATGTGAGGTATAGTTATTTAATTATTATTAATTTGAGAACTTAAATACCTTTTGAAATTATATATGTATAAGTTATATATACGTAATTATATTTTTAATCTTGAAACAATAAAGTGTATAAGTCTGCACTTATACACTTAACAAGTTTTAATTGAATTTTTGTTGAGCTTTTATTTAACTAATTATGTATCGAACTATATTAAACTAGTTGTGTATCGAACTATACCGAACTTTTACCGAACTTTTGTGAATCTTTTATCGAACTCTTTATCGGGTCGAACTCGCTCACAAATCATTTTAGTCGAGCTGAACTTGAACAAGAAATCGAAGTTCGAGTCGAACTTGAACTTGAACTCGAGCCCATAATAGCTAAACTAACTCGAATTCAAACATGAAGATATTCAACTCGATTCGGTTTTCGTTTACAGCTGGCTGAGAGTGTTGTTCTAATATTATATATGAAGGATGAATTATTAATGAATTGATTCACATTCACCTGAGACAAGATTGATGATTGTTTTGACTTTTGAGTGATCGAGAATTTGAATTAGCATGCGAAAACAATGTGACCGTGGTTTATTTCTACTCTAAAAAATACTATGTGAAAGCAATCAACTACCACAACTCCACAATCGATCAGACTGCTGGTTGATGCTGCTGTGCTCTTTTCCCAAATCTTCATCTGCATATATATAACTTCAGCAACACATATCCGCCACTCTCTCTTCTATGGATATCAACTCAGATCCTTTTATTCGAGCGATATAGATGCATTTTTTTTATATTTTTTAAAAAAATTATTCACTTTTTCAAAATTAACAAAATAGTACTCATATTTTCAAAAAAATTACAAATGTAACATTTAACCAATTTTATGGCCACAAAATCATACATAATTAATTGTATTTTAATATTCTTATTTTCTCAATCACGTGGAAAAAATTCATGCAATCAAGAAATATTATATTAGAATAAATTAAATGTGATTTTCGGGTTGTAAAATTAATTAAATGTTAGATTAGCAAAAATTTTGAAAATATGAGTATTATTTTGTTAAAAAAATATGTAATTTTTTTAAAAATGTCCAAAATATAGGTATCAAAGTGTAATTTACCTTCAAAATCATTCAGAAAATAACTTTTATAATGAAATATATTAAATGACCTTCTGAATTGAATATAATAATCTAATTAAGCAAATTGATTATTTTCAAATACACTAGAGGAAGACTGATTAATTTTGTTAAAATTATTTTCATTTAAAAAAAAATTATTAAAAATATTACAATGAGAGCCGAGAGAGCACAGTTTTATGTTAGTTTATTTTTATTTATTGAGTGAAGAGATCACAAAAATTGGACAAATCATAAACGATAAAACTTGCCTCCTTCAAACGCACGCAAATCAACGTTGTTGCTGAATTCATAGCTATTCCCTCAGTCGGCCTGCTTAGTATCCTCAAGCAAACGAATTTCGAGCTTCCAACAATTTATACGAAATTCCCTTGAATCAATTTCATCTCATTAGTCGTGTTTGTTTGTCAAGGTACATTTTGTTTTGATGCTTTTTTTTCTGAATTATTTTTGTTGTTTGCTGCAATTGTTTTTCTCAAGATCCCTTTATGACCCCTTCGCATCTTCAATTTTTTGTGCAATTTTGTTGATTGTAGTTTAAATCGGATTCCCTTTGAAGTAATTCATCATTGATGAATCGATAATTGTTTTTTCACCTTTTTATTAGGTGAAGTACTGAAGCCTTAGTTGGTGAGGAAGTTTGGAAATTTTGTAGAAATTGGATCGTTACTTCTTCGTTTTTTTCCTTAATTTTATATCCATGGTCGTTCGAATCAATCTCCGTGTATAAGATTCAACCAAGATCGCCAAAGGGTATGGATTTATGTTTGTTTTCGGACAAAGTTGCAGTCTTTATGCTGGCAATGATTTTAGGGCTATTTATCTTCTCTTCTACCTTTACTTTTGGGTTGGGTTTATAATTTATAGAGGAAGTAATAATGATCTTTGATTGATTTTTTGTATTACTTATTTTTCTGCAAGATTTAGGATCATCATGCTCAAACTATTCCTTGGAAAGTCATGGTTTTGATCATACACTAATGCTGATGCTGGTATTGGTAGATAGGATAGTTTCCGGCCAGAAATTTGAATGGAAAAGGATTCGGATTGCGATTTGATTAGTGATTTGCCAGAAAGCATTATAGAAACTATCCTCACAAAGCTTCCGATCAGGGATGCTGTGAGAACAAGTGTCATATCTACAAGGTGGAGGTATAGATGGGCCTCCATGACTCATCTTGTGTTTGATGACCGAAGTGCGACGGACTATACTGACCCAAACACTGTTCGGGATAGAGTTGAGAATTTTGTCACTAAGTTTTTGCTTCTTCATAACGGTCCGATTCACAAGTTTTCTATTTGCAGTTCGCATTTGGGAGCCTGTCCTATTGATCAGTGGCTCCTCTTTATTTCGCGGAAAGATGTCAAAGAGGTGGTTATTGAATTGGGAGAAGATGAGTGGTTTAGGGCACCCTCTTGTCTTTTTTCTTGTAAGAATCTTACTGGGTTGGAACTTGTTTACTGTGAGCTGAACCCTCCTCCTAATTTCAAAGGCTTCCCGTGGTTGAAAAACCTCAATCTTCATCAAATCGCGATTCCACCAGATGATATTGAATGTCTGATTTCAAGTTGCCCCCTCCTTGAGAATCTGTCAATGTCATACTTTGATGGCGTAGAATTGACTATCCGCGCTCCCAACCTCAAGTACTTGGTTTTGGAAGGTGAATTTAAGGACATATGTCTTGCAAACACTCCGCGTTTGGTTAATGTATCTGTTTTGATGTACATGACTGATCACATAGCTAACCACTTCGAACAAAGCTCCAGCTGCAATTTCGACAAGTTTCTTGGTGGTGTTCCCAAGCTTGAGAGGCTGACTGGGCATTTATACTTCACCAAGGTATGAACTCTTAATCTTATTAATCAAGTAACGCTCTAGATGTTTTGCATCCTCTATTATGTGTAGATAGCTAAAAACTTGTAGCAGGTAGGGTCTAAACTCATCAGATCCCTTTGGTTTAAGTTTTTGAGTATAGGTAATCGCAACGAACGTAGACCAATGACTTATCACCAGTTGAAGTTTATCGAGTTATATCAAGTTAGCTTTGAAGACATTAATGAAGTCTTGGTTGTGCTTAAGCTGATTGTGAATTGTCCTAATTTGAAGTCGCTGCAAATTTCTGTAAGTTGCTCAACATGTCAAAATTCATGCTCAACATGTCAAGATTTGGGCAGTTTACTAAAGTTACACTGATTTCTGTAGGGTTCTACATCCGCTGGTGCTCGAGATCCTGACTTGCAATTTTGGGACAAAAATATCTCTGAAGATTCCACGCTTCATGAGTTGAAGACTGTGAAGTTGACTGATGTGTCTGGCGTGCCCTTGGAAATGAGATTTATAAAGTTTCTTCTCGAGCATTCGCCTGTTCTTGAAGAAATGACTGTTACTCCTAGTTCATACGTGACAGAGGGAAGATTGTCTATGTTGATAGATTTGGTGAGCTTTCGACGTGCTTCTCCACAAGCATCAATCGTATTTGTTCATAAATCGATATGATCTTGTGCTCTGCAGCTTGCATATAACAAAGCTCGTTCTGCAATCGAGCTTTCCCTTTTCAATGTGAATTTTAGTTTAGTTTTTTTTTTTTTTTTTACTGGCAATTATGATCCTCTGTTTCCTGGCAATAATATGAACTTTTGCTTCTGAATGAAACTGAAAGAGAAGGCTTAAATTTTTTAAGTCCTTTTCCCATAGCAGAAAGATATTTTGTTTGAGTTATCAATTTTGCTTTTTCCCTTTCATTTGTGTGTGTGTGTTTTTTCCTGTGTTCCTCTCATATTTGATATAGGAAATTTAACATTTTCATTGCAGTCCTACAACTGCATCTTGCAGGATTTAGACAGCATTATTGTTACAACTTACAACCTTAAATTTCGAACAATCCCAGAAAAACCCCACTAAGCATGAGCATTTGCTGAGAAATATACAGGAAAAAAAAAAAAAACTCATTTAGCACAAAAAAAAAAATGTCAGCTTCTCGTGACTGATTCTGTACAGTCAAGACTCATTTCCCCCATGATTCTCCACATCAAACTACTATACAACACTGTTTCATAGAACTTTTCTATTTTGCCAGTAAATTCTTGCTTTTTTTTTCACTCCGATTTTGCCATGTATACGATCATCTAGGACCAGACAGCTCCATTGCCTGAACAAGCAATGAAGAATCGTCTGTGAGATCAGAGTATCTCTCCGAAGACGAGAACTCGTTGGCCCTGCACCTAGTGCTCTCTGCTCTCTGTGAAGCTTCCCATTTTTCCGCGAGCCCGTCTCCTTCCAGCATCCTAACCACTTCAGACATCTTTGGCCTATGCAGTGGAAGGTATTGTGTGCACAACAGAGCTACCTGCACCATTTCCTCGAGCTCAATCCGGTCGTATTGGCTCTTGAGATCCTTGTCTACTAGCATGTCAAGCTTCTTTTCTAGATGAATCTTCTTCACCTGAAAAAATGCATAATCTTATGCTTGTTAGAACACAACATAGAATATGCAGCATGAAATCAAGAATCATAGTTAGTTTGTGCTCACCCAATCAAGCATGGCTCCTTTCTGGTTTGCTGCTTTGCCAAACTCTAGAGCCCTCTGGCCAGTGATCAGTTCTAGAAGAAGAATTCCAAATCCAAAAACATCAGTCTTCTCCGAGGATTGTCCCGTGGACAAGTACTCCGGGGCTATGTGCCCGACTGTGCCACGAACAGCAGTTGTAACGTGTGAATCACGATGATCAAGAAGCTTTGCTAATCCAAAATCGCCTACCACAGCTTCACAGTAGTCATCAAGCAATATATTTGCTGCCTTCACATCTCTGTGGATGATCTTTGGATCACATTGCTCATGTAGGTACAGCAATCCCCTTGCTGCTCCCAATGCTATCCTTTTCCTAGTACTCCAATCCAATGGTGGTTTGCCTGCAGCACGGCAGACATACCAGTATCTGTTAGGTCCGATGCAGATTATTCTTGTATTGATCAAAAAATAGGAATGTAACAAGGTCTTATTGCATTTGCATCCTTTATTTACCTTTGAGGCGTAAAGCAACACTTCCATTAGACATATAGGGATAAACCAAGAGCCTCTCTGTTGGAGTTATGCAAAATCCGTAGAGTCGGAGGAGGTTTCTGTGCACAGCAAGGCTGATCATTTCGACTTCTGTCTGAAACTGAATCTCTCCTCCGATGTTGCTTCCATCTTTGAGCCTCTTCACTGCTACGACTGTTCCATCGGGGAGGTAGCCTTTGTAGACATTGCCAAATCCACCTTTTCCAAGGATGTATTTGTTGCTAAAGTTGTGTGTTGCGGCTTGAAGCTCTCTGAATTGGAACCTCCTTAAGTTGCCTAGGCACACCTCTTCTTGATGTTGCTCTGAAATTATAAGGTAAAAAAAAAAAAAAGATCGTTCTTGAGAAGAGAAACACGGTTGCTTAGTCCACGTCATATGTAAGGGTTTGTTTTCGTGTTACCATTAACATCGAAAAATATCTGCTTATTGTGCTTGTGCCTCCACCAGAGCAGGAAACCAAATCCAAGAATCAGTAGGCAGATGCAGCCGAGGCTCGAGCCAAAGGCTAGCGCGACTTTGTGACTAGCCCTTGCTGATGACTGAGGAACTTCATCAATGAATAGAAAGTAAAAGATCAAAATTTATAGATTTTATACAATTAAATAAACAAGAGGGAAGTGACATTTATGAAGCAATTGAAGGAATCCTAAATTCTTACTTTGTGAATTAATTTGAGAGAAAGGAAGAGGCATTAGTGCAGTTCCATTGCAATCTGGCTCTTTCCCAGTAGCGCATATCATAGGATTTCCTAAAACACTGTCACAGTAAAAAAAATTAGAACATGAAAATCAACAAAAGGTTTCCTAATAAAGGAAAAACTGCAACTCAAAGTAAAAAAAAAATAAGAAGTCCCTTGAAATTCCTGGATAACTTACTTGAATGTTTTTGCCAGAAGTCTTGGCACTGGCCCACTCAAATTATTGAATGACAAGTCCCTGAAACACCACATAAAAACAGTAGAAATCTTCAAATTAGATCAAACATCTCATTTCTTGCAGTAAATATTGAGCTAAATCCATGCAAAAATGGGATTGGAACTTACAGAAAGGTCAGCTGTGTCATGTTTCCCAAAGCCAGAGGAACAGGTCCAGTGAGACTATTATTGTTCAACCTCCTATTGAGAGAGAGAGAGAGAGAGAGAGAGAGAGAGTTAATGAAGTGAAGAAAAGAAATCAATACACGCTAAGATTTTTGATAAAACCTCAGCAATAAAAGGAAGTGCTTACAAGTACTGTAGGGTTTTGAGCTGAGATAAAGGAGGAGGTATTTCTCCAGTGAGCAAATTATCTGAAAGATCAAGTTCTTGAAGTTTAGGGAGCTTTCCCAATTCAGCAGGAATTGTCCCTGATATGTTATTATCCTGCAATAGCCTGCAAAGCAATGAATTCTGTTAAAAACGGATCGATACGAGCTACTGTTGATCATCTTGCTGATCTTGATAGTTAATTGCAGACACTCACACACTTGTGAGGTGTGTCAAATTCCCAATACTGCGTGATATCGTCCCAGACAAACTTTGGCTTGGGATTGCTCTGCAAGAATTAGCAGCATTGCAACAATTTCAGCTCATGCATCATGCAAAAAAAAAAAAATTGAAAATGAAAATTTTCATGTAATAAAAGAATTGAAAGCTGCAGATTAGCTTACAATGTGACAACAAAATTATCATGAGAGCAACCAACCATAGTCCAGCCACATGGATCAACAGCATTCTCATCCCAACTCAGAACTCCATGTGGATCAATCAATGACCTTTTTATATCCATCAAAGCTACCACTGCAAAAATATTCAAATTCTTGATTAAGGGACTTATATAAGTAGTCTTCATGTGAAAAAAAATAAAAATCGGATTTTTGAAGAATAAAAAACTGACCTTCAAAGTTGACACCATTAGGTGTGAGCATGGCAGCAGCGCATGACCATAAACATAGCAAAGCTACAAACAAGAAAGCAGTTTCCATTGAAGGAAAACTGGAATTCCCAGATAGCAACAAGAACTGGGACTGTTTTGTCTGAACAAAAACAAAATATTTCTGATGGGATTTTGCAGTTTTTTGTTAGTTGAAGAAATGAACAAAGAAAAAATATGCCAAAACTAAAACTCTGTTACTGAACAAGTAACTGATGCATCACATGAGAATAGTACTACTTCTGATGCTTGCCATACAACTACTACAGCAGCATTGGTTCACAGCAATTGGTGTCAGATTTTCAAGAAAAATAAAGGGTTTTTGTAACAAAAGAGTGTAACTAGTAACATGCCCACCACTTGTCTACCAAAGTTGCAAGAAAAGAATATATAGAAAGCCAATTTATAATTTAAAAAAATAACACCGGTTTATAGATAATTTTGGTAAAGCAAAGTTCTTCCAATCATGGCTCTGCTAAGGGGGGGTTTTTTCTTTAGCTTTTTAAATTCTAGCATCAAAGAATTTAAATTGTAAAGCAAAGTTGATGTGCCCTTTGTTCACACCACTGTGAGGTTACATTTTAAAGAATCTTATCATACTATTTACCCATTTTCTTGAATATTATTCACCTTCTTATTGTGTGTATATAGACTTATCCGTTTATATTGATGATGTCGCTCTACACGAAACAACATAGCGGACAAAATATAAGGGAAGTAAAAAGAATTTGTGTTTAGAGATGCAAATCTTCAAAAGATTCACATAATCTGACAGTTTGAAATAATTTATTATGGGTTTTGTATATAAAAAATAATTTATTTAAACTGAAAAAAACACACAAAAGTTAAGGAAGATAGCTATAATCATGCGTTGGATTTTCTTTGGATGGAGTGTAAGAAAGAAAACATGCGTATTGGGATTTGGCTTGGCCCTTTGGATTTTGCTAAATTTCTTATGTCTGAATCCAAACATTCCCACTGTTTGTCGCTTACATAATTTTTTTTATAATAATAATAATAATAATAATAGTAATAATAATAATAAAGCACGCACATTCATGATTCATACGATGCTGCTTGGACTAAACTGCCCCTGCGATCGCAGCGCTACAGAAAATATTAAGGTTCAATAATATTGTAAGCATGTTGTGATATATTTGTGGAATTTATTAGTTCCTATTCAAATTTCTAGTTTTTAAAATTTGATTTTTAATCCAAACAGTCTCCTTTCCAACCCATTCAATATGGGGTCACTACCGAATATAAAAACGAGTAAATATACATGATCCTTCATTGATACTTCAAACGTTTCATCATTATATTTTTTCATTATCAAATTCGACTTTTTGGTGCTACGGATATGTATAGAATGTATAGTGAGCAATAAACACCACCTTTAGTAATAACCAGGTGTCAAAATATTGGATCCACTTTAAGAAAATGAATGCAAATCATGTAATCAGATTTAGGTTTATTGAAACATAAGCATAGCATATGACATGAATTTTATTTTATTTTTTATTTAAATTTATTTATTTCATTCCGTAATTGGTGGGATTTTCTTCCACTGTACTCAATTTGGATTTTTACGATACTCCAAACGGTAGTACTTTATTAAATAAATATTTTTTTGAGTTAATGAGGAAAACTACTATTTGAACAATTTTTATTTATGTCCAATATAGGTGGTAAGTGGTAAATTGCATTATGCAAATTCTATATTACGAGTTCTACCTAAAATATATTGATTATATTTAAATTTTAAATTTGTAATCTTCGGCTACAATAATTTCAACTTCACCAATCGACTACTCCAAGAGAAATAATTATTATAATATTAATAATTAATGTTAAGCAAACCTTGTACCTAATTCTCATCTCGAAAGTAGGGCTGCTAATACGGATTTCGGGTATATGGGTAACCCGATCCCGACCCGGAACCCGGCGGGTAATCGGGTACCCAATACCCGAAATTAATGGGGTTGGTACGGGTGATGGATTTTTTTTTAAGCTATCCGGGTACCGGGTATATTCGTACCGTCCCGATTTATCCGTCGAACTACCCGATTTTTAAATTTTTAAATTATATATATATATAATATTATATTTTAATAGTTAAATATTAAAGAAAATAATCTCTCTTTGTCACACTCACAGGCAAGCAACTTAAACCCTAAAACCCTAAACTCTCGTGTATATATATATACTTATAACTTATTTATGTTCTTTCTCTATGTCAACAGTGTTAAGCAAAGTGATGGCAACGGGTACTGAAAATGCTTAGAGACAAATTGGAACTAATGGTGGCCTTTATTTTTTTAAAGCGGATTATACGGGTACCCATTTTCCCGACCCGTATACCCAGTTAGCTTGGGTGGGACGGAATTGAGTATCATTTTAGGCAGATTTCCGGGGCCGGGTAGCCGATAAAACCGGGTAGGGTACCCGAACCCGTCCGTATTAGCAGCCCTACTCGAAAGAACATAATGGAAACGTATCAATGTCGGAATAAATTGTGTAACCTCTTTATACCACAAACTCGTGATCGACTAATTAAAATCACGTCAACTCTCTTAAAAGTTAATCAAGAAATAAATCTTTAATAAGGCCTCAGCAACGTTCACAAAAAAAAACAAAAAACAAAAAAAAAAACCACGTATTATAATGAATTAAAATAACCAAATCAAGGAATTTGGTTCTTTAAATAATTTAATCTATGATTTCTTTCGTTGTAGAGTAATGCTTAAGGTTTGGTGGCAGGTCAAATTAATCAACATATTATTCCATAAAAATAGGAAAGCTTAATAAAAAAAAATTGGGGAATAATTAAAGATTATGGAGAGGCATGCATAATTGCATATAAAAGGTTAGAATCTCGAGACAAGCTCGAGATTTGTGATATAATTGGTTGCTCGTGGGATCTTGATTCATCAAGTGCAACTATACCTATATTCCCACTTTATTTATTTATATATGTATATATTTTCTCTCTGTAATTATGTTTTTTCTTTTGCAGTGGATGAATGGGAATCCACTCATCCAAGAATTTCACTTTTGCTTATGCTCACTTTCTTGACGCTAAAAGCTTAATCATAATAAATATATTAAATATTGTATGATCCACGGACAGTCAAATTAGTTCGACTTCTATTTTGTCATTATATATATATATGTATGTGCTTTATTAATTTAGGACCAAAAGACATCATCACCTAAAAGATAATAATATCAAGGCAAAATATATTTTTAGGTCTTTATACTTTTGTATTTAATTTCACTAACTCCATGTATAAATTTTACGTTTTAATAGGTCCTTATATTTTGTAAAAATGTATCTTTAGGTTCTTATACTATTAAATTTTATCTTAATAGGTTCTTGTACTATTTTTTGTTTCAGTAAATCCCTTTACTTCTATATTTGAACCAAATAGGCCCTTTTTTTAACAAATTTATCTAAACCATCAATTAATATTATTATTAAAGAAAAGCCTATTTAATTAAACGTCCCAAAAATGTTTTGAAGTAAAAAAAGTTAGAAAGTAAACATTCGTTATTTCAAATTCAAAATATAAAAGAAAAGTATATAGAATTCGTGAGTTAGAGAATAAATAAAATCATTCCATTAACATTTTCACGTATGTAATCAAATTAATTTATGTATTACTGGAAAGTGCCACCATTAATTTAATTTGAATTTTATAATTATATAATATTAGAGCTCTAAACTTTTTCGACACATTTTCTATGGCGATTTTGTGAAGTTTTATATATCTCTTTGTTATTACTATATGACATTTATATAAACTAAACTAATAATATGTATTGGTAATTTAATTATTATATTAGGTGATTAAGTAGATCTTATTGATGGTTATAGTTGTATACTTCTTGTGTTTAAACAAGTTCTCTTTTAATAATCAATATTGGTGTTTTAAATAAATATTTAAAAAAAAAAAGATCTTTCGAAATAAATATAGAAGTATAAGGACTTATTGAATCAAAAAAATAGTACAATGGCCTATTAAAACAAAATGTAACAGTACAAGGACTTAAAGATGCATTTTGTCAAAGTATAGGGACCTATTAAAATGAAAAAATTGTGCAGGGACCTGATGAAACGTAACGTAAAAGTACAGGGCCTAAAAATATGTTTTGCCTAATATTAATTGGGCATATCTTGTGTGCACATCAGATGGTCAACATGTTGATCCGGTTAATGTGTTGATCAAAAAATCCGTTAAAATCAATAGGAATTGTAATACTAAAAAGTATCACTCAGAGCATCTCCAATGCTAAACACCTATTTGGTGCAAATTTTGCACCAAATAAGTGTATTTCAACACCAAAATTTTTTACAACTTCAATTTTTTGCACCAAATTTTAAGCCAAATAAAAATATTCTCTTAAAGATTCTATTTTGTTTTATAATTGAAATATGAATATATGCTTAATGATTTAGGTCTTGATGTTGCAAATAAAGACAAACAAAGCCTTAGTATTTTTCTAAAAATGTTAATTAATCATCCCAAACTAATAACTTTTAATTGTATACTTTCAAAAAAATACTATTAAAAAATATGTACTATTAAAAAATTATAACATATAACGTGATTAGAATAATAAAAGTACTTCAAATGATCATCAAACGCTTACAATTAGTGAAAATATTACAAGACTACAACACTTATGAAAATACATATGTTTTGACCTCAATACTCAGAATTAGTATGTTTTTGCCACAACAATTGAATTTGATCCTGATATCACAAGTGAGAATGGTGGTGTTAGTTCAAGTAAAAGGCCCATGGGAATGAAGAAAGTAAAAGCGAAGAGAAATAATGATTTATTGGTCGCAACATTTAGGGAAATAAATGTTATTGCGAACTTGAGGGAAGAAAATGTGATTTTCTTCAAAATTTTGGATTCTATCTCCGATCCCACTGCACGTGAATACATTCGTGGTGAACAAATTAAAATTATGCAAAAAAATAAAACAAGCTTGTGAATCTCAATCGTTTCCTCATCAAGGAGAATTTTCACAATTCAATCAATCCAGAGGTGAATGACATGGGTTTAAGGATTCTTCAAACGATTTCGGTCAATATTATAATTATCTTAGAGGATCTAGAAATGATTTGTAATCAATGTATTTTTTCAAGTAGTTTTAGGTATTTGTAATGTGTTTTTAAGTTAATTTATAGTAATTTGTAATATGTGCAACTTCATTATATCCATTATATCTAATTAATTATGCTTTTATTGAAATTGTTTATTTATTTATTTATTTAGATGATTTATGATATAAATTAAGTGAATAGATAATTTATATATTAAATTACATTTATTAGATAATTTATTTAATAAGGGTTTTTAAAAAAATCAAAATCAGTATCAACTGTAACACTAAAAAGTATATGTTGAGAATGATGTGTTCCAGATGATGTTATCTCTTCATTTGATAACATCAAAGTTAATGTTGTATCGGATGTGTTCCGTCATTCTCGTGACATCGAGTACAACTCTCTAGAAGCTAATCTTATCATTTTTTATTATTTAGGATTAATTTATTTTAAATTAATCTAATTATTTTTTTATTTATGTCACATTTTTATTTCCACGTTTTAAGGGATTTATTGGTTAATTATATATGTGATAAATCGTGGATTTTTTGTGACTTTGAACTTGTCAAAGTCTGTTCCGATTTTATAGAGGATGTGATGTTCTCACTCTGTCTTGAACAGTAACCGTTGCAGGTAAACATAGGTGATTGGAGTAACTGCCACTGTTATATGATGTTAAAGAACGTGTGATACACAAAACAGAAAGAAGTTATCTCAAGACCACTATAGCAATGGGGAGTTGAAAGCGGTTGATTCAAGGCCACATCACATGTATTCGTGGAGCAACTGCTGGAACAAGATAGAGGAAGTATTTAAGGTCTCCTTAGATTTTGAAATCATTTGTGCAAGCAGATTATCACTGTGGTTTGTGAGAAGTTCTGAAACTTGCATCTAATGTCGTCTCGAAGATCCAAGGCATTCTCCTCGACATCTGCCTAGCGTCCCAATCAAATGGAGTTTAGATTCAGTGGTGTGTGTAGGTTAGATAGTCAAATCTGAGAGTCTTAGGATTTAGATTGACGTGTTGTTTCTATCTATTTGTTTAGATAGTGTTTTGTTCGAGAGATTATTCAAGTGACTGAAGTTAGGATATGTCTCTTATATGTTGTGTGCAATGTTGTCAAGAGAGTGAACCGAGCGACACCTGTATTGTTTTTGTATTTAACTTATGTTAGTGAATTTCGCCCTGAGGCAATCACACATCATAATGAATGTGATTTAAAATATATTTTGTGCAAGTGTTATTTTTGAATTGGAGAATTATATTATGATTAAAATGTAGAAGAATATCTAAATAGCACTCCACGTAAATAGAAGGGTTTGAAAATTATTTTGTACGGGGATAATTGGATAATTTTCAAGTTCATCAAAAATAGAATGAGAATAATCAATTCACTATTGTAGTGATAACTTATCGTTCAAATAGCTGATAGGAGTCCGAACACATCATCAATACCAAATCACAATTCTATAAATCAAACGTATAATTGGATAGAACTATTTAATCTATCAACCGTAATCATATAAACCAAACTCGAACCCTCAACTAACAAAACTTCATGTACTTGAAACATATTTAGAAAGCATTTTAAGGAATTATTAAGAAAACTTCATATATTTGAAACATATTTAGAAGGTATTTTAAGTAATTATGGAAGTTGTACTCGACTACTCTCCACACGTGCATTGTGATGACATGAGTCATGATGGCGTTGACGAGTTGAAACATTGAATTCTTTGGATGCTTTACCAATCATATTACTGCTTAATTAACAATATATATGTATATATATGTGTGTGTGTGTTTTGTTACACTACAAACATTTGTGGGCACCATTTATGTAGAAGTCACGTTATTCATTTTTATTTAATTTAATTTTATAATTATTAATTAGAGTTTATTTCACCAAATTATGATTTATGATTATTTTTTAGAATTTAATTTTCATAATTTTAGTTAATAATTAATTTTTAGGGTTAATTATTCCATAATTAGTGTGTATAATTTTTTAGAATTTCAATTCTCAATAATAAATGTTAATTATGATTTTTATATTATAATAATTTTTTATTTTTATAATAAAAATAATGAAGTAGTAGCTAGACTCGCTACATAGGTGGTGCTCAAACTGGTGTGTAAACTAATAAGATTAAATATATATATATATATATATATATATATATATATATATATATATATATGGGTGGGTTCAAATAGGAACCAATCCCCCAGTGAGAACCTAAAAACCAATCAAATTTAAGAATTTTGATGACATGACCGATAAAAAGGTGGTGGCATATTTGTAAATATGAAAAATTCAAAATATAAGGATTATTTCCAGATTTTTTTTAATAAAGTGATGTCATCATCTTTTAAAAAAATCTTAAAAATTTTAAATAATCATAACTTACTCATTTTTTATCCAATTTATGCAAAAAATATATCAAATTAAAGATTTTTTTCATGTTCTTTCATTTAAGATCCATAGTGCATATGTTTATTTGAGCAAAAATTGATGAGAAATATAAAAAACTTTTTTTCACGCATATTCAACTCGTAGTTGCCAGATATTGCTAATATGATATCACAATATTGCTCATATCTTGTGTTTATGTTGTTAATATGAAACTTTTTATGCGATTTTGAACATTAAGTTGTTTTCATGAGAAAATAGTTAAAGTATAAGCTATATATAGTTAAGTTCAAAAATAATTATAACTTTATGAATGCTTAATATTATTTTGAAAACTTGTAATATTTGAGAATTTAAGTCATACTAGTAAATCATTATTCACATATTAGCAATATGTTACTAATATATTAGCAAATTATTAGTCACATATTAGCATATTATTAGTCACATATTAGCAGTGTGAATATTTCTAACATATTAGCAATATGGTGTATGTATGAACGAAGTTACACATGTTACACAATATTATTTTAAATGTGGTCCAATATTATATGTGTGGTGTTTAATACGTGTTAATTTAGTATTTTGATCTCGTCAAGTTAGCAATATGAGTTTACTTCATGTTAGCAACAAAATCTCTTGATGTTAGTAATATATATCTTTCATGCTAGCATATTAATACAACGCCGGAAAAGACAACGGTTTTAAAGTGTTGTCTATTTAATTCCAGAAATTGGGCCCAAAATCTGAAAAACATAACCTAATTTCTAAATTATGAAAATAACTCCACCTTCATTAAGTTATCAAATATTACAAATTTGCCACTTTATTTTGACTAAAGCATTGACTAAATTGTGACCATTAAATCTAATCAAATATAAAGTTAAGATTGATTCCTAAATTCTCATGGGAGATTAGATTCCTATTTGATCCTTTCCCAATATGTGTGGGCGCGCGCGGAGCATTAATTGCAATGATATCAGATCACCATATATTATGACCAAGTACAATCTTTTATTGCTAGACTCGAATCCAAACCTCTTCTATCCATCATCATTCTTCGTTGTTCCATTTACTACTTTAATTCTTTGGTGATTGATTAAATATAGTTTTATTTAATTTTTAGTACGAGTGCAATGATCATTGCCTTGTAGTGAGAATTATGGGTCCAAATTCAAGTCCATCGTCACACCGAATTTATAAATTATTACATCTAGTGATCAAATTATACTAACAAATAGTGACTCCTATTTTTATCTCAAAAAAAAAAAAGATAAGGGTCTGAATAAATTAAAAATGAACATAAAAAGTATAGTTTTATAAGGCAATGTTTGGTATACTGGTGTGGATATACCCACATTAATAAAATTTGGATTGCTTTGAAAGATAATTGCATATTAGCTATTTTAATTGTGTGTTTGGTTATTAAGATAAATATACTAGATTGCTTCACACATCTGTTTGGTACATTGTTTTATTTGGTAGACTGAGGAGGGGCGTCGGATACCTTGTCTAGAAATTGTAACCGAGGGGGCGTCGAATACATTGTCCAGCCGAATCAATAAATTACACCCAGGGCCTCATGTTAGGACCGGGCCTCGCGTGAACAAGCAATGGCTACCAAACACACGGTTCTTATTGGATACCTTTACTAATATGTCTTTATCCAGACTAACAAACATTACCTAAATGTTTAAGGAAAATGTTTTTTTTTTTTTCATTCTAGGACTACTAACGTTTAACGGTATCAACATGATCATATTCATGAATGAACTGCCCAAAAGAGAACATTAATTAATCAAATAATAAGACTCGCCCTACCAGAAATATAAGGTGCAATCCCACTATTTATGTATAGAGACTTCTATATGAGATTTTTTTTTAAAGAATGGAATATATATATATATATATGCTTTAAAAAAATATACAAAATCATATGAAAAATCAAATAGTGGTTAAATTTATATTACTAAAATTATATTTTTTAAAACGTATAAAAAATCAAAAACACTTTAAAACTTGTGTATTTTAAAGCAATTAATAAAAAAAAAATATAAAGAAACGTAACATAATTGCAATCATTCAACTACTATATACATATCTCTCTCATGCACCCAAAAACAGGGGTTGGAGCCAAAAGTTGGTCAAAGAAATGAGGGTGGGACACTTGAAAATAATCGTGATGAAAGATTTGATGTTAGTGGGTGGAACCCAAATGAGTAGGAAATTATTGCATCTTTACATTAACATTGTTTGGTTTGAATGGAAGCTAGTAATACAAACATCTATTACACCAAATCATATTTTTACAATAAATTAAATAAAAAACAATTCTCATATCATCCAAAACAAACTTGATCACTCCCCAACCCCACCCTCTAACACCCCACTAACAATTTCCCTTCGATAACGTCAATCCATTTTATTTTATTTTTTATGTAAAATAGTGTCTTGAGTCTTAACGTTTATTATTATTATTATTATTATTATTATTATTATTATTATTATTATTACAAAAATATCATTTACAACTAGAATCTCGTGAACAAGAACTGAAGAACATTGTTATGCAACTAATGCAAAGAAAGAACCTTTCTTCGTTTTTTCGCTTCCCGAATGTCTAGAGATTGAAGAGACAAGAAAAATGGAATCAATATTCTTGGCATAATTGTGTACTTACATAAAATATTTCCCTTGTTTGGAAAAAAAATTGGCATCTAAATGAAAGGGAGCGTTGGCCACCTGCAAATTATTTAAAGACAAAGTAAGAATTTATTCCCATTATAAATTACAACTTTTCAAGAGATTTAACCATTTCAAAGCTTAGGATTCCTTCTTATTTCATTCTCTTCCAATGCTTTCCACTCCTTTTTTGCAGTCTACAAAGTAATTTTCCCTACCAAATAAAAATTCTAATTAGTGGAGACAACAACGGCTTACGAATGTTAATGTGTCTTCAGATACTCTCCCCAAATTGTTCAATATTCCTCCATTTAATTTATGGCAACTTTTCAATAAATATAAACAATGTTTTTTATTTTTTATTTTTTTTTGTGAAAAAAATGTTAAAATAAGATAGCATCAATCTGATGGGAACAACTCACATTCGTATAAAATGTTTTTATATTGATAGGAATTGTAAAAACATGTACATATTATATATATATATGGCATACCAATTATGAAGGTATGATATTTGTAAAATAAAATAAAAATTAAATGACACAATTGAGTTACAAAGCTCCGAATAAGATGGTTCTGTATCTTTTGTCTCTTCTAATACATTAGAGCTCGTTTGTTAGGGGTGATAAGAGAGTGATAGATATCCACGGCACCTTAATAAGTTGTTTGGTTCAAAACTCAAAGCCCTTTATTAAATAAGGGTTTGGTATTTCTAACAAAGATTTGCAGGATTCAGTAGAATTTTGTATCCTACCTCCTAGGTGGGATATGTAATACCAAAGATCATTATTATAATTATTGAAATAAATTACCCCCACTCCATATTAATTAATGTTCAATAATAAATAATTTATAATTATTTTAATATATTCAAGCAAACATCATATTGATACCTAATATATCAAAGACATCCTAGTCATAGGTATCATAAGTTATCTTATTCTGTCTGGTAAACGAGCTCTTATCTTGGAATTGGGTCCTAAAATTGTGTTGCTAATTATTAGTTGTTTTTTCACTTTTGTTGTTTATTTGATAAATTATTTAATCACCACATCCATTTACTCCGAATTATTTATTATTGAATAATTCAAATTGAACATGTTCCTAGAGTGGTTACATTAGAATCAACGGTAGCATTGAAGAATGAATTAATATATATATATATATATATATATATATATATATATATATATATTTATTTATTTCAGTGACCTGAGGAGAAATTGTGACAAATAATTTGAAAAGATGGATTGAATTATGTTACCACTACTGTGGAGAAAAAGAAAAGAAAAGAAACAAACAATCTTTCGCAATTTAATAATTTATACTCATCCTGTTGTTTCTTCCTATTTATCGGAATTGCATATGGGCTGGCATCCATATACATTTTTAATTACCGAATAAATTGCAAGATTTGTGGCAAACATATGAAGCACAATATCAGATATCATAAACTAATTCTACGGCTCCTCTCATTTTTATAATACTATGCTAAAAATATTCCAAAATTGTTTAATTAATTTTGAGGGATAACCGAGATCGATCCGAAGCTAGATTCCTCAGCTCGGCTGCAAATGGTGTTTACTGTTTATCTCCTTTTGTAAAATACATTACAATGATATCACGCAATGTGTAAGGGTGAGATATACGGATACGAATCTCGATCATCCATCTCCCAACTCAGAATAAAAATAAAAATTATACATGTCTTTTTTTGATACAATTTGCAATTTAAATACGAGCTTTGAAATTTTGCAATTAAAACACAAACTTACATTTTTTTTTGCAAACTAGACACAATTTACAATAATATGAAAATCAATATTATTGAAATTTAAATTACGGCCATGCTATATATCTATATGATTTTACAATATTTCATGCTATATATCCGTTTTTCGTTCCTTGGAAAAATTCGGGGGTGTGTATTTGCAAAAAAATTAGAAGATTATGTTTTGATTGCAATGATTCAAAATTTATGTCTAAATTACAAATTATGTCAAAATTTATATAGTTAACCGTAATTAATCCTTTTTTTATATAGATTTTAGGACGTGCTCTTAGCAACATTTTGATGACCGACATAAACCAGGATTTGAAGATCGATTTAGTGCGGATTTCACGAGTGTTTGTCCCCAAATAATGCTGATCAACTTCTTATCACTTTTTACTTCAAAAACAAAAACTTCGCGTCACTTTTTAATCGATCCTTTTATTTAGGGCGAAGATTCCGTCAAGGCCGGTTCTGATGTTTCGGAGGTTTATAGCCAAACGACAAAAAGGGCCTTGAGATTATTTTTCTCCACACACATCTTGAAGTTTTTTCCACTTTATCTTAATTATCCTAACTCTTGAAAAAAGTGCAAGCAATGTTTATAAAATTCAATTCGTGAATTTTGTAAGTAACAAACACTTTCATTAATTAAATAATCGTGAAAGAAAGATATTGATGATATTAAAAAAGAAATGATTCAAAACGGCAGCAACTCAATTTTTATTATGATATTTTATATTTGGATTTTGGTGAACTCAACGTTGGGGAATAAAAGTCCTAAATACAACTTCTCAGTTTTGATAAAAAAAAAAACAATAAAAAAAAATTGAGTTTTTAATGGTGCTTTTTTCATACCGGATCTTTGTTTAGACTTAAGAGTGTGGATAGTTGATTAATAGTCCAATTGCAAAAATAAGATCAATTTAACACAAAATCTCAATAAATTCACATTAAATTTAAACATAGAGAAAAAATATATAAGCAGCAGGACTAATCACTGAAATGGATTTTATCTTGAAGTTGTCCATATGAGAGTTCATAGTCGAAAGAGTAGAGTGTAAGAGAGATGATCATTTCAACTTTGTATATATCTATATATATTTTTTTAAGAGTCATCTAATTAATTTTTTTAATTTTGGTTGCCAAAAAAAAAATAGGGGCCCTGGGCGGCGGCCCACCTGGCCTACCCCCGGGTCGGCCCTGACTTCCGCACACACGTTGTATATGAGTTTTATATATACTTTTTCGTACTAGAAGTGATATTTTCAGTATTGGAAATGATATTTTTGTTCAATTCAAAAAATGCAATAATAATTACAAAATTGTCAATTTTTTTTGTTAAAAAAAATTTGGCAATACTATTCAATAAAATAAATGTGATACTTTTCAGAATTAGAAACGATACTTTTTTCTCTGATACTAGGCTTATATACAATTAGTGTATACTAGACCGCCCCTTTATTTATTCATTTATTTTTGGGTGGCTCTAAATTGAATTTCTAAGTAAGTTTAAAGAGGCTGGTGAAATTGCAACTGGAATGGTCCTTACAAATTCAAATTGCGAAAGGGAAACCAGCTAATATTCAATTATTCAACTATGAATAAAATAAGCATGCACAAAAAGAGAAAAGCAGCAATTACATATTCCTTGCCTCGTTATAAGTCGGGTAAAAAGTTCAAAGCCATAGCACCTACAAAATTTATAAATATTTTACACAAAACGCATGGGTTAGGTTATAGTGGGCATAACCCTAACTATAACGTGAAATCAAAAGTATTGGCAAAGAGGTCTTATCAGTGAAAGTATTAGCAAAATTCGAACTGCGACATGATTTATTGTTGAATTTGCACACCATATAACAGCAACATAACATGGTGAAATCAGCAATTGTAGTAGCTATAAAATTGAAAGAGAGGCAGAGTAGTGATAAATCAAACTTAGTTCATAAATCATAAAAAAAAAAACTCAGCAATAAATCCAGTGACGGGCACAACAGAAATACCACTAGTGGTGACATAAAGAAAGAATATGAAAACCTAAAAACAAAGAAAAGTTCGACAACATTGGTAGCAGAAGACCAATTTTATTGTAGACAAATAAACTAGAGTGCTACTCCTTTTCTTCTTCTTCGTCATCTTCATCTCTGAAACATTTCAGAATGGACCTAGGAGATCCACAAGTTGCAGTCCTCACGAACTTCTGGTAGGTGATTGAGCCACCTGCACCCAGCTCCTCGAGGCTTCTCTCTCCGCCACTATAACGTTTCAAATCCAGGTAACAGATATCGTCGAATAGCTTGGCACCATATTCAACATGGACAGATACAGAAAACTCGTTTGGTTCGAAACAAGCCAAGACCCTCTCAACCAGAGCACCCAGGTTCACCATTTTCAAATCATAACCAGCTGCCTCAAAGCTTGCATAGCTGAAACCATCCTCAGGAGTAACATGAATGGTAGACAGTGCAGCTCCTTCAATTGAATTCATGGAATAACCGCATGGCTCAAACTCAAAGTCACATATGCGTGATTTTGGGAGGATGTTTCTTATACCCGAGGTCTCGGTCATCAGTGTTGCGGCAGTTGATTCTTTCTTGAAGAAAACAGAGGCTTTCTCCCTGTCCAACCCAGTCATGCACATCTCTAACGTGTACACGGGATTATCAGCTTCAACTGATTCAGCAGTAGCAGAATAAATATGCCATTTCTGTTGCTTATCAAAACCTCCCATAACATAGGCTTTGCTACCACTTGGACCAAGCTTCGCAAAATAGCCATCAAGGACAGCCACTTCCTCAGAGAAGTTACGATGGGGGTATGATTGAGCTCCTGGAAAGATAAAACTTCCACGGGTATATTTCACAGTTCGAACAGAAAGAGAAAGGGAATGAGCCAACTTGAGTATGGGAGGGATTGACTTGAGCAATTTTGTAATCCCACAGGTTTTAATGATGATCTTGTAAGGATGAACAAAAAGACTAGACTCAGACAGGACATACGAGTCAAGGTGCTCATTAGACAATGAAGCAACTATGGTGCATTCAGCAGGTTGTAAAATTTCATCTAGTTGGGCTTTTGACAGGGCTCGAAGTCCCTTCCCTTCAGGATCAGCAAAGAAACTTGGCTCAAAGAAGGAGATTTCAAGCCTTTTTTCAAAACCTTCAAAACCAATTGCAGAGACAGGCATAGCCATTTTGTGATAAGAAGCCTCACAACACTAGAGGGAGCAGGAATGAAGGTAGCCGAGAATGAAGAAAAGGAGTGTAGGTAATAAAACTAAATTAAATTAAATTACTGAACAGGAGCTTTCACCACGCCCAATGACGTGATATGGAAACCAATTAAGAAATATCAGGATGGCTTGCGAGCGCACTGCAAAAAATGGAAGAATTAATTTCAGTATGACCAATTCACAATCATACAAAACTAATATAACAGTTAACCTGAAAATTAGGATATAGGTGCTTACGTTGGAGTATGCAGCAGATCTGAATTTCTTGATGCCACCGTTTGGTCGAATGTCCTCAATGCTGTATCCAAGGGGAGCTTCGTAGAATAAAGATTTACTACTAGAATTCTTTTTCCCACCTTTAGTCTCCATTAGATCATCAACTCCTAACTGTGTCATAACCAAACAGTTGGATTAAGAAAGATCCAAACATATAACTTTTATGGATGGCAGAAAAAGCAAGGACGAGTTGTGGAACAATACCAAATATACAAAATACAATGGAAATATGCAGGAAGAATGAGAGCTACACAACACCAGAAAGATGAAATGAAAAAATAAAAAAGAGAAAACTGAGAACTGAGAACTAAAGCGAAGCCACAGCTAATTATTTGAATCGCTAAATCAAAACCACTTATTTGTCTAGCAATTTTTACTGAGCTGAAAACATAATATAAATATATATAAAGTAAATAAATCAATTTCTCATATGAAACCAATAGATCTATACGTAATAGAAACATGATTAAATTGAAATAACAAGCAAGATAAGCTGCATGACAGACAGAGATCTGACTCAAAGGGAGTATCATTGTTCCATACAAGAACATAAGAGAAAAACAAATTGCTTCTGAAACGTAAATCTAAAAACACATCCACATAATACTTGTACAAAATTGAAATCACAAATAGGAGACGGCGTGTACGTATTGTATTTAATTTCTTCCATTAAAACAATAGCATTGAAAAAGTTTTTATCAGGAGTTTCAGACATCTAGATCTGAAACACGGCAAACTCTTGAACATACGAATTACGAAATTTCAGAACTCCTACACGATATTACTGTTACAACGTCGTAGACAATTCAAAATCGAGCAGCAGAAATATGATTAATAAAAAAACGTTGAACTTCAATATCAAATCTCATAATAAACCATAAAATGCCATACTTACATAGAAAAGATTCAATTTTGTGCGGAAAAAATCGTCTCAACACCACAATTCACGCAGTGTATAGCTCCTGGAAAGACATGAACAATAAACGAATAAATAAAAACATTTCAATCACGCTTAGATAATCCTATTTATAAATCGAGAAATATACTCACGGAAACTCAATCACAACGGCCGCCAAGAGAGAAAGATGAAACCCTAGAAATTTGTAAAGCTCACGAATCGCTAAATTTCCTTTGCAGACTGATTTCGTTTGCCTTCTGAGAAACTCTCGTGAGTCGTGAACGCCTAACAAATTGACGAGGTTCATTTATATAAGTAGGGAATAATTAATTGCCCCTAATCTATTCTGATATTACGGTATTGCCCTTTATTATTGTTAATCTTGTTACGAAATGAAATTTATTGTTTTCATTTATGTGGAGGTAACTCACATGTCACAGTCTGCCATCGTTCCTGTGTAAAATAGAAGTAAACACTGAATAATTACATTTGGAAAATTATGCATGACCAACGAACATCCAGTAATATTGATGAAATTCGAGCTTCAGAATTTCGGTATTATATTTATACCACCCCACCATTAATCACATATAAGAATTATTGCTTGTTTCTCGAGGTCACATGTCTCAAGTTCCATCCACCACCAACATCACTAATTCCTAGTGGTGGAGTGATGTTTCTTGAGGCCAAAGGTCTCAAGTTTAAGTGTTCGACCCACCACCAACACTACTAGGTCTAGGTGTGAGTCTGTCACACCTATCTTGCCAAGTGTGATTTACCTTCCCGGTTTGTAAGCTATTACACAGGAGCGGATTTACCCAATGCACACCACGGTAGCGGTTGCGGGTTACCACCACCAACACCACTAATCCCTAGTGGTGGAATGGTGTTTCTTGAGGCCAAAGGTCTCAAGTTCGACCAACCACCAACACCACTAGGTGTGAGTCTGTCATATCTGGCTTGCTAAATGTGGTTTACCTCCCCTGTGTAGATTTTCAGACTATTACACAGGGATGAGATTTAGCCGGTGCGCACCAAAGTAGTGGTTGCGGTAACCCTCGACATCAAAAAAAATAAAATTATTGTTTGTTTTATTCGATTACGTGTCGATGTGTAATGTTATTGATTGAGGGAGGGCTTATTAACAAAATTAGGTAATAAAAACAAAAAAACAAAATTAGGTAATAAAAAAATTAATAAAAACAAAAAAACAAAATTAGGCAACAAACTCCCAAAATTGCGTTCAACTATATTACTCTTGAATAATATGTAAAATATATTATAAATAATTCGAATAATTGAAATCCTATATCCATATTTATTCTCTAATTCTCCATACAAATTTCCATTTTTTGGATAAGTCTACATAAACAATTGCCTTAAAAGGAAATTAATGTATATAACAATTAGTATAAATCTATTCGGAAAACATTGGTCCTACATTTAATTATTACGGCCGTGTAGTTCCTTTTTTGGGTTGATAAATGATTTCAACCTTTACATTTAATTATTTGTATCTTTTAGAAATCATTCAAGAAAGAAAATCAACAATGATATTACTATAATTTATAAATATCCTTCTTATCCTCGTCCCACTCTTCGAGTTGGTTGGCCATCTTCTTTTTATAAATATAATTATTTATGTGTGTTATTTAATTAATCCTTTTCCTCTCTTGAAACCATCCCTATCCTCCCATCTTAAAATACATATACATATATATATATATATATCATTTTCCTCCAATTTCTTTATTTCATTTTTTCGTTGTCCTCCAATTTATTTTCTAAATTATGATTACTTCTTGGTCAAAAAGTGACCACATGATATGTATTTGTGCCGGAAATAAATCAATCTTGTAGGTGTGGTTATAACATTTCTTGGAAATCCATTGGCTGAAAATAAATCTCTCAGAATATATACACATACATATATATATATATGCATATATATTGTCAACTAAACATTCACTTCATTATTGGAACTCCACAATAAATTTATTCATTCAATGAATAATTGTCTATGTGGAAGGTGGACCAATTTTTTTGGACTAGTTATAGGACAAATTAATTTATTTACTCAATAAGGGGTCATAATTTTATAATAGTTAAAGGAAGTGTCGAGGAAATTCAGTATTTTTTTAAAATATAATGAAACATGAAAAAAATAGCAATGTCTTTTTCGCTATTGCGGAGTACTATTTGTTTTTCGCTATTACGGAGTATTTTCTTTCAGGAATTCCGTGAAACATTATTATTGTCTGAAAATCTATTATTTAAAATTAATGTTACTAAGTATTTTCACAAACATTGATGTTTTCATATTTACTGTGTATTTATTCAATATTCCATTTAACGAGTCTTGTATTGAGATAATTTTACGTATCAAAATTTATAGAATGGGTCAAAATCCGAATACAGGCACATTTAAATACTAATAAAATTATAAATATGCTATAAAATATGAGTTTTTATCCAGGTACCGTAAGGTGGTAAATTCTAATGAAAAGTCACTCCAATTCATCATCTATTTCTGCAGCCGACACGTGTTATGGCCCACCAAATTTTGGTTATTTGTAGCTCTTTTTTTTTATCCAAAAATAAAAGTTTCCGTCGGCCAGGAAAATTCAGTGCGCTTTGACTAACATATTGTGACACTTGGACTACCTACTGTGATACATAATTACTTATTAAAAAAAATGTAAATAATAAAGAGATGTATTAGAATTTACCGGTGTAGGCGGGGTTAGTCTAAGGACATGGAAAATAGGGCATCCGAGTCACAGACATGTGTGAGCTGTATTTTGTTGTGCCTAGCTACACTGAATAAAAAGACAAAAATGTCCTCTTTGTTTATTGCCGAAAACAGAAAAAAGATTCGTTGATTCCCCAGTGGTCGTCTATCTTGTTTAATTATTTCATACTTTAAGAATATTTTTCTGCACATCATATTTCTTAATCTGTCTCGTGATTTGTACGTTGAAAAATATATATGTATCCTATTATGCTGGCATATCCCAACATTATTATTCTTATATTATTTGTTACAATTGGTATATATCATGTTTTTTGTGAAATTAATTATTTGCATCTTGAATTTTTATTTTCATCTAAAATGTACGTGTATCAAACATGGATTGCTAAATATTACTTTGCGCTCCTCTGATATGCATGCTATTGCTTGGACCCATGCTTTGTAGCTCAATTATGCATACTTCATGTAAATTAAAGAATAAACACGAACCAACAATGTTCTTTGTTTAATGTTACATGTTACATTATAGTTGATGGTTAATCAAGGCTAAATAATCACAAATAGGTCTGTAAATTAAACAAATAATTATTAATGACAGCATTAGAACGACGACGTTTGATCTGTTGCACAACACGACATGCAAGAAATCCGACCCGAATTAATATTATTATTTTATCGATGCAAGAAAAGAACAGTAGGAATGCGTCAAAGTCGGATTAGTAGGCAAATTAGGGTTCCTACCTAGATGTGTGTTGTCACTTTGCAAGAGATTTAATTTCTTAGTAGTTTCAATATTTTTTGGAATTATGTGACTGCAAGCTGGCCAACCTTTTTCTTAATTTAATAAAAAGAGATACATGTTTGAAATCCATGAGATGTGGTACTAGTTAATTTCTTTTACCAACCATATGCATTTGTATAATTTTCAATGTTGATACATATATGGTAAATTTAATGGTAGCTTACACCTCCAGTGTATACATCCCCATTCACAATCTCTTTTGTGATTGTAACACAAATTTTTGTATTTAATTTAATAAAATATAAAATAGTGTACAAATAAAATATTTTCGAATCAAATTTGTATTTTTGGATTCAATCTTTATTTCTTCTATAATTAATATTTTCTTTGACTTGATAACGTTAACCGGGGGCCGACAACCTTGATTCCAGATTGAATGTTGGATTTGAGGTGATTTTGACGAGGAACGACTTCAATCTTGCTAGAACACCTTGAATATTGAGACTTTATAATGTCGTCTGGAGGGTTTCAGAACCCTGGTTCCGGATCGAACGCTGGATTTGAAATGACTCCGGCGAAGAACGGTTTGAATGTTGGAGAGAACTTCGTAGATAATTTTTCTCCAACTTCTTGAGCTCTTCAATTTTGACTTTCAGAGTGATATTCAACTGATATGAAGACCTAAATAGTTGTAGGGAGAGAGATCTGGGGCTCATGTGACACTATCTCGAACTTGATGTTTATCATATAATAATATCTTTATTATTTAAATATTTTATCTAATTTTGGATTTGATATGAATATATGATTCCAAAACTAAATAAATATATAAAAATCAATAAAAATATTATATATAATATTTAATTTGGGAGTTTTTATTTGCACAACCAAATTGACTATTTGCACCACAAAAATAAAAATAATAAAATAATAATTATGAAGTTACTTAAATGCCCTTTACTTAAAAAAAATCTAAGAGTGGTTCAAACATGAAATTTCGAACTCACCATGTTTGTTCGAAATTTAATTTTGAACATGTAGGATTTTTAAAATAGTGTGTGTTCGAACTCTTATGTTCGAACACACATGGTTTGTTCGAACAACATGGTGTGTTCGAAAAATTATTTTCGAACGAATTCCATAAATTTTGTTTAAGTACCGTTCGAAAATAGGAGTTTGAACACACCATGTTTGTTCAAACACAGGAGTTCAAACACACAATTTTTGTTCGAACAGAATGCGAAGTTTTTAAGTAAATCAAATACATTTAGATCAAAGGGCATTACAATAAATTTACGTGGTGCAAAGAGTAAAAATAATGGTGCATTGAGTAGGTGTAGTGCAAAGAATAAATTTGATTGTGCAAATAAAAACTCCCGTTTAATTTTTCGTCGCCTACAGTGATGTTTTTCCACTTTTCATCTGCAGTCAATAATAAAAATTTTGGGATCCAATTCCAATTATATGAAATGTAACTCTTACAATAATAGTTTTCTAATAGGACCACGTATAAATTCCCTATTAGGTAATTTAATAGGACGCTCTCATAATGTGTTGTAAATTCTGACGTCAACATATGTCCTGTGACACCCGTCATCTTTTAAGCTAATATCGCGCTTATAGGTGTCTTTCTGGAACATTAGGGAACATAATCCATAATCTTTTAATCTAATAGGACGCTACGAGGCTTATAAGATTCCTATTACCTTTGGTGGAACGTTAATAGGACGCGACACGTGTCTTGATATATCATGTCCTAATAGGAAAAATTCTATGATGCGTGAGGTCGTAGTGTGTTCTTTGTCACAATAGATCATGTGTTACAATATGTCTATTGTGACACATAAAAGTGTCATATTAGATCTATTTTGATAGATGACACACTACATGCGGGTGCGTCGTAAAATTTCTCGTCCTAATAGTTTTGTGAAAACAATGCATTTATCTTTTCTCATATTTATTAAGGCGCTTGCAAACGCCTTATTAAACATATTGTGACATTCTGGAAATGTCTTTATTAGGTTATATGATAAGCAATTCACGTCAAACGTTGTCTGTAAAAATGTCATATTACCTTTTTTTCGAAACAAAACATTAATAAGACATTGAGAAGCGTCGTATTATATTTATGTGAAAACAAATAGGGTGCTTGGAACCGTCCTATTATCTTTCAAACAAATTTATCCGGACACTTACAAGCATCGCATTACCTATTGGGACGTTTGGAAATTGTCTTCATTGGCAATCTCATACTATCAGAATGTCATATTAAAGAGTATAATATTATTTTTTTAAAGTGCCCTATCACGTAAAATTTCTTTTACTACGTAATAGGATTTCTACTGACAACCTATTACGCTATGTAATAGAGAGCTCGCGTAAAGCGTTGTGTGTTCGAGTTTCAAAATCTCTTCCTCGCATTGATGCCACCATTGCCGCAGTTCTTGTTGTTCTCACTGCTGCCTCCTGCCATTCAATTCTCCCACAACCGTGTTCCCCCAAAGAAAATTCTTTGACGTTGTAGCACGTTGTGACACATGAGAATATCACATTAGATTTGTTGTTCTCACTGCTGCCTCCTGCCATTCAATTCTCCCACAACCGTGTTCCCCCAAAGAAAATTCTTTGACGTTGTAGCATGTTGTGACACATGAGAATATCACATTAGATTTGTTGTGATACAAAACACACTACATGTGGGTGTGTCATAAAATTTCCCATCCCCCCCCCCCCAAATGCTATGCCATAACTCTCACGTTGGAGGAGATTTTCATGGACTCAGAATCTTTGGGCTTAGATTTAAATTATAATCCTGACAAAATTAAATAAATATGCAATTGGGCTTCATAAAATAATTTGTGTTTGAAGTGAAATAAACTTGGGCTTGTAAGACTAAAAAAAACTTTTATCTCAAAATTAGTTTTTGGGTTTCTAGGAAAAATAAAAACTGTGGGCTAGAAAAATTTGCTCTCAAATTTGATTTAGGCTCAATTGAAATTAAAAAAATAAAATTAACAACATGTTTTGAATACATATTTGGGAAAATGTGATGAGATGTATTATAAAGTAATCTGGATCACATTTCCTCCGGGATGATAAAAAAATGTACTACATATTATTCATGTGGTGTTTTTGTTTCTCATAAAAGGGAAAAGTAACTAATATTATCCTCCCTATTATTCACTATTCTTTATTTTTTTAATTTTCTTGTTTTGGTGGGATCCCAATTCCTTTTTACATAGAACTTTTTCCAACACTAGAAAAGTTTGAACAAGCCAACTCATCGTGACCAAATTATGGGCCAGACAATTTAAAACATCCCAATTTTTAGGAATTTTTTTCGAAGAATGAAAGCTATAAAGAATAAAGTAATTTGATGAGAGTGCATGATGATCAAAAGTCAAGAATTAAAAGGAAATTGACCATCTATTAAAAACTCTTTGTCAATTTCCATGAAAATAATTACAGGTAGGGGCCAATATATAGAAGATTAAGGGCTTATCTGTTTTTGTCCAAATGAGATTTTTTTTAAAAAAAAAATTTACATCGAAAATACATTTGTTTAACTCTCTTCTAATTTTTATCCACATTTTTTTAATATTATATCATCTATTCAATTTATATATATTACAAAGGAACTTATCCCTTAAAAAAATTAATCTTAACAACACAAATAGTTAGTATTATTTTGTATGAATCACAATTTAAAATATAAATCATGTTAAATAGATTTGGGAAGAATGTGCTAAATATGGGTGAGACAGAAATCCGACCAAAAACAATTAGAAAGAAAGTAGTATGAATATGATGCTAAATAATTTACAGTATGTATCTCAAATAATTTCCCTGCACATCTTTGATCATTGATTCTGACGTTTTCTTAACTACGAAACAAGAGAAAAGCGTTTTCCGTAAGCAATTTTATTGGGTCGATTGTTCATCGCTCTCTCTCTCCTCGCTCGCTCGCACTTCCGCTGCAACTCTCTGAGCAGGTCAGGTTCTATTTTATTTCATTTTTGCTCAAACTGAAAAAGAATCCGCTTTTTTTTTTTCTCGAGGTGAGAAATTGTTTTATGCAATACACATGCAATGCATAGATTTATGTAAATGCAATTATATTTTATTTTCGAAGTTTCAGGACTCTCGATCTGCACAAATTTCTCACTTGACCTTTTTGTTTTATTTTTTTCTTGGATTGGATCTCTTTTGTAGATTGGGAAAATTTCATTTTTGCTTATTTAAGCTGAAATAGTGGGGGAAAAAGAAAAGGAAAGATAAAGAGAAAGAGAATGGGATACATTGGAGCGCATGGCGTTGCGGCGTTGCGTAGGCACAAGTATAGCGGAGTTGATCACTCCATAGTGTCGAAATATGTGCTGCAACCTTTCTGGACCCGCTGCGTTAATTTGTTCCCTCTTTGGATGCCGTAAGTTTAATCCCTCTGTGTGTGTGTGTGTGTGGATTTGGTCATGCTTTGATGTTCAATTTCTTCTTCTTTTTTGCTGAATCATACTGATTCTTTTTCAATATTTGTTTTTCTTGAAGATGCAATATGTGCTTTCTTTTGTTGGAGTAGTGTTTGTGTTTATGGTTATTGAGTGTTAACTTTAAAGTTGGATGCTTTTTTGATGTTTATGTGAGAGAAAATTGTAAGAGAATTTATGTGACCGGCCACAAGGTGAAAAACGCTGTTTTTATATTATTTTCTGCAGTCGTCTTAAAATTAGAAGAAATTTGTGGGATTTGGTCAGAAATGTGAACAGCGAAAAAAGAAAATATTTGCTTCTTTATAGTTCTTCTGAGGAAGTGTTAGAAGATTTGTAGGGGATTTTAACTGTTGCTAGCTTTCAAGTGTCCTGAAGTAAAATTTGTGTTTCTTGTTTTCAAGCATGAAGCATTCTTCTGTTTTTGCAATCAAAATTCGTTCTTGGGCAGCAACCTAGTCCGGCCTGCTTTAATGCTGCTGATTCGTTCTTGTAAAATCTGTGTTTGTTGGTAAAGTTCTCTTAGCAAGTGGGATGTAAATATGTCTTGAACAGGTATACACTGAAATTTTCTTCTTCCGCTGTTATAACTTGGTGATTTCTTGTTACATCATCCTAATTTTGGGGAGGCCTTCTATCAGACCATAGAGCAGAATTGCACTGACTACCTGTTCTTGGTTTGTACTATTCACGATAGGGAAATATTTATTTGCATGAAATGAAGGTAAAGATACCTTCTTTGGTATTGGATCAATGTGTGCATTGTCTGAAATATTTGCTTGTAATTATGAAATAATACATTTTTTTAAAATCCTATGGATATGGACTCAGATTACTGTGTTGAATGAATGCACCTTGTGGTGATAATTTTTTTTTATCTGCTGTACCAACTTCCACTGATTGTCACTAATATCCATCTGTTTCCCTTTTGTGCATGGGCTGAGCATTTGCAGACCTAATATGGTAAATGTTTTCTGATTACCATGTCATAGAATTTTGAGTTTTTATTGTAGATAGTTTTTAGCATTTTTCCTCCTATTGACATGTTAAATGCTATCTTATTTTTCTCCCCAGATTACACTTACAGGATCCATGTTTTTGGTTACATCCGCATTGCTTGGATATGTGAGCTCTCTCTCTCTCTCTCTCTCTCTCTCTCTTGCCCGGACATAGTCACATACGCACAAATACCACATCCTTGGGGCAGTTCCCTGAGGAGCTTTTCTCCATATCAAGAAAGTTTTCATGTTAATATTCAATGATTTCGTAAAGTTCAATTTTAAACTGTTATGAAGTGTAGGTACTCATCTACTTGCAAAATTTTTAATCATGCCGTGATGCTGAATTTGCAAATCTTGTACTCCTCACCATAATGTGCCTATAAATCATTTTATTTTCCCTGCATATTTGATTCTTTAATCTTATGCAGATATATTCGCCTAAACTGGATTCACCTCCTCCAAGATGGGTTAATTTCGCCCATGGATTACTTCTCTTCTTATATCAAGTAAACTTAGATCTCTCTCAGTACTCTATTTCTTTCTTTGGGGATTGAAGCTTGGGGGAAATATCTTATAGATGATAATGAGATTTCATTCATATAATTGAACTCATGGACCTTCATCGGTCCAATTTTATTTATCCATCCTGTTGATGATTCAGGGTTAGAGGAACGGAGATACTGAACAATATGATATCGCATGCCTAATGCAGGATTTATTAGCCTGTTTGAATAGAGAATTAGTTCCTCATTTAAAAACTGAAGGAACCATCAGGATTTTAAGGGGGTGTTTGTGGAGTTGAAAATTTATTTTTACCAAAGGTTCGCCAGTAAGATAGAAAACTTATCTTTAAGATCTTATAGTCGTTTTTTGAGATTTCATATTTATCACTGAACCTAATCCTAATGATCTGATTCTGTCCAAACAATACAAGTGTTCATTTTTTGCAAGCTAAAGTACATATCATAGAGAGAACATACTTATCAGGTTTTCTAAAATAAGTTAGCAGAAGTGCAGAACACCCAAGATATGAGTTAAGGACCCTCTTCCCCTTCTTTTAATGAAGAACTGCTGGAATTCTGTGGCAACTCAATCATTTGTCTAGAGTTTCAATTCCTTGTCTATGTTTGACCAATAGTTTCTTACTTATGTCTATAATTTCTTGTCATATTAAAAACCACACTAGACTTTTGATGCTGTGGATGGAAAGCAAGCAAGAAGAACAAATTCCTCTAGTCCATTGGGAGAACTTTTCGACCATGGTAACATTTGTCCCTTTGATGGGGGTCATTCTTTGAATTTGTTATTGCATTCCATTTGTATAGTGCTGACCGTAATCTTAACCTATTGCTGCCTCAACAAATCTCAGGATGTGATGCTCTTGGATGTGCGGTATGTATTTGGAATTTATGGGTTTGTGCAAGGTGTTCCCGTACTTATGCTATTAAATCTTCATTTCTGTTTCTCTTCTTCTCCAGTTTGAGGCCTTGGCCTTTGGAAGCACTGCCATGTGTGGTGGGACTACTTTCTGGTTCTGGGTTATATCAGCTGTCCCTTTTTACTGTGCTACATGGGAGAAGTAAGTGGATCTTTGGTTGATTCTTGACCCAATTCATAGAATAGGTTTAAGTAGGTAATGTAGTCGGTTATGAGATTTGCTTGTCCTCACTTTTCGAACTCCTCCTGATGAGATTAGCGCGGCTAGTTTCTGTCTAACTGAGATTCAAATTCACTATTACTTTTTTCTTGATTTTTGTTCCGTGCTGCGCCTCTTTCTGTTATTCTTTATGCTACAAGCTGCAAATGAATTAATTTTGCCTTCCTGTTATGCTACTCTCAGAATGCCATATTGCTATGCTTTCATTAATTTATCCATTGCATTGTTGCAGCTATTTCACCAATACGCTTATTCTTCCCATTATTAATGGACCTACTGAAGGTCTTCTGATGATATATATGGTCCATTTTTTCACTGCTATTGTTGGTATTGCTTCTTCCACTTTACTTCCCTGCTTATGCTTAATGGTTCCATTACTGGTGTGCTAATATAATCTGTCACCTAAAACAATGAGGTTTGAGCATGAATGGCTTTCTTTTCAGGTTCTGAGTGGTGGGTTCAGCAGTTTGGGAAATCCATCCCATTCTCCGGCTGGGTTCCATTCATAAGTGGTGAGTCTAGCTAATTATTCAAGGGTTGGTAATATTTAACATTACCATACACATTCATCAGTGTAGTGACGCTTGCTTTCAATCTGATATAGGTAGGATAGCTTATCTAATGTGCTATTTAGCGTATTATGATTGTGAAATTCACCATAACTTATTAGGTTTTTTGTTCCTGTTTTAGTCCTCTAAATTGATTTCAATTTTTTGTTGCCTCTTATTTCTTGCTTTTGTTTGTTGTGTTCTGGTCAGCTTCTTTTGATTTCATTGTTTGCTCTTTTCTACCTTTCTTTTTCCCAGAATTGCCGATGTATAAAGCTGCATTGTTTCTGATGATAATCTTTGCAGTTATACCTACAGTTTCATTCAAGTGAGTACAGTTTTTATAAAATTTCAATCACTAGCTTGAACTACATATTTGATATAATTATATAAATGCACGGCCTCTCATGGAATCTTAACCAACATTTATCACCCTCTTTATTGAGGATATCATGCTATAACCTTGATTGTATACACTATAAAAAATTTAGAGGGATTGATTCCCAAAATATTATTTTTTTAAAGCAGTTGAAGATTCAATAAAGCCTTTATAAATTTTAACATTAAGACCATGAAAATTAACATGTTTAGTCTATTTAATAATCAAAATGAATTTGTAATTCCTTACGCATACATTTAACAAAATTGAGATTTGTTATTATTTAATAGTATTCATGTGCAGTGTGTACAATGTTCATAAGGTTGTTCAGGCAAGAAAAGGAAGCATGCTGTTAGCCTCGGCAATGGTATGCATGTTTGACACGTTGATAGAACTCTATTACATTTTTTATTAAAAAATATTTCGTTCAAATTTGAATTAACATCTTGATCTTTTTTCTTGACAGCTTTATCCGTTTGCTCTGCTAATGGGTGGATTTCTTTTGTGGTATTGCTTGATTTTCTTTTACCTGATTTATTTTCAGTTGTGTTTATAATTTAATATTGGGTATAATTATGCAGGGACTATCTTTCTCCTCTTGATTTAATGGGCAATTACCCACACCTGGTCGTATTGGGTATTGGTTTGTCATTCGGGTTCCTTGTGGTAATATCTCCTTCTAGTTATGAAGTTTCGCCACAAAATTAATATAACTACTGTTTTTATTTTTATTTTAAGGTCATGATATAATTATTGTTGAAGGCATATTTTTGTAGAATTCTAAATCATAGTACTGGTTTCTCATAATTTCGGAATTGTTATGTATGTTGGAATACGATGTTCCTCTCATGTATTTTAGGGCATAAAAGGCGTTATTTTCTTTCTTCCTAAGCTGGTTACAAGCTTTTGCATCATTTGCTGAGAAGGCCATAGTTGAGGCAAACTTCATTTTTACTGCATGATATTGATGCATCATGCTCCTCTTCTCGTTCCAGAGCGTCTTAAACAGTTGATTACTAAAATAAATGTTTTGCAGGGAAGGCTGATTCTCGCTCACATATGTGATGAACCCAAGGGCTTGAAAACAAATATGTGCATGGTACGGGCATCTTTTATACAGTAAAGCATAATCATTAGGCAGCATTATCTAATCAGTGAAATCGAATATTTTGATTAGCTTCATCATCTTTAAATTGGTATAAAAGCATAATAATATGGTCTATGTCATTTTGATGGCGATGTTTGGAATCTAACAAACAATATGCCTGGATTTGCTTAGTTTTTTTATAGGATGATTAAATTCTTCAATACTTGTGCAGGAAAGCCATATTTAATAACAGCTTTTGCCTGATCCACATTTCTGTCGAAGCCTTTTGATTTATGTTTTACTCTTTGCAGTCGTTGTTATACCTGCCTTTCGCCATTGCAAATGCACTCACTGCCAGGCTAAATGACGGGTGTGTGGTGACATTGTTCTGCTGAAGAAATATTTTACTCTTATATTCTCAACTGGTGCAATGCATTTGGTTTGATTGTTTTAACACTTTTGAGATCTTCATATTCGTTGCAGGGTTCCTCTCGTTAATGAGTTCTGGGTTCTTCTTGGTTTCTTTGGGTACTCAGGTACGACTTTTACATTTCTGAAACTGCTGCTCTGATTTTTGACCTTGTAAATCGAGTTCAACAATCCTACTAGTCATTGAGGGAGTGTTTTCCTTTTCTTGTCAATTTCCTCTTGGTCTTAATCATACTATATCAAACACCTTAGTTTTTATTTGGCTTTATGCAGTGATGCTGTATATGCATTTTGTAACATCCATCATTCATGAAATAACAACAGCCCTCGGAATTTACTGCTTCAGGTATGCTTTCAATTTGAAAATTCACTGCATATTTTGGCCTCTTGAAATCAATCTTTTTTTTTTCTTTTTTTTTTTTCAGTTTCTGAACTCATGCATGAGACTTGTTCTCGTATTCTGCTCTATCAATATTGTGATTCTACTGTGGCCATTTTTTTTCGTGTTTTTACATCCATAAATTAACAGATTCCTCTGTTATGTCTAAATGCAGGATAACCAGGAAAGAAGCGTAAGCTGTGACTAATGCATACCTTGGCTGTGCCTGCTGTATATTGAGGTTATTGGCGACGTATTTTTTTTTTAAAAATAATTTATTCGTGTTATGTTCATTATAATATCACGCCTCATTTGCTTTTTCAGGCATGATCTGTATGGCTTCCTCATCTCTACATGAATCAGCAGCAATTTTGAGATGAACATTCGTTCATTTAGTAGTTTTGTGACTGCGTTTTACATGTTGATTGTTGTAATTGTTGAAGTTAGGCAACGCTTCACACACCAAACTTTTATTGCTTCCTATGCTATATTCCTTTAGTTTGTTGTTCTGAATTTGTAACATTTCAGTGATCAATATTAAGTGTTATTAGCTGTTTTTAGTGGGCGTATTTATGCATGATTTGGTGTTATTATGCGGAGCAAAATGGTTATAATCTTGATTTGCAGTTTTTAACTCTTCCAATGGATGGACTTTTATTCTATTTTTTTCTTTTGAGTTTTAATTTTCAACTTCTAAGTTCAAGATTTTTAGACAGGACCTCTCGACCTAGACGGCATTTTGATAGAATTTGAACACGGTCACATTTCAATCACGAGATCACCACTCCATCGGGGCTATCGAATAGCCTTACATTGTGATTGCATATATATATATATATATATATATATATATCATCACAAGGTTACAAAGAATGACAGAAGTGTGAACTCAATATTAATTATCATCACGTTATGGTTACAGAAGTAAAATAATAGACAATAGTAACATCCCTATTACAACTTCCTTTTAATTAGATTATTAAAGTAATACCAAAAATAGAATAAATCCAACTTGCAAAGTTGCAAGCTTCCAAACACTTCTCTTTCAACTGAAAATCAAGGCATTCAATGAGTGAAGATAAATGGACAGACTACATATGTACAGAAATTGTTTTCTGCGGCAGTACAAAAATTCATATATATTCATATTGCAGCCTCCAGCCATTTTGGTAGCCTAAGTGAAGCCTTCAACCCAAGTCTGGTAAAGAATATAGCATATAAAAGATGTAGCAAGAACACGAAGAAACCGCAATTCAGCAAAAGCTGTCAAGAGATCGAGCGCGACTGTGAGAAGGTTAATCGCACATACAAGTTTCGTATGCAAGAGACAGGAACATGGAGAAACAAAGTGATGAACCATACGTACCAGAAATCCGAAAATGAAGTATATGAAATTCATTGACGGAACTGCAATGATGCCTATGGATGAGAGGACATACGTGACAAGAGCATGAACATTTATTGTGATCTACAACCCAAAGAAGATGTATGAGCCAAATATTTTGGTTATGGTAATTGGTATAGTAGTATGAAAGAATGAAAAACTAAAATGGGATGTGTAGCCAGTAGGTTACCAATGCCAGTATATTCTCTCCAATTAAATACGAGGCAATTACAACATTAGCCAGCGCTCCTATAGCCCGAACCTGCAATTATAAGTCACGTTTTTGTGTCACTAGCACATAAACATGTATAGAGATAGGAAAATATCTAAGGGAGATAGCAATACAATTGCGCACAAGGAGACTGAGGTACGCCAATTTGCCTTTGACCTGACAAGAATAGACAGAATGTTATGGTTTGTGCCATTTGGGTCTCAATTTAACCACAAGCGGGATAGTTAACCCGTTTGTGACTACAAAGAGAAGGAAGGATATTCTAACAAGCGAGAGAGATATCAGCTCAAACCAAGAGAGTACCAAACGCATCAGTCAGAAACTAGTCTTACAGAGATATAGAATGCCAGTTAGTCTATCAGATAAGCTTGCACGTACATGATGCCTACCTCCAAAAAGTGCCCATGGTGAAACCCAGAAAACCATGCAATAACTGGCCGATAATATAAGTTCAAATTAGCATCTGCTTTAAAATTCATTGATAAAGAAAATTTTCGGGAGCCATGATGAAAAGCTGACTGTGCTCTTCTGAAAGTCTGGGGCACGACATAATAGGGGAGGAGGGGGGATTTCATATAAAACATTACATAACTCACCAAATATGTAATTGCTTTCACTGGACCAGATAAGACAAATAATAGTACAGTCGTTGCCACCTAGCAAGATCACAAAACAATATGATCGTTGCATTATCTGCACAAAACTCTTAGAAAGGAAGACATGACTTAACAGAAACTTTAGGGCAAAACATACCATGGTTTTCCTGCCTGCAGCAATACCCCATCTCATAGTGGACAATACAATTGGCAAAGCAAAGAAACAAGCAAAATATTTCTGCGAAAAATCAATTGGACATGAGTGTAGGTAGTTGAGAATGGGAAGCCAGTGTATTAACTAGCAACAGTAATATCCTCGATTAACGTATGGCCTCGTGCATTTAGATATTAGGATTAAGGATAAACACACATCCTAATACATGATCCAGTAGTATTATCAAATCTATGCATTAAAACAGCTAGGACCTTATTTACAGTCATTATTCTTGAGGTCTGCTCAACTATGGAAATACCATAAACTAGGTTAGGAAAATCTAATTGCCTACACCAACCTCAACGCATTGAATTAAGCAAAATTCAATAATTTGGTATGTACTACATCATATCACCAATTCATCATGCACAAGTCTGAAAAATCAACAGTTCCTTCTATATTTTACGCTCACTAATCAAATTACAAACGGCAGCAAAATCTTGATATCACCATCTCAGTCATAGCACGTAACAAAATTCAAAATTTTATCTTAGGCATAATTACCACCACCCAAATTGCAATTAAATCGTAAATGGGACTAAGCTAAATCAAAATAAATAAAAAAAGAAGAAGAAGGATAAGGAATACCTCAATGGCGAGAGAGTTACTCAAAAGGAAGGCCAGCGCAGAAACAGCAGCAAACATTGCGCACTCCACCAATCTTAAGGTCTTCTGATAAACCTCGCCGTCTTCAGCTAGGTATTCCTCAAAATCTTCAATTTCGTCGTCTTCTTTATTCTTGTCGATCGAAAATGGAGTTGCCGCATTGATCTTTGAATTCTTGACATACTTGGTAGAAGAGTAGAGAGGTCCGACCACGGCTGGTGAAGGTTTAAAACTTTGTTCAGGAAAGCTGAGGAAAAAGAAATGGTGGTTCGGCGGCCGGTGGCGGAGCTGGTGGCGGAGGCGGTGGTGGGCGTGGAAGTTGATTTTCAGGACGCTCATTATCTTTACATGGAGGGATTGAAGCGTGTGTTGAAGATAACAAGTATTGCTTTATTTGAGCTAAAGTCGTTGTTTCTTTATTTGTTTTTTTCTAAAGATTCTATTTTTATTTATTTTTACCTTTTTATTTTTATTTATGTTTATCTTTTTATGAGTGGAGAGAAGTAGGGGTGAGCAAAAAGTACCGAAAATCGAGAACCGAACCGAACCGAATTAATTCGATTTTTTCGATTCGGTTTTTTTCAAAATTCGGTTCGGTTCGGTTCTTTTTCTACCAAAAATTCGGTTTTCGGTTTCGGTTCGGTCCAGAGGAAAAATATCCGAACCGAACCGAAAAACCGAATTTATATATATATTAGCAATAAAAATACTCGACTTTGTTGTACTTTATAGTTTATTCGGGTTTTCTTTGTTGAAATTTACACATTTTTGGACTTTATTCAATTGTTTATTGGTATTTTTTGAACTTGAACCTTGATAATTAGCTAATTCATACTTGTACATATTTAATTATATCAATGAAGAGAATATAAAGAAAAAAAATAGATTAGAAAATTTAAGAAAAAATTCGGTTCAAAATTGAACCGAACCGAAATATTTCGGTCCGGTTCGGTTCGGTTCTATTTTAAAAAATTCGGTTTTCTTCAGTTTTAACATTTTCGGGACCGAACCGAACCGAAAAACCGAATGCTCACCCCTAGAGAGAAGGCCCTCCTGGTTTTCGAATTCAAGATATCTTTTATTTATCTTGGGGAAGTTTGGATCTTCTCCAACATTTAGGGGTGTATTGGTTGTGGATTTTGATGGATTTTATTGGATTTTTAAAATCTGGGTATATTCAATTCAGACTTTTAAAAGTCCAATAAAATTCTGGTGTATTCAATCCAGACTTTTAAAAGTCCAATGAAATTCTGGTGTATTCAATTCAGACTTTTAAAAGTCCTTTAAAATTCTGAGGTATTCAACAATCCACAGACTTTAAAAAGTCATTGACTTGGTTGGATTTCGGCTGGATTTCACTTGAAAATTACGAAGGATGAAATCCGACCTCCAGACACGAGATTTCGATGGATTTGGAAAGCCCGGGGAGCGTTGTGTCCCAGCGGCAGCTAGGTAGATGAAATTGGCACCCCAGCCGTCACTCGAAGCCAGCGGCCACTGACTTCGCTGATGATGACACCCCAGCGGCCGCTGGGTGCCAGTCGCGGCTGGGCTTAAGGCGGTGGCAACCCAGCGGCCGCTGGACCTAGCCCAATCCGCTATAAAAACTCGATCACAGCCAATTTTTTCCATCCATAATTTTTTCACAAAGCGGCGGCGGCGGCTACAATATTCTCTCCAGGTACTCTCTATACTATTCTATTATGATTATTATTTTTTACTCGTGTCATCATTATTGATTGAATTTATCGTGAATTTATTGCATGTAAGAATAAAAAAAATTACTTTAATTTTGAATTACTGTTTAATCTCTGTTTTGATTTTGGTATATTTTACTGATTATTGAATCATCGAAAACTAGTATATATGGTTTTTTTAATTATGATGATTAATAGTATATACACCATAATATATTAGTATTATCATGGGGGACTCACAACAAGATTCGAAAAAGAAGACAGCTTGTGAACCATGGACTAAGGAACAGACTGACGATCTACTAGAACTTATGGTTGATGGTGCGCGTCGCGGATGGCGTGATAATAGTGGCATATTTAGCAAAGCCACTGTGGAAAAAAGAATACTTCATATGCTTAATGAAAGACTCAGGTGTAATAAGACCTACATCAATTATCAAAGCCTGCTCAAATGGTTTAAGGGTCGTTGGATCGCTTATTTGAACCTGTTGAAGTGTAGCTCTGGTTTTGGGTATGATACAATACGAAAAAATTCACGGCTACAGATGAAGTGTGGGATGCGTACTTAGCGGTAAGTATCATATTGCAATAATATTATTCAATATTTTTATTTAACTAATAAAGTGAATTAATTAATTTTTTTTATTTTTTTATAGTCTCACCCGAAAGAGACACAGTTGCGATATGGAGAATCCGCTGATTATGAGGACTTGACGATTGCGGTGGGTAATGGTGTTGCCGTCAGAAGAAATTCAATTGGGTTGGGAATCGCTACAGATGCAAACACATTAGGAGAAGATGAAAATAGAAATGCGCACATAGAAGATTTGACGTTTGATCCTGAGAGTGATGCGTTTGTTGCACTATCACAAGATGACCAACCGCCGTCTGGTTTCACACCACCTTCTGGGCAGTCTGAAGTGACTGAGAGCTCCACTTAAAGACCGAAGCAACCTAAAAGAAGTAGAACTCAGTATGAAGCAACTTCTGGCTCTAGTGAAAAGATCATGGAAGAGGTGAAAACACTGTTTGGGGAAGTTCACGGTCTCTTACAGAAAAGAGATAGCGTATTGGAGAAAAGAGAAAAAGAAAGATCCTACACTACATGGGATGCAATCAAAGAGATCCCAAATTTAAATGCAGACACTCGGATTAAGGCATTTGACTTGCTTGTCACGAAGTTCCAGAAAGATGGTTTTTTGAAGATGGGTGTTGAGGAACGAGCTCAGTGAATAGCTTACAAGATTAAGGAATAGAGATACTTTGCTTCATATTTGACATAGTTTGATGTTGGTTTATTAGTATTTTTCCGTATGTCTTCTTAGAAGTTATATTGATTATTTATTTGATCTTATGAATTATGTTTTGTGATTATTTAACATATTTGGTTTTATTTTCTTTAATGTTATGCGTCGTTCATATTTTTTAAATGCACCATGAAATCATTAATCATGATATATTCGAAATTATTAATTATGTTTTTTGGTTAAATTTTTTTTATTTGTTGATTTATTAAGTTGTATGCATTTGGATATATTTTTATTTAACACAATCTCTTTAATCAAGAACCTTTTTTTTTAAATGCAGCATGGAAAATCATGAAATATTGGAAAAAGAAATAGAAGATGAAGAGATGGAAGAAGAAATTGATGAGGAAGAGGAGACAGAATTCTATGAAAATGTTAAGCTCTTGCTATTGACAATAAAGATAGTGTTAACACTATTAGGGGAAATTACTATGATGCGTCAGTGTATTGAATGTTCTTTGCAGCGACGACTAATTACTAGAATTGGATATCATTTTGTTAATGATATGATTGAAGGAGATCCACAAAGTTTTCGACAGCTGTATAGAATGTATCCTGATGCGTTTCTGAAGTTATGCTCTATCACAAGAGATAAAACGCCTCTACAAGATACAAGACACATATGTGTTGAAGAAATGGTGGCAACATTCTTGATCATTGTCGGGCACAACGACAGATACTGTAATGTTCGTCAAAGATTCAGTCGTTCTCATTTTGCCACTAGTCAAAATTTCAACAAAGTATTAAAGGCATTGAACATGATAGCACCGGACATGATGGTTAAGCCGTCTACATCGACCCCGGCTAAAATTCAGGATTGCATAAGATTTATGCATTTTTTTAAGGTATGTATCATTTATTTTGTAATGTATTTTAAACGTTTTATTTTTTTTATATCTTATCTTCATTTTGTTTTAGGATTGCATCGGGGCTATAGATGGAACTCATATCCCGGCAACGGTAACAGACCGAAAAGTAAGCAGTTTTTCGTAACCGTCATGGTATGCAATCACAGAATGTTTTGGCAGTTTGCAACTTTGATTTGCAGTTCATATATGTGCTAAGTGGATGGGAAGATTCAGCACATGACTCCAAGATTTTAAGTGATGCATTATCTAGAACAAATGGCCTTCAGGTGCCGCAAGGTATGTACCATATTTATAATTGTGTGTGTTTTTTTTAAATAGTGTAAAGGCAGCTATTTGACAAATAATAATAAAATTGTGTTGTTGTAGGTAAATATTTTCTGGTAGATTGTGGATTTGCTAATATACGTCAGTTTTAGCTCCTTTACGTGGTGTTCGATATCATTTAAAATATTTTGGTAGTCAAGGTCGTCATCCCAGAAATGCAAGTGAATTATTCAATCTCCGTCATGCATCGTTAAGGAATGTGATTGAGAGAATTTTTGGTGTCTTCAAATCTAGATTCACAATTTTCAAAACGGCATCTCCCTTCTCATTTTGAGCACAAGTTGAATTAGTTTTGGCGTGTGCTGGTTTACACAATTTTCTCCAGAAAGAGTGCCGCTCTGATGAATTTCCAGTGGAATATGAAGGAGATCAAGATTTACCACCTCCTCCTCCGGAAGAAGAAAATATGGAATGGCTATCTCAAAGTCAACTACAACAAAGAATGGAAGCTAATGCATGAAGAATGGGCATTGCAAATTCTATGTGGGAAGCGAGGCCCACGTATAACGGCGATGGAAATGACGATGATGAGACCGAAGATGGGAATGCTGAGTAATGGTTTTTTTATTTTCCTTTTTATTGTTTATGATTTTAGTGGTATTTTGAAAACAACTTGTTCGTCTTGTGTCTAATTTTTATAAACAATTTTGAATAACAAATATTTTTATATTGTTGTTGTATTTTTCCTTAACAATTTGTGTGCGTAATCTATGTATCCAATCAAGCATCGAGTAAAAGTAAAAAGAAATCAACATAATAATGTAGAAAATGTTTAATACATAATTGCGCGATATAAATTCAAAATAAAACAAACACATTGTTCAAAATAAAAATAATCCAAAACACCGAAATTAAAAAAAAAAGGCCAACGGCCGCTGGGTTTCAGCCGTGGCTGGGCAGGAGAACAGAAGGCCCACCCAGCGGCCGCTGGGTGCCAGCCGCGGCTGGGCAGGAGTCCAGAAGCTCCTCCCAGCGGCCGCTGGGTGCCAACCGCGGCTGGGGTCCTCTTCCGGCTTTATTTTCTTCGAACGAGCATATCTACACGATTCAAATCAACCAAAAATCAACATATTTCAACAAATTCAAACACAATCATTACACAAATTCAACTTAACTCAACAAAATTACAACTTCAAAATCCAAAAACTCCAACAAGTGTACAACATATTCAAATTAACAAATCAAACTCCAAAATTCAAAAACTCCAACAATTGTACAACATATTCAACTCAACAAATCAAACTCCAAAAAATCCAAAAAACATTAAACATTTTCAACATCAACTTCAAACACTACAAATTCAACAAAAAATTCAACCAATCCAATATGCACAAAACTCATCAAATATATCATTAAACATCAAACAGAACATTAACATAATCATATAATCCATGAAATTCAAAAAACAAATCTTTAATTCTGAGGTGGTGGCTGTGGTGGCGGATAGAAGGCAGTCCAAGCATCCCACTGAGCCTGTAATGATGTCATTTGTGCATCATGCACATCAAAGCGGGCGTTCATCTACTCGGTATGCGCGTCGAATCAGGCGTACATCTCCTGGGTATGCACATCATACCTATCGTCGATATGTTGCCTCAGTGATCCAAATGATGTGTCGATATACGCCCTCATATCATTCTGGAACTGCAAATAGAAATCTCCGGGCATTGTAAAAGGAGGTTGTTGAGGTTGCTCTTCCTCCTCCTCCTCCTTCTCCTCTTCATCCATCTCGACATCTCTTTGACCACCAGTCGACGAGCCGGCACCAGCATCACCTTGGACTCGGGCAATATCGGCATTTATTTGCCTGCTCACACATGGCCTCTTCACAAGGGGGACGAGGGTGAACCGATCAGAAATAATCTGAGCTCATTTTAGCTCACTGAAGTCGATTGAGTACGCCTTGATCTCATTTTGCCCCTTCTGGGGCCCCGTCGTGGCACTGAGAATCCCGAGGCTATGTGCCAACCCCGTCACAATAGGAGCAAGCGACAGGTGCATTCTTGCGCGAGTCTGCATTGTCTTCATAGTTGCCCAAATAAAATTCGAAATGCAAACTTTTTTCCCCTTCAACGCACAATGCAACAAATACACTTCATTTGTATTCACCTTGTTTCCCTGCTCCTTTCCCGACACATTATACGCAAAAAATTTGTGCACAATTGCTAGTGCCAGGTCTTGGATGTACCCATTCGGCCTACCCGAACTATCCCAATTATCAAACCCAGTCAATTCATTCCACGCTGCCTCCACACTAAATGAGGAGGGTCTATCCCGTTCCCCGCCAGTAGGAAACCCAAACACATTTTTCATCTTCGTCAAATTAATTGATAATCTCGACCGTTCATCCTAACACCAATCTTCTTCTTATCCTCTATCACATATATAGTGCACAAAAACTCATAACAAAGAGGCTCGTAACCAGAAAAATCAACATTTTTAGCATAATCTTCAAGCCCTGAAACCTTCAAATATTTAGTAACTTTTGCAACAATTTTCAAATCCCTCAACAAATCCCAATCAAAATAACGATGGTTTGTAACCATATGCTCGTTAAATTTCTTATACAATTCACCCTCACGCTCGGTTCGTACATGAAATGGAGCCTCGTACCTTGTCGTGAGGTTCTCCTCTTCCTTCTCTTCGTGTAGCCCAATATTGGAAATTTTCATCCGAGAAGGCATGGTGATGGTGGTAGCGGTCGTGGGCTTCGAACGGGTTGGTCGGATTTGTGAGTGATGGCTCCAATCGAGTGACGGCTGGAGAGAGGCGGGCGTGGATTTTTTTCGTTGTTTCTCGGTTATTTTCGATTTGGAGATATATTATGGGGATTTCTGTACTTAAAGCCACTTATTTCCCAACAGTCACTGGGTGCCGCGGTCGTTGGCATCGTGTAACTCGACTCCCCAGCAGCCGTTGAGCCCAGCGGTCGCTGGGCCTCTCAACTTGGCTAGTCAGCGGCCGCTCGGTTCGGGTTTTTCGCGTGTCCACCGCTCGTTGTGTTCCAACGAGCGTTGAAAAGTAGGATTTTAAATCCATTGAAATCGTTCCAAATCTATCCGAAATCCGTACACGAAATCCTTCAGACTCTGAGTGGAGTTGACAAACTCTGCGTGGAGTCTATGGATTTTATAAATCCAATGAAATCCATCAAAATCCACAACCAATACACCCCCCTTAAATTCAGAACTTGAAAAATATTTAGTTTATCGATTCAAGATTTGAAGGATGAAAACCCTCAATTCAAGATCCAAAAAATGAAAATTCTCAATCTAGGACCTTAAAAATTACAAATTTTAATAATTAATAAAGAAATTTTTATTGAAAATTAATATAAAATTAATTGAAAATACAAAGAAATCTAAATTCGTGATTTTTGAGATCCTTAATTTAGAATTTTTAATTTTCAGGTCCTAAATTGAGAGTTTTCTTCTTTTAAGTCTTGAATTGATGGATTGTCCATTTTTCAATCAACTATTTTCGTTAATGAAATCGTTTTCCCCACAAAATTCCTTTTGAAGATTGAGAGTTTTCATCTATCAAATCTTGAATTGTTTCTTTTGAGAATCATTTGGAAGGTTTTATATCGGCAAATATGGCTAATTTAATGAATTTAATTTATATTTTCCCTCAAATAAAAAAATAGAAATACTAGGCCATGTTTAATCCCTCTCCGCGTACTGCACTGGCAATCTGGTAGAAACATAAAACGTGATTTTGCTAAATTACCATGATTTTATTAGACGTGAAATGATTTATATATGTTATGATGGTATTTTACAAAATTATCGTAATATTATTAGACATGAAATGGTGTAAATATGTAGTGTAACATAAGATATCAATGGCCAGCCACTTTATAAAATGACACATTTTTTCTTTTTAAATGAAGAACTCAAGATGTCACGATTTATTTTGTCTCTTTTTGATAAATTTTTTTAAAGAAGCTTATTAAGTTACAGAATCTGTTCATCAAACTTACACTAGAAAAAATTGATCTCTCACCCTAATATAGTTCGTTCACTTGATTTAACCCCAAGACACGCAAACGATTACGAGACTAAATTAGATTAAAATGTTGATCGTATACTAGCAGCGAAAATTAGAGAATTTGTTCAATATTCGAAATTCCTGAGAACAAAAACATAACCATTTCTTATGAGATTGCCACAGAATATCTGAACATACCATTCTACTAAGATGGAGGGTTAACATCTCATTGGGAACATCCAAACAATTGGAACCCTTGTGTAAAATGTTGAACTAGAAATACAATTTGAAGGCCTAAGCCTACTCAAGAAAATCTCTAATGGCACAACCTTGTTCACCGAGGAGACAACCTGATTCTGGATCCAGTTCTGGCTTGTGCAAAGCAAACAACAAAGAGGCTCGTGAGCATCCGAGTTCGGATCTTACTAAAACTGGCGACGTGACATACAGTGAGATTGCTTAATAGGTCTCTCGATCAGGATCCAAGTTTTAGTAAGGATAGCCGGAAGTACAAGTACTTTCTTTCCAAGAAATCATTTTCCTACGATCCCTACCTCTAAAGGATCGAGTGACAAGCTCACCGCTTACTGGCTTGCACAAACCAACATCAATAACTGAATTAGACCTCCGCTCAGAAGACAGGTTCCCATCATTGAAGAAGAAGTCGAAAAGCATTGCAAGGCAAAGTACTTGGTGACCTAGAACTATATTTTCTTCATCGGAAGGTATCATCCTCATAAGGTGTACATTGACCTGCAAATAAAATTAAATGAAGTACGAAAATACATGGATTGCATATTATGACAAACGGCATGCATGCTGCCATATTCAGTATTGGGAATACAGGCACACAAACACGGGATAAGCCAGATCAAAGTTGAAGCAAGTACTTATTACTATTGACAGCTGCTGTAAGGATCAACAAAGCTAGATGCTCACCTCCGCCTCCAATGCAGAAAGTTCATTGAAAAACTCAGAACACATTGCTTCAGAGTTGTTCTTCCCTTGTAATGAATTATACAGACTCAGTTCAAACTGAGGAGGCCTAAGAGGATATTCCATACTTATCTTTATCTGAGAAAAAAGAAATTTTAGAGTAAGCCAGTTTCAATTTAGGAATGAATATGAGTAAAAACTGACAGGTCTAACCTTGGCTTTGAGTTTCATGATCCTATCATCATTATTCAACTTCTGGACTAGTACAAGAGTATATTCTTTGATCCCATAGTCAATCCATGCATTGTCAATCACTGCTGGTCGCGATACATTATCAGAGTGCTCCTCTAATTGGACTGGCTCATCCTCGTTTTCAGATTCCAGCATGAGATCAATGTCATCCTCTTGCCTTTTAAAGCTTGGCGATTTCCCTTTATTTGTGAGTGGAGATATGATACTTAGCCTTCCAGAATGCTCAAATTCAAATTCAGATCCTTCTGAAGGTGTTAGTTTAGCATCATTAGCACCAGTAGCAGCTGACACCAAAGATGGGAGCTCCCCATCCTCTTTTATAGTCTCCATATCCTCTTTGGATGCCCCAGTTTTAATTGGTGTATCAACATTAGTAGAATCCTGACCTTGTTCAACATCACCAACAGGCAAAGATCCCGAACTATTTCCAGCGGAAGTCATGGACGACCAGCCATGCAATTTGCATCGTGGCGTGTGTGAGGCCCATGGGACACTCTCACAGGTCAAAGTTGGCCATTTAAGGTTCCCTAGTGAGTCAAGTAATTCCCTGTAAATCAACCAACATGGTTTTAAATGAAGCACAGTTCAGGTTTAAAATGAAGAACAGTCCAGAGATGAAGGGAACAGAATCACTTGGGAATAAAGAAACATGTACCAAAAATTTAAGATTAAGCACGCTATTAAGGAGCACATCAAAGAAAAGAAATCACATTCCGGAAAAGAAAACTTCACAAAATAAAATGGAGTTAAAATTCACATGACCACTACAATTATGCATTGCTCTAAATTCAAAGTATTCAATACAGAGCAGAATAAGAGGTCTAATCCAACAAGATCTTCAGTATGCCTACAACATCCATTTGTTCCAGGGCAGTGACTCACGCAAGAGCCAGCTGAACCTTTTTCCGGGCACGAATCCTTTGAACAACAGTTTGCACCCTGTTTTGCTGACGATATACTGACAGACCCAACGAAACAGATGGATGTTTAGTTGTTTCATGATTGGTTTCTCCAGAGACAGAAAGCAGCGGTGACACCTCTGGCAAAAAATCAATGCCAGCCAAATGTTGAGCCCATTTGTATGGCCTTGAAGTTCTCTTTTCATCAAATGAAAGAGAATTACCAATACAGAGCTTAGCTGACTGCAAAAGTTTTAAGACATTGTATTATGATTGAAAGAGAAGATGCATAAAGTTCATTGGTGGCTTATAATCTGAAAAGCTAACCTGCTGAGGGAGCTCCAAGCCAGTGTCGTCCGGAAATAAGTTGCACAAGATGTTGTTTTCAGGAGGTTCTTCAGAACCCTCCACCCCCACACATACAACATCCAACTTTATTAAGAACTCAAACTTCAAGGTGATGAGTTTTGCAGAGTTCAAGTCTGAAGCCTCATCATCATTTATGTGGAGGGTAACTTTAAGTGGATGACTCTGATATACTCCAGACTGGTCAAGATTCTCCTTGCTTGGAACCTTCTTTGGCCTCTTTCTCCTCCTTTGGCCATCATCTTCCTCATCTGGCAAATCATCCTCTAACTTGGAGCTGTCTGAATTTGTTGATACAGCTGAACAACATAGATCAGATAAGATAGGAAAATAATGTAATGCATGCACGGACACAGGACAAAGGTGCATCTTTTCCAACATCACATTATGTGATAAATGAAGAAATAAAACACATCAAGTATGTGTTGTCTCCATATGAAAACTTGGTCAAGAAAAAAAGCCTGCGAATTATCTGCATGATTGATTACCATTGTCCTTGTTAGCCAGCTGACGAGCAAAGGCTTGTGCGTCCTTCATACTTCCTGTTATCTCCAGTTCAATACCCTCTCCAAAGGCTTCCTTCTGAGCGAGTAACTGAGAGTAGATCACATAAAGAGGAGGTGGGAGCAACTCTGCTAATTGGAGCTGTTTTAGCTTCTTGGTGTGCAGTACCCCTAACTGATTCTGCACAGGCAAGGACGCTTTTTTGAGGGCCTTGAGGTGAGATGGGAGACTTAACAAAAACTTTTTCCTGTTAGCTATTGTCTCTTGGAGAGCTTTCTTTTGTAGGTCCAATTTCTCACGGAGCCTGCATAGCTCTTTACGCTGAAACAGTAATTAAATCAGTAATTCAATGTGATGCTTCTATGGCAATCACAGCTATTAAAACAGAAACTAATAGAGAAAGTAATGGAGAGATGAAGTTGATAGAGAGAACAAACGGATTACCAACAGAGCATTGAAAAATTCAAACTCATGTTATCAAGTCAGGATATTTTAGTAGTTGTGCATTACACTTCCAAGCAAACAAAAAACAATGTTTATCGTGAATATTCTAGGTTAAGGACATAAGACCGTCGAATAATCAAATTCAATTACGCCCTTTATTTTATACCAATTACCAATTCATATCTCTACAATCTGTGTATTATTGTTTATTAATCAAACGTTCACACCCTTTGTTTTCTACCCCTTGCAAATTCAGCTATATGTGAGAAATTTTCTGATTCAATTCAAAACTAGCATTCTTGGTGTAAAAAATCATCAAAAAATCTAATCTTGAGCAATAACTGATGCCAGAAACTATCAATATCTTATTCTTCATAGTAGATCCTTAACTTAAAAAAATGGACTCACAAAAGATAATGCAAATCATGAAAATGAAAGCTGACTACTCAGAATAGAATTATTTAATTATTAAAACTTGCCTGGCTGAGCTCGTAGTTGAGCCTTTTGAGCATCAAATTATGTGCACTATCAGTTGATAATACAGGGCTTTTAATTTCTTCTGGGGCATCTCTAAAGAATTCTTCCTCAGGTACAAGTTCAATGTCAGGATATTTGGTCTTAAAATCTTTACAAGCCTTTATTGCTTTGACGTAGTGATTTTTCTCGTACATCAAGTTGTGGAGCTGCAAGGTTGTCAGGTCGACAGGCGCCTTAGCACGTTCGGAGTCTGCTTTAACCCGATCTTCTTCCAGCAAGATGGACCTATTAGCCTGTTGAAGAGCATTTGGAGCTGGTGATTGATGAAGCTAATTGATACGTTACTATTTTGAACAATGTGGTCAGAACATGTGAGCATCACGGCATCACCAAATTTGAACAACTATGAATCGAAAAAATATGTTAATCCTGCCGAACCGAAGGCACTCAATTTCTCATTTTTCAATCTGTTAATCATTATTCATAACATTCTTCAACCTGTGCTCATCTAATTCAGATCAACATTAGCTAAATAAAACAGCGCCTAAATCATGATAAACCCTAAGCGCATATATTTCAAGACCGCGGCAGCAAAATACGGATAATTTAGTAAAACAATATAGAGACAGATATTTCAGAGTAGACAGTAGCATAAAGAAATCCAGACCTGCCGGAGAGAAACAAAATTAAGGAGAATCTGAGTAACAAGTTCTCGGAGCTGGGATTTCGGCTGAGCTTCTTTTTTAATAGCCAACATTTTGGAAACGATTTCCTCCGTCGAAACTTTGCTCTGCTGCAGCATATCATAGAGCGCCGCCATGTCGACGTTGCGCTCCGGCAGTATTTCGCCGGGCTCCGCCATTGTCACTTCCATTTTTATTTCTCGCTTCGCGGTCAGCGTATAAACGATACGGCTGCGCTCAGTAATTGGAGAAAAAATAAAATAATAATTAAGAAAATCGTATTTTCGTGTGTGGTGTTAAATTATTTATTTATTTTTATTTTTTTAGGGAATTTATTTTATTTTTGAGTAAGTTGTTAAATTAATAAATTTGGAATTGGGCTTAATCTAAACTAGTATATCTCCCGTACGGTGTACGGAAATCGGTCCACATATTTTAAGTTTAAAGTTTGAAAATAGTTGAAACGTAGATTGTAATAGTATTAGTATATAATAAGAAATAATTATAACTTTGTCAAATGATAATTTACAATATATGTAATATTATATTTGTAATTTTTCAAATTTATTTATAAACACGTTCAATTTTTTTTATACATTTTTAAATTGATTCCATTAGAGATTTATGTACATTTATTGCGTATGATCGCATACCACATAGTAATGTTATTTTTTGATAAATAAAATTGAATAATTTTTTTATTTTATATATTTAACATATTGAATTATTTTATACATCCACACATAAATTTAAATAAATAGATTTCATACCACAATAATAATAATATAATAATAATAATAATATAATTTATATTATATGGCATATGTGTATAACTTATTGACATTATTTATTTTCTAATTGTTAAAATAAATAGATAGTAATTGTTACTAAATAAGATATTAATTTTTTAATTAATAGAATTTATAAAATTAATACAATTACTCTAAATTATAAAATAAATCGGTATTATGTACAAAACCTTCAAAAATAATGATGTCAATATATATACATACATATATATATATATATTAATAAATATAATTAGAGAAAATTCAATTAGCACAAATCTTTCGGGGATTTGAAAGATTGATGTCAATAATTAAACACATATTGATGTATTATTATTATTATTATTATTATTATTATTATTATTATTATTATATCTCTACCATCTTATCATTTTCTTGGGGTGTTTTATTTTTTCAATTTTTTATCCACCGTTAAAAGCTCTCATTAATTATAAGCTCATTTGCTTACACAATAAGTAGATTAAGCTACATTTTGTGGAAATTTAATAATTTCAATTGTGTAGCGTGGAGTGTTGCACAAAATATAACAGAGAATTTCATATGCACCATAAAAAGTATATTAATTAGAATTAAAAAAATTAAAAATGTAAATATTTGCCATTCAAAATGCCCATTAATTATATAATAAGTCATTTGATTACACCAAAAGTAGTATTAGAATTAAAAAAATAAAAATTTAAATATTTTCCATGTGCATATTATGTTATATTTTGGGGATAGTTTACATTTAGACATCTAAAACATTAAAGATGTGAATAATTGTTAATTATTATCTATGCATTTTTGGTGATATTTTTTTATTTAAAAAAATTCTAAAAAATTAAAAATAAGAATGTTTAAAGCATAGGTAGTACTATAATAAAAATGACATTTTTTATTCAGAAAATTTAAAAAATTAAAGATGTGAATGGTTGTTAATTGTTATTTATGAATGTTTTGGTGATATTTTTTTATTTAAAAGAACTAAAATGTTAAAAAAATTGAATGAGCTCAAATTTGCCAAAAAAAAAAAAACACACACACACATGAGTTTTAAGCGTGTTTAGTTGAGCTGTTGAGGATCCGAACCCTCACGCTTGAGGAGCCAATAAAGCCCATTAACCATTTTCTCTATTGACTTTTCAACACCACTTTTCGGCAAACAATTATTTTTTAACACAGATTTGACCGATTTATTTTTATGACAATTTTACCCCTGCGATTTGATTTTGCTTTAATATATATATAGATAGATATATATACAGATTCTGAATTTTGGAGCTTGTGTATCCCAAATTTCTTCCAAGAAAAATATAATTTAGTCTTCACTCAAAATATATTTAATATTTCCTCAATATATATAGTCTTAAAATTTAGTTTTATGTTTCCTGAGAAAAATAAAAAATAGAAGTTATTTTTTTGTGATCTATTTTTTATCCGGCTATATGATAATTTTTTTTTTAAATTAGACTTTCATACTATTAAATTATTATTAGTAGTAGTACTAGTAGTATATTACTATTACTAATATAATGTAAGTGCTTCAAAAACATATTGCGGCTTTTATTTAGTGACTTGCAGTAATAATGAATATTTAAAACAACTCATAATATAACTATGTTGCTCACACTTTAGCATGTGTTTGGTGCAGGGTGTGAACAATTATGTACGTAGAACACAAATTATCCTCACTGATTGAGGGAGCTTGTTGCTTAATAAAATTATATCATTTTCAAAAAAAAAAAAAAAAAAAAAAAAGAAGAAAAAACAACTCATAATAAATGGAAATAAAATTTACTTTTGGTTTGAAATAAGTTTATACAACAAAATCCAATTTTGGTTGACGACTTACACAAAGCTAACCATATAAATTGCACGACTAATAATAGAGGAATGTTATTTTATATTTATTTTTTTTGTATATTACATTTTACTTATTTATTTATTTTTAATTTAATTTCGCTTTTCTAACTTTCAACTTTTCATCATAGTTCAAATTTACAGATTTTGCTTTTGCAAAATATTTCGCCGCCCCACATAAATAATCACTTACATTATTTTTGTCTATTCCTAAATAATCCCTAAAATAACAAATGTATTAAACTTATTCCGAATATACCCCTGCTCAGCTATCATTAAAATTAACAACTTTTTAACGTGATTATACCAAACTGGCAAACTCCAACATGTTTTCTGAGTGAGAAATTAAATCAAAATAATGTCATTATTTTTCGGTCAAATATACATTTATTGTGTCTTTGACTTAAATATGTTCTGTAAAAATATTATAAACTTTAAAATATATTATACGATTCAATTTTTGATGTCGAATTGCTGATATATAAAAGCACGCCGGAATTTATCGTGTAAAATCATGACGACGTTATATTTAATCTCTCCACGTAACTTTGGATCCAGGAGTGCTTTGTCAGCACTTCAACACCAAAAATTGAATTCGATGACATTTGTACAAAAATATAATAATTTAGATATTTTTTGACTTTTTTAAGTTCGTGATAATTGTGCTACACTAACTAAAATTCAAAGCATAAGTACACATATTGGCCTTATTTCTTTTTATGAGCTTGATGACTAATCTTTAATTTAACATGCAAAATACGCAAGTCTTGTTAGTTTTTCTAACACATATAACTCCACTTTTTTTCCCTTATGAATGTATAGGCAACGACGGATCCAAGGGGGTTTGGGTGCCATAGCGCTCGAACCAATATTATTTTTATATGTTTGTTTATCGTTGGCCGGTTTCGGCACCTGACTAATGTTGTAGAATATTTTGTCTTATAAACAGGATAGTGAGTTCTCCAAACATTTTTGTCTAGATCCATCATTGTATACTGGATGATGTGTCATATATTGGTGGTATAATGAAAATATGATCAGTATATATGTATGCTTAATAGACTATCTAGCAACTTGAATTAACCATTTTAGTAATGCGAGTACGAATGCAAAGTAATTGCTAGCGGGATTCATTGTGCTTTTGTTTTGTTATTGGGTCCCACCCATGTGGGCCTAAGGCATTACAAAATGGTGTCAGAGTTGATCCCGAGAGCACTCAATCGGGCACTTGAGCTAGTCCAAAGTTGCACGGGTGAATATACCAATCTTGCTTGAAGGGTGAATACCAATCTTGCTTGCACAATAAGAAGAGGGTGAATATATCAATCTTGCTTGCACAAAAGAAATAGTTAGCGAGGGGTTAACCATTTTAGGTGGATGTCAAACAATTGTTAGCGATCGGGTACTGGAGCCGGTCCCAAGTTGCATGGTGAATGTACCAATCTTGTTTGCACAATAGAAAGAGGAAGATAGGTTAACCATTTTGGACACATGACAAGTAGTTGCTAACGATCGTACACTAGAGCCAGTCCAAAGTTGCATGGGGTGAATATACCAATCTTGCTTGCACAATAAAAAAGAAGGGTTAACTATTTTGACAACACGAAGACGGATGTCATGTAGTTACTAGCAATGCCCGTTCTGCCGTCATTTTATTACCGGGCCTCATCCCTTGGGCCTGGGGCATTACAAATGCTCAAATGGTAGAGAGGATAAGAAGAATGTACATATTGAAGCCATTCAAATTATCGCAAAATGCTTGTTGGGTGGCATAGTTAGTGTGTGAGTGAGTTCGTAATTAAAAGTGATGACTTTCAATAAACTAAAACGACATTTTAGGTCAAACTCTGTAGAATAAGGTTTGCCTAAAGTTATTTGAATTGGAAACTTGCTCGAATTCGATTCTTTTTATTTTTCATATATTTACGAAGTTGTTCCGCTTGATTGATATTATCCCTATATCTTTACTCCCAGTAAATGAATTAATTTCTCTTTCTTTTTATAATTTATGAATTATTGAATGAAAACAAATTAAATTACTCCCGTTCATATATAAATATTGAATTTATTATTTCTCTCCTATATAAACCATAACGTTGTATGAACTAGATTTAATGACCAAGTATTTAAAAAAAAGATCTATAACATGATAACATGTTGGAACAAGGGATGAACAAAGGTGGGGCAAAACTTCCAAGAACAGGCATGTTTTGTACGGCAGATCGGGTGGAATAGTTAATCAAAATGTTGGTAACAACTAACATGTAACTCAAATCATTAAATTTATTTTTAAGCGAAGAATGTTTTTGTAATAATTGCAACTAGCCAGTATAGTATACAATATATATATTAGTAAAGTTTCGGACATCAAAATTGTTTGTTCTAATAAACAACATTATGAAACATAATGATTATTACAACGAGTAAACCAGACTTAATTGTTCTTTTTGGGGGGGACTCAATTTGCAAATACAGTTAATTATGTTCATGGATCGAGCGTGCCTGCGGCGTGTGTGACACCCAATCATGTCCTAATTTCTAATGTGCATGCGCTTATGTGTCACTCTTCTATTATTATTCACACACACACACATATATATATATACTGTTTTTAAAATTATTCATTTGATGCCATCAATTATTTATATTTTCTTTTTGGTAATTAAAGCTGCTTTCTATATACTCCCTCGATTCGGATTTGAAAATTTAAATCTGATATATGACTTTTGAAGGAAGTGTGAATGTAATTGGTTGGTGTTGTATGTATCAAATTAAGACAATTTAGTTAGTGTCAAATTAAGTAACCCATGTGTCCCGGTGGGGATGTCCTGGTGGTGGAGTGAGGTTGCTTGGAGACCAAATGTCACGGGTTCGAATCTCCTCAAGACCACAAGTCGGGTGTGTGAGTAAAAAAAAAAAAAAGTAACCGATACATCCTTCAATTTATTACTACATAATTTATGTTTATTTAATTATTATTTATTCATGTTTTATTTTTTTTAGTTTATATAGTTTACATTGTTGGGATTTTTTTTCTTATTTAGATTGTTAGTTTATAAATTGTTGTTAGGTCTTACATAATTTTGTATCCAAGTAATAATATTGTTCTTTTTATTGGTGTTCATGTTCGAAAGTGAACTAGGATTTGACAAACCATGAAAGAATATTTTGCGTGTCTTTTCTCATTCATGAAAACAATATTATATACACATCACAAGAGAGTAATTAGGCTATAATTAGTGAAACCAAATATACATGACCTAACATATATAACACATACAAAATAATACATAATATATACAAATATATTATGGTATAACAACTTGCTCGAAAGACGAAATCGCCATCTGATTACGATCACAAATCACGATTATATCAATAATCATAACTTCGCACCATAAATAAGAAGAGATTATTGTGTATCAAATGAGATTTTCGGAGCTTCGACAAATTAACATTATAAAAAGGGAATTGAAGTATTTCCTCATAAATCACAAGAAGATTTATACTTAATACCTTCTCATATATTTCTCAAAAAAAAAAAAAAAAAAAAAAAAAACTTTATCGTATCGCAATGTTCCTTATGATGGCATTTTCGTGTTGATAGATTTTGTGTGGTCATGATTTGAACTTCCACATGGATAAAGATAAATATCATCAATAGTTGGAAAAAAAGTTTAGCATTGATTAATAAATACTTGTGTGTATAATATAGAAGCATGCTTGAGGGAAGTACGATATTAACTCTTTTTTTTTTCTTTTTTCTTTTTTTGGGTGGGGCAAGCGATTATTAAATATTTGTATGAGTTGACAATTTTTAAAAAATATATATTGAGTATGAATTAGTGTATTCAATTCGGATCAATCATTCTTTGTGTTACATTCCATGTTACATTTTCAATTTACGAGTTTTTTTTGTATTTTTTTTTACTTTAATTTTATTTTTTTGTGATTTGGTTTAATTTTATGATTGTTTTTAGGGTTTACCCCACCCAATTAGGGTTTATAATTTTTTTATATTTAATTATTAATTTTCAATTAATAATTTATTATTAAAGTTGATTTTTTCAAAATTATGTTTTAAAATTTTTAACTATGGTTATTTATGTCATAATTAATTTTTATTTTATAATAAATATTATTAAAATCATAAATTTGATAATATAATACGGAGTGTAACACAAAAATGTGTAACATGAAATTTCAACCCAATTACACTTCATTCATAACTGGGTTGAAATTTTCTGTTATACTTTTTTGTGTTTAACTCTGTGTTTCATTATTAAATTTATGATTTTAATAATATTTATCATAAAATAAAAATTAATTATAGCATAAATAATCATAGTCAATATTTGTAAAAAAAAAAAGAATTAAAAAATTATAAAATATAATTTTCAAAAAATAAACCATAATAATGAATTATCAATTAGAAATAAAAAAATTAAATCTTAAAAAATGATTATAAACCCTAATTGGGTAAAAATAATTATAAAAATCTTAAAAAATGATTATAAATCCTAATTGGGTGAAACACAATTATAAAATTAAACTAAGTCACAAAAAATAAAATTGAAGAAAAAAATACAAGAAAAATCTGTAATTTAATTTAAAAGTGTAACAATGAGTATAACACATAGAGTGTAATAAGAAATTCAATGTGTTCCATATCAGTGTTACTAGTGTTACTAGAGAGGTGATTGAAATTTATTAAAGGAAGACCGCAAAAAGTGAACTTGATTCTGTTCTTTAATAAAAGATAATGACTATATTAAAAAAAGTAAATGTATCCTAATTATTGTAACGGCTATATTTTGTATTTTGGCGACAACAATATTTTAAAAAACAAAGTAGGAATAACAAGGCATAATTTTAATAGTTTGTATTGAATCCAAATGATTATATGAATTGCAAATCGTAAAGTGCTCCATGCAAAAAAAAAAAAAAAAAAAAAAGAGCAAAGGGACACAAAGGAGAAATTTTATGCTGTCTGCATAGGTACTTTTTTTTAGGGCAGCCCACATAGGTTCCTTAACATTAGTATTGTCACACATCATACAAATATATATATAATATCATAAAGAAAATTATATTTGCACTACACTTTTCTTTTATCATACAAATAGTAAAATTAGTAGTGTAAATAATCTCTCTCTATCATAAATTAGGCATACATCTACAAATACGATAGATTCAATGCAATTTACCTTTAAATATCACTTTACATACATATATTTTTTATAATTTACATATAAAATTATATGCAAACAATAGAAAATATGTGTATGTAAGTGATGCTTGAATTATAGAAATGTAAAAATGACATTGTATGTTTATACATTTGTTAAGTATATCGTAAACAAAATGTAGGCTTATAGACCTAAATATTAGGATGCATATATAAACTTACTTATAATTTATTCGTAATTTTAATACGAAACCCGATAGCATAGAATTTACCCGATCCCCAGTAAGGGCTGCACGGACACAGTTGCAGACAAGATAGTGAATACAAATTGCGAAAGAAAATCTTGCAAACTTTTTAAGGAGTTGACAGACAAGAAGAGAGAGTGATTGATGCGTCCCCCACTATTAAACAGCAAAATCAGAGATGCTGTTAATTTATAGGACTACCTCCATTCATTTATTTACTCTACTTAACTCTCAACTCACAGAGTGTGTCCCTCAATTTTCAATCACTTCAATTCCCCACCGCCATCACACACACAATCATACCTGCAGAGAAACAAGAGAGAGAGACAAGAGAGAGATAGGGACATTGTTGTGCATTCCCCATCACTCTTGTAGCTCTGTAATCAACACTGTTTTCTCGGAAAGAAAAACTTAAAGCTCACGCCACATATTTTTTGCCTCTAAAAAAACTCTACCGCCTGCGTGCTATTCTATCTTTCCACTCGAGATCATTGTATCTATCGAAACCCCTACTATATACCAACTCTCTCTTTCTAACAAATTCATTAAATCGGCTGCTTTCGATTCCCACTTCACATTCTCCTACATTAACTCCTCAAAATCCAATCTTTTTTTTTCAGTTGCAGAGGCGGCAGCCATGAGAGAGAGGGGCAAAGCTGTCGAAGCTTTCAGCAATGAGTTTTCCGAATTCAACTACTCGGCTGCATCAGAACTGCCGTGTAGAAAACACCCAAACTCAACGTCGGTCGGAATCTGCGCTCACTGTCTGAAAGAGAGGCTGGTGAAGCTGGTCTGCTCGGAATGCGGCGAGCAGCGCCTCTCTTCCTGTTCTTGCTCCGACGTCTCCTCCTCGTACCGGAATTCGTGCAGTACGATGGAGGTCGGGAGTGTGGGGAGGGTCTCATTTCTGATAGAGAACGAGAAGAGCGACCAAATTCCGAAGGCTAAAAGAGGTGAAGAGAGATCGGAGCAAGTCATATTTCTGCGGCGGAGCAGCAGCAGCTGCGTCGAGGTGAAGAAAACCAACGGCTTTTGGCGGATCAAGAGGCTGTTCAGGAAGAAGCGAAGCAGAGGGTGTGAGAAAAACGGCGAATTTTGCGACGACAAGAGTGAGATTTGGGTTTCCGACGTCATGGGGGTTTCGCGGTCGCGATCGCTCTGCAGCTTCAGAGGAGGCGGCGGCGGCGGCCACAACGATCTCGATGAAGGGAGCGACTGCCGGCTGTCTAGCGCCAAGATTTCCGATGTGACGAGCGGGATCTTTCTCGATTCCGACAGGCAGTTCGGATTCTTCAATGATTCGGAGCCGCGGAGGAGCGGGTTTCGAGGGATGTTCGATGCTGAAAATGGCGCCAACAGGAGAATTGGCGGGATTGAGTTCGATCGGGCGTACAGTGTTCCGAACCGGAGCGTTTTTCCGGCGAAGGAGAGCGATTTCAATGCTATGGATGAGTCCGCTTTCATCGACTTGAAGCTCGACTTGTCGGCGGAATCGAAGGAGGCCTTCTGCGGCGGTAGGATCAGCGGCGCCTCCGATCACGGCGGCTGCAGGAATGAGGGGTTTGAGAATGTGGGGGGCAGTTTTGCAAATTTGAAAAGTGATGGGGGGTCTTGCAGGATTACGGTGAATGAGAGGGGGTTGAAACGAGGGGGGAAGAGCCATAAGGTTTGGAAATGGATATTTAAGTATCATCCTGCAAATAAGAAGGAAGAAGATGATGTTGTGAAATCTTGAAATTTATGATTTAATTAGTTTCAAGAATTGTCTTAGTTTCATTTTGTGTCTCGTACACTTGGTTTGTATTGGTAAAATGCGTAATTTTGTTAATATCATCTAGTTTAAGCATCCGAGTAATTAAGCTTTCAAGAATTAATATAAACATGATATTTAATTGATAATTGGTATAATTAAGGGCAATCGGCAAATTGAGAGAGGAAGTTAAGACATCAAACATTTAGATGACGCTGATTGGTTGAAAGACAATAAGAAACAAGGTTTGCTTGGTTGTCCAATAGAACAAATACAACTGCAGTAAGTTGGCTTCATTGCCCCTCCGTTTATACTAATATATTCTTTCTTTTTATTTTACATAAAATTTTATTCACTGATATTTTACTAAAAAGTTGATTTTTTTTTTCTTCCTATATTTGTAGGTTAAATTTGAGAGGGAGTGTCAAAATATATAAAACAACATTTTGACACAAAAGAAGAAAACTAAAACAATAAATAAAACAAGAGGGAGAGAGTATTTTTTTACTTTTTTAACGATCAACAGCTAAGAATAGCCAGTAATTAATGTAATAAAACGGATTATTTGGTTTCAAACACATTTCATCCAGCAATTATTGGGAATTTTTTAGAATATAACCAAGGAAAATAAATTGAGAAAAAATATGTCCGAGTCAACACACTTATTATTTTTTTTAGTGTAAATTACATTTTGATAACTATATCTTGTACATCTTTTCAAAAAGAACTCACTTTTTTAAAATTAACAAAATAGTACTAATTTTTTAAAAATTTTAATTTATTGATTGGAGGATTTGTTTTTATGCTGCTAGAGAAATAGAAGTATTAAAAGTACAATCAATCATATATGATTTTCGAGTTAAAAAATTAATCAAATGTTAGATTTACAAATTTTTTGAAAAGCATGATACTATCTCACAACAAATATTCAGGCTTTTATTTATTTTTTCTATTTTAAATAAATTATAAGAGAGATAAATTAGAAAAAAGAAAAAAAAAAAGGGAAAGAGCGTTACGAAATTTGACCAGAGAAAAGCAGTGTTGCCAAAACCCTAGAGCCTATAAAAGACCCCCAATTACAAAACCCAGTGACTGAAACTCCCTCCATTTTGCCGCGTTTATCGCCACCAAAACACGCACAACTGGGTGTAAGCTATACGCACATATAGATACATTTTCGCTCTAGATATACTCTGTATGCTAATGGATCAAGATCAGCAATGGCTAATCAATTGTCTGAACGCCTCTCTCGATCCCAACCATCAAGTTCGAAATTTCGCGGAGACTTCACTCCAGCAAGCATCGATTCAGCCTGGTGATTGAGACAATTGTTTTTCATAATCGAGCTTTTGTGTTCTTGTTACTTGTCTTGGGTGGAATTTTATTTTTATTTCGCATGATTTTAGTTTTGATTTTCATTTTGGTTTTGAGGAATTGCATTTTTTAGTATATGATTTTGTCGTAGGGCAATGCTGAAGTCCGATACATAATGTACGTATTTTTTATTGCTTTTTGGTGGATGTGGTTCAGTATTGTTTTTTTGGTTATGGTGTTGATTTTTAGTGTAACTTTCCCACCCTGTAAACAAGATACGAACTTTACTGATAAACTAATCCGCCATTGAATTATTAGTCTTTGGATAAATTCATGATGTTTAGGGACGTAAGAAGCTATATCTTTTTTATGTATAATTGGGCCAACGATTGCACATCCTCGGTGAACTGGCCTAGTTTTGCCATCTCATTGAAGCAATTTTTGTGTTTTCTTGTTTTTGGTTGTGTTAATTGTTATCCTACAGTACAATATGAGTGGTGGAATTGATTCTGTGTGTTCTTTTAAATTAGGTTATGGTGTTGCTTTAGCTCGAGTTGCTGCAAACCGGGAACTTCCCTTTGGACTGAGGCAGATATCCTTCATGTTAAAATATATTTTGATAGAATTTCCTTATTTTCTATTCCATAAGTGGATACTCTTGTAGTCTTGTGTGTTTCGTTTTGCTCCACTTCCTTTTATTATACACCTTGTGGGATTAACATGCATTTACCTAGCAGCAGTATTGCTGAAGCAATATATTAAGAAACACTGGAATGAGGATGAGGAAGGCTTCGAACATCCTGTTGTTGCAAGCAATGAGAAGGTACAAACCCCAAATTTAATTTTTGAATTCATTTAAGCTATTGTAGATTTGATGGTATGTTACCAGTTACCACATTGGACTGAAGGTTGGCACTTCAAGTTCTACATTCAAAAGTGCCACCTTGGCTCAAGAGGAAGTCCTTTTTGTTTTTGTTGTTGCTCCCTCTAAAATATTTTGGGCCACCATCGTATTCTATCATTCTATATAGCTTAGAACTTTGGATGTTAAGTTTTCTGCTGAACTAGTGATGCATTAAAAAACACATACTCATGTTTCCTCAGCTGAGATTGGGTACTGATAGCTGTGTTACACGTGTAGCATAAAGTTTCATAGTATTGATTGCATGATGGACACCCTAATTCTGCTATTTTATCAGGCATCTATACGAGGACTACTTCTAGCATCACTAGATGATCCAAATAAGAAGATCTGTACTGCAGTAAGTGTGGCTGTATCAATAATTGCACAGTATGATTGGCCTGAAGACTGGCTTGAACTAGTGCCCTTCCTTTTAAGTTTGATCAATGACCAGACCAAACTTAATGCTGGTGAGTCCTTTCTATTCTATCCTTATAATGTCTATGGCACTCCTTGAGAGGGAATGGGTTTAATTGTGCCTTTTGCAGTGCATGGGGCTTTAAGATGCTTGGCTCTTCTTACATCAGACATGGATGATAAGATGGTTCCCAAAATTGTCCCAGTTTTGTTCCCATGCTTGCACACCATTGTATCATCTCCTCAGGTTGATCTCTCTCTTTATCTAGTATGCTAGATTCACTTTACGAATTTTCTATTGCGCAACTATAGAAAAACACAAGATAGTTTGAATCTTTAGAAAAGAGGTAGATGTTTGGTATGATAGTAGAAATTGATCTTTACTTGCCTAAAATGTATAGATGACATGTGTTTTGATCATTGTAATTTATTTATTTTGCTTATTTCAGCTTCTACTGAACTTCCGCTAAAAAACTTTAACTTGCTTTGATGATAGGGGTGTTCAAGTGACAATTTTGTCCATTTCCAAGTAGAGCTGGCCTCCTATCTGACATACTTATGAGCTTTTTGAGAATTTTAGTTAAGATATATATAGAGTAATGAATGGATTTCACTCTAGCTATTAAGTGTAGTTCGCTGTATTTCTTTACTACATTCTGGTAGCTTGACTGGATAACCTTAAATTTTTTGATACACATGTTAATTTTGGACCGTTTTTCATCTCCATGTGGATTTATATTTGCAGGTTTATGACAACTTTCTGAGGTCTAAAGCTATTACAATAGCTTATAATTGTATCTCTATCGTGGGGGTTATGAGTGGCGTCTATAAGGTATTCAACTATAGCTTTTTAATGACAGGATGATTAAATACACGTAATTACTAGTCATTGGACTAACCATTTTTGTGAGACTTCTGGTAATTAGACAGAAACTAGTGCCTTGATGTTACCCATGCTCCAACCCTGGATGGAGCAATTCTCATCAATCTTGAAACTCCCAGTTCCATCTGAGGATCCTGATGATTGGAGCATCCGAATGGAGGTAGCTCTTATTTTGTTTTGTGTTTCTTGAGCCATCTGTATTCCTAATAGTTGACTTCTAAGTTCAAAAACATCTTGATACCTTCTATCAGGTGTTAAAGTGCTTGAATCAGTTTATTCAAAACTTTCCGTCCATAGTGGAAAATCATTTCGTAGGTATATTGATCAAATTCGCTCTTAAAACTTCTCTGTCACTGGTTATGCTGATATATTGGTATATGCTTGCCTTAATTCATCATAATTTCTGGCTTTATGATGATGTTTCAGTAATTGTGGGGCCATTGTGGCACACATTTGTGTCATCCTTGAAAGTGTATGAGCGATCATCTATTGAAGGTGTTGAAGATTCCTATGATGGAAGATACGATTCTGATGGTGCTGAAAAAAGCCTCGAGTCTTTTGTTATCCAGGTTAGTACATTTGTTAGTGTTCTAGTGAAGTTTCAGCATGGACAAGTAGGAGGAAAGAGAAACAACCAATCACTAAATTTTTTCATATTGAGGATAATTGTTACAATTAATTGCTGTATTGCTAGTGTGTTTAAGATCTAAATGTGTTATTTACCTTGTCTCTCTTGTTGTGGGTGAAATATGTCTATTATTTAATTATCACATGTTTCACTGGTCTTTGGTCCTGCAGCTATTTGAATTCTTATTAACTGTTGTTGGAAGCCCAAAATTTGTGAAGGTATGCTTCAAACCATCTTTTATTTTTATTTTTATTTATTTTTTGTTTTTATTTTTGTTTTTGTTTTTGTTTTTGTTTTTGTTTTTGTTTTGTCTTGCTGTCCATTCATTATCCAATTGTGATGATGTTATTTTTTTTCTTCTGATGCAGGTTATCATGAACAATGTGAAAGAGTTGGTATACTATACCATTGGTTTCCTTCAAATGACGGAACAACAGGTTCTCTCTATCTAGTCGATTCAAGAGTTCCACTTTTTTCTTATGTTATTTTATTTATTTTTTAGAAAGATTTATATCATCGGACCCTTGACATGGTAACTACCACTGACTTTTCCTGAGCATTGCACTAATTTTGCACTTGCCATTTTCATTGTCTCTTGAAATTATTATACTCTAAATAACGCTTTACAGTATATAGTAAAACAGCCATTTGAAATTAAAACATTGGCAGAATAGAAATGGAGTAATCAGCTTATGAGTTTTTGAGATATATTTGGCTTTTACCTGTCTTGTTTTATTCAACAGTTTGCTATAGTTATCTCCCCTGTTGTAATCCTAGGGATAAAAAGTTATCAGGAATATGAATTAATCATTACTTGCTATACATAGTTGTTCTGTTGTTGTGGGAGATAAAGTAATGTAGCTGAACTTCAGCCAAAACATTAAAGCAAGTCGTGATATAGTAGTGTAGCTGGGTTTCAGTCTAAGTGACTGATGCAAATAATTGAGCGACCTAACTGAATATTTTTTCTATTCTCTTTTAGCAGAGTTATACTTTTGTTTTATAATTGTACAACATATGTTTAGAGACAAATATTCTACTGATAATTTGAGTTTTCAGAATATTCTTTTGGAACAGTGTGGGCAATATGTGATAGAGATAAGATTCCACTTGATTTTTAAGTTAATTTGACTTGAGAATTGGGATGTGCAATTTGTTTTCACTTGGTTTTCTAGGTAAATAAATTTGCATGAGCTAATGTTTCTATTTTTTACTGTAGAAGAAACTAATTTTTGATTGGTTTGTCATTGAGAAATTTATTAAGTAATTTTCTTCTCTTTTCTATTTTACTTCTCATAATCTTTTCCATGCGCGACTTTGATACAGGTTCATACCTGGTCGCTGGATGCTAACCAGTATGTTGCTGATGAGGATGACAATACTTACAATTGCCGAGTATCAGGTAAACTGTTTCTGCAACTCTGGAGGTTGTCAGTTCATTGCTTTTTCCGTAGCTCACAGCCTTTTCTCATACTGATTGCCCTTCTACTGATTTTGTTATTTAAAAGACTTCTCTTTCTTACATGATCTCATAATTGCATGAACTTATTTTAGAGTAGCAAAGGCTGAGGTCTGCTGTGGCTGAAGTGTATTGATTATGTGCTGCATTCTGCATGTTACCCTGTGCTTTGACATCTGTAGTTGCTTAAACATATTTTCCCTGATAAATATTTTCTTACAGGTGCACTGTTACTAGAAGAGATAATAACTTCTTGCGGGATGGATGGAGTAGATGCTGTAATTGACTCCATAAGAAACCGAATAAGCGAGTCCCAACATCAGAAAGAGAATGGGATTTCTGGCTGGTGGAGAGTAAGTTGAACAGTTTCAATAATTGAACCATTAATGCCATTCTATGAATAGTAGAAGCATCATAAATGCTGAATAAGCTTGAAGCATTACAATTTACAACCAGATCCCCCCCCCCCCCCCCCAAAAAAAAATATATAAAATAAAAATAAAGAGAAAAAATTTCTATATTGAGACCATACATTTTTTACTTGCTCAGGGAATATGACTTTCCAAATGGATATGCATGATTACTTGTAATCGGTTCTCTTTAGCTCTCACTACTAAAAAGGTAGCTTTGTTCTTATTCCAGCAATTGCACCATGAAGTCTCTTCTCATAAGAATGTTAGGCATTATTAACTAAGATGGGAGCTATATATATTGGAACTTAAATAACGCATTGTATTACCATGTGTAAAGTAACTTGTGACTTGTTTTTTGCTTGTGGTCTTCTTATAACCCCTTATTACATGATGACAGTTAAGAGAAGCTACCCTGTTTGCTTTGGCTTCAGTGTCCGAGCAGCTGCTTCAAGTGGAGGTCTGTCATCATTTATATTTTTATAACAAAAGCATGAATATTATTTCATGGTATCTATTGTATGCAGACTCTCTATAATGATATTTGAGGTGTATGTTAGGTTTCTGCACCCACAGTAGGAAGTATGCTAGAGCAAATTTTAACTGATGACATGGCAACAGGTGAGACAATTTCTATTAAAAGCTTACGCCATATTAATTCTAGCCTTCAAATTTTGGGTTTCTGTTGTGGGACCATCTATGCTTTTACTTGCTACTGAAATCTTCTTGCTTATTTTTGCAGGCGTGCATGATTACCCCTTTCTTCATGCCCGATTATTCTCATCTGTTGCAAAGTTATCATCTGTGGTATTACTTAGCAACTTTCTCTTTTGTCCTTCATCCTCCAATGAGCACTTTCATGTTCTCTATAAAGATGTTATTTGGTTTCATTATTTGTGCAGATGAACGACCAAGTAATAGAGCATTTCTTATATGCTGCTATTAAGACAGTTGGCATGGATGTGTAAGAACTTGACTTGGGATATTTCATTTCATAAATTTCAATAGTTTGTTACTCCTATTCCTTTGTACAGGCCCCCACCTGTGAAAGTTGGTGCATGTCGAGCTCTATCCCAACTTCTTCCTGATGCTACCAGAGGAATTATCCAAAATCATGCGTTGGATTTATTCTCTTCACTTGTAGATCTTCTTAAAAATGTGAGAGGACACCTAACATTTTCAGCTCGAAGGTTTTATTATTGTTCGTAGTTTTTTTATATTTCTATCCTGCTTTGTAGGCATCTGAAGAGACTATGCACCTAGTACTTGAAACTTTACAAGCAACTATTAAGGCTGGTCAGTTAATTGGAATAATATTTAACTTCATATTGATGTTGAGCTACTTTTCACTTGGATGCCTATGGTTTTCTAACCTCATTCTCCTTCATTATGAACTGAGGTCTGGTCTTGTCTTGTAGGTCATGAAATTTCAGCCTCAATAGAGCCAGTTATCTCTCCTATTATCCTTAACATGTGGGCTTCTCATGTTTCTGACCCTTTCATCAGTATTGATGCTCTAGAGGTTTTGGAGGTAAATATGTTATTTACCTCTTTGTCCTTCTCTGTTTGTGGTATTAGTAGAGTCCAATATGTTAGGCATAATAAGCCAAACATTTTGTGAGTTGAAACTGTATTTTGTTAACTTAATACTGCAGGAGTTTTCCACATGCTGAGACTTGCATAATAATATAAGCTTATTTTAGCGGTTCTTTCCCCTTGCAACACCTTTTTAAAGTCCTGCAAAATTTTGCTTGAATTGGATACATGGTGCCTTAATTTCTTTTTTTTGGATTTGTTAGGCAAGCACACGTTTTGCTAGGACTTTAAATGAACCAAACTGTTCACTAGCTACTCGGGTATTGGTTAAAAAAAGCTCGATCAAAATTTGATCGTTTATTAAATGAGCTGGATTCGAGCTTTTTTTCGAGCTCGACAAATTTTCGAGCGGAACTCGATCTTAGGGGTGTTGGGCTTGCGAAGCTCGCGAGTAGTTTGAGTTTGAGCATAAATAAGCCTACTCGCGAGGAGTTCGCGAGCTTTTTATTATTGAGCATAAGTTATTGCTATACGTTTGCTGTGTGCTGTATCTCAGATCATGCGTTTGTGGAGAGTTTGAGTATGCATGTCTGACTGCTTTTGACTAAACTTCCGTGACTATGCTAAAATGCTTTCCCGAAGGCCTGAAAAGGTGTTTTTGGATATTCTCTGTTTATTTTATTTTATCTTTTCCAGTAGAGGATTGGCTACTGAGTTTCTCTGTTATTTCACGGTAGTGGTTGGCTATTTGGATAGGGTGATGTTTGGCCGATGCAACTCTATTTGGATTATGATGCTGTTATTATGCATTCTAAAAAATACTAGCTATGAATACTTGTTCTTCTCATGATTAACAAATTCAAAATTATGTGAAATGAAAAGGTCCAAGCTCAATGTTTTTGACTAATGGATTGTTTACCACTTCCTCTTTTCCGTTTTTTCAGGCAATAAAAAACTCTCCTGGATGTATTCATCCTCTGGTATCTCGAGTTTTACCATATATTGGGCCAATCCTCAGTAATGTATGCATCCTATATTCATTGCTAACAGAAGGGAAATATATAGCAGCTCCGTTTGCCTTAATTTTCTTATTATATTGTTTACATTTCTCAGCCACAACAACAACCTGAAGGCTTAGTTGCTGGTTCTTTGGATCTTGTTACAATGTTAGTGAAGGTAACTGCCCTGTTTTTGGAGTGCATTTATATTTGAATATGCGACTGCATGTGATTGGAAATGTTGTTCTGATATTAATTATTCATTTTGCAGAATTCTCCTAGTGATGTGGTAAAAGCTGCATATCAAGTTTCCTTTGAATCTGTTGTTAGACTAGTCCTACAGAGTAATGACCATGGCGAGATGCAGGTTTCCAGTGCTTTCTCTTAGTTAAAGTTCCTATAAATGATCATGTTATCTGTACTCTTGAGAGGTTGCATTTGCTGGTAAAACGTAAAATAATAGCAATAATTTTTTACATATATCAGAATGCAACCCAATGCTTGGCTGCTCTTGTTGCTGGTGGGAAACAAGATATGCTTGCTTGGTGTGGAGATCCTGGATTTACAATGAGAAGTTTACTTGATGTAGCCTCAAGGTGATGCACTCATCTAGCTTTTAGTGATTATTATGCTTTTGTCTGGGTCATATGACTCATATCTTGTAATACCAGTTGAAATTATCTTTATCAACGGCACAAAGGTTTTCTTCATTCTGCCATTGCCTTAGTAGAAGATAGCTAGGCAATTAAGAAACTCGAACAGTGTGCCAGCATATCCCTTAATATTTCTGTCTCTCTCATGCCCTCACATAAGATAATCAGAGAAGCCTCAGTAGGTGGTTCTCAAGAAATTGTTTCCGATACTTTGTAGAAGCCTTATTCCAGTATGTTATGGAGACCCCTTATAATGCATCCTTTTAGAGAAATTAGATTTGCTTCCATTTTGGGCGGATGTAGATTGTTGATACTTTATGTATATTCCACTGTTATGTTTATATTATTTTGAGCTGTGCATTATGGTAAAAAGATTAATCCAACCCCAGCATGATGGTCATTTTCATTCAGGCTTCTGGACCCCGATTTGGAAAGCTCTGGATCACTTTTTGTTGGTAGCTATATTTTACAACTCATTTTGCATCTGCCTACACAAATGGCTCAACATATCAGAGATCTCGTGACCGCACTTATCAGACGCATGCAATCTTCTCAAATTGCAGGATTGAAAAGTTCATTGCTCCTAATATTTGCTAGATTGGTTAGCTTCAAATTATATTTTCAAAGATTTCTCCGAGAATGATCTGTCGAGCTTAAATGTGTGCCATTTACTTTATCGCTTTTGATAATTATTTTATATAGAAAAACTTGATTTTGCACTTTTCAAGTATTAACCTTATGTAGAGCTTACTTTTATCAAGAACAATTGAATCAAATTGAAGATTGCATCTAGAAACATGAAAATTAAATTATAAGATTTGCTTCTGTTATGCTTATCTCAACTGTAGATATAGTTATGTGGAAAAGTTCCTATTTGAGCCATTCAATTGCTGAAGCTCACAACCATGATAAGTGATGAATTCATATTTATGTGCTATCAATGTGTGCTATTAAATGAGAGAATAACAAACTGCAAATGTCTTTTCTTAATAAACTTTGAAAAGCATTATACAGTGTGCTTAGTTGTTAGTTGTTACCTTCTAATTGCAACAGTGGCTGATTATGTCGAGTGGTTTGATAAAACTCTTAGCAGTTAATAATTCTCTGATGCAGGTCCACATGAGTGTACCTCATGTAGAACAATTTATTGATTTGCTGATTTCAATCCCAGCTGAAGGTCATCGAAATTCCTTTGCTTGTCTTATGTGTGAATGGACCAAACACCAAGGTAAGTAGCGTTAGGGTTAATTCTGACAGCTGATTATTTATCTGTGTATAATGTACTTCAGGAAAATGAATTTAATGAACTTTCAGAAAGAAAATTTTACAATCAAGTTATTTAATGTGCCTTAGTGTTAAAGGATTTTGTTATGCGTGTTCTCGATTGAACTTTAGAAATCATTCGGCCCTTCTGTCTCGAATGTTAGCACCCACTGATTCTGGTAAAACTCACTCGTGACGTTTAACCAAAGAGTAGTTATGAATGATGTACCAGCTGACTCAGTTTATCACATGAATAAACTCAGCTAGTCTTTGTTGCATTATTCATTATTTGTTGTTACGTAAAGAATGCATAATGTGAATTTTTTGCATCAGTGTCTTTCCCATTAAGTCTAGTCTCAGTTTTGGTGATTAGTTATGTGCAACAACTGACAAATGATGTATTCGATTGATTATCTAATCTAGGTGAAGTTCAAGGAGCCTACCAAATTAAAGTAACGACTACTGCTCTGGCTTTGTTACTCTTGACAAGGCATGCTGAACTGGGGAATGTCAGTGTTCAAGGCCATCTTATCAAGGTTGAATTTTACTTATCATTTCATTATGCATTTCTCACCCTTCATTTAACTAACCTGTTTTATGAATTATGCAGTCTCAAGCAGGGATAACCACCCGCTCGCGAGCTAAGATGATGCCAGATCAATGGACAGAGACACCGCTTCCTGCTAAGGTATATACTAAAAATGAATCATAGGCCAAAAAAATATGTTTCTGACTCATGAACAGTAGCTGTTGTTTATAACTTTTCTGTATTGATTTTATTTTGCCATGTTTTCTTGAAGCTTTCACAGCTTCCCATTGTAGTTTAAATTACTAAGAGAGATGCTAGTAGTAGATGAGGATGAATTGAATCAATTGATTTTGCCTCTGAATCTAAAACAAGCACTTTGATTAAAAGCTTGCTGGGGGAGCTTGAGAGAGAGAAGCATCATACATGATAAGTAACAAAAATTGGAATACCGAGATCCAAGAAATCAAGGAAGTAAAAGTTGCCTTGGTGTTTTTAAGTAACGCAATAGCAGTACTTGCTAAAAACCTGAGCGATATTTTGAGAGGGCATAGTTGCATTTTTTATAATTGCCTTTTAAAGACAAGAAAGGGATCAGATAATAGCTAATATACAGATGCATGTTTGTTGTGATTAAAGCTCTATTTTTATTTTATATTCTCACATGCTTTCCTGGAACAATAGATTCTGGCTTTATTGGCGGATACGTTATTGGAAGTCCGGGAACAAGTAGATGGAGATGATGAGGTACCTACAATCATTTTTTACATTTCTATATATTATGGTGTCAACTACGAGCTGGAATCAGAACATTTTTGGCAATTTATCTCGCAGGATAGTGATTGGGAAGAAGCTCAGAATGGAGATGCTGGTGACGAGGAGGATTACCTATATTCTGCTGCTGCTACATCACATGGCAGACCTACTTATGCATATTTAGACGCCATGGCGAAGGCTTTCAATAAGGTTCACTCTTGCTGATATTTCACAGTTTTCTGAACTGCGCTATTTTTCATCCCATTTACTGGACATTCATGGTTTTTTTTGCTTGGTTAAGGACGAAGAAGATGATGATGATGAAGATGATCTTCTTAGCAGCGCCGATCCCCTAAATGAGGTATCTCATAGATGCAGTATACTATCTTCTGCAAAACACAGCCACATTCAATGCTAACATAATTTTTCTCACAGATAAATTTGGTTAACTATCTTGTTGAATCCTTAGCGAAGTTGGCTGAGAGCGATGGACCATTTTTCCAACATCTTTTCCAGGTCTAGTTAAAATCCCTTAAAAGTCTGGTAATTTTTTACTCTGGTTTTGTATTGTTCCAGCAGCTTATTCGAGTTTCGATTTCGAATGCAGAGTTTAACCAAGCCTCAGCAAAATGCTGTTGAATTGGTTTTGAGACCACGAGGAATATGATTGTTGTTCAAGGTACATTTTTCCCCAGTGTGTATGCTTCATTTTTTCTTATATATTTTTTTTATATAACTTTCAACTCATTTCAAAACGTTGAGTGCTCCGGGATTGAAAGTGAGGGTTTTTTTTTTCTATCTGAATCGCCACCCTTATACGAAAACAGGGCTGCAGTGAAAATGTTTTTGCCTGTAAATTGATTGTAGAGTGTTGTAGAAAACAAATAATTTTGGAATTATTCACCTTGATTAATTTATATTCTCTAGTCTTTTCGCATTTTCTGATGGAATTTGGTGTTTCATCATGTAGCCAGTAGTTTCCTGGAAGTGTAAAATGTTTGTGATTTTTATTTTAAATTTTGTAAACATAATTCGAATACCTACTTATTGGGTTTATAAAGTATAAAATAGTCTTTACAATGTTTAATTTGATGTTTTCTTTTCTTTCCTCCATTTTTCTTTCTTCTTTGAATAAAAAAATCCAATTCAATGAGGAAATGACTTGATTGAGGGCCAACGTGTTTAGGGGAATGATTATATATATATATATATATATATATATATATATATATATCGATTGCATGTTTTTATTTATTTCAATCATGTGTTCTTATTGATCGATTTTATGCCTTTAAATTAATATTTCTGCCGCAGTGGTAAGGGGTGCCGGGAAATTTCGTGTATTCCTTTTAACACATTATTCAAATGAAGTGGATTATTATTTGGTAACGTTGTTTCGGTAACTCAAAAAACATATTTGATTTTCGAAAATGACAAATAATATACTTCTTTATACATATACAATGTGGTCCCGTACAACAAATTTTTAATCATGTTCGGCACCCCTAGTATGATTTTATTTCACCAACTTTTCTCCTGTTTTAATCGTTCCATTTTCCCTTTTTTTTTTTTTTTTTAAATGACGGTGGAGTGTTTATATTACAATAAAAATAAAATCTCCTACAAAAAGGAGGTTACACCATTTGATGTTTCTAGAGGATGATGTTTTGTTTTAACTTTTATTATCATATATTAATGTGCACCATATCACAAGTGTAGTTTTATTATCATACATACAAGGGCGGAAAAAAAATATGTGGATTAGTTATACATCAGTACTTAACAGTTTGATATTTTTTACACATTTTTTACACTTTTGTCCAAAGGTTTGAAAAGTAACATATTAGTGTCCAACACTTGCATAATTAACACTTAGCAAATTTTATGACAGACTAAATACTGACGTGAATTGTCGGAAATTCTATGTGGATTTTTGCCCGATTTTTTTATGACATGTAAATTATTAATCCAAAATGACACAATTTTGGAATTTGTAAACTAAAAAAAAAATCGTGTGCCTCTCATCCTCTTCTCATCTCCATCTATATGGATTTTCAGAAATCATGATTTGCAAGGATATAAAAATCATCTCCTTCCTCTTCACCAACCTCAACTCATAGAGAAGACGATTTGCATCAAATATTAACAGCAAAAGAGAGAATCCAAAATACATATTCTAACTCGTATATGAAGAGCAAAAATTAGTTCATTTTTATGAACGCTCAATGCAGAAGGAGGAGAAGAAAATGATGGAGACGCCGGCACGCTGCCACTGAGTTCACGGTAAAGGATGTCGTTTTGAATTAATAATTTTCACACCATTTAAAAAATTGGGCGAAAATTCACGTAAATTTTTTAATAGTACACATCATTATTTGGTCTGCCAAAAAATTTCGATAGTGCTAAAAGTGTTAATTATGTAAATATTGTATACTAATATGTAATTTTGAAACTTCGAGACAAAAGTGAAGGTCAAGCATTCGGTCTGATGAGTAATTAACCCAAAATATGTCCTTGAATTTGCATGTATTTTGTAATTGGATCCTCATATTTTTGTGTGGTTCAATGAAGTCATTGAACTTTGTGATATAATATAATTGAATCCTTAAATTTTTACGTGGTTTAACAAAGTCCTCAAACTTTGTGTCATGTTGTTAATTTATCTTCAAATGATTTAGTTCAATAAAGTTTTCGAACTCTCTTCAATGCAATATAACTAGGGATGACAATTTACCCACGGATAATGGATACTCGTGGGTACCCGACCCTAATAGGTGCGGGTTTGAGGGGCATTTGGTATCCATAAGTAGTTTCGTGGTTAGAATTCACTATCCATTTAGTTCGCAGGTATGAGTTTGAATATTTACTATCCGTACCCGTAAAACCCGTTTACCCGTGAAAAATACCCGCGAAATACCCCACTACCCGTATAGTTCAATTGCAGTTATAATAATCGAGCCATTAAAAATTAAAGGCCCATAAATAAATGGGCCCAATTTAATATAGTGTATCACCATTCCTCAACCCAATTAAGATTTAAGACTAAAAACTAAATTTTTGATTTGTGTTAAATCTGTCATTAATTTAGGGGGTGTATTGGATTGAGATTTCGTTGGATTTCGTTGGACTTTTAAAATCCGGGTGTATTCAATCCAGACTTTTAAAAGTCCAACGAAATTCTGGTGTATTCAATCCAGACTTTTAAAAGTCCAACGAAATCTTGGTGTATTCAATCCAAACTTTTAAAAGTCCTTTAAAATTCTGCGGTATTCAACAATCCATGGACTTTAAAAAGTCATTGATTTCGTTGGATTTCAGCTGGATTTCACGTTAAAATTACAAAGGATGAAATCCGACCTCTGGACACGAGATTTCGATGGATTTGGAAAACCCGGCGAGCGCTGTGTTCCAGCGGCCGGTGAGGAGTTGAAATCGGGCACCCCAGCCGTCACCCGACCCCAGCGGCCGCTGGTCTTGCCGATGATGGCACTCCAGCCAGCGGCCGCTGGGATCAAGGTCGCTTGATTCTAGCGGCTGCTGGGTTTAATTTTTTTTTCGGATACACCGATCGTTGTGTTCCAACGAGCGTTGGCGAGATGGATTTGAAATCCATTGAAATCGTTCAAAATCGTCCGAAATCCATACACGAAATCCGCCAGACTCTGCGTGGAGTTGGGAGACTCTATGTGGAGTCTTGGAGACTCCATGTGGAGTCTATGAATTTATAAAATCCATAAAAATCCATGGACATTTTAAAGTCCAACAAAATCCATCAAAATCCTAATTGAATACACCCCCTTAGATTTAAATTATGGTTCGCGGTTGGCGGGTACCCGACGGGTGGCGGGTATCCGCGGGTGGCAGAAGGTACCCGTCACGGGTCGCGGGTCGGGTGGCGGGTACGGCCTTCGCTCGCGGGTACGAGCATGGATAGCCACTATCCGTGCCCGCCGTACCCGATTGCCATCCCTAAATATAACTGGTTCAATAGAGTTTTTTTAAAGTTTAACTACATCATATAATCTAATTGAATCCAATCGTAAATAAGCCATTATTATAGGACATGGTAATAGCAAAACACAAAGTTTGTCACTACAAAACTACATGATCAAATAATTAAAAGTTTGAAGTTCAATGTTCAATCAATTATACCAAACACAAATTTGAAAATCCCATTACAAAACGACGTACGTATAAATTTTAGGACATATTTACCGGATGAAATCCTCTGCTATACTTTGTACTATATTTGGTGCTACACAATTCAATTTATTAATTTTTCTTTGATTTTTTTAATTCAATTTCAATTTATTATGCTTTAGTTTAATTTTGCACTTATTATTTAGGGTTCATCCTACCCCATTAGGGTATATAATTATTTTTTTACGAAATAATCAATTATGAATTAGAAAATGAAATATAATATTGAAAAATTAATTATATACCCTAATTGGGGTAGGATGAACCCTAAATAATAAGTGCAAAATTAAACTAAAACATAATAAATTGAAATTGAATTAAAAAAAATTGAAGAAAAAAATTAATAAATTGAATTGTGTAGCACAAAGTGTAGCAGAGGCGTATTTACGTATTATTTCAAATAAAAATACAATCTAAATATAGTAGGTCAGGTCATCGCCGGACTCTGGGAAGTAAGGAGGCCATGAATCCACCCTTACTTCTACCGTCTACACATAAAATTAAACTAAACTACGTACGAGACGAGATTCTCTATTTCAATCGCGATGTATAACGCGTATCTTGCAATTTCTTCTAAAGAAAAATCCAGAAACACGTAACAACAACACTATTATTAATTCTCGAGCATTTCGATCTTGAGCTAGCGCAGCCACCACGAATCCTTATTTTCCGACAAGCTAACTTGTGCAAAGCTGAAAACGAGAATTTCCCGGCGAGCATCACGACCGCCGGCGTCTAATCCTCGGAGATCGGTGAGGTGATTCCGGCAGAGAGGGCAGGTCCATCGCCCGTAGCCGGCCCACCTGTCGAAGCAAACTCTGTGGAAGACGTGGCTGCATTTCAGCCGTCTGATCTCGTCCCCGACGCCGATTCTACACAAGCAGACGGCGCATTCGCTCGAGCCCACGACGTCGTCGTTTGGATCCGAGGTGCACACAGTTTGCCTGAGACTGTGCGAGTCGATCATCTGCAGCAGTTGGGGGTTGCATGAGGAAGATGGGAATAGAGATTGGTGGAGAAGGAAGTCCCAACCCCATTTCACGTGGGAAAATATCACCAATATTTTTTTGAGTATGATGGCAAACATATTTCACTACTTAGAAGATATATGATTTGGGATATATATATATATATAGATATATAGATATATAATATGGCACACCACTCCAGGTGTCAGGGGCTGTGTGTGTGTGTGTCTATATATATATATATATAAATATATGTTGCATGATGTAGGAGAGGATAAGTAAATTTGGCTGTGATATAATATTTGGGTAAATAAATACAGAGGGATATATAGTAACTTATTGTTGCAGCTTTAATTTGGGACTGTAAAAAGAAAAAAAAAGTGAGAATAGAAGTATACATATAAACATGATGGTTGTCAAATTAATGAAAAGGGCTAGAGAGGCCATGTTTCACATTTTATACTTACCTCCTTCGAGTTATATATGTATATAATATCACATGCTCGGCATGGTTTTCAAAAGAGGTGGCAACTTTGAGATACAACCAAAATGAAAATAAAATAGAGTAATTTTAAAAGTAAATACATTTTAAAAAAATATAATCCAAAGGTTCATGAATGATACAAGCTAGTATATCTATATTATATCTAAAGGTAAGATAGTCTAGCATAAATAGAAATTATTCATTTTTCCGCCTAAACTATATTTCTAGAAACAGAAATCTATAATATTTAATCAAAAGATTATTTACACATATTAATTAATATATTAATAAACATCTAAAGATATATTAGCCAATGAATTAGATTGTGCATGCCAGTCAATATTCAGCCAATTACGGAAATGCTATCATAAATAAATAAATTATTATTATTAAAAATTATTATTATAATTCATTCCAAAAAGGATAATGTGAATAAATATCTTAATATAAATCTTAATCTTATCTTATTTTAATCTTAATTAATCTATAATAATAATAATAATAATAATAATAATAATAATAATAATAATAATAATAATAATAATAATAATAATAATAATTTATACATATTATTTAATTCGTGCTAATTTATATGCATATTTACATGCATGATAATTAAACTTTTAATTATTAAGGCTATTATAGAGGCATTAAGGTAGGTTAATTGAATTGGTGTGTGTATATATATACATATATATATGTATATATATATTATTTTATGGGTGACCATTTGTATTCTTTTTCGAATTTTGCTGTCTAATGCAAAATTAATTTTTACTCTATATAATTAACTAATTATTTTCAACTACACAAATCGATGCATGTAATTTAATTATGGTAATGGAGTGTATATGTTATGAAATTTATACCATGAATGATTTAGAAGATTGCATCAATTAATTAGAATATCTCTACTGATTTAGAGGATTGAAATTTATTATATAGTCATAAATTCCCATAATAATACACTATTCTATTAGAATCTATTAGAGTCCATAATAAAAAAATACACTAAAAAAAAATATATCCAACTAATAAGAGAAACTATATACAGTTTCCGGATATCTAATTATTTAAATTGAATATAATTTAATTATATATTTATCTAATTATAATATATATAGTCGAATCCAAATATAATTACATTAAACCCATTGCTCAAATTAGAAAATCTACCTATATATTTAACTACTTTAAATACATTAATCATATCAATTAGTAATTGATAATTATTTGTTATATAATTATACACGCTGCTTTTATGTTGATTTTATAAATATATGTGATTAGGAAAGTCAATGCATTATGCTAATATTTCTCTATATATTGATGGTGTCATTTCAAAACTTTTGATTAAACATTTCTTCCAAAGTTTTGAAAAAAAAAATGCTATAATTCTTTTTCAACATTTCATGATATATTTTTTCGAATTTGTGTCCATATCATTGCATTGTTCATTTTGTTGTAATTATTGTTGTAGAACATGTAATGAAAACTACAAACTAATCTAATGATTTTTATTTTTATTTTTGTAATTTTATGGCAGGATACAAATTGTAGAAAAATAGTCATGATCGTTTGTCTTGCCTCAACAAGGACCAACATCACACGGAGAAAGCGGTAGTTTCATTTTCGCTTTTATTATCAAAAGGTTGGTGCCGACACAAATATAATTACTTCAATTTTTAAACATGTATACATGCATGTATTGATATCTAAATTATTGTTGCATATGAGATTTTTCACTTGAGGTTTGACTTTCAGAAAAATTCGGATAAAAATCTTATATGTTTATGGTTGCATTAGGAAATAGTTCTCATTTATTTTCTCTTTTGTTGTCATTTGGACTTTTGAGTCCATCTAGCAATGGTAGTGTTAAACTACAAATTAAATACAACAGTAAAATGAATTGCCAAAGTCCACCTAGCAATTAACTTTTGATGCAGAGAGAAGATGAGCTGCGATGGTGGAGAGTTGGAGACCAAGTTCTTGAAGAGCTTCTTGCTCTTAGAATTTTATGTATCTGAGTTTCAGATTTTATCTTTAAATATTTCATATATTGTAGTATATATAATCCGATGCAGTCTTCTTCCATTAATGAATTTTTTAAAATTGAAATATACACAATTTATTTGTCATTGAGATAGGTAAGCAACTTATTGATTATAGTTTTCAGATATGTTGATGATCTTATTACAGTGGAACATATTGATGATCTTGAATATATATTTTGAATCCAAATCTTCACCCAAATCCAATCAAAATTATAGTGTCCCAGCAAAAAATGTAGAGGATTTTAATAAACTTATTTTATTAATTAGAGCCGTTTATGTTATTTTATAAAGTGAAGAATTAACTCATGATTGATCCTAAGTTCCACGATCTTTATTGTAGTTTGATTATTTAAATTTATTATATTTTATCAAAAAAATCTCAGAGATATATATGTTATATATTTTACTTATTTTTTTATATATTTTGTGAAATTTCAATACATAATTGTGAACTTTTTAGCCTTTTATTTTAAAATGAGGAGTTCAGTATTATTAATAATGATTGAAATTTTTATTTTCCCAAATTTTTAATATCACATATTTGTGTAGCACCAACAAGATGGTCTATTTGTGCACTTTGAATTATAAAAATCATCGATGGTTGAACGGTTGTTTGTAATCTTGTGGTTTACTTTTTGAAGGGATGTAATTGTATACTTCGTAAATACAAAAAATATATATTGCTTAAAATCAACAAATAGTGTTTAAAACATGGGAAAAATGTTAATTCTTTTATCAATTATATAAAATTAGGAATTTAGAAGTATAATTTTATTTTATTTTGTTAAAGTAAAGAATAATATGGATAATCAAAGCAAAAAAGTCACAATATCATCTATTCTCTAAAATTACATATATATCAAATGTTAATTTGTGGTAAGCATTAAAAATACATCGTCTAACCAAAATATATATGAATGAATACTAAAAACCAACAATTAACTTATCTTTAAGATGGATATTTCAAAGATGGATATTTCAAAGATTGTGCCGATTGGAGGAAATACTTTCATATTCACAAAAGATATGAATCTTTTGATCAACGATTTATGAGAACAATCTACTCTTAATTACAAATAAACTGCGATAAAATTATGAAATTTATTTTTAAATGATTTTTTTAGGGTTTTAGGGGTGGAAGATTTTGTGATTGAACCTGCATATGTCTCACATCTAAGACTACTAATTTATAATATTTGTGATGCAAAAATCATTTTAAAGTCATTAGTGATTTTTTTAGATTGTTGGGAGTTTATTTTATGAAATATCATATTTGATTTCACATTCTTTCAATCTTTCTTATGTGAGTATTTCTAAATGCACCATCGATTTTTCTAAATACACCACTAAATAAAATAATTCAAACTTAAGTATTTATAAAATTATTTAAATTCACTTACTAAATCAAATTAACAATAATTGGAAAATAAAATAATTAAAAAAAAATCTTGATCCATCTTCAAATTTGCAAATACGCAATTTTAGGTTGGCCATCTTCTGCAAACCCACTGACCGACCATCTTCAAATTTTTGCGATCCCGCTAGCCATCTTCTTCCCCAACAATCTGCAACAATTTCTTCTTCCCCAATAATATGTATCAAATCTCAGACTCTAACATACTGTTGAGGAGGGACGCAATGCTGACGTCATCAGGACATCGTAAAGATGATCGTCGGTGCCCATTCGGAATACCATCATCGACATCTTGCTCAGCTACTCTCCTAGGAGAAGAAATGATGGGCGTTCGGAAAAGTTCTCATTGATTTTTTTATTTTATTTGTTCTATTTTTAATGTTTTTGATAATTAAAATTTAATTTTTAAACTAGAAGAGTAAAAGATATATTTACTATGTTGTGTAAAGAAAAAATGTAAAAAAAAATAAAAATATGTGTGGCGTATAAGAAACACCTTTCTTATATTTGATGCTACTAATATTATTTTGATGATTAGAGAAATAATAATTATTGTGATATTTTAATAAAATATTATATAGGTATCTTATGCGTGCGATATACTAGTATACTATCAAATATCCAAGTGTATTGGAGGCCTCGTAAATCAGATATTCTCTTCATTTGAGAATTGGGATGCCCCTTTTCATTTCTAGGATTTTAACAATACTTATTTATTCATAGATCTATAGTGGAAATTAAGTGAAATTAATTAGTATTTGGGTCTTGATTCCGTATATTTTCTTTGAAATTTGAAGAGTTAATGTAAAATGGTTTTCGAGAGACCACTCCTCGATTTTCAAGGTTGGGAAATTATGTGATCTTTCAAACACATATATATAAATTAATGAGAAAATGAAATAGAGAAATTGAAGTGATCGGATAAGTTGCATTTGGGTGATCATATTTCACAATAGATGTATATTTCACTACTAATCAAATAGCATCGGAATTAACAGATGAAATCTTCTATCTCATTTTCTTTATCCTACTTCGTATATCATTTTGATTTTTGTTAGATTAAATTTTTATTCATTTTTTTCTTCAATTTTAATTTGTTTTGGTTTAGTTTAATTTTGTAATTATTATTTAGGCTTCATTCCACCCAATTAGGTTTTATATTTATTTTTTATTTTTAGGCTATATAATTGATTAATACGGTTCTATTCCAAAATTGATATATAATTTTAAGGCAATAAATGTTAATTATGAATTTATGATTGGTTATACTATTATAAATTTTATTTTTATTATAAACATTTATAAAATATTAAATTTGATAGTGAAACATAATAGTAGAACATGGAATATGGACCAGAAAATTTTATCCCGAAAATAAACCCTAACTTTTATCTAAAGAAATATGCAAACTCATGAGAAATTTTTGTGCTTCTTAGGTAAACGTAAAATAATTATTTATTTTGTACCCTTTCCCCCTAAATAAGTATATTATCATTAGGACTTTGAATTTTTTTTATTATATATAAATGTTATATTTTATTTTTAACCGTGTATATATACAAGATTAATGTATAGTAATAGTCAGACCGTCTTGAAGGTGATAAAATTCATTAGACATGTCAAGATCTATATCCTAATATAGGTAAAATATCAAAATCCGTATTCATTGAACATTGATTTGGATCTGGGTCTTTTCCCATTGAAATTTCTAACAGATTTTGACTCGTCAGATGCATGGCACAAATTTTGTGATAATTAAGATATAACATAATTTATCAAAATTAACGAAATAGTACCCACTTTAATATCTAAATTTTGGGTTTTTTTTTAAAAAATATCATACTCTATCAAAATTATCGAACCACTACCCACTTTTTTTCAAAAAATTACAAATATAACATCTTATCACTTATGGCCCGAAAATCTTACGTAATTAATATTATATTTTAATATTTCTTAATTGGATGGTTTTTTTTTACGATCCTGGAGAATAAATATATTAATATATAATCAATTACATAAGATTTTCGGGCCAAAAGTTTGATCAAATAATGTTATATTTGTAATTTTTTTGAAAAGTTAATACTATTTTATTAATTTTGCAAATGTGAGTTATTTTTAAAAAAGTTCCCAAAATATAGATATCAAAATGTAACTTTCTCATATTTAGGCCTAAAAACATTCTTCAATATAATGTAAATTTATTTTCGTGCATCATGCTATAGCAGCATTGGTGGTGTACTAATACGTCACTGCGATTGAAAATAGAGAACCCTATTCAATTTTAGAGTAATGCATGAGGGGCATCACTATAATTTCATGATTAATTTCAATTCAACTATCTATTAATCCCATTTATAATTAATAATTATATATGTGTCGATTAAATTATCACAAGACGTATGCTGCCATTAAATATACGAGCCTCCAGAAAAATTAAACTCTAATTAATTGCATATATTGTGTGTGTTTGCCAATATAATTTCAAAGTTTTCCAACCGAATTAATACATTATCAACCGATGAGATCTTCAAATCCAAATTACTTGTCATATTCATTTGCCAACATCAGTGATTCTCGTGTATATTTTAAACAACATTCAACCCCTTGTGCTCACTGCAGCCAAATATTTCATTAAAGAATTTAATTTTCTTTTCAGAAAAATATATTTAGAAAATCATCTAAATGCGTTTCTTTTAAAAGGATAAATTACACTTTGATACCTATATTTTGAGTTCTTTTTCAAAAATAGTCAACTTTTTCAAAATTAACGAAATAATACTCAAAATTTTCAAAATTTTTACAAATTTAACATTTAATCAATTTTACAGCCCGAAAATCGTTCGTAGTTTATTGTATTTTAATATTTTTATTTACCTAGTTGCGTAACAAAAATTCTCAATTCAAGAAATATTAAAATATAGTTAGTTACGTAAGATTTTCGAGATGTAAATTATGTAAATTGATCAAATGTTAGATTTACACTTTTCTTTAAAAACTGGGCACTATTTTGTTAATTTTATTAAAGTGTCTTATTTTTTAAAATGAATCCAAAATGTAAATACCAAAATATAATTTATCCATTTTAAAATTATGGCCACTATTAATACTGCCTAAATTTAATATATAATTTTGTCATGCATTAATCCATCAAGGAAAGTAGGAAACAACATTTCGTTAATTTAATGTACACGTACAAAAACTACAACTGCATGTCCAATAAAACAAATATGTGGAAGTCTCCCCTCAGATCGTTTAACGGATTTCAATTCATTAGATAAATTTTAATTATTTGACCCAAAAGGTGGTGCTTTTTTTTTTCATTTTCTTTTTCAACTGTTACCACTACTCTCTTCTCCTTTTATTATCAGTTTTTTTTTCTTCAATTTTTATTGTATTTGTTTTCGTTTTCATATATGTATATATATATATATATATATATATTTAATTTATTAAATTAATTTAATTTTTCATGAAATGGAATTAGTGAACTATAGAATAAAATGAATTAATTTAATATTTTGAGCGTCATCTCACGCAGTGCACTCTCATGATGTTAATGCATGTGCTCATGCACTACGCTTTTTAATTATTATTTTTTAAATAAATATATATACTCTAAAATTAAAGTGAATTGAATTAGTTTAATTTTTTAAATTGATCTTTTTTTTTATTCAGCGTCTTGCGCAATGCAGTCGTCTGATGCTAATGTATGAGCTCTCGTACTCTACGCTCGATGATTAAATTTTTTGAATAAATATATATCCTAAAATGGAATTAGTGAACTCTAAAGTAATGTGAATTAATTTTATTTTTTGAATAATTTCATTTTTTTATCTAGCATCTCGCCCAGTTCATTCGCCCGACGCTAAAGCGTGGGATCATGCTCTGCGTTCGATAATTATTTTTTAAAAATAAATAAACACCTGAACATGGAATTAGTGAGCCCTAAAATTAAATTGAATCAATCTTATAATTTTTTATTCAACATGTTGCGGAGTGCATTCGCCTGAAGCTAACGCTTGGGTTCGTACGCTGTGCTTGATAATTAATTTTTTTGAAATAAATATATTCCCTAAAATGGAATTAGCACCTTTAAAATTAAATTGATTAATTTAATTTTTTTATCTGTTGGCTTGCACTGTGCATTCCCCAACGATAACGCATGATCTCATGCACTATGCTTGATAATTAATTGGAGTGAAATAAAAATATTGAAAAAAAAAATGAAAAAACTGAAAATAATCGAAAAGAGAAAAAAAAAAAAAAATAGAGGGAGAGAGAACGGGTACTAGAGGATAAGCAAGCCCTGGTGCGAGAGTGGACTGGAATCCAAACCCATGCCCGTTGGGCTCGAATGGGCGGGTCTAAATTTATTTGAGTTGGTTTCTGATCAAAGTAACGGATTGTGACTCGTTAGACCGTCTCATATAAATTTTTATCAACAAGTATATTATTACCAGAAACATTTATCCCACGAACTTATAACAATATATGAGATTTTCGTGTCACATTTTATAATTTTATATTAAACCCGGACATAAATATTCAAGAAATAACTAGCTAATTACATGTCACTCGGCACTCGTCATTCTTTTATATATTATTATCATTTTCACCATCAAACACCTCAACGCAGCCACCACTGATCCCGATCACCATAACTGGCGGCGCCGTGAAAGTCGATGAGCACCACTTCACGGTGGAGCTCCGCCGCAGACGGCGGCATCCTCAATTCATTCCGGCAAACCGGGCACGTGAAAAGGCCGTATCCCATTCCCAACCACCTGTCCAAACAAACTCTATGAGAGAAATGGTCGCATCTCAGCTCTCTAACTTCATCGTCTCCATCGATCTTGCACAAACAAACTGCACATTCTCCGGCATCAGCAATTTCTTCGTAGCATGCAACGTTAAAATCCTCGAAATATTCAGGTAACACCATCGTTTTCGAATGTTGAAAGAACGATTAGTGGAGCAGATGATCCCATGCCCACTTTAGATTAATGACGATCAATACGACGTAGTTTATCATGCGAGATTGTTGTACGATTTGAATATTCATAGTGGCCTATGAATCTTATCGAGAAGGGGGGATTGTTTTGTATTATTATCTTATCTTTGAGAATTGGGCTATATATATAGGCACAAAAATATTGATGTTTATTGTTTTTATTTTTTTGGTTAATTAAAGGGTGATGAGTTTAATTGTAAATTTGTCAAACAAGATGCTGGACTAAATAAGTCCGATACGATCCCGAATTAGGATCGTATTGGATATGGTATTTTTCAAGTGAATATAGATTCCAAAAGTATTCTTTGAGTGAATACGGAATTCTAAGAGTAACAAACTTGAATTATTATTTCTGATGATGAATCTGATTAATGAAAATACGCAAATCCTAACATGTACACTTTATAAAGAAAAACTCTAATAATCTGAACGAGGCAATCAATCGTACTAATGGAAACTACCTAAAGCAAATAAATCAAATCGGCCACAAATAAATATTGTTAAATACTACTCCCTCCTTTTCTATATAAATGTTATTCTGGCATTTTAATTTATATATACTCCTTCCGTCTCATTTATATAGTTCCCTATACTATTTTGAGATGTCTCAATTATATAGTCTCATAACTGTAAATAGTATTAATTTTTATAGTAATATACAAATATACCCTTGGTATGTGTTGAAAATTAAAACTCAACCACTTAAATTCTTTAAAGTCATAAATTTTAAATATGGGTAATAATGGAAGTTAAGCTTTAATGTCTTGTTTTCATAAATATTTTTAATCTACGTGCGAGGATAAAGTGGACTATATAAATGGGACGGATGGAGTATTATGATTAGTTAAAATTTAATTGCCAATGTTTAACTATTTTAACAAAAATAACTCGACGTTTTAATATTTTAATTTGTTTTATTTTATGTAAGACGCATTTTGAGTCCCGAGGCTTTGCTTATCAATTTTATTTTAATATCTAAACTCTTCTATATTTATTTTATCTTATCAATTTAGCTTATTTACTTCTATCAAAAAATATATTTTGTCATAGAGCCTTTTTTTTTCTAAATTAAAGATAGTAAAACAAAATAATGTGAACAATAACGGAATTAACTACAATAATTTAGTAAGATAAAGTTGTCGAAAGCTCAGAAATTTTTATAAAATGAAATAAATATATAAGAACTTGACTATATAAAATCTAAAGCACGTAGTTGAAGAGGCAAGATACAAATACCCTTACTTCTGAATTGTGAATATATATTTTTTAATTCTAAATTTGCCAGCTGGTAGTAGATGGTTTGGTGGGCCAGGTGACTAAGTCATAGATGATGACGTGGCATTGTAGTTTAGATGACTCATTGTTAAACTTTGACCATAGTGGAGTCAAACTCAAATTCAAAGAAAAAAAAACTTTCAAGAACTTTTTACACATTTTTTATGAGAAAATTGCAGAAATGGTCCCACAAAGCATGCCCCCGTTTCATTTTGATCCCAAACTAAGCTAATTTGGTCCTTTCTTTATTTTTTAAGCCAAAATGGCCCCATAAGACAGTCATATGCAATTTTGGTCCCACGTATTTTGACGGACTAGTTAACAGCTGACGGCGAGTTAACACGTGAGGCGCACATGAGTTATAGGAACCCTAATATCAGAAAATCCCCAAATTCCCCAGTCTCCGGTGGCCCCCGTCTTTCCGATTCACACCTTTCCCGGCACCGGCGACGTCTCTGCATCCCCGCAAGCACATACGTCCCTTCCGGCGTCTTTCCGGCTCCCCGAACCCGATTTCCTTCAGCCCAGACCCCCCGTCCCCGCTGACGACTCTATTCACCCCTGCCAAGCCTCGTCGGACTTACCCCCTCCAAGAACCCCATCAATTTCAACCCAGCTCACCACAGATCTCCCCCCGCTTTCTCTTCCCCCGCCGGCGGCCCCTACTTCTCCTCCGGCCTCTCCCCAGCACTCGCAGGCCCATTCTCATCTCATCGCCACCTCCTCGATATCCCATTCAAGCTCTGCGATTCTCACCTTACCCCCATCAACGGCTGCTTCTCCCCCACCGCCTCTTATGGTTGTTGATTTTCCCAAAACCCATCTTCTCAATCCCCAGCCCCCCCCGCCTCTGCCCCATCACAAATCGACCCCCTACCTCCCACGCATATCTCCATCATTTTTGGCAAAGGTTTCCCTGCAGAGAGCCTCCCCAAATCCTCCTCTTCTCAAGCCTCTGATATGCCTGCCACGTCTTACCCCACTCAGCCAATTTTTTGTTCCAAAAATCATAATAATGCTGACCCCTATCTTGAGCAGCCACCTGCTTCTGATCATTTTCTTGTTGTTTTTTTTGCTTGAATTCTTGTAATTTTGGAATTGGGTATAGGTCTATATATATAGGTAGGTATATGGCATAAATGTATTCCAAAAATTAGATATTTTTGGTTCAAAGCAATTGAATTTTCTCTCCAATTAACAAGAATTCCCTCCAGATCACTGTTTTGCCTAATATTGTGTATGAGACTAAAATTGCTTATCGTTTGGGACTAAAATTGCATGCCAACTTAACGAAAAACGTGACATTAGGACTATTTTAGCATACTCTGATTTAATGGGACCAAATTAGCTTAGTTTGGGACCAAAATGAAACGGGGGCGTGCTTTGTGGGACCATTTCTGCAATTTTCTCCATTTTTTATTTTACACACGAAGAATCTTAATTAATATTTAGTGATATATGTGCTAGTTATAAAAATGGATGTTGCTATTTGCACTACAAATTTTTTATTATACACCACATTTACTTAATACACCACAATTTTTTAAATAAATATTCATTATTTTTACTTTATACACATCATGTTCCCTTTATATCCCTCAATTAAAAAATCAATTCAAACTAATTATTTTTTAAAAAAAATAGCACACAGATAAAACAAAAGAGAGGTATTGAAAAACTCCAAATTTTTTTTTTTTTTCATATTGATGAATTCTTCCATTCTGCTGTGAAAGCTCATTTTTTTTTTCTATTGATTTCCTCCATTCTGCTTGGACTCAAGAAGGATTTCATCCAATTCCATCAAGATCCCATTTAAATAATCCTACCTAAACATGTGGAATTTGTGTGTTTGAATTAAAATTTTCGAACATGTGTTGTAGAGTCGAAAATAAAATTTTAATTTTGAGTTCCATATTCTAAAATGTTTTTTCGAATATAATTAAAAGCTTCAAAAAAAAAATTCACCGTGTTTGAATATTTTGTTTTTCGAAATAAATTATAGCAATAGACATGAAATTAAAAAGAAGGTTAGGGTGGTGGGAGGAAAAAATTAAGAGTTGGAAAAGAGAGAAGAAAGGGTGCTAGGCGGGGTGGAGGTTTGAGGAAGAAGAAGAGAGTTTGCAGAGAAAATAGAAATGGAGAAATGGGGGTGGGTGTGGAAGAAGAGAAAAGGCAACAATTGTAATTAATTGAAAGATAGATGGCATCGTTATTGTAACATTTTAAAAGTGACATTAAAAATTAAAATTGTTAGTTGGTAAAATGTGGTGCTTTTTTTTTAGTAATTAACTTGATACTTATTTATTCAATAAATATGTGCGTAAGATGAAGAAGAAAATGTGTTGACTAAATTAGCCCTTTTTTTTTTTTTACTCATACACCTGACCTGTGGTATTGAGGAGATTAGAACTCGTGATCTTTGCCTTCGAACAACCTCACTCCACCACTAGGCCATCCCCCACCGAAACGTTGACTAAATTAGCTTTAACACGAGAAAGTCCAGAAAACGTGCAATGACAATTTTACAGATTATATATTATATACTCGACAATCAATATACATCAAATTACTATCACATATATCCAACTGAAAAATAAAAATTAAAAAAATAGTATCACGCAAAATCTAAATTTAGCTTTCTGCAATTTCTATAGTTTCATAAATTCCATTGATTGGTTGATTTTATTTGTTTATTTTGAGTTGGGAGGAGGAAGAGTGGCCGGTGATGGGAGACGTCTTCATTTTTTATACAGGTTTCTATTCCTTGGTTGTCCCCTTTTCCGTCAATTACGTTATTCATTCTTGACCTACCCATTTATGGGAAATTTTATGATAATTATTGTAGCACGTAATGCATGTGACACATGGAAATATCACATTAGATTTATTATGACACGTGACATACTACGTGAGCAAGCGTTGTAGAATTTTCTCGCATTTACATTTTTTTTTAATTTACGCGTACAAACTGATAATCATTATTGTCGAAGACGTCGATCACTTTACACTGATATCTATAGTTTCCAATTTAATTTTCTTTTATAACTCAAGTTATACCATCATTACTGCGTGTATCAATACCATATTATATTAGATAACGTTAAAATGAAACAATATTAGATATAAAAAAATGTAATAAAATCAATTAAAGAATGCGGTAATGGTTGGAAAGTTATGTTTATAAGTCGGAGTTCGAGAAAAAAAGAGTTGCATGCATACATTTCACTAAATTAGTGCAAAAAAAAAAAAAATTAAATCATTTTCACTTGATGATACCGAGAGGCTAAAAATGGAAAGATTTCTAAATAAACTAAATAACTTATGAGTCTATTTTAGGTTGTTGGATTTAGAAAACGATAGTAAAATTCAAACTCATAACTTCTTAATCATGAAGTAATATAGTTTATACCGATCGGTCAGACCACGCATGCAAGATTTGTTTGATATATATATATATATGCATCGCCAAGTATGTTATGTTGTAACTTTTTAGTCAGTTAGCTTATCACATACTTCTTCTATCTTCTTTTGATATGTTTGTTTGTTTTTTTGGGATGCCCTGATACATAGATATGTATATATATATATATATTTAATTAATTTATTAATATACATCACTAGTTAATATGTTTATATTAAACATTAATTCACTATCCAAGAAATAAATAAGAATATATTAGGAAGTTTCCTGATTAATTGTCTTTTCCGATCTTTTTCTTGATACCCGTAAAAAATCTCAATTAGGCTATCAAAATGTAACGGAGGGAAAATATTTCCTGATCTTTTTCTTAATCACCGTAAATCAATCCCATAATGTCATATGTAAAGTTTATTTATCGACATTTAAATTGTTCGAATACTTTATTTTTTTTCGGATCTATTTCCATTTCGTCATTTTCCCCTTGAAATCAAATTAATGACCTTACTTTTAGGATTTAATTATAATATATCAAATTTTAACTCGTTTGAATTTTATGCATTTAACGAGCTTTTCTAGATTCATTAAGACTTAATTAGTATAGCTATCTCAAATAATCCGTACTGTTCTTTTGGGTTATACGGACTCAGATTTCCAATCCGACAAAGATCAGAGTAAATCTACCTCTGGCCATGTGTTTACCTTGGGAGGCGGAGCTATTGTATGGAGGAATATCAAGTAGAAATGCATCGCTGACTTCACCATGGAAGCTGAATATATAGCTGCCTCTAAGGCTGCAAAGGAGGTTGTCTTGCTCCGAAGCTTCTTGTTGGACTTGAGCGTGGTTCTCGATTTTCCTAAGAGCATGACGATATACTGTGATAACTCTGGTACAGTGGCAAATTCGAAGGAACCCAGAGCCCATAAGACAAGTAAACACATAGAAAGAAAGGAAATGTGGCACTGGTCAAGATTACATCGGAAATGTGGCACTGGTCAAGATTACATCGGAGGACAACTTGGCTGATCCATTCACGAAGAGCCTGCCGGCTAAGGCCTTTGATGATCACATAGAGAAAATGGGAGTGAGATGCAGACCCGGATTTCATTTTGAGATTTAGTTAGGTTGGAGAGTCGTGCCTTGTTTTATGATGTACTTAAAAGACATGCTTTAAGTATAAGTGGGAGATTGTTAGGTTTGTTGATCTTGTGTTACACTTTACTGGAATTATTACAACTGAAGTACAAGAAAAGGAGTAGAAATAGAGCAATTACAAAATAAACTGAAAGTGAATAAAGCAAATAGAAGGAACATATATGGTAGATTCCGGCAAGCCGAGTCGAGGAGTCCTCTCTCCATAAGACAAATACGCACCGGCTAGTGCTCACGGTTTGGCGGTTGTCTTTCAAAGATGAAACGACTTCGTCCTTCCGGTAGTAGCACTACAAGTCCGGCAAGGCTCCGGCGAACTAGATAATGTCGAGAACTGAGATACTGTAGACTCGAAGAGAATTTTGTATGCAAGAAATAAGATTGTGTAGAATGAAGCAAGTTTAACCATGCAGGATGTCCTATTTATAGGCACATCTCCACTGCATGGGACAACTAGGGTTTGAGGGCATTCAAACCAAGTGTTGTAACCCCCTAGAGTTACAGCTCTGCCATTAAGCCCTCCATGAGTTACCTTCTGCAGATCCCGACAGGTGTCCCATGTCGGCTCGGATCCCAACACGTGTCCAAGGCAGCTGCAGACTTTGACTCCCGATAGGAGTTACTTTCGGTTACTGTCCAGCCCACTAACTCCACCAGCTCTAGATGGTAGTTACCTGAAGGCTCCACCAGCTCCAGGTGGCAGTTACTCACTTGAAGGCTCTTAACTCATGGGAGTTATACCCTTCAAGCTAGACAAGTACCAGTGCACCCACAACCCGGTCCACACCGTTATAGACCCGGATAGCCGATCCGCCGACCCGCTCTACGACCAGATCTTCTGTACCGTAAAACTGGTACGGCTAAGCCCCTGAAGCCCACGTACGCCCAAAGTCCAATTGCCAAGATCCAAGTCCGAGGACGAGGACGAGTCGAGATGAGCCGAGCACGGGCATTGGCGGGCGCGCGCGTGTGCGCGCGTGTGGGCTCATGGCCCACATCCTTGTGCACTTAATTACTCCACTTAAGTGTTAATACACTTAAATACACTTCTTAACTTGATTAAGAAATCAATGTGGGATTATTTAATGTGTCTTAAACACATTATTCCACACACCATAAATGCCCAATTGTGTGACCAACTTCAACCATTTATTTCTCACTCACCAAAAATTGGATTTGAGCAAATAAAAATACTACGATTATCTACTCACAACATAGAACAATCGTACGGTATTTAATTCCTCCAAAATTAAATATCCCGGTCACGAAAAATTGGATAAAATGAGTCAAAACTCAATTTATTAAATCCTATTTTCCAACAAGGTTTGTATACTGAAAGCTTGTCTTTGTATACTATTAGCAATGTTTTGACGATATAGATTGATTATTATTACAGTTACTGTTCGTGCATCTATTTACTGTGTTACACGTTTATATATGCATATTTCCATATACTTGCATTGTAGATGATATGGTGTGGGTAAACACGCGGTAAAGATCGTATCATCGGATTCCTTGCAAAGTATTAAAAGGCTCACAGTTTAGATGGTTCTGAACCATCCATTGTAGACTGTAGAATAATCTGATAGTTAGTTTATCTTGACTAACTGATTATTCTGATATACGGTTCTATGTATTGAGGAGGATCGCGATAGGATATTGTTCTCTAATCTGACCTAAAAGGAGAGAATAAAGATCCACAGAGTTCGGGTTCTTAAGCCTTGCGCAGTGGCGGACATATGTGTGTTGTGTCTACTGCTTTGATTTATCAATGGGTAAGATTCTTGATAGAATCAATAATCTCGATATTTTAGACAGTAACATATTCACACATGATGGGTCGTGCACTGTGCATGGTCACCATGTCCTGGTGCGTCAGGTTGATGATGTCCCTTGAGTAAACATAAGTACATATGAAACCCTGCGGGTGTAATTTATTCTGTACATTTAGGGCTAGCAAAATTGGCCTGACCCGACGGGTCGGCCCAAAAATAGTGGCCCGATAGGATTTCAGGCCTAAATGGCCCGGCCTGTCGGGCCACTGGCCAGAAAATCCCGAAAATTTCGGGCAAAAAAAAGCTTGATTTTATTTTTTTTACTGATTTTATATCTTAAATTTTAATACAGTATTCTCTATTCTCATTCTGTCTGCCGCTTCTCCAGCCCTAAAAAATTAACTCACGCACGCTGCTTCTCTCAATCACAGTTTCACAGCCACTCCGCCACTGCTGGACGTTGACCGGTTGCCAACCCATCACGCAGTCACCTTTAACATCTACCGCCGCCCTACCCTTGTTCATGACCTGTCGATGAGGACGACTCGATGCTGACACCGATGAAGATGACACCGACACTGACACCGCTGCCGCCCTTGAGAAATGTCGACTCCGACTCACCCAGCCCCAACTAATTAAAGGCTTCCTTTAATTAATTGATTGAGCCAGAACAAATTAAGCAGCAGCAAAGTCGAAGTTGATAGGGTAGAAAAATATATATATTAATTCAGATGATATGATGATGAATTGATGATTCATTCCATCTTCTTTAATTACTAATATGCCTGCAAAAATATGTTTACTAGTATATTAAATTATTTTTAAGAAACATAGATAATGGGATTAAAATTCTTTTTCGAAACATAGATATGATGATGATTCAGTCCATCATTATATTAAATTATTTTTTTGAAATTAAAATTGTTAGAAAAGGAAATATAGTAAGTGTGAAGGTAGAAGAGATTATAACATATTGTTTGGATTGACTAGTTTGGAGGAAAACGGTCCCAAATATTTCCGTCCATATTTTTCTTTTGCATTAATCTGATCAGATCAAATATTTTTTCCTTAAAGTTGGAGGATCAAATGTTGTTGAATTTGTTTTTATATTTGTTCAGATCAGATCAATAGCAAGATTTGGAGTGTGGCATTTTATTTGTTTTTATATTTTTTCAATCTTATTGCAGAATTGGTGGATATTGATGATGCAATATTGGAGGATCAAATGTTGGAGTACTGTTTATTAAGGATTACTTTGTTGATTGTATTTTGAATTTAAGAATTTCTATGCTTTTATTGAACTTGGAGTTTTAGACTTTTAGTATTTAATTCATGATTTGAAAAATTCTACTTTTTTATATTTTGCTTGTGGGGGTGATTCTTGCGGTTGTCTTGGAGTTTGAGTGAAATCTTCATCTCTCTTCTTGTTCCTATTATTTTGCTTTCTTCTGCTTAAGTTTTGCCCCTTCCCTTTAATGGATTTTGATTTTGTGAGGCTATAATTTATTATGGGGCAAACTTATATATAGATAAAAGTAAATAAGGATTGGGAAAAAAGGGCAAGATTTAAAACATAGTAGTTTTATAGGCAATTTGAGTGATAAATGACTAGTATACCCTTAAGATAGTTTCTTTACTATTCATTCTAATATGCCACTTTCATAATCAAATGGAAATAGTCCATTACGACCATATCAGGCCCATCATGCTTCCGTAAATCAAATATATTGAACTATAAACCAAATTCATACCTTTTTGACCGGAATGTTGCCGGGTAATCCGCCGGATTTTTATAGGCTTTGCCAAACCACACGATCGCAACCTATGGATTCCAGACACGAATTTCTTCAGTAACAAACAGCACAACCCTCGTTCGTTTCCTACCCGGGGTGTAGAATACTCCTTTGGTTTATAGAAAATATATATGGTAAACACAAGTGATGAGCAAAAACCTTGATTTTATTTAGGAATAATAAAACATTTATTATAATAAGTAAATCTCCTTTTGGGGAGGAGACAAACTTGTTTAGCTACACATGGTAGCTAGAATCCTTACCACGCTCATAAACTAAGAACACTCAAAATATTATAACTATTACAATTTTGAAGAAAGATAGGAAAATGTTCGATGCCCTATGCTTCCTTTAGTTTCTCATTTTATAGAAAGGGGATCCTTCTATTTCACCAACTCCATTATTTAGCTCTGCAATTCACGTGAGTGGCCCTTTCTGCCGACACTTCCTTTTGAATTAGTGGTCGGGCCCGGTTCCCTTTATCCTCAAGTGAAAGTGGTTGTGGGTGGAGGTACCCACAATTAATGGCACCATGTGCCTCTTGTGTTGGACCACTCAGCCTTTGTCGTTTGGTGCTAGTGGCCTCTTCTTTTGGGTCACATGATCTGTAATCACATGTCTCCACCTTCCCTTGTCGGGAAACTACTTTTTTGGTGGGGCTCTTGGCATCCTTGCTTTCGGCATTGGATGCTTATCCTCCCCAGCTCGCTTTCGTTCCATCCTTGGATGGAACCCTTTTCCGAACTCTGGCTCCTTCTGGTTCTGGCAATCCGAGCATACTCGATTATCCCATTGTCCAAAATGAGCCATGTTGCAGTACTTGCGATGGGTTTCTTTGCCCATAGCAAGCTTGTTCTCCCATATCAAAGACCTTTTCTTCTCGAACAGATCCTCAGCAAATCTCGTTGTTCTCCCTGTCATGGTATTTAACAGGAATGACCCATTCACAGAATTGTGGAAAAACTTGAATGGGAACTTGACTTTGTCCATCTCAGTGAGACAGACCCATAATCCCCATGCTCGCCTAGTCGATATTTGATCTTCTGTAATGGAGGCGATTAGTGGAATTTCTTCAGATGAGGTTCTAATATCACCCCATTTCCTGGAATCTGGCCTTTGAAGCCTTATGTAGTGAAAGGCCTCATGATTCCCTTTTCCTGTTGGTTCCGGAGCAGCACTGATGAAATATAGCTCAAGAACATCTCCTCGGCTAAGCAAATCATTGTTAGCCCAGGACTCTTACACAGCTTCCTGTATCCACTTTGGTAGACACTTGATTTCTGGGAAGCCTGGTGACATGGTCTGAATTGAAGCTAATGCCCCAAAATCATACCATTGCTTGACTTCGTGTGGATTGGTTCCTGGTAACATCCACACCCTTGGGTACTTTTCAGAGATATCAACCTTTATTTTAGACGGATTGATTCCCTGTCTAGTATAGAGCTTCTCCCAGTTAGCTTGATAAACCTGCCAAAGTGAAGCTTCATACTTGTTAGTATTAATCTTAGAGGTACCCGTCATGAGTCTAAGATTAATCTCTCCCTCTTTAACCCCAGAGGTGCTGGGTTGACTTGATGGTTCAGAGTGTGATCCCTGACCCTCAATTTTCTCTTGGGCCTGTGTTTCTTTAGAAATCACCGGCTTAGAGCTCGTGTTAGGGGTATTTGAATCCCCTACTTCCGTTTTACAGGTCGGTACTGCTAACTCTCCTTTTATCAATGGTAAGTTGATGGCCCGGAGGAGGGGTTCATGCATAGCTGACCAGAGTTGCCCCTGAGTCTTTACACATGCTCGTATTCTCTCGATGACCTTGTTCTGGTCTGCTTGTTGCATTCTTCCTGCTTGTTCAGCATGAAGAACCAGCTCGTTCCATTCACGCTGAAGCAACTCCATGTTTTTAGTGAAGTGCCTCTGCGCAATCATGATGACATCAACCTCAATCGCTTCCATCTCTTGTTAGGAAATCTGCAAGAATATTTTCATGAGATTTTATCACAATAATGTCAAATAAGTAATATTGACATTCAGCTTGCCATCTTATTAGTCTAGCTTTCTCAGGTTTAGATTCAATTTTATTTTTCAAGAAAGCTTTAACTTGTGTGTTATCAACTTTTAGAGTAAACTTCTTTGCTAAGAGAAACATAGGCCATTTTTTAAATGCCTTCCGAACTGCAAAGAACTCCTTTTCATTGATATGCCATCGAATGGCCTCGCTATCCAAAAAGAGACCACTGCAATATCGACAGGGCTCCTCTCCATTGGGTGTGATCTTTGTAAGTACGGCTGCCCACCAATGATCACTTGCATCTGTATAGAGGATCAATTCATCCTCATCTTGTGGTATAGCCAGTTTTGGGAGATTTTTGCATATCTCCTTTAGCTTCCTGATTCCTTGTTGATGTTCGTTTGTCCATACAAACGGGGTATCCTTCTTTAGAAGGTTACTGAACACCTTCCTGTGTTTTGCAAGATTTTTTATAAAGATTCCTGCAAAATTGACAACTCCCAGAAAACTCTGCAGTTGCTTCTTTTCTTTAAGGACATCAGGGAACTTCTGCACCTTTTCTACAATATGATTTTGCAGAATGATTCCTGATTCATCCACTTCGATTCCCAGAAATTCCATTTTCCGGGTAGCTATTACTGCCTTCTTTTCTGACAGCACAAGGCCCTCTTTATGACAAACATCTGCAAAGATCTCCAGATGTTTGAGATGTTCTTCTATACTCTTTGATGCGATTAGAATATCATCAATATAGACAAACATAAAAGAGAAATAATCTTTAAAAAGATTATCCATCTTCCTCTGAAATATTTGGGGTGCGTTAGCTAACCCCATCAGCATTGCATTCCAAACATAATGCCCTTGTGGTGTTGAAAAGGCCGTAAACCTTTTGTTTTCTTCTTCCATGCGAATGTGGTAGAAATCTGACTTGCAATCAAACTTAGAGAATATCCTAGCATTCCGTATGCAGTTAATAAGATGTTCTCTACTTGGGATAAAATATCCATCAAACTCAAAAATGTCATTAATCCCTTTGTAATTAATGACTAACCTTGGTTTACCTCTTTTAATCTCACCATGATTCCTTACTAAGAATCCGGGGCTGCTGTATGGTGAATTCCCTGGTTCAATCAGCTTGAGATCAAGGTGTTCTTTGATTATTGCTCGCATATCCTTTTGATCTTTGATGTTCATCAGGATAGGCTTGTATCTAACGAACTCAAACTCTTTTCCAGCCTTAACCTTCAAGGTTGCTTTGAGTTGGTTCTTTCCCCACCAAGCAAGCGGATTTTCATTATAGTTTCTAGCTATTTTTCGCTTGACATCTTCGAGGGATATCTTTGCTTCTTCCTTAATATCTTGATGTGATATTAAAGAAGCCTTGAGGATTTGGATCTCCTGTTCTTCAAGATCCTTTTCCCTATGAAAACTCAGAACTACTTCTCCGAATTTTCTTTTGTCCTGCATTTTTGGGTGTCGAAGATGTCCTTCATCACCACGCTTGCTGCGAAATTGTAGTGGCATTTGTCGATTGAATGCCCCTTTTAGCCACTGGACAATGATCTTATGATCACAGATCATCGTAAAGATCAGTCTCCGGTTGGTATTGTCCTGCGTATACTTTCTGAACATTTGTAGGAAATTGTTTCCTAACAAAATGTCTGCCCCTGTATCATGAAAATAGATTGGTGGAGTTTTCACCTTATACCATGGTGTATTTCCTGCTCCTCCAATCAAGATTTCCGACTGCTTCACTCCCTTAGATAGGAGCAAGACTCTTTTTGAGAAATCTCTTCCTGCAATTGGATTTAAATCTTCTTCCAATTCTTCTGGGAAGATTCCTCTTTTTGCAGTACAAATTCCTGCTCCTGAGTCGATATAGGCTGCAAAGTATTCAGCCTTATATTTCTCGTATAACATCCCTACTGAGATGTATATGGAGAATGGGCTGGTCATATAATCACCAGTTGTTTTCCATTAAAGGTGATCATCATCCCATCTTCCTTCAGCTCCCATGGCTTGAACCTTTCTAAGAAGTCAAGTCCTAAGATTAGGACTCCTGATTCTCTTCCAGCTCTTCCTCGTACTTCCATTGTTATAGCCTCTATATCGAGAGTTCCTTTATAGTGGCCGACTTCTGGTTGCTATAAACAGTACAGGACGTCGCAAGGAAAATTATTTTCCCATCTTGTACTGTCAAACCTTGTGTCGATCTCTCTCCAACCTTCTGGGCATTTAATTTTTATTTTAACTTGCCTTGGTCGCTTGAGATCTCCTTGGAAGCTTCCCCTTGAGGACTGAGTCCATGGCTCTGTCACAATCCTATCTCCTTGGAATGACAGTCTTTTGCCTTCCAACTTGAGACTCTCATTGTATTTCAACAATGGTTTGTCTCCTACTCAAATATTTATCTCTTTTGGTAGTGGCATTTCTGATCTGTCTGGGTGGATTATCTGTGCCACCTTTGAGAATACATCCGGTATCTCTATGAACTGCTTTCCCAGAAATAAATCTGTGTGGTGTGAATTGGAAAGCGCATAAGACACCTGATATGTTAAAGAAAACGGTCGATTTCCCTCGTAGCTGATATCCTTTGTTTTGAAGTCTTGGTACAGCGTCAGGGCTCGACTGAAATCTCTATCTTTTAGATTATAGGATATTTTTGGATAGATTACCCCTATAATCTGCTTGGCACAGAGATTTCCTGATATAGTTCCTAACAAGGAATCTCTGTGATTTTTGATATGCTTATCGCATATTGCAATATCAATGGGCGTATCAACACCTGCGGATAGTGCGGATTTGAGCACTATCTGGACAGCCCTGATGTAGATCCAGGATATGGTATCTCTTATCTCTGGTCTCATCCTTCCCAACTCTTCTTGAACGTCACTGTATGGAATCAGTTGTAACTCAACTTAATTCCCTGTAAGCTCTATAGGAAGCGACATCTCTCTTCTGGTAATCTTATAGATTACATTGTGCTTCCTGCTTTTCAGACTAAAATTGCGGAGTAATTGATCAATTTGTCCGGCTGAAAAGCCTTGATATCTTTGGATATTAAGGCTCTTGTTCATGATTTTGTCAATCATGCTTTGTGAGATAGTGGTTTGACTGGAATATCCAGTTTCGTCCACTTGCTCTTGATGAAAAACCTCAGCTCCAGTCTGATTCAGAGTCTGATCTCCCATCAATACTTTCATTGCTAAATACTTCTTCTTCTTCGTATATACTCTCATCTGAGGGTATATCCTCGAATTGGTAGACTTGTACCAAGTCTTGGTAGTAAACCGCTTCCTCGATGTCTGGTGCACCTTCAAAGCTTTTGACTCCTCTCTTTTCTGGACAATCTATCGAAATATGTCCTCTTGCACCGCAAGTCCAGCAGTTGCAATCTTTAAAACTTTCATTTGCCCTCGTATGGGCTCTTCTGAAAGTTTTCTTCGCGGGAGTTCGACTTGATGAACTTTGTGATGTCCTGTCTCTAGAAGGACCCCTTCTTTGTCCAGATTTGTAAAATCTGGCCTTTTGCCTGGTCCATCTGCTCCTCGGTTTCCAGCTCTTTTTCCTTGAGAATTCTTCTTTGGCATAAGGATGAACTCGGTGTTCCTTGTTCTTCTGTGGCCTTTGAGATTCTCCTCCAATGATGGTCGGCAGATCATTGGCTGTGCAGTCAAGAGGAGAATATTTATTCATCCTCTTTAATCTCTTGTAATTCTTTTGTAGAATGGCCTGTCCGCACCATTCAACTAGCTTTTGTTTGACAAAAGACATTCTCCTCCCAACATTGTCAGGATCTCCTGGAATGTATTCTTTAATGAACATTTCTTTCCAGGGACTCGGGAACTTCGTGAAGAAAATCTCTACACAGACCCTTTCATCCACATCTGAATTCCATTGGTAGATGTGGTATAACTTGAAGAATTGGTCAATTGACTCCTTCTCCATGTTGTTCAGCCTCAGGTTTAAAATAGCCTGAGAATAATTCTTCATCTTTTCGGAATCTGCACTTCCGAAATTGTCTGCTCCCAAAAAGGTGAGCTTAAACCAGAAAGCCATTCTATCCACGATCTCCATGTATGAGGTTGGCTCCAAGGTTTCTTCTTTGACTGCTGGTGCAACTCTTGACCATAACGTTTTGGCTACACCCAACAAACTCATCTCTAGCAGCTTGATGAATCCCTCCTTTTCTAGATCCAACGTTCCTGCTGCTATTCTCATCGATGATGACCAATCATTAATAATCATATCGATGTCCTTGAAGTCAATATCATCGATATTGAGCATGAGTCTATACAGATGTATGGGATCAAGGCTTGTTTTCCCGAGAGGCGTATCTCGGAACTTAGGGATCTGTTTCCTCACCCTAGTTCCTGTAAGATTGTTCATATTGGGCCTCTCTCTCCTGTGTTGATCTCCAACATGAAAGTCCTCGCGGGCTCTCATGAGAACGTCTTGTGCTCGGCCTCCTTCCTGTTGCTGTTGGGCTGGTGGCACCTGCGGTACTTGTTGTTCCGGGGGTACCTGATGGTATCCTCGGGAAATTAAAGCTCCATCTCCTGTATTCATCTTCAGATCTACCATCTTCATATTGGCAAATGACTCTGCCAATTCTTGTAGATCTTCCAATCCTATCCTTTCGGAGGACGTCATTCTTTGATTTGTCTTAACAATTGGCAAATCCTTTTGTCCTTCGATTTCTTGGGTTCTTCTTTGGCCTTTGGTGTGAAATTCACTTTGCCAAAGTTGATGGGTTTCCTTCTACTAGAAAATGTCTGATTTAATTCTAGTGTCTGGATCTTCTTTTGAAGTTCTAACAAGATGGTTAGAATTTCATCTTGTTTTATAGAAATTCACCTTACTTCTTGTGGTACTCCATACGTGTGATTTCTATAATTTTGTACCGTCTTCTGGATCTCTCGTAAATCCTCCGAGATTTTAGATGTGTCTGCCACGATCTCTTTAAATCTGGGAGTTATCTCGTAGTTTCTTTATTCCATCAACCGTGGTTTTGGTGTGCCCTTGTTGATGGTTCATTAAGTCGCATTGTAGCAGATTGTTCACCATTAACAAGTTCATTTGAGCTTGTCTTTGGGAAATACACTGCTCTATTTCCTTCAGACTTGACTCCGATAGAAATTTCTCTTCGTATTGGGCTTTCCAGTAGGTTAGCCTCTCCTGGTGACTTTCCTCCAGTTCCTTCAAAATTTGAAGGTACCTTTTGAAATAAAAACATCTCGAACAATTGTTCGAATCCATATTTTCTGGGTGTCTCCTCCGTTAGGATATTAATTTTAATAATAAATAAATTATTATTCCTAAATAAAATTACTTAGGCTCTGATACCATTTTCATGTAAAGTGGCAAAATAGAATTAAAACAAAGAAATAATAAATAAATACCATCCAAACACCAATTAGGACACTTTAACAAGTGCCTTCTTAGCAAAATGGATCAAGATTGAAAAGTCAATTTTATACAAATTGTCTATTTTTCTCCTATACACTAAAACTTGTCTCTTTTTCCCTTTTTCACAATAGTTTTGTCTATTTTTATATAATAACACATTTATTATTATTATTATTATTATTATTATTATTATTATTATTATTATTATTATTATTATTATTATTATCTATATCTATATATTATATAAAAACAGAATAGTGGAGTTATTTTTGGTAATTCATATTTAAATGTATTTTTTTGAAAATATAAAAACTTATTGAAGCGGTGCGCCAGTGCAGAAGAAAAATAAACGGTTTTAAATTATTCAAGCGACGCAATCTCTCTAATTAATTCAATTTTATTCTTTTTCATTCCTCTCACGCAAAACGCAAATCAATTTGATTCTCTAACTCTCCACAATTCAATTTTCAAATATATCATCTCAATTTCATTCTCCTCCGCTCGAATTGGCAAAACAGAAGCATATCAGATTCATATTTCGGGCGAAAGAACTATTTCCCTCTATCAAGAAACAATTAATTTCTTCAAATAAATCTCTATACCTACGCTTAAATTTCGAGCACACTGAATTGAAAAAGAAGATTTTGAATTGATGAGGTTGCGAAGGTACTGTTTTCAATATTTTTCAAGTTTGTTTCTCAATTCCTTTTTGTTTTCCCTTTTTTCGGCTTTCAATTATTTTCTTATATTGATTCTTTTATTTCTACTGTTGGCATCATCTCGATTCAGTTCTGCATTATGATTCAGTTTGAGTTCTCACTTCTAATTGTTGATTACTGGATTAATTTGCTAATTAGGGTAGTTTTTTGTGCTTATAGTAATTTACTTTGCCAATTTGTTGATTGTATTTTGAGTATTTTTTATCATTTTGTTTGTGGAAACCTGTGTAGAGAGAAGTTAAGTTGATGACTTGATTAGGAGAAACGGTAGATTTGGTTTTCAGACTATTACTTATATGTGAAGAGATTCAAGGTGAATGTTTATTCTTTGGCATGCTGCTTTCGTTTGGAAATGTGTTAGTTAGGAGTATCGGATAAACTCTTGCTGTTTCGAGTTCGACAATGGAGCGAATTAACAGTACTCATTGATTGCTAATTAGTTATTGCAGTGTGTGTTCTTGGGATTGTTGGTGAATGTGTCTCAGTTTTTTGTAACTGGGGAGTATGATTAATGTGCATGCTAAAATGTATCTATAGGTGAAGGGGTGCATCGATTCACAGTCAATTTTAAATTCCAACAAGTTTTATTCGTTCAAAAATTTATCTAAGACACGGTAACTTTGCAATTTATCATTTTGCTCACATACAGTTTTCATCTCAATTACAAAATCTCTTAAAAAAAAATCTCTAATTCTATTTCTCCCTTCTACTCTCAATTTTGTGAAAACTCAAGCAAAACATAGGCCAAAGAGAGGAGATGGAGGAAAAGGCATAAAGTTCGGCAGAGGCGGAGGATTTCCCAGGAGAAAGATGGTGGTGGTTTTCGGGTGAGGGAATGAGTAGCGGATTTATGCCAAGAGATAACCCAAAGCTGAAGAATTCTATAACCATAATACCCAAGGTGACTTTCTGGTTGCAGTTTTTTCTCTTCTCTTTTGAATTTGGATTTGAATTTAATAGGAGATACCAAAACCAATTCATTTTAGTTGCTTAGATTGTTGTTGGTGCATATGTGGAGAGTAAGAGGAGTTGATCTGATATTTGGAGAAGCCTTGCGGCCAGCAGTCTCTTCTATGACGTAAGTGGGAAAGGTAGACGTCGGCTTCGGCTTCAATTACTATTCTGCACCGCCGCCAAAAGGTCGATTAAATAATGACTCAATTGAACTTTATTTCTACTCAGGGTTAGTCTTCTCTCAAATAAAATTTAAGATGGATTTCTGAATTGGCATTTTTTAGTTGGAAATTGGATCTTCAGTTGTTTTTTATTTTTTCTATTATGTTATTTAATTGTCATTTGTCAAGGGACTTGATACCATGACACACATCCTATATAACTAATTTTTTTGTTTATATTATTGCGTTCATATGGATTGATGCCAAGTAAACTGATGATTAAACTTTATTGGTGATAATTCACCAAAGAATTATGTTTTAGTTCTAATGATGTTCTCTTTGAACTAACCAAGATTAAGATTTCAATCCAAGAACTCCTATGAATCTTTTTTAAGTAAAAAAAATAGATGTTGTAATATGGTCTAATCTCTTATCCCTAAGTAACCCAATTATGGAAAATGAAGTTTGCAGTTTGAGGGTTGGTGATTGCATTGGCTACTTCTGGCTGGATATGTTACATTGTATCCTTTTCTTCTGTGATATTTCATTAATTGTGTTAATATGATGCGTTGTTATACATGGGATTAAAACTACTAATAGTAATTTTTGTTAATTATTTTCATTGAGATTCTAGCATGGTCAGAAAGCTACTAATAGAAGTTGTTGTTGTTTCTTTTTAATTGCAGGCGTTTAAAAAAGCACTTATGTGCTTCGGCCACCTGGAATCAGATGATGTGCATGCTATCAAAAAGGTCAATAGATGAAGGCTACTGTTTTGCTCAAACTTTCTTTAACAACCTTGGTATGGATTTTGAGCCTTACTTGATGATGAACTTGTATTTAAACAATGACACATCTATGGCAACTCAAGGGAAGAAAAACCTGGATCTTGAACAATGGAGCCCAGTGTTTGGTTTCAGAATGAAGATGAAGATACTGCTCGCTGGGAATAGATTATGAATATCTTAAATATGTTTCTGAGTTGGATATGTTCTTTCTTGGTGATATTTTTTTTTCTAAATGAATGCAAAGTAGTATATATTTTTCCTCGAGAGTCAGACCTGAATGGGGACTTTTAATTAGGATTGTATGTTACCTTTTGATTCTCAATTTGTTAGGTTTATGTGAGGGTGAAAACAGAACTGTCATTGGTATGCTTTTGCATGCAGATATTGTTTTCTGTGTGAAATAAGTTTGGAGAGTAATGGATACCAATTTTTTAGAAAGAGATATCATCATATTATCCTTGAAGGAAAAAAAAGGGAAAGAAAGGGAAAAATCAACTTCTCAATACTCATTGCTCTTCACCTAGCAATTATAAATATGTTCCTGGTATAGATGCTTTAACTGGAATACTCCTTGCTCTTCACCTAGCAATTATAAATATGTTCCTAGTAAAGATGCTTGATCGTCCTTTTTATTCGACTAAAATTTAATCGCAAGTGTACGGTGAAATTATAGTATATATAGCGAGCAAGAGTATCGTATCCACAGAGACTAATTAGACCTAATTGTGTGTACTATAATATCGGACCTCAATCGTTATCTAGACGATAAGAAAACGAAAAGATAATTAACTAATCTAAAACTAAAGAAAGCATAAATAAAAAGGAAAATTAAATGGAGATTGGGACAAGAAGGTAGAGGTACTTTTAGGATTGATTTCTTCGGTACTTGGCACTAAAGATCCTATTGAATGTCTATTTGTGGTGTTAAATTTCACTAGGGAAATCTCGTCTAAGCTCTCTCTCGAGACACTTAAGTTTGGAGGGTACATGCTAGGTTCACCGTCTCTGAACGAATCTTACACATGTACTTACCAAAAACTCCTAAGATTTCTAGCCCTCACACTAAGCCTCAATTCTCTCGAATTTATCGACATAGGTGTCTCGTGCCTACGGTTCGTCTATTGAGACTCATCTCTCGATTCATGAATCAATAGATAAAATCGTGCAAATTAGTGATCAATTAATCAACACTCATACATAGCATAAGCACAAGAAATAAAATCGAGTCATAAACAATTAATAGAAAAATATATGCATAAATACCCAAATTGTCTCAATCCATTTATACAAGATAATCTAACCTAACATCAATACAAATGTAAGGATTTAATTATCTCAAAGAAAATCAAAGATAAAAACAAGAATAAAAACTAAGAACAACCCGGAAGTTGGCCTCAACTCCACTCTTGCTCCCTCTCGTCTTCTCTTTGCTCCATCTTCGGGCCATGACTTCCTTATTCACCCTAGCTAGGTGGAAATCCTAGCTAGGGTGTGGGTTTGAGGGGTGAGGGTTGAAGATGAGAGGTGAGATAAGGGTTTGGTGTTGGGGGAAATTTGGGGATTTTTGGAGAAAAATGTGTTGTGTGTTTTGTGTAAATTGTGTTTTTCTGTAGAGAAATCGCCAAATAAGAAGAAGAAAGAGCCCAGATCCAAACATTTGGGCTGGGGGCGCGACACGGGCTCAGTCGTTCCCCCGGTTGCGCCTTCGGTCGCATCTAGATTGGAGAAAATAATGTCTCTGGCGCGAGTGCAGGTCGGTCACGCTGCCACTCGCGCCAGAATTTCTGCACTGACACCTTTCACGGTTTTGCTCCGTTCTTCCTCATTTCTTGTCCGATTGAGGTGATTCAACTTACAGCGCGTTCCTCATTCGATTCTCTATCTTCTCAAGGCATTGGATCACTCAAAAATGCATTGATTAATTCTCCATTTCCTGTGAAAGTCAAACAACAAACAAAACTTCCAAATCGGGAGGTTAAAAGTGCAATTTGGGTTAAAGCACATGCAAAACTCTTCAATTCACTTCATTTCAACCTCAAAATGTTGTGCAAAAACACCACTTATCAACTCCACCAAACTTAAAAGCTTGTTTGTCCCCAAACAATGAAGAAAAAAGATGAAGGTTTAAATGATGACGTGTGGATAAAAAGATGGAAATTGCTTCAAAGATTCAAAACACATTTTGCACATTCAAGCATGATATTAAAAGATCAACAAGCCTAGAAAAATTCTACAATGCATTGCCAAAATAACTTGTAACCTCTCGAATATAGAAAGATCGCTCTTCACTCAAGTGTTTAGGTTTTAAGTGTATACACTCAAAATCAAGTGATACATGTTGTCAACCATATGCTTGTAAAGGGTCTATCATCTCCATCACTTATGTATGATTTCAAACAAGAATCATTAAGGGCTTGTTCAAGTTTAGAACGGAGGCTCTTTGGTAAGATAGGGATTGTTTGGCCAATTGACTATTAATAATTAATCATTAAACCCAAATTTTTGCATTATCAACCAAGTAGAACTATACAAGTTCTCTTCCACCTTCCGTGCTTCACAAACCTCAAAGTCTAGAAACTTTCTCATGATAAACAATATTATTACCCTTTCTTACTCTTTCTTTTCAATGATCGAATGTGAACCATTTTTTTTTTCTTTATTCTTTTCAACATTTTTTTTTCTTTCATTGTGAGAGCTAAGAGGGGTAATTTGACATTTTCAACTCAAAATACTCTAGAATATGATATTTTTCATTTCAAGCACTCCAAATTTCTCATAAGCATTAATTTCTCATCACTACTCATTCCCAACCCAAGGTAGAAAAAATGAGTATCGTCTTAGGCTCAAAGGGGCTAACAAGGGATTTATAGTGTGAAATGGTAAAATTTAGATAGAGTGTGCTAGACAAAAGATGGCCTTAAATTATTTTCAAGTCATCAAGCACACTATTGTAATTTCGAATTAGACACAATGCAAATTCTAGAGACAAACAAGTATGCATGATTACCACACAAGCAAGAAAAGATTGTAAGAACAAAGCAATCTTCGGCTCAAAACTCACATGGGTTCAACCAAGTTCAAAAGACAATGCACTTAAGAATATATCAAGCCAAATATCACCAAGTCATACCATGCTTTCATGTCATTTTCTCAACAAACCATCTCATCATAAGCAACTTAACAACCCAATCCACACTTCAACCATTTTCAACCACAAATCTCCACAAAATCAAAAATCAACCTCCAAAGCCTTCGGTTATTTAAAGCATTTAAACGTGCAAATAAATAAACAAAACAAAAAATAAAAACAAAATCAAACAATGCAACCTATATGCAATGAAACACATAAAACACACAAAAAGAAGGAGAGATCCAAGATAACCATACTTCCTTCCCCCAAACTTATTCGACACTTAGTGAGAATAAGTTTGAAGGAAAGAAGTGGTTCACCTTAGATGAGCTCACAAATGATTAGAGAAGGCAAGATGACACAAGACGTCCGCGTCCGGAGTCCTTCGACATTTTGTCCGCCCATTCCACTTCCTTACTCAACCTTCAAAAACAAAACAAAATCCAAACAAACACGAAATGAAAAACAAAAACTAAAAAACAATATCTAGATTAACAATGCAATCCTTATCATAATAACACAACTAAATCATTTAGTCCCCGGCAACGGCGCTAAAAACTTGATTGCGATATTTTATACCTCAAATAATAAGTCGTGTCATGTGCAAGTGTACACGGATGTAGCAAGCAATGATACGAGTCGAACCACAAGGAATAGGAGATATATTCTAAGATGCACAAATAATGCCTAATTAAATCTCAATCACTATTTAAACCAATTAATTCAACGGAATTGTTGTTCACTTCATTCATCAATTCTTCATAAAGATTAATAATTTATAATAACTTCCAACACTAAAGAGAGGAAATTTACGGGTTAACAAAGAGGTTTAGGGTGTTGGATCCTTGATTTAAGGGTTTACACAAACATGAAGATCATATATAAATCAATACTTTATTTATGACAAGGGTTTGTTCATTTAGGCATTTTCTCAAACACCTAAAATGCAAAAATGATGTTAAACTTGCTATCTCTAACAAGTATTTCACTCAAACATACAAAGAGTCCCTCCACAAATTACAAACCTAAATGCTCATACATCTTACAAAGTATAATCACAAGGTCTCATAGATCACCAACAAACACCAAATGAGCAAAACTAATCACCCATTGTGCATAAAGATAAACATAAATGGAGGCCACCCATAAACATTTACAATCACAACTATGATCCACAAGATTTAATCAAAGAAATATACATTCATACCACATTCATAATAAACATCCTCATTTCAAAGATCCTTCACCCCAACCCAAATTAAATTAGCTACTCATAATCTTAAAAGCAAAATAAATTACTTGAACAAAAATCATAAATAGAGATTAGATTAAACCAATAGAATGTACAAAGATTGCACAAGATCCTTTCACATCAATTCTTCAAACTTCAAGAACTCCTCTTTAGAAGCCCAAGCCCTCTTTCTCCTCTCAATTCTATGGTTCTATCCTTGATTTTCTAGGGGAGAAGGGGTATAGGGATTGGAAGGAATTTTTAGAGTTTTTATCCAAAATCCTTGTAAAAACTTCTCTATCACTTTCAAAAAATGCCCCCCTTTACAAATTAGAGGGAAAGGAACAGATAAGGCACGCAAAACAGGGCGTCTGGGCGCGACACGGGCTCGGTTGCGCCCAGGTCGCGCTGTAGATCGCGCCAGAGAAGGGCGCGAGGGAGTGCCTGGGCGCGGGAGCTCGGTCGCGCCACAGAAGAGCGCGAGGGAGTGCCTGGGCGCGGGAGCTCGGTCGCGCCACTGATCGCGCTGTGGCTCGCGCCAGAGACGCTTGTAAAGTCACGTTTGGGAGCGGGCGGAGTGGTCGCGCCTCGACCCGCGCTGTGGCTCGCGCCTGGTTCCTTGAACTCGATGATTCTTCAATAACACCTAGAATTTGCACTTGGATTAAAATATGGGTTTGGACATCAAAAATATACAATTGGTTTATAAAATGGTATTGAAATAGCCCCAAGTTGCAGTCAAAGAAGCACAAAAATACCGATTATCAATGCTTTAACTGGAAAACTTATCTGGAAAACTCATCTTTGATTTCCATATCTAGGTAACCTAGAGCTTTACAGCTGCACGAAAAGTTATATCTGTTGAATCTCGTGTTATATTTGTTGTCTCCTAAATTTTCCTTATAATTTAACTTGAATTAGGTAACTGTAATGAAGAGTATTTTGTTCTGTCACTCATAATAATAGAGCTCCAGTTCCATGATTTTGTTTAGTATATAAAGAGCAGAACTTACAAATCTAGGCATCCATTGTTGATTTGAAGGTCCATTTATTATCTGCAAATGAATCTTTTTATGAACAATCCAGAAAGAATTCACTCAAATTTGGAATTGACGACACGTGAGGTTATTAATTCTTGCTTGGTTAGTCATTCTTATATTTGTGTTCATCTGTACGCAGTTAAAATTTTAATACTGGATATTTGAATATCATATTTTCTTAATTTTGAGATCTTGAATATTATATTATCTTAATTTTATTCATTATGATGAAGTTAGGGAAGATGCCACAAGTAACTTATGGAGAGAGATAGAAGAGAAATCCATTTTTTACTCTTATAGTCTATTCTTTAGATTATAATTTGTAAAAAACTTACTGTGATGATTTAATTTGTTATTAAGAAGTTATAAAAACTTTCCTAAAAAAATAAAATTACAAAGTGTGTTAGTGTGTTTAATGATTTTAATGTGAAAAATTGTGTTAATATGTTTAATTGATGCAAATGTGTGTTTAATGATTTTAATGTAAAAGTGTGTTAGTGTGTTTAAATGATCCAAATGTGTGTAACATAACATGGTTAGTGTATGTGCGAGGTGCTATTGGGACATTAACCCCTATTTTATATGAATTATTATGTCAACAATTCTATAAATAATTAGTGGTATATATATATGTCAATTTATAAATTGACCTAATAATTATTTTAATGACATTACAATAAAAATATATAGGTAAATTTTATCCCCTATATATATATAGTTAAAATTTAGCACAATTATTATTTAAATTTATTCCCGTGCATAGCACGGGTAATGCACTAGTTATTATTAAAACAAGAGGCTGTAAATTTTTGGTAAATAGAAAAAAATCATTTGCTTTCTACTGACCAAAGTTAGACGTGATGAAGGACAGTGATAGGTGATGCCACTTAACTGTTAACTTAAATTCTGGAAAAAGAAAAAAAATCGGGTCAAAAAAGCTCGAAAGCCCACACAGGGCCGGGTCGGTCTCAGAAAATACAGGCACGTTGTATTTTCGGGCCGACCCCTCTAATACACAAGCCCGTCGGCCGGGCCGGGCCGTCCGAATTGCCAGCTCTACGTACATGGTAAAGCCTGTGTGGTACTGTTCTAGGAATGGAAGAATTAATTAATTATAGCTTTTAGAGCTTATATAATTAATTAATGGACGTTATATCTTAAACATGAGGAACGACTGAACTAAAGACGAATGCATTAAGTAAAAATCTATTAAATTGGTGGGTCAGTGTTATTTCTTTAGTAGAATAAAAATAACACTTACTTTATTTAATTATATCCCAGTGTTGGATATTAGATATTAAATAAATTAGTGGGTCAATTTAATATTCTTCTAGATCCCTACTGTAGCCCAAATAATACCTTAACTGAAGGAATGGAATAAGTGAAGAGGTCCAAGCCCGCTACAGTTGGGAGTCATAATACACGCCTCCCTCAGTATTTAAAGAGGGAGGAGGCGTGTATTATACAGTACACGACAACCCCTCTCAGTGCCACTTAATTCCTTTAGGTTATCCATACACGGTTTAGTAGATTGTAGCCCACTCTACATTTAAACGGGTATTGGGAATACAGTAGAAGATTGAGAAGTATCTCTGGAGCTCCTTAGTGGCGTCGAACACAGTGGGAAAAGGCCAATTCGATTGTGTCTTCTACAGCAACGAGATTAGACCTGTAATCTCGTCGGCAACCCTACTTGTCATGTAAGTGGTTAATCGAATTAATTTCTTCCGCTGCATTAATTTGAATCTCTTGCATGATATGTTCAACGTGCTTTTATTTGCATCACACATAAAATCAAGATTTGCATGCATTTATAGAATTATAGATTATCTGATTAGATCCTGTGGGGCGTAATTCTAGAAACCCCAACAACTCACTCCAAGATAAACATTTTTGAAGCCGCTGACGCCGATGATTGCAGAGGATTCCCAGTTATTGGTGGCCTTCTGCAACTCAGCAAATGAGAAATAACGGCCTAATCCCATGGTGGACGAGAAAACTTGGCTCTTTCATGACCCTAAGGAAGTCTTACTGCCCGACACGAAGCTGGCGTCGTCGGCATGAATAGGGAGAAGCCAAAAAGAGAAGTTGTTCTTCTTCTGCCAGTCTTGAGGCCTCTTCTTCCACTTCACCGCCGTGGCGCTGAGACCGATGAATGCTCCGAACATCATTTTGAAACCAACTGCTGCGACTGTTCCGTTAACCGCGTTGCCACTGAGCCTTTCACTATTGACGCCAAACTCTCCATCTAAACTGCCTACGAAATTGTTCATCTTGAACACCTTAATGCCACTGAGAAGTGCATTTTTGGTGCCCACATTTTCGTTCATCGGCCCTACTTGGACTGCAGGCCTCCCGTTGATGTAGATGTTGAAGTAGAGATCGTAAACTGATTTTCTCATTATGTCGGCGAAGTGTAAACGAATGAAATATTGGAAAGATTTGTCGACCTTCATTCTCCACGTAATGTTGAAACTGAGAATCTGTCATTAATCAAAATAAAATTGAACATGTTTATGTTGTTTAATTTGTACATGCAATTTATACCTGAACGTTGGCGTCAGCCATCTGGGTGGCGGTGGCGTAAACAAACGGCGGTGCAATGAGCGGTGACTCTCCCTGAGGATAGGTGATGACATTGGGCTTCATGGAAACGACGGAGCCCATGAATTTAAGGTCGAGGTAGGGCTGATCGGGATACCAGTTTCTGCCAAGAGTATCATTCTCAGGCATGATCATGGGGCCGCCAGAGTTGAGCCGATAAGCCGTCTAATACGCCACTCCGGTCATCCCGGGGTAAGAGCCCTTGGGAAAAAACAGAGTTAGTGACATCGCCGAGCAAGATATCCGGTGCCGAAACTAACTCGATGGCATTAATGAAGGCTAAGCTACTCTCGACGGGGGAGAAAGTAACGAAAAACCGTTCCGTCGTAACATTAAGAAGGAACTCTCTCATGCTCCACGTGGCGTTAGGCGGCATCTCGAATTCTTGGACCAAGACGATGCTGCTGCTTGTTGTGACTCTGAATTTCGAGGTTGTCAGATCCTTCTGCAGGTTGTTCTGCACGGACGGGAAGTGGAGCCGGATCCAGTGCCAACCGGGTCGGGTCACGTGGAAGGTGTAGGTGGCGCCGCTCCCGAATACGCTGATAGTGTTGTAGATCGAGGAGGGGATCGGTGTTGTAAGAAGTATACCTGAGCGTTAGTGAATGAGAATGGCCAATTCGCAACAAAACGGTGGATTGCTAATTTTCACCGCCGTCCTTCATATTCTTTGTTTTGGTTTTGCCCATCGCTGCTTCTACTTGAAGAAAAAGTTCGACGGTTTTTCGGACGGCGCAGATGTCACGACGGTGAAGTCGCCGATTTATGGTAGTGAGGATTTGTAATTGGGATTTAAGAAGGGTTTTTCCGATTTGTGAGCTGGCTCAAAAGACCGCTGCAAAGCCCAATAAAATGACCTTATGATTAGAGCTTTGCACAAGCTTGGGTCGGGCTTTCATATCCCTTTCCAATTTAGGAAATCGAGTGTCAAAGGTTGGAACATAAAGTTTTTTAATGCATAACTCACTCATATGCAAAATATTTCAATGTGAAATGTCGTACAAAACTAGGCATTGGGTGTCAAATGTTGGAACATAAAGTTTTTTATACATAAGACACTCATATAAAGTAGATATATGCAAAATATTTCAATGTGAAATATCCTACAAAACTAGGTATGTACGATATTTATATGATGTAATAAATTGTAAGTTACATTAGTATTGATAAACTGTACATTGTACTATTTGAATAATATTTTATATTCTAAATTTACCAAAAAAAACTCCATTTTCTTGAAATTGTGTTTGATTCTATTGATTACAATTTAAAAGATAATTAAGAAAACGTTATTTATTCCTTAATCAATTTAAAAACATAAATGTATATGTAGTAAATAGTAAATATATGTATACATACTTATCCCCTCAAAAAAGTACTATATACTTATTTATAACTTGTAAAGTGATGTATATATTACACAAAAATAGGAGATACAAATACTAAAAATAATGAATAGATCTTCACAATGAAATAGATGCTGGATTCCCCACCTAATAATCATGGTTCTATATATAAATGTAATGTAATAGCTTACAGAAAAGACAAAAAACCACTTATAGATGCATGTTGTAGTAGTATAGAATGCAAGATCTATCCATTTACACACGGACGTATATTGATAATATTAGATGAAAGAAACTTTACAACAAAGGATCCCATTGATAAACTCTTGTTTTTTATATAATTCATGCTAGTTTGAGGTCTAGTTTGATGGGAGTTCATGTGCATTGCATGCGTTTATTGAGAAGTTGCGCATAGTTTTTCATATTTTGTGCAGTGTCACGTATTTGCTCATTTTGAAGGGATTTGATGTCATTTATTTTATGAGACTAAATTGAGCTTCAAAAGTACCTAAGAAGTTAGAGGATCGAGTGAGAAGCGTGCTGCAACTTGAATCGGGTCAATCGGATGAGAAACGAGCGAGAACGGAGCAAAACGGCAAAGTGTATCGGCAGTGCGTAAAACAACACGGCCCGTGCCACCTGCCGAGCCACCAACGGGCGTGTTTTGTCATCCGGCACGGCCCGTGCCGCCTGTTTCCGCAATTTTAGAGTCTTTCCTTGTTTGGACTCTGTATTTCCTCAACTATATAAGGCTCTGCTTTGTACGAAAATTACACAACTTTTACCCTATAGAGAGAGCAGAGACACCGTGGAGAAGACAGAGAAGAGACCATCGAGAGATTAAAGAAGCACATCATAGACTAAGTTTATCTTATGCTTTATTCGATTAGAACTATCACTACTTTTGTTTATTTATTTCCTTTGGATTTTGAATACAACATGAGTAGCTAAATTCTTTGGGATCCTAGGGTTGTTGAATGTTAATGGATTTATGATTTGACGTAATTTATTGTTCCGTTTTATATCTTGTTTATGCATCTTTGTTTATTGTTTCCTTTTTGTGAATGAATTGATCAGCATTTACATTTGTGTAGTTAATTTGTTATTCACTCGAGAGAGGTTAATAGATTAACGGATTAGGATTGCATAACATGAGCTTGCTAGATCGAGAGATTGGTAGGTGTCGTGAGAAGAATAAATCTGAGGTTTTATCTGGAGTTAGATAATAATTCGAGATCGAGAGATAAGAATTAGAATCTAATCTACTTTCATAACTTACTCGAGAGAGAGACTGTGATTAATTTAGTGAGTCTCTTACAAGATTTAGAATTAAATTGGTTTAATAAATTATCTGAGATTCGGTAAATTCATTTAGCATCAACACCCTAGGATCTGTCTTTTTATATGTTTATCCAGTTATCTCTGTTTGATTTATTTATTTTATTTTCAGCATTTTAATTAATTAAAATCAAACTCTTAATTTGGTTCTCTAGATAAAGTGAAACAACCGAATTGGGTAATTAGATGCTTTGCATTGCCAGTCTCTGTGGATACGACCTTGCTCCCATTGTTTTGCTATAAATTACCTCGTACAGTTGTGAGTAGTATTTTAGGTGAAATAAAATACCGATCACCCATCCCGCTCGAGATCTGGCGGCCATTGAGAGCAGCAAATTACGTGAACATTGTTGTGTCAGAGTGCTCCTCAATCACTTGAGCTTCACCACCACCATCACCACCACCACCATCACTAGTAGGAGGTTTAGCCTCCTCAACTGCTGTAGATGGGATGGATTGAGCAGGAGGACATTCATCGATGACAGCGGGGACGAGCACATGAGGCGAAGTCAGGGCAGCCTTCTCCCCTTTCTCCTCGAACCACGACTCTTGCATTTGCAAGGCATACTCAAGGTTCCATAGCACGTCCCCCATTGTAGGCCTATACACCCCGTACTCGGATAAGCATTTCTCGGCGGCCTCACCAAATTTGTTCATGGACTCAAGGCTAAAATTTAAATGTTTAAAAATAAGTGGCTAAAATAAGTTCTTTAAAGTTCTAAGTGGCTAAAAAAATAAAAAATTGGCCTGATTTTTATTCTACTTTATTTGTACGGTACGAGAAAAATTCAGGCCGTTATCTTACTTTAACATTCGTTATACCTTAATTTCGGTATGAAATGAATGACATACATTCATCTTAGTTTTATTTCGATATACCGTACCATACCATTTTACGATATCTCTCATATATTTATTAAAAATATGAATCCCGATCAAAATTCAACAAAATAAAATAAATTTTTTCATGGCACGATAATTAAACTTTAATAAAATAAAATAGATCTAATAATTCAAATGCAATAATTAAAGAATATGATAAATAATTAATTAGATAAGATACCATGAGTTATATATATATATAATCATATATATTTACATCTATAATATTTATACTAAGTATTACATATTTACATAACAATCATCTATAATAATAATAATAATAATAATAATAATAATAATAATAATAATAATAATAACAACAACAATGATGATGATTATTGAGGAGTGTGGTAATGATTGAGGAGAATGATTAAAAGGGGTGGGGTAGTTAATCAATCTAAGGGAATGATTACCTTATTTTGATTCACATTACCTCATACCAAGCATAAAGAATGGGAATGGATCTCCTTCCATTCCCATTACCTACTCCGATTACCCCTTACCAGGCATCCCCTTAGTTTAACTAGTTTTTGACGGCAAGTATCTTTTTAATCTGGTTTTCATAATTCTTAATCTAAATATGTTTTTTTTTTTTTTGAGAAACTTAATCTAAATATGTTGATGATGTTTTACATGTATAATAATCATAGATATGTATGATCTCTTTTAGTGTATAAAAAAAAAAGATATGTATGATCTTCCAATAAAATAAATGAAAAATAAAACAATGGTGTATGATGTTTTTTGGTGTGTTTTTTTTTTTGGGGGGGGGGGGTGTTATTTGCTCCACAAAATACCATCAAGCTAGTCTTTAATGATTTGCCGAATTAAATTTCTGTTTCACTTTATGTAACACTTGGTGCTACATTATTTCTGTGAACTTTTAATGCAGTTTTTATTTATTATGCTTTGTTTTAATTTTACACTTATTATTTAGGGGTTCATCATACCCAACTAGGGTATATAATTAAATTTTTAATAATAAGTTTCATTTTCTAATTAATAGTTAATTATTTCATAAAAAATAATTATGTACCTAATTGGGTAAGATGAAATATAATTAATAGATGTAAAATTAAAACAAAGCATAATAATTTGAATTTAATTAAAAATTCAAAGAAAAATTAATAAATTTAATTATATAGCACCACGTGTTGCACATAGCATGACAGGGGATTTCATCAGCACATGAAATTTCCTATTATACTCTGTATTACATTTTCAAATTACGAGTTTTTCTTGTACTTTTTTTCTTCAATTTTATTTTTATGTGATTTAATTTAATTTTATGATTATTTTTAAGGTTTACCCCACCCAATTAGGGTTTATAATTATTTTTTTAATATTTAATTTTTTATTTTTAATTAATATTTCATTATTATGGTTGATTTTTTCAAAATTAAATTTTATAATTTTTCTAATTCTTTTTTTCATAAATGTTGACTATGGTTATTATAAGTAATTTTTATTTTATAATAAATATTATTAAAAATACAAATTTGATAATGAAACACGAAATAGTGTAACAGAAAATTTCAACCCTTTCATTTGACGGATGAAATCCTCTATTCGAGATTTGGTGATCTAACACGTATTCCATAATAATAAGATTATTATTATTATTATTATTATTATTATTATTATTATTATTATTATTATTTATGTTCTTATTTCTCATTTCTAATTATCTAATCATAATTAAATTATATTTGTAATTTGAATAAATGTTGACTATGGTTATTATAAGTAATTTTTATTTTATAATAAATATTATTAAAATTACAAATTTGATAATGAAACATGAAATAGTGTAACAGGAAATTTCAACCCTTTCATTTGACGGATGGAATCCTCTATTCGAGATTTGGTGATATAACACGTATTCCATAATAATAAGATTATTATTATTTGACAGATGGAATCCTCTATTCGAGATTTGGTGATATAACACCTATTCCATAATAATAAGATTATTATTATTATTATTATTATTATTATTATTATTATTATTATTATTATTATTATTATTATTATTATTATTATTATTATTATTATTATTTATGTTCTTATTTCTCATTTCTAATTATCTAATTATAATTAAATTATAATTGTAATTTGAATATAAGGTTGGGGAAAAATTAATATTAATTACTTCATCTAATTTAAATTATTCATTGTTTAATTATAATTCATGAATAAATTAGGGATGGTATATTTTCTATATCAACATATATACATTTTATTCGGTATATGCCGACATATCGTATATACCGTTAGTTCGGCATATACCACACCAACAGTATATACTAGTATAACGGTATATACTAAAAAAGTTCGGTATACCGCCGGTATCGGTATATGTAGGTATACCTCGGTTTTTAAAATTTTATATCATTACTTTAACGAAAAATTTCAGTACGGTATCATACCTTACCGAAAATCGGTATACCTTAAAGTTCAGTATTTCAATATTTTTTCGGTACGATAAGTACAATATAATGGTATGATACAATTGGTACTGAAATTGCCGTGAAATATTGAGAATTAAATTATAATTATTCCAAATTGTGTTAGATTAATTAAATACCTCGGGTTAAATTACAATTTATACCATAAATATATATAGGACAAGTTAATTACTTTGAAATTGGAGAATTTAAATAAGAATAATGCTAGCCAGCCAGATTCTAATTTTTTAATGATTAATAAAACTGTATTATTAATAAATTAATAAGTAGTGATTTTCAACCAGATTCTGGCTAGCCAGAATCCTTTATTATTTTTAATAATTAATTAATTTAATTAATAAAACACTAATTATTCAATAAATTTACATTGATGCCCTCCATAATAATTAGGGCAACTCTATATGCGCTTCAATTCAGAAGAAATCGAAGATGGAAAAAAAAATAAAGAAGTGAAAAGAAGAAAGAAGATGAAGCTACGCCCCTTTCTTCCGATCCGCTTCTGGAGTGATTTTAATAATTAATTACAAATCACTAATTTCATGACAGAAGGATAATATAATAAAAACATAACATTTAATAATTAACATAATTAATTTAGAGTAGTGATTTTCAGCCAGATTCTGGCTAGCCAGAATCTTTTATTATTTTTAATAATTAATTAATTTAATTAATAAAACACTAATTATTCAATAAATTTACATTGATGCCCTCCATAATAATTAGGACAACTCTATATGCGTTTCAATTCAGAAGAAATCGAAGATGGAAAAAAAAAATAAAGTGAAGAGAAGAAAGAAGATGAAGCTACGCCCCTTTCTTCCGATCCGCTTCTGGAGTGATTTTAATAATTAATTACAAATCACTAATTTCATGACAGAAGGATAATATAATAAAAACATAATATTTAATAATTAACATAATTAATTTATTAATAATACAGTTTTATTAATCATAAAAAAATTAAAGCGTGTTCTGATTTCGTATTGTGTGAAAATAAGATTCTTTAATTAATCATTAGAAGCTTTAGCACCTTTTTACTTTGGTAAGGTGGAAATAAAAAAAAGAAAAAAAAGAGAGATGTTTCTATTTCTTTATTTTTTCTTTCTAAATTATTCTTTCTTTTCTGATGAATTATGGTATTATTGTCTGAATTGCAAAGATAAACACATATACGGCACTTATTTCTTAACAGTAAATATCGTAGATACTTACTTAAATGTGCAGTTATTGTACATTCAATATTTATAGCCTTATAGGGTAATATTGTTGGTATACAAAACAAAATTCTGCAACAAGTTTTTTTTTTTTTTTTTTTAATTGGATAAATTAAGATGGACGTATTTAATTGTTGAAATCCTCCAGTCCATCTGTCATCCATGCACAAATCACAATATGTCTATTTAATTCGTGTTTCACATGAAAGCAAAATGTAAACTTCAAGAAAAAAGGAGACTTACATATAAATATATAGCCTATCACTTTAAATTTTTGTATCTTAATAGTAGAACATGAAAATAAGATATAGATTGTGGATTGATTTTATCTTGCATTCGAATCATTGGCATCCCTCTTAACATGAATAATTGAACAATTTAAATAATAAATCTGCACTAATTAAAAATAGAAAATTATAGCATTTTAGTAGACTTACCATTCAATTTAATTATTATACATCACATGTTGATTGAGGAAAGCAACATTCGTAAAATAACTTATTATATATATAGTAATAATAATAATAAGTTTTTTTATAATTATTTTGTAGCGGCGCTAAACTTTTTCTATACATTATATTAACACACACTCTCTCCATTTTTTAGCAAGTGTCATTTTAAAATGAGTGGCTATGCCTATTCAGAATGCCAAAATGGAATTATATTTATTACAAAGAAAACTTGACGGGAAAGAATAATTGAGTACTCAAATTAAGTGTATCTCAACAATTATGATTCCATCTCTGGCATAAACTACAGAAAAGGGAAATATTGCTACACATAACATAACCCTCCATCTATTAAAAAAAATAATTGTTCATTTTCCTTGTTAAAGATTCATCATCCCTGCATGAAGTTTTTTTTTTTTCAAAAAATAAAATATTTCTTCAGATTTCTCTCTGATAAAAAAATTGTTCTTCGTGCCTCTTTGTGAACCTTTCTGCCTTTTGTTTCCTTCTTCAACCCCCGTTTCTTCGCTGTATCTGTTCTCTGATTCCCATTTTTTATTATGGGAAGTCTTCATGAATGAGGAATCTCCATCTCTACTAGAGTTGCGTTTTCTTGACTTGGAGTCTGCAAAGGAACCCACCGTGTTTGAATGATCATTCTCTCTAGCATTGTGTAGACCCTGCTCCTGCTGCTGCTGCGCTTGAAGCTTTTCAGCCCGAAGCTTCAGCTTCTGCACATTATCTAGCGCAAACTCCACAATGGGGCGATGTTCAGTGCCAAACATATCTATAAGCCATCAAACACAGGCATTAATAATTTTTTTCTTATTGAGATATTGCAAAGGTTCTGTTGCAAGATATTGTTATATTGCTTGCGCTAGAACTTCTCTAGGAACGTAGCAAATTTTAACCATCTCCAATAACAGAGTTCAACATTGTAATTGGTAATATAATTAGCAACAAGGAACACTGACCAGGGTTATTATTAACAATTCTCAGGGCCACCAGCGCATGTTGATGCTCTGTGAACTCTAAGAAAGCCACCCCACGCGGTCGGCTTTTTTCACCATCTTTCCTATTTTTTGAATCCTTCAAGATCTTTATCTTCACTCGCAAAAAAAATACATAAATAAATTAACTAATCAAATAAACAAATTAGGGTCAGAAATAACTGCTTTAGCATAGGAAAACTAGCTAATAATAACATATTCAACCTGCCGAATTGAGGGCTTTTGTTTTGTTGCACGAGAAGTGACTGCATCTATAAAAATCTTTTTAAGATCTTTTTCATTCATGGTCTTTGGCACATTATACGCAATCAGCCTTGTCTTTGATATGCGGAAGTTTGGGGATTGAAGCTTAGCCATCTTATCTTCGTGCAATCTACAATATGTAACAGCAGCAGAATTGCCATACTTGTCATACATACGATAAACACAAAGCACGCCCAAAAATGAACTAATGGAAGATGCATAAGTAACTCCATCCATGACACTTATCATTGATATATGGCATGTCAGAGCACAGTGCTTATTCACTATAAGAAGTAACTAATGGAATTTACAGCCAGCTAAAGTGCATACATATTGATACAGAAAAGATGTCTTATTTGTCTCTTAGACCAGAGACCTTCATATTTATTCGCATCTTTTATTTATGGTCACCCCGACAACCCCACTCCTTTGGGACACTGTTGGTGCTTCAAGTACCTTGAGTTCCTGCTCAAGGACTTCAGCAGGTCATGTTTCTGCAATTCCTTTTGACCCTCTACATCCATTGTTATTTGGACCTCTAAGTTCTGTCAGTATGAATCAACGGTGCTTGCTCTATTAAGCCGTACAATAGCTGTCCACATCCAAATAATTGTAGAACTAGCTCTCTCTCAACGGTGCTTGGAGAAAGAACTAGGAGTCTGCTTGGGTTGTTGGGTTTTTGCAGAATGGCTACCCTTATGTCTTGGAATTTAAGAAAGGACTCACACTACCTGAAAACTATTAACAAGAGCAAGTTATTCAGCTTTCCTCCATCCACCGTATTTCCTTATATCTGATCAGTGACCAACTCAGATAACCTAAATTTATAACCGGGATTTGAGCATGCACCATATAAGCATGTAACATAATGGCACGGAAATGCATTCCAACTTGCACAACAGACAAGACAGGTAACAACAATTAACAGGGAAGGCACTACTGGACACTCAGATTTCCAGAGTTTATTAAGTAAGGCAAAAGTAGAACTTATATTCCAGTCAAACCACAGTTGGTGACAGTGTGAACATTATCCATTTATGCACACTTTTTCATGCAATCCAACAAAACTCCGTGTTTTCAAATTTTCATCTTAACATATTTATAGAATATCTCCCAACACTTACTTCTTTCTTTTTGACATATCACTTGCAGAAACTCCTATTGCAGCAGGCATTCCTTCCATTATAAGACCTTCCTGTCAAGAGATGACCAAACATAAATCTGGGCATTAAAATTATATTTCAGCACAAAATGAGAAACTGTATTTGCCTTTTTATGTTCTTTATCAGCAGTCAAATGTTAATAAGTGGATGATGATAGAAAATGAGAAGAATTTTGAGAGCAACCTTAGCCAGGTATACATTGCGGAGGTCAGTATCCTCTTTCTTGGCCTTTTCCACTGCCTTATCATGAGCTGTTGTCTTGTCCAAAGCCTTCAGCACTTTCACTGGCCGGCCTTTAATTAAGATGCCCTGACCAGCAACTGTGTTAGCTGCTGAAAGCGCAGCATTGACAGAATCTGTAGCTGTAAACTTGAGAAATCCTGTTCCTCGCGGGCGCCTGCAGAAAGATTATGCTCACATAAACCAATATTATATCTAAAGAATGACAAACCATCCAAAAAAAGGCAACATCCGTACTTTGTCACTTGATGGAGAACTGGCACAAAAGACTCCACTCCACCAAATGCAGAAAAACGTTGTTTCACTTCCTCGACAGTGATCTCAAAAGGAAGATTGCTAATGAAAAGTGTTCGCTGCAACTCGTCTTCTCCTTGAGTTGACTTTGTACTTTTAGGTTTTTCTCCAGTACCACTCACAGTGACGGCAACATGGGTGCTCAATGCATCAGATGACTTCTTTTCAACTGGCATGGATTTATCAATGTTTTCTTCAGACAATCCTGAATCATTGTCTGCAGCAACATTTTCAGAAGATGATGAAATAATGTTCTTTAGTACGCTTTTTGTAATCTCTGCCTCTTCTTCAAAATCAATTTCACTTGTATTGTTATCCTTGTCAAAGGAATCAGACTCATCTGCAGAATTATCCCCATCCACATCATTGTCCTCTGATTCACAACTGCTTCCATCATCTTTCTCCTGCCCTGTAAAAACCATGACGAAGATTGTTTTAACTTAGTATCCAATGCCATAACAAATAGTATTCAGTATATTTCAAGACAACCTGAATAACAAACAGTAAAATAAGCTGGTGAAATATTTGACATGATACCATACAGAGTGGACTTCGAACACACACAAAGCTATACTCACTGTATAAGAAGGATAAGAGAATAACGCTCTGCTCAAATAAAAACTCATGGAACACGAGCATGCAGTTTTTTTTTAAATAAAATAAAATAAAAAAGAGGAAAGAAAATGAAGAAAGAAATCAAGTGAACGCTAAATAGACTCCGATGAGGAAAATGAAGAATACCATCTCCTGTGGCAGCAGCAGAATTATTGCCAACTGCATAGATCTTTTTTGGAATAGCCCAATCAACAGCAATCGTTCTTTTACCAATTTTTTCCCCATTCAATTTCTGGATGGCCTGCACAAGTAAAATTGAAGATACCAATCGCGTCCTTATAAAGATTAATGATCATAATTCAATAATTAAATAATTCAATAAAAATTTAAAATGAGTCGACCCACAGACAACAGTTATGCAGACAGCAGTTATGTCGGGGAAAATGTCCCTAACATACGTTCTACAAGCTATTAATAGAATAAGAGTTATACTCCAGAAGGGTGGGCAAGAGCTCATTTCTTATTGATTCCACATTCAAAGAGATAAAATGTTGTCATGTAGGTATGGCGCCAGGGCCCCAAGCACCAGACTATCTTTTCCATCAAAATTAACAAGAAACCTTGCAGGAATAATAGCACCAGGCAACAACATATAACAAAGAAACCCGATCAAGATATCTCAGCATCAGTATTTATTCATTATACAAGCGCAACCTCAGATATTTAGGCAAGTTCTGTACTCTCAATCCCCAATCTCTAACTTTTTCCCCTTTCTTTATTTTAGTTTCTTTATCCAGAATAGAAATAGAAGACAAGCTATTTCCTAGGCTACTTGATCCATTATCAAGTAGGAAATTTTGTATCAAGTTCTTTCCAATAAAACATACATTTTCTGCATCTTGCTTTGATGTGAATTTAACAAATGCAAAACCTTTGGATAACCTGTAAAAGGGAAATAGGAGCAAATAATTAATACAACAGTAAATGCAGATCAAGGGAAGAATAGGTAAAAAAGAGATGCAATGTTCATGGGACTACCCAGTCTCAGGATTTTGAGGAATAAATACATCCCATACAAATCCTACAACAGAAAATGTATCCCTAATCTCAGCCGCGTTAGCCTGCAAATCAATAATAGTCAACAAGACTGAAGATAAGAAAACTAGCCTGCTTAGAACAAAATCACCGGCAAAGCTCTTCCAAAAGTGTAAACATAAAGCAAGCATAGTAAATACAAACTGGTGATTATCAAACTTAAAAATCAAAATCTCTATGTAAATGACAAGAACCTTGAATGGAAGGTTTCTCAATATAAGCTTCCACTTCTCAGATTGATCTACACAGAGATAAAAGTCAAAAGATTGAAACATTGAAAATCTACATAAAAGAGCATGTAGCACAATAACATACTCCCAAGACCTTGATTCCCTTTAGCTCGGCGTTGCTCAAGTGTAGCCCGATGTGTAGCTTGTTTAGCCATAATCTTTCTGCCTCCAATGCCAGAAAACACTCAGTGGGCATTTTCATTCGTCCAAGTCATACTTTTATGCTTTAAAATCAATCATAAACATACGTTATAACATAGTTTACTCTTCTTTATTGGATGAGAGACCCAATGTGATCACATGATACTTTGCGGTCTGGAGAGAGTTATAGCCGTTTTACTGACGGCTGCCAGAAAGCGGGGCCAAATCTTGCCACCGGCCAAAGGGTACCCCACCAACGGGAGAACATCTTCTACACCTGTGCAGTGATCAAGGGTCACACGTGTTCAATGATTATTGACAGTGGTAGCGTGATCAATGCCATCAGTCAATATGCAGTGGAAAAGCTTGGTCTACCCGTTCAACAACTCCCTTAATTTTAGGAATGACGATTCTTTCAAGAATGACGATTTCCGATTTTAAAGCATACCAACATTTTAATGAACTGTGAACCATGTTTGCCATAGTTGAACCATTCTTCAGTTCAATGGCACGATTGGCATCTGTAACAACAGCACTGTATTCAAATTAGAAAAATCCAGCATTAGCCTCGCCGTGACAATTAAGTCAAAACAATGGCTCAAAAATCCAACAGCGACTTACAATTGAACATAGCCAAAGCCTCGGTGTTCGGTGGACCCTATCAAATAAATAAATAGCAAAAAGAAGTAGAAATTTAAAACAAATATGGTAAAAGCTACCCTCAAGAAATAAGTCTACTAACATAAACTCCAATCGAGAAACCAGTAATTTTGGGAAGTTTTTTAAAGATAAATCCGGTGCATAAAATGCAATTTCTTAAAATAACAGCTCGAGTAGCATACCCTTCTTCATAACCATGAAGCACCGTCGTATTGGTCCGACATCACTGAACGCTTCTTCAAGCTAAAATATTCAGACATCAAACCACAAGCATTAATCTCTATCCCGTAAAAACTATCTGCTACAAAATAACAAATATATGCACATTTCCCACACACAACAGATAAGAATTTAGCACCGCATATAAAAAGGAGACAATCAATGTGTAAGAGTATACCTGAGCGTTAGTGAATGAGAACGGCAAATTCGCAACGAAAACGGTGCAAGGAGATTTCTGATTTTCGCCGCCGCCCTTCATATTCTTCGTTTTGCCCATCGCTGCTTCTACTTGAAGAAAAAATTCGACGGTTTATGAAGGAAAAAACGTACAAACTCGAGGAAGAAGGGTTTTGTCGGACGACGGAGATGTCACGGCGGTGAAGTCGCCGATTTATGGTGGCGAGAATTTGTAATCTATATATATATATATATATATATATAAGTGAAGTAATTCATTGATTTGAGAGTCAAGACTCGAGGGAGGCGTTGTGCGGCGATTTGAGATACAATTGTGATTTTAGATTTGCAGAAGTTAATAGTAGGGGTTTTTTTTTTTAATTATTTGGTTAATTGGAATTACTAAATTGTCGTTGACATAAATATAATTATTCTGTTTCTTTAAATCCAATAAAATATTGTTGATTTTAATTTCTTCAATATCTTCTAAAAATTAATATTGGCCTAGATAAAAAAATTACTTTTTAAAACTCAAATTATGTAAAGTATTTTTGTGCAGACTTGTACTCCTAATTTTTTCTTTTTTACTCATTCTTTTTTTTTTAAATTAATCAATTTTTTAGTTATCATAGTAAAAGAGTTTTACGCGAATAATGAACAAAAAAAAAGAAGATATATTAACAACTTTTCAGTTAACAACAAATAATTGAAGAAGTTAAAAAAACCCATTGTTACACAGTAATAACACATAAATACAATTTTTCTCAAAAAAAAAAAAAAAAAAAAACACACACACACATAAATACAACGGTTCAAGAACCAAATTGTTGTCTAGAGAACTTTAAAAGTTAACAACGGTTTCAAAAACCGACGTCTATCATAAATATTCTTATCGACAACGGTTTTCTAAACCGTTGTTTAATTATTGTCGTCTGATGCTTAATAAGACAACACATAATGACAACGGTTTGTAGAAACCGTTGTCATCTGAAATCTAGGAAAATAGAAATACAACGATTATATCATAAACCGTTGTGAAATTAAAAAGCACAACGCACAACAGTTTTCAAACAAAACCGTTGTTTTTAAAGCGTTGTCTATTGATATAATTCTAGTAGTGATAATTGATTAATAGGATTAATTGTTCCAAAATTAAGGTATATATTTTTTAAAATTTTTTATTTTAACAATAAATGTTTATTATGATTGGTTATACTATAATAAATTTTATTCTTATAATAAATATTTTTAAAATATTAAATTTGATAATGAAACACAATAATGAGACATGAAAGATGAACTAGAAGATTTTATCCCGTTTCATAAGTTTATAAGTCTACTTTATTAATTAAATGAAAGTTAAGGAGTAAAAGCGTGACACATTGACATAGTGACATCACTTTGGTCATTACTTGGAATGTTGACCGGTTGAAAAGTGAAAACAATATAGATTTCCAACCATTTATGGTGACACGGTTTCTTCTATATGGAAAATAAGTAAACGAGTTAAATATAATTTCCAAAAATGTGAATTATAATTAAATTATGAGAATAGTAATGAGTTGGAATTAAAGGAAAAGTCACGCTTCCAGAAATGGACCTCGTACCAATATACCACAAGTGACATTAATTAGTATCAATTTACAATATGATTAGGGTTACGTATTCGCGCAAGCATGCATGCATAATTCGTAGAACATTAATCCACTAGATAAACTGCGCTCTCGTATAATAGTTTGTAAACCACAATAAAAATCGAAACAAAATCTTATTAGATAATAATAATGTGGAAATTTCAGATAGAAAACTACATATATATCGTGTTCGTGCACGATTTAAAAGCTTCGACGTGAAAATAAATAAAATTAAACGTTCTAATTATTTACTTGGCCTTGACTGAAAATTGTTATCGTATATAAAACAAGAGAATACCGAAGTATATAGGCATGTAGTCTCTTATCCATTTTTGGTATTTAGATTTATGAGATATTAAGTTTATGAGTTTTTCACATATTTGAATACTTTCTTATAATAATTTCTCCGTAAAGCCAAACTTTTTTCTGCAATTAAATTTTGTTTCTGCATGCATGAAAAAGAGAGGTTTTCGCTATAAAAGAAGCACCTATCTTTTTTGCAAATTAAATAAACAATATTTCTTATTATCGAACAAATTAAGTATTTAAAATTTTACGTTCGGCTCATTTATTATCCAACTGGGCTTAATTTCACTATAAAATTATTATTATAATTAATCACATATAATAGACAGAACCGAGGGTTTTAGGGGTTAGTTAACACATTTCTTATATAAAAAACATATATTATGAATTATTGTATATATCAATTAACAACTTACAATTTATATTTGGATGATTTATCGTGCCGCTACACACAAGATCATTAAGAATTGGAAATAGCGACATTAAGTCTTAAATTTTGTTATTCTAATGATAAGACTGAAAAGAAGGTGAATATTCAAAGAAATTATGTAACATAATTAAGAAGAATTGTAAAAGTATGACACGCTTTTACAAGTCAACGGCAACCTGAAACGAAGCCTCAAAAAAAATAAAAATTTGAGGAATTTAGAATTATATGAATATTTTTTCCAGCCATATACTTGGATATATATGGTTCTATGACTTATTCGATACTGTTTATTTCATATACTAATATCATATCCAAAATCCAAATGCGTGAAGAGAGATTAAAGACTCTTCAATTTAATTAATTATGTAGGTAATTAGCTATAGTTAATTAAAATATGGTGACATATAAACAAGACCAATTCTTTCTTCTTTAGTCATTGCTTAATTAACGATTATTTTCGCTCTAAATCATATCATGATTGCCGTTCAATTAATTAAATTCAATTTATCACTTCCATTTCGAGACTAGCTAGAGTTGATCAAATGCGGTCATTCGATCTAGTCCAATTTTTCTGTAGTCCCGCTTTGAATTTATTTATTTTAATCTTCTCCCTTTTTTTTTCTTCAATTACAATTTTTTGTGTTCTAGTACTTTAATTTTATAATTATTAATTAGGATTTATCCCACCTAATTAAGGTTTATAGTTTTTTTTTACTATTTAATTTTTATTTTTCTAGTTGATAATTTATTATTAAGGTTGATTATTTCATAGTTATAGTATATAAATTTTAAAATTTTTAATTTTATCTATAATTGTTAATTATGGTTGCATTATAGTATAAATTTCTATTTTTATAAAAAATATTATTAAAACTATGAATTTAATAGTGAGATGATGACACAAGAATATATAGGATAAGAAAAATTGGAGTAAATGATATCGATCATAGAGTTGAGACAGTATATTCATGTTATCGGCGAGAATGAAGGAACAACAAATGTATACATGGTTGAATGGTCAAAATAAAGATAAAATTATGGCACATATAAAACATTAATAATGAGAATATTTGTTTATAAATGTATAATTTGAGACAATTAATTAGGTAAAATAAGGATGCTACAGTTGCATTTTGGATCTTATATCGTTTTTTATTTAATTAATTGAAGAAAAAAGATGTTAATTGCATATTAATAAAATAAGTTTCTTAATAATAGTTTATTAAAATTTACTAAATTATAACAAAAGATCTGAAAATTTGTTAAAAATCCATCTGGAAGGTTATGGTCTTCGATCGTTCCTTGAATTTGGATGTCATAATCAAATATTAGTTTCACTGTTGCACTGCTTATAAATCAACAAAGGAAAAGTAATTTCTCCCTTTTAAAAAATAAAAATCATACTAAGATGTAAAAGTCCTTGGCCAACAATATTGGAAAGTGTTAGTTCATTTTTATGCACTTATATGTTGACATATGTTTATGATAGTGTATGTTTGTGGAATTGTCTGAAAAATAAAATGTTGATTAGGTATGCAAAAAAAGAAATACAAAATTGAACTGATAGAGGAAATTGACGAGATATTCCGGACAAGGGTTTCACCCCGTGTAAATAAGATAATTTCTTTCTATGTGTTGATATAATTGAAGATACGATTTTGATTGGAAGGAAAGATTTGTTGTCAATCCTTGCAAAGATTGTGCTAATTAATATTCATCTTCAAATCAATATGAAAGATCTAATTTTTATGTTGATTAGGACTTGAAAATCCACAAAGAAAACTTTTAGAGTTTGCTATTCAGATTCAAGAGCTATAAGAAGACATGTGCATGATCATGAAAAAGTATGACTTAAGATGTAGCTCCTAGATTTTTCTTGATGCATTTTTCATGAGCTTTTAGTATGGACATAGACATTTTGTTAAGATGGTCTGAAACGTGTTTTTGTGAATGTTCTTGGTGAATAAAATAATGTTTAGTCATCAAACACTTAGATATAACCGTGTTCAAGTTATAAACGTGATTTCGGAATATATATAATCATATATAAGTGAAACGGGGGAACTCGGGTGTGAGGGGCCGGATCTCACGGTTCAATTCATAAAAGAGGTTGTGAATGATACTGAAAGAACGATGTAAGGAGGGAGTCATATATATGCCTCTCCCACACTCCCAACAATGATGAATAGCATGTAGGGTTATTGGTGAATAACAATTTACCTCCCCCCAATGAAACATTTTGGGTTTCACCCCTGAAATCATGTATGTGTAAGCAACTCAAGTAAACTTTGCAGTGTATTAATAAATTATTTTCCAACTAGGCATAAAGTCCCTTTTATTGATGAACTAGGTAATCACTGATTTACTGATTTTCTTTATATTGTTACTGTACTTTACAGTGACATTTATAAGAACATAAAACAAAACATCATGCGTTAAAAACATGTACAATTTTTTTTTCTTCAAAAAGAAAGATGTTGCTTTTCCATTAATACTCAGATATTCACACTTAATTTAGACAAAATCTATGATAGTGACTTCCTTGCTCGTTTAGGTTGGACTAAACAAATATAAAGAGTTTAGACCAATCTTAAAACGTTAAAATGTTAATATCTCCTTAATCATTATTAAGTGAACCAATACCTATATATATATATATATATATTCACATTATACTCGAATTGGGTGTTTTTCTTCGTTTTGCATTCAAGTGAAAAAATATATATATACAAAAATTGATTGGTAAATGACATGCAAAAACAAATTTCGGTCGCAAGTTGAAAAAACACAAGCGAAGTTCGAATGAGTAATAATAACTACTATCTTATTGAAAAAAATCATAAAAATGATATAGGAGATCACATATCTATCGACATTTTTAATATATATATTGGAAATTAAAAGATCGCAAAAAAGAAACAATGTTCAACGTTATATTAATAAATTATCATAACTTTTCGAAGCAAAATGACTGGAAGATTACATCATACATACATATAACTCGTCAAAGAAAAAAATAATCGTAAGATGAAAAATTAAATAAAAACCATAATCTGTAGGCACCTTGGTTCTACATATATATAAATGAATAATTATCTAAGATTTTGCATGATCAACGTAGCCACCACGTGGCGCGATCATCCTCGCTGGATCCGACGGCGGAGAAGTTGATGAGTATGAGCTCGTGGCGGAGCTGAGCCGTGAAGCGAGGCGGCTTGACGTTGTTCCGGCACAATGGGCACGTGACATGGCCGTATCCCAGCCACCTATCCAAACAAACTTTGTGGAAAACGTGATCGCACCTCAGCTCTCTGATTTCATCTCCGCCGTCGATTCTGCACAGACAGACAGCACATTCCTCCTCCGATTCCTCGGAGCCGTCGATGTTCTTGCTATATCGAGTAACGACTGGGTTGCCGGAATATTCTTGAAGCCCAGTTTCACAAGGTTGGAAGAAAGCTTGGTAGACAATGAAATCCCACGCCCCATTTCAGCTGCATGTGTGATTATCAAAATAACATGATTTAGTATTGTTGCATGATTTCGCAATTAATCGAATCATTTCCCAATAGATAGCTAGATTAATTAATCAAGATTACGTTGCTCGAGTTTGCTTTATTTTTTTGGTAACTAGGCGGGGTTATTTATAGGTGCATTTTCGAGATCTTCTATTACAAATCGTGTTTAACTTTTACGATGAGCATGAAGAGAAATAAATAGAAAATTTAGTTGAATATTAAGAGTTACTTATTTCCTCCAAATTTCAAGGGGTTGTTTGGTAGGTTTCTGAGATATTGGCACGAGAGTCATGACTTTTACTAACATGGGGTATAAACTCTGTAATATTTCACGTTGCGGTCCAAACACGTCGGGAGTAATTTTGATTTTGATTTTGATTTTGTGAGATTAAGTTGGTCCAATTTAATTTTTCATATATATTTTCAGTAGTCAGAATTAAAGAATGAAATACTGGAGAAATATTAGTCCGAATTTGCATGTGATGGATGACTAATTAAGTCAGAATTTTAAGGCTAGGTTATACAACATAAAATAAGTGACGATTTCCTTTTAATGTTAAAATTCCATATACTATATGTCAATCTTGGAAATTATTCAGGAAATGGACTTTTCAACTTTATTTATTTATTTATTAATGTTGATGGAAATCCAATTCCAATCTCTCTCTCTCTCTCTCTCTCTAATAATAATAATAATAATAATAATAATATTATTATTATTATTATTATTATTATTATTATTATTATTATGACGACGACGACGACGACGACGGTGGAGTGTTTAAATTACAATGAGAAAAACCATCTCTTACAAAAAAGGAGGTTACACAGTTTGATGTTTCTAAATGATGTTGTTTTGTTTTAACTTTTACTAGTATTTCTCTGTGCGATGCACAAATATATATATATATATATATATATATTTTATTTTAGTATTAATATAATAGGATTAAAAATAAAATTTTAGATGCGTAATAGATCTTGGATCTATGAATCAAATAAATAATGAATATACAGTTTATAATGAATGAATTTTAGGAACTTTGAAACTGAAACTAAATTGATTTGGGAGTCAAATGAATTATTTTTTTAACTTAATAGAGAAAGTACAATCACAAATATATTAATATATAGATTATAGGTGTGTATTTGTCTTCCAAATATTTGGCAAGGCAGAGCCAACAAAAACAAAATAATATTTGGATCCCCATTTGGAACATTACATAAAATATGTTAGTATTATATTTGGATGCTTCAGAAAATTAATGAGAACATTGTAAATATTAATTATAATTTTTTTAGTGTAATGTAACCTTTTATTTTTTCTAGGAAATAAACAATAAATGAATGCATTCTAAAAGTAATTTAAAAAATATTTAATGTAATATTCATTTTTCTCTTCTATAGGTTGGGCATGGAGAATTGAATTATGCAGATAACAAAAACAGAAACGATGGAGATTCACAAGAATAAAAAGAAGTATTGATGTTTTAAAAGTGACATTTCAAAGAGAAAAGCACAAACATCATGGCTATGAAAACATAATGAAAGCTAAATACATATGTCATATTCGCATGAATACGATAATTGAGAATTTAAATATAATTTAATTAAATTATATAAAGTAATGAAATGATCTAATATGATAATAATATCAATTAGCTATCGTATAAAACTCCGATATACAAATAATAACTAAACATAATGATGGACCAACAAAAAAAAAGCATAATATCATACCAATTCCATAAAATAATTAAATCGCAGTAATTTTCCGCCTCTACACCTCCAATTTCATCTATTTCTGTTTGGCATTGAGAATCTTTAAATATCAACACTAAAATGAGAAAAAAAAATCATCATAGGAGATTTGTGTATGGCACTTTACTTTGAGCTATCGGAGGTTGATTGTGCAGATCGGGCAAATATTTGTCGAAATTGGAAGGCTCCTCTCGTCTTTATTATCGCTGCACTCCCCCCGAATCAAGGCTTGAACTCAAAATTGTCTTTGTAATTCTTTAAATAAGGTGCTCGAATAGATAGATGGTGCTACTATAAGAGCTTGGCGATTTCTTATGTAGCTTATTGTCGAGTATCTTTCTCTCGAATTGGTTTCTTCGAATTCATCAAGTAACAAAGTCGGCATGTTATCACATAAGAACATTCGCTTATTTATAAAACCAGCAAGGGAGCCCAATCATCTAAACTTTTTACATAATTTAAAACTTTTTATCATGGATATATTTACACCAAAAGTCAGTAACTGATTATAACAATAAAAGATATTATTAACTCATTAAATAAACAAAAATTAAAATTGAATCGTGTGGGCAGCAACATGAAATCAAAATATCCTAAAAAAATCATATCATTAAATAGTAAATACATACAATAATTAAAAGTCATTAAATATATAGAATAATTTAAATTGAAGAAAAAAAAACATTGAATACATACAACTATAAAAAAAAAAACTTTAAATAAATAGATTAATTATAACTGAATCGTGTTGCCGGTGCAAGCAGCAACATTAAATCAAAAGCACATAAAATAGAATGAAAACAAAATGTTGGCAAAAGGATTCGATCCAGCTCAGCAACGCGGTGGGCATGTATTTCGATCAAGCCCAACAACCACTACACTACACACAATTTAGTAATATAATGGCAAAAAATATTATATTTAATTATGTTTTTACTGATTATTTTTTATGATAACTTTGCCCCTACAATTTTACCTTAATATATGTATAGATTATCATATATTAATGTGCACCATATCATATGTGTAGTTTTATTATCATACATACAAGAAAGAATGGAAAAATATGTGGGTTACTTATATATCAGTACCTAATGTTTGACATTTTTTACATTGTTATCTTAAAGTTGGGTAAATTACTGTTTGATACCTGATCTTTCAACCTTTTAACAAAAATGTCTCGTCCTTTATATATTTACGGTTTGATACCCAACCTTGTAAGATTTTGTCAAATCTATCCCATTGTCAACTATCTAGTATCCTATAACATATGTGGACAATAAGAAATCTTATGTGGATTTTTATAATGCCACATCATATCTAAAAAATAATTATTAAAAACTTTATTTATATCCATGTAAGTTTAATAAATTAGAAAATGAGAAAAATATTTGGGGTTTGTGTGATTTGAAATATAATAATTCATTAAATATATATGTTAATGTTATTTTTTCATCTAATTATTTTTAATGAATATTCATACATTATTTAATAATTAACTATTCACATAATATATAGAGTATTTAAGTAAACATTTATTTTAAAGCTTACGAGTTACAACATTTGACAAATGGATAATTATATGTATTATCGAATTTTAGGTATGAATCCTTCAACAAGTGATGGTAATTATAATATGCATAAATATTTTAATTGACATTAGATCAATATAAAAAAATGAAATGTTTATATAAGTTATATACATTCACAAGATATAATTTGACATAACTATGACTTCGAGTTACATAAACTAGAGTTTAAAAGTCAAAGAGTTATTTATTTAACTTATATGAAAATTTAAGTTTCTATTTTTTTTAGGTATGATGTGGCATTATAAAAATCCACATAAGATTTCTAGTAGTCCACATATGCTATAAGGTACAAGATAGTTGACTATGAGATATATTTGATAAAAATTTACAAGATTGGGTATCAAACTGTAAATATATAAAGGTCGGGACATTTTTGTTAAAAGGTCGAAAGGTCAGGTATCAAACTGTAATTTATCCCCCAAAATTCGAAAAGTAATACAGTAGTATCCAATGTTTACATACTTAACACTTTTAGTATATTGGAATTTTTCGGCAAACTAAACAATGACGTAGATCATCGGAAAATCTACCTGGAATTCTTTTTCGATTTTTTTAAGTGATAGAAATTATTAATCCAAAAGGACACAATTTTGGAATTTGTAAACCTAAAAAAACACACACACACACACACACACAAAATGTGAGCCTCTCATCCTCTTCTCATCACCGACTCCATTGATTTTCAAAAATCAACTCCATCCTCTTTAACACCAACTGATGGGGAAGATGATTTGCATTAAATATATATTTACATTAAAAGGGAAAATCTAAAATACATATTCTACACGTGAGAACAAAAATTAGTACATCTTTACGAATGCTCGATGTAGGAGGAGAAGAAAGTGAGGCGACGCCTCTAGGTTCATGATAAACGCTAATGTGTGTGTGTGTGTGTGTTTTTTTTTTTTTAAGTTTACACATTTCAAAACTATGCTGTTTTGAATTAATAATTCCCATGTCATTTTTAAAATCTTGGGTTAAAATCCACATAGGTTTTCTGAAGGTCCATATGGTATGTCGTAAAATTTGGTAGTGCTAAAGTGTTAATTATGCAAATATTGTGTACTAATATATGTTAATTTATAAACTTCAAGATAAAAGTGAAGATCAAACCCCGGATAGTGTTAAAAGTGTTAATTATGCAAATATTATTTACTAACGTGTGTTGATTTATAAATTTTGGGGCAAACGTTAGGTACTGAGTAATTAACCCAACAAATGTCCTTGAAAATGCATGTATTTTGTAATTGGATCCTCAAATTTTTGTGTGATTCAATGAAGTCAATGAACTTTGTAATATATTATAATTGAATCCTTAAATTTTTATGTGGAAAGCCCTTAAACTTTGTGTCATGTTATTTTATCTTCAAATGATTTAGTTCAATAAAGTTTTTGAACTCTCTGCAATACAATACTCTGTAACTGCGTCTTATTTGGTTCAATTGAGTTTTTAAAGTTCACTTCATAGTCTAATGAGCCATTATTATAGGACATGATAATAGCAAAACACAAAGTTTGTCACTACAAAACTACATCAAATAAATTAAAAGTTTGATAAACTAATTACATCTCAGTTCAATGTTCAATCAATTATACGAAACACAAATTCGAAAATCCCATTATAAATTTTAGGATGTATTTACGCATTATTTCAAATCAAAATACAAACTAAATATAGTAGGTGAGGTCATCACCAGACTCTGGGAAGTAAGGAGGCGGCCATGAATCCACAAACATCTCTACTTAATTAATTATTTGGAAACATAACAACCTTTAATTCTACCGTCTACACATATACAAAATTAAACTACGAGACGAGATTCTCTATTTCAATCATGACTCGATCGTAACACTTATGTTGCAATTTCTTATAACGAATTATTAAGAAACACGTACAATAATACACTATTCTCGAGCACTTCCATCTTCAGACTTCAGCGCAGCCACCACGAATCCTTATTTTCCGACGAACTAACTTCTGCAAAGCTGAAAACGAGAATTTCCCGACGAGCATCACGACGGCCGCCGTCTGATCCTCGAAGATTGGTGAGATGATTCCGGCAGAGAGGGCAGGTCCATCGCCCGTAGCCGGCCCACCTGTCGAAGCAAACTCTGTGGAAGACGTGGCTGCATTTCAGCCGTCTGATCTCGTCCCCGACGCCGATTCTACACAAGCAGACGGCGCATTCGCTCGAGCCCACGACGCCGTCGTTTGGATCCGAGGTGCACACAGTTTGCCTGAGACTGTGCGAGTCGATCATCTGCAGCCGTTGGGGGTTGCATGAGGAAGATGGGAATAGAGATTGGTGGAGAAGGAAATCCCAACCCCATTTCACGTGGGAAAATATCACTAGTATTTTTTTGAGTATGATGGCAAACATATTTCACAACTTAGAAGATATGATTTGGGACGTGCATATTATATATATATATATATATATATATATATAATATGGGCATATATATGGCACACCACTCCAGGTGTCAGGGGCTGTGTGTGTGTGTCTATATATATATATATATATATATGTTGCATGATGTAGGTGTCTTGAGCTGACTATTGGTAGGAGAGGATAAGTAAATTTGGTTGTGATTTAATATTTGGGTAAATATAGAGGGATAGTAATTAACTTATTATTTGCAGGTTGGGACTGTAAAAAGAAGAAAAAAAAAGTGAGAACAGAAGTATTTACACATATAAAACATGTTGGTTGACAAATTAATGAAAAGGGCTATAGAGGCCATGTTTCACATTTTATACTTACCTCCGACGAGTTATATATATATATATATATATATATATATACCATAGCTATCAACACAATTTTCATCATATTTTTTTTGTTTTTCTGTCCTAATCAACATATATATCATTAATTGATGAAATTAACACTACATATACAGTCAAGAATTAATGTTTCCAACAAAAATTTCTTACAAGTTGGGCTAACACATAGACTTCGTAATTGCATATAAAGAATCAGAAGGACTTCCTAACATTCATTAATGTTGTTGTGTGCTATATATATATATTTACACACACACACACTTTCATTTGATGACAGCACGTAGAAGTAAACCTACAATGATCTCGATAAATTATTTATTTAATATTATTGCTAGTAATTAGTGTGTATATATATATATATATCACATATATGCTCGGCATGGCTTTCGAAAGAGAAGGTGACAACTTTGAGATACAACCAAAATGAAAATAAAATAGAGTAATTTTTAAAATAAATAAATTAAAAATATTTCCAAAGGTTCATGAATGATACAAGCTAGCTAGTACTATCAAAGATCCGAGTATATATATTGGAGGCCTCGTAAATTAGACATTATCTTTCTTTGGGAATTGGGATGCACTCCCTTTTCATTTCTAGAATTTTAACAATACTTAATTATTCATAGATCTCTATAGTAGGAAATTAAATTAATTAGTATTTGAGACTTGATTCCCTGTATTTTCTTTGAAATTTGAAGAGTTAATGCAAAAAAATGGTTTTCGAGAGGTAAACTCTACGAGAGACCACTCCTCGATTTTGAAGGTTGGGAAATTAAGGGCTTGTTTATTTTCATTTTCAAATGAAAAGTTTTCACATTATACTATTCAAAACACCGGAAACACGTTTGTTTTATTCATTTTCAGTTTTAGTTTTCATTTTTTCCAATCCTATATAACCTATTTAATTAAATATATATATATATATATATATATATATATAGGGAGAGGATCAAATGAGAACCCTCCCCCTAGGTAGGAACTAGGAACCAATCCTAGTCCTTGTTTAAGTAAATCTGGACGGCCCAGATTAAAACATATTTAAGTGATGGGGCGGTGGCATTGTTGTAATTTTAGGCAACTTTCTGGACGGATGGGTAATATAGTAATTTAATAATTCTTACCTTTTGTTCTGTTTTTGTTTCCATCTTAATCCTTCCGCTTTTTTTGGAGTCGAAATTGTTTCCTTCAATTCTTAATCTCAGTCGAATTTTTTTCCTTAAATCCTTAAATCTCAGTTCGATCTTGTTCGTTCGTAATTTGCAGCGAAGATAAAAAACTGTATCACGGTTTTTTATTTGTGAAGATCGTTTTTTTTTCTTTAATTGTTGAAAATCAATTTGTCGTGAAATTTCTACATCTCTGATTCTATGGCGACTCCAGGTATGTTTTTAATTTTGCATTGTTTGATTCAGTTTTAATGGTGATTAATTTCGAATTCGTTGTATCCTATTGATTCTACAATTCGTTCTATTGGAGTTTATTCACGTTTTTATTTTTTATTGATTTGATCTATTTTTGTTCAGTTTTGTGTTGTATCATTCGTTTTCTAATTGTTAAGAATGCTAGGGTTTAGTTTGAGAATATACAGATGCATCAATTTGATCTGTTTATTGAATACGTAATATAAGACATTTTAGCATGTTAATGTGTTTGTTTTAGCATTTCGTAACATGTGTTTTAGCATTATAAGATGCTGATTTTATATCGCACTCTCTCAAACATTTACAAAAAATGTTGACTTGGCTATATACACACACCATGTAAACATTAGATTATTTTGTTGCTAAAATGTATGTTGAACGATGCTAGAATGTTACATAGCTAATGCTAAAATTCGTGTATCTGAATATCTCTTGATGTGATTGTATTATTATTTTACCTTGTTCAGTTTATAATTTTTTTTATTTTAATGTTTCAGAGTCTTCTGTTTCAAGTGAGCATAGTAATATGACTGTAGAAATATCTCCTGGCATGACAGAATATTTTATACCACATTGTGAATTGAAGCCAACTGTTGAACAAAGTTTTAAAACTTTGGATGAGGGTGTGAAATTTTATAGGATCTATGCACAATCATCTGGTTTTGACATTCGTCTTGGATCAGAGAAGAAATCTAAAGATGGTACAACTATATGGAAATATGTTTACTGTAGTCGAGAGGGTGAGAAGAATGCAGTAGTTAAGGTTGGTGATTCAAGTGATGCAGTTAAAACATAGAAGCGTAGAGTCTCTAAAAGATCTAATTGTAGGGCTCGTATTGTGTTCATGTTTTGTTGTGAGAAAGGATACATTGTTAAATTGTTTGAAGAACGTCATTCTCACCCATTAGTTTCGGATGATTTCAAAAGATTTATGAAGGTGAACAGAAATTTAGATGATGTGCACAAGAATTTTGTTTTGAATTGTGCTAGAGCAAACATAGGTGCAATGAGATCTTATAGGCTTTTTAAGGAAGGTGTTGGGAGCTATTCTGATGTAGGTTGCACTGGAGTTGATTTCAAGAATTATGCTCGTGACTTGAGAGCATACATTCATGGGGTTGATGCTTAAATGGTATTGGATAAGTTTCATTTAAGGCAACAATCACATGTTGGGTTCTTTTTTGAGTATTGTGTTGGCAAAGAGGACAGACTGACAGAACAAGTATGTCATGTTTTCTAATTTTAGCATCTTTGGGTATAGAGTTTTAGCATTATCGATATACCATTTTAGCATTCTGTTCTAATTTTAACATTATATATATAAATTGAGGTATAACATAGTTTTAGCATCTCGGGTATAAAGTTTTAGCATTGTGTATATAGCATTTTAGCATTCTGTTTCATATATGTTACCATTGAACCCATGATGTATTTTATTTCTTCCAGTAGTACTTAGTGTTTTCTCTTTTGTTTTAATGATAGGTATAACATGATATTTGCTCCTTTTACTGGGAAGGACAACCATGGTAAATGTGTATGTTTTGGTGCTAGTTTGCTGTCAGGTGAAGATAATGAGTCGTATTCTTGGGTATTTGAGAAGTTTCTCAAATGTATGGGGAATTCTCCTGGTATGATAATCACTGATCAAGACCCTGCATTGAAGATTGCAGTAGAACAATCTTTTCCTGATTCTAGGCATAGGCTCTGTATGTGGCATATCATGATGAAGGTTCCTGAAAAGGCTCCTCGTACGCTGAGGAAAGATGAATCGTTCATGAAGAGATTAAGTGATGCTGTTTGGTCAGATTACAATGAACCTTCAGATTTTGATTTGAAATGGAATAATATCATGGTGGACTATTGTTTGACTACTGATAGTTGGTTCAATTCTATTTTTAGCATTCGAGAATATTGGATTCCTGCCTATTTTAGGGAACTACCAATGAGTGGTCTCTGTAGAACAACTTCAATTTCAGAGAGTTCTAACAGTCTATTCAACCGCTACATCAATTTCAGATCAAATCTAGTTGAATTTTTTTATGCATTTTGATAGTGCTATTGATGCACAGAGACATGCATATGATCTGCAAGAGAGTCTTGACGAATCAACCGTTCCAATAACAAAGACTCCATTGGAGATTGAAAAACATGCAGCTAGTATTTACACTTCTGAAATGTTTAACAAGGTGCAAGAAAAAATTGTGGCTTCGTGTTTTAAATGTAATGTTGCAGGAATTAATCACTGTGATTTTGGGCTGCTATATGATGTTGATGATGGGAGTAAGATTACTCACATGGTGACATACAACAAAAGAAGAAGATATTGTTGAATGTAGCTGTAAGAAATTTATTAGGGATGGCATATTGTGTTCTCATGTTTTCCTCTTGTTAAAGCATCTGAAAATAGTTTCAATACCATCTAAATATATTGCTTCCCGTTGGACAAGAACTGCATTAGTTAAGCATATTCATGGTGGTGGTGTTGAGGTATTTGGTAAATCTATTATCTCGGATAATAATAGGAGTTTGCTAAATCAGTTGTTTTCAGAGTTTTATTCTTGTTTGTGTTATGTTGAGCGTGATATGGAGAAGATGAATTCATTTTTAGCTGGCTTGCAGAAGTTGAAAGCATTGTTTCAGTGTGGTGATATGGAGGGTTCTACTTCACATAGAAAGACAGTCATGTTTGAGCAATTCTACGGTTTAAATGCACCTTCTAAAGTTGTTGTTCATCCACCAATTCCAGTTAAAACAAAAGGTAGCGGCAGTCGTTTGATATCTAAGAATGAGGCAAGGAAGAGAAAGGAGAACAAAACACCTAGAATGTGTAGCAATTGTCATAACTTATCAGATCACGATGCTAGGAACTGTCCATTTTGATGTTATTATAGTGATTGGGTATAGTTCAATATGATGTTTTATCATGTTTGTGAATTTTTTGCAGTAAATTCATTTTGAACAATATATATGATTTTTAATAAAAGTGTTTATTACATTTCCTTTGCAGTAATTGTATTACTATTAAGTTTTATTAATCACAGTGACTATGCAGAATATTTTGTTCATGAGAAGATGCTAAAATGAGAAATGCATGGGGCTAAAATTATTCAAATAGGAGGCTAAATTTGGTGTGACATTTTCCAGTAGGGTTCACCATTCCCAATTAGGGTTTATATGATCTCAATTACTAGTTGTGAGATTCCCATTAGGGTTCACCATCCCCAAATAGGGTATATTGGGTTTCATTCCAATGAAATCATCGTTCATGAGAACATGCTAAAATGAAAAACGTATGAGGCTAAATTTGGTGTGACATTTTCCAGTAGGGTTCACCATTCCCAATTAGGGTTTATATGATCTCAATTAGTAACTATGAGATTACCATTAGGGTTCACCGTCCCCAAATAGGTTGTATTGTGTCACATTCAAGTTAAATCATCGTTGCATATTTTGTTTATAAACTCATGCTAAAATGTTTAATCAATAAGGCTAAAACGAGTGAAGTAGGATGTTAAATTAGTAGACAAATGCTATGATGCCAAAATCAAAAGAACAATAGCATGTTGGTTAAAACGGCTTACATACTAAAAGTAAAACTTGCGAATATCCATCATAGAAAATATCCATTAACCTAATACTAATACTAATATTAATATTCATTAACCTAACTAACTATTATGCAATTAATCTAATATTAATAAACATAATGTTCATGATAAATTGTCTTGAGAATAGTAGTAGAATTTGTTTAAGATTACAAATCACTGAGACAGAAGAAATTCTTCAGCACTGATCGGACCATCTTGACTTAACATCATGTAGAATAAACTTGCCTCTGCTTTGTTCCTCACAGCTCGGATATTACTATCTACACTGAGAATTGCAGCACAATATTTGGCTCTCATAAACCTAAGCTGTTTGAGATTGTTTGACTTTATTCCACATTTCCAATTCTTCAGCCCGTCTCCCTTGTATGTTTCCAAATGTCTCATCGCAAATACCCCACAGTCAATTTTGTTGGTTTCATTCCTCCACGGCATCTTCAGTCTCTCAGCAAAGTTGAAATTCTTCAACAGTTGTGCCGCTTTTCTACTTTGTCCATTATTCCTCAAGAATTGTACCAGAAATTTGACCTGTATATTTTTTATTGTTAGTCGTGTTCTGATGAATATTTAACATTTGTATTTGTTTAGTTGTTCATACCGTGAGGTCGGGGATGTCGCCATACTTGACTCTTTCTTCACCATCTAGCACTAAAGAGTTGTCGAGTATGTCGACTTTGTTTTTACGAAGACAGATGGAAACAATATAGTAATGGTTCGAATTGTATATGGGAAAGAGGAACTGCACATGAATAGTAAGATAATGTGAGTTTTGTTCTTCTATAATTAAAAATCTCATGTATATATTTGTTTTACCATTTCAATTTCTGCAATGTTGAGTGTTTTGATCCTCTGAATCTCTCCAAGCAGTGTCTCACAAAATTTGGACATTCTTTTCTCCTCATTCCATGCTTCAACAGGCTCTGAAATTGTTTTCCACTGTACAATATACAAAAAAAGCCTCAGTATAACAATTTTAGCACTGTGGAATGCATATATTAGCATATAGATATACACATTTTAGCATCGGACTGAAGATCTCTAAATCACTTACAGTTGTGTCCGTTGAACTGAAGAATCTTCTCGGGGAGTTCGGAGCTTTCAATTTTTCTTTCTGATTCAGGATGGTGCTCCACACATCGATAACAGCATAGCTAACGTATGTTCCAGGAGCTAATGTCTTCAATTCATTCCTTCCAATGAAGACATCATCATCCGAAATAAAAAAATCATTTCTGCAAAAATCAGTTCTTTGTGAGATGTTTTCAAAATAATTTTATTTTATAATATGAAAAAATATTGAAAGAGCATATATGAAAATTACTCATTTGCTTCCTCATTCATCATCAACCACATGTACAATTCCTTCTCAATCTTGGTCAACTTTTCATTTGTTGTTATTGCTCTCTCTTGGTAAGGAGATACCATCTTGTCAATTTTTTTCAAAGATAATTTAGTCCTTGTGACCATCCTTGTGTATCCCTACACAATTATACGAAATCATAGTTGTTACGCCAAGATTGGTTATCATGATAAAATTTTATGAAGTATAATAATATGTAAATTATTTAATATTTATTTACCTCAGCATCAGAATCCTTCTCAACAATCTTTTTCTTATTCTTTCTCACAGCACGACGACGCTGAAAATTTTATATAATATCTTATCAATGTTTTGCTTGGAAAGGTAGTGCATGCTAAAGTAAATTTGGACAAATTTGTAAAATGATTTATACAGAATGCTAAAATGTGACTTACAGATTCTTCTTCAGCAGTAGAAACTTGTTCCTCTTCATGTGGAGTGTCATCAGTTTGCTCCACAGCTTGATCTTCTTTGTCTGTGTTTTTATCAACACCCTAGAAGTTTTGATTATTGTGTGATTATTAGTTTTTCAGGTAATGCTAAATTGAATTACATACTGATGCTAAAATATGTATTTGACAATGCGAAAATGATTTATAAAGCATGCTAAAATATAACTTACAGATTCTTCTTCAACATTACAAACTTGTTCGTCTTCATGTGGAGTGTCAACAATTTGCTCCACAGCTTGACTTTGTTTCTCTGTGTTTTTATCAACAGCCTGCAAGTTTGGATTATTATGTTATTGTTAGTTTTTCAGGTAATGCTACATTCAATTACAGAATGATGCTAAAATATGTGATTGATCATGCTAAAATGAGTTACATGTCATGCTAAAATACTTACATCGTGCTCGTTCTCATGTTCATGTTCTTCTTCTTGAGTGACAACATTTCCAGCCTTCTCAGTATTTGTCTCAACAACCTGTAAGTTTGGAATATGCTTCTGATATTAAGATCACAATAATCTGAGCAAGATATTCATGGCAAAATCAATGGCACAATGTTACTTACATCATCTTTCTTTTGAGTCTGTTCTCCTTCACCTTCTTCCTCATTTATCTTCTTAGTCTGTTCTCCTTCATCTCCTTCCTCAGGAGTAGCTTTCTCAGGTAGCTCTTCATCACTCATAGTTGGTCCAAAATGAATAGGAGAAACATATTCATCTTCATCTTGAGTGTGAAGAGGTACCAATGGCTCATTCTCTCCAACAATTCTTTCTTCATTTTCATCCGTCATCATCCTTTCATTCTCCTGAGCAACTTTGAGGACTGCGTCCCATCTCTCATAGTTATCATCCAGGCTCAGAGTAAGGAAACCATCTAACTTCCTCTTCACATCATCTCTTCTCAATGCAGCTTTCTCTAACTCCTCAATCGTAGCAATGTGCTCTGGACAGGCCTAGAAATCATCATCAAGTTCTGGTGTTGTGTTTACATTTTGCTGAGATGATCCTGCCTTTGTCAGCAGAAGTACTGCTTGAACCATCCTCTTGAATTCTTTTTTTCTCAGCATCTCTTGCGGAGCATCATTAACAATAGTAATTATTTTTTCGATAGCTGCAATAGCTATCTTTGCATTCTTCATTATCCCTTTCCGAATTTGCTCAATAGGTTGTTGGGATCAACTCGGACTGGGATCAGAATAGTGAGTCACATCCTCTTCCTCATCTTCCTCTGCTTCATCTTCCTCTTCTTCAACTTCCTCTCCTTCATCTTCATCTGTCTCATCATCCTCACCATAATAAGGTTCATAAACTAACCCTAACCCAAATCCACATGCACTCTCTTCGAGTTCTTCTCTGTCAATTAACAAAGCATTTCCTCATTCTCATATGAGCGACACATATCTGGGTACATACCTGGTGTATAGGACTACCTTATCGACATACACAAGTTGTTGCATTGTTCAATTATTGTACTAATTAGTATTGATAATAATAAAAAATAGTGTAAAATTTATAGAAATATTTGCTAAAATGAAATATAGATATGGAATCTTACAGTCAAGAACAATATAGGGCCTGTGAAGTCTTTTTCCTTATTTCTGTGCCAGGTACTTGCATGCTCAACCAAGGCTCTAAGTGTGAATTCACACCAGTTGAACTTTGACACGTTGTCAATATCATCTAACAGGTGCATGATCTTCGGAGCTAAATGACCGTTGCCTCCATTTTCTATAAGGCAACTTGTCAATAAGACCATGAAATGTATCTTAAACCACCTTCCACCTTCAACGTCCTCGATCATCTTTGTAACAATGTCAGACGGTAGGATTTTGTACTTTTGTTTCTTCACCTCCTTTCTCCAGCTATCCATAAGCTTACATGAATGATTCATTTTCCTTCTTTCGACAAGTGTTTCACCTTGTGGAAACCCAAACGCGATTGCAACATCATCCTTAGTAATTGGAACACTACCTCCATTATGTGGAAGTTCAATCTGGCAGCGCCTTGGATTGAAATTATCTAGAATCCAGAAGCTCAACCTTTGAGGCATATTCATCACATTCAAATATAGGATATCTCCAAATCCCATACTAATGACAACTTCCTTCTGTGCATCATTCATTTTCCTAATTGCTTTTGTCAGAGGTGCTGGCAGTGCTCTGCTCTTCAGTGTTGGCCAAACTTCTGGCTTCTTTGTATTCTTCTCCATGACCATCTGAACTTTTGATGATGAAGAATGAGCTTTATCTTTTTGAGAATCAAGTTCTTCCTCAAGAATGCGAGCAAGAAATTGAGATTTAATTTGTTTTTGTCTCTCCTTGTCATTTCTTGCTTTCATTCTTCTTTCAGCATTTGTTGCATCAATTTATGGATTTGTTTCTGGATTTTTACGCTTCAAAGTATCTACATACGTTTACATAACACACAATCACTCAACATTGTCAATATAAAAGACTCACAGAGAGATGCTAAAACTGGAATTTACTCATGCTAAAACAACATTATGAACTATGCTAAAACAATTCTTTTAAATATAATTGTAAAAATATGTTAAATCTGGCTAAAATTTGGTCTACGCTTTGCAATGTTAAACATATCATTTAAAACACCATTAAAGAGTACGCTAGAAAAATGATTTTAAATATACCTTTAAAACTATGTTAAAACTAGGTTTTAGAACATGCTAAAATTGGGGCTTCTCTATGTTATGTTAAACATGGTATCTTGATTATTATGGCATTTAAAAAAAAATTAACTTTACTGTCTTACTTTTTTCACCATTTAAAAATTCGGCACACGTATGGTATTATATTACGAGACTCATGCTAGAATTATAACAAGTTTATGCTTGCTTTCCTAGTGTTAAAAAAAAAACCCGCAACAAGTTTAAAATATGTTCAAACCCTAACTTTTTTGTTCAGATCTTTGAATATGTGTTCTTGTTACAGAAATGAAAAGTGTACCATTTTCGTTCGTAGAGGCTTCTACTTTCTTCTTGTCCGCCATTTTTTCAGATTAGAGGTTACAGTTTTTTTTTAGATTTTTTCGTTCTATTTTTTTTTTCTGTGAATGATACTTCTATGAAAAGCGGAGTTTCAAAAGAATCAATATATGCGTGTTGCAGTTGCAGGTTTCTGATCAGAGAACTTTTAATTTCAATATGTTAACTGTTTACGAAATTTCATTAAAATTACATTTTTGTCCTTAATAATTTAGGCGGGATAGAATATTTTAACATATTAATTATTTTATTCGATAATTTATAAGTATTTTAACATACTAATTATTTTTTATTTCTTTAGATTAATTTCTCCATCACATACTAATATTTTTAGGAATTTTTATTTTTAATCTTAAGCTTCTAATAATCGTGTTTATTACATAATTACATTATTACAGTCCAGGGTCTAACATGCTCAAATGAGAATACTGTAATGCTAAAATTATAGTACTATGATGCTAAAATTAATTTAGAATGTTGAATACGATACTCTGGTTCATATATTTTTATATTTGATGCTAATCTTTTTCACTGATGCTAAATTGAGAGGACTATTATGCTAAACTTAAAGGAATATGTTGTTAAATTTATTTTAGACCGCTCAACATTACATTACATTCTCCTTCTTGATTCGTTATTTCCCAATTGGTTTTTAGTGATGCTTAAAATGGAACGACTATAATGCTGAAATTAAAGAACTATGAAGCTGAAATGAGAGGACTATGAAGCAAAAATTAATTCAAACTGGTCATCTTGTATAATATAGCAATCTAAAATGAAACACCAAAATCCAAACAAAGATTGTGGTAAAACATATTCATACAAAAAAGACATAATACAAACTAATTTTTCTTGTTCAGAATAATAGAATCAATGTCAACCGAAGGATTGTAGCGGATTTTTGCCTGAGCTATGATTAGTTCCTTTTCAATGTTACTGTCTGCAGCAAGTATTGCAGCACAGTACTTGGCTCTCATGTATTTTAACTGCTTCAAATTGTTTGGAGTTATGCCACAGTTCCAATTATGCCACTCATTCCCATTGTACATCTCCATATGTCTCATCACATATACCCCACAGTCAGATTTGTTTGTATCATCTCTCCATGGCATCTTCAGTCTTTCAGCAGGCTTCATCTACTTTGACATTTTTGTGGCTCTTCTCTTTTGACCGTTGTTGTAGAGGAAATCAATTAAAAATTCAACATGCATTGTGTTTCTTAATATTAGTTTTATGTGATTTGAAATGTACAATGATGTTGTAATTATATGCTTACCAAAGTTTGTGGGATGCTACCATATTTCTCTTCATTCTCATCACCATCCATGGCTGAAGAATTGTCAATTATTTCTGCTTTTTGTTTCTCAACATCAATTGTTATCATGAAGAAATGCTGTGAGTAGTATATTGGGAATATGTACTACAAAAGAACATGCTAAAATGTATAAGATAAGATGCTAAAATGAATTAAATAAGATGCTAAAATTGATTAGATAAGATGCTAAAATGTAAGATGTTCTGGTTATCCTGGAATTTCTTCATGCTAGAATAAGTATTATTTTACCAGATCTATGTCATCTATGTTCAAGTGTTTGAAGCTCTTCATCTCCATAAGAAGCAGTTCTGAGAACTGTATCATTCTTCTCTTTACATCAAAGTGTTTTGGTGGGTGTGAAACGGAGAAGCACTGTCAGTTAAAATTTTAAAAAATTATAGTTTATTTTTATAATGTTATAATATGAAGCGTTTGTATTTTCACTTACAGTGGGAACTGTTGTGGCAAAGAATTTTCTGCAACATGATGGACTTCTTACTCCTTCATTGTGATTCAATATTGTACTCCAGACATCGATCACAGATGAGTAAATATAGGATTCTGCAGTCAACGTCCCCATGTCCTGCATTGTAATACTCACACGACCATCGGAGTATACAAATTGGGATCTGTAAAATCAGTGTGTTCTTTTTTTAAGTAATTTCACTTATCAGATAGCAAAAATAATGAAACATTATCATAAAGAACTTACAAAATTGATTCATCATTATCAATTAGCCAGCAGTATATTTCCTTTTCATTTCTTGTAAGCTTACATGTTGTCCGTTGAATCTGTTGTGTAATGTGATTCATATCATTATCAGATGACATGTCATGCCTACGTGTGATTAGAACTGTACTGGAATGGAATACATGTGATGCTAAAATTAAATGTACCTCTTCATTTTCTGTTTCAGTATCTTGACCTTCAGCCATTTCTTCATTTATTTCATCATCCATGTTTTCAGTAGCATACACTACTTCATAGAGTCCTGATACTTTCAAAATCAGATTCCACTTTTCATTATGTTCTTCTTATGTGAGTCCTATGCTGAAGCTTGGCGCATCATCATCCATCATTTTCTTAAAAGTGTCTCTCCTCAGTGCAGCTTGCTCCATCTCAATTATTGCATTGATGTGTTCTGGACACGCCCAGAACTCATCATCGCTCTGAGAAGATGATTTATGTGTATTCTATGCTGGTGAGGTTGATGGATCAGCTTTCGTGACCATAAGTGCAGCATCAATCATCCTCTTGAAGAGACTGTCATTCAGCATCTCATTGGGAAGATCATTAACTAGATCAAGTGTTGTCTGCATTGATGTGGTTATTGTCTTTGAATGTTCAATGATCATTTGAGCTATAGATTGTTTATCTTTCACAGTTGGAGATCGGCATCTTGGAAATCTCTTAGCGTTGCTCGTCTCAGCATTGCTTGGCTCTCCATATTCTATTGCTGCAATCGCAACATCAGCTCCTTGATACTCCTGTCCAGCATCATCATTCAGCTTCATGAATGCATCCTCTATAAAACCCAAACCAAATCCTCCTGCATCAATTTCCAGAACTTGTCTCTCAAACAAGAAGTTCGTGTCCCATTCTCTAATAACTGACACTGATCTTGGCACATATCGTTTGTACAAAACCACCCTATCAACATATAGAAGCTGTTGCATTTGGAAATATTGTTAGAATTCAAATTTCAGTAATATGAAACAATGCAGAAAGAAGAAGTTAAAATCGGTATATAAATATGCTAAAATTATTGTAAATCTATGCTAAAATGATAAGAGTACAATAATTGTGAGGATTTTTACCGTGAGGAATAGTATTGGTCCCTTGAAATCCCTTGCTTTGTTTATTTGCCACCGTAGCGAAGCTTCCACCAGACATCAGATTACAAACTCACACCAATTTAGTTCTGAGACGTTGTCAATATCTTGTGAATGGTGCATGATGTTAGGATATATGTATCCATTGCCACCATTTTCAATCAAGCAACATGTCAGAAACACAATGAATTGTCTCTTGAACCAATCTCCTCCTTCAACATCTTCAAGCATATCTGTCACAACATTTGATGGCACAATCCTATATTTGTGCATGGCAAATCTGTTCCTCCAAGTTTTAGTCAGTTGACATGTTGTGTTTCTAGTCCTTTTGCTTATCAAGATTCTGCCCTTTGGCAATCCAAGAACCAATAGCACATCATCTTCATCTAAGTGCACTCTCCCTCCATTGTCAGCAAGTTCTATTTCACACCTTCTTGGATTGAAGTTGTTTAAAATCCAGTATGTCATCTTGTGCAGTAACTCTTTAACTTGTAGGTTTAGGATTTCACCAAATTCCATATTGATCACTGCTTCTCTTTGTGCCTCATTGAAATTTTTGATTGCATTAGTCAGTGGGGATGGGATTGCTCTACTTGTCAGAAGTGGGTAGCCATCTTCAACAAGTCTGTAGTCATGTTCAGTTGTAGCTGCTTCTTTTTTCATATCTTCTTCATTTCTTGCATTTTGTGTTATTTCTTGATCTTCCTTAACAACTTTTGCTTTTCGTTTTCTTGTATCTGCATAATACGACATGCTAAAAAGTATTGGACAGAATGCTAAAATATATGACAGGGAATTCTAAAATGCAATTTTAGTAATAGATCTCTCAAAACAATGCACAAGACCACCCCAATAAATTTAAGCAATGCTAAAATGTATTATTCAGTTTGCTAAAATTTATTACAGAGAACACTAAAATGTATTAGAGGAAACGCTCAAAACAATGCTCAAGACAATCTCACTCAATTGAAACAATGCTAAAATTTATTACACAAAATGCTAAAATGTGTTATACAACATGCTAAAATGTATTACACAAAATGCTAAAATGAGGATTTTGCAAACACGCCTTAAAATCATGTACAGGGAAATTCGTGTTCTCTGTATGCTAAAATCAACGCTTCTTATACAGTTAAAACAACATAAATTCTTCGAAACCAGTTCAATGAATTTAACTATTACGCATATTGATACTATATTCTGTATTTTTTCGAAAATCAATGAATGAGCAATGCGAAAAATTGTTTTTACAACTTTTTCTGAATTTGCGATTAAAGAGTAATGAAATCTGAAAAGGTAGGGTTCTTTTTTGTACCTTTCTCCAGTTTTGAATTTGAATTGGTCTTTTTCTCCGCCATTTTTGCTTTGCTTAGTTCGATTTTAATTCGAACCGTCGTAGATTTCGATTTCTTCACTTTGAATCTCTTTTTTGATTGGTGATTTCAGTTTCGCAGCAAAGAAGTTGAATTTCGGCAGTTTTTTATTTCTGTTCTTCGTGAAAAGTTAGCAATGTCTATAGTATTATTTTTTTCCGATTTTGCCCTTAATGAGACGCGCCAATTGAAATTTTTCGCGATAATTACAAGTATGCCACCGAAATTCTGAATTGATCTGGGGCGTAGATTTTTTAAGATGGACGGATGGGATGAGTTCCTTGTTCCCACCTGGGGGAGGGTTCCCACCAGATCCCATCCCTATATATATATATATATATATATATATATAGAGAGAGAGAGAGAGAGAGGTGGACTTGCGTGCAACAGTAGTGATTTCCGCCTATTTCAGGCGGCCACGTGGTCCCACGCGGGAGTGCCACGTGGCACATGGTACTTTTTATTGTAGTTGGAATGATGATAGTATTAATCTCAGGTTGATACCTTTCTTTATCGTACTTGATACCTTTCTGCTTACCACATGGTACTTTTATTTTACCGAACTCGTGTTTTGCTTTCCTTTGCAAATTCTTGGAATGATGATTGTTTTAGATTAATCTCAACACATACAATATAAAAACTGAAAAAAAATCAGAATTTGAACTAAATAAACTTATATAAAATAACTAGCAGACCCCTTACTTTTTAATGATACAGATGGTACTTTTCGAATGTTTTGTGATACTTTTTAATAGGAAGGTTGGTACTCACTTTGGACAGGTTTTTTTTTTATGGGTTGACCCAGTCAAAGAGGGTTGATCCACGTTGACCGGGTCAAAGCGCGGGTTGACCGGCGTTGACTGGGTCAAAAACGGGTTTGACTGACCCGTCTCATATAGTGTTATTTGCATCATGATGCATGCAAATGTTTGCCATATATATATATATATATATATATCTCATTACAGTGAGACTCATTAATTATTTAAATATTCATCAATTCATTATAACCACAAATATTTATCCTTTCATCTCAACTACAAATTTCATATTGAAAATATAATGAAACAAATATATTTCCATTTTCCAAACCTATAACTTTAAACATTAAATCATTCATCAATATCATAACAAAATCATTACATTTTTTCAAAAATCAATACACGTCGTAAATTAAACTGAAAATACTAAAAATTGGAAATTAATGTTGAAAATAAAAACAAACAAGACGTAAGTGATCTTTCAAATACATATAATTAATGAGAAAATGTAATAGAGATTGAAGTGATCGGCGGATAAGTTGCATGTGGGTGTCATATTTCACAATATACGTATATAACACTATTATATAAATATAATACATGTGCACTGACAAAGTGAAAGACGTACGAGATACATCAATATTTAGAACGTTAGATTGGGTCTCTAGCTACTAATCAAATAGGATCGTGAAATTAAACCCTAACTTTTATCTAAAGAAATATGCAAAACATGAGAAATATATTTTTGTGCTTCTTAGGTAAAAGTTGACGAATTATTTATTCTGAACCTTTTTCCCCTGAATAAATAAGTATATATAATTTTAGGACTTTTGGATGTTTTCTTATATATAAATGTTATATTTTAATTTTAAACCGCGTAATAATACAAGATGAATGTGTATAGTAATAGTCAAACGGCCTTTAATTTAAAGGGGATAAAATTCATTAGATATGTCAAGATCCGTATCTAAATTGTGCTAAAGACGATTGTATTTTATATGGCATAAAATTCGGGACCCAATCACGAAGGCGAAAAACCCAGGGACGAACATTCCAAGCCATTGAAGATCGAACTTTACGATGATTCACAAGTAAATTACAGCGTAAAATAACCATTTCCGAGCGCGATTAAATGCCAAGGGGCTCCAAATTTGCACCATATCCAAACACATGTAAATTTGAAAATCCGTATTCATTGGATATGAATTTGGATTCGGGTCTTTTCCTGTTGAAACTTGAAATTCTAACAGATTTTGACTCATTAGATGCATGGCATAAATTTTGTGATAATTAATATATAAAATTGCAGTAGATATTTACGAGGCAAATTACACTTTGATGCCTAAATTTTAGGTTCTTTTTAAAAAATAACATACTTTATCAAAATTAACGAAACAGTACCCATTTTTTTAAAAAAAATGCAAATATAACATTTTATCAATTTTTCGGCTCGAAACTTGTACGCATTAAGATTTCTTAATCGGATTATTTTTTTTATGTGCTTGGGGGAATAGAAATATTAAAATACAATCAATTACATAAGAGTTTTTTGGGCTGAAAATTTGATCAAATAATATTAGATTTGTAATTTTTTTGAAAAAATAAGTACTATTTTATTAATTTTAAAAATTTAAATTATTTTTAAAACATCCAAAAATATAGATATCAAAATATGATTTCCCATGCTTAGACATGAAAACTTTCTTCAATGTAAATTTATTTTCGGGTATCATGCTATAAAACATTGGTGGGGTAATAATACGTCACTCCCATTGAAAATGGAGAACCATATTCAATTTTAGAGTAACACATGAGGGGCATGACTATAATTTCATTAATTTCAATTCAACAATTAATCCCATATATGTGTCAAGTCCTTTGGGAATGTTCTAGTGGTTGAGTGGTACATATTATCTTGAGGTTAATTGTTTTAAGTTCGAACCCCACCATCAATATCATCAGGTGTGAGTCTGTCATACCTGACCTACCAAGTGTGGTTTACCACACCTATTACACTTGGCTTGCCAAATGTGGTTTAGTTCCCTTGTGTTGTTTGTAGAGTATTACACAGGGACGAGATTTACCCAGTGCGCACCTCAATAGCGGTTGTGGGTTACCCTCGAGATAAAAAAATAAAAAATTATGCGTCAATTAAATTATCACAGTTGCTTTTTGGATCTTATATCGTTTTTTTTTATTTAATTGAAGAAAAACATGTTAAGTATATTAATTAAATAACTTTCTTAATAATACTTTGATAAAATTTACTAATTAAATAAACGATCTGAAGAATTGTTTAAAATCCATCTGGAAGGTTATGGTCTTCAGTCGTTCCTTGAATTTGGATGTCATAATCAAATATTAGTTTCATTGTTGACTACTAATCAACAAAGGAAAAGTAATTTCTCCGACAAAAAAATAAAAAATAAATTAAGATGTAAAAGTGACAATTAGTTAGACAAAACTCCTCGTTTTTTTAGTCGAGTATATTTACTTTCTAATTAAAAAAATAGAAAAAATAAAAGTCGAAAAATCCTTGGCCAACTAGAAAGATGGAAAGTGTTAGTGCATTTTTATGCGCTTGTACGTTGACATATATTTATGATAATATGTTTGTGTGTGAAATTGTTAGAAAAATAAAATCTTGATCCGATGTGCTAATTAAGAGAAATGCAGAACTGAGTTGATAGAAGAAATTGACGATCAGGTGTTCCAGATAATGGTTCTACCCCACATAAATAAGACAATTTCCTTCTCCGTATTGATATGTTTGAAGATACAATTTTGATCTAGAAGTAAAGATTTGTTGCCGATCCTTGCAGAGATTGTGCTTAATGGTCACTTTCAAATCAATATGAAAGATTTCTATTAAAATAAGAGAATTTCTGTGCCGATTAGGATTTGAAAACCCACATGAAAACCTTTTAGCTGGGGTTTGCTCCCATGTTTTTCTTCATGTATTTTTCATGAGCTTTTGTAGACATTTTGATATAGGATGGTATGAAATGTATTCTTGTGAATGTTCCTTGCAAATGATAAAATAATGTTTAGTCATCAAACAATTATATGGAATTGGGTTCAAATTATAAATTTGATTTCGGAAGAGATCATAATTAAGTAAAAAATCAGGGGACTCATGTGTGATTAGGGGATCGATCTCACGGTTCGATTTTATAAAAGAGGTTGCGAAGAGTATTGAAATGACGATCTAAGGAGGGAGTCGCCGGGCCCCCCAATGACAAAATAGAATGTTAGGTTATTGGTGAAGAACAATTTGTCACCCTCAGTGAAAAATTTCTGATTTCGCTTCTAGGGATCGAGTCATATATATGTAAGCAATCCAAGTAAATTTTGCCGTGTATTAATGAATTATTTTCCAACTAGGTATCAAGTTCCCTTTATCACCGAACGAGGTAACCAATGATTTATTGATTCTCTTTATATTGTTATTGCCTTTTAACATTTGTAAGAACATAAACCCGAATATCATGACTAAAAACATGTACAAATTATAATTTTTCAGAAAGAAAGATGTTGCTTTCCATTACTCAGATATTCACATTTAATTTAGACAATCTTAATTTGATGACAGTAATTAATTTCCTTGCTCGTTAAGGTTGGACTAAACAAATATAAAAAGTTCAGACCAAAATCTTAAAACGTTAAGGTGCAATATCTTCTTAATTATTTTTAAGGAATTTATATTCACATTATATATACTCGAATGGGGTGTTTTTCTTCGATTTGAATTTAAATTAAAAAAATATACAAAAATGTATTGGTAAATGACATGCAAAAACAAATTTCGGTGGCAATTTGAAAAACATAAACGAAGTTCGAATGAGTAATAATAAACTACGTACGTACTATTTTATTGAAAAGATCACAAAATTGATATAGGAGATCACGAGTAGAGATCCTCTAGTCCCAACATGTGTGCCAACCACGTGCCAATACTAAAATTATAAATTGTTAATAATATTTTTTTTGTAAAAATAAAATTTATTATATTATAACTAATCATAAATAATATTTATTGATAAAAATTGAAATTTAAAAAAATTATATACCTTAAGTTTGGAATAATCAACCTCAAAAATCAATACTATTAACTAAAAACTGAAAATTAAATATTAAAAAATAATTATAAATCCTAATTGGGTGGAATAAACCCTAAATAAAATTGTAAAATTATACTAAACCTAAATAATTAAAATTGAAGAAAAAAAAGAAAGAAAATGTAATAATTTTGAGGGTTGATACACGGTTGACATACACAAATTGGAACTAAAAGATCTCAAGTGAGGAGGTCACATATCCATCGACATTTTTGTATATATATATATATATATATATATATATATATATATATTGCAAATTAAAAGATCGCAAAAAGAAACAATGTTCAACATTAATAAATTATCACAACTTTTCGAAGTAAAATGACTAGAAGAGTACATTATACATATAACTCGTCAAACAAAAATAAAAAACAGTATAAGATGAAAAAATTAAAGAAAACAAATAAAAAACATAATCTCTAGGCACATACATTAGGTGACATTATTCCGGCATAATGGGCACGTGACATGGCCATATATATCCCAGCCACCTATATCCAAACAAAACAGAACTTCCTTCTTCCCATTCCTCGGAGTCGTCGATGTTGTTGTGTGCTATACACACACACACATATATAGATTTATTTGACCGCATGTACAACTACAATGATCTCAATAAATTATTTATTAATTATTATTAATATCTCTCTCTCTCTCTCTCTCTCTCTCTCTCTCTCTTGTTAGAAAATTAAACCACATAGGGTATGCAACAATCCAGATTCATACCCTAAATCAATTAACTCTATGATAATTAACCGAGATATAATTATTAGCGGAAGCGTACCTGAATCCATAGTTCTTGAATCTCGAATTCTTGATGTGGTATGAATCTTCCAAACGATCGGCACCTTAGGTTTGCTGTAGAGAATTCTGTAGAAGGAATACAGATTCTATTTTTCTGTCTGCCGTCGTTTGGGGACCATAACCCTAACTTATAATAATAAGTTATCTGGGATTTGCTATTCGGTCCCTCAACAAATTACAAATCTATTAATGGTATCTACACAATTAAATTCCATGACAAATATTATAATACCCTTTAATCCATAATTATAACCTTATTAGATCATATTAATTGGATTACTTTAAGACAACCATACACATTTAATTAACATATATTAGTCCACATAAAAATATTCCAACAATCTCCCACATGGACTATATATGTTACTGAAAAATGTGTAATACCTTATGAGCTCAAACTGTGCTGTCACATTAAGGGTATCCCAAACAATCTCGTCCATTGATCATACAAGCATAGGACTAAAGAGGCCGTCATCACTTTGTGTGTGAATAGACCCATCAATAATCACATATACCGATACAACCAAATGACATAGATCAATCATGGATGTGTAGCATGGAAATTACATGTTATGTGATCTATCATGCCTATTTCCAACTGGTCTACTTTATTCCATAGTGAGATCAAACATAATTAAAATAACAGAGTGTAATAAACCAAATAACTGAATACTTTATATCTGTACAGATTCATCCATAAAACACAAAATGTGTCCAAATCATATTGTAGAGCTATAAAATAGTACAGACTCCCACATAACCAACACATAATAAAACAAAAGCACACCCATATGAGCAGTATGTTCATGAAAGACCTTGGGTGTTAATCCCTTAGTAAGCGGATCCGCAACCATTGAGTCTGTCCCTATATGCTCTATAATAATCTGTCCACTCTGTACTCTCTCCTTCACAACCAGAAACTTAATGTCAATATGTTTTGACTTACTAGAGCTCCTGTTGTTATTAGAATACATCACTGCTGAGTTATTGTCACAATACAACTTTAGTGGTCTTTCTACATTCTCAAAAATGCGCAGCCTAGTGACAAAATTTCGCAGCCATATTCCATGATTGGATGCCTCAAAACATGCTACAAATTCAGTTACCATGGTAGAAGATGCTATAAGTGTCTGCTTAGCACTTCTCCAAGAAATGGCTCCCCCAGCCAATAAGAAAATGTAGCCCGAAGTGGATCTCCTACTATCTTGGCATCCAGCAAAATCAGAATCAGAATACCCGATGATCTCCAAATTATCTGATTTTCTGTATGTGAGCATGTAATCCTTTGTTCTCTGTAAGTACCTCATAACCCGTTTGGCTGCTTTCCAATGATCCATACCGGGATTACTTAAATATCTACCCAACATTCCAACAACAAAAGCTATGTCAGGTCTTGTGCATACTTGAGCATACATTAGACTCCCAACAGCCGAGGCATAAGGAATCTTCTGCATTTCCTTAATTTCCAGATCACCTTTTGGGCACTGATCGAGACTGAACTTGTCTCCTTTAGCTATAGGGGTATCATATGGTTTGCAATTCTGCATGCCAAATCTTTGCAACACTTTCTCAATATACGTCTTTTGTGATAATCCAAGAATACCCCGAGAACGATCTCGATGTATCTGAATTCCTAATACAAAAGAAGCTTCCCCAAGATCTTTCATCTCAAAATTCTTTGATAGAAATTTCTTGGTATCGTGCAACATGACAGAGTCATTGGTGGCAAGCAGAATGTCATCCACATACAAAACCAGAAAAATACACTTACTCCCACTAAACTTGTGATACACACAATCATCAGCAGCATTAGTCTCAAAACCAAACGAGACTACTACTTGATGAAACTTGTGGTTCCACTGACGAGAAGCCTGCTTGAGCCCATAGATGGATTTCTTTAATCTGCAAACCATAGACTTTGGATCTCCGGACACAAAGTTTTCTGGCTACACCATATAAATTGTCTCATCAATGTCACCATTAAGAAACGCTATTTTTACATCCATCTGATGCAACTCAAGATCAAAATGTGCAACTAACGCCATAATAATTCTAAAAGAGTCTTTCGAAGAAACTGGAGAGAAAGTCTCTTTAAAATCAATGCCTTCTCTTTGAGTAAAGCCTTTAGCCACAAGACGAGCCTTATATCTTTCCACATTACCTTTCGAATCCCTTTTGGTTTTAAAAATCCATTTACAACCAATAGGCTTCGCACCTGCAGGTAATGAGATAAGATCCCAAACTTTATTGTCTTGCATTGACTTGTACTCCTCATTCATGGCATCTATCCACTTTTGAGAGTTTGGATCATTCATGGCTTGATGGAAATTGATAGGATCATTTTCCATCATTCCACTATTTTCCTCACTTTCTAGGAGATATACTTCATAATCATCCGGAATAGCATTTCTCCTATCTCTCGTGGACCTTCTTAATGGCATTAGTTCTTGAGGTTGTTGAGGTTGTTCTTTTTGAATTACTGTGTTATCCTGAGTGGGAAGATTTTCAATATTATCTTGCTGAGGTTCCAAATCTACTTCTCGACTAATAACAAGAATAGTAGCCTGAAAATCATCAGAAGTAGAAGTAGGAGTCGAGACCGACTCCTCCTCAAAAGTAATATCTCTAACCTTATTTCTCCCCCCAAACTCAACATCCTCAAAGAACACAGCATTTCCCGTCTCAAAAATTATTTTTCTAGTGGGATCATAAAACTTGAAACCCTTTGATTTTTCTGAATAACCAATAAAGTAGCTGCTTACTGTTTTGGGGTCCAGTTTCTTTTCATTTGGCCTATAAGGCCTAGCCTCAGCTGGATCATTCATGGCTTGATGGAAATTGATAGGATCATTTTCCATCATTCCACTATTTTCCTCACTTTCTAGGAGATATACTTCATAATCATCCGGAATAGCATTTCTCCTATCTCTCGTGGACCTTCTTAATGGCATTAGTTCTTGAGGTTGTTGAGGTTGTTCTTTTTGAATTACTGTGTTATCCTGAGTGGGAAGATTTTCAATATTATCTTGCTGAGGTTCCAAATCTACTTCTCGACTAATAATAAGAATAGTAGCCTGAAAATCATTAACCTTATTTCTCCCCCCAAACTCAACATCCTCAAAGAACACAGCATTTCCCGTCTCAAAAATTATTTTTCTAGTGGGATCATAAAACTTGAAACCCTTTGATTTTTCTGAATAACCAATAAAGTAGCTGCTTACTGTTTTGGGGTCCAGTTTCTTTTCATTTGGCCTATAAGGCCTAGCCTCAGCTGGACATCCCCAAATATGAAAGTGCTTTAGACTAGGCTTTCGCCCGTTCCAAAGCTCAAAAGGTGTTTTTGCAGCTGCTTTAGTTAGTACTCTATTGAGAATATAAGCTGCAGTTTTCAATGCTTCTCCCCAGAGTGATATTGGTAAGGATGAATGACTAATCATACTCCTAACCATATCCTTTAGAGTTCGGTTTCGTCTTTCAGAAACACCATTCATGCTAGGCGTTCCCGGCATAGTGTACTGTGGGACGATTCCACATTCCTCTAGGAAGATAGCAAAAGGACCTGAATGTTGTTCGCTTGAGCCATCAGATCTACCATAGTACTCACCACCACGATCAGATCGTACAACTTTAATTCTTTTGTTGAGTTAATTCTCAACTTCAGCCTTAAAAATTTTAAACTTGTCCAGGGCCTCAGATTTCTCATAAATTAGATATAGGTACCCAAATCGTGAGTAATCGTCTATAAATGATACAAAATAAAGTTGACCATTCCAAGAAGCCGTAGGGAATGGCCCACAAATATCCGTATGTATCAATTGTAAGACGTCTGTAGTTCTGTTGGCACCTAATCTCTTTATTTTAGTCTGTTTTCCTTTAATACACTCAATACAAACATTCAGATTCGAAAAATCAAGTGTATCTAAAATACCATCTGACACAAGCCTCTCAATTCTGGTTTTTGAGATATGACCCAAACGCTTATGCCATAAATTTGCTGAATTTTTATTATTTAATTTTCACTTAGTACCTCTAGATTCAACATGCAAGGATTCATTATAGGAAGTAATAATATCGAGCACATAGAGATTGTCATAAGCACTTAGTGAACCAGTACCAACCACATTGGAATTTAAAGAAAGACTAAACTGATAATTCCCAAATGAACAAGAAAAACCATATTTGTCCAATAAGGAAATAGAAACCAAATTTCGTCTAAAAGACGGTACAATAAAAGTGTCTTTCAAATCCAAAAAGAAACCAGTTCTTAATAACAATCTAAAGTGCCCTATTGCCTCCACTTCCACCGACTTGCCATCTCCCACATAGATGTATCTTTCACCATCAATTGGCTTTCGGCAGCTCAGGCAACCCTGCATTGAAACACTTATATGAGTGGTAGCACCAGAATCTAACCACCAAGTGTTACCAAGTACTGAAGCTAAATTAACTTCAGAACAGACCAAAGTAAGAAATGTACCTTTCTTTATGCGCCAAGCGCGATATTTGGGACATTCCTTCTTTTGGTGTTCAGATTTGTGACAAAAGAAACAGTCATCCGAATTCTCTGTTTTCTGTTTCTTTTGTACTGGACCCTTATCTTTAGTAGTTTTCTCAACCTCCTTAGTTCTTTTGCCCTTATCTTTGGAAGTACTAGCCAACTGAGCAATCTCAGTTCTTTCTTGCTTCAACTTTTCTTCCTCTTGTACACAGTATGAAATGAGCTCATTAAGAGTCCATTTCTCCTTTTGACAGTTATAGCTGACCTTAAACTGACTGAACTGTGGAGGAAGCGATATCAGCACTAAATGCACGAGTAAGTCCTCAGACACCTTGAGCTTTAGTGCACTTAATTTTGAAGCAATATGAGACATCTGCATGATGTACTCCCTTATGTTTCCCTTTCCCTTATACTTTAGTGAGATCAAGTTAGCTAAAAACGTACTTGTCTCGGCCATATCATTTTTCACAAAACGTTTTTCAATTCCTGCAAGGTACTCTTTGGCAGTACTAATTTCCTTAGAGGCAGTGCCTCGAAAGGCTTCTGGAATGCCGCGCTTAATGATCATGAGACTAACGCGATTCGAGCGATCCCACTTCTCAAAGTTCCGTTTTTCATCCGCAGAACTTGCATCCGTCAGAAAGCGGGTTTGTCAACTCTTAGCGAATAGTCTAGATCCATGCAGCCCAAAATGATCAGAATATTTTCTTTCCAATCCTTGAAGTTTGACCTGTTAAGCATAGGAATGTTGTTGGTATTAGCAGAAATAGAAGTAGCAGACATTATAGCTGAACAGAGAACAAAAAACCAAAATTAACTTTCATGCTCACTTTAAACTGTATAATCAATATCAAATTCAAATAAGTTGATAACATCTCGAGGCACCGGACACAACATTAATATCAAGTCTGTGGACAGTAATATTAATTAGCAAGTGGATACCTCTGTGCGGTGATCAAATACTGACAATAAATCCTGTCAAATAATAGTCTTCCTGTGGGCCGACATATTATTTACATGGACAACCTCATAATTGTCACGCATTTATCACTACAGGTGTTTGTGTATTTCTGCCAGATATTAACCTTCCTGTGGGCCGGCTAATACCCGCATGAAGATACACTCACACAAAATATCTAATATTTTTCATGAATAAATCTACACAGAGAGGTCACTGTGGCGACTTCATACTTCAATAAATTCACTTTAAATATCAGATAAATTAATAAGGAACATGAGATGCACCAAAATAATTTAAAATTTGATTGATTATTAAACTTTAATTCGGGGAAAAAAATAGCCGAATTGTCGAAATTAACGTCGACTGTATATTGAACCCAAAGTTTGAAAAAAAATAACTTAAGCTTTAGCGCACGAACTGAATCCAAAATATATACATACAGAAATTGAGATCAATAGCATTAGATCATGAAAAAATTAAATCGAAACATCCAAATTCCTAAAGAGACCAAAGACTGAATCTAAAAATTAATCCATCATCATGGCATTCTCGAATTGTGTGAAAACAATATATGAAATTTTGAATCCATTGAATAATTCCGATTTCTGAAACCATATAAATGCCATATTCAATCAAATCAATTAATAATACTTGCGGCAATTGAATAACAGCAAAATTCATGAATTCTGAATCCGTGGCAGATTGGTTAATAAATCTGTCGAACCTTAATCAAGCAACCAATTCACACGATACTAATTAACTCATAAATATACCGAATCAATAATCCATAGCCGAAAAAGAGATTCACCAAAAATCAAGATTTATCAATCTTTATTCATAAATCTCAGAGAATCATACATAGAGTGTCTCTGATACCACCTGTTAGAAAATTAAACCGCATGCAACAATCCAGATTCATACCCTAAATCAATTAACTCTATGATGATTAACCGAGATATAATTATTAGCGGAAGCGTACCTGAATCCATAGTTCTTGAATCTCGAATTCTTGATGTGGTATGAATCTTCCAAACGATCGGCACCTTAGGTTTGTTGTAGAGAATTCTGTAGAAGGAATACAGATTCTATTTTTCTGTCTGCCGTCGTTTGGGGACCATAACCCTAACTTATAATAATAAATTATCTGGGATTTGCAATTCGGTCTCTCAACAAATTACAAATCTATTAATGGTATCTACACAATTAAATTCCATGACAAATATTATAATACCCTTTAATCCATAATTATAACCTTATTAGATCACATTAATTGGATTACTTTAAGACAACCATACACATTTAATTAACATATATTAGTCCACATAAAAATATTCCAACATCTCTCTCTCTTCCCCCATTGCCATATACTAGCAACATCACATGCTCGGCATGGTTTTCAAAAGAGAAGGTGACGACTTTGAGATACAACCAAATTGAAAATAAAATAGAGTAATTTTGAAAATAAATAAATTAAAAAAAATTCCAACGGTTCATGAATGATACAAGCTAGTACTATCAAAGATCCAAGTATATTGGAGGCCTCGTAAATCAGATATTATCTTCCTTTAATTTGGGAATTGAGATGCACTCCCTTTTCATTTCTAGGATTTTAACAATACTTATTTATTCATATATAGATCTATAGTAGTTAATTAAATTAATTAGTATTTGAGTCTTGATTCCCTGTATTTTCTTTGAAATTTGAAGAGTTAATGCAATAAAATGGTCGAGAGATAAACTCTACGAGAGACCACTCCTCGATTTTCAAGGTTGGGAAATTATATATGTGATCTTTCAAACACATATATATAATTAATGAGAAAATGTAATAGCGAAATTGAAGTGATCGGATAAGTTGTATGTGTGCGTCATATATATTTCACTATTATATAATGCATGTGAACTCATAAAGTGAAATACGAGATTCATTAATTATTAGAACGTTAGATCGGGTCTCTATTAATTAATCAAATAGGATAAGAAAATTAAACCCTAACTTTTATCTAAAGAAATATGCAGATCTAAAGAAATATGCAGAACATTAGAATTTTTTGTGCGTCTTAGGTAAAAGTTGAAGAATTATTTATTTTTTACCCTAAATAAGTAATTATATATATATGTGTTAGGAAATCAACAAAGATTCTTTGATTGAATAAGCAAAGAAACTTAAATATAGAATCAAGAAACTTGAATTGCGAAGAAGAATAAAAACCAGAAACTTTGAACCCTCAAGAGATGATTTCTAGGGAGTTAACTGCATGTTATAACGATGAATATTTGGAGTGCTTTACAGAGATCTGAAAACTGAAACTTCGCTACCAAAGAGTTGAATCTAGACTAGATATACAGCTGCACAATCTAATCTACACCACACGATTACAACAAGAAATAAACGGCCAGGATGAAGAGAAGTTACAACCATCCACAAACTAACTAACTAACTTTCTGAACTGCTAAGTACTAGCTTCTGTTCTAGTTAGGATCTACAAAAGATTCTCCTTGTAACCGCTGCGACCAAGGGTTTGCATACATGCAACAGAAACCATGCAAACTGATTTACAAATCTCCACCTTGCATGTATGCCAACACTCCATTCATCTAACGCAGATTCATCCCAATTTTAGGAACCCCATTACAGAGTAGATAGAAAACTTTCTAGGGAAAGAAAGTCAGACTAACAAGTTTAAGACATTGTCTAAACTTATTAGCAGTCAAGGGTTTTGTCAACAGATCTTCTACATTGTCTTCAGTTCCAACTTTGGTTACCTTCACAGCTCCACTTGCAATGATATCCCTGATGAAGTGTAACCGAACATCAATGTGTTTGGATCTCTCGTGAAAAACCTGATGTTTAGCTAAATGCAAAGCACTTTGATTATCACACTTGATCTCCACTGCACCTTGTTGAATGCCAAACTCAGAAATGATTCCTCTCAACCATATTGCTTCTTTGATGGCTTCTGTCATAGCCATGTATTCTGCTTCAGTAGTACTCAATGGTACTACAAACTGAAGTTGTGACTTCCAGCTTACTGCTGCTCCAAATAGAGTAAAGATGTATCCAGTCTGAGACCTGCGAGTATCAACATTAGAAGCAAAATCAGAGTCAACAAAACCAAGCAATGGTTCTTCATTTGAGTTCAACTTCCTTCTGAATTCAATCCTTTCTTCTGAGTTGCTTTTTAGATACCTAAGTATCCATTTGAGGCCTTTCTAATGATTTGCTCCTGGATCAGCCATATATTTGCTCATCACACTGATAGAGTGTGCTAGATCAGGTCTAGTACATACCATAGTGTACATTATACTTCCAACTGCATTTGCATAGAGAATATTCTTCATTTCCAATCTCTGCTGCTCATCTTTTGGTTTGTCTGCCATGGAAAACTTCATATGTGTAGCCATTGGGACTGTTGTTCCCTTAGCCTCATGCATGTTGAACCTTTTCAACACCTTCTGAACATAATCATGATGAGTTAACCACAAACACCCCTTCTGTCTGTCTCTGGTAATATCCATTCCCAGAATTCTCCTTGCATGACCAAGATCTTTCATTTCAAACCTGTTACTGAGGGCTTTCTTAAGCTGCTCTACCTCAATCAAGGATCTGCTAGCAATTAACATATCATCTACATATAGGAGTAGGTAGCTTATGTTATTTCCTTAATTGGTTTTTCTTGATGTATACACATCTATCAAACTGAGATCTGTCAAAACCAATGCTCAACATGAACTCATCAAATTTCAAATACCATTGTCTAGGACTTTGTTTAAGTCCATACAATGATCTCTTTAGTAAGCAGACTTTATTAAGTGTCTCTGGCAGAATAAAGCCTTCTAGTTGAGTCATGAAGATATTATTGTCCAGATCTCCATGGAGGAAGGCCGTTTTAACATCCAATTGCTCAAGCTCCATGTCAAACTGTGCTACAGCAGATAACAAAATTCTGATGGAGCAGTGCTTAACAACTAGTGAGAAAACTTCATCAAAGTGTATGCATTCTCTCTGTGTAAACCCCTTGGCTACAAGCCTTGCTTTGAATCTCACATGTTCCTTCCCAGCAGCTGTAACCTCTACTTTTCTTTTGAATATCCATTTACAGCTTACTAGCTTTTGAGACTTAGGCTTATCCACCAGCTCCCAGGTGCCATTCTTTTCTAAAGAATTGATTTCTTCTTGCATAGCAATAATCAATTCCTTCTTATCAACTGAGGCAATAGCCTCCTTGTAGCTCAGTGGTTCTTGATGCTCCACATTTTCTGCTACATTCAGAGCATAGTAGATCATATCAGCTTGACCATATCTGGATGAAGCATGGATGGTTCTCCTTGTTCTATCTCTGGCCAGCTGATAGTTGCTCAAGTGATTTTGAGGATTAGGATTTGTCTGAGATTCATCATCTTGCTCTTCTGATGATGCTTCTGAGTCTGCTCTGCCTTCAACATTCTTGGTACTATCATCATAGTCTACTTCAATCTGATAATCTTCCTCAACATCTCCTTTGGTAGGATTTTCTTCTAGCTTCAAGTATGGCATTTCAGTCTCTATGAATGTCACATCTCTGCTGATCACTACTCTTTCTTTACCAGCTTCAGTGCACCAGAGTTTATAGCCATTTACTCCTTTGGGATAGCTAATCATCACACACTTCTGGGCTCTAGGTTCCATCTTATCTTGCTTGATATGAGAGTAAGCTCTACAGCCAAAAGGTTTCAAATATGAGTAATCAGCAACCTTGCCATTCCATAGTTCATCTGGGGTTTTCAACTTCACAGCTGCTGAGGGGCATTTATTGATTAAATGAGCTGCTGTGACAACAGTTTCTCCCAGAACATATTTGGCATGCCTGAGCTTATCAACATACACCTGACTCTCTCTAGCAAAGTCCTATTCATCCTCTCTACCACACCATTCTGTTGAGGATTTCCTAGCACTGATCTGTGTCTCTTTATGCCCTTCTTCTTGCAATAGTCCTGAAATTCCTTTGATAAGAATTCAAGACCATTATCTGTCCTTAGGCACTTCAGTGGGACACCTTTCTCAGTTTCAACTTCACTACACCAATTCTTGAACTTCTCAAATGCTTCTTCTTTTGATTTCAAGATAAAGACCTATAACTTTCTTGTATAGTCATCTATCAAACTGATGAAGAATCTTCCTCCACCCATAGTTTGAGTTCTTGCTGGGCCCCAAAGATCAGAATGGACATAATCTAAGGGAGCAGTGGAGAAATGTGTACCTGTACCATAAGACAGTTTCTTGCTCTTGGCCAGAGTACATTTCTCACAGTTGTTGATTCTGAAGTTCCCTAGATTTTGTAGAATTTCTTGCTTCTTGAGCTCATTGAGGCCTTTGTCACTGACATGGCCTAATCTCAGATGCCACAGGTCTGAATCATCATGATTTGAGACAGCATCTTCCCCTAACACTGTAATGCCATCAAGATAGTATAGTGTCTGCCTCCTGATCCCTCTCAAAATAAGCTTGGAGCCTTTTATCACTTGTAGAGTGCCACCTTTTGATTGGAAGTGCATTCCTTTACTCTCCAACATGCCAAGAGATATCAGATTCCTTTTCAGATTGTGAATATATCTGACTTCAGACAGGTTCTTGATGGAGCCATTGTGGATCTTTAGTTTGATATTGCCCATTCCCTTCACACTACACATCTGATTGTTGCCTAGCAAGACAGATCCAAAATCTCCTTCCTCTAGATCTGTAAACCAACCCCTGTTAGGACACATGTGAAAGCTACAGCCTGTATCCAATATCCACTCTTCCCCGATTGGATGCTCCACCACATTCAACGCCTCTCCAGCATCACACCCTTCTGCAACATCAACTGTGTTGCTGCCACCTTCTTTTCTATATTGTTGCTTTCTAATCTAAGAATAGCAATATTTCTTGATGTGGCCTGGCTTCTTGTAGTAGTTGCAGATCCTAGTGTCTTCATGTGCAGCTTCTTTCCCCTTTGTTTGATCAGGTTTCTTCTGATCTTTGTTGGGTTTCTTGGACCTTTTCTTGTCAGCCTTCTTCTGCACATTCAGAGATTCACCACCAGAACTCGAGGCCTTACCTTCATTGATCTTCTACAGTTCTTTAGCCTTTAAGACTGCTTGCACCTCTTCTAGTGTGATTGTTGTTTCTCTGCCATAATAAAGCATCGCATCTTTCAGATGCTCATAGGTCTTTGGCAAGGCATTTAACAGGATGATAACAGTATCTTCATCCTCCAGAGTGACTCCAATGCTTTCAAGATCGTCCACCATCTTGTTGAAAGCATCCAACTGGTCATCCATGCCTTGATCATCTTGCAATTTGTAGGAATATAGCCTCTGCTTCATGTAAACTCAATTTGCCAGGGATTTGGTCATGTATATTAACTCCAACTTGGCCCAGACGTCTGCTGCAGTCTTTTCTTTTGAGATCTCTTGAAGAACTTTATCACTGAGACACAAGATCACGGTACTGTGAGCCTTCTCCATGATTGCAGCTTTTTCAGGCGTTGAGAGAATGGCGGGCAAGGTTGATTCACCCTTCAGGGCTACAGCAAGGCCTTGTTGAACCAGCATGGCTCGCATCTTGATTCGCCATAGACCAAAGTCATTTTTACCAGAGAACTTCTCGATATCGAACTTCGTGGATGCCATTATCCTTATCTGCAAGAACACTGAATTGCCCAGACCTTCAATCTTCAAGGAAGGCGATGATGATCTCCTTCTTTTAAGTTTCCCACAGACGGCGCCACTTGTTAGGAAATTAACAAAGATTCTTTGATTGAATAAACAAAGAAACTGAAATATAGAATCAAGAAACTTGAATTGCGAAGAAGAATAAAAACTAGAAACTTTGAACCCTCAAGAGATGATTTCTAGGGAGTTAACTGCATGTTATAACGATGAATATTTGGAGTGCTTTACAGAGATCTGAAAACTGAAACTTCGCTACCAAAGAGCTGAATCTAGACTAGATATACAATTGCACAATCTAATCTACACCACACGATTACAACAAGAAATAAACGGCTAGGATGAAGAGAAGTTACAACCATCCACAAACTAACTAACTAACTTTCTGAACTGATAAGTACTAGCTTCTGTTCTAGTTAGAATCTACAAAAAATTCTCCTTGTAACCGCTGCGACCAAGGGTTTGCATGCATGCAACAGAAACCATGCAAACTGATTTATAATATATATAGGACTTTGAATGTTTTATTATATATTAATGTTATATTTTATTTTTAACCGCCGCCTATATATACAATATTAATGTATAGTAATGGTCAGACCATTTTTAATTTGAAGGGGATAAAATTCATTAATTAGACATGTCAAATTCATATCCAAACATAGGTAAACTTTCAAAATCCCTATTCATTGGACATGAATTTGGATCCCGGTCTTTTCCCGTCGAAATTCTAATAGATTTTGACTTGTCAAATACATGGCACAAATTTTGTGATAATTAAGATATACCATTAATTGCAATAGATATTTAGGCGGCAAATTACACTTTGATACTTAAATTTTGGACTCTTTTTAAAAAATAATACACCTTATCAAAATTAACGAAACAGTACCCATTTTTTCAAAAAAAAATTGCAAATATGACATTTTATCAGTTTTACGGCATGAAAATCATATGTAATTAATTCTATTTAAGATTTCTTGATTGAATAGTTTTTTTACGCGCCTGGGGGAGTATAAATATTAAAATACAATCCAATCATTCTTAACCATTTGGAAAACTATCATGAGGGATTAGTGTATTATTAAATACACGTGTATTTCAAATATGTCTTGCATGTGTACGTGTGTGTGTATATATATATATATATAATAGGGGGTTTTTGGCTTTGGCTAATCAAAAGAAGAAAAAAACGATCAAGTTAAAAAAAATTGAAAGAAGAAGTTTGGAAGGAAAAAAAAAGAAGATGAAGAAGAAAAGAATGGTGAGTTTTTACCCTCCGATGTTTCTTTAATTTTTAATCAAATGTTATTTGATCTATTTAATTTCGGATTTAATCATAAAATATTAAATGTATCTAATTTTTAAATTCATATGTTTTTTCAGTTCTAATTTAATACTTGGCAATTAAATTAACAATTATAGAAAATGTTACTTAGCCTTATAATTTATAAAAAAAAATTCCAAAGGAAATTCTAAATATTATAATTCCCATCTAAATGTTAAATCAAACTTCATAGCCATTAAATTCAGTTCAATTCATCTTTAGCCCTATTCAATTTTGTTCCCAAAGTCCGATAAATTGTCAAATAGAATCACTAACTTGATTCAATCCGTCAAATGCGTATTATTCGCTTATTTGACTCTATTTCAATTCCAAATGATCCCAAAGCATAGAAAATCTTTAATTGAGCTATTTAGGAGCTAGGTTATTACCTTAATGACCTATTTAAGGTTTCTAAGCTAGAATTTCAACTGTATAGGTCGAGACGGACGGGAAGCATAATAGCATTGCATAAAATCTTCACTGCACTTTGAGATCATCCAGGTGGATTTTTCTATAACTCACAACTATGTTTTAAATTTGTCCATGAAAAGTATGTTAAATATTTTTAATAACATTGTTTATGCAATGATTGGATGTGTTGAGATTTCATGCATAGAGAAATTCCGACTTACAAGCAAGACGGTTTACTTTGTGACTAAATGTCTAGATAAGTAACCGTAAAGTATCATGTGATCACATTGGGTCTCTCATCCAATAAAGAAGAGTAAACTTTGTTATAAAGTATGTTCATGGTTATTTTCCATGATTTATGTAGCATAACAGTTTTAAAGCATGAAAGTATGACTTGGACGAATATTAATACCCACTGAGTGTTTTCTGGCACTCAACCCAAATATTTTCAAATGTTTTCAGGTCCTGGAGATCGAGCTTGTTGATGACGAGGTGCTGGAGTGGGTTTGATGGTTGATCCTTGTGTATTTTTTTCATCTTTAAAATCTTGTCAATATTTAAATATTAAATGCTTCTGCTAATACTCTGCAAAATTTTTAAATTTGAAATTTATTGACCTCAGTGGTCAGGTTTTGATTGTATATATAAATATTTGAATGTATAGAAGGGTTGACCATTGAACTTTTAAACGTGTGACCTGATTGGCTATGTATACTGCCAGGTCATAATTTGGTTATGTGTGTGTTAAAGATTTTAAAATCTTTGTTGAAAGTTGACTTTGAGGACGCCTGAGCGCGTGATTTGAACATTTTTAAGTTGAGGTGCTGCCCATTTACAAATTATTTATAAAGTTAAATCTTATCTTTTGAAAAGTATTTATCACATAAGCATGTACGTATGTTTTTGGTGATGTTTTGGTCCTAGTGGGACTGGGGCGTTACAAGTGGGATCAGAGCAGGTCTACGTGATTGTAGGCCTGTGATGTTTTCAAAATTAAAACGTTTTGAGTACTGTGTTATTGAAATGGTTGCCCATAATCCAGCAGCTATCGTCTTAGCCGAGCTTACTCTGGGAAGGTACTAAAGATCATGTTTTAATTTCTTTAGTGCTCTTATGAAAAGTATATGTATATAATTGTATGCATGATATACAAATGCAAGTGATCTCAATGTGTGATTTAAAGCATGGTCAAAAGTATGATTTAAAGCATTGTGAAAGTTATGTTTTACAAAGCATGGTTACAAGTGTTTTCATATCAAATCCATTTGATGTATAAACATCATTTGAGCTAGTTTTAGATCAGAACTTAGCTGGATTTGAACATAGATGCACTGAACATAAGTACACAGTATGACTTTAGAGCTTCTTTAGCTCTAAAATTCTATGATTCATTTGAATCTAAGTACACTGGATCATTACCTTAGAATCTTATAACAATTTTAACGATCAAAGAATCTGACGTATGAAGTACGTATATAAGATGTCATTAAGACGTCAAGACAATCAAGTATGAAATCCATCACAAGAAGATACAGCACGTGCTATCGTTCAGTTTCGAACATATCAACCTTTGACCTTTAACGGTCAAGGTGAACCGACCGAGGCTGAAGAATGACTATGAATGATAGAACGCACATTCTCATACATGGTGTGTACCGATTCTCAGAGCATCGCATGTACAATCTTCTAGCTCACTAGTGATGCTGATCATTGGTGGGAAACACATAGGAGGTCGATAACACCTGAAAAATTTGCAAATATGACCTGGGAGGATTTTAACAAGCTTTTATGTGGAAGTTTGTTCCCATGTGTTATTGGGATAAAAAAGAAACTGAGTTCTTACAATTAACTCAGGGAAATATGACCATGAATGATTATGAACGGAAGTTCAATCAGTTGTCTAGGTATGCTCCACACCTGACAGACACTGATGAGAAAAAAACCCATAGGTTCAAAACAGGTTTACGAACTGAGATTAGCAGTATCATAGCGAGGCGCGGCATGGCCATGTATGCTGAAACTCTCGAACAAGCTCAAGATGTGAAATCCTTACTTCACAAGAATGAGAACAATGTTGATGGGCCGAAGGGAAAAAGAAAGTGGGATGAAAATAAGAATAAGGGTCATGGTTTCGATAAAAAGGCTAGGATAAGAGGATGATCAAATCCTAAAACACAGTAAGAAAAACTATTATGTCAAACTTGTGGAAAGAAACATAATGGTGAATGTATGAAAGGAAGAAATGTGTATTATAGGTGCTGGCAACCAGGACATATGGCATATAATTGTCCAATGAATAAGAGGAAAGAAATGGCTAGGCCAGGTCAACCTTCGGCAAGAAGTGCTCAGCCTTTGCTCTCAATCGACAAGATGCTACACGGGAGCCTGGAAATATGGTAGGTATGATTAGTATATCAAATATGCCTGTACTTGCATTATTCGACACTGGAGCTTCACATTTATTTATATCTGCCACATTATGCTCTAAGTTAAAATTAATGAAGAAAAAAACTTAGTGAGGCCTTAGAAGTAAGTATACCTTCGGAGAGGATATTAATTGCTGATCAAATATGCAAAAATATGAATTTGAACCTTGGGTATAGATCACTAAGTGCAGACCTACATATTTTAGATTTGAGAGACTTTGATATTATCCTTGGAATAGATTGGTTAGAGGCTAACCATGCCACAATTAAGTGTCTCTAAAAAGAGCTAACCTTCCAAAGATCAAAAGAGCCAGAATTCACTTTTCATGGATCAAAGTTGAGAGCTAGAGTAAGACTTATTTCTGCAATGAAAGCAATGAAGATGCTTAGAAGAGAAAGATATGAATCGTTCTTAATAAGTTTGATAATGAACAAGTCAGAGAAGTTGACAATTGATTATGTACCTGTGGTGTGAGATTTTAAAGACGTGTTTTCAAAGGACTTACCAGGTTTACCTCCAGATAGACAAGACGAATTCACGATAAACTTGCTTTCGGGAGTTGCTCAAGTATCGAGAGCGCCATATCGCATGGCACCAAATGAGTTAGAGGAGTTAAAAACTCAGCTATAGGAACTCTTAGACAAGGGCTACATCCAACTCGCCGTCTCACTGTGGGGAGCATATTACTATGGATTTTATGGTTGGTCTGCTCAACAACCCATTGTTTCTTTTGTACAGGCTTTTGCTGAATGACTGTCTTTCTGTTCTTATTGCTAGAATGCTAAGCCATATATCTCCTTCTCATTCTTTTGAGATCATAAAGATACATCTCACAAAATAGTCGAATGCGGCCTTTCTCCTCACAATAATGGCAGATGTTTCTCTGTTTGTTGCTACTATAAGCATTCATCTTCTTGTCAGTAATGTTCTTTTGGATATGCCAAACATTCTCTTGTACATGCATTGGTTTGCTTGTACTTTCTTTGACAAACACTGTCTTGGACTGTCCACCACTGTATCCAAGACTTGGATGAATCTTTCCTGAATGTCCTTGAGTTGTGGAAATCTTATCAAGATTCTTTATACTATTATTCAGTGTGTTGACATTCTTTTTGATGGATTTGAGCTCCGCAGACAATTCATCAATCTCCTTTTTTTGCTGTTGAAGAGTATTCTTCTGTTCAGCATCAGATTTGATCAACTTCCCTTTCTCATTGAGAAGATCCTTGTTATGAGATTGAAGAGTCTTGTTGATCTCCACTACTTCTAGCCATCTTTCATACATCTCCTTGTATGTCTTGACAAGTTTTTCTTGGCTGAAGTCGTCATTGTCTAACTCATCATCTTCTGCATTGTTGAAGAGATCCTTGAATTCTGAGATTTTTGCTGTAAAGGTAATAGTTTCTTCATTTGAATCACTGCTGCCTTCGTCAGAGGCATTGTCACTGAGAGAAACATTGTAATTATTTTTGTTTCTCTGCACTGAATTTCTCTTCACTGAATTTCTCTTCTGAAATTTGAAGTTTGAAACTCTTTCTACTCATCGCTTGAGTTTCTATTTTGCTGAGAATTACCAGGTGGTTGTCTTCTGTTGTTGGCCCTTCTAGAAGACTGCTTATTAACTCTTTTTAACATACGACTGAAGTTCTTGGTGATCAGGACCATATTATTCATTGTGTCTGAATCAAGTACAGTTTTTGCTTCTATACATGTTCAAGTATATCTTCTGAGACTTCAGTTTTAAGAGCAATACCTCTTTTCCTTGAGTTGGTATCTTCATCTTCTAAGTTTATCCTGAATATTCTTAATGATCCCATCAGCTCATCAAGCCTCATACTCTTGATATCATTGGCTTCTTCAATTGCAGGAACTTTGTATGCAAACTTCTTTAGAAGAGATCTGAGAACCTTTCTTACAATCTTCTCATTGTTGATAGGCTCACCAAGAGCGAAATTCTCATTGGATATGCTTCTCAATCTGACATTAAACTCACCTATGGACTCAGTATCCTCCATTCTGAGGGTTTCAAACTTAGAAGTAAGGTTTTGAAGCCTTGACAACCTTACTAAACTAGACCCTTCAAATGCGGTTTCCAGAATATCCCACACAGTGTTAGCAGTCTCACAAGTTGAGATTAGACTAAGCATTCTAAGATCAACTGTAGAGAATATAGCATTGAGAGTTTTAGAGTTGACATTGTATCAGTTCTTTTGCGGCACAGTCCACTCTCCTTCTTCAATCTCCACATGCTTTCCTTCCTTGGCAACAGTTGGCTTTTCCCATCCTTCAGTGACATTTTTCCATGCAAGCTAATATATTGATCTCAGAAACGCCCTCATCCTCGCTTTCCAGTAAGGATAGTTGTTTCCTTCAAGCAATGGTGGTCTGATCATAAATTCTTCTTCTTTGATTGAACTCATAGCTTGAACTCAACCAAAACCCTTGGGTTCTTTGATATTGTCATACAGATCATGACAATCTCGAACACTTTAGTGCGGATGGCACTAACAAAAGAAATTGTAAAACTTCATGGTGCACCTGTGTCAGTGACATCAGATCGCGATACGCGGTTCATGTCTAAATTTTGGCAAAGCTTACAAAATGCAATGGGCACAAAATTGAATTTCAGCACAACTTTTCACCCACAGACTGATGGACAGTCTGAAAGAACAATTCAAACCCTATAAGATATGTTCAGGGCTGTAGTCATGTATCAAGGAGGAAATTGGGAGGAATATTTGCCTTTAGTTGAATTTGCTTACAATAACAGTTTTCAAGCAACCAATGGAATGGCGCCTTATGAAGCCTTATATGATCAAAAATGCAGATCACCACTTTACTGGGATGAAGTTGATGAAAGAAAATTTTTAGGACCGGAAATTATACAGAAAACTGTTGAGGTTATTGATAAAGTAAGACAAAGAATAAAAGAGGCCCAAGATCGACATAAAATATGCAGATAAAAGGAGAAAGGATTTACAATTTCAGGTGAGAGATAAAGTATTCCTGAAAATATCTCCTACAAGAGGCATTGTATGATTCGGAAAGAAAGGAAAGTTACGGCCTAGATATATTGGACCGTATGAAATTCTCGAACGAATCGGAGAAGTTGCCTACAAGTTGGCGTTACCGCCAAAGTTAGGAAGAATTTATGACGTGTTTCATGTTTCAATGCTTCTAAAATATATTTTCAACCCAAGTCACGTCGTAAACCAGGAAGAAATAGAAGTGAATCTAGATCTGACATACGATGAGTTTGCTATAGTTATTCTCGACAGAAAAGTACAAAAGCTGCGGAATAAAGAGCTAACACTTGTAAAAGTTCAATGGAGCAGACATGGACAAGAGGAAGCTACATGGGAACTTGAAGATCAGATCCTGACAAAGTATCCAACCCTCGTCATAGCACGTATATTCAATTTCGAGGACGAAATTTTTTTAAGGATGAGAGGATGTAACACCCCGGAAAAAAAAATATATATATAGTATTTAAATTTATTAGATAGTAAGAAAAGTCTCGACCTTAGTTGAAACATCTAAGTTGAAATTAGAATTTATATTATTAAAGTAGACATTAATGGGATCATTTTGACATCAAGATCATCTAAATCGGACTTCATTTGAGCTTCCCATGAAATTTATTCAATGTGATATTTTGAACTCAATTTATTCTATGAAGCCCAATTTTAGAAATCCAAGCCCAATTAATTACTCACTTTTTGGCCCATCCAACTTTGTCAATTCCAACCATTTATTATATATATCAATTATTGGGTCAATCCATTAGAAGAATCCTTGAGAGAGTAATTATAAATTTATATCATTATTTGTGCATGTTATTCATTATGATAAATTTAAAATTCCACTATCATAATTTACCATTTAGTGGATGTTTAATAAAAAAATTAGTGTTGAGGTTGAAATACATGTATAGATATATGTGTACTACCTATCTATATTATATATATATATAAGCATACACGTATATAGTTATATAAATAGAAGAATTAATTCATCAAATTGGATAACCAAGAAATCCTCCAATCATTCTTAACCATTTGGAAAACTATCATGAGGGATTAGTGTATTATTAAATACACGTGTATTTCAAATATGTGTTGCATGTGTGTGTGTGTGTGTGTGTGTGTGTGTGTGTGTGTGTGTGTGTGTGTGTGTGTGTGTATATAATAGGGGGGTTTTTGGCTTTGGCTAATCAAAAGTAGAAAAAAATGATCAAGTTAAAAAAAAATTGAAAGAAGAAGTTTGGAAGGAAAAAAAAAGAAGATGAAGAAGAAAAGAATGGTGAGTTTTTACCCTCCGATGTTTCTTTAATTTTTAATCAAATGTTATTTGATCTATTTAATTTCGGATTTAGTCATAAAATATTAAATGTGTCTACTTTTTAAATTCATATGTTTTTTCAATTCTAATTTAATACTTGGCAATTAAATTAACAATTATAGAAAATGTTACTTAGCCCTATAATTTATAAATATTTTTTTTCCCAAAGGAAATTCTAAATATTATAATTCCCATCTAATTGTTAAATCAAACTTCATAGCCATTAAATTCAGTTCAATTCATCTTTATCCCTATTCAATTTTGTTCCCAAAGTCCGATAAATTCTCAAATAGAATTACTAACTTGATTCAATCCGTCAAATGCGTATTATTCGCCCATTTGACTCTATTTCAATTCCAAATGATCCCAAAGCATAGAAAATCTTTAATTAAGTTATTTAGGACCTAGGTTATTACCTTAATGATCTATTTAAGGTTTCTAAGCTAGAATTTCAACTGTATAGGTCGAGATGGACGGGAAGCATAATAGTATTGCATAAAATCTTCACTGCACTTTGAGATCATCCAGGTGGGTTTTTCTATAACTCACAACTATATTTTAAATTCGTCCATGAAAAGTATGTTAAATATTTTTAATAACATTGTTTACGCAATGATTGGATGTGTTGAGATTTCATGCATAGAGAAATTCCGACTTACAAGCAAGACGGTTTACTTTGTGACTAAATGTCTAGATAAGTAACCGTAAAGTATCATGTGATCACATTGGGTCTCTCATCCAATGAAGAAGAGTAAACATTGTTATAAAGTATGTTCATGGTTATTTTCCATGATTTATGCAGCATAACAGTTTTAAAGCATGAAAGTTTGACTTGGACGAAAGTATTACTTGGACGAATATTAATATCCACTGAGTGTTTTCTGGCACTCAACCTAAATATTTTCAAATGTTTTCAGGTCCTGGAGATCGAGCTTGTTGATGACGAGGTGCTGGAGTGGGTTTGATGGTTGATCCTTATGTATTTTTTTTCATCTTTAAAATCTTATCAGTATTTAAATATTAAATGCTTCTTCTAATACTCTGTAAAACTTTTAAATTTGAAATTTATTGACCTCAGTGGTCAGATTTTGATTGTATATATAAATATTTGAATGTATAGAAGGGTTGACCATTGAACTTTTAAACGTGTGACCTGATTGACTATGTATACTGCGAGGTCATAATTTAGTTATGTGTGTGTTAAATATTTTAAAATCTTTGTTGAAAGTTGACTTTGAGGACGCCTGAGCGCGTAGTTTGAACATTTTTAAGTTGAGGTGCTGCCCATTTACAAATTATTTATAAAGTTAAATCTTATCTTTTGAAAAGTATTTATCACATAAGCATGTACGTATGTTTTTGGTGACGTTTTGGTCCTAGTGGGACTGGGGCTTTACACATACTAAGATTACATCACTATTAATAATTTTGAAATTACAATAACTCTAAGAATAATTAATATAAGATCATCGCAAGAGCATGCAAAGGGCAAGGGCATACAAAGGGCAAGGGCAAGTGCAAAGGCAAGGATTTAGGATTTAGGGTTTAGAGTTTAGAGTTTAGAGTAAATGCCAATATTGCCACGTTAAAATATATAATTGATCTTGTCCTAATTTTCAAGATTGAACTTATATTGCAATCCGAAACCATATCACAATTTTGAAGATTGCTCTTATATTGTCTAAAATTAATATTGCAGTTATAGAATTATATAAACTTATAATTTACTATAAACTTATAAAATTTTACTTATATACACCTTGTCCTTAATTATAATTTTGAAATCGAAAACCATATCATAATTTTGAAATTATAGTATAATTTTCAAAGTATAATCTAATTTTGAAATTAAATTTTCATAAGTTCCGAAAACCATACCATAATTAATTTCCGAAACCATATCATAATTTTTGAAATTTTTGAAATATTATTATTATTTTGGAAATCATTATTAACCGCTGAGACGCCAAATTACATGGAGTGTATATATTTTTTTTCGTGGAGAGAAGATTTTCAAGTCAGCATTTAATTTCTGAGATACTCACATCTCTAGGAGATAATCCAGCACGCAAAAGGAACAATTGAGTGGTTGTGTCATTTCAAACTCTGTAGCAATTAAAGCTTCATTGAAATTTCATCTGTAATATTATTCTTGATGTCAGCTTATTTATTTTTGTGTAGCTTTATCATTATGAAAATTTTATATTCTGTAGCAATAACAAATTATCCAATGAACTTGTTTCACTAGTTGAAAATAACACATTAATACACTAGATATCAATACTAAATTTTTACACGCTCTAATTAGATATCATTAATTAGACTAAAAACTGTAATGACACTAATTGTTTCTAATAATCTACTCTCTTAGATAATGCTTCAAAATCAAGCTTCATTACGCCTCCTTCAACAACAATCTCACGAATTGCGCGGAACTCAGCCATTCCATTCAGTCTGAATTCTTTGTGCATCGAACACTCATAGTTAAGATAGAAAAATGAATTTTATGGAAAATAACAATTTTAAGAGAATCTTCTAATTCATAAGATATAAACACATTTTAAGCTTACATTTTTAGAATCGTTGAAATGACTGAAATACACATCAATGGCCGTGACAATATTACTTTCTTCGTTGTAGTTGATTCCGGGCAATAGCTTGAATTCTTCGAAATGGTAAAAAAGCTCTTTCAACTCTTCTAGACTTTCTTTGTCTGGCTGAGGAGGGTTCCCGGCGCCTTCTATGATAAAAAATTGCATGAGGAAGTAAGTATTGTAGTTGAATTCCATTTTACGTGTTGTCTAATGTTCTAGAGTTCAATCTAATATTATGTTTTAATCTAGGAGATGATGCTTCGTTATGTTTTCGATATTAAGAGGGCTAAAGAGCTTGATCTGCACTGGTTTAGGATGTACTTCACGAGTGCTTTCTGTAGATGGATCGGCAAATCAGTGCTCGGTAATCAAGTACGGGTCAACGCTTTTGACGGGGTCAAATACGGGTCAACGCGCGTTGACCCGGTCAACCCGTAAAAAAGAAAAATGATAAAATAGGTGATACTTTTTAATGATACGGATGATACTTTTTGAATTTTGAGTGATGCTTTTTTGTGTTACGGTTGATACTGATTTTGACGGATTATTTATTTATTTTGGCCAATACTTTTTAAGGATATAAGTGATACTTTTGAGTTTTTGAGTGATACTTTTTAGTGTTACGGTTGATACTGATTTTGACAGTTATTTATTTATTTATTTTGACCGATACTTTTTAAGGATACAAGTGATTCTTTTAGGCTTTTGAGTGATACTTTTTAATGTTACAGTTGATACTAATTTTGAATTTTTTTTTTGAGTTGACTGGGTCAACGCGCGTTTTCCGGCGTTGACCTGGTCAATGCGCCTAATGATGCACCTAGTGCACACAAGTGTTTTTCATAGTTTATTTTATAGACATAAAATTAAATTGTTTTGATACTTTGACTTATTTTCAAATCTATGTGTAGAAATATGTGAAAATGTAAAAAAAATGTGAATTTTCTATCTCAATCGTGTAGAATGATCATCTTTTTATAAAATAAAATTAAAATGGTGAAATGAATAAAAGGGCCAAATCTGACATCACTTCGGTCACTACTTGAAATGTTGACCGGTTGAAAACAATACTATATTAACAAGAATTTATTGTGACACGGTTTCTTCTATGGAAAATAAGTAAACAAGTTAAATAAAATTTCCAAAGTTTTGAATTATAACTAAATTCTGAGAATATATAGTAATGACTTAGAACTAAAGGAAACGTCACGCTTCCAGAAATGGGCCTCGTACCAATAAATATACCACAGGTAACAAGTAGTATCAATTTACAATATGATTAGGGTTTAGGATTGGTGTAAGCATGCATAATTCGAAGTGCGTTAATCCACAACCGCTAGGTAAATTGTTCTCTGGTGCGATAGTTTGCAAATTATGTACTCGTAAAATTGTAAAAAACTTTTAATTAGATAATAATAATGTGGAAATTTCTTAATCCTTTCTAATAATTTCTCCTTAACGCCAAACTTTTTTTGGTTTCTGCAATTAAATTTTGTTTCGATCAGCATGCAAAAGAGAGGTTTTCACTATAAAAAAATAAACACGGCCGATCTCTTTTGCAAATTAAATAAACAATATATCGTATTATCAAACTGAGTACTTAAAAAAATTTATGCTTGACTCGTTTATTATCGAACTGAGGTTAATTCCATCCATAAAAGAACTATTATATGTAATCACATTCACATATAAATATAATAGATAGACCTGAGCGTTTTAGGGGTTAACACCTTTCATATTTTAAAAATATATATTATGAATTATTGTATATACCAACAACTTAATTATAATTTATACTACCTCCGTTTCATAATGTTTATTGTTTAAGGTTTTTTTTAATTTCAAAATGTTTATTGTTTTATATAATTTGACATCCTATCTCCCAATTTTAACCCTTTCAAATCCTACAAGATTTTTTGATTCTAACTTACCTATAATATATGAAGAAAGAAAAATATATGGAGAGAGAAAATATTGTTATTTTTTAGGAAAATATAGATGGATTAGATTATATGGAATATATAAAGGATGAGTATATTTGTCCACAAAATTAATTCTTAATTCCAGATAAAAAAAAAATAAAACAACAAACATTATGAAACGGAGGTAGTATATATTTGGGCGATTTATCATGCCGCGCTACACGAGATATATCATTAAGAACTGGAAATGGCGATTATTTAAATACTCTTTATTGTTCTAGTGATGAGACCGAAAATAAGGTGAATATTCAAAGAAATTAAATAACGTCATGAAGAATTGTAAAAGTATGACACGCTTCTATAAGTCAATGGCAACCTGAAACGAAGCCTCAAAAAAAAGTGAGGAATTTAGAATTATATGAATTTTTTTTTTCCAGCCAAACATATACTGTATTTGGATATGGTTCTATGACTTATTCGTTTATCTATATTATATCTAAAAGTAAAAAAGTTATAAATGGAAACTATAAAATTTTCCCGTAAATAAAAACATATTATTTAATTAAAAATTTATAATTTACATAAATTAGTTAATATGTACGTATTACTAATAAACATGTAAAAATCTATATTACCAACTATGAACGGTTATATGCACTAAATGAATGTTACCATAATTTTGATTTTAGTCAATATATTTAATACCATATAAAAATAATACCGATAATAACAATTCATGATTACATAATTAATTCATTAACCATATATTTGCCAAAATTAAATATGATAGTCAATATATTGCCCTAATTGTGTATATATATTATTGAAATAAATTATATGTAATACCAATTAGCCTTTGGTTGAGCTTAAATAACATTATCAAATCATATGATATTAATTTATGCGTAAATGTATAAATATAGACAAAATAACTTTTATATCCCACATATATAATATATGTATAATTTATATAGGGGGTATTATTAGATTTTAGTCTGATCTTTTAAGAAATTCACAAACATGTCCTGACATTTTATAAATAACAATTTAATATATGATCTTTTGAAGAATATACAACAAATGTAGCCTGAAATTAATTTTTTGGCTTTTAGTTGCCAACGTGTATCTTTTTGCCCGAAATTTTTAATGATGTGGGGAATACTTGTGCCACGTCAGTTGATCAAATAAAATTATATTTCACTCAACACCGTATATATGTATAAAGATACACATCGGCAACTAAAAATTTATAAATTAATTTCAGGCTAGATTTGGTATATATTCAAAATGTCAGATATTAAATTGTTATTAATTTATTTATAAAAGGTTAGACATTTTTGTAAATTCCTTGAATGGTCAAACTAAAATCCGATAATACCCCACTTAAATAGAAGATGCATTTTATTTTAATAAAATAAAATTAGATGATATAACTTATTATATGATGCAAATATATCGTAAGTATATATAGATGATAAATTTTAATTATGGAAACATGTAGATATCGCACACAGACATATATATCTAATATTCGATTGGTAAATTGATCCACAAAAATTCAAATTTGCATAATGAATAATTAATTTAATTATATCATTTCATATTTATCACTTCATTGCTCTACTATATATACTTGCATATATTTTATGAACTCTTTCATCCATCACACATCATTCCAAAACTGTTAGCATTCCTCGATTAGTCAAAAATTTTGGTGAGAGAAATTTCGGGAGATAGGTAGAATTATGAACGACATAGTGGGAATTGGGGAAGAAAAGTGATGTAGTTAGAAATATATGGCACAAGAGCGGCACAATTAGAGTTTCGAATGTATTTCTCCATTTTCTGGCACAATTAGAGTTTAAATTTCGAATGCATTTCTTCATTTTCTCCTATTTTTGGAGAAATGTTCAACAAGTTTGTATTATTTTTATGATGAACTTGACAATGAATTGAGATTGTGCAATATTTTTCTTTTATCTATTTAGTTATTTCGTGAACATGTACACGTGTAGTTTGACTTATAATTAATTCCTTAATTTCTTACGTTAGATTTATTTATTTACTTTTTGAATAAAAGTTATATTTATTTTTATTTATTCTAATTCTGATTTCATTTTTCTTTTTCTTTTTTGTTTCTTGAATATTTATTTACTCGTTTGTGCTATCAAGTTATTAGTTAGTTTATATTTCTTTGTTAAAATTATTATGTAGTCAGTGCTGCCAAGTTATTAGATAGCTATCATTTAGCCTTAACATTTTTTTAGTTATTGAGTATAATTTTGCAAAATTAAATTATGTTTCAAATATAATATCTAGAAATCTAAACAAACATATAGTAATCTTACAATATCTAAAAGTAAGATAGTATGCCTAAAAAAGAAAGTAGTTTTTCCTGTCCAAATAACATTTCTGTGACTAGAAATATATAATATATTAATTAATAAATACTCTGTCGCATATTCAATTAGTTAACATAATTATCATATCATAAAAAATTCGCCCATATATTCCTTAATTAGCTAATTATTATGTGTGTGTAACATAATTAGTAATAATTAGTCAAAAACATATCTTTTACACGTTTAAACGAAAAAGGACTAGCTAAATTGTCGAATAATTAATGTGTAAATCTATAAATATAGACAAAAAAAAAAGTAAAATGGGGAGAAAAAAGGCAACATATAAGGGTATAGTAGTTTCATGGGCAATATGGAGTTATGACACACTTGTCCCCACACCCAATAATTGGGTAAGTGTACTTTTTACAATTTTTAAATAACTAAGCATTAAATGCACCTGACCTAACATTAAAAAATGTTCTGAAATTGTAATAACGAAAATGTGTCGTAAACATTATAACGAAATTGTAATAACGAAAATTTTGGTTATATCGATATAACGAAAATTGATGAAAATTGTTCATTAATAACGAAAATTGTTCATTAATTATAACGAAAATATACAATTTCTGAACTATATCGTTATATCATTATTATAACGAAAATTTTATTAACGAAATTTTCATTATCATTATAACAAAATTATAATGAAAATTTTCTATAATGAACTATAACGTTATATCGTTATAACAAAATACTTCATTATTAGAAATAAATATCTTTATTAAAAAATGAACAATATCATTATAATGAACTATATCGTTACTAATAACGAAACTGTAATAATAACAATAACGAAATTACTATTATTATTAATAACGAAATTGTAATTGAATAACGATTTTTTTCGTTATCAATATAACGAAATTTTGTTATTGAATAACAAAATATTTCGTTGGGCATAACGAAAATGCATAATGAAATTTCGTTTTTGAATAACGAAATTGTAATCGTTATGGCCGATCAAGTTTTAACATAAATGCGTTATTGTTTCTTTATGTGTTGGTCAAAATGAGATAGGTAAAATGCATAAATTTGTATTTGTATAGGTAGGTATTAGTTGAGGCAAATTAAATTCAATTTAATGCATTTAATTTTGTGTAAGAGAGATTGGTGGTATAATGTACTTATATTGAAGGTAGGGTTTGATCTCGAACATTCAACACCAAAACACAAAAAATATATTAAGAGCTTGATATAGAAGAATACTGAAGAAAGCAACGACGTCCTCATAAGAAAATACTCTCCGGCCGGCCTCGAAAAGTTTTAAATTTTGAAAGGTACGTTTCGAGTTTATTTGTAAAAGAAACGTAGGATTTTTGTTTTAAAGGTACCTATTGTTACGTTTCTATGTTTCTAGTTCTAAAATAACATGTAAATTTATAAACGGGTTAAGGGCCAAATAGGCCCCTGTACTTATTTGGGGGAAACAAATAGGCTCTCGAACTTTTTTTTGTCTCGATTGAGCACCTAAACTTTTATTTTGGGCTCAATCAAGCCTCTCCGTCACACCCCTCACAAACGGCCATTAGTGTCTGTACAAAATGACGTCGTTTTGTGTTTGACCAAAAAAAAAACCGAACCACCCAAAATCCAAAAACCCGACCCGTCCTAAAATCTATGAACAGTGCTCTTCTTCTCCAAATTTCCTAATGTACAATCAATAAATATCAAAGTACAATCGCCAGAAACACAGAAAAAGGAAACAAAAAAATTGGAAATAGAGAGAAGATTGCAGAAGTAAAACAGTAAAGAGAGAGATGAAGAAGAAACAGAACACCAGAATTCGATCGGAATTTCTCCAAGCCCAGATCCGTCTGCCCCGTCCCAAAAATCTCTCATGCCCTAAACAAGAAAATAATCAATCAAAAATGGTGAATCTCTCTTCGGAATTCGCTAGAGACGCAGCCCTCCACGGCCACCCTCATATCACCCTAATCAACACCTTCTGTGAGATCACCGCTTGCCGCCCCCTTCTCCGCATCAAATCATAAAGAAACTCGAGATTTTTCAAGATTCAGGGCTCCGACAAACACAACCACCCCTTTCATCCCGGGATTTAGTCGCGACTGTTCCTCGCCACCTTCGGCCACCTCATGTTCAGGGGAGGCGGTGGCCTCTACAGGAAGCTCAAGCATGTCACCAGATTGGAGTTTCTGTGGGACCACGTACGGCAGAAAGGAGTGGAGATGCCGGGGTTCGTCCATGATTTTGACGAAGAGATGGACTGCCGCCCGACGACTCTCGTCGATTACGGCCTCGAGAGCGATTATCCCGGCATCTTGCCTTCCTTTGATTCTACCATCTCCACTTATTCTATTAGGTGTATTGCCTAGATTTCCAGTTTCTCTCTCTTCTCTATCTCCCTCTTTTTTTTTGTTAGATATTTTGTGGACTTTCAGCCTCTGTAAAGATGAAGGTTGATAGCTAGTATTTGATTTATGTAAAGATGAAGGTTTGATTTCTAGCGAATTGAAGTGGTAATTAATTGAATTTTGTTCCTAAATTACAGTGGGCATGAGAGATTTTGAGGTGGGGCAGGCGGGTCAGGTTAAGAGTGGCTCGGTTTTTTTTTTGGGTCAAACACAAAATGACGTCGTTTTGTATAAAACGACGTCGTTTTGTACAGACACTAACGGCCATTTGTGAGGGGTGTGACGGAGGGACTTGATTGAGCCCTCAATAAAAGTTTAGGGACTCAATCGAGACAAAAAAAAAGTTTGAGGGCCTATTTGTTCCCCCCAAATAAGTATAGGGGCCTATTTGGCCCTTAACCCATTTATAAACTAGTGTTGTGGATGCTTGATTTAATTTTGTAACCTTAGGCTAAAAGCGTAAAGGTGGAATGAATTTTCGTTATGCATAAAATGAATTTTCGTTATGATTTCACTTTAGTTACGACTAAATTTTCGTTATTCATAAAATTAATTTTCGTTATGCATAATATGAAAATTATCATTATGGCTTTACTTTAGTTATAATTAAATTTTCATTAATGCCTAAATGAGTTTTCGTTATGGCTAAATTAATTTTCATTATGCATAAAATGAATTTTCGTTAATGTTAATTTTGTATTTTCGTTATGTTGAAATTAGATTCTCGTTAATGTTAATTTTTATTTTCGTTATGTTGAAAATTTAGTTTTCGTTATGCATAAATTTAAATTGTCGTTAACTTTAAAATTAACTTTCGTTATGTTAAAATTAAATTTTCGTTATAGTTCAATTTAAATGATCGTTATGTTAAAAATCAAAGTTTCGTTAGTGATAAATTAAATTTTTGTTATCTTTAAAATTATCCATCGTTATGCTTTAAAGTGTCACTAAAGTTTCGTTATAAATAAAAAATATTATTCATTTCGTTATGCTTAAATTATGCTTTCGTTATGCTTAAATTATGCTTTCATTACTGTCAAATTTTGCTTAAAATTTAAAGTTTCATTATGCTTAAAATTGAATTATCGTTATGCTTAGAATTGAATTATTTCGTTATGCTTGAAAATATCGTTATGATTACGTGAAAATAAATTTTCATTATCTTTAAATTGGAATTTTTTGTTATCACAGATGGTTAAACGTCGTATAATTGTACGACATAGTGGCCGTTGGGAGAGAGCTCAATATGTAGATGGTGTGGAGGAGCTAATCATCATGTCATCTGATGATATCTGTTTTAGGACACTGATGAGAGAGATACATAAGTTACTGGAGACCGATCCCATCTCTGTCGAGTACCAGTTATCAAGGATGTCGAGCACCAATAGCGAGAGACAGATCAAGACAAGACTGAAAGATGATGCTGATTTGCTTGACTTGCTCCACGAGCAGAGTCAAGAGATGATTGTGTATGTTGTTCAGAGAGGACACAGCAGCTCAAGGGTCATCCCTGACACCATGCCCGAATATAGAGAACCGGTCAGAGAGGAGGTTCGTGATGATACGCAGCAGTATGAGGCTCTAGAGCACGATTTTGACGACGATGCATTCCCGCATGAAGAAGGAGAAGAAGAAGAAGAATAAATTCCTACTACTGATGAAGAAGCGGAGGAGAATATGAGAACGGACTTGCTCGAATTAGTGTTCATAGAGTTCACGGGATGGATTCGTTCTATAGGGGGTACGGGACGATTGATAGGCATGACCGGAGGAGCATCATCGTCGAACACTAGGGCTGAGGATGTATCTGAGAGGGGTGAGAGCAATTGGCTTGTTCCAATTGCGAATATTGACGTTGCAGGCCCACTGAGTTGGGACGAGCCTTCAGCAGCCAATACGGATGAACTTCATAAGGGTGCGATTTTTCACACCAAGGATGATTTGGCCCTGGCCGTGGGTCTGTATCACATGCAGAATCGAGTGGAGTATGTCGTGTATCGATCGAACAAGACACGGCTGGTCTACATGTGCAAGCATGGCAGGAAGTGCCCGTTCAAGCTGTGTGCCGTTGTGGATGGAGTTGTTTGGAGAATCTACAAGTTTGGCGGCACTCACATTTACCACATGGATATGAGCCGAGTTGCCCCACGACAGGTGCCTGCACGGGTGATTGCAAAGTATTTTGCATGTAAACTGGTCGATGAGGGGGTTGTTCTGAAGCCCAAAGAGATGGTCTCCGAGCTTCTACGTGAGTACAGGATTCAGATTGATTACAGTTTCGCTCTGCGCTCGAGGAACATTGCAATTGAGATGATCTATGGGGACTTTGATAAGTCCTATGCGCAATTGCCCGCATTTCTACACACGTTACCTGTCTATCAAAAAATCTGGAGAAGTCGATGCTCGGGGCTATGAATGACCACCTCAATAAGTGAGGTGTGGTCATTTGACCTCCAGGGACGCCCAAATGACAGACAATCTCGGGGAAAACCTCACAGGTCCATGCCTTTTTAAAAACGTAGAATATCATGTAAGTATAATATCAAATCACTAAAACATAAATTTTTCATGATAAATTCAACTAATTACCTGAAATACCCAAACAGGTCCGTACCAATGATACGCTTCGTCCCTCTGTGGGCCCATATCCCGTCGAGCTCTAGGGAGAATGCTGATAAAGTGCATCAGGATCTAAAATGTGTATCCCCCTATGGAAAAGAATTCCACGCATCGGCATCCTCTACCAGGGCCCACACCCAGTCATCGATCGTACGTCCGGGGTCCTAGCAAAATAACATCCGGTACATGATCAGGAAGTTCGCAATCTTCACGTAATCTGGAGGGTGATTGGCTAGACGCCTCTCCGTGAACTTCTCATACATCTGTGTAATTATCGTCTTCTTCCCCTCAAATAGCCGGTGATAGATGCTACTGGGGCCAGAATCACATGAGCCGCATTCGGATCGAAACTGGATGGCCCGAACCGCAAGCTCGACACCAGTGCGAACTCTGAGGGCCCAAAGTGTAGTGTCGTTCCACTCACATGGAACCAACACTCTCTACCATCGCGTGCAGGATCCTGGACACGCACTTCGCGACAAATCAATGCATGCAATGCCTTTCGGGCTATGTTACCCCCCCTAAAGTCCACGAAGTGTCCTAAGCATCCAGATCTGAACATCTGGACCATTTCCTCACTGCTGAAATGCTGTAACACCTCCCTAATCTTGTCTACTAACTCCATTTTCACGTACATATTCACAGTCGGCTTGAACCTCTGGAGGGGGCGTCTAATCCACTCGATCTAAATTTCACAATATAAAATTAGACTGTTATTAAATTATTAATTATATTAATTGTTTTTGCTATTTTTATTTTTTACTAATATTATTAATTAGCAAATATTATTGTTATTATTAGATTAGTGATTGTTGTTGTTGTTGTTGTTGTTGTTGTTTTTGTTGTTGTTGTTGTTGTTGTTGTTGTTGTTGTTGTTGTTGTTGTTGTTGTTGTTGTTGTTGTTGTTGTTATTATTATTATTATTTATTTTTAAATTTAAAAAGTATAATTATTTATATTAATTGTTTTTTATATTTTTATTTTTTACTATTATGATTACTTACACGAATATTATTATTATTATTATTATTATTATTATTATTATTATTATTATTATTATTATTAAAAAAAGTATTATTGTTTATATTAGATGTTTTTGTTATTTTTATTTTTTACTAATAGTATTAATTAGAGTAATATTATTATTATTATTATTAATTTTTTTATTTTTTACTAATAGTATTATTTAGACTAATATTATTATTAAAAAAAAAACCATACAATATGCTTTGGTTGAGCATGACTATATCAATTCTAATTAAATTAAAGTTATCATTCAATCTATTTAACATAACGAAAGTTAATTTTAAAGATAACGAACATTTACATTTAACTATAACGAAAATTTAAATTTAACATAACCATAAAATTAACGAAAATTAAAGTTTCAACATAACGAAAATAAAAATTTAACATTAACGAAAATCTAATTTTACCAATAACGAAAGTTTTAACTTTAACATATCAAAATTTAAATTTAACAATAACGATAATTAGATTTTAACAATAAAGAAATTTAAATTTCACATAACGATAACATTAACGAAAGTTTAAACATTAGCATAACGATACTAAAAATTTACCATTAACAAAAATTTAATTTTACCAATAACGAAAGTTTTAACTTTATCATATCAAAATTTAAATTTAGCATTAACGATAGTCAGATTTCAACAATAAAGAAATTTAAATTTCACATAACGATAACATTAACGAAAGTTTAAATTTTAGCATAACGAAAATAAAAATTTAGCATTAACGAAAATATAATTTTACCAATAACGAAAGTTTTAACTTTAACATATCAAAATTTAAATTTAGCAATAACGATAATTAGATTTTAACAATAACGAAATTTAAATTTCACATAACGATAACATTAACGAAAGTTTAAATTTTAGCATAATGAGAATAAAAATTTACCATTAACGAAAATATAATTTTACCATTAACAAAAGTTTAGCATAACGAAAACTACTAAAAAAGCATAACGATTGATCAACTATTCAAATAAACAATAACGAAACTATTAAAAAAGGCATAATGAAACTTCTAAGAAGCATAACGATTGATCAACTATTCAAATAAATCATAACGAAACTTCTAAATAAACTATTGTTATGGAGAAGAAAACTATCGTTATGGATAAATCAACTATTTCCATTAAATATGAACAATCGTTATGGATAAAACAATAATTGTTATGGATAAAATGACAATCGTTATGGCTATATCGTTATGGAAGATCAGGCCTATCTTTCAACTATCATTATACATGAATCAACAAATGTTTAGATCTACAACTAACCTATAGTTATGCAACTCCTACCCTATCGTTACACAACAATACCTTTAACTAAAACAAATAGCAAGTCTAACCTCTCCCGACGGTCGGCCTACATCTTCACATCCTTCTTCCATCTGGTGATTCCAACCCAAGTCCGAAGACTGAATCGTGTTTTTTTTTTCAAAGGGTTTCAGCGGCGAGAGAGAAATGGGCTAATACAGCCAATAAGAAGAGAGGAAAAATTGAAAAAAAGTTGTGAGAGAGAGAGAGAGAGATTAGAGATCGATGGTGGTTACAGAAATTTAATACGATATTAAATGCAAAGATTCACAAGCGGATTCATTTTTTCAAACTTAAATTGAGTTCGAATATATTTTATTCTAAAGATATACTTGTCCAGCATGATATCCAAGAGATTTTATTCCAAAAGACATATTTTATTCTTTTTGCATGGAAAGTACAAATGTACACATCACTTTTCAGAAAAGTAAGAGAATATTCAGATTTTATTGATCAATGTAGTACAAATTGCCCATATAACTACTACACCCTTAAAACTTGCCCAACTAAATTAATTTTAAAAATAAATTGTCTATATAATTTTTTCTCCCATAATTAATCAATCAATCTTTATATATCATTATATATATATATATATATGAAAGATACTATGCATACGTTTTAATGAAATGTATTCAATTTTCATCCCTTGATTAACCAATCTTAATAATTATTATAAAGATTATCGATCAAATCATATATTATATTTATGTTCCAATGAAATAATCTATCACTTTATAATATTATATTAGGGAGTGACTATTTGCACCACGAATATTACTCATTGCACTTCACCTATTTTGTGCACTTCATTTTTTACTCTTTGCACCACACTATATTACTTATTTATCCTTACTAAAAAAATTAATTTAACTTTATATATATATATATATATATATATATAAAAGCTCTCCATCTTCTCCAACTTGCTGCTCCTACCTTTCCATAGAATACTAGGTAGCCATAGAAGACGAAGACGTAACCCTTCGCCAAGGGAATATTAGTATTACACAGCCCACAACATACTACAATTAACCGAACATCCTTTGATCCGATAGATAGAGGTTTTTCCTCTTCTAACTGCCTAGAACTTTATCTGGATTTGCCGTCTCCGGGTCACCAGGAAAAGCTGCTTGGTGGCCTCTCCTCTACCTCTGCCAGCAGCCTTCTCCTCCTCCTTTCTACCTCTGTCAATTGCCAACCTCATCAAAAGAACAAAAAAAAAATCTCCTTCTCTAACCTTACAGACGCTGTCCTCCTCTCGTCTACCTCTACCACCGTTTCGAAAATTCGATCTTTCAACTAATATGAAAATATTTTCTCGAACATGTATAGTGCATTCGAAAAATAAATTTCGAACATAAGTAATGGGTTCGAACTGAATATTTCAAATTGATTTTCAATTGTTGTCTGGTGTCTGATTTTCGATTCATGAAGAAGTTTGAGTTGTTGTCTTCTCGGTCGCCCATGTCGTCGGTGTCTATGTGGTCTCCATGGTCGTGGGTGGTAGGTTGACGGAGAAAAGGGGGATTAGATGGTGTCGATGCTGGCTGGACTGGGTGGTGGTTGTTGGATCTTTGGAGCGACGATGGTGATGTAGTCTTGTAGATGATGGTGGAATTTTTTTTTTCTAATTTTTTATTTTATAAGAAAAGTAATATAAATGGTATTTACGTCATTTTAAAATTATTTTATTTATACTTTTTTTTTTATTTTGTGGTGCAAAGAGTAAAAGTTGTAGTGCAAATAGAAACTCCCATTATATTAATCTATCACTATAGAATATTTTATTTATATAAGTTCATTATTTTTCATGCAAAATAACTATTAATATATAGCAAATCAATAAATAAAATGTGGTATATGAAATCAATAAATAAAAGATGGTAGGTGGTAAGTAAATCCTATGAAATCTGTTAATTAATATATTGAAATATTCAAAAACATATAAATAATTAATATGCCTAAATTAATATATTAATAAGGCTAATATGGTATACATAAATATATTTTTAGGAAAGAAACATAATTATTTTCACAGTATATATATATATCCGAAAATTCATATATTGTGTGTATTTATAAATCATAAAAATGAAAATTAAGAAGATTAATCGTAATTTGCAGCATAGTTGTTTGTGAATTCGTTGATGCATGATGTGACAGTTAATTTTCACAACACAAAGGTGTGGAGGCATTTGAAGGCGAGGATGACATTCCACGCCAATATTTGAGTCACCAAAAAATGCATTAATGCTTTAAGTGTTACTTTATCAAACTTTAGGCAATATTGAATTGTAACTTTTGAATTTTCAGGACAAAGGTGAAAAAGGACGAAACGTTCGATATTGAAGTGTAATTTAATCCTTATTACTATGAATTACGTGCTATTAAAATATTGCTATAATACAATAATTCTATATTTAAAAATTTTATCCGTGCATCATAGTAATGCTAGTTTCATATAATAATATCATATCCAAATGCTTGAAGAGAAATTAAAGACTCGTCAATTTAATTAAGTATGTAGGTAATTAGCAATATATAATTAATTAAATTATGGTGACATACATAGCTAGGCCAATTCTTTCTTCTTTAAGGGGGTGTATTCAATTAGGATTTTGATGGATTTTGTTGGACTTTAAAATGTTCATGGATTTCTATGGATTTTATAAATCCATAGACTCCACATGGAGTCTCCCAAAACTCCACATGGAGTCTCCCAAAACTCCACATGGAGTTTTCCAACTCCATGCAGAGTCTGGCGGATTTTGTGTATGGATTTCGGATTGATTTTGGACGATTTCAACGGATTTGAAATCGTTTTTTTCAGCGCTCGATGGAACACAGCGATCGGTGGGTCCAGGAAAAAATGGAACTCAGCGACCGCTGGCACCCAGCGGCCGTTGGGGTCGGGTGACGGCTGGGGTGCCCGATTTCAACTCCTCACCGGCCACTGGGACACAACGCTCGCCGGATTTTTCAAATCCATCGAAATCTCGTGTCCAGAGGTCGGATTTCATCCTTTGTAATTTTTACGTCATTTCCTGGTGAAATCCAATGAAGTCAATGACTTTTTAAAGTCCGTGGATTTTTGAATACATCCGGATTTTAAAAAAAATTTAAAAGTCTGGATTAAATACACCAGGATTTTAAAGGACTTTTAAAAGTCTGGATTGAATACACCAGGATTTTAAAGGACTTTTAAAAGTCTGAATTGAATACACCCGAATTTTAAATATCCTTTAAAATCCAATGAAATCCCAATCCAATACACTCTCTTAGTCATTGCGTGCTCCTACGATTATATCATGTCATTGTCTTTCAATTAATTAAATTCAATTTATCACTTCCATTTCGTGACTAGCTAGAGTTGAGCAAATGCGGTCACAATCTAGTCCAGTTTTTCTATTGTCCCGCTTTGAATTGATTTGTTTTAATTTTCTCGGTTTTTTTTTCTCTCAGTTACAATTTTTTGAAGTACTTTAATTTTATAATTATTAATTAGTATTTATTCCATTCAATTAAGATTTATAGTTATTTTTAACTATTTAATTTTTATTTTTCTAATTAATAATTGATTATTGAGGTTGATTATAGTATATATTTTTTTAAAATTTTAATTTTATCTAAAAATATTAATTATGACTGATTATATATATTATAAATTTTTAGTTTTATAACAATTTAAATATTATTAAAATGAGAATGACTTCCACGCACCAACCCCTCCTCACCCCTTATTTACATCACTATTTCAGAAGGTGCATGGGCTCACACGCGCGTCCCACGCGCTCGTCTAATTTTTTCCCCTTTTCTGGGCAATTTTTTTTTAGATTTTTATATATTTTTTTCTATTTTCTATTTTTCCTTTTTGTTTTTTTTTCTGCAAAAATTTATGCCCTAAAATAAAAATAGTGAATCATAAAATTAAAAAAAATTGATTTAATTTATTTGAAATAAATATAAATTTATACCCTAAAATGGAATTAAAAAAATTAAAAAAAACACACAAAATAAACCTCCTAAATATATATAATAAACCCCTAAAAAAATTCCTAAAAAACCTAAAATAAACCCCTAAAACCTCTTAAAAACACAAAATTAACCCCTAAAAAACCATATGAGCCCTAAAAATCATGAACCCTAAAAAACACTGAATTCTTAAACTCTAAACATTAATTGGAATGAAAAAAATCACAATTTGAACTAAATAAACTAGTATAAGATAATTACCAGACGCCTTAGTTTTTAATGATGCAAGTGATATTTTTCGAATTTTGAATGATAATTTTTAGTGTTGCAGTTGATATTGATTTTGTCGGATTTTTTTTTTACTGGTTGACCCGAATTGACCCGGGTCAAAGCGGATTAACCTGCGTTTTGACCCGATTTGTCTGAAATAAGCATTATTTACACATAGTGCATTGAAGTGTTTGTGTATTAAAAATTTAAAATTATGAATTTGATAGTGAAACAACTAAAATATATATATATAGGGGTGGGTTAAAATGGATACCACCCCCTTGTGTAGGAACTAGGAATAAATTAGATCCATGGATCTATGATTTTTTAATGGTCAAGATTTAATTCAATTTTTAGGGGCTAAATTGCAAATTGACCGTGTATTAAACTGAATTTGACTTACACAAGGGTAATAGAGTCAGAAATCACTAGGGTTTTATAGCCAAAGAGCCGCCGTTAATAAGAAAGCAATTCACTATTTTTGAAAGCAAAGAAAAAAAAAGAGACGTCCACTTTCAAAGATTTCACAGATATCTGGTAGAGTTTCTCGACGGCTTCTTGATACCCAGAAAATAGCAGAGGCATACTACAGAAGGAGATGACGGGTAGAGGTTTATCGAGAAGATTTCCAAGTATTTTATCAGCGTTTGATCAGTTCGCGATTCTTGACTATTTCATTTTCGTATTCTATTTTTCGTATACATATGTGTATTGTATGTGATTTATTGTATTCTCTTTCAAAATAGTATTTTTAAGACTTAAATGTGGTTTTGCATCATAGGGTTCATTTTGGTGTTCTAAAGTTTGTCGAATGATGTCGAGTTGTTGGACATCAATATCAAGACACGGGTCTCTGGTTTTCACATCCAATTAACTAATGCGACTACAAAATTGTTGATAATTAAAATTAAAATTTCAATTAATCGAAGATGAAATGTACTATATCTAATTTTTTTTGTTTATAATAGCAATTGATGTTATTGTGTTTAGCGGATATATATGACCATGTTAGCAAGTTAATCATTTTGGCATAACTTCTGTTGGTAACAAATTATTTTTGTATTTATAGAAAATTATCCCATTGATTATAGCAAATTGGTATATGTTGGTAACAAATTATTTCATATGTTTATAGCTTTTTGTTTTTTTTGTGATTCATAATATCTGTTGGTAACGTATTATTTTTATATTCATAGCAAATTGTTCCTTTGATTATAGCAAATTGGCATCTGTTTGGTAGCAAATAATTTTTGTTTGTAGCAAGTTATTCCTTTGATCATAGCAAATTTGTATCTATTGGTAGCAAATTTTTCATGTGTTTATAGCCAATAATTCCTTGGATTATAGCACATTGGTATATGTTGGTAGCAAATTATCCTTCTGTTTGTAGCAGATTATTATTTTGGTCGTGGCAAAACTGGTATCTGATGGCGATTCCAATACACTATCACGTTAAAAATTAAGCTATTTTTGTGCAGGCAAAATGATCGCTCAATATTTAATATTAAACATTTAATTTTTTAGAGGTATGATTTCTATACGTAGGATTGCAACTTATTTCTATGTCTTTAGCAAATAATTCCTTTAATTATAGCACATTGGTATCTCTTGATAACAAATTATTCTTCTATTTACAGCAAATAATTCATTTGGTAATAACAAAATTGGTCTATGTTAATAGCAAGTTATTTCTCTATTTATAGCACATAATTGTATTTTAATAAAATATACATTTATATGGATTAATGTTATTTAGGTGGTGATCGGAAGGATAATCGTATTAAAAATTGCATATCAGGGAGTGGAACAAAAGATATTTACTTGATATTATAATCAATGACATATTTCACATTTAGATGTTTATTCACAATTAATTTTTCAATAGAATGTTGATAATTTTTTTATATATATTTTGTATACACTAATATAGATGCAAAAGTGAAGCATCTAGAAGGACATGATAGGAAGAGAAGACGAGAAAATGTCCAGAATGGTTACAGATTTAATTATTACGCAATTTTGTGCAAATTTGATTTAGTCTAACTAATCATTTGTTTCATAGCAAATTACTCCTCTATTGATAGCTAACTATTCCTCTGTGTTTACCAAATTGTTCAGTTGGTTATAACATAATATGCATGTTTTTCATATTTCTTTATTTTTAGCAAATTATTCCTCTGTTCATAGCCAATTATTCATATGTGCTTAGCAAATTATGCAGTTGGTTATAATGAATTATGCATTTTTTCATATTAAAACACATTATGCATATTTTTCACAGTTATCTATTTTTAGCAAATTATTCCTTTGATGATCGCAAATTGTGTTCATCAAATTGTTAATAGCCAAGTATTTCTATGTGTTCATCAAATTGTTCTTGTGATTCAGATAACAAGGATTATGCACACGAGTTTAAGACAAAGAGACGCAATGATGTGAACATTGTTGATTCTGGACAAGGAGATTCACTACATGGAAAAAAAAACATTGAAGACGGGTGAGAAGCGTACAAAGGATGAATATACGAACTTGAAAAATCGAACAAGTCCTATGGTACTACGTAGTGCAATATTCAACTATTCATTTTATAACAAATTAATAATCTCTTTATCACAAAGTATTTCTCTGTTTACAGATAGGTTCATAATGGTTGGGTCATTTATTGCTGAAAGTGGTCTGCAATGGTCATTTTTAAGTAAAGAAAGCGACACTTAATTTTGCTAATTCGTAGCAGATGAATTAAAAAAGTTTTCGATACTTAAGTTTGCTAATTCGTAGCAGAGAAATAAAAAAAAAAATATTGGTGGAATCCCATCAGTAATTGTTAATAAATTATTATTCGATTTATATCAAATTATTTCCTTTATTTATATAAAATACTTCATCTTTTGCAAATACCTAAATATGTATAAAAGCACATATTCTCAACAGAGTTCGCCAAAAAATATTGGAATTGTGCAAGGTTGAACATATATAATTAACATTGTTATCAAACAAATTGATTTTGCTAAATGTCCTAAAAACTATGAAATTTTATCAAGTATGGTACTCATATTGTATGAATATAAACTGACTACACAAAATATTCCTTTGGTTATCATTTGCGATTCGTTTATTGTTCGACTTATACTTCAAAGGTTCATATTAGTTGGACCATTTATTGCTCACAGTTGTATGCAATGCTCATGTTTAAGTAAAAAAAATGAAACTTAAATTTACTAATTTTTAGCAAATTATTATTCATTTTATAGTAAATTATTCCGTTGGTTATGGCAAATTATTCATGTTTTGATAGAAAATATTTATCTGTTTGTAGCAAATTATTACTCTGTTTATAGCAAGTTATTCATTTGTTTATAGCAAATCATTCATCTTTCGATAGAAAATATTTATATGTTTGTATCAAACCATTCCTCTATTTGTAGCCAATTATTCCTCTGTCTATAGAAAATTGTTCTTACGTTAGTCAAGTATGATATCATATTGTATAAAAATAGACTGACCCCATAAAAATAGCTAATCTACATACAAATATTTGTTAATATTCGGTTATATTTTTGGTAATAAGGAAAAAAATACAGAATTTGAATGTTTTGTACTCAGGTTACATAGATTCATGCTGAAAAATTCACATAATACATTATTTTCCCATGCAACCAACAATTCTTTAAAAAATGCATTTAAGAACAAAATGAGCCATACAATCCATTCTTCTTGAAACTCTACGTCTCCTTTTCTTTTTTATTATCATTGTTTACATCATCTGAAAGCGAATTTTTTTTCCCTTCACAATTACGGTATAAATACTTCCAAATAATAACACCATCATAATTTTTTTATCCGACCCAAGACGAATATCAAAATCACTTGCTTCAGCATAATCCCTACTAAAAATATTTGTCTCTTCCAAAATTTTAAACTTCTAGCTAACAAATAACTTTAAAAATGTATTACATTATGGTATATAAGTTGTAAACGATCCCACAACTGAATCAACGTTTCCTGCCATTAAAAAAATAATATTATCCACTATCATAATCATATAATATTACTAACATGTCTGCATATATATATATGATAACAAAATATCAACCATTAATAAACAATGGCCAAACAGATACATAATTTGCGAAGAACAAAGACATACATCAACCAATAATTTGCTATAAATAGATACATAATTTGCTATGAACAAAAGCATACTTTGCTAAGAGTCATTTATACAATTTTCACCAGATTTTTCCTAAAAACCTAAAATAATATAACAATCAAGTAAAGAATATATGTATCTTCTATAATAAACAAGATAAAATAAGATGTTGAGAATATATGGTTGATTTGGAACTTGTGAAAAAAATATCAAGAATCATAACAATGCCTACACACAAGCAGAGGACACACACATCTAAAATAGAATCAATAATTCAAAGTAGTGTGCATCTAAATCCAACCAAATAATTCAAAGTAGTGTGCGTCTAAATCCAACACGACATATGTAACACAAATAGCTAAAACACAAATATTTTGCTACCACTCTTTATAAATTATGCTAACAATTATGTCATAATTTGCTATCAACATTATTACACTTCAGAACACCATGCAACAAAAAAGACTACAAAAACTGTTATCATTGTTTGGTTTGTTATGCTAACATTATATCTTCTAATAGATTTGGAGTAATGTTAACAATTGCGGAGCAAATTTACTGACATCCTTCATAATTTCAACACTAGTCTACCAAAGAATACAAAATTCTAACAACCCAAAATAATTATGCTAACATGGACATTAAAATATGCTAACTCACATTCGAAATTTTTCACTTTCTTAAAATGTCTAGACAAACACCCCATTCAAATATCTAGCAGTGAACTCAAAATTCAAACAATGATTATGTGTCTCGCTAACACAATATAAAAAATTTGCTATCGTAAACCATATGTTCGACAACATCCAAAAAACACTCAAACATCAAAACACTATCAAAAAATGCAACCCATAAGATCCGAGCACATATTCAAAGATAAAAAAACCCTTATTTTTAAGACAATTTTAAGAAGCCCCAAACCACTTCGATGATATTAAAAAAATACATACCCACAACAAAATAATACATTTATTAATAAACTTGTACAAAAACAACCAGAAATAATAAATGTTGTAAATAATACCATGATTTTCCATAGCAAAACACAATAAGTAAGTCAAATTTAGGCATGAGAAATGGGTCGGATCGGTACCGAATCAATGAAAAACGGTTGCACCAACACCACCAACCAACAATGGCCAAGCCGGTCGACGGTGGACAGCCACCGACCAACGATGATTGGTCAATTCGGTCGATTTGGCCAAATTTTTTTGTAAGCAGTCAATTGAACAAGCAATTAAGCATATAATTTTTGTAAACCCTAATTTTTTATCATTCAAATTTCACAAGCAAAGAATCTAGTCTTTAGACCCATCAATGAACAATCAACATTAAAAAAAATGGGAGACAGACTTACGATAACGGCATCTTTCAATTGCCTTACCTCGCTACCGACCCTGGTGCTTGGTTGGTGTGGTGGTGGAGAGTCGACGATGGGAAAAGAGTGGTGCGGTGGTGGAGAGTCGGTTGACCGCGGGTCTGAATCGCCAACACCAAATCATCTGTTGCCGACACTGAAGAACAGATGATGGGTATGTGTGAGAGAGAAGAAAACAAGATGAGAGAGTGAGATGAGAGACATAGACGGAGAGATGAGAAAAAATTTCTTTAGAAATTAGGAATTACTACTATACCCTTGTTTTAAAACAAATTTTAAATAATTGCAAATTTGACCCCATTTTTTAAGATGAATCTAGACCATCCAAAATAACTGATCCGATGGTTTGTATCAGTTCCTAGTTCCTACACAAGACTTTGGTTCTCATTTGAACTCTGATATATATATATATATATATATATATATAGGGTAGGGTTCACATGGGAACCAATCCCCATGTGGGAACTAGGAACCCATCCCCACCACTAAAACAGTTCAAATCAACGGTTGAGATTTCATACTTAATGCGGTGGCAAAACTGTAATTAAGTAGAAATTTTTTGATACCGCCAAACACATAAGGGCATAATCGGAACTTCACACAATTTAGTCTTTTCAAATTACTCTTCTGCAACTTCTTCACGCAAAAACTGACGCCAACTCCATCGAAGAACTCATCAAAAATTGCGATCAAATCTCTTGTTCATCGACGATAAATCTCCATTATTGGCAAAAGCTTGTTGAAATCCACAACAAAATCAACCAGATACCTAATGGCGGACAAGAAATCTCGACTGACATTGAAGAAAAAGCAAGGTAACGTTAATTTTGCCGTTGAATTTTTTTACAAATCGATAGATATTTTAAACCTTCAACTGCAAAATATGATTTAGCTTCGAATTCATAAAATATTTTTACTTTTATGCGAAGAATCTAAAACATTTTAATATTATGAAATATATGTGTTTCAAAAAAAAAAAAGGTTTACATAAATCCAAGCGTGACTGTGAAAATGTATAATAGCACGATGAAATATCTACTGTTAGCAATGATTTTGTTAGATTGAAGTGTTACATAGGCAATATTTCGTTATTGCATCATTACTATACAGTAAGATAAATATATTGCGTGCGCATGCTAGCAATAATGCTGAAACGATTGAGCTTGTTTGATAGTTAAGTGATGGTTATGCTGACTGTTTTTGGTATTTATTTCTAACACCAAATATCTCCTGATTTTAGCACTATTTAGTACGCATACTAGCATACTGATGTGTTATATTTTAGCACTCAATATGCTTGAAAAACATATGAGCATGCTTTTGGCTTTATTCTGAACTATAATTTATTCTGAACTATAGTTTGAAGTGTTACATATGCAATATTTCGTTATTGCATCGTTATTATACAGTAAGATAAATGCATTGCGTGCGTATGCTAGCAATAATGCTGAAACAATTGAGCTAGTTTGATAGTTAAGTGGTGGTTCTGCTGACTGTTTTTGGTATTTGTTTCTAACACCAAATATCTCCTGATTTTAGCATTATTTTGAACTCATACTAGCATACTGATGTGTTAGATTTTAGCACTCAATATGCTTGAAAAAATATGAGCATGCTTTTGGCTTTATTTTGAACTATAGTTTATTCTGAACTATAGTTTGAAGTGTTACATATGTAATATTTCATTATTGTATCGTTATTATACACTAACATAAAAACATTGCCTGCGTATGCTAGCAATAATGCTGAAACGATTAAGCTAGCTAGTTTGATAGTTAAGTGGTGGTTCTGCTGACTATTTTTTGGTATGTGTTTCTAACACCAAATATCTCCTGATTTTAGCATTATTTTGTACAAATGCTAGCATACTGATGTGTTATATTTTAGCACTCAATATGTTTGAAAAACATATGAGCATGATTTTTGGCTTTTTTCTGAACTATAGTTTATTCTGAACTATAGTTTAAAGTGTTACTGATAAGTCCATTTATTTTGTATTTTTATGGGCATTTTATTCGATATAAATGTCCTTTTTAGTCTATTTTGAGTCGAAAAGAACCAGGTTGAGGTCAAAGGGCATTACGGAGGTTGAGTCTGGCGAAAAGGGCATTTTATGCTAAATTATTCATGTTTATCTCGTCGTCATAAACCGTATTCAGAGGCACTGGAGACTTCTTCAGCATTCATCATACATTCGGGAAGCAGAATGGGCATATCAGAAAGGGATGAAGCTGACCAGATGATGTCGTGCCCACACTACTGGCACAGACTCAACCACAGGCCAGAATGGGCACATGCATGAATTTCGGGATTTTGTTGGAAGCTAGAGGTGTGAAGAATGGCTGTATATCCGAATAAGAGTTGGTGATAAGCTGGACTCCTAAGAGGCATGGCAACTAAGAGATAGATGAGATAAGGACTGCTGGAGGCTTGGAGATGAAGTGATAAAGCCAATCCCTAAAAAATAGGGATTTGGTCAACAAACTGGATAAGGCTTATCCAGACAGATCAGGATGGGGCACGCCGGATCCGGAAGCCAGTGAAGACCCCAGTTTGTTGGGGAAACTCAAACTTAAAAATGTAACTATTTAAGCTAGTTTTATTTTCTGGAAATGGAGCTTTCGGAAGTCAGAAACATTGCTACAATTTTACTTTTCTGCATTTCATTTTCGTACGCTGCTTAGGCAACCATAAACAACCCAATAGGCCTTAAGCCATTGGAACTTAGGATTATGTTTATGTTTCTCATCGTTGGAGTTGAGATTTTCGCCTAATAAATTCGTAAGTTTTCTTTATAATTATGTCTTTAATTTCTGCTATTTTAACTATGTCTAGCCTGCTTGGCTAGATCTTTATTTCTGGTGTTTGAATAATGAAAATGGTTTAAGTACAAATCTGGACTCGTGAGGCCGAAATGGGCATAGTAATGCATGATAAGTTTATGTCGATTCTTGAGCTTTGTTCCACGTGAGTGTGTGTCTGAAGTGCCCAATGTGGCTGATCACTCGTTAGGTAAAGAGGGCACACCACTATTAATTGAATTGGCGAATCGTGACTGTGTGTTGATTCATATAGTAATAAGGGAATCGAGGGAGTGTTGTGGGCACAAGAGGAATCAGTTGAACACAACAGATCTGGGTCCGTCTAGGGGCACACTGCTGCTTGCTTGCTTACATCTCTTAGAGGAATCGGGAGGTGGGTAACTGGTTAGGGTTTTAATAGAAGAGGAATCACTTTTAAACCTAAAATAAAAGGATGGATGAGGAGACCATGATAGGAATCCGGTCACCATAACTAGATGACCTATCATGTATGAAAATCAGTGTGCCCATGATCGAGCAGTTTTACACTTAAACCAAATTCAAGTTCAAATGCCAGAACCTTTTGTTATTTGATATTGTCTTTAGTTTCCTTTTGCAGATTTACTTTCAGTACAATGACAACACAAAACCCCCCCTTTTTGATTGGTGACTCGAAGGTGGAATCACATCAGCTCTCTGTGGGATCGACCCGTACTCACAAGCTAGTTACGCTCGCTGTAGGCACAGGAGCAATACAAATTTATTTTGAGCGTGAAACGACCGCGCGTCAAAATTGACGCCGTTGCCGGGGAGCTGATTTCCAGTGATTTTACTTTCCAAGCTGGTGTGCGTGGAAGTTGATGCCCAGAAGTTTTTCAGAGGAGACTCTATTGTACGATCCGGAGATAGAGAAAACTTCAAGGAAGAACAGAGCAGCAGCGAAGAGGGCACGCCGAGCTGTGAACAAATCTCGTGAGCCCACACCACCACCAGAAGATCGAGAAGAAGCAGGGCACGAGGAGGAAGAACAATTTGAGAACGGCCACACTGATAATATGGCCGCCGAAGGAAGAACTTTGAAACAGTTAGTCTTTCCGACTAACATGAATCTCCGCCCAATGGGCATTACGATCCCAGCAGTCACGCAGACATGGGATCTGCAAGCAAGCTTCATCCAAATCTTGCCTAAATTTCATGGGATGACTAGAGATGACCCTCAAAGGCATTTGCAAGATTTCGAGATGATTTGCCAAACTCAACCATCAGATCATGGAAGAGAAGAATATGTGCGGTTGGTCTCATTCCCTTTTACTCTACAGGATGGGGCACGGGACTGGCTGTACACTCTGCCAACTGGTAGTGTGACCACGTGGGGGGAACTTCAACAAAAATTTTTGGAGAAGTATTTCCCAGCTTCCAGAGTGCAGGAGATGAGAAGAAGGATCGGAAGTCTGAAAATGGGCATGAACGAGAGTTTCTATGATTACTGGGATCGTTTCCAGAATATTCTGGCGAAATGCCCACAGCACCAGATAACTGATCATGATCTGATCCAACACTTTGTTGGAGGTTTGAGGCCACATGAGAGGACGATTGTTAATGCATCTTGTGGAGGGTCCATATTGAACAAGCGACCAACTGAAGCCTTTAGAATTCTGACCGAGATGGCTGAAGACAACCGAGATTTTGGTGGAGAGGGCACAAGAAGCGTAAATACATTTGGGAAATTATCCAATGATGAGAGCATGATTGAAAAGTTATGTGAACGAATTGGAAAGGCTGTTACAGTAGCAATCACATGAAGAAATCCCAGACCATGTGGGGTATGTAAAAGTGTGCTTCATTTTACCGCCGAATGCCCAATGCAGGAGGAGATAGAAAAAGTTAATGCTGTGGAAGGGCACAACAACTATCAGTGGAGATATGATCCTCACTCTGAAACATACAATTCAGGTTGGCAAGACCATGATGACTGCAGATGGAGAAGGCCTGAGAATGCTCCACCCATGCGACCTCCACCACCAGAAGAAAAAATGAGATCGAGGTTGGAAGATTTAGTCCAAGCCTTGGCAGAAGAAAACGTGAAGGCTGCGCAAGAGAATGAAAAATTTAAGCAAGAGACAAGAGCGGACTTTGCACATATGAGCAAACAAATTGCTCAATTAGCCCAAACGGTTCACAGATTGGAAGTAAAAATTGGTAAACTTCCATCCCAAGTGGAGAACCCTCATGAACAAGTTAATGCTGTGACCTTGAAGAGTGGGAAGGATTTACCGAAAGTGGTCTGCTCAGCTAAAATGAAAAATGATGTGCCCACAAGAAGAGAACAATCATCGGAGAATGGGGCACAACAAGTCAGTCAGCCTACTCTGGAGCCCATTCGAGAGAAACTGAAAATTGCAAGAAAACCTCATTTTCCAGATAGATTAGCACAAAATAGGAAGGAAGAAGAGATAAGTGAGATACTGAAAGTCTTCCGCAAAGTGGAAATCAACATTCCACTAATTGAATCCATTAAACAAGTTCCGCGGTATGCCCATTTTCTAAAAAAGTTGTGCACCAGAAAGATACGGTTTAAAGATGATGCTAAGTTCCTTGTGGGAGAGAATGAGTCAGCTGTAATTCAGAAGAAGATGCCAAAAAAGTGTGATGATGCAGGCATGTTCACAATACCATGCATCATTGGAGAAAAAAAGGTTGAAAAGGCCATGCTGGATCTGGGGGCATCAATAAACGTCATGCCCCTGTCAATTTTTAATGAATTGAAGTTGGGACCTCTGCAACCAACTCGTGTGGTCATTCAGTTGACAGACAGGTCGAATGTGTATCCAGAGGGGCTGATCGAAGATGTGCTAGTTAAGGTGGACGAGATGATATTCCCAGTGGATTTCTATGTGCTTGATATGGGCACAACAACGAGATCATCAATTCTTTTGCTGGGGAGACCTTTTATGAAAATAGCTCGCACACAAATTGATGTCGACAAGGGCACACTGACATGCCAATTTGATGGAGAAAAAGTTACATTCAATATTTTCGAAGCTATGAAGCACCCACCTGATACAGAAAATGTGAATTTTGTGGATCTCTTTGATGCACCATCCCAGCCCACTCTCTCAAGGATGAATAATCGAGAACCTCTGGAAAGGGAATTATGGGAAGGACTGACTGATCAAAATGCCCTTGATGAAGATGATGACATTCAAGATGCAGTTAAGATGCTTCATTCACTTAAGGAGATGCCACCAGGAGTAGTGGATTACAATGTGCCCACAAGAAGCGATAGTAACAGAATGTTGCCTTCTATTATGCCAACACCGAAGTTGGAACACAAGCCACCATGGGGCATTTAGAAGCTTAATGGAGAGCAAGTTGGGCACAACAAAAAGCTCCAGACCCAAGAATCAGAAGAAACGGGCATGGAAGTCTATGATGATGATATTCTCTATAAGGAAAGAATAAAAGGACTCCATGATCAGGTGATTAAATGGAAAATGTTCACTCCGGGACAACAAGTATTACTTTATCATTCAAGATTCAAGATCATGGGAGGAAGTCCAAAGATAAAATGGGTCGGGCCATTTGAAGTGCATCCTGAATTTCCTAATGAGGTAATAGAAGTGAAAAATCCAAAAACAGGAAGGCATTTCAAAGTAAATGAGCATAGACTGAAGCCTTACCTGGGGCACATCGACTCTGAAGAAAGAGCAGTATGGCTCACGGAGCCCAGTAATATTTGAACAGAGGAGTGTCGTGCCCACGACAGTAACTAGGGCGCTACTGGGAGGCAACCCAGGTTTTATTTATTTTATTTCATTTTTTTTTCAGTAAAGTAAACTAGTTTAGGAGCAATTTTACGCTTGTTTTGGATAAGATATGTGTTTGCAGGTTAAGATAAGGAGAGAGAAATTAAGAAATAAAGAGAATCCCTTGGAAGTAGGGATTTGGAACAGGGCACTCTGAAGGGATGAGGAATCTGCCAACTGGAAGGGCACAACAAGGTGACAGTGCGATTGCTATGATCACACGGAAGCTACGTGCAATCAAAAATACCTTATTCCAGTTTGATACCCATTTGGTGCGCATGGAGAAAGCCCTTATTTCCTACTTCAAACATGCTGGATTCACCTAACCAGCATCCGTGACTGAGTAACCTGGTTCTGTTCTTTTCATTAGATTAGTTTTTTTTAGAGTCGCCCCTATTTCACCCACTTTGCCTCGTGCAAAGTGTGTGGGTGGGGGCATTCCAGTTTATATTTTCTTTGTTTTCTTGTTGAGTTTGTTTAAACACTTTGCCTCGTGCAAAGTGTGTTGGTGGTCAGTGTTTCTATTAAGCATGCTTTCTGTGAGTTCGTGTGGCCATTACCTTTGATATATTCAATTTAATTGCTTTTTCAAAATTAGCATGCCCACATTAAGATAGGAATGACGGAAGAGTTTAGCATGCCCTGGGAAGATTTGAGCCTAATGATGTATGCTTATTTCACATCTTTCTTTTCTTCATGTGTGAACATTTTGTGCTTAGGAGTTCTAGAACTTGCTATTGTTCTGCTTAAGGATCTTGAAATTGTTGATGCGTATGTAGATGATATAGGCCATCTTTTGCTGAGCCACCATGATATAAATTGACCCACCAACAACACAGCCTTGCAGCCCTTTTGAGCCTATGAAATGCCCTAACAGATTTTTTGTTTGGGATGATAATATATAGTCAGGGCATCACAAAAGCCTGCAAAAAAAAAAGGCAAAATTGTTGGGGGATATATGTGAAAAGACCAGAACGGGATATAGGGGAAAAAAAGAGAGAAAAAAAAACTATATGAAAAAAAGAAAAAAAAAAGAGAATAAATTCCCCCTAGTCTTAAGTGTTCAGAATGCCCAGATAAAAAAATATTTATTGGCCGAAGAGGGCACAGAAGGGTAATCGATTAACTGAAAAATGGGGGGTCTATACAGAAATAAAGCCCCACCTTACATGAAATTCCCATTATAGCCTAAAAAGCCCTATTGATACTTATGCATCTATGGTTACTCAAGATTGACAGTAGAACTTTATCAAGCTTATGGGATGAATAGGTACATAATGCATTGAATTGAGTGTATACACTGAGCCTAAACACTGAGTGAAGAGAGTTTGTGAGGATTACCAAGCTAAACTCATTTTTGATCTATTTTTGGTGTGCTGAAACTTTGCAATTTTGTTGGAAAATTAAAGTTGATGTGCCCACACTGATTAACAGTTTGCATGCTTATTTTTTGTGAGTCTGTTTCTTTTCTCTTCCTTTTCGTTTGTTTTTCTGGACGCGTTGCATCCCATGCTTGAGGACAATCATGTTTAAAGTGTGTGGGTATGATAAGTCCATTTATTTCGTGTTTTCATGGGCATTTTATTCGATATAAATGTCCTTTTTAGTCTATTTTGAGTCGAAAAGAACCAGGTTCAGGTCAAAGGGCATTACGGAGGTTGAGTCTGGCGAAAAGGGCATTTTATGCTAAATTATTCATGTTTATCTCATCGCCATAAATCGTATTCAGAGGCACTGGGGACTTCTTCAGCATTCATCATACATTCGGGAAGCAGAATGGGCATATCAGAAAGGGATGAAGCTGACCAGATGATGTCGTGCCCACACTACTGGCACAGACTCAACCACAGGCCAGAATGGGCACATGCATGAATTTCGGGATTCTGTTGGAAGCTAGAGGTGTGAAGAATGGCTGCATATTCGAATAAGAGTTGGTGATAAGCTGGACTCCTAAGAGGCATGGCAACTAAGAGATAGATGAGATAAGTACTGCTGCAGGCTTGGAGATGAAGTGATAAAGCCAATCCCTAAAAAATAGGGATTTGGTCAACAAACTGGATAAGGCTTATCCAGACAGATCAGGATGGGGCACACCGGATCCGGAAGCTAGTGAAGACCCCAGTTTGTTGGGGAAACTCAAACTCGAAAATGTAACTATTTAAGCTAGTTTTATTTTCTGGAAATGGAGCTTTCGGAAGTCAAAAACATTGCTACAATTTTACTTTTCTGCATTTCATTTTCGTACGCTGCTTAGGCAGCCATAAACAACCCAATAGGCCTTAAGCCATTGGAACTTAGGATTATGTTTATGTTTCTCATCGTTGGAGTTGAGATTTTCGCCTAATAAATTCGTAAGTTTTCTTTATAATTATGTCTTTAATTTCTGCTATTTTAACTATGTCTAGCCTGCTTGGCTAGATCTTTATTTCTGGTGTTTGAACAATGAAAATGGTTTAAGTACAAATCTGGACTCGTGAGGCCGAAATGGGCATAGTAATGCATGATAAGTTTCTGTCGATTCTTGAGCTTTGTTCCACGTGAGTGTGTGTCTGAAGTGCCCAATGTGGCTGATCACTCGTTAGGTAAAGAGGGCACACCACTATTAATTAAATTGGCGAATTGTGACTGTGTGTTGATTCATATAGTAATAAGGGAATCGACGAGGTGTTGTGGGCACAAGAGGAATCAGTTGAACACAACAGATCTGGGTCCGTCTAGGGGCACACTGCTGCTTGCTTGCTTACATCTCTTAGAGGAATCGGGAGGTGGGTAACTGGTTAGGGGTTTAATAGAAGAGGAATCACTTTTAAACCTAAAATGAAAGGATGGATGAGGAGACCATGAGAGGAATCCGGTCACCATAACTAGATGACCTATCATGTATGAAAATCAGTGTGCCCATGATCAAGCAGTTTTACACTTAAACCAAATTCAAGTTCAAATGCCAGAACCTTTTGTTATTTGATATTGTCTTTAGTTTCCTTTTGCAGATTTACTTTCAGTACAGTGACAACACAAAACCCCCCCTTTTTGATTGGTGACTCGAAGGTGGAATCACATCAGCTCTCTGTGGGATCGACCCGTACTCACAAGCTAGCTACGCTCGCTGTGGGCACATGAGCAATACAAATTTATTTTGAGCGCGAAACGACCGCGCGTCAGTTACATTTGCAATATTTCATTATTGCATTGTTATTATACACTAAGATAAATACATTGCGTGTGTATGCTAGCAATAATGCTGAAACGATTGAGCTAGTTTGATAGATAAATGGTGGTTGTGCTGAATTTTTTGGTATTTGTTTCTAATACCAAATATCTCCTGATTTTAGAATTATTTTGTACTCATACTAGCATACTGATGGAGATTCAAAGCTTTCAAGAAATGAAGCCAAACGACATTGAGTTGGTAATCTCACATTGATAGATAACATATTTCTATGCAAAAAAATGACATTAAAAATCTTCTTGTCTAGTATTTATTCCCAGTATACAGGCAAAATCACTTCTACCTAATGACCTTTGATCTGCGAAAGTACAAAGTAGAGATCATTGACAACTCCTCGGTGATGGATGATAAAGAACTGCATGTGAAGTATGGTGAAATCCCAAGTTTGATGGTAAGTGTAGAGAAATAGTCAATTGAAAATTTGTGTCCGTGTTAAATATATTTTAGAAAAATACTAACATTTCCAAAAAAACACAGGTTAGTTTTTTCATAGGTTTCCTAAGAACTACAGGCCAGGGGAAAAAAGCAACAAAAATGTCAAATGAATTCAAAGCTACTGAAAGGGTGAAGATGCCATGGCGAAATGAAACAGACATGATTGACTGCGGAGCATTCGTCATGAGGCATATGAAGACCTATAAGGGTGACTGCTTGAAGAAGTGGGATTGTGGCCTCAAGATTGATAATGCAAGACAGATAAAATATATGAGGGCAAAGTATGTTGCAGCGATTCTAAATGCAGAGACGAATGTCTTAAGGGAATGAATCAATACTGAGGCCAACCTACATTACAGATTGTCATGTGAGAATGGGATGATCGATGTTGATTCAATGATTCTGAATATTAAAGACTAATTACTGATGTTCTGTTATGACCTTTTGTATGACTGATACAATGACCGATTTTTTTTGTTGTTGTTGATGAACACATGATTACTATGAATGTTCATGTACTAACGTTTTTGTAATGAAGCAATCGTATATATGGGTTTCTTTTGCTAAATATTGTGTTTATATGATGAATTTTTGTATGTATTTGGTATATTGTTGTGAATAACATATTAGATAAGTATAGATACAATCTGCTATTACGTGTGACCCTGTATGCTATTATCATTCCAATACAATGTTATTATCGTAACAACACAATGCTATTATTGTGTTAACACAAATCAAAGATACGAATCTCTGTTACCATAACAACATAATGCTATCACCATAACAACGCAACCCTATTATCATGATAACACAAATCAGACATATAAAATGCTAATATATAATATTGTAAGACATTGCTTGATGCAAAAATCACATTATTATGCTAATATCCACCTAACGATTATGCTAATACTAGTATAACTGTAATGCTAAAATAAAAATGAAACATCTTAACAAATATTTTATTCTCATATGGTATCAACACATTTCTGTTTATCATAATATCCAATAGTATGTTAAAAGAAACGAAAAAAAAAATTGAACTATGCCGATATGACTGCTTTGCAATTCCTTGCATCATGGTCAGACATTTGATGGCACCTGCTACACATTCTCAGGGGTTTTTTCTTCTTCTCAGCTATGGCCTCTTTCCTTGGTTTCAACCGACTGCAGCTACCTTTAGTTTTAACTTGAATGAGAGGATGCACATCGACTTCAGCAGGAGTAGATGAACCATAAAACTGCTCAATCATGCTACAATATATCTTCAAACATGCTACGATCAAACATGTTAGCATGTTAAAATTAATATTCATACATGCTATGATGAATCATGTGATAATGCTACAATAATAAAATTCAGAAATCTTATGCTGAAGAAAAAAAAATCAAACACACGATAAAATTAAAAATACATAAAAATCACATATGCCATACCACAATCATGCTACAATATATCTTCAAACATGCTACGATCAAACATGTTAGCATGCTAAAATTAATATTCATACATGTTATGATGAAATATGTAATCATGCTACAATGATAAAATTCAGAAATATCATGCTGAAGAAAAAAAATCAAACACACGATAAAATCAAAGTGTATTGTTTAAAAAATCAATCTCAAACACAAAAAAAATGAATTACATAAAAAAAAAAATCAAACTCAATGAAATTAGATTTATAACTCGTAGAAAATAGAGCAAAAAATTAAATCGACTGAACATCTCTGGAAATACCTGGAGTCTCCATAGAAAGTTAAATCCAACTCTGAATCTCCACCGTTATTCCTAAAATAATGAACTGAAAAGTAATTGGATAATAAGAGCTCCACCGATAAAATTGATCTTCACCGATGTTCAAAAAATAATGAATTCAGAAACTAAACCAATTTGATAATTAATCTGAGCTCCACCGATATTTGCAGCGTTGAAAAAATGAGAAATTGAAAAAAAAAACGCAGCTGATTATGAGAGAAACGAAGCCATGAGCAGGAATGATTCGCAGCGTTCGTGAGGGGAAGAAATTGTGATCGAAATCGTGAGAGAAAATATAATGCAAATCTAATAAGGAAACATGATAATTACTAAATTACACTTATACCCCCAGACAACTTAAATTTACCATAAATATTAAAATTACCAAGGCAAACAAAAGCTGATCCTCGCCGTCCAAATTAAGGAAATTAATAGCAAGATTAGTTCCTAGTTCCCACATGAGGTATAGGTTCTCATTTGATCCACCCTCTATATATATATATATATATATATATATATATATATATATATATATATATATATATATATATATATATATATATATATATATATATAGATAAGAAAATTGGACTAGATCGAGTTAAGACAATACGTTCATGTTATCCGCGATACTGAAGGAACAACAAATGTATACATATATAGTTGAATGGTCAAAATAATGCTAAAATTATGGCACATATAAAACCATCAATAATGAGAATATTTGTTAGAAATGTATAATTCGAGACAATTAATTATGTAAAATAAGGATGCTACAGTTGCATACTGAAGAAAAACATGTTAAGTATATTAATTAAATAACTTTCTTAATAATAATTTATTAAAATTTACTAAATTATAATAAACGATCTGAAAAATTGTTGAAAATCCATCTGGAAGGTTATGGTCTTCAATCGTTCCTTGAATTTGGATGTCATAATCAAATATTAGTTTCACTATTGCACTGCTTATAAATCAACAAAGGAAAAGTAATCTCTTCCGTTACAAAAATAAAAATAAAATTACGATGTAAAAGTCATTGGCCAACGGTGAAAAGTGTTAATTAGTGCATTTTATGCACGCACTTATATGTTTGACCTATATTTCTGATAGTAGGTTTGTTAATTTGTGAACTAGTTCGATAGTAGTTAATTAGCCAACGGTGTAAAAGTCATTGGCCAACGGTGGAAAGTGTTAATTAGTGCATTTTATGCACGCACTTATATGTTTGACATATATTTCTGATAGTAGGTTTGTTAATTTGTGAACTAGTTCGAAAAAAAATGTTGATTTGCTATGCTGAAAATGAGAAATACAAAACTGAGTTGATAGAAGGAATTGACGAGATATTCCGGACAATGGTTTCACTCCGCATAAATAAGACAATTTCCTTCAATGTGTTGATATATTTGAAGATATAATTTTGATCGAGAAGGAAAGATTTGTTGCCAATCCTTGCAGAGATTAATGTGCTTAATACTCACCTTCAAATCAATATAAAAGATGTCTATTCAAATAAGGCAATGTTTGGTATACTGGTACGGATATACCCATATTAATAAAATCTGGATTGCTTTGAAAGATAATTGCGTATTAGCTATTTTAATTGTTTGTTTGGTTATCAAGATAAATATACTAAGATTGATTCACACACCTATTTGGTACATTATTTTATTTGGTATAATGAGGGGAGGCGTTGGATACATTGCCTAGAAACTATATCCGAGGGGGGCGTCGGATACATTATCCAGCCGAATTAGTAAATTACACCCCGGGCCTCGCGTGAACGAATAATTGCTACCAAACACACAGTTCTTGCTGGATACCTATACTAATATGCCTTTATACAGGCTACCAAACATTGCCTAAGAGAATTTCTATGCTGATTAGAACTTTTGTAAACCTACAAGGAAACCTTCTAGGGTTTGCTATTCAGATTCAAGGTCTGTGAGAATACATGTATATGTTTATTATGAAGAAGTATGACTCAAGATGTAGCTTGATGTATTTTTCATGAACTTTTGTATGGACATAGACATTTTTGTTTATAAGATGGTCTAAAACGTGTTTCTGTTAATGTACCTGGAACTCGGGTGTGAGAGGAATTGTGTTCAAATTATAAACGTGGTTTCCGAAAAGATCATATACAAATGAAAATGGGGGGACTCGGGTGTGAGATGATCTCACGGTTCAACTCATAAAAGAGGTTCTGAAGGATTTGAAAGAACGATAAAAGGAGGGAGTCACATCCCCCAACAGAATGATAAATAACATGTAGGGTTTATTATTGTTGAATAATAGTTTGGCCCCCCTCAATGAAACATTTTCAATTTCGCCCCTGTGAAGTCATGTATGTGTAAGCAACTTAAGTAAACTTTGCAATGTAGTAATGAATTATTTTTTAACTAGGCATAAAGCCCTCTTTATCGCCGAACTAGGTAACCAATGATTTACCAATTTTCTTTATCTTGTTATTGCACTTTACAGTAACATCTGTAAGAACATAAAGCAGAATATCATGCACTAAAAACATGTACAAATTATATTTTTTTCAGAAAGAAAAATGTTGCTTTTCCATTACTCAGATATTCACACTTAATTTAGATAAAAACTTTGACAGTAACTTCCTTGCTCGTTAAGGTTTGACTAAACAAATATAAATTAAAGTTTAGACCAAAATCTTAAAACGTTAAGGTGCAATATCTTTTTAATTATTATTATTAAGGGATTTATATTCACATTATACTCAGCTCGAATGGGGTGTTTTTCTTCATTAATTTTGCATTTAAATTAAAAAATACATATACAAAAATTGATTGGTAAATGACATGCAAAAACAAATTTCAATGGCAAGTTGAAAAAAACAAGCGAAGTTCGAATGAGTAATAATAACTACTATCTTATTGAAAAAGATCACAAAAATAATATAGGAGATCACATATCCATCGACATTTTTGCATATATTGGAAATTAAAAGATCGCAAAAAAGAAACAATGTTCAACATTATATTAATAAATTATCATAACTTTTCGAAGTAAAATGACTGGAAGATTACATCATCCACATAACTCGTCAAAGAAAAAAAATAATAGTAAGATGAAAAATTAAAGAAAATAAATAAAAATCATAATCTGTAGAGGCACCTTGGTTCTATATATATAAATGAATAATAATTAGCTAAGATTCTGTATGATCAACGCAGCCACCACGTGGCGCGATCATCCTCGCCGGATCCAACGGCGGAGAAGTTGATGAGTATGAGCTCGTGGCGGAGCTCCGCCGTGAAGCGAGGCGGCTTGACATTATTCCGGCACAATGGGCACGTGACATGGCCGTATTCCAGCCACCTATCCAAACAAACTCTGTGGAAAACATGATCGCACCTCAGCTCTCTGATTTCATCTCCGCCATCGATTCTGCACAGACAGACAGCACATTCTTCTTCCGATTCCTCGGAGTCGGCGTCGATGTTCCTGCTATATCGAGTAACGACGAGGTTGCCGGAATATTCTTGAAGCCCGGTTTCACGAGGTTGGAAGAAAGCTTGGTAGACAATGAAATCCCACGCCCATTTCAGCTGCGTGATTATCAAAATAACACGATTTAGTATTGTTGATTTCGGAATTAATCGAAACATGATTTCCTTAATTATAGCTTAGATTAATCAAGATTAATTTACTAGCTTTATTTTTTTGGTAGGGGTATGTTTTGGTAACTGAGCGGGGTTATTTATAGGTGCATTTTCGAAATCTTCTATTACAAATCGTGTTTAGCTTTTTACGATGGACACGAAGAGAAATAGATAGAAATTTTAGTTGAATATTAAGAGTTACTTACCTCCAAAATTCAAGGGATTGTTTGGTAGGTTTCTGAGTATTTGCACGAGATTAATGACTTTTACTAACATGGGGTATAAACTCTGTAAATTTGTCGTTGCGGTCCAAACACGTCGGGAGTAAAACATAGGAAAAATTAATTTGGATTTTGTGAAATTAAGTTGGTCCAGTTTAATTTTTCATTTTCATCACTAGTCAGAATTAAAGAATGAAATATAGGAGAAATATTAGTCCGAATTTGCATGTGATGGATGACTAATTCAGTCAGAATTTTAAGGCTAGGTTTTACAACATAAAATCAGTGACGATTTCCTTATAATGTTAAAATTCCATACACTATATGTCAGTTTTGGAAATTATTCAAGAAATAGACTTTTCAACTCTTTTTATTATTATTATTATTAATGTTGATGGAAATCCAATTCCAATCTCTCTCTCTCTCTCTCTCTCTCTCTCTCTCTCTCTCTCTCTCTCTCTCTCTCTCTCTCTCTCTCTCTAATGGATTATATGCATGGTTTAGCACTTTATCTAGTTTTTTATGTGTGTCACATCATAATTAATAAATCCATATATAGTGTTCGTAAAGAGGCTAGGTAGATCATACTTATATAAGTGTGGTTAAGGGGATCGATATATATATTTGGGTAAAAAAATGAGATGCAACCAAATTAATAGGAGCAGTTAATTAATAATGCTCGATTGTTGATAATTAGGGACTAGATGGAACTAGCTAGGGGAAGATTTTTGCACTACGTACTATAATTAATGCAAAATGGCTACACTCCCTAAGCTCTACAAATTACATTGTGGTTACTGATTAATAAGTGCTAATTACTACTCTTTTATATGGTCAAATGACATTAATGTTGTACTCCATCCTATTAATTATTTAAAGAATTGATACGTGCCTCCTTTGTATCTACCGTGCCAACTTGCAAGAAAAAAATGCATTTTTTCTAGACGATTTAAAGTTAGCTGCTCGACAGTTATCTATTAGAGAGAGAGAGAGAGAGAGAGCTGAAAAGTGGGAGCAACGTACACAACATTTAAAAAATATCCAACTATCATATTCAGTCGAGAGAGTACTAAGAAATTAGTGGTTTAAGGCCTTAGTTGGATAAACAAGAACAAAAATTGAAAAAAAAAAAGGACAAATAGCATGTGAAAAATAGTAGACCGTTACTTTTGATAGTTGATTTCGTAAAGGTATACGTTAGCGGACTTTGGGGTTGGTGATTGAGTGGCTCCTTCCTCACCTTTCAACCCCACAGCACTGCTCGTTCATGAAGATAGAATGTAAAAAAATATTATAATCCTAGTCGCTGGATCTGCCCCTAAAGTTACCAATGAAACATTAAAATGCAATTATTTAACATGATAAAATGTTGGGGATGGTGATTGAGTGGCTCCACTCTCACACTTTAACCCGTGTTGCTCGTTGATGAAGATGCAATGCAAAAAAAAAAAAAAAGTGGTTTGGGATGGGTGCCCCTAGTCGCTGGATTTTCCCCTAATGTTACCAATGAAGCATTAAAATGTAACTATCTAACATGATATAAATTTTATCAACATAATTATAACTACAAAATAATTATACCTCTTAAAACAGATGGCTTAATTGTCAAATAAATTATCACAGTTCGATATTTTTGCAATTAAACATCATATCACGTTTAAATTTAATAAATTACAACACTACGTTTTGATTTGAATGGAATTGAACATCCCCAATTTTTCTAACCAGATAAATATAGCGTGTTTCGTTTATTAGCCACGTTAGCACAAATGTGTAAAAAGCAACGTCGATTTTGTTATTTTTTTCAATATATATTCTCTTTTATAAACAAAAAATTATATAAAAAATGATTTTCTCAACAAAAAAGAAGAGAAAATAACAAAAATGACGTTGTTTGTTACACATGTATGCTAATGTGGCTGCAAATGTTATTTTATAGACCAAACATGCTATATTTAATTGACCGAAAAAATTGAGAATGTTTAATCACATTCAAATTAAAACATAGTGTTGTAATTGACTAAATTTAAATGTAATTTGTAATTTGCAAAAGGCTTGAAACATATTGATTTATTGACATTAATCCTAAGGAGATGCACTCATTGCTCAACATAAGTGTCAATATAATGGGAATATTTAACAACTTGCGATTTGGTGGTGACTGCGGATTTTTTCTTGAGAAAAAAATAAATAAAAATCTAACAAATTTGAATGATTTAAAAGGTCTTCTAAAAATATTAGTTTGGCATCAAACGTAGTGGGCCGGACATTAGAACACTTGACCCTCCAAAATTAAATTAAATTAAATTAAAATGAAGAAGACGAAGAGCAAATGATAATTTCAGACGTTTGAGTTTGCCCATAATTATTGACTATATATTTGTAAATAAAATTGCTAAAAATATTGAATTGTAGATATTGGGCTTTGTTTACACGATGATATTGGGCTTACGCTTGGCCCAACTTAGTTGCTAATTTAGGGATTTTAACTGAAAAAATGAGGTTTCTCGAATTCAAATAAATAAACCCTTTTTCCCCCGGCCCAACTAATATTGAACAATTTTCAGTTTTTTTGTTAAATGCTTAAAAAGATTTGGAACTTCTTTTAATTTAGAAATCAATAAAAATTAGTGTTCAGCTCTGAGATCTTTACTATATGCTTAAAACAAGCAGACAGCACTGACTGAGAAATAGAAACGTTTTCATTGATATCAAGTTATCAATTAAAAAATACAAAAAGGTTGTTTGATGCTAATATAGTAAAAAGTGTATTAATTGACAATTTCGTTTGCAATATATTGTGATACAATAATATTGGACTCCAGCTATTTTTTTTAACTTTACAGCAAAAAATCTTGTTATTGAAAACTCAAATTTGATTATATATATATAATTATAGATCATGTTACTTCAAAACCTAATGGCCCGTGTGCTAGGCCTAGTAATTCTTACCCACACCCACACACAATATACACACACACATACCCCCAATGTTTGCATCCTATCACAATTATACCCAAACGCATACATCTCATTTTCTCTACAATTCTACCATCTATTAAAGTGGGATGGAGGAATCCGAGCCGGTGGATCGCATTTGTTTCTGGAAGAAGACTAGAGAAAATTTGGGAAAATAATTGACATAAGGAAAAACGACGCCATTTTGATTTATGTTTTTTATTTTTATTTTTTACATTTGTCATGTTGGATTCGGCGGCTGAATCAACTTTTTAAATAGTTGTTGAAAAATTTGATGGAGGGTTAAATTATAAAAAAATGAAATATTTGGAGTAAAATTATTATTAATTATAGATTGAGGTATGATTATGATAAGCTGCCAACATTGGATATGAAGTATATGTAATAAAGCCAATAAACCAAAAATAATAGTGTAGGTTAATGTATAGATGAGGGAATGTTACGTTCATATTTCAGATATTGATTGTTTGTACTGTATTAGTGGGGTTGTCCATCGACGTACCACGTAGCCACCCACTTTCTACATTCAAACTACCCATCATTTAGCCTTATGACTTAACAGCTTACCCCCTCTCTCTCTCTCTCTCTCACACACACACTTATAGTTATAGGGATGAATTATTAATCATCTATATCTCTTTTTATTTCCTTTTAGGTGTAGAAGTCTCACTAGTGTACTACAACTTTAATTTGTCCTAATCAAATTAAAAAAATTGTGATTTAAAAAAAATTAATGGAGAGGCTGTGGTAGCTGGTAACCAGTAAAAAGAATTGAGGTGCATAATTTTACTGTAAGTATATGCGTATAAAATAAAATAAAACAAAATAAATGTACGTTGAGTTAAATGTTAAAACACGTATCTTAATATCATATTTAACGGACAATGAAAATTATAGATAAAATAATTTAACATGTTATGAATACAACATGTATTTCAGTATGAAAACCCCTTTTAACGATGTCTTATTCAACTATGAGAATCTCTCTAAATACAAAAGCACCACTATAAGATGGATGTCTAAAAAGTGTAACGAGTGTAGTTAAAATATAAAACGCAACAATCCTAAATAAAGTACTCTGAAAACTTCAGATATAAAAGATCAAAAATAAGATATTGCACAAAAGGTCCAACCTCAGAATAACATGGAAGTATGCGGTAGCACGCTTTTCTTTTGTGATCTTGGATGTGTTATTATTATTAAATCCACAAATTTGATTTTTATTTGTTACATTTGGTATACTCATCCAACTCTTGGGTGTTTGTGGGAACAACACTACATGTTCTATCGACAATATTATCTATATAATTTCATTTTTGGTGATAAAAGTGACTAAAATAGAGTTTGGATAGCAAATATTAAAAAATTTCAAAGTACAATGTGCATTTATATATATATATATGAAAAAAAATTAGGTGGCAAAAAGTGAAAATCAACTCCCGTAATTTGGTAAAATGTAATTTTCCTAAATTAATTTTAGAAAATAAAATATTAGTTGGTGAGACCTTGTTTTGGTTGTACCTCCAAAGTTTCTGGCCGGTTAGCTTCCTATTAAGTTCCTTCTTGTATAAAAAATAAAACAAATTTTTTCAGTAAAAAATGTGAGTTTTCTTATATGTCAATGATTAATTATATGTGTAGCAATCATGCCCAGTTTTTATGAGGCCAAATGTATAACTTTGATTCTTTTTCTAAAATTGTCTCGAACGTTAACTAATATCAAAATATGTCTAAAATTTTTACATTTTTTTTCTAAAAATGTCTTGAACTTTGACTTTTGTCTAAAAATGATTCGAACTTAAAAAAATTCAAAAAAATGTCCAGAATTTTCCATTTTTTTTTTTTTTTTGTAAAAATATCATGAGATTCAATTTTTGGCGACGGATTAATAGCATACCGAAGTCTAGCATGCCAAAGTGATGTGGAATTTGCAATTTTTTAAAATAAATAAATAAATAATGACAACATTGTTTTCCACTTCATCTCCAAAACCGTAACTTTTCATTCCAAAAAATGTTTCATTACCAATCCAATTTGAAGAGAAAAAAATGATTTCTTTTCATTCATTTCGAAATTCTCAATCCAATGGAGTTCGTCTCATTCTTTCCAAAAATCTCAATCTAAACAGAACCAACCCAATTTACAGAAAAAATTGTATACCCTTCAAATTGAGATTTAAAAAGTATATATATTTCACTTTAACACGCTGGACTCTGGTATACTCGTCATTAATCCAACGTTGGAAATTAAATTCTATGACATTTTTACAAAAAAAATAAAATTGAAAGTTCAGGACATTTTTGTTTTTATTTGAAGTTTAAGATATTTGTAGAAAAAATGTCAAAGTTCAGGATAAGTTTTGGTATTATTTGAAGTTCGGAACATTTTTAGAAAAAATGTCAAAATTTGGTATTATTATTATTATTATTATTATTATTATTATTATTATTATTATTATTATTATTATTATTATTATTATTATTATTATTATTATTATTATTATTCGGGAGTTGGGTATCGATGATTAGGAATCCGTCTCCTTCGTACGTAAAAATTCATGATAAGAAATTGTGAAAATTGAATAATATTGAATTATTCCAATCAAAACAACGACAACAGAAGGAGAGAGAAAAATCATCCGACAAAAAGTCTTATACTACTGTTTATCAATTAATTTCAATATAATTTGAAATGTAATCAATGAATAATTGAATGAAGGAATAAAACATGTTTAGATCCATGCATTTTCAAGGTTTTTACTTTTTTATTTTTATAGTTTGGTTCTGTACTTTTCTTTGTAAAATTGAATTTTTAGGTACTTCAAAAAAGTAAATGACTGCATTTTAATATATTAAAGTGTATGAATTAAGTTTTACATAAGAACTTACGTAAATATAAAAGAAAAATACATGAAGGATTTTAACAATTAAAATTGCGAAGTCAATTTAAACCAAAACATGCATTTTGTCCTTTAATTAATATGTTTCTATCTATTTCTTTTACTCAATAAAATAAAATAAAATATGTTTCTATCTATTTTTCTTTCTTTATTTATTTATTTCTGGAAGCATATCTATGTGATTTAGTAGTAAGAATTTGTCTAACACGTACAAACTTTAGAATTCTATGGCTTATGTCGAAAGAAAAGGAAAACCAAATTTTATCGAATTCTCAATAAAACTGATTATAATCAAACGATTTTCTAAGTAATAGTATTATTCAAAAAAAAAAATTAGGGAAAATACTATTATCAAGATAATGGTAACCTTAAATATTGATCCAAAATACAAAAGATAGTATTTGTTTGCAATCGAATGATGAACTGAAGGATTTGAATATAGAAAAATAAGTATAACGAGCGAATGATATCATTTGATTTGAGAACATGGAATTTGATATAAATCGTGTCACCTTCAATTATGTGCATTCTAAATTAATTTCAGGCCCATCACTCAAATAGTGAAATATGTCACTTCAAGTATAATCTGAAAATTATCCAATTAAATTCATTAACAAATTTATGTAGAAAAGCACTTGTGTGCATTAGGTGCACCATCAGGCGCATTGACCGGTCAACATCGAAAAACGCACGTTGACCCGGTCAACTCAAAAAAAAAATCATTCAAAATTCAGTATCAACCATAACACTAAAAATATCACTCAAAAACTTAAAAGTATCACATGTATCCTTAAAAAGTATCGGTCAAAATAAATAAATAAAATCCGTCAAAATTAGTATCAACCATAACACTAAAAAATATCACTCAAAATTCAAAAAATATCACTGGATCATTAAAAAGTATCACCTATTTTATCATTTTTCTTTTTTTGTGGGTTGACCGGATCAACGCGCGTTGATCCGCGTTTGATTTGGTCAAACACGTTGACCGTCTGATATAAATTTATATATATCTAGTGCATGCAAGCTTTTGCCATTTATGTACACACTTAAATCAAATCTTTTATTTTACTTTTCTCCTAAAAAAACAGCACACTGCTTTGTACTAAACAAAATAGATGAAGCACGCAGTCCCACGTAGTTTGCCGGCTATTATATAGGAAAATAATCAAATCTCTCTATTAGACTTTTAACAGTGGCCACAAATTTCCTTAATTTACAAAAATACAAAATTAAATACTCAACTATTATTAAATGATTAAAAAAATATAAAAAATTCCAATTGCCCAACATGCCAAAATAAACTGTTAAATTATTGGCGCTGACCCCCACCACCCCAACCCCAGCTGCTGCCGCAACGTTGCGTAATCTTGTATGAGACTTACATAAATATAGATATAGATAAATATATATATATATATATATATATATATATATTATACAATACAATATTTTTGATTTGGACGTTCAACTCAAGCATTAATACCATGAGCAAATAATCATAATTGACTAAGACCTCATGATTTTTCAAATCTCAAAAACACGAATTTTACACAGATATTCACATTCAAACAGGTGGAAGACGAGTTTTTATTCCAGAATTTGTCTCCTAGTCGCTGTCAGTACACATTTTCATTTATACAATTTTTTTATTTTTTTTATTTTATTTTTTTGACAGACCCCATTTTCCGTGTTTTCAGTTTTTACTTCCAAAAACTGAAGGAAGCAAATTTCAATTTATTATTTATATATATAGTTTTTTTGTGCGTTCATCAATATCTGGTTGCAGTTGTAGTCTCCAAATTTGCTGATTTTAGATAGCTATGTGTGATTTTTGATAATTGGAGGAATAAGCTGACAAATATGATTGTGTTGTATACACCTGTTGTCTATTCTGTGGCACCTTTGCCCTTTTTGAAGTCTTCTTTTTGGATGTTGTAACACCACTCAAGAAAAGTTGATTGTACGTGTAAATTAAGATTGTTAATTTTATTTATCTACAACTCAAGTGTGAGATACTGAGATTTGAGGCCCGCTTTCTATTTTTTTATTTGTTTCGGTTACTTTCTTGTGGTGCTAAAGCTGGGATTTTTAGTGAAATCTTAGCAGTTTAAGGTTGTGGGTTGTGTTGTAAGAGGATTTTATGATCTGGGTTCAGTAAATTTTGTTGCCGGTGATTGAGGTTTCTGTTTGCTGGAAGAAATTTGAGGAAGATTTCGACAGCTGGGATTGCTTTGGATTGGAAATTCTTTGCTGGGATCACTGCAAGATTTGATTTTTGGGGCAGGTAAATGCTGATTTTGAGATTTTAGCAAATCTTCGAACTTTAAGGCGATTCTTGTTTCAATTTTTCTATTTTTGTGAATGCATATTCATCGATGAAGAATTTGATGCTCTGATTATTTCGATTGTTGAAATCTATTTGATTATTACTACATTGTGGATTTCTTGATTGTGGAGTGGAAAATAGGTTTTAAAGTAGATATGGTGGGTTTTGTTTTGGTAGGAATGGTGGAAGTTGATTGATTCGGAGGCCAGTGATATGTCATCTACATCCCCGTCCCCAAATTCTCCAGCTGATACTGCGCCGCCGCCATCGATTTCCAACTCTCCTCCGCCTCAGCCTTCTTCTGCTCCCCCTCCTAGTTCATTAGATTCTCCCGCACCAGAACGTCCTAGTGCCTCATCACCACCTCAGCCCAATTCACCGCCACCTCGGGCGAATTCACCACCACCACGACCACCTCCACCACCAGACCCTCCTTCCACCACTACAACACCAATTCCTTCCATGGCTTCACCACCACCAACATCCCCTCCAGCCAATGCACCCCCTCCTTCAAGCCCACCTCCTCCACCCAATGCACCCCCTCCTTCTAGTCCACCTCCTCCACCCAATGCACCTCCTCCTAGTCCACCTCCTCAGCCACCAAGTCCTCCTCCAGCGTCGCCACCTCCACCTCCACCCGATCCATCACCACCCCCTCCGCCATCTAGTCCTCCTAGTTCACCACCTCCCTCAACTAATCCATCCCCACCCCCACCAACACCAACAAATGCCCCACCACCACGTCCGCCTCCTAATAATTCACCTCCACCACCGTCACCTAATCCCCCAGAAAACTCCCCTCCACCACCATCAAATAGACCTCCCCGAAATTCACCACCTCCACCACCACCACCAGCTGTGCCACCTCGTAGCCCTGGCACTCCAATACCGCCTCAGTCTCCACCAAGATCACCCCCTCCGCCTATAATAAGAACGTCACCACCTCCTCCTTCCACGGCTTCATCACCACCCTCTTTTTCTCCTCCATCTCTAAATCCACCTGGTAATACAAACACCACTACTACCTCACCATCCTCAAGTGGTGATGGCCTTGATACCGGAGCCACAATGGCAATTGTTGTGGTGAGTAGTCTCCTATTGCTTGGTTTGTTTGGAATTGTAGCCTGCTGTGTTTGGAAGAGAAAGAAAAAGGCTTCTGGTCACAATGGTGGTTACATTATGCCAACCTCAATGGGTTCTTCTCCAAAATCCGGTAAACAGTTAGCACTTGCTTATTCTATTTACTGCACGAGCTTATATTCTTTCACATATGAAAGGCAACTCAACATGTTTGTATTCTGATTTTCGCATAGGTTCTAGTTTACTTAAAGTACAAATATCATCTCCCAATAATGGAAGTGGTTCTGGCAATGGCATTGCATACTCACCCCGTGATCCTGGTGATTTGGGAAACTCAAGGTCGTTGTTCACCTATGAAGAACTAGTTGATGCCACTAATGGATTTTCAGCTCAGAATCTCTTGGGTCAAGGTGGTTTTGGTTCTGTGTACAAAGGAATTCTGCCTGATGGTAGAGAAGTGGCAATTAAGCAGTTACGAAGTGGTGGAGGACAGGGGGAGCGGGAATTCAAATCCGAAGTTGAGATAATTAGTCGTATACATCACCGCCATTTGGTCTCTCTCGTAGGTTATTGCATTTCTGGGGAAAGAAGACTGCTTATATTAGATTATCTCCCTAATAATACGCTCTACTTCCATCTTCATGGTAATCTATAGTGCTTAATGTGAAATTATGGGTTTCTCAGGAGGTAGTTATTGATATCTTGTTACTCCTGCTCAGCTGAAGGTCGGCCCGTCATGGATTGGGCTACACGTGTGAGGATTGCTATTGGTGCAGCTCGTGGGATAGCCTACCTTCACGAAGACTGTAAGCTCTTTAATTTTTTTCTGTTAAGAATTTACACTTTTTTCTCTCTCTCTACGATATCTTGTTCAAAAGAACTTGAGTGTATTAATCTCTTTCCCTCTCTTCCCCCAATCCCCAACCCCATAAATTCTGATTTCATTCGGCTGCCTTCTCGAATGATTATGTATGTATGTATAGTTGTATACAGAGAATTGTAAGACTTGTTTTTCCAATGATGTATGCTACCTAAGGCAAACATGTTGTTTTTCAATCTGTTAGGAAAAGACAGAAAAATGAATATGGGAAATATATTAGTAAATTTCCTGCTCACCTCTAGAAGTAAAATTAGGATAAAGGAAGAGACCTGCTTTCACAATAAGACTCAAGCTGTAGATGGTTATTTTCTTCAAGGTGAAGGTTATGTTGTTGTTTTTGATATGAGTCTATTTGCAGGGCCTTTTTGTAGTTTTAAGTGTCGAGTTCTTATATCAATTATAGTTATTCAGTTCTTGATTCAGAAAACATTTTTTGTTTCAATTAGTTACTCGTTTTCTTTCTATGTATTTATTTTCCTAGTTTTCGAAAAACCTGCCACAGAGAACTTGAGGCCATTTCGGAAATGAAAAGTTCAAGAGGTGAACATTCACTAGATTAGATAAGAGATCAAAGAAATAATGAATAGTGCAAAATTCTGGACTAGTGCACTCTGAATTTTATTTTGTTCTAGTTTAATAATTTGTTTAGTTGGTGATTAATTATATATTGCATGTTTGTAGAGAAGCTTATGCACATAAGCGTAACTTTGTTAATCTTTCAGGCCATCCTCGTATTATCCATAGAGATATCAAATCATCAAATATCCTTCTAGACAGCAACTTTGAAGCTCGGGTATGATGAATGCCAGACAGACTATATTTCTCTTTCTTTGTTCTTTACAACTTATATAACAACTACTCCCACAGGTCTCCGACTTTGGACTAGCTAAATTAGCTATGGATGCGAATACACATATCACCACTCGCGTAATGGGAACTTTTGGGTAAGGGGTCAATTAAGAACCCAGTTTTCGGTTGAGTGAAAGCTGAAGAAGGGAGCACCAAGAAAGTTTATTTTGTAATTTCATTTCATATTCTAGTAGCTAATACCGTTTCTTCAGATACATGGCCCCTGAGTATGCATCCAGTGGCAAGTTGACTGAAAAATCCGACGTGTATTCCTTTGGAGTCGTGCTCTTGGAGTTAATTACTGGACGAAAGCCTGTAGATACATCTCAGCCACTCGGGGATGAGAGCCTCGTTGAGTGGGTAAGTTCTTTCAGCAGAATTTCTCTTGATTATCATGTCACCTTGATTTATGAACTCAAATAATAGAAGGTTCTGATTTCAATTTAGACCCCTTACAATCCACTCACTCAAATTTAGTTGCAAGCTATCATAAACCTGCCTATTTTATGATGACAATTGATAGTCGAAAACATTCTTTCCCCGTCTATGTTTCTTTCAGGCCCGGCCTTTATTAAGCCATGCAGTCGAGACACAAGAATTTGGGGCATTAGCAGATCCAAGACTGGGGGGAAATTTTGTCAGTGGCGAGATATTCCGTCTAATTGAAGTTGCAGCAACCTGTGTGCGCCATTCATCCGCGAAGAGGCCCACAATGGGACAGGTAAGTGATTTCGTATCAAGGAATAAACTTCACCGCGACTTTCTTGGCTGCTAACGGATTCTCTTAAATGTGTTGATGCACTCTCCAGGTTGTGAGGGCTTTCGACGGTATGGTTACCTCAGATTTGACAAACGGAATGAGAGTCGGGGAGAGTGAAATATTCAACTCGGCTGAGCAATCGGAAGAAATCAGATTGTTTCGGAGGATGGCATTTGGAAGTCAAGACTACAGTACTGATTTTTTCAGTCAAAACAGTCGGAGCAGCGAACGCAACGGGGAGAGTAGTCAAGAGAGATTGATGCAGGGAGATGCAAGGGGAGTTCCCAACCAAGAGGAATGATATTTGTTGGTGTAAATGAAATGGCAACTAACACTGCAGGTTGGGAAGTATAGCTGCATTGATTTTTTGGGCTCTTGTAGATTCTGTGCAGTCTATTTGTAGGGGCAATTTTTTTTGTAAATAGAAGGTTTTTCAAAAAAAAAAAAAAAAAAAAAAAAAAACATTTTTGTTCTCGTTTGTATTTAGGACTAATAAAATTCATTCAATTTTGGCCTTCAACCTATATGGACATCATATTTTTCACTTGATATATAAGATATTTCGGAAGTTAATTCACCTATTTTTGGACTTATTTAGAGTTGGATTATGATGTAATTTTTAAAATTTATTCAATGTTGCTATTTTTGGACTTGTTTAGAGTTGGATTATGATGTTATTTTAGAAATTTATTCATTGTTGCTTCGTCTTTCGCCGATGCTTTATTTAAATCTCAAGATATTTTTGTAGTATTTTAATATATGGAGTTTGTCTCAAGCAGACATCATTATGAGGGTATTTTTTGAAATCTAATTAATCCAACATAAATAAATAGGTAAATTACACTTTGATGTCCATATTTTGGGCTGTTTTTAAACAATAGTGCTCTTTTTCAAAACTAATAAAATAGTACTAATTTTTCCAAAAATTTTGTAAATCGAACATTTGATCAATTTTATGACCTAAAAATCGTAGGAAATTCATTGTATTCTAATATTTCTATTACCTCAGCCGTGTAAAAATAAATCCTCCAATAAAGAAATCTTAAAATACAATAAATTACATACGATTTTATGCCCGTAAAATTGATCAAATGTTAGATCTATAATTTTTTTTAAAAAATAGCTCAAAATGTAATTTGCCCAAATAAATATATGTTCATGCATCAATGATGTAAATATATACACACACACACAATAAATCTTGTGGAGATAATTTCTATATTTGAAAGACAAGTTTGTGATGTGGGCTTCTAAGAATCCCCTATGAATTGTAGAGTGCAAGTTATCAGGTTTGGACAGCTTATATTTTCCTTAAAAAAAGACCACCTATTACAGCTCTATCACAAGGCCAAAATAAATAAATAAATAAAAACCCCTTTTTTTTCTGAGCAATGCAAGAATTTCAAGTCATTGACCATGACACATAACAATTTGTTCCTTTGAATTTATTTATTTTAGCTTTACAGATTGCCATTTTCATTGCTTCACACATCATAATACCCTCCCAACATGCCAAGAAACTCATTCCTTATCAACAAATGACTTTCATTCTTCTTCTTCTTCTTCTTCTTCTTCTTCTTCTTCTTCTCCAACGCGTTGTTTTGTGGAGAAAATCGACATGATGGAAGATCGAAACGTTCTTGCTGCAGATTGCATTGTGTTATGCTGTTGCTGCCAATGCATGATCCTGCAAATCCTCATCTTGATACTGACGAAGCTCCCACACAAGCTCCTGAAAAAGACGAAAGCATATGCGAAGAAATTCAGAGCCCGAAAGAGAGGTAATTCGAAGATAAATGTGCAAGTAAGAAATGGAGTGGACAGCTCCTTCAGATTAGACATGGACGACGACTTTTGCTTGGTTGAATCTCTTCACTTTGGCTGCTGCATGTCCGAAATCGAGGCCGTTTTGGATGATTTTTCCAGCAGGGGAGAGTTTGCTTTTGGAAGTTTTTGGGGTGGAGATCTTTCTTCTTCTAGAAGTTTCCCTTCTTGTGTTAAGGATGTTGAACTTGATTACGAGGTTGTCGGATATCGTTTGATCGAATTGTTTGGCGCCGCAGACGTACTTCTCTAAATCTTACCATTGATCATCAATCTTTCAAATTGATAGCTTCTAGTATTTATCTAATTCTTGAAATGTTCTGTCGTTTCTATGAAAGTTGCACCAATTCAAGATTTGATACTTGATGGGATCATTTAATTTGGAAACAAATATCCAAAAATAGTAAAATGTAACACAATTATTTGAGCCAACACTTGATTCCCATATTGAATCCTATATATATACATAAACAATCCATCTTTTCCTTTTTCTTCATCCATTTATTCAATGTCAAGAATAAGGACAGCCCCACAACATTAAACAAACCGAAAAACCAAAACTCACACAACAATCTTCTCTCTCTCTCTCTCTCTCTCTCTCTCTCTCTCTCTCTCATCTCTTCCACCATTTCATGGCTTCGACGCAATCCGATCCAGAGCAGCTGCAGCAGCTAAAGGAGATCTTCGACCGGTTCGACATGGACAAAGACGGCAGCCTCACGTTGCTCGAGCTCGCCGCCCTCCTCCGGGCCCTAGGCCTCAAGCCAACAGGCGACCAAATCCACTCCATATCAACCAGCATGGATGCAAACGGCAATGGCTCCATTGAATTTGATGAATTGGTTGAGACCATATTATCCGACATCAATGAGCAAGTCATGCTCAACCAAGACAGGCTGATGGAGGTCTTTAAGGCCTTCGACCGCGACGGCAACGGCTTCATTACAGCGGCCGAGCTGGCCGGCCAGATGGCTAAGATGGGGCAGCCCCTTACCTACCACGAGCTCACCGAGATGATACAGGAGGCCGACGCCAACGGCGATGGCGTCATCAGCTTCAATGAGTTTGCTAGCATCATGGCTAAATCCGGTGTAGATAACTTTAGCCTGCCTTCCTCATGGTTAGATAGGTAGCCAAGATTAAGGTGAACTGATTGATGATCAAATGCTTTCGAAATGGTGTATGTTTTGATTCAATCTTTCTAGGAAATGCTAGTGTTTAATTTTTATCAAGATAGGCTACAGAAAATTCAGAATAAAGAGCAATCTCTCTCTCTCTCATTGCATGATTAATTATAATTTCATTATTACAGCAGATTAAATTCTAGCTAGTGTCGAACTACTACAAGGAATTGTACAAGCTAATAAGGTGTAAATATAAAATTGAAAGAATAAACATATAGCAGCTAATACCAAAATTTACAAAATAATGGAGCCAACAATATTGTTGGAACAACTACAAACATGCATCCATGTGGTGCATCTGAGTTATATTTCTGTACATAGCAAAAGCTCAGAATGCCACACTTCCACCATACCTGAATGTAGCTAGGCTACAAGATGCGGCTCTGGCTTCGATCCTGCACGGGGTTCGTTCGTGCCAACGAACGTGCTGTGAAGCCAACGGTTGTACGTCTTATCGATCTCTGTCTTACTATATTACAGTACTCGGGATCCTCGTACCAGCCTTCGTGCCTTATCCACTGTATCCTTCCATGGTACATCGGGAAGAATCTCATCTGGATTGCGTTGTAGGCGAAGTAAGGCACGAGGGCTGACACGACGACGAAGAGGGTGACTAGATAGAATGCTGGTGAAGGGGCAAGAGATTCAACAAAGACTTGGTATGCTGTCGTGGACAAATTAGCAGGCATAGCTCCATAGGCCAAGAGGAAAAGATACCATAAAGCAATGCTTCCCCAGATGAAGACATGCTGCATGAGAGTGAAGTAGTTGATTGCAAGGGCCATTTGGCAGTTCACAACCCACACAATGCAGGTGTAGATTGTAGCTCCGAGGATTTGGAAATCCGCGGGTTTCCCGTCTTTGTTGAATCCCTGAGGACTCAGTGCCCTTGTGCAGAAGAAGAAGATGATGATCGCACTGCACAAACCGTTTACCATCCAGCCGACTATACGACGCCAGCTGAAGAGGAGATTCTGCACACCTTCTTGGTACAGCATGGGAAACTGCAATGTGGGAGCGTGACAGAAATATAAGCAAAGATGAATATTTATTGAGGAGATACATCGGTAGTGAGACTGTATGAATGTCAGAATGTGTACCTTTAGACAAAATCGAGCTGATACATCTTGCTCGAAGACCCCGAGAGCAACCACGGGAAGTGATGTGAATAACATATTGTAAAGAGACAGAAACCAGTCATTGTATGCTGGTTGTCCGGAAAATGATGCATGAGCCTCGTACAAGAAGACAGTGATGCCATAAGCGATGTTCTTGTAGAAAAAGTAGCAAATCTGCATGTGGAAAGAAGAGGGGAGTTAAAGATTGAAATTGTTGTGTAAAATCTTGGAATGGAGATCGATCAGTGTAATAAGAAATTTACCATTGTAGATATCCTTCTATAACACCAGTGTCCATGCACCAGAAGTAATCGTTCCAAAAATCTGAACTGAGCAATTGCAATATCGCTTGACATGACAGCCTGCATTCCTTCAACGCCACTGATTCCAATTCCGATGTCTGCTTCTTGAAGCATTCCAACATCATTGGCTCCGTCACCAATTGCCAAAGTTGTCTTTGTGGTTCCATCTTTGACAAGCCTTGTCACCTACACGATGATCGAGGGAAATTTTAGTCCGATATGTAGTTAGTAACTTTTATGAAGCTAACAGAAAATGGAGTGAGCCAAACAAGTTAAGAACGTTGTTGCAATTGATTTAAGGGAATAAACTCACCAGTGCCTTCTGTTTTGGGGATGAGCGGCAGCAAATTACAGATGCACAACCGACTGCCAGTTCGAGAAACAGTTTCTTGACATCATCCTCTAATGCATATACAAGAGATTTCCCATCAATGATCAAGGCAAAAGCCTCAGAACTTAACTGAGCAACCTGAGCCTTCCCTTCAGTAATCTGTCGAAGAACACTTTGCTTCGAAGCCTGATGAATAAAATAAAATTATAAGAATCTCAGTATGATCTCCTATTTGCATTACCAAGGAAAGGTGCATTTCTTTTCATTATCTTTACATTAGAAGATCAACAGTTAGGTTAGTTGTTAGGGCTACTAGCTAGGGTCCATTTCTCACTTTCCCATTAACATGAAAGATTATCTCACAAGAAAAGAAATTTATTTACCTTAGTAATTTCATCCTTTTCTCCGTTTTTCTCCAGAGCTTTGATTTCAGGACTCTCCAGTGTAATGGTAATTTGCTTCATTCCTTGTCTGAGCAAACTACAAGCATAACTGCAAAAATCGATTCTTACAGTCAGAGATCTGTTCAAAAGCATATGCCTCAAAACCAATTTTCAAGATATTAAGACAAGAACATACCCTATGTTAATAGCAGTTTCCATCTTATCCCCAGTCAAAACCCATAATTTGATTCCTGCTTGTGCTAGTTTGTCAATGCATTCTGGAACCTGATAGGAATAGCAGCAAACCAAATAAATTTAAATAACAAAAACAGAAAAAAGAAAATCAGCATCTATTTACTGATTATCAGGGAGAGATGCTCTATTGTTCTGCATCATTGACTCATTACTCACCCCTTGTTGGAGCTTGTCCTCAACGGCTGTTGCGCCTAAAAGAATCAAATCTTTTTCCATATCTTCAGTGACATCATCAATCAGTGCCTCACGATCAGCACTAACTGAGTTTTTGGCCACTGTAAATTTTTTATCAAACAATTCATATTCATCTTCGCTGAGCTCCCGATAAGCAAGTATCAATGTCCTTAAGCCTGCATCGGCATACTCGCTGACATGTTCTCTTGTTTTCTCTTCATATACCCTTCCATTTCTACCAAGCCTCTCAAACATAACACTGTATAAAACAGGAGGAAATCCATCGCATAAAACAACCATAAGAAGACTAAAAAACTACTCATGGAAATGCCAATTTCTGACTTTAAAGATTCAGTTAGTTGCAAAGAAAAACCAACCTGTCAGCACCTTTGCAGAGTAATAGTAGCTTCCCCTCCTCATCTCTTACTATAACTGACATTCTCTTTCTTGTACTGTTAAATTCTAAAATATTTAAGAGCTTGTAGGTTCTGCATTGAAAGAAATTCTTTCAGAATCTGAAGATATTGCTTGATCAAGAAAATATATACCCCATCGGTGTAGCCACACCATTTGAAATACCAAAAGAGAAATAAAAAAATACATAAATTTATAAGATACTGACCTTTCAACTAGTTTTCCAGAGACAGGGTTCAACTCATTGATCGAAACACTTGTTTGTGTTCTGTTGAAGAACTCAAAACCAAGTTCTCTGGCTGCAATAACAAAGGCAGCCTCATCAGGTGATTCAGCTTCATATGTGACTTTTCCCGTCTTTTCATCAACATCAGGTATTGCTGTATGACAGACTGCCAACAAGCGAAAAAATTTCTGGATGACGTCCAAATTCCTCTCATTCACCCAATTCCCATTGTTGATTCTTTTATCATCAAAGTTGAAACCTTTGACAGAAGAATTTTTAGGGCCATCAGGGCGCTCAACGGTAAGTTTTCCACCCACAGCCATTGGGGACCCCTTTCTTTTAGCCATAGCCCTTTCGACCTCCGTTACACCATGGCCATAAGCAGTACCAGCCACTGAGCACTTAATGAACTCCATGGAATTGCAAGTCAATGTGCCTGTCTTGTCAGAAAGTATTGTATCAACTTGGCCAAGTTCCTCATTCAGATTTGAGGTACGGGCATGAGCTGGTTTGTCGCCTTCTTCATAGTACATATGTATGTCTCGATTAATAAAACTGCTCTGAAGGACTTTCACAATTTCTATTGAGACATACAAAGAAATTGGAATGAAGTTGCCGTAGAGCAACAGCGCTGTAAAAAAGTGATATATAGCAGCGATTGGGGCTCTATTTGGATCAAAGAAAATATCAGCACTCTCAGGTTTGAGATACCATCTCTGATGTCCACCTTCCTTATCCTCTCTAGTTACAACACCAAAGTAAATTGACCCGATAAAAGCCATCAAGAATAGCACAGCAAATAGAAGGTAGATGATCTTATCCATTTTCTTCTCGATCTTGCTCCTCTTGGAGGGAGGATCTGTAGAGTTCTGAATAACCTTTGTATCATGGCCAGTGAAGATAACTGCTCCATATATGTGATCTGTGTTCCGCAGCTTTGAATCTCTAAGTAGCAACTGTTGAGGAGAGAGAGGGTATTGTTGATCCTCAAATTCCATACTCCCAACAAAACTGTACAAATTAGGATTAGGATCTTCACATTTTACAACGGCCTTGAAATCTCCAAGGTCGTGCTCCTCATTCATCAATGAAGTTACTTCCAACGCCTGCTTGACCTTCAAATTCGTCTCCCCATCAAGGTTCATCGTCTCAACATAGCATATAGCATCTTCGTAGCTGGACGATAGCAAGACTAAATCTGCTGGAAAGAATTCATCCTTCTCCACCCTCACTATATCACCCACTCTCAGATTTCTCCATTCAGTTTGCTTAAAAATTCCTCCTCCCTGATGTACCTTGACCTTTCTATTGTTCATCTCAATATCCTAAAACAAATTTAAAAAATTCAAAACTCTTATCATCATCAACCCCAACATAAAAAACAAACAAACAAACAAACAATAACATATTTTGATTACTTTCCTCTTCCTTTTTTTTCAAAGAATTATGAACATAAGTTCTTCAATACACTAATAAGAAAATATGTTTAACTAAAATGTTGGAAACAACAGCATCCCCACAGCATCTATAACTATTAACTACAGACACTTTCCATAATTAATTTACATCTACTTCCATAAATACATAGCATTGAATATCAAGAACTCAATCAACATTAATCAAACTAGTAGGAGAAGCATTAACAACAAATGTCGGTGGTCTAGAAATTATACCTGCTTCTTCCGTTCCCAATCTTCAATGGCTTCTTTAATCATCGTTGCTCCGATAATTACAATCAACGGAATAATGGCGCTGACGGCGGAGTAAGGTGCGAGTTTTGTGAAAGACAAGATGCCGGTGACGAGGAAGTAGAAATTAGCAACTCTCCTAAACTGCTCAAACAGAGACTTAGGCAAGAAACTTGCAGCTGTATATTTAGTAGTTCTGACATAATTGGTCGCGTAATTCCTAAGACCGGTGTCCGAACCATCCGGCTCATTGCAATAAACCACTCTCGAAAAACCCGGTCTTCCAATCTGTGAATGCTCATCTTTGAATCCTCCTCTGCCACATTTGAAAGAATAGATCTTGCTCAGATGCAGCTTCTTTCTTCTCTCTCCTCTCATTCTACTCCGAGAAACACAGGAATCTTGGTCTTCTTTTTAACGAAATACTGAAATGTAGAGTGACAATGCTACTAACCAGAAAACCACCTCAAAATCACAACTTTGGCTTTAATAAACTAATATTCTTCCCCCAAGAAAAAGGCCTCAACCCCGATAACTCAAGAGAGCTCAGTTGCCAATAAAATAAAAAGAAACTTTAAATAATTTTCAGAAGAATGGATGGACAAAAACTTCACCAAACAGTAATAGGAGGCAGATGCTGAATGCAAGAAAAAGTGACATGTCAGAAAATATGATGAGAGAGAAGCTCTTGTCAAGACCCGGACAAAAACCAGGAAAGTAAACAAGCACAACCCAAAAAATTCAATTCCAGTAGTTGTTATCCACCTTAAATCTTGAAAGATGCAATCTTTGTGCTTGTACAGAATGGCCCAGAGCCAGAATATGTTTAATTCAGCTGAGAAATAAATCAAGGGACAATAAAATAAAATTTGAAAGGAGTGATTATGATTATGAGTCTATATAACTTGGTGAGGAACGTGCAGAGAGAGAGAGAGAGAGGAATGAGAAGAAATTATTCAGTCATTTGATTTTTCTGATGGCACAAAGGCTTTGAACATTGACTTGGATCTGATTATTTTGACTTCCACAGACACGCGCATTGGTTCGAAGAAACCTTCAAACTCAACAACCATTTATTAAAAAATACGAAAGTGAAAGGAAAATAACTCGTAATCTCCTAACTAATTTTCAAAATAAGATCGATCAAAACGCAAGAACTTGAAAATTCCGAAAAAATAAATAAATATATGTATGAAAAGGACAGGTGGGCCGTGGGGTTCTAGATTTCGTAGAATGTAATGTGAATTTCTTCTCTTTTTTTTTCTTTTTTTTCCTGCTTTCTATACGTACTGAGTCTTGTATTTGTTTTTGTATACGAGAAGCAGCTTCAAACGATGAAATGACGAGGAAAGAATGCAAGAATTTTGCACACGCGTCGTCTATATATTGAGGGAATATATTTTCTATTCCAAATCTAGTATTTCATACAGTATTTCACTACATATATATTAATAATTTAATTACAAAAATAAAATTAATTACATACTCAATCTTGTCTAAATTTAAATCATTATTGGATAGAATTAATTACAACATTAAATTAAAGTACGTGAAAATCTAATCTTTAATCCTTTTGTGTAGCGCCTTGCAACATGGGATAATGGGATACGATATTAAATTATTTGTAAAAGTAGAATATTTATTTTAGAAAGGGTAGCTAGCTTCTAGAAACATTGCCAAGTCATGCTCATTTATGTCGTGATTTTTTTCTGATTCATTTCAATCGATAATAATAAGATTTTAAGTTTAACATTCATTATAATCGATAATAATATGATTTGAAGCTTTAACACCAAGAAGGCTCTTTTCCTTAATTAATTACTATAAAGTCAAGAATGCATATCTTTTCCTTAATTAATTACTATAAACTCTATTGTTCACGTTCAACTTTTCTCTTATACTTCTATGTGTTTCACTCCGTGATTTTAATAATACTTTTTTATAAAATACAATTCTAACATAAATAATCAAGTCGACATTTATAAAAAAATGTATTTTTAAAATTTTAAAATTTAATTTTGAATTAATCAACTATAATAATAAATTATTAATTAAAAATTAATTATAAATTATAATTGGGTAAGGCGAATCCTAAAAAAAAATCATAAAATTAAACTAAATCATAAAATCTATAATTGAAGGAAAAAAATATAATTTGAAAAGTGTAACAGATAGAGCGTGATAAGAAATTTAAATTGCTATTTTTCGGCCAATGTATGCGCCTTCTCGATGTTGAGTATCCTAGGGCTGGGCTTTTCTACCCTACCCATGTGGGTAGTACCCGAAGTGTCCTGATAGATCTATTGGGACACTTCAAAGTGTCCTGATAGATCTATTAGGACACTTTGAAGTGTCCCAATAGATCTATCGGGACACTTCGGGTACTACCCTCATGAGTAGGGTAGAATTTCCCCCTAGGGCTTCTAGAAGAAGTGAATTAATTGGTATTAATTATAACGCTGAGTTATAACTTTTTTAATTAATTAGAACACGAGTTGCTTAAATTGGCTAATCAAAACCCATAATCTATTATTTGCCCCTCTATTGGCATACGGTGTAAGTGAGTTTTTAATTTAAAAGTAGATAATTATTATTTTGGGTTCTTGTACTTTTTTTTAAATTAGGTCCCTCTACAGTATAATCTCTATATGAGAATACTCTATATAAGACCACAGGTCGGGTATGTGAGTAAAAAATAATAATAATAATAATAATAATAATAATAATAATAATACTCTATATAAGAATAACCTCCTTATAGTAATAAAAAGTTACGGTCCCAACTCGGGACCAGTTATAAATAAGAATAACCTCTACATTGTAATATTCCGACATTTTTTTAGGACCACCCTTAAGAAATTTACCTCCATATAGTAATAAAGTGACATAAAATTATATATATATATATATATATATTAAAATATCTATATAAATGTTTAGAACTATTTTAACTACATATGTTATATTAAATTTAAGATTGTATCAAATACTTATGTAAAGTTATTTGTGGCAGTGCTTTAATTTTTTTGGGTTAATATCACACCCTTTAATTGGCACGTTCGAAGTAATTAGTCAACATGATCACTTTCTTGTTGAATCTAAAATATTTTCAATTTGTTCAACATGTTTGAATTTTGTTAACACAATACTTTTTCTATTTCTGCACTACTTTTTCTATTACTACACTATCATTCTCTGGATTATCAACATACGCATCTTGCGTGATTCTATATGATGCATTCTTCGGTTAGAGCACATGAATGAATCTTATATACCTTTTAAATTCATGTTTTTAAATATGAAGGGACATTTTCAAGTGTTGTATAATATATATTATTTTTTAAAAAATATTGATTTTTATATGTAAACTCTATATAAGAATAACCTCCATATAATAATATTTTTCTCTGGTCCTAACGATATTACTGTATAGAGGTTTTACTATATTTTATTTGGTTAAAATGAGGTCATTGTACTATTAATTTGGTTAAAATCAAGTCCATCTAAATTGATAGTACATGGACTTGATTTTAACCAAATTAATAGTATAGGAACCAATTCGAAAATAAAAATACAAATTGAAAAATAATTAAATAAAAATAAAAAATAAATACATATTGAATTTTTTAATTAAAAAAAAAATTTAATTATTTTTTTAAAACCACTATAGTTTTTTTTTCACTTATTATTTTTTGAAATAATTGAAACAATAGTTTTAAAATTTGATTTTTATTTAATTGAATTTTTTATTTTATTTAACTATTGTTTTTTTTAATTTACATTTTTGAAAATAAAATAAAATTACAAAATTATATAAAAATTAATTTATTTATTTTTTTGCAATTTTTTCATTTTTTTTAAAATTAAAAATTGAATAAAAAAATTAGACTATTTTTTTTATTTTTTTCAAAAAAAATAATAAATTAAAATTAAAAATAAAATAACAGTGGTTTTTTAAAAAATAATTAAATTTATATTTAATTTTTACTTAAAAATTAGATTCATATTTATTTTTATTTAATTATTTTTTCAATGTTAATATGTTTATTTAAAAAATGAATATTTATTTTTATTTTCGAATTGGGTCCCTGTACTATCAATTTGGTTAAAATTAAATCCCTCTATTGTCAATTTGGATTAAATAAAGTCTTTCAAGGATTTGATTTTATATAAATTGATAGTATAAATACTTCATTTTAACCAAATTAATAGTATATGGACATCATTTTAACTAAATAAAATAGAGAAATCCAATTCAGAAAAATTAAAATTACTAGGACCCAAAACAATGTTTTGCCATAAAAGCAATAAGTTCATTATTATCAACATTTTCTTAATTGAGTTCATGGCACATGTCTCGTCTAATATGGTTTACCTTTTATTTGTTGTTAATATATAATTATTGCAGATAAATTAATTAGATTTACTTAGAGCATACTCATGATTAGCGCCACGCATGAATTATATAAAAAAGAAACTATAAACTAATAAAAAAAAAAAGGCAAACACTTGCATACATCATGATGCAAATAACATTATATGAGACGGGTCGGTCAAACCCGCTTTTGACCCGGTCAACGCGGGTCAACTCGCTTTGACTGGGTCAACCCATGAAAAAAAAAACTGTCCAAAGTGAGTACCAACCTTCCTATTAAAAAGTATCACAAAACATTCGAAAAGGACCATCTGTATCATTAAAAAGTAAGGGGTCTGATAGTTATTTTATACTAGTTTATTTAGTTCAAATTCTGATTTTTTTTCTCAGTTTTTATATTGTATGTGTTGAGATTAATCTAAAACAATCATCATTCCAAGAATTTGCAAAGAAAAGCAAAACACGAGTTCGGTAAAATAAAAAGTACCATGTGATAAGAAGAAAAATATCAAATACGATAAAGACAGGTATCAACCTGAGACGGGCGTGTGGGCCTCACGCGCCGCGCGTGGACGCCACGTGGCATGCCCGCGTGGGGCCACGCGCCCGTCTGAAATTGCTGAAAATAAGAGGTGCTGCATGCAAGTGCACTTAAAAAAAAGAAACTATAAATTATTAATGCTGGTGATTTTATATAATATATAGTGATCCACTCAGATAAAAGAAGCCGCCATCCATATATATAGTTGGTTTTATTGATGTGTTATTTGATTTGACTTTTGTTTTTCTAATATTTAATATTAAAAAAATGGGGATTTATTATGAGTTATATATTAGTAATGTTTTAGTAATTATGATGCTATATTACAAGTAGCAAATTAAATAGTCTTCTAATTGATTTTAATTTCCAAATGCATTTATGCAATAGAAAATTATTGTGAGCCAAAGTTGACGTCTTGAATATCAACTTAATTTACTTTAATTAATTTATTGACCACATTACGTGATTAACTTGAAATTATAATATTAAAGTCATATGTAGAAGTTGACATCAAATTGATTTAAGGTGCATGCCGAAATTTTAAGCTGTGACATTTTTTCTCTAGTCATTCGATTCAACGATGACTTAATATATATCGCTAGATTAATGCGGTTGGTATAATTTCAATAATTAGCTTGATATATATAACTAGTTCAAATAATGTTTTATTTTATTATTAATTAGTTGCTAGATGTCTTGACTTCGTCTAAATAAAATAAAAATCTAGCCGCTATATATGATTTTGTAGGCATTATGGGAAAAATCATATATAGTGTGAATCATCAAAACGAGTCGATCAATCAACTCCTTATTTATTTTTCCAATGAAGTTAAGAATTCTTGTAATGTTGGAAAATATGATTTACTAAATTGAGTTTTGACTCATTTTATTCGATTTTTTGTGATCGGGATATTTAATTTTAGAGGAATTAAATACCGTATGATTGTTCTATGTTGTGAGTAGATAATCATAGTATTTTTATTTGCTAAAATCTGATTTTCGGTGAGTGAGAAATAAATGGTTGAAGTTGGTCACACGATTGGGCATTTATGGTGTGTGGGATAATGTGTTTAAGACACATTAAATAATCTCACATTGATTTCTTAATCAAGTTAAGAAGTGTATTTAAGTATATTAACACTTAAGTGAAGTAATTAAGTGCACAAGGATGTGGGCCATGAGCCCACACGCGCCCGCCCGTGCCCGTGCTCGGCTCGTCTCGACTCGTCCTGTCCTCGGACTTGGACTTTGGGTAGACTTTGGGCTTCCGGGGCTTAGCCGTACCAGTTTTACAACTGCCAAACCGTGAGCACTAGTCGGGACGTATTTGTCTTGCGGACTGCTTCTATTTGCTTTATTTACTTTCAGTTTATTTGTAATTGCTCTATTTCTACATTCTGCTTTATTTACTTTCAGTTTATTTGTAATTGCTCTATTTCTACATTCCAGTATTTGCTTTATTTACTTTCAGTTTATTTGTAATTGCTCTATTTCTACATTCCAGTCAAAGTGTAATACACGTTCAACAATCGCAAGACAAATATAAGACTAAAAACAATCAACTACCTTTGCTGGAATGGCGTCATCATCCAACACCGTTGCTCCAAGGACCATTCCCCATGGCCAATCAACTACCTTTGCTGGAATGGCGTCATCATCCAACACCGTTGCTCCAAGGACCATTCCCCGTGGCCAAGCCGAGAAGCCGGAGAAGTTCTCCGGATTGGACTTCAAGAGGTGGCAGCAGAAGATGCTCTTCTACCTAACCACACTGAGAGTTGCTGGATACATCAAAGAGAATGCTCCTGTGGTCGAGGAAAATGAGCCGGACGTCAACAAACGAACGGCATATGACCAGTGGATCTATGGCGATTTCTTTTATAAAAATTACATTCTGAATGGTTTAGTAGATAGTCTTTATTCTGTTCATGGGAATGTAACTAGTACTAGGGAATTGTGGGATGCTCTAGAAAAGAAGTACAAAATTGAGGATGCCGGAACTAAGAAGTTCGTGGTGGCAAAGTTCCTCGATTATAAAATGGTGGACACCTGGTCAGTGATGGATCAAGTGCAAGAGCTTCAGCTCATTGTGCACGACGTTCATACTGAAGGGATGGTCCTTCCCGACTCTTCCACCGTTGTTGCGGTGATTGAGAAGTTGCCACCGTGTTGGAAGGACTTCAAGAGCTATCTCAAACACAAACGAAAGGAGATGACTCTTGAAGACCTTGTGGTTAAGCTTCGAATTGAAGTCAATAACCGAAAGACGGATCCAAGACCACGAGTCCTGATCGAGGCCAAGGCTAACTTGATGGAACGTGGTGGACCATCAAATAGCAACAAAAGGAAGCGCACGGGTCAAGTTGACAAAGGGAAGAAGCCAATGACGAAGTTCAATGGCAATTGCTTCAATTGTGATAAGCCGAGGCACATGTCCAAACATTGCACGGCTCCAACGAAGAAACGTACTAACTATGGTGCGCATTTGGCGGAATATAACAACAAAGGCAAAGGCAAGGCCCGTCAAGATGATTGGGATGACGATGATTTGGCTGCCATTGTGTTTGAAGCCAATCACGTGGAAAACCCGAGAGAATAGTTCGTCGACACCGGGGCTACTTGTCACGTTTGCTCGGACAAGAGCTCGTTTGCTACCTACAAAGTTGTTGAAGGTAGAAAGTTGCACATGGGGAACCAAGCCTCGTCTGAAGTGGTTGGTGTGGGCAACGTGGTTTTGAAGCTGACTTCAGGCCAAGAGCTGACGTTGAAGGATGTGTTGCATGTTCCGGACATCCGCAAGAATCTGGTTTCGGGCTCACTGTAAGTCAATCATGATTTTAGACTAGTGTTTGAGTCTGAAAAGTTTATTTTGAGCAAGTATGAAAGGTTCCTTAGTCGGGGCTATCTCGCCAATGGGCTTTTCAAAATGAATGTAATGGTTATGCGCCGTGTTGCAAAAGAAAATGCTAATAAAGTTGATTCTTCTGTTTACTTGCTTGTTGAGTGCTCGGATTTATGGCATTGTAGATTAGGACACGTTAATCTAAATGCTATAAAACATTTAGTAAATTTAGATTTGCTAAAAGTGAACCAATTTAATACACAAAATAAATGTGAAGTTTGTGTCGAAGCTAAATTGGCTAAGTTACCATTTCAATCGGTTGAACGGAACACTAAACCTCTAGAGCTAATTCACACAGACGTGTGTGACTTAAAGTTTGTGCAAACTAGAGGCGGTAAAAAATATTTTATTACTTTTATTGACGATTGCACAAAGTACTGCTATCTTTATCTTTTAAGAAGTAAAGATGAGGCGATTGAAGCTTTTAAGATGATAGGAACCCGGTATTAATGATGGGCCCGAGCTTTATCACCTATTTGAGGGATAACTCATCACCCCAAAATTGATGTGATTAAATTCATCCCACCTTTGATTAGATTTAAAATTACTAAATTATCCCCTTTAAGTGATATTTGAATCTTTATATCCTCAATTTTGAAAATATTTTCACAAATGCATATTATATATGAACTAATTTCCCTTAAAATCATTTTTTAAAAAATAAAATAGTAAAGACATAATAATAATAATAATAATAATAATAATAATAATAATAATAATAATAATAATAATAATAATAACTCACCGAAAATTATCCTCAATTAAAAATAATATATGAATATTTATACCCTCAATTTTGGAAATATTTACACAAGTGCGTATTATGTATAAACTATTGTTCATTGAAATTACTTTTAAATAAAATATTAAAGACACTGAAAATAAGAATAATAAACCACCATAAATTCTACTATAAATCCATAATTGTAATTTAATTAGTCATCCATAATTCTAGTTTCAAATTTTTTGAGAAAAAATAATTGCAACCTTAAAATTAATAATGAATATTTATATGGAGGACAATTTTGGTATTCAACTATATTTTAATCATAATCATTCATTCCAAACAAAATATTAGCAATCTATACTAAACTATCAAAATCTCAATCAATCAATCCAAACATATGATGATTTTTGTCTTAATAGTACAATTTTACTTTATCATATCAATCTTATCTATCCCATCAATCGAACCAAATGAGGCCTAAATGAGTTAAATATAGATGTTTGAATGGTTTAAATGAGAGTAAATGTCAGAAAAATGTAAATTTTATGTCTCGAATTTATAGAATGACATTTTTTTGAAACAAAATTAAAAGGTTAGAATGACATTTATATAGAAATAGAGAGAGTATAATATTTTGATTGTAGTAGAATAATAGGTGTCTATTATAAAAAAATAATCTAACAAACTGAATATGGTAACAACTTATAACTAGCTATAATATTATCTGTAAAGGAGATTCAACCTTTGAGTATAGCTCATTTCAGTTTTAAATAACTAATTGCCTAATCCCCAAGCAATCGAGCGTGAATAATATTAGATCTATTTTAATTTTTAAGGGCGACAAAAAAAGGTCGTCTTTAAGAATTAAAAGGACTTGGTGCATAATTGAGTAATCAATTAAGCACTAATTAACGTTACAAATATACGACTAATTAATTTATTAATTATTTTTTTAAAAGGACGACTTACTAATTAATTCTGTTATGAAGGAGTTTAGGCAGAATTTAAAAGTAAGATCGTGAAAGGGACTGCAGAATTGCTCCACTACTCGACTTTATGCGAGACAAACAAACTAAAGCATGTTACATGTATCTCTCTCTCTCTCTCTCTATATATATATATATGTGTAGGGTTGGGTTCCAGAAGGAACCATACCTCATGTGAGAATCGAGAACCAATCTCAATCATAGATCTCGCCTATTTGGACGGCCAAGATCTGTTCAAAAATTAAAAAAACGCGGTGGCATAATTGTAATAACTCCGAACTTTGCTGCCCCTGAAACTCGGCGAGGGTAAAATCGAAAATTTCAATGTATATGTGATTCACGCGTATATTTTTCAATTTAGGGTTTTAGCATTGTCATTTCCTATTTTAGCACTGTCATGACTTATTTTAACACTGTCATGACTTATTTTAGCACTCACACGACCCTTGTTTAGCATGACAAGAAACTCTCAAACCAGCTTTCTTTTTGCGAAGAACAAGTTCAGATCCCACAATCTAAATCAAAATTCTACACCTAATCGAAAAAATAGTTCTGTGTTCTTACCCAAATAGACCTGTTTATTTGAATTTATTGATTTTCAAATAGATACGCGCCACCACTGCTAAAATAGTCATGAACACATTGTTGTGTTTACCTTATGAATTTAGTGAAGTAAGCTGGATTCTTTATTAAATAAAGTTAGGGTGAGCCACAAATTAAGTTTGATAAAACGCATTTAATTTGAATAATCGAAAACCAAGTTTACATATTTGTTACCATCAAAGTCGGAAAAGCAGAGAATTCATCTCACCTCCCCCTTGTGTAGCAAGAAAAGGGAATAGCCAATTTTATTTCAAAATTGAAATATATATATACATTACGGATTTGGTTCAAATGAGAACCGTGCTTCGCGTGAGACCGTGAGAACAGTGCTTATTTACTATGAATTTATAGCTTACTTTATTATATTTTAGTGCTAATTTTTTTAAAAAATATTTATAGCTTATGTTATTATATTTTAGTGCTAGTGTTAATAGCACTAAAATACAAAAAGGTAAGCTATAAAATCATAGTAAATAAGCAATGTTCTCACGGTCTCACGCGAAGCACAGTCCTCATTATAACCCACCCCTATACATTACTATGTATATATATAAACACATCTATACTATATTTGATCTATATCCATATGCAATAAAATATTTCATTAATTTGTGAGACGATCGAGATAATTTGGCACACGTTAGTTTTGTAATAAGTGAGCGATTTGAACTTACAAAACTAAGCATGTATTCTACGTTCTCTCCATTTTCAGCATTCTTGAAAATGATATATTAATATATAATTGTGAGTTGAAATGCTAAAATACAAAATGCGTACATATTTGAGATTTGAGGGAAAACAATCTTTAAATTAAAATTCTTCTTTCTACATTTTGATATATATTTGCAAATATAAAATTGATAGTGAAAAATTCAAAATAACAACTTAATCAGCTTCGTCAACCTAAGTGCTAAAATAGTTCACAGTAGTGCTAAAATAGGTTACAATAGTGCTAAAATAGATCACAGTAGTGCTAAAGTACATGGCAATGCTAAAACAGTTCACAGTAGTGCTAAAATAGGTTACAACAGTGCTAAAATAGATCACAGTAGTGCTAAAGTACATGGCAATGCTAAAACAGTTCACAGTAGTGCTAAAATAGGTTACAACAGTGCTAAAATAGATCACAGTAGTGCTAAAGTACATGTTAACAAAATGTTTTTTTATAATACTCATTTGTTATTGCAAATGCTGCATTCATCATGCAAAATACTCTATTACCAAGATATTTTTTATGATACTCAATCATTTTTACAATGCTAACAACAAATAAAAAATCACAAATCCAGTACCATCGACATGCACATATCAGCTCGATACTAGCCAATGAATATGGTAGAAACTATATATCCTTTAATTTCCTACATATAAAAAATATGAAAATATAACTACTTATATTCATTAATTGTTTCAATCCAAGATCGCAGCAGAACGCTCAACAAAACATCATCAAATTTCTCATCGACCGTATAAACTAAATTTGTTGACATTCTATTTCTCATAGCAACAAACACACATAATATTCATATCGTAATCTCCCATATCCCAGAGGTCAAATAAGCAAAGCAAATGCGATAATATATAAATGATTTAAAAATAAATGAGTCGTTGCCATTCAGCTTTGCCCATATTTTCTCATATCACGAACAAGATATATATATATATATATATAAATATATTGAAATAAAAGAAATAAATCAATCACAATCGCATTCGTCAATCTAAGTGCTAAAATAGTTCACAGTAGTGCTAAAATAGGTTACAATAGTGCTAAAATAGATCAGAGCAGTGCTAAAGTACATGACAGTGCTAAAACAGTTCACAGTAGTGCTAAAATAGCTTACAACAGTGCTAAAATAGATCATAGTAGTGCTAAAGTACACCCTACACCAAACAAGTTTTCCTCCTCAATCATTAACCGCTGCGTCCTCGTCTAGTCAAAAACACCCTTCCTCTCGCACTATCCGATCTCTACTACACCTAGTGCTATGGTTGGTGCCTCCACCCCAACTTCAATTCCATTTTAGCCCATCATCTGCTAAAAAACCGCCAAACAATATACAAAGAGACCATTATATATGTTGTCATTGTGCCATATTCGTGGGAATGTTATCAACAGTTGAAATAATGAAATATATTAAGTAGAGGGCCTAACAACTACTTCATGTTCTTAAAACTATTAAATCATGTCTATGAAAGTCACCGCAATGATTTTTTTTATATTATTGGTTTCAATCCTATCACAAGCTTAAAGTAATTATAATTTGTATACAAACCTTTATAACTTCTAATTATGTTATAACTAAGTTAAATTAATAGTGAGTAATCATTTGAAGATATAATACTAACATAACATAAAATTTTAAAACTCAATTGAACCAAATGAAGTTTGATGATTCACAGTAGTGCTAAACTAGGTTAAAACAGTGCTAAAATAGTTTATAGTAGTGCTAAAATACTGATAGTGAAAAATTTAAAATAACAGCTTAATTAGCTTCGTCAACCTAAGTGCTAAAATAGTTCACAGTAGTGCTAAAATAGGTTACAACAGTGCTAAAATAGATCACAGTAGCGCTAAAATAAGTTACAACAGTGCTAAAAAGAAAACACTCAATCCCACCCTTTTGCCCTCTATATTCTTAATTCCCCATATTTCCATCTCTCTCTTCTACTGCAACTTTCATGGAAAATAACAAAACCCTAGCTAGCTTCATGATCAATCATTAATATTTCTTCTGGTCTTTTCTTAAATCTTAGCTATACAAGCTCAGTCACTTCACAAATCCTCCATCTCTCTTTCTCTCTCTCTCTCTCTCTCTCTCTCTCTCTCTCTCTCTCTCTCACTCTCTCTCACACACACACACACACACACACTTGTGAATTGTGATGGATCCGATAACTCAAGAAATGCTGTCATTAAGCACTGAGATGAACAGTTTCACCATCACCACCACCACCACCACCACTCCTAACAACAGCTCAATGATGGGGTCACCATCGGGCTTCTCCTTCTCATCCGCCGCGACCGCCGCGTCTGCCGCCGTCTCCTCCCCAACGACGCTCAGCCTATACGAGAACCAGAAGCGCCGCGACTAGAACAGCTTTGGGCAGTACCTCTGCAACCACCGACCGCCGCTCTCCCTCTCCTGCTGCAGCGGCGCCCACATGCTCGAACTACCTACGGCTCGGCCTGGTGCGTATCTGCGAGGAAGAAAAATGGGGAGATGTTGAGGAAGAAGACGAATTGCAGATGTAAGGAGATTCAGAATTCTTAAATTACAAAAATAGCCTTGGTTCATTAAAAACTCGCTAATATTACAAATATGCCACCGCATTTTTTGCAATATTGGGACAGATCTTGGTCGTCCAAATCAGAGCAATATGTGGTTGAGATTGGTTCTCGGTTCTCACAGAGGGGTGTGGTTCTCACATGATCCCATCTCTATGTGTGTGTATATATATATTGGGAACGGATCAAATGAGAATCCAGCCCCCATGTGAGAATTAGGAACTCATCTCATCCATCAATTGTTTTGATTTAGATGGCTAAGATTCGGTCAATTTTTTGTCAAAGGCGAAGTGGCAAACTTGTAATATTTGAGCATAATTTTCAGAAATTATATAGACAACACTTTAAAACCGTTATCTATTCTTATAAATTTCGTTATGCTAAAATGAGAGTACTATCATGCTATTATAAACATATATGCATGCTAATATGAATATATATACATGCTAGTATGAACAGTTAATGTCCTTCTATTAACGAACACTACTACTGCTATTATGAGTAAAATTTATGTGTTTTATGAATATTTTTTCATGATGTTATGAATATTTTTTCATGCTATTATGTGTATACTTTCATGTTATCGTGAATATTTTGTTATGCTATTCAGAGTTTAACATCACGCTATTATGGACGAAAAAATATATTTTCGAATAAACATATGAACAATGGATCTTAAATGAAAGAGCACGAAAAGAGTTTTAATTTGATATATAATTTGTTTTAATCTAATGAAAAAAAAGTGTGTTTTTTTTTTTTCAAACTTGGACCCTTTTGTGTTTGGTAATATTCTAAAAATTGTTCAAATTCTTTTTATAATTCACTATAATATATTTGTGTGTGTATATTGGCAAAAAATGTGTGTGTGTGTGTGTGTGTGTGTGTGTGTATTGTTATTGTATTCTTTATCTATATATTGTAAACTGAGTGATATTCTGCCAAACGAAATATTGACCTTTCATTTTATCCACATTAATTTGGTAGGCAAAATTTTTTGGTAGGCAAAATTAGGCTACAATTATTTTGTATATATAACATTTACAAACAACATTTCTGGTTTCCCACTTGAGAAAACCATAAGTTTGATGGAGAATTTCATCGGATTCACGATTACTTATCTTATGAGTATTAAAGAAAAAAAATCGATATCATTAATTAATTAGGAACACATGTACATTTTGGTTCTAATACTTTAATATATATATATATATATATATTAAAATTCAATCACAGTAATTATGTATGACTTAAAAGAGATTTACTAATATATATAATTATTTTGGGTTTGATAATATAATCTAATGTAATGAATAAAAATATCTCATTTTCATTTTCAATAAATTTAGGATTAGTACTATTATCCATTTCATACGTACTTACCAATTATTTAATTAATTTCCCTTTCATGGTGTAGTTAGTATATATGATCGAGAAATATATATACTGATGATGATGACGACGACGACGACGGCGGCGGCGGCTTATCAAACTATTTCAGATGCTTTTATTCAAAAAAATAAAAAAAAATATTTATATATATTACATAAATGTATATTTTCTGACAACCAATGACATGTGAGAATCATCAAATAATGAATCTCTGTCTACGTAGTAACGACACAAGTGGCCTTTCTTTTTAGTAAATTATTTATAGCGTGACACAAACTATTTTGGCGTTTAATACCAGGAAAAGGAATATCTAATAATCTCAATTAAAAAAAATCCTTAAAAGAACAAAGACAAAAAGAATTGCAGTTTGACAAGTTTCGATTGTTGCCTCTTTTATCGTTTTGTGGAATTTTTAGTTCCAAACTCCATAATTTTCACATTATTTAGCATATCCATGCGCAAACAAACTATTAGCTAGCCTCTCACTTTTTGCATTATTGAATCCATATTTATAGTATTTTTCTACCTTTTTTTTTTTTCTTGATTGGCGTCCGAATGTTCAAAGTGATATATATATTTTGAGAAAAATGTATATAATGAATGTGATATCACAAATCACATGCATGAATATTAATTATTTGCTGCTAAAGTAAGTTCATGGAATTAATTGAACCCGTGATTTAAGTTTTATTGTCACATAATTTTATTTTGCTGTTAGAAGTAAATTTTCTTTTCTTTTCTTCCGGTTAATTCTAACTTCCTTTTAGTTTCATCTCCCTCTAGACCCAAATGAAGTTACAATTTAGTCCTTCGATCATCATACAAGCCAGTTACTTTATAGGAAATTCTCTACTCCAACATCCGATAAGGCCTCGTCTTTCAAAACAAATCATGCTTTCCAAATAAAAAAGCGAGCTTCGATTCTTGATAAGGGCCGCTCATTTACGTGTAGCTAGTGTGACGGTCGTCTCAAGTCCAAAAAATAAGAATAAATTTAGGAGTGCCAACATTTTTCATAGTATTATATATTTTAGTTTTTTATTCATAGGCCCCAGTACTTCATTATTATTATTAGTAAAAAAAAAAAAATTGTAATCTAAATATATAGGGTAAATTTTATATTACTCCCCTGTGTTTTCCCGAAAATTAAAAAAACTCCCCGTGTTAAATAAATAGTCTAAAATCCCTCGGCCTCTGTTATGTCTAATTCATCAAAAAAGTCACTTTTTGAGAAAGTGAATTACATTCGCTAAAAAAGAGTGTATGATTCTTATTTTTACAATTTTTGTATTATTTCTTAAATATAATCAATTTTTTAAGATAGTAGTTTGACCAAATACTATAATTTTTAAATAATATAAGATATATTTATATGTAAAAAAAATACGCAATATAGGAAATTATCAAAATAGCTAAAAAGTAGTAGTATAACCAAATATTAAAATTTTCAAATGATATAAAATATATTTATCTATAACAAAAATTGTAAAAATAAATAAATAAATTCTGCTATCTTTCTTAGAAAGTGTAATTCACTTTTTCCAAAAGGGATTTTTTTGATGGATTATACATAGCAGAGTGGGTTTTTAGACTATTTATTAAACACCGGGCATTTTTTATCTTTCGAAAAAAACACAAAAGAGTAATATGAAATTTGGCCAAATATATATTAAAAATAATAAAATCAAATGCCCGAAAAAATAACGACATAAATTGAAGAAAAATAACAAGAGTGTAGGAGCGAGTATAAGGAAAACAAGGCAAATAATTTGTCCAAATCAGCATATTAGGATGAAAAATAGTGACCCAATTTTTCACCTCGAGTCAGACCACTAAATTATTAGGATTGGACCCATTCTTGTTCAAGAATTTTGGTATGGAGATAATGAATTGCATTCATGATGCTCCAATCATAAGGTAAAGTCGTGCAAGAATAGGTATATGATGTAAAGCATATTCCTAAAACATTTACAAAAAATCTAGCCCCGTTGGTTGGTGTTAATGGGTCCAACATTTTTGGAGCATTATGCAATAAATTAGTAAGATTGCAATCGTGGGGCTCAGTATAAACCTCTGGTCCAACTCGAACATAATTCTCCCAACAACGTACGAATTACGATATCTAGACCGATGTTCTAGAGTACATGTTTGTCCCTTTGAACTAGTTTAGCTAGTTTTTGTGGGAGAGTTCTACTCATAATCCCATCTAACGAAGGAATTATATTGGATCACAATTAGAGCTGTCAGAGCCATAGTTCGGATGGGTCTGAAATGTTACCGGACATAAAAATTCATGGCCCGGTCCAACATGAAAATCGAGTCGGGCCGTCTCTGGGTCAAAGGCTAATTTTCATTTTTTCATTGGATCGGCCCGGACCCGAACTTATTTCAGGCCTATAAAATTGTGGCACAGCCCGACCCAAAATTGGGTGGAGCTGAGCCAATTTTGACACCTCTGAATTTACAACATATACTACATAGCAACATCAACACTATAGGTCATTGCGTATGTACTCTTCAAGAACGATCAAGATGATAATTTTAGTCATGATAATAGTCGTCAACATCTTCATCATTCTGTTATACATAAATAACACGGCCTTCATTACCCAAATGAGGTACAAAGTTGGAATTAGGAAGGACCAATTATTTTGATTTGATTATGCAAGAATGTGGAATTAAGGGGGTGTATTCGTTTGGGATTTTGATGGATTTTTATAGACTTTTAAATGTCTATGGATTTATAAAATCCATAGACTCCACATGGAGTCTTTCAACTCCACGCAGAGTCTAGCGGATTTCGTGCATGGATTTCGGACCGATTTTGAGTGATTTCAATGGATTTCAAATTCTTCTTGCCAGCGCTCGATGGAACACAACGATTGGTGGACCCGGAAAAAAATTGAACCCAGCGACTGCTTGAATTGAGCGGCCGCTGGGAAGTCGAGTCGAGAGAACCCAGCGGCCGCTGGGAGGCTAGCCGAGAGAACCCACATGCTACTCCAGCGGTCGCTTGGGTGCCCGAGTTCGGATTCCAGGGGCCGCTATCCTGCACCGGCCGCGGGGTTTTTCAAATCCATCAAACTCTCGTGTCCAGGGGTCAGATTTCATCCTTCACATTTTTAACGTGAAATCGAGTTGAAATTCAACGAAGTCAATGACTTTTTAAAGTTCATATATTTTTGAATACCTCCGGATTTTAAAAGACTTTTAAAAGTCTGGATTGAATATCTCCGGATTTTAAAGGACTTTTAAAACTCTGGAATGAATACCTTCGGATTTTAAAGGACTTTTAAAAGTCTGGATTAAATACACCCGGATTTTAAAAGTCCATTAAAATCCATCAAAATCCCAAACACATACACCCCCTAAGTGAAGAAATCCCAATACACAATTTTCCCAATACATAAAAATATTGCTTGAATGTGGTCATTTGGTAAATGATTGAAGAGCGAAAGAATTGCAACCTTGAGAAAGAGACAATTATGTGCAAATTTTGGGCTCTAAAACAAATATATGCAAATTTTGGGCTCAGAAATAATAGTTTGGTTCAAATAAAGTTTTGGGCTTAAAAATAATTCTTATGGTCTCTTCCAAATAAATTAAATATTTGGACTCAAATACTTAGGTCCCTTTTTTTTTTCTTTTTTTTCTTTTCTCATGTTACTCATTTATTGAAATTTGGGCATTGTCCCAAGATTTATTCATGCCATGGAATTCTCAGAAGACAATTGCATTTCAGTATGATCAAGTTATTATATAAAATAGAAATCAAATGGGCATATATATCTATAATCTTACACTATAGTCACAAAATAATAGATTGGCTACAGAAGAAATAGACAGAAAAACATGCTATCTTTTGCTATAAACTGAACCACTGATGATCAGAAAGGGCTGACTTTCCGGGCTAATCTCAACATGCATTCCGGCACCAAGCGCCGCCGTGGAGGCGCCGACACGTCTCTCGCCAGAGCTTCGGCGTCGCCAGCATGAATCAGTGCAATCAAATCTTCAAACATATCATCCCTGCCACCTCTCATAGGATCCTACATTTCATGCAATGCAAAATTTAGGAAAATTTTTAGCTTAAATATATTTTTGAATGTGAAAATCTTTAGCTACCTGAAGAAACAGATCTGTGTGTGTCTTCCCTTCGTAGAGAATTGATTGGGATTGAGCTCCAGAGTTTCGAAGAGTTTCAGCAAAACTTGTGCTGCAAATAAGCAACATCAACAGTTTTAGGCCTCTCTCTCTCTCTCTCTCTCTCTCTCTCTCTCCCCGTGTGTGTGTGTGTGCGCGTGTGTGCCTATGTACTCTTTAAGAATGATCAAGATTGGTCATTTTTTTGTTGTGATGATATATATATAATAGTCGTCTACATCTCATATTTCACTACTTGAGTGTTGCATTTCAATGTTACATGAATAACGTGGTTGTTATTAACTAAATGAGGTACAGACCTGGCCTCAGAGGGGATTGAGTAATCATCTGTTCCATGGAACAGAATTATAGGAGGCAAGAGAGAAACGGCGTGTCTCGTGTTGGGATCCTTCACCACCATTTCTGGAGAATATCGATATAGAGATTCTTCCCCCTCCATTACACTATGCAGGTGATCAAGATAAAACCAGCATTTAGATACTAGGACTAATGCATCTACTGTTACAAGAAACGAGGCGAAGTTCATACCTCAGAAATATTGAGCGGTATAAACCTCTGCTGTGGAAGTGATCTACCAGATTGAAAAGATTATATCTGTCCATATAAAAGTATTTAAATCATACATGCAACTTTTCAAAGAAAATGGATTGAAATGTTAGAATATAATGCATCTTGTTATATATTGCATTGATTCATATATTAGCTTACCCTCCAGATAAACCAAAGTAAGATTTTACTTGAGACACACTCCAAGAAGTCGTCTCCCCCGCGGACTGCTTCATTGCCTGCTGCAATAGAGTGCAAGAAGCAATGTGTGCACCAGCTGACTGCCCCATGAGATAGATTCTGAGCAATGAGAGAAGTGGTGATCAGTTTTTTTGTGGATTTGCAGCACGCGTCTTAATGTGAGAGAAGAAATCGAGGAAAAAAACAAACAACCTGTTGGGATCACCTCCATAGTCAGCAATGTTATTGCACACAAATGAGATGCCTTGAGCAGCATCTTGGACCATTTCACCTATTGTTCCTTGAGGAAAATTTCTGAACAGAAATCGACAAACAAAAGAAGAGTTTGTTTTGATTTGATGAAGCAAGAACAAAAGATAGCATCCATTGACAAAAGATAAGTTAGCCTTGTTAATTACCTGTAATCTATGCAAGCAACTATTATATCTCTTTCTGATAACTGTAGTCCCAGAAGAGAACCCCATGCTTTGTAGCTGCATCAGTTGAAGAAGAGTTGGTCCGATTCAGATATCAAGACGACGTGTTTTTATAATTAACATGCATAGCTAGAAGCCTTCCTAGTTGATTCTCAGATGAGAAAAATGAGAAATACTTGCCTTCAGTTTCAAGCAATTTTGAGGGCTGCTCTTGCTTGCTATGCCTATATTGATGTTTGGTTTTAACATTTACCAGTTTCATCTCCTTGTCCTAACTTAAGTCACATTCAGTTTTTTTTTAATCAAATGTTTTCTCAACAAATGTAAGACCTCGATAAGTTTGATATGTCTGATGAAGCAACTTCTCTACCAGAAAACTCTCATTTCTAAATAAAACTATATTGATGTTTAGGCCTAATTAATATGTAAGTGCAATGGCACACTTCCTTAATTGATTTCAAAACACAAATTTCTGCAGCATCTACAATCAAGTCAAATACAAAGAGAGCAGAGATATTGATCAGTTTACAGATGCAAAGAGAGCATACCCAATGATCCATGCACCACCAGTTATAAATGCAACAACGGGCTTCGCCCCATTTTTGTTTTCCGGTAGATAAAGGTCAAGCCTGCACTAGAAAACACAGGAATCCATCACACAGTGAAATTTATTTGAAGCAATCCCACACATAAATCTGAAAAAAAAAAAAAGTTAAATGCAGCATATCAAACCTTACCTATTTCTTGGCTGGTCTCCATAAACTATGCTTCTACGTATCCTACTGGAGTAGAAGTAATAATATCCGACTGCAAGAAAGAATCAAACGTCGTTTAGGAAACAGAACTCGGGTGTTTAATCAACCCCTCGATGTGCAGAATAACATACATAAATGGAAGTAACAATAATACATACAACATTAGTCAATATAGAATGTCGAAAAATGATTTATGCAGCATACATTGCTATATAGGCACAACACAAACCTTGAATAAAGCCAGGCATGAGCAAAAAAGCATAAAATCCAAGTGCTAGGAATCTCATGATCCATCTGTAGCCTACCCTGAATAAAAGATAAACCATTAAAAAAAATTGTTACAAAGAGGCAGAAGCCATAAAAATTGTGTGTGTGTGTGTGTGTATCTCCTAAAAAGAGATGAATAATCTTGGCACTAAATCAGTAATCTTGAAATGTAAATGCACAACTGCTTGGTTGCAATACAATTATTTTATTACCATGATTGCATTTTATACATATGTTGAGAAACAGCAAATAGAAATCAAATTTTGATGATTTGAAAAAAGAAAAATACGAAAAACAGAGAAAAATTTTACCCGAGATATGTCAACAACTTGAAGGTGAGGCGAGTGATGAGAAAAGTTTCGGAGGGGGCGATCGTCATCCGCCCGAATGACTGGCGGCTGCCGCCGAGGGAGAGGGTGACGATTGAGGTCTCACTCGCCACGCGCCGCCGCCGCTGCTTCTGTTTGGAGCTCGAATTGCTGGTGCTGTAGCTCGTTGTTCTTGGAATCAAGGGCTTCTTCTCGATTCCGCTGTCGATCTCGGAGGAAGATGAGGGCATGAAGATTCTTGTGGCGTCGCTGCTCGAATCATGTTCTGATCTGAACAGCAGCGCCGCCGCGTTTTTCATCATTGCAGAAGATGACGACGACGATGATGATGGTGGGGTGTTGGGATTAGATGCAGCAAGTAGATGTGAATGCATATATACATATGTAATATATATACAAATGTGTGTGTGTGTGTGGAAATTATTTGTTTTTATGAGGTGGGATGAGTTGGATTCGGGTTGGGATCTCAAGAGACGTTAAGTTAGTTAAAGATTTGGCAGAGAGAGAGAGAGAGAGAGAGAGATGTGATGTGATGTATGAGGATTGAGTAGAAGAAATATTGAACATTTTGTGTAGTGTTGAACATTGTTGGCGTTGGCGTTTTTATCAAGCCAGCTAGGTGCCACGTGTAGTGATAGGAAGCTTTGGAATTGGTCTAGTTGCTATTTTGGTCTTGTTATTCCGAAAATTCTATCAAGTTGCGGCACGTGGTCCAGTGTCACAATAGATTTAATATCACAATGATCTATTATGATACATAAAAATGTCACATTAAGTTTATTATAACACATAATACACTCGTGATGTGAGAGCATCTCCAATGCTAAGCACCTATTTGGTGCAGATTCTGCACCAAATAGGTGCAATTTCAGCACCAAATTTTTTTGCATCTCCAATGTTCAGCACCAAATTTTACACCAAATAAGAATAATATTCTCTTAAAGATTCTATTTTATTTTATAATTGAAATATGAATATGCTTAATAATTTATTTATTTTTATTTTTAAAATGATGATTATCCAAAACTAATAACTTTTAATTATATACTTTCAAAAAAATATGCTATTAAAAAATTATGTACTATTAAAAAAATTATAACATATAATGTGCTTATAATAATAAAAGTACTTTAAATGATCATCAAACGCTTACAATTAGTGAAAATATTACAAGACTATAACACTTATGAAAATACATATATTTTGACGTCAATACTCAGAATTAGTATATTTTTCCCACATATGTTCCACTAATGCATTTCGAAACGCAATATGAGCATCTTTGTTTTTTATTTCTCTATATCGAGCCAAAAAATTCGTTGAATCGAATATTATCATTTGCTGGCTCTTCAACAATTGGAGTCAATATTTCATCTCGTTTCTCAAATGGAGCACTTATATCACGCTCATCTTCAATGATCATGTTGTGCATAATAATACATGCTGACATTTATATCACGTAATATGTCTTTATGCCAAAAGCGTGAAGGCTCAACAACAATTGCAAATCGTGATTTGAGCACTCCAAATGCTCGCTCAACATCCTTTCTACATGCTTTCTTGTCTTGTTGCAAAATATGTCTTCTTTGGACCACGTGGATTATGAATAGTTTAAATAGTAATTTGTAATATATGAGACGTTATTATATCCATTATGTTTAATTAATTGTGCTTTTATTAAAATTATTTATTTATTTAGATGATTTATAATTTAAATTAAGTGAATATATAATTTATAAATTAAATTAAATTTATTAAATAACTTATTTAGTAATGATTTTAAATAATACAATAATTCATTAAATGTTGTGAGACCCATCAGCACCAATTTGGTGCAGCACCAAATTTTGCCCCAAATTTAGGACAGGATTTGGTGCTGCACCAATTTGGAGCAGGATTTGGGACATCATTAGAATGAATTTCTGCACCAAATTGGTGTTTTGATTCAGCATTAGAGTTGGCCTGAGCACACGTCATAGAATTTTTCCTTGTTATTTTTTTTTGTCTTTTTTGGTTTTATATATAATCCAAGTATATATCTAATTCACAGACACTTGCATACACCATTAGTAATCTCAATTATGGGATTTAATTATGTTGAAAAAAATAATTGTCAAGCACAATGTACGGGACCACACATTAGTGTTGGGCGAGTACATTGCGCAAGCGCCATATTTCAAAAAAATCAAATTAATTCACTTTTATTTTAGGGTAGATATTTATTTTAAAATTAATTTTTATTTTTCAATTACCGTTTATATTTGTTTCAAAAAAATTAAATTAATTGCCGAATACAATACACGAGCCCACGCATTAGCGTCGGATGAGTGCATTGCGCTAGTCACCGGATTTCATAAAAATTAAATTAATTCACTTTTATTTTATGATTTATTAATTCCATTTTAGGATATAAATTTATATTTATTTCAACCAAATTAAAAAAATCACTTTAAATTTAGGGTTCACTAATTTTATTTTTGGATATAAAATTTTTGTGGAAAAAAAAAGAAAAAAATCAAAAAAATTAAAAATTTGCCCAGAAAAAGAAAATAAGGGGCGCATGACACCCCCACACCGTCTGACAACATACCGGATCACCTGCTACATTTCTTATGGCATTTCCTGTGCCAAGCCTTCACTTAATATATATATATATATATATATATATTAATTTATTATGATTTAATTTAATTTTAAGTTTTTTTTAAGTTTCATCCATCATAAATTAGAATATATTAAAAAAATTAATTAAAAGACACCAAATATTATATGAGTGGGCACCGAGGATCTGCTCCAGTCTGACAGTGCCGCAAATAAGGGAGTTGGGCACGTAAGTGCTGCTCTATCTAATTTCGTCTCATTTAATTTTAAAATGGAAATGGAACTGTCGTCGAATTTGTTGATTGTCAACTACGGACACAAGTCTTCATCATTGTAGTACTTCATTTACCTAAGCTTCGTAGGTGGCATCATCATCTCTTTCATCTCTTTAGCTTGTATTTTCTATCATTCATAAAATTCGACATACACACGTATATATGTATATATTTCTCATGTTGGGGTTAGGAAATAGGAATGGTTGTCTGAAAGTGACTCCTCTATCACAATCTTGAAGCAAGCTTTATCTTTTTTTCTTAATCTAAAGGAAATTGTTTCATAACTACCGACATCTATATTTTTCTTTTTCCTTTCTTCTAAAGAAAAGGACATGACAAAACTTCACCATTTTCGTGGTCATCGTTAAATCTCAGAAGATTTGATGGTGCCCGTCAATGATACCTTTAGTTAAAAAAAAATAGAAAATATTTTTATAAATAATTTTTTGGAGACACTAATGACAACATTAGTATATGTTAACTATGTTAGTCACGATTTTTTGTTTTGCTTCCTGTTATGTAAACGATATTGGTGTATTTTTTAACGATATCGTATAAAAAAAGCACAACATTGTCGTTAACAAAAAAAAATAGAACTAACATAATTAACATCCACTTAATTAATAAGTAAGATATGTCCTTGAAAAATTATTTAAAAATATTTTTTAATTAAAATTTAAAAATTGGGTAGCATCGAATCTTCCGTTCAATCTCTCTTCCCTATTGGGCTTCGATAATTAGGACTAACAAACTTGGGCCGAGGGTCTGCTTATACACATTAATTCAGCCCAATTTCTTTATAATATACGTATAAGTTATCCATACATCATTCTAGTACTTTTGTTTATGTTTTTTGCATGGGTAGTTGTACTTTTCGTTTGTGAACGTTGAGTCTTAGGTTTCGTTTATAAAAATTAATTTTTAAATTTTTTATTTATGTTAATTTTTTTTGGATGTAGCCTAATTAGTAATTACCTCAGTTAAACATAAATAAAGTATATGAACTTAAATTCGACCCATTAAAAAAAAAGGAGTAATTTGCCTGTTAACATGGAATCTAGTTTGGGAAAATAATACGATTCTTTATTTTTAAATTCACGTGTTTGATTTAATTTTTTAATAGATTCTGGGAAAATAATCAGATTTCTCAAACACAAGGAAAATGGTGCAACTGTTTTTAAATACACCACCAAATTTTCTATACACAGCACCAAATAAAATAATTCAAAATTAGTTATTTATAGAATTACATACACACCCTTGCTAAATAGAAAATGAAAATATTAAATAAAATAGAATGAAAAATAATTTTAAAAAATAAATCTACATTTATATTTTCTTCCTCTCCTAGCAAACCCGCCACTGCCGGTCATCTTCTCCAAAGGGACCAAATATATATGCAAACAATCCACCGGCCATCTCCTGCATTCTTCCTCTTTTCTTCCTCACCCCATTACCCATTCTTCATCTCTTTTACTCCACTGCCACGGAGAGTTATAACTTTCAATGGCATCCACCATTCTCACCTGCAATTACTTCGCCAAAACTCGCATGGATTCGAAATTGCCATTCTCGCCAGCAACTATGTCGCCAAACTTGTCTGGATTCAAAAAAAAATTCTGAATCCCTTCACATAGGTTGGATAATAATTTTCGAACCAAAGTGCAGGAATTCGAAACTTATTTTTCGAATGATTGTTCGAAAATATATTTTCGAATTATAGATTATCCATTTGAAAAATAATTTTCGAATATATACAAAGAGATTCAAACTGTTAATTTCAAACATAATTTCCGGAGAATGAGTTTTTTTCCTTCACGAAGTAGAAAAGAAACAAGCAGAATCACGAGATTTGAGCGTTTGCTTTGTTTGATTATTTTGAATGATGGAAAAAAAAAATAGAGTTGTATGTCTAATAAAAGCATAGATGAGCGAGATGGTGGGTAGAGCTGGAAAAAATGCTCAGATTGCAAGTCTACCATGGAGGAAACGAGAAAGAGAGAGAGGAGCGGTGGAGAAGGTGTCTTTTTTTTTAATTGATTTTTTTTAAATTTAATTTAAAATCTAATTTTTTAAGAGTAAGGGTAAAATAGACTTTTATTGTGGTGTATAAATAAAAAGTAATAAAAAAAAAAGAGAAATATGTGGTGTATATAATAAAAGTGGTGTATAGAGAAAATCAGGTGGTGTATTTAGAAACACCATTTTTTAATTTCTTTTTCAATTATAAAAATTTCTATTTTTTTCTATGTTACTCATTTTTTTTGGTTGAAATGCTTTAATCCGAATATAATTAATCAATAAAAAAGATAACAACAAATCCGATTTTTTCAATTTGAAAAAAATCTTTTTTTTTTTTAAATTTTTGGGTTCACAAAATATGAATCCAAACTTAATTAATAATTCATAAAAAAAATGATAATTGATGAAGAAATTGAAAAATAAAATAATCTTAATACCAGATTCCCATAAACAAAGAAATAGAATACCTACTTGGACTATATATTCACATTGCAGGAAAGTTACGTAATTTTCTTTATTTTGAGGAATCTGATTACTTTTCATAATACATAAAAAATGAATCAAACACCAGAATGTTAAAATAAGGGATTAGATTACTTTTTCCGGTCAGATTCCACGTCAACCTAAGGGCTCATTTGGCGCTGGAAAGTGAACTTTTTGGGGAATATGATTCCTGGGAATGTGATTCTGAGGAAAGTGATTACTAACAAAATCTTTATTCTGTGTTTGGAACACAACAAGGAAATTGTGATGATTCTCTTTTTATTATTGAATTAAATTTAAACAAGAGTAGATAATTAATTATCTAAAATATATATTGTATCTTATTTCATACTACCAATATTTATAGTTTTAAATTACGAACTATATGTGTAATTCTTCAATTTGCATTAGTACTATAGATATTGAATGCAACATATTATTTCAATTTAAATAAAATGATATGACTAAAAAATAATCAATTAAGGTAAATATTGTATTGATGATCCAAATATTTTTTATTGAATTGTAAATCAAAATTATCTACATAAATATTTTGTTATTGAATTGGAAGTCAAAATTATTTATAATGACAATGGTATGGTTGTCGTTTAGTCCGCAACATTGTCTCAAAAATGATATTATCGGAATTTTGATAGAAATGCCAAAAAATTAATTGGTAAAATAGTCAAATTTTGGTCGTAATTTCTTCAATAAAAAAAAAAGTATCACGTTTTTTAATTTCTTTTTTTATTCCATTCATAAAATTTTCTATTTTTTCTATTTTATTTATTTTACTCATTTTTATTGAATTTTTTTTAATCCAAACATAGTATTAATAATAATAAAAATAATAATAAATGTTATTTTTTCAATTTAAAAAAATCCATTTTTTTTATTTTTTAATTCAAAAATATGAATCCAAGCATAATAATAATTTATAAAAATAAATAAATAATAATAAATGAAGAAATCGAACAATGAAATCATTTAATATCAGATTCTCAAAAATAAGGAAAACGAATACCTACTTGGAGTAGGTATTCAGAATCCAGGAAAGTTACACAATTTTCCTTATTTTGAGGAATGTGATTCCTTTCCATATTACATAAAAAATAAACCAACCACAGTAATGTTAAAATAGGGAATCAGATTACTTTCCCAAATCAGATTCCGTGCCAACCAAACGAGGCTAAGTGTTTTTTAATTTAGTCTTTGGTTGATTTATATGTGCACCCAGAAACGTACATTAGTCGCAAAAGTTAATAAAATTTTAGTGTCATCAAGATTAGATTATGGAAATCTTGAAAAAGATTATGATAAAGAGAAGATCATGTATGTATCCATTTATATCAAATATATGGTGGTCGATCAATCATTGAAGTTAGACACTTCGGAGATACGTGTGTAAATTTGTGGAAGCGATGTGAAATTAAGACACCCTTATAATTCACTTCATTTTTCTTATTTACAACACTTTATTTTTATCGATTACGTGATAGAATCAAGCTACATATGTAGCAAATCGCATGCGCTGCTTCTTTTCTTTTCTTTTCCTCTACCCTTCACAAAAGGGGCAAGAGAAGTGACTGGCAAATAAAATGTTTCAATTATTAATCGTAAACGTGGTACACAAATATTGTGAATGAAAAAAAAAGTTGGAAATAAATAAAAGTAGGATGATCTCGATTATAATGTAACATGCCATTATTTATGAAGCGATGATTCCATATGAAATTTCTTTATTGGAAACGACAAAGAAAAATATTTTGTAGGAACCCTCAATCTAGCCAAAGAAAAAGGGAAAAAACAAAATTAGCCATATTATCTTTCATAAACTTTTAGCCAAGGGAATGAAATTATTTTAAGTAGTTTTGATTGTATGTCTAAGTGGTATACTTTGATTTTGATGGTACGAATAGACCGAATGGAGCTAATTTTGAATAATGTAGGTGGTACAAAACACAAGAAATCCTATAGGTCAAAATTGTCTATACCAATCGTGTACCAAACATTAACATTATTAGTTTTTATTTTTTTCCCCCATTTTTTTTTAAATATTATTTAATTTCTTTTGGTTTAGTATAATCTTACATTATTATTATTTAAGGTTAATTAATTCCACACAATTAGGATTTATAATATTGTTTAGTATTTAATTTTCATTTTTAGTTAATATAATTGATTTTCAGGGTTGATTATTCAAAATTTAGGATATATAAATTCTTAAAATTTTCATTTTTAGCAATAAATATTAACTATGATTAGTTATAATATAATTAATTTTATTTTTATGAAAAATGTTATTAATACTACTGTTCAAAGTGTAAATCTACACATGAAATCATAGAATCGAATAATAGAAATCTGCAAAATTTTATTCATCAAAAAAATCAGTTTACAAAAGAGTGCTTTCTCTTATTTATAGTCTGTGGAAAGCTTGCAAGCAGTTACAATCCACGGCCATTAAGCTTGATCCGTGTGAATTCCCTATCAACGGTGTGGATCTCTTTGTATGTATGTGGTCCCTCCACCCTTTACTCAAAGCTTGCCACGTCTGCATGGGAATTCTCCTCAACTAGACTGCATGAGGTTTCTGTGCATGGATCTCCTCTTGCCTCTGCTAGCTTGCTGTCTTGGCATGTGCTTGGGAGTTCAACATCCCCCCTCAGACTCAACCTGGTGTAGATCACCAAGTTGGAGTCTGGACAGTAGAAACCTAAATCTCGGCCCAGTAAGTGACTTTGTAAATATATCTGCCAATTAATAGGTAGTTGAAACATGTATAGGCAGAATGAAACTATTTCTGAATTGTAATCTTGCAAAATGACAATCAAGATCCAAATGCTTTGTTCTTTCATGATACACCTGATTTTGTGTAATCTGAATGGCAGCCTTATTGTCACAATGCACCTTCATAGGAAGAGAGAATGGAATCATGAAGTCATGCAACATATAAGATATCCACAACAACTCTCTGATTGTAAAACTTAGACTTCTATACTCAGCTTCAGCTGTAGAAAGTGAAACAGTAACTTGCCTTTTGCAGCGCCAAGAAACTAAGCAAGTGCCTAAAGCAATACAGTATCCAGTGAGTGACTTTTTTATGTCATGGAAAGACCCCTAGTCTGCATCACAGTGTGCATAAAAATCAAAAGAAGATGACACTGTATAGTGCAAGCCTAGGGATGGACTCCCTTTAAGATATCGAAGTACATGCATTGCAGCATCCCAGTGCAGTTTAGTTGGCTTGTTTACAAATTGACTCAATTGCTGTACTGCATAAGAAATATCTGGCCTTGTGAGGTTCAGATACAGCAATTTTCCAACAATCTTCCTGTAAGAATCTTGTTGAGATAGTAATTCTCCAGATTGGGACAAAGTTAAACCTGGGGGGAAAGGTGTAGCTACAGGCTTACTCCCAAGCATCCCTATTGTGCTTAACAAATCCAATACATATTTTCTTTAACAAAGGTAAATGCCTGAGGTTGATCTAGCTATCTCCATTCCCAAAAAATATCTTGCTTCTCCTAGGTCTTTAATAGTGAAAGCATTATGTAAGGAAGCTTTAACTTCATCTATTATATCAAGTGTTGGTCCCATAAACAATATGTCATCCACATAAATAAGTAGAGCAATAAAATCCTTCCCAACACCACGAGTAAACATGCAATTATAATTTTCAGATTGCTGAAATCCAAGTAAGAAGAGATGCTTACAGAATTCATTGTTCCATTCTCTAGAAGCTTGTTTCAAACCATACAAGCTTTTCACCAGCCTGCAAACATCTTCTGCCTTTCCTTTGTTATATCCCTGTGGTAATTTCATGTAAATCTCATCAGACAAACTCCCATGAAGAAATGCATTGTTTATGTCAATCTGGTGTATAAACTAAGAAAATTGTGTAGCTATAGCAAAGAACAATCTAATTGTTACTAGCTTAGCCACTGGTAAGAAGACTTCTTGATAGTCTATCCCAAACTCCTGGTTATATCCTTTAGCAACTAACCTTGCTTTAAACCTCTCAACTGTCATATCTGATTTTAGTTTTACCTTGTAAACCCACTTAGATCCTATGGCATGTTTTCCAGCTGGCAGTTGTACAAGTTTCCAAGTCTGATTTTCTTCAAGTGCATGAAGCTTTTTCTCCACTGCTTCCACCCATTCTGCATGTTTACAGGCTTCTCCATAATTTGCAGGCTCCTTTAGTGACTGTACATTCATTAAAAATGCAGAATAAGTAGGTGTAAGTGATGGAGATACTTTGTAGAGAAATGTTGGTGTAGTATTGCTGTGTGAATACTCTAAACACAAATTCTATTTTGTGTGATTACAGACATAATCATTTAGATATGAGGGTGGTTTGCACACTCTTTGGCTTCTTCTCAGCACTCTTGTGTCTGTTTCTACATGTTCTTCAACTGTATTATCTAAATCAAGAATTGACTGTTCTTCTGTGGAATCAGAAGAAGATTGTATGGCATCATTTTTGAGTGGTTGTTGGTTTAAAGTTAGATTAGATACAGGGTCAACTGGTGGGGTGGAAATAGTGATATCTGTGGGGAAAGAAGTATCTAAGAAAGAGTTGAAAGGAAGTGAAGGTAACTGATCATTTTGAAGAGGAAAGATGATAGAGAAGAATTCAACATCTCTTCCAACACATACTTGTTTGCTGAGCAAATCATATAGAAGATACCCTTTATGGGAGGGTAAAAACCCAAGAAAGATACATTGAAAACTTTTGTCAGTGAATTTGGTTTTAGAAGGAGAAAGGTTAGATCTATATACCATACACCCAAAAGGGTAAAGTGTACCAAACTCAGGTTCCTTGTGGTACAGCAGCTGATATGGAGATGACCATTGCAGCACTGCAGATGGCATCCTGTTGATTAGCCAAGTGGCATGTAATATAGAGTAGGGCCAGAACTGATCTGGCAGTTTCCTGTGAAACATGAGTACTCTAGCAACCTCCAGGAGATGCTTGTGCTTCCTCTCCACAATCTTTGTGGAGAGTAAGGACAAGATCTCTGATGTAAAATTCCATGCTCCTGTAATAGTTGATGAAACTGTAAGTTCACAAACTCACTACCATTGTCTGTCCTAACAGTTTGAATGGATTTCTGAAACTGATTATGAACCATAGCAATAAAACTCTGGACTACCTTCCACACCTGTGATTTAGCTTTGAGCAAAAAAGTCCAAGTAGCTCTAGAACTATCTTCAACAATTGTGAGAAAGTAGGGTGTCCTGGTAATATTTTCCTGATTACATGGACCCCAAACATCGAGGTGGATCAAGCTGAAACAGACAAGCTTCTTCTATGAAGCAAAGGGAAAGGTCTGCGCTACTGTTTAGCTCTATGACACACATCACAAGAGTGCAGTGCATCAAAATCAGTCTTGAGTAAACTTTCTTTTGCAACATTCCAGATGTTGCATAGTGGTAGCATAAGGATGACCCAATAGTTGATGCAACTCCTGCAGACTAGTATGTTCTTGTACTGCATTAACACTAACCAATGGTATTGTTGTATTCTGTGGAAATATGTATAAAGACCCCTTCATTTTCCCAATACCAAGTATCTTATCAGAATGCCTTTTCTAAATAAAGCAATGAGAAGCCAAGAAATGAAGTTGTCCATCAATAGCTTTGGTAAGCTGTCCAACAGAGAGTAGATTGTGAGGAAAATCAGGAGCAAATAAGACATTAATGAGTAAAGCCTCTGAATTTAAATGTGCAGTCCCTGCAAGAAAAGCCCACAACCTACTCCCATCTGGAAGGAATATCTGCAAAGGACTTTTAAGTCTCTTCAAATTGGATAATAGGCCTATGTGGCAGCACATATGATTGCTGGCCCCAGAGTCTATGATCCATTCATTTTTCTGTATAGCTATGGAAATACCAAAGACATAGTGTCCTGTCAAGTCAACTGGTGCCTCTCCCATGTCTATCTCAGACATGTTGGCTAAATTTAATCCTCCTTCTGAGGCAGTGTTACTTCCTTTGCCAAGATATTCAGCTAAGTGCTTAGTTAATTCTGTATTGAAAATTTTTCTCATATGAGCATAGCTGTCATCTGTCATGTCATCTCCACCCCCTTTCTTAGAAATAAGTGGTTCAGCCCTGCTCTCATCTTCCTTTTCCATCACAAAGTGAGCCCTGCCTTTTTCTTTTTCTGCCTTGAAAAGTTTATACCAGTCAGGGACTCCAACAAGATCAAAACAATCAGCTTTGAGATGCCCTGAGCCACCACAGTGATCACACCTTAGTCTAGACTTTTCTTCCTTACTTAATTTCCTTTTGAATTGATCTCCCTTATGAGTGGGCTTCTGATTACTATATAGTGCATTGTGATCAATTCCCTCAGCTAACTGTGTGGTGACCCTCATCTGCTCCTCTACTTGGAGAACCATGACATATGCCTGGCTCAAGGTAGGCAATGGTGTGAATATAAGTATCTGTTGTCGTATGGCCTCAAAACAATCATTGAGACCCATGAGGAATTGCATAAGATGCTTTTCCTCTAGGTCTCTTTTAGCATCTTCATGAGCTTCACACCTACAAACTTTTGAGTTCTTCAACAGAGATAACTCATCCCAAAAACCTATCAGGTTGTTAAAGTATAACATCACAGACTGACTACCATGTGAATATGTTGCAATTTCTCTGCGTAGTTTGTAGAGGCGAGGTCCATTCTTCTTCCCAAAGCGCCTCTCCAACTCATCCCATAATTGCTTAGACGTTTCCAAATTCTGGAAACCCCTTGCAATTTCCTTCACCATGGAATTTGTAATCCAATTGAATACCAAGTAGTCGACCTTTAGCCATTGCATGTAGTCGACTGAGTCTTTACATGGAGCAGTCAAGGACCCATCAATTAATTTCAGTTTATTGCGAGATGATAATCCTCTCTTAACCGATCGACACTAGTTGTGAAAATTACCACCGTCAAATAAATCGGCAGTTAAAAACATCCCAGGGTGCTCTCTTGGTGCTATATATAGTTCATCATTAGCTTGAAGGCGATTAGTAGTTACCTCATTTCATGTATATCCTCCATGCAAGCTATCATGTGGATTGCCGTAACCTCGCAGATCCATCAATGGCAATTCCTCGTCCTCATTTGTCAGACGTCTTCGCGCAGCCGCAGATCGACTATCTTCTCTTTGCTCAATCGAAGACGCATTGACAGTAAAACCTAGTTCTTCGTCGCGCGCTTTGCGCCATGAAAATTGTTGGTGTTTCTTAGTCATTGTTTACTTTGAAATCGATGATCAATCGAAAAAAAAAACTATGTATGAATCGAATCAAGGATGAACCTTGCTCTTGATACCATGTTCAAAGTGTAAATCTACACATGAAATCATAGAATCAAATAATAGAAATCTGCAAAATTTTATTCATCAAAAAAATCAGTTTACAAAAGAGTGCTTTCTCTTATTTATAGTCTGTGGAAAGCTTGCTAATCAAGCAGTTACAATCAACGGTCATTAAGCTTAATCTGTGTGAATTCCCTACCAACGGTATGGATCTCTTTGTATGTATGTGGTCACTCCACCCTTTACTCAAAGCTTGCCACGTCTGCATGGGAATTCTCCTCAACTAGACTGCATGGGCTTTCTGTGCATGGATCTCCTCTTGCCTCTGCTAGTTTGCTGTCTTGGCATGTGCTTGGGAATTCAACAACTACGCCATTTTGATGTTGGCGCACGCATGGATGGAACATGCAATTTTGACTAGTGAATCTTATCACGGTACAAACAAGAAAGATGAAATGGTATATAAACTTTAATATCTTGTATTATTACTAAAAGTACAATTCTAGAATTCTATCTCGTACTATTTAAAATAATATTTTGATACCAGAATTATTGAAAATGATTTAAAACTATCATCAGAGCTCTATTTTTTTCCGTATCTTAAAAATGACATAAGTTTTTGAATAATTTTTTAATAATTCGTGTATTAAAATATCATATTGAACAGTACGTATTACGTAATATACATGCAATTTTAGCAATAACATGAGATACTAAAGCCTATTTAGGTTGTTATCATTAAAAAATGATTTCAAATATTTTCACAAGCAATCGCTGGGTTTCCAGTTGCGTTTAACAAAGAAATAACAAGGTGTAGTGGATGATGCGACTTCAACTCTTTATTGTTTTAGTGATTGTAAAGATAAGTAGAACACTATAATGCGCTTTTGTTTAATTAATAACGCGACTAATTGGGACCATCTAATAATTAATTACATGGTCAATTCACCTGGTTTTGATACTTTATTGATTTCCATAGTTTTTTATATTAAATTAGAGAGTACTGTGTGAGACCCTTTTATGAATTAAATTCAATTCGTAAAACGGGTCAAAATCAGATCTAAGCATAATAAAAAAATTAATAAAATTACAAATATTATAATTAAATATATAATATGGGTGAGAAAATCACAGTTATTTCGAGTTTTTATTAGGTTGTGATCGAATTAAGGCTGATACAAAAAAGGCATTACAATTATCATGATCTTCATTCTGCACTCTTTTGCGTCTACGAGATTTCGGATTTTGGCTTAGAATATATTTGATACGTCCGATCAAGAATGAGTTTTTTATTTTGATAAAATGTAAATTTTATTTTATATAGATATTTATCAGGACCGACCCTCAAATTTTGAAAACCATGTGTGAGCACTAAAAAAGGTGACCTTAAATTATTAAAATTAAAATTTAAAAATACATATAAAATGCATCTAAAAAATATTTGTTTGGTATGTCCAAATCATTAAAAGTTTGCATTATTTGACACTTTAAAATCAGGTGACTTGTCCATGCTCACTCATATTTGAAAAACTTGAAACAAAAAAAAAAATTATATATATTTTAAACAATATCATATACGAAAAACAAACTACAAAATATTATTTAACTATACTTCTCCTAGAATTTTTTGAAGTAAACTCATTCATAAATTTTTCAAAATCAATATTTTTTAGGAACTCTTGTTCAATGGATATCAAATCAAGCTCATTTAATCTTTCGAATGACAAGATCGATCACAAGTAAGATTTTAATAGTTTCAATTTTGAAAATTTTCTTTCTGCAGATGCAATTGTAACGGGTATGGTCAATAAAATTATATAAACAATGTATGCATTGGGACAACTATTCAACATATTCAAGTAATCCAATATATCTAAAATTTTATATTCTTTTGATAAAAGATACTGCAAAATTTTATATTCTTTTTGATAAAAGATACTGCATTATTCAAGATCACTAATTCTCCATACTTTAGAATATTCTCAAGTTTTTATAGATATTTATTGAGCTAGGCCTATTATTATTTATAAAATATAGGGCCAAATATAGGGATGGTCTTTCATATTATTTTTTAAAAGGCCTGAATTAATTTTTCTAAACTAAAAGGCTAATTTTATTTTTATTTTTTCTAAACTAACATATGTTAATATAACTATCAGTACTAAAAATTTATAAAAATGGCGCCTCTAAATTTTTAACGCCCCTGTGTGGCGCACCTCCTGCACGCTTTCAGGGGCGCCCTGTAAAATTATAAATCAACGATAAACTATACATCTATATTTGACAGGCACGTGCCCCACGCGTGGCGCGTGGTAGTCACACGCCAGTCTAATATATGTTTGTTTTTTCTTGGAAATTTTTTTATTTTATTTTTCATTTTTTTATTTTCTATTTTTGTTTAGTGTTTTTCCCAAAAATTATGTACCCTAAAAATAATTTAGTCAACCCTAAAATTAAAGTGAATTTATTTAATTTGTTTGAAATAAATATAAATTTATATATACCTTAAAATTAAATTAATGAACTTTAAAATTAAAATGAATTAATTTAATTTTTTAAAATCTGGCGACTCACGCAATGCACTCGTCCGACGCTTACGTATGAGTTCGTGCATTGAGCTCGATAATTAATTTTTTCAAAGCAAATATAAACGTTAATTGAAAAAAAAAATCTAATTTTGAAATAAATATGTACCCTAAAATAGAATTAGTGAATACTAAAATTAAAGTATTTTTTTTTTTGAAATCTAGCGACTCTTGCAATGCACAAGCCTACACGTAAAAAAATCTAATTTTGAAATAAATATGTACTTTAAAATGGAATTAGTGAACCCTGAAGTAAAAATGGATTAATTTGATTTTTTTGAAATCTGATGAATCATGCAATGCACTCGCGCGCTGATACATTGTGCTAGATAATTAAATATAACTCCTACTTGATATTAATAAACTTTAAAAAAATATAAATGCTAAAAACTGATAAACATGGCTTTTGTATGCATTTTGGTGTTTATTTGAATGATATTTAATGGTTAACGCATGTAAAGGTTGGTGGTTAGTCATAGTTTCGCGTTTTCTTGTGCAATTTCATATTTCTGCTCTTTATGTAGAAGTTTGAGCTAAAAAAAAGACACTTTTGGGATTCAATTCAGTTGGGAGATAAGCTAGAAAGATAGAGAATCGAGTTGGGGCCATTCTGCAACTTGAATCAGGCCAATCAGATGAGAAACGAGCGAGAACGGAGCAAAACGGTGAGGAGTGTCGGGCGGTTGAAGTTCACGCACGGCCCGTGCAGAACGACATCCTTAGTGCACAGCCCGTGCGCGACTAAGGCGAAATCCTCCAGAGAATGGCACACAGCCCGTGCATGAGAACATCCTTAGTGCACGACCCGTGCATGAAGAGTTAGTTTTTGGCGAATTTTTACCTCTTTCCTTATTTGACTCTCAAACCCATCCAAAATTATCCCAACTATTTAAGGTTCTTACTTGGACGAAAAAACACACTTTTACATAGAGAAATAGCAGAGAAGAGAGCAAGCGGCAGAGGAAAGACAGAGATTGAAGATTCAAACATCCGGCATAAGTTGTTTTATAATTTCAGTTTATTTCTGATATGACTTTTGTAATTCTATTTTTATTAGATTATAGTTTTACTATGAACGGCTAGAACTCTATTAATTCTAGGGTTTAAAAACATTTTGAAGTTATGAATTAATTTTAATTCTGTTACTTTTCCCTTCTTATTATTGTGTTCAATTGTTTAAGTGCTATTTTATTTCATGCATAGATTAGTGGCCATAATTGATGCATGCTAGCTAGTTGATTTGAGACCTGACGGAGATAATTAACTAGTAGGATCAATTGAACAATTTTGATACACGTTATGTGGAATCTGTAAGAGGTTAAATCTCTTGATCTATTGGGAGTTAGCAATTAATCTAGAGACGGGAGTGATAGTTAATTTGCTAATCCACGACTATCTTGAGACCTGACAGAGATAGGTAGCAACATTTCTGATCCTCCACCGATAATCGGATTAAAAGTGAGAATTGTTATGATTGAATTAATACATAACAAATACATGTGCATTGCATTCCCTAGGATTAATCTTTTAATTGATTGTTTGACTTTTCTGAGTTAATTTAGCTAGGTTAATTTACTTCCATCTTTTTTGTAATTAATTATTCTAGTTTAAATTTGAATTTGTGTCTAGGATTAGTTCAACCTAAAGAAATAGGTAGCATAGATAATAGAAACATGTTAGTTTAGTACTTAGTGTGATCGAAATTACAGTCCCTGTGGATACGACACATCTGATTTACTACTTATATTGCAGTGACATGTGTTAGTTACGTTGCAGATAATTTCATATAAAAAATAGTGCATCAAAAACGCAAAATAAACCCCTAAAAAAATCTAAAAATACTAAAAAAAACCTAAAAAACAACGAACTCTAAAAAAAATAAACTCCTAAACCCTAAACATTAATTAGAATGAAAAAAAATCACAATTTGAACTAAATAAACTAGTAGACATGTCACTTTTTAAGGATACATATGATACTTTTTAAATTTTAAATGATACTTTTTAGTGTTACAATTGATATTGATTTTGACGGATTTTTTTTTTGCGGGTTGACCCGCGAATTTGACTCGTACGTCTGAAATAATGTTTATATACACTTTGTGCATACAAGTGTTTGTGTATTTTATATATATACAGGAGAAACAAACCTGCATTACTTTAATTTATACTGAAATTAATTCACACCTTGTGATATATATAATTAATTTTAATGTAATTTCTTTGATTTATTATTATAATTTGATAAAAAAATATGTTGTCGGGCTCATGAGCAACAACACAACTCATGCATGGATCTAAGGTAGTAGAATGAAAAGGGCTAAATTACAATATGTTGTGAATACATGACGATTATATTCATGAAAAATTCTTATCCAGAAAATTAGGGAATATTTTGAATTAGTGAATAAGATGAATCAAAGCTGAGACTGCACATTATAAGCAGCTTCATCTTCAATATACTGATTCAAAGTGATTGAATATTTGCCATGTTTTTGAGTGTGATTAATTGATATATCATGCCAAATCCACTCAATAATATATACACACATATATATATATACCCCAACCCTTGTAATATATCATGGTACGACATAAATCTACTAGAATCAAATATCATGTCATGGGAAATATATATAATTTTATGATGTACGTACACGTTTTATTTTATCTGGATCGCTGAATTGTCTTAAATTTTTGACTCAATCCTGAATGACATGTTAAGAATAATAGACAAATGGTATCAATTCTATTTCATTTTATTGAAAGGAATTATATTCCTAATATGAGCGGCGGTCTTGCAATCTGAGTTGCTGCTCAGAACTTGATGTTTTCTCATTCTCTATAATAGTAGTGAAAAGCCCAACATGTTGACCGTGGCACGAGTGAACGGGTCTTGAATCTCACCACCTTGGTTTTTTTCTATCGTTTGTGAATTCAGATTTTTTTTTTTAGAAAAAAATAAGAAATTAATAGAGTTCGATATCACAAACATGCAATTGCATGCATAAGATGTATATAAGCCTTATTTCAAATAGGCGGGTCAAATTCGCAGGTCAACTCATAAAAAATAAAAAACCGTCAAAATCAATATCATCCGTAATATTAAAAAGTCTCACTCAAAATTCAAAAAGTATCAATTATATCCTTAAAAAGTAACGGGCCTTCTAGTTATCTTATACGAGTTTATTTAGTTCAAATTATGATTTTTTCCATTCCAATTAATGTTTAGAGTTTATGAGTTTAAGATTTTTTTAGGGTTCATGGTTTTTTTAGGGTTTTTATTAGTATTTTTAGATTTTTTTTAAGTGTTTATTTTGTGTTTTTTTAAGGTTTATTAATCTCAATTAGGAGTTATATTTAAGTTGAAAAAATTAATTATCCAGCGCAATGCACTCGAGCCCACGTGTTATCATCGAGCGAGTGCATTGTGCGAGTCGCCAGATTTCATAAAAATTAAATTAATTCATTTTTAATTTAGGATTCATTAGTTCCATGTTAGGGTATATATTTATTTCAAACATATTAAATCAATTCACTTTAATTTTAGGGTTAATTAATTTTATTTTAGGTTATATAATTTTTGGGGAAAAAAATAAACAAAAAATAAAAAAAGAAAAAAAATTGGAAAAACTGTCCAGAATTTTAGTTATATATAAAAAAAAAAAACACGTAGGCCACGCGCGCGCCAGTCCGATATTGCCACAAATAACGGCTTATGCACGTAAGTAGTGATGCTCGTTCGATATATCTTTGCTTCTAATAGGGTAACTCATGAAATTCGTGTTGGATTGCTAATCATCCAATGCATCATTTAAGTGATTGATACTTTCAATATTAGAAGTTATATTTTTTTTTTCAAATCAGATCGGGTCGGATCTGGAATGACGTTTGTTCAGATCTGATATAAAATTTGTGTACGCAATGCATATATCCGAGGTACAGAAAAATTTACCATGTCAATATATATTCATTAATTTGCTACTTTTATGTCGCGTGGTTCTTCACATTTCTTCCGAATCAAATCCAATAGCCATGCTCTTATCGTGGGATGTAAATTAGGGAATTAGAAGACACTAGTGCAGCCACCTATTTTGATAGTATTTAAATAATAACTTATTCAATCAAATAATTCAGAATTATAATATCATTATGTATGATAAGTGTGTATAACATGTGTGCGTGCAATTTAATGATTATAATAAACGTCTAAAATAGTATGATCATCGTACGTTTCTCGTTGGAATATTCGATTTTTCTTGTAGTGTCAACTATCTTTTAGATTATGTTGAAATTAAAATGTCTATTTTTTGTCCAAATATTTTTTTATTTTATTTTTTTGTCTTCTCCCAAAACACGACCAAAAAGATCATGAACCTTCGTTTTTTTTACTAGTATTTTTATTAATGCAGCAAACTTTACAATATATCGCACCAAACATACATATCAACATCTTCAAATATGTAATGAAAGCCGCAAATAAAATAATAAGAAAAGAAAAAGAATAAATTTGGCAGAATTCCATGTTGGCCACTATTTATTTGCCATCCTATTATGACTGGAAGAATTGGAATTATAGGAAGGAATTTTTGTTAGGGTACTGTTTGTAATTAATTAGTATATGCCTGAATGAATCATGCATCACACGTAGCCTAACAAAGAATTTAGGCATGCAAAAATTCGAGATAATTCTGCAATTAAAGTGGATATTCTTAATTGATATCAATATTTTATCAACAATATTGGCATTTTGCATGGAATCCTAATCCAGAATCATATGCTTGTAATTATTGTGCTCTCATCAAAGCTTAAGATATACATTATTTTATCAGTATATTATATGACCTCATTGCATGAAATTCTTGAACGAGATTGATGGGATTAGCCTTAGCTAGCCTGATAACACTTTTCATTTTTATCAATAAGTCTCGTGTAAAAGCGTCTTATATATCAAAGTTCAATATCAAAATCAAACACCTGCAAAAATACATCTATGCGATTGGATATGAGTTTATATCTGAATATATATCTTGACCGGCCCATGTAAAACCGTCACACACAAGTGTTTTGTGTTTTTATTTTGTTCTTACTTAAATTATAAGAAAAATAGTTTCTTAATGAAAAACTATCAATTCAGGATCTGGAACATGGGTAATCTATCAATCCAGGATCCGAAAGATGAAAACTATAAATTTGGGACCTGATCGAAAATGATAATTGTCAATCTAGGGCCTAAAAAATTGTATATTTTGATTTTTTTTTTTAAATTTTTTAATAATTTCTTTACTAGATTCAATAAATAATTAATAAAGAAAATTTTCATTGAAAATTAATTTTGAAAAAAATAAAAAAAAATCAAAATTCATGATTTCTGAGGTCCTAAATTGACAATTATCATCTTTCAGGTCTTGAATTAATAATTTTCATCTTTCGAGTCCTGAATTAATTGGTTACCCATCTTTCATGTCCTAAATTGACAATTCTCCGTTTCTCTTAATAGTTTTAGACGAGTTATTATTATTATTATTATGCAAAATTGAATTGGAGATTAACTATATAATTATTTATAAAATAAAATTTAAATAACTATACACACACTAATTTATAACTCCTCCTTCCCTTTTCTCATGGTCCAATACTTTTATTACAGTCCACATACATATTAATAACATTATTTCTTAAGTGAAATGTTAAAAAAAAAAACATTGAAGATTTTTTGAAACCAAAGATCTTTAGAGGATTTTTGTAACGTAGGAAAAATGGAGAGGGCAAAAAAGTAATAAGACATGAGGTGAAAAGGGTAGATTATGTGGGGCCGGCTTATGCGCACCCATCAAAAGTTGACATCCTAGTCAGACCAACTTTGTTATTGCTTGTTTGGGCTAAAAACACAAAAGCCATAACTTTCGTGGTCTTTTAGTAATTATCCCTTTTCTTCTTCGTTTTTTTTTTCTTTTGCTAGTAACTTTCGTGGTCTATTTTCTAATCATATTTTATTTTAATTTTATGTGTCGAGAAGAAATTCACAGATCCTATTTGCTACTAATCAATGGTCTGCAAACCCTATACAAGAGAAGCAAACCGATTAAATAAATTTATTTTATCGATGCATGCATAATGTACATTGACATAATAAATTATGAAATCAAAATAGATATGAAAAATGAAGGGTTTCAATTGAATTAAAATAGACGGCTTTATAAGCTCAAAATAAAAATAAAAATACGGCTTTAATATAAAAATAACCAAAAGTAATGGTTTACATTTTGAGTTTGAAAATTATCGTTGATATAATGTAGCAACTATAATAATTAATGGTTTAATTTCTTACGCTGGCAATCCGTTATGGACTAGTGAATGAAACTATATATGGTTTTCTAGACGTCTAATAAAATGTTCTCTTTTATCTAGTTTAATTTTTCGTAATAACAACTAGAAATAAACACAAATAAAAATAAAAATAAAAATAAAATCCACATTCACAAAATTAAACAAACCTAGGTAAAATTAAATAGAATAGGAGAGAGTGTCCAAACTAAAAGGACAATTTAGCCCTTAATTGGTTTCATGCTATTTCCGAGGACTAAATTTGGCATCCGCATCCGCAACATGTTTAATTATATGCAATGTGCATGTGACAAATTAATACTATTTAGATTTCAAGTTAAAGCTTATATATTCAAATTCTTTGAGATACTAAACATTAATAGAGTGAATTGGTTTATACCTTGTATACACCGTTTTCTTTAGCTTTAGTCTCTGTCAATGTTAGCAGTTTTGAAGATTAATTCTCTTTTTCCAAATATATAGCTAGTGACCAAGACATATTCGCCCTACTTGAAGAGGAATCGAGTCACAATTATTTGATCAGTATCGACTCAAAACGAGTATATATATATAATAAAAATTAATAAAAATATATGTCTAAGCATGCGCGGATCTAGCCACACGTGTGATAAAACGAGAAGACAAGTTGCGCATATCTTTGAGTCAGATGGCGCTTTCAATTCTCCACATCTGCAGCATCATTGATATTTGATATTGCTATCCTTCTCAACAAAGAGAAGCTAGCAATGGATTGAGAGGGAAGACACAAAAAAAAAAAAAAAAAAAAAAAAAAAAATTGAGTACGGATTTTAATAATTTTTTTTTCCTATTTTTTCAAATTTAAATTTTAGTGGAATGGTATCATGCGTTTTAAGTTGGTGGGGGGAAGGTGGGAGTATTAATACTGGGGAGGAATAGAACTACTTGTAGTAACAGCATCTTTTGCAAAATACTATTCTTTTTTTTTTTTTTTAACTCACACACCCGATCCGATCTGTAGTATTGAGGAGATTCGAACCCATGGCCTTTGATCTCGCAAAAAACTATTCTTAACTTATCACTATTTAGACGGGCTAGCTCGAAATCATGACATTTCAATCACGAACTCACAAGAGGCTGGTTCTTTAGATATTTAATTTGCTATTATTTAATTTGACATTGTCATTGATATTTGCTAGAGATGATTATCTTAATTATTCAATCTTTGAACATAAATATTTGACTCTGAGAATTAATTATTGCACTATAGTCTATATACTATTATAACTATGTTTAGTGTTATAATTTGGACAAAATTGCATGTCATGATAATCTTTTCTTACATAAGAAAGGCAAACCTTTTTCCTCAGTGAAAGTGGGAGAAAGAGAAATTATTGCAAAGCTTTTGTGTGTTATCTTCAAATCTAGTGGATTTCAGGCTGGTCTAATTACAGACAGCCTTTGTGTGCTTACAAAATGATTTAGCCAATAATCTTTCATTTTCATTCCAAAATGAGGAGTTTTCTTGACTAAATTAACATGACTTAGCTATTTCTGGTTAATCTCAATCTTGCCCTCCATTCCATGCAACCCTCATGCACATCAACAAGGGCTATCCTAGTAAACTTGCCTCATTCAGACTGTGTATTAAGGCTTTCATGCAGAAGGGTTGTCTGAGAAAAAAACAGCAGTTTGGTAACTCTCCTAGCCTGCTGCATATTTTTGCTAGTGGAATGAGCATAGGATAAAGATGCAAAGGATATAGCAGAATGTGCTGTCGAGCATCTGTACGCGCTGAAAAAAAATTCCTTTCCTCCCCATAAATAACGCGATTTAGGTGCTCACAGAGACGCCCACGAGTGATAAAGATATTAGGCCATTATTTTATTTTTTCTTGCATATTGTTGAAGAAGCTGAGATGGTGAAGTTTTCCAAGCAGTTTGAAGGCCAGTTAGTTCCTGAATGGAAAGAGGCCTTTGTTGATTACTGCAAGCTGAAGAAGGACCTCAAGAAAATCCATCTCCTCAACAATCTTCACACAAGCAGCAATCAATCCAATAACACCTCTTTTTCAAGCACAATTGTCTCATCTTTGAGAAGATACGCGTTTCTTGAACATAAGCAAAGAGAGCAGGGTGTCATTCAAGTACTTACTGTCTCCATTTCTGTCAAAATATTTATTTTTGTCGCATGCAGTTTGATTGCATTGACATTGAATGTGTATGAACTCTGTTGTTGTGTGGTTCAGGTTCATCGGAAGCTTGCACCGTCTGATAGTAAAGGGGACTTGTACGAGACAGAATTACTCGAGCAGTTTGCTGATACAGATGCTGCAGTGGAGTTTTTTGCATGTTTGGATCATCAGCTTAACAAAGTGAACCAATTTTTTAGAACAAAGGAAAAGGAGTTTCTTGAGAGGGGTGATTCTTTGAAGAACCAAATGGAGATTCTCATTGAGCTGAAAACCGCGCTAATACAAAAGCGTGGTAGAGGCCCTAATTCTAGTCAAGAATCAAAGGAGGATGACTCAGTCTCAGGCACCATATCATGTGGTAATAATGTTAATCTAGACAAATCTTTTTTTCCACATTCTTGAAAAATGTTATTACATTAGCATATTTCAACATTGTTTCTATGTTATGTTTGGCAATAGATGAAGAGTCCATCAGAGACAGTGCAGAGGCAGAGCAGGGGATTTTGAACTCAACTGATGAAGCAGACAAGCTTGAAGCCCGACTCTCGGACTCTCCGAGATCAGGTGAAGTAGGAAAGCCATGTAAACTTAAGAAAGAGGACAGAAAACTGAGGTCTTTTTCAGACAGAACTGTTAGCTGCCGTGGGAAGAATCTAAGAATCCACATTCCTCTAACAAATCCAACTCGAACGTTCTCAGCTATATCGTATCTGCTTTGGGATGATTTGGTAAATCAGTCTTCCAAGAAATGTGGTCCAGAGGGAAATAAGTTGCACATTAACAAAAAAAAGTTGCATCATGCAGAAAAAATGATTAGGGGAGCTTTCATTGAGCTCTACAAAGGATTAGGATACCTCAAAACCTATAGGTATGATCATCTGCTGATATTAGTCACTGAAGTCTGTTTCTTCTCTTAGATAATAAGAAAATAAAATAAATATTACAATATTTCTTGTTTGTACTATTTCAGGAATTTGAACATGCTTGCTTTTGTAAAGATTTTGAAGAAGTTCGACAAGGTAAGCATATGCTAACGAATCTTAAATTCAGTGGACGCGCATTATTTCCTTCGTTTCATCAGTATGGCCAACACACTTTTTATGTGTTTTTCAGGTGACTAACAAACAAGTTCTTCCAATTTACTTAAAAGTGGTTGAGAGCTCTTATTTCAACAGCTCAGATAAGGTACATCTCCAAGCCAAAAAAAGTTGCAATATCTGGTGATCACGAACAGCAAATTTTATTTTAATTTTTTTAAGATGTGGCAATAAATTTAAATGGGAATATGATTGGATGTGGGAGTTGCACATATATCCCATCATCATATTATTCTTGGACAGTACTAAGTGGTAATCAGATTGTAGAGGGCCCTTTTTTTTATGTTAGCAAATGCCTAGATTCCCATTCATGTTGTCTTAGATATTTCTGTCCCACACTACAATCAAAATATGTCTGAAATCTGAATTGAGTTTCACTAATGTGACAGGTTTTGAAGTTAGCAGATGAAGTTGAGGAACTTTTTGTGAAACATTTTGCTGAGGATGATAAAAGAAAGGCCATGAAATACCTTAAACCGACTCAGAGAACAGAGTCGCATTCTGTCACATTTTTCATCGGTGAGTTTCTTGCAATAGTCTATAGTTAATGGAAGAGAAACAAGAAAGTAGGAAAAAGATGGAGAATGCAAGATAAATAGATAATGTTCAAAATTGGTTTCCTTTTTATGAGTGCTCTTTCTGTAGTGGAGATCTTGTATTATAAGCAGTTTTTCATTCCATATGATGCAAAATTAAAGATTGAAACATAAATTTGTGTCCATAGGACAGCCTGATGACCATGAATCAGACACTAAATCCTAAAGAAAAAAAAGGATCAAATAGGGTCCACTCTTTGGCAGTGGGACTATAAAGAAAGGCCTTTGAAGCATTTATTTTTTTATTGACTAAACTTTTTAAATGAATGTTGTTGAGCAGCATCTTGTCATGCAATGGACACATAACAGTAGAATCCCTCTTCTTGTTCCTTAATTTTGTGAAATCAAACAAATGACTAATCGAAACTAATTAAGATGATCTATTGCAAGAATTTGTGTATGTAATCTAGCAATTCAACTCATGTTTTGCCTGTTCTTGTCATAAACCAGGACTGTTCACTGGTTGTTTCGTCGCGCTTTTCGTGGGATACATTATAATGGCGCATATCACGGGGATGTATCGGCCTAAATCCGATGCCGTGTACATGGAAACAGTCTATCCAGTCCTTAGGCAAGTGATGCAAAAGCATGCTTGATACATTATGATCTTGGATTAAAAACCTGATATCTAAACTTTCAAGTTCAATTTTGCAGCATGTTTAGCCTCTTGTTCCTGCATTTGCTCCTCTACGGATGCAACATAGTCATGTGGAGAAAGACGCGAATCAATTACAGCTTCATCTTTGAACTGTCTCAAACGAAAGAATTGAAGCACAGCGACGTGTTCTTGATCTGCACCACATCAATGTCTGCAGTAGTAGGGATCTTGTTTGTTCATCTCTCACTTGTTTCAAAAGGGTATTCTTATGGTCAAGTTCAAGCCATTCCCGGGCTTCTGCTCATGGTAATTTCTCCATCATGATCATAACACAGCAACAAATCTAGCGAAAAAAGGACAATTTTTTTTTTTTTTTTTTTGTATATACTCATTAGAGAATCAAATTCCATCTTCTGCAGACATTCATTTTAGTGTTGGTCTCCCCCTTCAACATCATCTACAAGTCTAGTCGCTACCGTTTCCTTTCTGTAATAAGAAACATCATCTTATCACCTCTGTACAAGGTTGTAATGCTGGACTTTTTCATGGCAGATCAACTTTGCAGCCAGGTAAATTTGAGCATTTTATTGATGCATCTACACCTTAATACACTAAATCAACACAGCTAACATTGTATAATTCGTCTACTGTCACAGGTGCCGATGCTTAGAGATCTAGAAAATATTGCGTGCTACTACATAACTGGGAGCTACAAAACTCAAGATTATGAATACTGCATGAGAACTACCTACTACAGAGACCTTGCTTATGCAGTTTCCTTCCTACCATATTACTGGAGAGCTATGCAGGTTTAGGCCTAATCCTTCTCCTATGCTAGCTAATCCAAAACTTGATGAAAAACTCTCATCAACAACGCTCTAAATTCTGTTTTTTCAGTGTGCACGACGATGGTTTGATGAAGGACACACTAGCCACCTAGTAAACCTAGGAAAATATGTGTCTGCAATGCTGGCTGCAGGGGCCAAAGTGGCATACGAGAAGGAGAAAAGTGCGGGATGGCTCTGCCTAGTTGTAGTCATGTCGAGTGCTGCAACTCTTTACCAACTGTATTGGGATTTTGTAAAGGATTGGGGCTTGCTTCAACTCAACTCCAAGAATCCATGGCTAAGAGATGAACTAATGCTTCGAAGAAAGTTCATTTACTATATCTCCATGGTATTAATTTGCTTCCATTCCCATCACATTTCAACACAAACACAATCTTGAAATAAGGGTCTATTACAAGATTCACCACCACCCCTTATTACAATATAACAACAGACAAAAATGGGACCAAAATAAAAAAATAGTAGTAGTTAACTATTAGTCTTTTTTCAAACAAGATTGGTTTCTGTTTACAAGATTCTTGCTTTGATGAATGCAGGGATTGAACCTTGTTCTACGGCTAGCTTGGCTGCAAACGGTGTTTCATTACAATTTTGGGAAAGTAGACTACAGAGTGACCATGCTGTTTTTAGCAGCACTTGAGGTTGTAAGAAGAGGGCAGTGGAATTTTTACAGGTAAAATTCAATATTCTAATACATATCAAGTTATAAGCATTCTTCATTACCATTGATGTCCTTAAACTGATCGGTCGTCGCGTGTTTTTGTATTTTTTGTTTTTTTTGGATGAACAGATTGGAGAATGAGCATCTGAACAATGCAGGCAAATTTAGAGCTGTGAAGATAGTGCCACTTCCTTTCCATGAAGTGGATGATCAAAACTGAGAATTCGTTATTACATTAATGCAGCAGCTTATTACTACAATATTATTCAATTCGTCCTAGTAGAAATGAAATTGTCATTTTACAAGTTGATGATCAAGATCATTTCAACTTGCTTCTCTATTTTTCTTTTTCACTGTTTGGTTGATCAAATGAATAAATTTATACATGTATACAAACAATTTCGGACATATTATTAATTGACACTGAAATATTTTTAGTGTTAATGCTTCGTTACCGCGATATTATAATGTTATATATTCTTGCAAGTTCTTTTTTTTTTCAATGATATTTTTTCTTATTAATTGATATAAATTAATCGTTTTTAATGCAAATAAAATATTTGTTATCATGATCATCGTCAGGTTATATTTGTACATTAATTAGTATAATGTGTATTTTCTAATTAATCAAATATTTCGTCAAAGGCTAATTAAGCTGCCCGGGCCCACATTTCCATCATGTCCAAAGTCATCATGAGCAAAAATTAGGTGAAAAAAATTCGATCAATGTATGATTTTTTTTTTACCTAATTTTTCGAACAATCCCGAATCCCTAATTCTTCACTTTTCCCAATTTAGCAATGATCAACAAAAATGGTTTCTAGAAACAATATTATTAGATGCGACAAATATCATCACTCATAATAGACTTAAGTAACGATATGTCATCTCTAATTAGCACATGCCATCTCTAATTAATGAGATGACATGTGCTAATTAGAGACAAAGATCTTGTCACAAACAAATAAGTTATATAAATCTTTGATGGAAATAAAGAATACATACGTACAATTGTATATATTTAAAAATAGCTAGATACATTTTTGGAGAAATTAAATATTCTAGCTAGTAATTAATTAATTAATTTATCTAGTGTAAGTCGTCAGTGTTGGTGACCCAACCTCAAAGCTACATAAGCCAAAACCCTATATCCCACCAACATGAGCATCAAAGCAGCCATATCAAGAGCCATGTTATGAATGTGAAGATATTTTACGGCCGGAAAATCATAAACCCTACACCCCGACGACGATGAAGATGACAATCCACAGTCATAAAGCTCATTCTCCGAGTACTGCACCCCAACCAGAAGCCTATAACAGTAGTGACTAAAGGAGATGTATCTCAACCAGTCGATAAACAGTGGAATATGTTGAATGTAGTAACCACTAGCTAGCAAAAAGACGAGCATCAAGACCGATGAGAGAGTGGTGGCTTGCTTGACATCCATCAACAGCGCGCCTAGGGCTAGGCCGAGCCCCTGAGCAACGAGCACGTTGAGCAGGACGACCCCTAGGGTTAGCCCGAACGTGATTAGGGAAGGCTTTAGGCCACCCATCCAATATGTTACCGTGACAAAAATGGTTGGGAGCACTAGCTCCATCGGCAAATCACCAACCATTCTTGCAACGTAGTAAGACGAGAGCCGGTACATCCCCGAGGATCGTTCTCTCACCAGGATCGGCCTCTCTAGCGGGAACACGAATATGGCGTTGAACAAAGGGAAGAATCCCCAGAAAATTGAGAAGAAAAACAGCAATCCCACCTGTAAAACAATTTATGTATTTATATATAAATACATTAATTAAACTTGGTAGTTAAGTAATTTCGTTTATGATTTTTACCTGATCTTGAATGTGATTAGCGTCGGAGTGCCACCATAGAAGTCCAGATAGGATTGAAACGGACATAACTTGGAACATTCTTAAACCTGAAAACGATTCATGCTTTCTCTCTTTCAATCCTCGTCTTAGTAAAACCTTTAGCTGCAACCACCAACTGTTTGTCCATTCATTGTCTGAACCTACAATATAATATCACACAATTAAATCAATGAGAGAGAGAGAGAGAGAGAGATTTGATTTTATATATTTACGCACTTCTTGATGATTTTGTGGAATCGGGTTGATCGTGGGAGTTGTGATGATGAATTTCTTCCTTGAGAAGAGGGTGTAAATTCTTTTTGTAAGAATAAATAAGAAATTGTTTGGTGGATTGAAGATCGTCGTGGTGTTCTTGCCTCCCAAGAAACTCGTGATTTTGCTCATCTACCTGTCTTGAATCAGGAGTGATACCTGCATAATAATTGATTAATTAATTCAAAGTTGGATTAGTGTTTAATTAATCATTAGATCTACTCGCTCTAGCTTCTAATTATCACTACTCTTCAAATGGGGTCGGTATCAAGTGGAGTCTTGGCAATTATGGAATTCAAACTTTTATTTGGTCAAAAGCTAATTACAGACAGAGATGGTACTCTTTTTTTTTTTTTTTTCTTTTCCGAATTAAACAACGATATATGAAATATTTAATTGGCCGAAAAAGTAAAAAGTTATGTAGCCTGGATATATAATGTAAATTTACTTATTTTTAGGCCCCAGTGGAAAAATTTGTCTTCATTTGAGTGGTTTCATTTATATATAATAATTACTCCATTTTATTCTTATAGTGGTTTTTGGGGATGGGGCGGTCAAAGCACCAGGCTTTTCTCCTGCAAAATTAAATTTAAAAAAAAAAAAACGTGGCTGTTTTAAATTTAAGATACAGAAAATAGTTTTTTTTTATTTATAATTAAAGTATCCTATTATATATATATATGGGAATATATTTTATGTCAAATCGAGCATTTTGTAATGATAGAATCAAATTAAAGGTTATTCTTCAGAGTCCAACCACAACCACAAGTATCATATATAATTAATTTAAACTTTTTATTTTTGTGTGGATCGTGTAATATTTAATGTAATATGTACGTACTGTCTTCTAGTTCTAATTAGTGTGTGCATGAGTGTGCATTATAAATAGATTCTCTAATTTCTTAATTAGGATGACAAATATTATGAGAAATATATATATATATATATAATTAAGATAAGGGTATAAATTAAACCCTAAAATAAATCCTACCTTTTCATTTATGGATGGTGCAGGTTATCTCATGATTACTAAATTACGAGTCACGAAAACTTTTTAAATGTAACTATTTAAAGCATCGTTGTCACAAGTAGCTAGCCACTAACAAGTAATATAATATCCATATAATCATACATAACCCGAGGAATGCCAATTCTCTTATGCATTGGGTGCACATCAGACACGGTCAATACGCGTTGACCCAGTCAATAAGTTGACTAAAAAAGTGTCAAAACATATGATATTTTTTAGGGACACATGTCATAATTATTAGTATTACAATTGATATTTATATTGATTTTTTTTATTTGTTTTTTCTGGCCGATACTTTTCAAGTATACAAGTAATAATTTTGAGTTTTTGACTAATATTTTTAGTGTTACGTTGATACTGAATTTGATGATTTTTTTGGTCAACGCGTTGACTGTCTGATGTGCAACTAGGTAGTGTACACAAGACCTTCCCGTTGGGTAAATATATACTAGGTAGAAAATATATAAATGCGAAAATCGAAGAAAAACAAAATGGAATTCTTACCACTAGCAAGATCGAGTAGAAAATCAGCCGGATTCATGAAACTAAACCCTGGCTCATAACCAATCGATGCAAAATAATCCATCACTCCATTTGCGCCGCCGCTATAAATAGGGCAGCCGTCCGACAGCACCAGCACCTTATCGAACATCCTGAACAGCCTGCTCGACGGCTGGTGGATGGTGGTCACCACCGTCCTCCCGCCGCGCGCCACCCACCGCAGCGTGGCGACGATCCGTTGCGCCGTGGTGGAGTCGAGTCCGGACGTGGGCTCGTCCACCAGCAAGAGGCTAGGGTTCACCAGCATTTCCTGCCCAATACTCACCCTCTTCCTCTCCCCTCCCGACACCCCCCTCAGCAACGGGCCCCCGATCACGTTATTCCGGCACCTCGTCAGCCCCAGCTCCGCCATGATCATCTCCGCCTGCTCCGCTTTCTCTCTCCTCGTCAGCGAGCTCGGCAGCTTCAGCAGGGCCGCGTAGGTTAGGGTTTCGATCACGGTCAGGTGCGGGTAGAGCACGTCGTCTTGAGCGACGAACCCCGTTTTCCGCTTCATAGAGCTGGAAAACGGCTGCCCGTTGTACGTGATGCTGCCCGATATTTTCCCGGGCAGCCTCCCGGCGAGGGCCGTTAGGAGGGTCGTCTTCCCGCTGCCCGACGGGCCGAGCATGGCCATGATCTCGCCGGGCCGGGCCGTTCCGGTAACGCCGTTTACTATGGTTCGTGTTACCTTAGGTTTGGGCGAGGAGCAGCAGATTCCTCCCCGGCTTTCTATCTTGATTGAATACGACACGTCTTCGAACTGAAAAATATGGGCTAGAGAATTTCATTTCTTTTTAATTAATTATTAGTCAGGTGACAATGTTACTACATTAATTATTTAATTAAATTACCTTAAGAGTAACGGGATGCAAAGATTGACGTAAAATGGAAAATCGGACAAGCTGAGCCGCATGATCCGGGTCGGGGCAGGGGCTGACATTGCTAGTTGGACCGGGCGGTTCGATTTGGACCGGTGATTTTTCGGGCAGATTGTTGTTAGTTGATGAGTTAACTCCTTGGATACTACTAGCCATGTTTTCTTGCTCATGAGGCATCATTTTTAAATTTCTTGAGAGAGAAGTAAAACGGACTGGATATATCGATTTTAGAGAGAGAGAGAGAGAGAGAGAGAGAGAGGAAAAACACTGAAATAGTGGAATTTAATGGAAGTGATAAAGAAAGTGAAACGGGATTGTGGTATATATAAAGGGGGAGATCGATCACATGCAGGAAACAAAGCTTTGTCGATGTGAGCTTTAAAGTGAAAATAAAAGATTAAAAAAATGCACGGGAAATGGATTGCGTTGTGCCTTCTGAAATAGGCAGCGTTCATAAAGTTAATCGCTAAGCCTAAAACTCCTTTTAATTTCCACCTTTTTTATTCATTTACTAAATGTCATCAAACGCGTCACTTAACTAAATACTATTCCCTCAATTAAAAAAAAATTAAGTTTTACGATAAAAATTAAAAATTAATGTAACAAATATATCATCTCTCCTTATTAAGTTATATTTTCATAATATATTTTAATTTTTCTCTCATTTTAATATATAGGGATAAATTTGGTAAAACATCAAATAATTTACAACAAAATTCAGAGGCTAAAACGTTAATTTTTCTGAAATTGAGAGATAGTATATACTACCTCCGTTTCATAATGTTTGTTGTTTTGTTTTTTTTATCTGGAATTAAGAATTAATTTTGTGGACAAATATACCCATTCCTTATATATGCTATAAAATCTAATTCATCTATATTTTCTTAAAAAATAACAATATTTTCTCTCTCCATATATTTTTCTCTCTTCATATATTATAGGTAAGTTATAATCAAAAAATCTTGTAGGATTTGACAGGGTTAAAATTGGGAGAGAGGATGTCAAATTATATAAAACAACAAACATTTTGAAACTAAAAAAAAAACCTTAAACAACAAACATTATGAAACGGAGGTATTATGAATTAATTATAAGGATTTAATTTCAATTCCCAAATAAGAGGTATATATATATATATATCGTATTTTTTCATTTGGTCTGATCATGATGTGCATATAAATTTATGATATGTATTACGTGTTGCACGAAGACATTAAATTTAAAATAAAAAATATGAAATATTATACGAAAATATAATAGGAAATCGATCGCATACTCGATTGGTTGCTTTGTTCTAGGTTTTAAAAGTGAGCAGTTTCTCCGAGGCTCATTGCTGATGACATGTGTTGGAACTTGTTTTATTTTGATTTGTCATGAATAAGTTCTCCTTGCCTTTTGAACTGGCTTTTTGGAATATTTTTTACCCAATAAGGAATTATTTGAGATTTTGTTTCAATTATTTGAGATTTTATAACAAAAGGATTCTTGATTGTATTCCAATTCTTTTAGTTCCTTCATCTCATCATAATAATATATGTATTGAATATGTAGAGCTAAAAAAAATCAAAATATTATTGGATGTTAGGTGCAATAGAAGTGAAAAGTGAAGGGTATAAACTGACATTTTCATGAAATGAAGGGAGCAAAATGTAATTTTGTAGAACGGCTGTTACAATATCCCTTTTACGTGGAGAAGCATGAAGAGGCCAAAAAGATGCATGAACTTATATAATTATTAATGCTCGAAACAGTGATAAACCACTCATCACTCAGGAGAGATGCCCCATTAATTAATTATTATACACAAATAATGCAAATATTAAAAAAAATAAAATTACAAAACATGCCACATTCAGCCACTTGTTACAATTACAAATGCAGGATTTCGAACAAAATCCAATCTCTCTCAATAAAAATATTAATTAATTGTTAAATATATGCACTAGCTAATTTATGCATGATGATTCCTTCCTTATATATATTTCTTATATATTATTTTTATACTTTTGCCACAAAATATATCATTACTTAACACAAATAATTAAATAAAAAATGTGTTTTTTTATATGTAAAGTTTGCATTGAGTTGTATATATGAAGTTGGCTTCGTCAAAAAAGTAGGAGTGCTGATTCCAAATATAGCTTTATATGTGTCAAATTCTGATTCCGCGGAAAAAGGTTAGTGCTATACATTGTAACGTGTAACTTATAAAGATATATTGATGGAGGTGGTGTCACACTCAAATGAAAGTGTCTCTTTTCTATTTAATTCTTTAATAATATATATGAATTATATGTATCTATATTTCAAAATTGGATCATGAGGAGATTGCTGGTTGGTGATGTGCGTGTGCCATAATAACCTTATCAAATAGATATGCCTGTCAGGTCTAGAGTTTCTTTTTTTTTTTCCATTTTTTTTAATCATTTAAATATAAAGTGGGTAGTCTTTTAGATTTACCATGTTGAATATAGCAAGCTAGCTGATGAGTGATATTTTGGCACAATATTTGAGGTTTAAATGAAGTGAATTGAAGAGTTTTGCATGTGTTTTAACCTAAATTCCGCTCTTAACCTTCCTACTTGAGAGTTTTGTTTCTTATTTGAGTTTTGCAGAAAATTATGGATGAATAAATAAATTTTTGAGTGATTCAATGTCATGGGAAGATAGAGGATAGAATTGGGAGCACGGTGCAAGTTGAATCACCTCAATCGGACAAGAAACAAGAGAGAACGAAGCAAAACCGTGAAAGGTATCGGAGCAGGGCTGTAGGCGCGACCCGAGCCAGCCCAGCACCGCGACCGCCGCTCCGTGTCCGCGGCTGATTTTCCACCACCTGCAACGCGTCCCGAGCCAGCATCCTCCGCCCGGGTCACGCCTCCCAGCCCCGACACAAAGCCGCAGGGCGCGACCGGCTCCGTGTCGCGCCCCTGTGTCACGTTTTCGGATTTTTCATCTTTTTCCCCCATTTTTGATTTTCCTTTAATTCTTTTATTCCTCCACTATATAAACTCACCCCAATACAAAATTAGGTCAATCCATTCCACCCTTAGCCACTTTTACAGAGAGAAATACTTGGAGAAGAAGAGAGAAGAAAGGGAATTGAAGATTGGGCAAGAAGAACAAAGTTCAAGCAAGATTTGAAGGCCAAAACATCCATCCAGGTTCTTTTGTTCTTTAACTTTGTAAAAATCATGTTCCTTCTTGTAGAGATTTTGGTTACCCATGTAATTATGAGAAGCTAAATCTTTGATACTCTTGGGTGTTGGTTTTATTTAGATTATGAAATATAAATGATATTTATTTTGGATGTTTAATGGTTCTTGATTATGCTTTGAATTCTTGTTATGTATGGGTGTTATGTATTGTTGATTAGTGAGAACTAATTGATAATTAATTAGCATGATTATGTATGTTGATTCAAAATTCGAGAGATGAGCTTCAACATAGGATCCTAGAATTCAAAGAGCAATTATCAATAAAATCGAGAGGTTTGAGATAGCTGTTGAGGCATAGATCCTTGGTGCTCTTGGTAAGCACACTTAGGTATTAGTTGGAGACAATAATCCTATGCATGTGCCCCATATTCTATATGCTTCGAGAGGAGATATAGAATAAATTTGTGATTGCCTTGGTAATCTTGAATTGGAAATTAAGCATCCATTATAATTAGATTTTGTGTTAATTAATCCAATAAAACCAATCCCGAAAGTGTTTCTTTCCTTAATTGCCCAATTTATTTGTTAATTGCAATTATTTACTTTGCTTTATTATTTAGTTAGTTTTAAATCAAACAATTATCCATTTCGTCGTCTAGATAACAAATAGGAGCCGATGTCATAGTACGTGCTTATTTAAACTTTCTTTTTCCCTGTGGATTCGACCTCGTTTCACCCTGTACTACATTTACTTGTTCACTTGCTAGTTGATATGAGTTTTAAAACTAAAATTTCACACATCACTAGCTACACAATTTTACGTTTCATGCCAAATCAATTGAGTTATTGAACCCAATTCGAATTGTATAGTTGAGTGGTCTTCTTCACTTAATTTATAAAGTGATCGGGATTAATCAATCTTTCCTTTCGTATAGTTCCAAAAATCTAAGGGCATGACATATATAGATGAATGAAATTAGTTGGGAATGAAATGAATTTGGTAATGAAATGATAATAAGAATGGAATGGATCATCATTCCTATGGCTGGTATGCACAAGGATTAAGATATGGATGAAACTGAAATTCATTAATTGATTTTATTATCATGGTTTATAACTAGTAAAATAAAATACTTGAATTTGTTTAAATTTATTTTTAATTAACAAAATTTTTTATACTTATGAAAATTATATTTTTATAATTTAATATTTAATTTGTTAATGTAAAAAATAAATATGGATAATTTTGTTAAAATAAAAAATATTTATTGGTTATTGGGAATACGTAATACCACAGGGGGCGGATGGAATGACTAATCCCAATTCTGTGGAATATCAATTACCATGGGAATGGTGATTCCCTATAGAAAAATTATACCAACCATGAGATTAGCAACGGAGGTTGGAATGGTGATTCTATTCTTACTACATTCATAAATACCAGCCATGGCCTAAGGGCATGGTTGGTATGATGGAATTGAATCACATTCTCACGTCCATTCTCATTATCATGAACATATGATTAGCTATTGCTTTCCATTCTCATGGTATTAATTATGCATTCTCGATTATCAAAATAAATTTTATTTTTTATTTTGCAAAACTATATTTTATTTTTTGTATTGACAAACGAAATCTCATATTCTTATAAAATATTTTATTAAAAAATAAAATCATAATAAATGTAGAGGTCTCATTTCCGTACATGCCCAAAGTCCAGACCCATATTCATTCGAGGTCAAGAGATCGAGGGTTCGGTAGCCGAAGTCAAGGGCTCGAAGGCTTGAGGAAAAGACTGAGGCCAAACAAAATTCAAAACAGGCGACCAAGTCAAAACCCATTGTGGATAAGGGAAGACTCATTCAAAAACTCTAAAAGGGATAAGAGATATCCCCGAAAAATCGGAAATAGGTGAGAGCCTTCTATATATATACATATCACAGGACAAAGAGAAGAGATATATGAACAATCATGCAATACATCGAAACTATACTACAACTCTGAATTCAACTCTAGAACATCACTCAATTTTACTGTTTTATTTAACTCTTTGATTTTTCCTAACTTCAATTCTGACTTGAGCGTCGGAGTTCGTTCAATCGTCAACCCTCCAACGACGGTCCTTCGGCTTCACGTGTTTCTTTTTACTTTGTAGGTCGCCGGAGCCCGAACTCGAAGAACGATTAACCGTAGAGTTTTGACCTCTACAATAAATATAATAATTTTTCTAGACAAATTTAAATTAAATTAAATTGTTAAAAAAACTAAAGAAAATTATATAAAAACTTAAAAGTCGTCAATCATTTTTCAAAATTAATTAGAAAAATTTTCAAATTTTCAAATTATTTGACGTTAAATATTATAAAATATTTGACATTATTTATAAATTTTTTTAAAAACTCATTAATAATTTATTAATGATTCATATAATTTTGTAGTATTTCACAAAAGTACTAATGATATTATAGGATTACATAAAATATACAAACCCTCTAATTATTAGTGAAATACTTATTAAAAGTATACTCAATTTTTTCACAAATGTGAATAAAGTAAAAAAAATTTGGATAATATTCAACAATATGTTATAAAATATAATAGTATCTTTGAAAGAAGAGTAATTTGTTATTTAGAACTAAATAAGCTAATTCGTGTATTTTATTTACTAATTACATATTGTTATAATAAAATCAATTAAAAATGTAAGTTTCATTCCTATCTTATTACTTGTGATACCGGTCAAAGAAATGACAATAATCATTCAATTTCATTCCCATCAACATTCCATTCTCACTTGATTTCATTTCAACATACCATTGATCCCCTGAATTATTTTATGTCGAACGGTATATTCAAACCAAACGAATTACAACCACCGTAGCTATAATCAATTAAGATATCTATCGATATTAATTAATAATCCTAATAATTATGTTATATAGTATATTTTTTGAAGTGTATTATATCGAACTGCATATTAATTATGATATGCAATTTATATATATATATATATATATAAGGAAATGATCATATAAGAATCCTTCCCCCAGGTAGGAATTAGGAACTAATCTTATCCTTGTTTGACTCAATCTGGACGGTCCAGATTAAATCAAATTTAAGTGGATGAGCGGTGGCATTCCAGTAATTTTCGGCAACTTTGTGGGCGGAGAGGTAATATAGTAATTTAATAATTCTTCCATTTTGTTCTGAGGCTAAAATGAGAATCGCATGAGGCTAAAATGATCGAAGTAGGAGGCTAAAATTGATGTGACATTTTTCACTAGGGTTCACCATTCCCAATTAGGGTTTATTACATTCCGATTAGGGCTCTGATCCCAACTAGTAATTATGAGATTCCCATTAGGGTTCACTGTCCCCAAATAGGATGTATTGCATTTCATTCCAATGAAATCATCGTTCCATTTTTGTTTATCAACACATGCTAAAATGAGAAATGCATGGGGCTAAAATGAGCGAAGCCTGAGGCTAAAATTGAATCTGGGTAATTTCTGAGTTCAGTTCCGATTTTACCCTTAATGAGACGCGCGAATTGAAGACTTTCATTTTAATTACACAATTGCCACCGAAAAATCTGGTTTGATCTGGACCATCCAGATTGTGGAATGGATGGATGGGATTGGTTCCTAGTTCCCACCTGGAGTAGGGCTCTCACCAGATCTCATCCCTATATATATATATATATATATATATATATATTGTTTTTCCTAATTTTCTGTCTCCAATTAGGATTAATAAAAATTCACTTCTTGTTAGGTATAAAAATTTGCATGCATTTTTTGCTTCTTTAATTCTAATTATAGAAAAGAACAAAGCAAGTTTGATCCGATCTCTATCCTAAAAAAAGTTTCTGATCAATTTTTTGTAAAGGCAAGAAATTTCACTTTATTATTTTTAGTAATTGTCCACATTCATCCCTATCCACCTTTTTCTTCATTTCTCATTATCTATCTATATAATTTGTCTTTTTTCATTTTTTTTTCACCCTTTTTGTCATCCTCGTTTTCCCTTTTTTTTCTGTGATATACAATTCTTTGCCTTTTTCGTTTAATGCAAAGTTCTTACTTTAATTATACGTCTTAGAGTTAGCCACTTTTTACTATCTATAAATCAGCCACACACGTACACACACACACACATATATTATTTATATGTGTGGATCGAGCTTTTAATTATCTAGTTAGTTTTATATAGTATTTGTCGAAATAGATATACAACGTGTGGTGTATATAGCGATCATGAATAAAGATTAAAATGCTAGCAAGAGTTTAGCTCTTTTTGCACTAAACCATCAGAATATTTCATGATTATTTCAAAGTCAGAAAATTTTCAAATGGCAATCATATATAATATGCTTCTTTTTAGAAAGTGGGAATTTTAATTTTAAATTAGTAGGTTACGTGCGGGTATATGTGTCAGTTGGGAACCCTTGAACATGAATCAACTTTGACTTAACAAATGCACTTTGGTGATTAAATTATTAAATTATTTGTAACCACTACTGCGTTAAGATTATAAACGTTGACTTATTACAAAATTAGATGCTTAATTATATATTTCCTAGTGTTAAATATGTGTAAAGGAAATAGTAATAATTAAATACATAGTTGCTAGTAGTGCACATGCACTTAAGAAACGACAGATACGTAATTAACCATATATAACTTAATGTATGAATTATAAATGCCTTTTTATAGAAGTGATCTCTCTCTCTCTCTCTCTCTCTCTCTCTCTCTCTCTCTCTCTACATATATATATATATACTGTATATGTATGTATGCATGTATATGCTTTATATAACTTAATGTGTATATGAATTATAAATGCCTTTTTACAGCAGTGATCGATCTCTATATATGCGATATAACTTAATGTATGAATTATATATGCATTTTATAGTAATTTAACCATATATATGTAAGTTAAGCATGACGATAAAATTTTAAATTGAGATGACAAACCCTAATTGAAAATAAACAAAGATGTAACTAGATTTGAAAGAAATCCTGAATCGACTTGGCACTTTTCAACGGCATTTTTGGTGTGCAATATTTCATGGTGTAATAAAATCGATAAACGATTGGGTAATTTATTTTGTTGCATAAGTTCATTTAAATAAAGATTGACTTTGTTTTGACATAATTTCAATTGAAGGAAAGTAGAAAACGCATAATTAAAATAAATAAATAGATATACCGGACTCTAAGTGATCGATAATTGCAAAAACATTGAAGGTATTTATTTAGTAATTTTGTTATTTGATCATATATATATTTTCTCAATTTTAGCAATATCAGAATCAAACATTATAGTATTCAATTTGTCGCATATTCACATATACACAACTCAAAAAATTTAAATATATAATTAGTTGAGATGTCATATATATTTCATATTGCAATAAAAATCAGATAAAGTTAGGTTTAATTCATCGAAATTAGAGATTGTGCGTCAAATTATATTAAATAACGAAAATTTGGTAACTGATTAATTGCACCTGACAGCGTAACATATATAAACTCAAAATATACCAATCTCACGCTAACAGATATTTCTGATCAGCAGAAACAAAAAATGCATGAAATTTTTAATGAATTAAAAAAAAAAAAAACTAAACATAGTATGTAGAGTTATTGGTGAAGAACAATTCGACTTCCCATTAAAATTTTCTGATTCTACACACACACACACGTCATGCATTCCATTTGGGCAGCAGTAAGCAAATGCAAATAAGTTAATATATATACTAACGACCAAATTAAAACATGATCATCAAATATATAAACGTACACGAAACCATATATAAATTTGAGGAGCACTTAAGGAAACATGTGGGGGTGACTTTGGTAAAGATACACGAAATTAAAATTGTGGGCTACTATTGGTCGTAAATTCATGCCCTTTTCTTTCTCGCTTTAGAGCAAAATTCTTGACATTTTACGTGATGCATAGTATTTTGGTGCATCATGATGTTAATTCCTCGATCGCCTTTCCCTATATTTTATCGACAGATCTTTTCGTGATCAATATAATGCTTTCCACTAATGCTAGTGGACATAATTAATTGCCTTATATATATGTTTTGTCGAATGAACCAATGGATATATATGATAATTAATAGAAAAGAATCCTTTTTTTTTTGGATTGAGACTTTCTCGATTCTCCATCGTACGATGTAATAACGCGTGTCACCCAGTGGATGTTCTACGATATTCCATCGGGATGACGATAATTTTGGACCGTCGATATTATGTGTCATGTATCTAAACAAAATATAAAAATATAAGTACGCGATACATATGTATCGAAAGTCAACAATGTTGTTTAGAGTATGATGATCTGTTTAATTATTTTCATGGACAATGAAGTTTTACGTAAGTCTTATTTAATTCTTGATTGAGTGGATTTCCGACGTACGTAGGAATTGCTTTATCATAACATACATATATGTTGTGGATTTTCATATCGTTGCTATATATATATTGTCTGAAAAAGATAGATTTACCATGCACACGAAAATATTTCAATTAAAAATGTCACCTCAAAACAAAATCCAATATTTTTTTATTGATATTGTAAAATAGAACCGCGATATATATATATATATATATATATATATATATAGAGAGAGAGAGAGAGAGAGAGAGAGAGAGAGAGAGAGAGAGAATCTCTACATCTTTTAAAGATGGTTGATTATATATACGCCTACAAATTAAGTGAGGTAGAAAAGAAAGAATTGAAATTGAATACCACGACGATTGCTCGAAATGCATAGCTGGCGATTGCTGTGTGAGTGTGTGTGGCTATTTAAAGATCCTGAAATTAAAAAAAAAAATGCCGATTTGTTAACTTTTTTTGACTTATTAATTTTGGGGTCCATTAATCTCTTTATTATATAAAGTGGCTGTCGATTTGTTAATTGCTCAACAACTGAAGCGCATTGTGTCCTATTATTCCACAAAAAAGCAACCACAAAATTTGCTTCCATTAATAAATAAATATGTGATTAAATGCATGCATTGCTACCTTTTGCTTCTTCTAATAAATAAATATGCGATTAATTAATAAAATAAATTTCCTTGAATTTTTACATACTCACTCAAATATTAGAGATTTTTTCATATTTAAGTTATATATATATATATATATATATATATATATATATGTAGGATTAATATATAAAATGTGCGTATGCATTGCATATGATTATCTTTTTTTTTTTTTGTTAGTGAGTCTTTGAACTTTAATTTGATTCAATTGCGTCCTTAAATATTCGTCTATGTTCTAATTAGGTCCATTTACAGAAAGCCATGTGATATGATGATATTAAATAAAAGGTTTAATGGATTAATATGAATAAATTAACCATGCTCTGAATTTTTTATTACAGTATTATGGAAAGTTTAAGAAATTAAACACAATTTAATCGAGATAATTTTGTTTATTTGATCCAAACAATAAACATATTGTTTACTATAAATAGTTTTATATTATATTTTTCCTTACATCGAGTAGACACATTCAATCTCATAAATAGTGTTATATTACGACAGATGGACAACTTTATGTGTTAGTTCATGCATGGATCACGATCAACTTGAAAAGGGCCATTCCGACGGCGTTTTACTGCGAAATTAATTTGTTAAACTTAATTTGAGGTTTCACTGATTGTCCTTTTCCATGTGTTTAATAGTGTTTTTTCGCATTATGATTTATCATCTAGCTAGCTATCGTCGCGATTTATTTATTTCACTACTAGAAAAATAGCATTGGATGACACTCAGAAATGTAATATAAAGTAGTTATAGCTACATTTAAGATGTGATGACATTTCCTAGAAGTGTAGTCTATTCAAATGTAACAATAGATATAGTGTAAAGAAAAATAATTTATAATTACAATTTAAGCGTTGGATTAGATTGTGTATAATGGCAACCAAAAATGTCACCAAAGAACTAATATTTTAAAACGTAGATACACTAAAAAATGCTATCAAAATCATTTTATTGTGACGTCAATAAATACGTAGGGAATTTCTTTTACACTTCAAATTGTCGTGTAATATCCTTCTGCATATTTAATATTTATGCTATAATATTAAAAAAAATTATATATTCAATTAAATATAATATTATTAAGTTATTTTCCACAATGATACTTTTATTTTGCAATTTTCTGTAATTTCAACAATATCATGGCAACTAGAATACATACAAAAGTTGAAGCACAAATATTATAGATAAAATTTATACTTGTCCATTCTCAAAGTCTTACATTCAACTTGTAGCCTGATAGTTATAAAAAGTGCAACAAGTCTAATAACAATTTGCCCATCTTTTCTTTTCTTTATGGATAACTTCTTCTGGAAATCACAAATTAAATGCATTGTCAAGCTTTGAGTCAATGCATGAACACCTTAATCCATCTGCGACAATAACCTTCAATGTTCTGTAACCCCTGCATAATATTTTGGAAATGAATGATGAATCAAAACTTCAGTGTGACATAAGAAAAAAAAGACTGAATTTGTATTGCAAACACATAATTATATTTTACTTGCAAATATATTTAACCTCTACATCTTTTAAACTCCCAAAAGCTATGTTTGAAGCACTCAAACCAAAATTATTAGGATGTTTTGGAGAAGATAAAATATGTAAAATTAGGCAAACACAGTCATTTAAAGAATTAAAGAAGCAAACCTAAGGCAAAATCTCGCAAATAGTGTCACCTTTCTCATTGCACCATCTCTGCACACTTAGAGTGAGCATACTGGAAAAATAGAAAACACAAAGGTTAATTTCACTATGAGACAATAATGCTTTCTCACCTTCCACAAACAAAATATAGTATTTTATTTAGTTTCGAGTATTCTCAATCCCTCCAAAAGCCAATAAAATTAATGATTTCTGTAAGACGAGCAAACAAAACCAAGAAAAGAAAAAATAAAATAAAAATGATCCTCTGGAGAATGATTGTGGCTCTCAATATACAAGCTAGAATAATGGGTTAAATTAAATCATCATTACACAAGGGGCAACAAAGTTGAAATACTATCAAAATAGCCACAACATTCAATGACATGATGCCTTGAACATAACTAAATTTGGAGAAAAAGTCCGTTTACCAAATCAGAATCACATAACTGGAAGAAAGAAAAAAAGTATAAATTAACTCGAACAAAAAGTAACGAAATATTCAAAGTACGATTATTTTACCTTTTCGAGTTGTAGTAGCAATTTGAGCAATATCAATAGAATAACCTAGGAATCATCACCCAAAACAATATCCAATTACTCTCTTGAATAGAAGAACAAAAATCGCATAATAATTGAAGACTAAATATTAACCTTATCGAAATGAACCGAAAGAAAAAATAATTTAAAATTTAATACAAACAATCAAAACTTGGATTAAAAATAATAATTGAAAAGTACCTAAAACATTTCATGTTTTGTATTCTTATCAATTTTTTCTTTCCCGGAGTGACGAAGCCTTCTTCATTGTGTGACCTGATATGAATTGGGCTGTTCAATTTGTTGATAGAATCTTGTTGAATGTGGTGGGAGTGGGATAATGGGAGTAGTGAGAGGTGGTTACGGCAATGAAAAATGGAATTCCTCAAAAGAAAATGAGAAAAGTAAAAAGTAATAAAAAAGAGGGGGAAAGTGGAATAGAATTTGCCGCCTACAAGTGTTTTCCAGGGTTTAAGGCGAGAACTGTGTACATTAAATAAATAAAAGAATTTTATTTTTTAAAATCCTATAGTGGATTTAGTAATTATAGTACAATATTTTAAATATATAATTCATTTTTCTTGAAAAATTCTTATTGTTTAATCTGCAATTTAAACTTATTAAGCTTAATTAAGCTCAGTATTGGTTAATATAAATTAGTTGAGCCTAATCTGCAATTTGGACTAATTAAATTTAATTAATAATTAGTTGATTATTTAATTGAAAAAATTGGTTCTTGTTTCTCGTAAGATTCGTACCAAAGCCCATGATTTTTCTTTTAATCCATTTTCCCTTTTCCCTTTTTTCCTTTTTTCTATTCATCGTTTTTATTGTAGAATTATAAGACATTTTTTAGTGTCAAGCAAATGGCCATATTATGACATCTATTCTTAATGTCGTATCAGTGTATAATAGAAATGTAGTAATATGTATTCGAAGCTCAATGTAGTAATAGAATAAATATGATGACATTTGCTTTAAAGTGTCATAAAGTTATTGTAGTAATAGGCCAATTTTCTAGTAGTGTTTATTAGTAAATGATACGATAGATAATGGCCCACAGTTTAAATGAATTTTTAAATAGATGTTTCTAAATGCACCACAATTTCTTCTTTAAACACCATTCAATAAAATAATATAAAAACAATTATCTATATAATTACTTAAATACCCATATTAAATAAAAAAAATTTAAAAAAAATGCAGCATATCTTCTTCTTCCCGGCCTTCCACTTGCAGACCGTGGCCCAAATAGCCATGACCATGCCCACCCCCACCCTCCCCTCTCCTCTCCTCTCCTCATCTTCCTCCTTCTCTCACCCCATAAATGTACAAAAAAATTATAACCGAGATTAATGTTTGTTGACAGTGATGAAGAATTGCTTCGTCGAAAATTGGGTTCAAAATTAAGGTTGATTGGAAATATTCAGTTCAAACCCCTTCACATGAGTGATGAAGAATTGCTTCGTCAGAAATTGGGTTCAAAATTAAGATTGATTGGAAATATTCAGTTCAAACCCCTTCACATAGGTTCGAAAATCATTTTTCGAATACACAAGATATTGTTTGAAAACCAAATTCTGAACGCCAATGGTCACGTTCGGAAAATAATTTTTTCGAAAGGGATTGTTACTTTGTCGATTTTTTTTCTACGGCAACATAGAAGAAGAAGAGAGAAAGGCAATGGTTTTTTGGGTAGAAAGGTGAGGAGTTTTTGGAGAAGAAGCAGCAGACTAGGAAAGAAAGGCCGGCCGACTGCGGAAGTCGGAAGAAATTGGCAGATATGTTCTTTGTTCTATTCTTTATTTTTCCTTTTTATTAAAAATTAAAATTTTATTTTTTTAATGTGTAAGGTTACAATAGACATTTAGGCAATGTTTGGTAGCCTGAATAAAGGCATATTAGTATAGGTATCCAGCAAAAACCGTGTGTTTAGTAGCCATTATTTGTTCACGCGAGGCCCGGGGTGTAATTTACTGATTCGGCTGGATAATGTATCCGACGCCCCCTCGGATACAGTTTCTGGCGTAGCAATCTTAGTATATATGTCTTTATCCAGGCTACCAAACATTGCCTAAACTAATTTACTCATTCCAGAACTTAATCTACCAAATAAAACAATGTACCAAACATATGTGTGAAACAATCTTAGAATATTTATCTTAATGACCAAACACACAATTAAAATAGCTAATACGCAATTATCTTTCGAAGCAATCCAGATTTTATTAATGTGGGTATATCCGTATCAGTATTAGTGTGGTGTAAAGAAAAAAAATGAAAAAAATATTAAAAAATGTGGTGTCTAAAATAAAAAATGGTGTATAAAAAAAATAGTGGTGTATTTAGAAATATCCTTTTGAAAAATATTTGAATGTTTGGATATATAATTTCATAACCAATTGACCAAATTTTCAAATTTTTTTTTAAAATGTATCGAGTCCAGTCGTTTATCTGGTGACAGAAAACACACGTGATCGTGGTCACATCATTGTCCTTTTGTTTTGACGATCATTTGCGACTCAAATTTAATTAAAGAAATAATAGATCCAGGGTCGGCCCTAAGGGTGAGCAAGGTGGGCCACCGCTCAGGGCCCCCACTTTTATGGAGCCCACATTTTTTAAAAAATAATATATATATATATATATATATATTTATAATTTTATAAATAATTAGGTAATTTAAAAAAAAATATAAAGTTAGAATGGTTGTCTTTTTTAGATTCTACTATGTCGACTTTGAAATTTCATAGGGCTTCAGTGATTAGATCCATCACTTATTTTTTCTATGTAAATTTAGTGTGATAAAATATTTATTGAAATTTTGTGTTGATTTAATCTCAATTTTGTAATTGAATTATTAATCAACTATCTGTAATCTATACAAAGATCCTGTACAAGAAATGCACCTTTAAAGTCTCAATTTTGAAATTTTATTAAAACTGTTTAAAGGGAAAAAAAATCAATTGTTATATTTAGGGATTTTATTCGTCAATTTTGAGTTCACCAAAATCTCAATTTTAGGGCTTTTAACATAAAATATTACAATAAAAATTTTGAATTATTTTTCTTAATATTATCAATATCTTTTTTCACGATTATTTAATTAATGAAAGTATTTTTTTTTTACTTACAGAATTCACGAATGAGATTTTGTAAATATTGATTGTACTTTTTCAAAATTTAAGGTGATTGGAATAAAATGGAAAAAACTTTAAGATGCTCGTGAAAAAAAAAAATTCAAAACCCTTTTTTTTTTATTTCACCCTGAGCCTCTGAATTGTCAGGGTCGGCCCTAAATAGATCATCCCTGAGAAGTAACATAATGATGTGTTTTCCGATTGTTGTATAAATATGGAGTCGGGACATTTTTTAAAAAATAATAAAATATTGAATATCAAAATGATGTTATTCAACATTATGACATTTTTCAAGATTTTCTTAAATGTTGAAACATTATCTATTATTTACTTTTTATTCAATAATAATATATATAGTTGTACGGAACACAATAGCCTGTAAAATTATGATTGGCAGAAAGAACGATGCAGGAAAATGTGTCACGCTAGCTAGCTAGAAAGGAAGAAAAAAATATAGCCTGTTTGACTTCATATAATATAATGCTGATGCTTGACAACTTATATAAGATCTCATTATTTAGTAATAATATATATTTTTTACAAAAAATATTATTATTATTATTATTATTATTATTATTATTATTTAAAAAAAAGTAAAGATGAAAGTGGTTTAAATTTTCCAATTTGACCTTCAAAAAATATATATTCTAAAATGGAATTATTAAATCTTAATATTGAATGTTTGCGGTTCGCGCGGTACCCTTTTGTAGTTAAATTTTTGTAAGTAAATTTGTAACATAAAATGAAATTAATGAACCTTATACTTTTTTATCATGGGTTGTCTAAATTTTATATATTTGATTGCGAAGTATCTTTGAAGCAACATATACAATGAGAATAATATTTCAGAAGCAAACCTCTACTTCCAATCATATTCTAAAGACACCTCAATCAGTGTTGGAAATCTTTACCTAAAGATGATGATAAATGAAAAAATTATTATATGTATCAAATTTTTAATTTTTTGAACAATTGCCGTCGTAAGGCTTCTCAATTGACATTATTATTTCAATAACATGCTATTGAAATATTAATATATGTCAAATTCATGTTTTTTTGTTAAAAGTGAATGTTTACTTTAACAGTATATAAATGATAAGCTATGATGATACTACCATTTAAAAATTCGACTGTTAAAGTTTGCATATGTCAATGTTAACCATAATTTCACCTATGTTATTACTTTCACCTTATGTGTATTATATTTTTCAAATACTAACAAAAGCAATGATAATGCTAACACTATCGAATGATAATGTAATACAATAAAATTATAACAACATTGTTCATTGTTGGTTTACAATGTTCTTGGTAAGTTTTTCTACTAATGATATGATAATGCTAAAATGAGCAATGATAATGCTAACAAAATAAAACGAAACTGCTAATTCATCATGAAAGAATGCTAAATATTTTTTTGTTCGTTAGATATTTTTCGTAATGTATAAAACAATAGCATTATCAATGCTTATATTATCATCGTCAATGTCTTTGTTAGCATATGCTTCTATCTCTGTTAGTATGCGTTTGCCCAGTAAATACATTTTTTTACATTGATATTGATAAAATTACGAAGATGCCACCATATTTTTCTTATGTTCCTTTTATTTATAGCCATCCCACTGTCTTTTTTAACCAAATCTAGAGCATTCAATCTTAAAATTGAAAGGTGTGGATTGGTTCATAATTCTCACACCAGGGTGGGCTCTCTCTAGAACCACTTTATATATATATGAACCAATCTCCATGTGATAACTTAGGAACCAATCAAATTGATCCATCTTAATGACATGGAGGATAAAACGGAGGTGGCTTGTTCGCTAATTTATTTCACACAAAAAATGACTCGCAAGTGCACGAGGTAAATTGTAGCAAAATACGGTGAGAACAGATATCGTATCCATGAGGACTAGCTATGCAACCCTTAATCAAGTACTCAATATTAATTATCCTACTTTATCTAGATGACCGAAATAAAGTTTTATGGTTCAAAAATATTAAACAAAAGTAAATAAAAACAACGCAATAGAAGAACAAGAGTACGAATAAATGGACAGGAAAAATCTAGGAATAAATAGATTCTAAGGGAATACACGCATATGGAATTCACGATTTCAATTAATATATTGGACCAATTTTTAATCCCTAAACCTGCAGAAGAATCACCAATTTATCTAACCCCTCTCTCTCGAGTAAGTTTTATACATACATTAAATACCACATTTTATCTCTCGATCTCAATATGTCATTTAACTCCAAACTGATCCTAAGATGTATTCTTCTCCCATAAACCTACCAATCTATCAATTTAGCAAGTATGTGTTATGTATTCCTAATCCGTTAATTAATTAACCTCTCTCGAGCGATAAATAACTAACTACACATGTGCATTTGATGGCCAAACAAATCCACAAGAATATTAAATCCAGGAAATATAAGTAGATGAAGAAACGGAACAATATTATAAATCAAAATCTATGAATATCCATAATTGTAGCAAACCTTAGAACCACTAAATGTTTAGCCTCTCATGCTCAAGTTACAATCCAAAGAAAATAAAATAACAATCGAGTTCAACATGATTAACTAGACTAGAAATTAAAAACAACTTATGTCGGATTGAATTGTTGATTCCAGTTGATCTCTACGTTTCTCCGTCTTTCCTCTACTTTCTCTGCTCTTCAATAGGGTGAAAAGTGGTGGAATTTTTCGTGCAAAATAGAGCCTTAAATAGTTGGGTCGAGTTTGGATCAGTATCAGAATCAGATAAGGAAAGAGAAAAAATCCACCACTAACCGCCTTAATCCTACACGGGTCATGCGCCAAGGGTCTGCTCGCGCACGGTCCGTGCGGAAGAATTTGGATGAATTTTGTGAAGCACCGCACGGTTCGTGTGCTAGTGTTGCATTCCCGCACAAGTTGTGCGGCCCCCTGCACGGGCCGTGCGCCACGGCTTTGCTCATGCATGGTCCGTGCAGACCACTTCCGACCTTTTTGGCTCCCGTCTCATGTCCGACTTTACTCATCTTCAACTTATGACTCCTTTTTATTCTTTATTTACTTCAAAACTCAACAAACTCATCAACGCAACAATAAAACGAGAATTGCACTCAACCACACTCTAATAGCTTAAAAACCACCTACAAATGCATCTCGAATAAGCTCGAAAAGTATGAAAAATCCAAGCTTATCAACTCTCCCAAACTTAGAGAAATGTTCGTTCTCGAACATCCACAAAACATAGAAAAGTAGAACTAAGAAACTTTAATTGTGCAATGCTTCAGAAGCTAGACTGGATCTTTACCAAATCAAACATGTAAATCAAAATTACCATGCACAAAAACAAACTCAAAGATAATATGCCTCCAAAATGTGAATCTCTCCAGGTGCGTGATTTTTCTCACTCTCAAGTGTTTAATAGGACGTGTTTATGATCAACATCAATTCAATGCACATAATCCATCATAGGCTTGCAATCGACCTCATCTCTCCACTACGAAAACGTGTGCTTCAAAATAAGAATCAAAAAGGACTTTTTCATTGGTTGTAATGTAGGCTTCGGCTAAGGTGGGAAAAATTTGGCTGAGTGACTAAGTTAAATAACTCCGACACTTTCTAGATAAATACAATTCCTTAGTAGAATCATTTTAAATCCTCTTCCAACCTTTTCACTCAGTTTCCAGCCCCATTAGACTCTTCGAGTCTTATTAATTCCCTTGGTATACTTTTTAATTTCCATGCTCACTTGTTTATTTTCCTTCTTTTTTTTATTCACTTCTTTGAATTTCAACTTATCCTTTCTCCACGAATTTTCAATGCATAGGATAATCAATTTATCAGGACCAGTGTATGGGTAAAATTGACTAGCAAAAATGGTCTTAAATCATTTTCAAATTATCAGCACACAACACGTAGCCTCGATAGAGATCAGAAAGCAAGTTCTAGAGACTACACACAAGATTGATAATCACACCAGAAACGAACAAGACTACAAGTCTTAGGCTTAAAACTCTCAGGCTTAATCACATTTCAAAGGCATAAATTCTAAGAATCTATCAACGCACATAGCAATTCATCAACACATACCTAATTAGAAAATTTCCAAATCTAACCGATTCATCATTAGCTATTCAAGTTACCTGAATTCCAAGTTCCCATGTTCCACAAATATTCTTAGATATACCCATAAAAACCATCAGAAACATCTAACTACAAACTTAATCATCAATACAGACCGACAAAAGTACTAAAGAAAACAACAAAATGATAAAAAAACTAACACATAAAATGATACCACTTAGGATATCACCACACCCCCTCCCCCAAACTTATTCACACGACAGTGAAATAAGTTTGGAGGGACATAAGTGAAATATCCTTAAGTGCAACTCACTTCGGATGCGGGTGAGGCTGATAAGGTTGCCACTGATGTATCATTCTCATGACATTAGCATCCACATTGCCCGTGTGATCATACATCAAGTCCATGCGGCCATTCATGTGGTTGACAGTAGTCTCCATGCCCTGCATCCGGGTCTCTGAACCGTCCATCCGATGCCCCATGCTATCTATAAACTCCTCATGCGTGGGCTACATCAGCCAGCATCGACGTCGTGAAGACGATTCAGGAGCCGCCTCTGCATGATCTTGAGCATGCTCATTATCATATCCGGCCATCCCCTATCCTCCCTCAATAACGAGGTGCCAAGGAGGTGGTGTCTACATGGGATTGAGGTGGTGGCATCATGGTAGCTGGACCGGGTAAGCCTCAATATCTCGAATATGCTCTGCCGTATTCATCTGTCAGTTATATCGGAAATCCCACCAAGAAACATTCGTGAGGTTGGGATTGTGGAGCGGAAAGTGATCTCCCACATTTTGAATGAAGAACCCATGGTGTGAGTTATCAACTCGCAGGAACTCCATGTTTTTGAGCACATCAGCAGTCAGTAAATGCTCTCCTTCAGCAGCATCCCAATCAGAGTTGTCGATGCCATAATAATCAGCAATCGGGGTAATGATGCCCCCACAACACAGTGTGTCCCCTCTCTTAGCCACTGTACACTCCAAATGAAGAGCTATGAATGCTCCCAGATCGATAGGCCGCCCTTAAAGAATGTTCCACAGAAGGAACAACTCAGCCGTCTGCACCCTGTCACTGTCATATCTAGCAAACGGTAGACTAGCACAAGCCCTTTGTATGTAACGGATCACGGGGTTGCGGATTTGTGTGGACTTGGCTACTTGTGGCTTATAACGATCGAAGCCACCTAGTGAAGGAAGAGTGATCTCATTCCAAAAGTGGTCTCGATCATATTCGTCCAACTCGAAAAAGATGTCACCATTGTAGCCAAAGATGGCATTCAATTCCTCCACAGTGACCACAGAATCTTGATTATCCAGGCGGAATTCGATGTGTTGAACGGTGGTAGGGGACCGCGACTTCACAACCTTCAACGTTCTCAAAAACTCCAAGGACATACGTCGATAGGACGACCATCGACCCTCAAAGATGGTGGCGAGGCCGCCTCGTCTGCACAGCGTCCAGAATTGATTCTCAAGTCCCAAGTCTCGGAGCGCGTTATTTTCCGGATAACAAGATGCTTGGAAATCTAAAAGGACAAGTCTATCCCATGATTCTTGTTGACGATCATCTTGAAGAACCACTCCAAAACTCCTTGGGTGGTTAGGATTTACTGCAGCCCAATTTCCCCTTCGAGACATAGTGTGTGTACCTAAATAAGTAGGATGTGAGGCAAGAACCAAGAGGAAAATTAACAATAAACTAGTTACTTTGAGTTAGGCGACCTCAAAGAAAGTAACCAAAGAACAACGACCAAAAAAATGAACACTACCCCGCTCAACATCACCACCACTCATGAACAAGAACCCAAGAACACTCTTCACAACATAATCCAAGCACATCATAGCACAAGACACCTCCAAGAATTTCAATAAAATTTGGTTGTCCACAATTATCACGGGATTTCCTAAGCAATTCCACACCAATAAGCATCAAAGGACCTCAAAACGTAAGGATATACGAAAATTTCAAGCTTAGCAAGCCTACATTACTCAAAATGGCTCAAACTTAGAATGCCTATCAAGTGTTTGTGAAATTGCCACAAAGAAATCATAGAAAAATCAAACAATTAGGGCCACATTTCATGTACTCATGTCCCAATTCAACCAACAATCAACTCACCATAGTAAAAAATGGACGAAAACATACCTTAATTGAAGAAAATTCAAGGTTGAGAAAAACCCCTTTCAATTGCTTACAAAAGGGCGAAAATTGCCCTAACTCAAGCTCAATGTGCGTGTGTGAGGTGTAAGAGTGAGATGGAGAAGTGAAATGATGGAAGATGTGGGTGATTTGTGTGTGGTGATGGTGAAAATCGAGTGGGATAGAAAGGAGAGGTGCGTGCGGTCTGTGCTATGTGAAGAGAGAGAGTAGAGAGTGATACCTGGAGAACCAACTCACCCATTTAAAACATCAGCGCATGGGCCGTGTGTCTAGGAGGTCTTGGCGCACGGTCCGTGCGCCAGTCTTTGGTCGATTTTTAGCTTAAACCGCACGGGCTGTGCGCGATGGCATCCTTGGCACACGGTCCGTGCGGTCCATCGATATTTTTTTTTAAAGAAATACCTGCACGAAAATTAAAAGCAAAAAAAAAATAAAGGAAAACAAAGGGAGGAGACTAAAAAAAACTAACATTAACACAAAGAAAATAGAAAAGAAAAAAACAAACCAAAAATTGGGTTGCCTTCCAATAAGCGCTCGATTTAATGTCTCTAGCTCGACATACGCAGACGTTGCTAAGAAAATTGTAGACACCTCACTTTTCTGCTTAGGTGAATAGTATCTCTTAATTCGTTGGCCATTAACCCGGAATATGTCTCCCCCTTGAGACAGTAACTCCACAGTGCCATTATGCTCATTTAGCTTCCGGATCACAAAAGGGCCCGACCACCTTAACTTTAATTTCCCAGGAAAGAGTCGCAATCTGGAATTGAACAAAAACACGGATTCCCGCACCTCGAAATCCTTCTTGGTGATCATTTTGTCATGAAACCGCTTTGTTCGTTCCTTGTACAGCTTCGAGCTCTCATAAGCTTCATCCCGGAATTCCTCCAATTGATTGAAGAGCATAACACGATTCTCACCCGCAGCTTGGAGATCCATGTTCAACTTTTTCACTGCCCAATACGATTTATGCTCCAATTCAACCGGCAGGTGACAGGACTTCCCGAAAACAATATGATACGGTGAAAATCCCAAGGGAGTTTTGTAGGCTGTTCGATACGCCCACAGTGCATCATCAAGCTTGGGCGCCTAATCCTTCCGAGTTACGCCCACTGTCTTCTCCAACACTTGCTTGACTTCCCGATTTGATAATTCTGCTTGTCCATTGGCTTGAGGATGGTACTTTGTGGTAACCCGATGCTTGACCCCGTATTTGGCGAGTAGAATATTCATCCACTTGTTGCAAAAGTGCTTCCCCCCATCACTGATGATAGCTCGAGGAGTTCCAAACCTCGTGAAGATATTCTTCCTCAAGAAATTCAGAACCACCCGTGCATCATTGGTTTTGGTGGGAATGGCTTTAATCCACCAGGAAACATAGTCGACTGCCAGGAGAATATAGAGTTATCCTTCAAAAGAGGGAAAAGGACCCATGAAGTCGATCCCCCACACATCAAACAACTCCACTTCGACTATGCTCGACAAAAGGATCTCGTTCTTTTTTGGAAATATTCCCGGTCCACTGGCACCTATCACACTGCAAAGCAAATAACTGACACTCATGAAAAATAGAAGGCTAGTAGAATCCGGACTGTAAAACCTTGGTTGCAGTGCGGTTGAGACCAAAGTAGCCACAACTAGGGGAGGAATCACACTACTGCACAATTGGGATCCACTCTTCTTGTGGTACACACCATCGGATAACCATGTCAGCACAATATTGATAGAGGAACGGCTCATCCCAGTAATAGAATTTCACATCATGCAAAAACTTCTTCTTCTAATAAGGACCAAAATCTGAAGGAATCACACTTCCAACCAAATAGTTCACGAAATCAGCATACCACGGGAAGCTAGACTCAACCACCAACAATTCTTCATCGGGAAATGCTTCTTTGATGGGAGCTTGATTCTCAATACGACTTTCGTCTGTTTTCAGCCTCGACAGATGATCCGCCACCACATTCTCACAGCATTTTCTATCTCGGATCTCACTGTCAAATTTCTGCAAAAGTAAAATCCACCGGATTAGTCTAGGCTTGGCATCCTTTTTATCAAAAAAGTATCGAACAGTAGCATGGTCAGTGTAGACAATCGTCTTGGTGCTGATCAAGTAAGACCGAAATTTATTGAAAGCAAACACCACTACCAGCATTTTTTTTCGGTGGTGGTGTAATTTTTCTGAGCTGTATCGAACATCTTGCTAGTGTAATAAATGACCCGGAACAGCTTCTCCTGCTTTTGTCCAAGCGCCACTCCCAAGGCATAGTCACTAGTATCACACATAAGTTTAAAGGACTGCGTCCAATCGAGAGTCACCATGACAAGTGTAGTAACCAATGCTTTCTTTAGTACCTCGAATCCTTACAAACACGATTCATCAAAGTTAAAGGGGGTATCTTTTTCTAACAAGCGACACATGGGCTGCGCAATTTTAGAGAAGTTGGCGATAAACCGTCTGTAGAACCCGGTATGCCCAAGGAAACTCCTCAATGCCTTCTCGTTGGTGGGTAGAGGCAATTTTTCAATTGCTACCACCTTAGCTCGATCAACCTCTAGACCTACAGTAGAAATACGATGACCAAGCACAATACCATCTCTAACCATAAAATGGCATTTTTCCCAATTCAGAACCAGATTGGTTTCTTCACATTTATGTAAAACACGGGTCAGATTATATAAGCAATGATCAAATGATGAGCCATATACAGAAAAGTCATCCATAAAAACTTTCATAATATTTTCAATCAGATCATGGAAAATGGTCATCATACAACACTGAAAAGTAGCAGGCACATTACACAAACCAAAGGACATTTTTCGGAAAGCAAAAACACCATAAGGACAAATAAAAGCAGTCTTATGTTGATCCTTAGTAGCAATGACAATCTGATTATATCCAGAATAACCATCCAAAAAAGCAATAGAATTCATGCCCGGTTAACCTATCCAACATTAGATCAATAAAAGGTAAAGGAAAGTGATCTTTCTGGGTAGCTTCATTCAATTTTCTATAGTCAATACAAATTCTCCAACCGTTCACTACCATTGTAGCCACAATTTCCTTAGTTTGTTCATTCTTAACCATAGTTATTCCCCCTTTCTATGCGACCACTTGGGTGGGACCCACCCACTCACTATCAGAAATAGAAAAAATAATACCATGATCAAGCCACTTAAGAACTTTCTTCTTCACTACCTCTTGCATAACAGGAATAAGACGACGCTAATGTTGCACACACGGCTTATAAAACTCTTCCATCAAAATCCTATGCATACAAATAGACGGGCTAATTCCCTTCAAATCAGCTAAAGACCAACCTATAGTAGATTTATACTCTCTAAGCACATCAAGCAACTGACTCAATTTACTATCAGATAATGCAGAGGACACAATCACAGGAAAAGTTTTACCTTCACATAAGAATGCATATATTAAATGACCTGGAAGCTCTTTCAAAGGTGGCGTCTCTTCTACCTCAGCCGGTTTATTCTCGAGTTCTTTTTCTTCCTTCTTGATGCTCCACAAACTCTCAAATTGTGGTTCCTCCATCTCTAGCTCTTGAAAAGCCTGCAAAGTACTTAGACTGTCAAATAAGTCCACATCATCAAAATCAATAATAGAAGTGCAAGAAAAAATGGAATTGCTAAGGCAAAATTCCAGAGGATCAGAGGGGAAGCTTTTGGCTTGTTCTTCATCGATACAAGCTTGAATAACATCAATGGCTTTGCATTCTTCCATCTCCCCTTGGAACTTCATAGCATCATAAATAGAATAAACCACATGAAGAAGGATGACTACCAGGTGGGCAAGAAGCCCGATTTTGTGCGCCAGGAGGACTGGCCTGTCTGGATAGCATACTGGCAGGCGGAGGAGACTCAGGAGAAGGCTCGCCTGGCCAAGAGGAACCACAACACCGAGCCTGATGGACCAGGATCATCCAGCCAGACTCACCACTAAGGTGCCAGATCTACCGTGGATCATATGCGCGATCTGGTACGAGTTATAATAATTATTCAAGTTTATAGTATAATAAATTAACACTTTCTAATAGATTTCATTTTATTTTGTTGAATCAGGCTACAGAGCAGCATTTGTCCGAGTGGGAGGCACGCTACCAGACCTATCTCAAGCTTCACTGCCCGGACGGTCTTTGGACCATAGCCAAGGTGAGAGAGAGCAAGGTAAGTTTTTTAATATATATATATATAAATACGTATATATAAATAATTTATATTGAAAAATCAATTACATTTATCCTGATAAATACAGGATAAATGTGACGCCTTGGCTGCTGAGTGGATGGCGGATGGCAGAGAGCCGGATATGGGCGAGATTTTTCGCCAGGTGGTGACGCCTGACAGAAAGGGGCGCGCTATCGGGTTGGGGAACATGGCCCCTGCCATTTGTCGCTCTTCTACTACGGTGGGAGGATCCTCCTCGTCATCGAGCTTGGGCTCCGGGTCGCTGTACACCCAGGCAGAGCTCGATGCTCGCCTGGCTGAGATGCAAGCTCAGATGGACGAGAAGCTAAGTGCCCAGCAGGCGTCTATGGAGCAGGTGCTGGAGAAGCAGGCCAGAACGGAGTCCCCTGCTTGAGCGCCTTCTCAGACAGCAATCGGGTGGTGCTGGTGACGAATCTGGAGGGTCTGGTAATGGATCCGGAAGGCAGGATGATGGGTCGGGCACATAGTTGTACTGCTACTGTTATACATTTATACATGTATTATACATTTATATTAAATTATGTACAATTATATTTATATATATATTTTAGTTTTATGGTTTTTTATTATGTTTGGGTACAAATAAATATTTCAAAAGAAAAAGGAATTAAAAAAACCGAATTAATAAAAAAATTAAAATTAAAATAGCAACGGAATGTTCCATCGCCCGATTTTTTTTATTTTATAAATCAAATTATTTTTTTAATCAGGCGACGGAATTTTCCGTCGCCCTGGCCGTCGCCAATAAAGGCGACGGAACACTTCCGTCGTCTATTGTTCGCCCCAAATTTGCGACGATTTACGACGACTTTAAGGCGACAGAATATTCCATCGCTAAGGCCGTCGCTATATTTGGCGACAGAATATTCCGTCGCCTTCTTTTTTTAGCGACTGAATTTATGAGACAGACATATTCTGTCACCCGTTAAATTAGCGACGGAAATTGGGTATGGGGCGACGGAAAATTCCATCGCTATTCCGTGAATTTCTTGTAGTGAAATGAAACAGAGGGAGTATATCTTTTTAAAGATATTTACTTGTTTCTAAAGATTTTTAATATTTATCATATAATAATATTTTTATTGTTTAAGTATTTTATCTAATTTAAATTACATGTGAATCCAAAATTAAATAAATATATAAAAATTAATAAAAATATTATATATAATATTAAAATTTCATTATCTACAACATTCAATCCAATCTCACAGATAGTGTTATATTACGACAGATCGATACCTTTATTTTAGTTCATGATTAGATCATTTAGTTGGCTATCGTGGCGATTTATTTATTTATTTATTGGTAAATGATACGATAGATAATGGCCCAACGCTTAAACGAATTTTGGAAAATATCTAAATGTTTGAAAATCTAGCTTGTTTGACTTCATAGCTGATGATTGACAACTTATATAAGATTTCATTATTTTAGTAATAATATATATTTTTAACAAAAATTATTATTACTTTTTTGCTTTAAAAAAAGTAAAGATGAAAGTAGTTTGAATTTTCCAATTTGACCTCTTCGATCAATTTTTCGGATTAGTTAATTTTAATGGGGGGTTTTACGAGATAAAATCATCTAGTCTATTTTTTATGTTTCATTATTGTGTCCCACTATGAAATTTAATAGTTTAAAAATATTTATTATAAAAATAAATTTTATTATAGTATTACAAATCATAATCAACATTTATTGATAAAAATTAAAAAATTTAAAATTATATACCCTACTTTTAGAATAATCAACCATATTAATCAATTATATTAACTAAAAAATAAAAAATAAATATTAAAAAATAAATATAAACCCCTAATTGGGTGGAATAAACCCCTAAATAATAATTATAAAATTAAACTAAGCTAAAACAAATTGAAATTGAAGAAAAAATTGATGAAAATCGAATATAAATCAAAATAGAACACCAAATGAGATAGAGAAAAGTGGAATAGGGGATTTCATTTGGTCAAACCGTGGCATACCACTCCCCCCTCTTTTTTCTTTAATTTGTTTTTTTTTTCAGTTTTTTTCTTTCATTTTAGTTTTTTCTAAAAAAATATATATTCTAAAATGGAATTATTAAATCTTAAAATTGAATGTCTGCGGCTTGCGCGATACATAGTTAAATTTTTGTAAGTAAATATGTAACATAAAATGAAATTAATGAACCCTAAAAGTAAAATAAATATTTTTTATTCGGCGGCTAGTACAATGCGCTCGATAATTAATTATTTCGAAGAAAATATAAATCCTAATTAGGATGAAACATACGAGTTTATGAAAAAATATTAAAAAAATTGGAGGAAAAAAAAATATAGGCCGACTGATTATTAGGGCATCTCCATGATTAGGAATATGTTGACTTTGCACACGACATAAAAGCACCATTGTGGAGGGAGAAACTATGAGTGGTGAAAGTGGGGAAGTGGGCCCACATTGCATAATGCCTACAACTACTTTTATTTTTTGGCAAACACTTGCATGCATCATGATGCAAATAACACTATATGAGACGGGTCAGTCAAACCCGCTTTTGACCCAGTCAACGCGGGTCAACCCGCTTTGACTGGGTCAACCCATAAAAAAATCTGTCCAAAGTGAGTACCAACCTTCCTATTAAATAGTATTACAAAACATTCGAAAAGTACCATCTGTATCATTAAAAAGTAAGGGGTCTGCTAGTTATTTTATATAAGTTTATTTAGTTCAAATTCTGATTTTTTTTTCAGTTTTTATATTGTATGTGTTGAGATTAATCTAAAACAATCATCATTCCAAGAATTTGCAAAGGAAAGCAAAACACAAGTTCGGTAAAATAAAAAGTACCATGTGGTAAGCAGAAAAGTATCAAGTACGATAAAAAAGGTATCAACCTGAGATTAATACTATCATTATTCCAACTACAATAAAAAGTACCATGTGCCACGTGGCACGCCCGCGTGGGGCCACATGGCCGCCTGAAATAGGCGGAAATAACCGTTGTTGCACGCAAGTCCACCTCTTATTTTTTTACTTTCACTTGTGTTAAATATACGTATGTGTATGTATAAAATATATAATGATTTGAAAGTGAAATTAATGAATAGTTACTTTTGAGAAAGTATTGTTATGATAGAATATATTTAAAAGAATTAGATATTTAACTTTTGAGGAGACGTTGATATAGCAACAAAATATTTGGAATTGAGAAAGTACTATTGGAGATGCTATTAGACAATTTAGGTATTAGGATAAATAGGGGTGTTAGGTACGGCATACTTTACTTTTTTTTGTCATACCTTACTTATACCTTACTTTAATTTACGGTATGAAAAAAATCATATTGTTGTCGTACATTTACCTCCGGAGGGTATATCTTAGTTCGACATACCTTAAGTTCGGTATGACACATAATACATACATTTACTACACATTTATTTGGGCATATCTTACCGTACCTTAGTTTGGTATACCTTATTGTACCCATATTTCAGTCCGTACCTTACCGACATTTCATGGTATATCGAAATTATCGTTATACTAAAAAATATTTAGTAAGAAAATACATGCATAAATAATAATAGTTAACGATATCAAATATCCATAATAATAATCAAATACCAACACACAAAATCAGCAAATCAATAATTAAACTTGAATGCAATAAAATTAAGTGTATTGCAACTATGTTAAAATGTTGACAAATATTAAAAACACAATTCTTAGAAGCAGAATCTCAAGTCCCAACAAATATTAAAAATATAAAATATAATTACAACATCTTAAAATCCAAAATAATTTTTGAAACTCTAAGTCTCTAACATCTCGACGAACCTGCAAAATTGAAGTCAAAATAATTATATGGAAATATTGAGGTTTAAAAATTTAAGACGAATAAAAGATTATTATGCATTATATAATTTAATTTATCTTTTATTCTATTGAAATAATTTATATCTTTTAATTTACGTATTCATTTTAACTTTTAATTTTATTGATCGAAAAAATAAAAGATTATTATTCATTACATTTAATTTCAAATAGTTCATTTTTAGTTATAATTTAGGTGTTAAATTAAATATCAAAACATAACTTTTATGATAAATTCACTAAATATTGTATTATATTTTTTACACCGGTATATACCTTCACTTTGGCATATACCGCGGTACGGTATGACGGTATATACTTTAATTTTTAAAAATTCATACCATTATCTTATAGTAAAATTTCGGTAAAGCGGTATACCTTAAATATCGGTATCTTCTGTATTTTTTCAACACGATATGGACGATATTCCGGTATGATAGTATTTTTTGCCAGCCAAGGACTTATAACCAGCAGGCGGTATGACCAGAGAATTTACATATCTTATAAAGAACATGATATGGTGGTGACATGGGTAACGTTCATACTTGAGTTCAGAAAAAAGTAAATACTTTCATAATTTAGTACATTTGAAAACTATTTATTATTCTTCAGAAAAACTGGTTACTTTAATTTTGTTTTATTTTATTTATAAGACGAGCTAGGAAAGGAAATTTAATTTCCACACATGTTTCTATTTAACTTGGCTATATATGTTGATGCTGGTGGTTCACATATTATGATGTGTCATTATATTTATTTATTTATTAAAAATACTCTTTATTTTGATGCCACTTGTATTTAGAAGTAAATAAAATTTAATAATGCGGCAGATATTTATGTGGAATTTCTAAGTAGTTTCGTGTTACTGTTACTTGCGTAGTCCCAAAGAGTCCACAAACGACGGCTTGTTAAAAAAAAAAAAACCAAATATTTGACGGCAGTCAAAAAATAAAAATAAAAAATATGTGCACTTTGTTACAATTTTAATAATAATAATATAAAATGGTGAATAATCTCGAATTTAGCAACATTGTTAGGAGAAAATAGGTAGGTAGGGTGATGGAGGAGAAGGGCGGTGGCGGCGAGGCATCAAGGCCTAAAGTGGCGGTGGTGGTGTTTCTGCTGAAAGACAACAAATTGCTCTTGGGGCGGCGTCGCTCTTCCGTCGGCCGCGACACCTTCGCCCTTCCCGGCGGCCACCTCGAGTTCGGTCAGCCTCTCAATCCCATCCCATCATATATATATATATATATATATATATATTGATCGATAATGTCTCTTTGTTTTTAGTATTTATTATTTAATGTATATATGTATGTGTTGCAATAATAATAGTGAGTAATTAATAGGGGAAAGCTTTGCGGAATGTGCGGCGAGAGAGGTGAAGGAGGAAACGGGTGTGGACGTCGACATCGACAAAATCGAATATCTGACCACCACCAACAACGTTGTATCATCATCATCATCATCATCATCCGAGGTTGATAATGATAATCATAAACATGTATCTCTGCATGTTGTGGCGATCATGATGCGGGCTTTTCTGGCGGATCCACGTCCGATTCCGCAGAATCTTGAGCCCGACAAATGTGAGGGTTGGGATTGGTATGACTGGAACAACCTTCCCCACCCGCTATTCGGGCCCTTGGAAACTATGGTTCGGGCTGGGTTTCATCCTTTTTCGGCCCATTTTTAGTATCGAGTTTCATTATATTGATTAACTAGCATTTAGGGCAGCTGAGCTCGTCTCTCTCTCTCTCTCTCTCTCTCTCTCTCTCTCTCTCATTGTCTCATTTTCTTCGTTGTACCTATGTCTAAGTCTCGTCTTAAGTCTAAAATATAAGAGCAACTAAATATTTTGCGTGTTATGTACTAGTATTGTATTTATATATTTTGTTGGTATTGTGTATCGTGTAGCATTAAATTATATTATTTGTTTGTTTGATCCTACCTTATTTTTATAAATTTTAATCAGCAAAAGTATTGAAATAAAGAAATAAAGGTATTTGAATTCAGCCAGACGCAAATATGTTTTCCACTATCTATTCTGCCCGTGAAGCTTTAAATTGGGGCCCAGTAATGAATATGGGCCGTAACTTGGCCCACTTTTATAGACTATATATACTAGTTGTACAATCAAAATCTGTGCAACTGAAGAAGGATAAAAAACAATAATTTAGTTTGGAATTGGATACATTTGTAGTTACCACAACATAAAAAATAGTAATGATTTAGTTTGGAATTGGATATGTACATTTGTAGCTATTCGAATTGTACTCTTGTATTCTATAAATAAGTCTAGCTACAATTAATTAATGTATTATTATATGTAGGAATCAATAAAAATAGGGTTAATTGTCTTCAAATATATAAACTGTGAGATGTTTTTTTCACACTTTTTAAAAAATGTATTTTTAATTACATGAACTTAATCCTTGTTTGGTTTTCATGTGATTTTGAAATTCCGACCAATTGAAAAATAAAATCAATCCAAAATTTGTGTATTTTAAGGTAATTTAGCATCCATGTAGATGTATGTGTCGCAGTCTCTAACTGCCACATCATATTCAATTGGTCGGAATTTAAAAATATGTGAAAACCAAACAAAGGTTTAATTGATGTTATTAAAACTGCAGTTTTTAAAATGTATGAAAAATCAAAAATACTTCAAAATTTGTGTATTTTAAGATAATTAATCCATAAAAATAATATATATATAGACACATGCACACACACAAATATATGAGAATTATAGTTTATGTTTCTTATTACGTGTTCAAATTGTTTGGAGTTCTCATGATTGTTTGCATGCACTAGCTATGTTAATTTCTTGCAGGGCCGTCTAATAGGATGTGCAAAGTGAGCTTTCGAACCGGGCTTCATAATTTTTAGGGCCTCAATTTTTTTATTTCTATTTAATATACCTTATATTTTTTTTAATAAATTAAATTCTATCAATTCTATCCCCTTTGCGATAATAGCTAATACAAACATTTCGATTTTCAAGTGCTAACTTCCAACACAAACATTATTTCCTCTTCAATTTTACAACTTTCCATCTTCTTTCATGATTATTCTTATAATTACCTTTAGATTTTTTTATATAAAAATAGATTCTCATCTTTTTCATGAAATACTCATATCAAACTCCAATATTCATTCACAAATCACAAATCACGCTTTTGAATCTATTATCACTATAATTCTACAATTACAAAGTTTTTCTTTGATTACATGATTCTCCCAAAGGCCAAATCCCTAGTGAATATTTTTCTTAAACCCTACTCTTCTTGTTTCTTTTCTTTCTTTCTTTTTTGTTTAAATGATTCATAAATCTAAATTTAATTAATTATCTGCTTGAGCGAATTGATGGAGAATTATATTATCTACATGAACGAACTCTTTCATCCCTTGATTATGATTCTGATTCCTTGAACTAATATAGGACCCCTTGATATTTTGAAGTTTCTAAAAGGTTTAGATTATTTTCTAATACAACTGTCGCATATAGAATTTTATTGACTATTCATGTGACTGTTGCATATGTAGAAATAAGTTTTTCAAAATTGAAGTTGTTGAAGTCATATCTATGTTTGACCATGTCACGTACGAGAAAAACTTAATGGATTGGCGTTGATAGCCATATATAGAAAACGTTATTTTGGAAAAGATTGAATATGAAAATTTGATTGATGAATTTGCTTCAAAGATTGCTAGAAATTATCACTTTTTATGTAAAATCATAGAGTATTCATATTTGTTTAATGTTGTATTGAGAATATTATCAATACTATAAATATAATATTTTGAATTTTTAGTCTTTCTAACAATATATCTATAATTATAAAAATTATACTCCATCCGTCCCAATAGCAAGGATCCCCTTTTTATTATTTACTCTCTCTATTTTAATAGAAGGAGGACCTTGTTATTGGGACGGAGATAGTAACATTTTGTTTAATTTTAGGGTCTAAATTTTATTATTTGCACAGGGCCTACAAAATGATTGAGACAGCCCTGGTTGTCTGCCTATAAAATAGGACATAAACTTGATTATAACATCATATTCTTTGTACAATTTATAATTATTTCTATTATTTATTTAATTATAATTTAATTATTTTATTTATACAAACTATTTAATATAAATTATTTATATATATCTCCATCCTCCATCGCACGAAATGTAATTCTAGTTTATTATAAAATACAATAGTCCTAAAGTATTCTGGTCGCCGAATAATAGAATTGTAGTATTCAAAGTTTAATCATAAATTTATTATTATTATTATTATTATTATTATTATTGTTGTTGTTGTTGTTCACGTTACGTTACATTTAAGGCGATGTAACATCATACGTAGTACAAAATTACAAATGATGTTGTGCGAGACTTAAAAAACTAGGTACAGATGTAATAAACGACAAGCATGATGGTTTGGCCTTCACTTTATATAAAAATAAAAACAAAAAAAATCTAATATTATTTTCTCTCAAAATAAGATATAACAACATATAAAGTTTTTTTTCAAAAAAATTAAGAAGATAATATATATATCCTGATTAACTTTTCTTGTAATAGTAAAAAATACTGGAGAGCCTCTTATTTTTTTAATAGTTTACAACCTCAGTATTCGTAATCAACATTCTATAAGATCAATTATCAAAATATTTCAACAAATTTTTTTAAAAATTATAATGTGTTGCTATAAATTAACTCGTGCGTAACCATATATGCATATATACACATATATATATAACCATAGCTTCATCAAATGGGCTCAAATTCTACAAAAAAAAAAAAAAAAAAAATGAAGAAGAAGAAGAAGAAATAGAGATGGAAAATATTTGTAGGATTCTAATTCTTTCTTCACTGTTGATAGCAGGCACACACGCCATTTCAAGAGAGCTAGAATCATCAAAAGATGCAGAAAACTGGTTCAGAAACCTCTCTCAACGTAAACAAAAATTCGCAAAACTCCGTTTCTACATCCACGACGCGCTAGGCGGGACCAACGCCACCGTTTGGGAGGTGGCACGGGCCACGATCACGGCTGCTTCACCTACTTCCTTTGGGCAAGTTAGGGTTTTGGATGACTTGATAACGGCTGAGCCCGACCAGAATTCGGAGAAACTGGGCCGGGCTCAAGGCCTCGTTACATCCGCAGACCTCCACGAACCGGCTCTAGCCATGAACCTTAACTTGGTGTTCACGGCCGGCCGGTACAATGGCAGCACGCTCTGCATCGGTGGCCGGAATCCGATCGATACGATGGACCGGGAGCTGCCGGTCCTCGGTGGAACCGGAGTTTTTAGGATGGCTGGTGGGTTTTCGATTTCTAACATTTATTCGTACGCTCCGGTCCAGAATTATTTTGTTTGGGAATACGTAGTTTATGTTTGTTACGTGTAGAGATGGTGTGGTATTTTTGTTAAGATGTCTTTTTTAATTTTTTACGTAACAACTGTAATTTAATTATTTTGTTAGCTGTTACTTGTGAAGTATGTCTATTATGACTATATATATAGGACGTGAGTTTTCTTCAGTAATATCTTCTTAACCACTTGAGATCTTCTAATCTCAATCTACCTATGTGTATCAAATTTCAACATTATTATTTTTTCTTTCATTTTTTTCTTCAATTTTAATTTCTTTAGATTTAGTATAATTTTACAATTTTATTTAGGGTTTATCCCCCCCCCCCCCCATTAGTGTTTGTTTTAAATATTTAATTTGTATTTTTTTAGTTAATATAATTTATTTTTATGGTTGATTATTCCAAACTTCAGGTATATAAATTTAAAATTTCAGTTTTTAGTAATAAATATGAATTATGATTAATTATAATATAATAAATTAACAATACATAATTTTAATATTGCCATATGGTTGACACACAAATTAAGTTGTGACTAGGGGATCTTTTACTCCTTCTTAAATGATCATTAAGGGTGGATATGTCCCTCAAGATATACATGATAACTTACATTTTTTTTATGTTATGTATGAAAGATTCATCATCCATGTTAAGATGAATATATCATTTTGGAATAGAGAAATAGAAAAATGATTCATGAAGATCAAAATAGTTGGGCCTGAAGGCTCATACAATCATGGCGAGCAAGAGATGGGCTTTCCCCTAAATTTTTTTAAAAGCCCATAAATTTCTCCAACGAATAAGGGGGTGTTTCAAGCTTTTATACGAGACACCGAAGCGATGAAGACTCGAGATCCCACTATGAAAAAGAGATATCTCAAGTTTGATAAAAAAAAAAAAGTGACCTTATATTTTCGATTTTGAATGTTTGTAAATGTAATTTTCTTCAATATCTCTCAAATTTTCAAAATTGGTTAGAATTTTGAAGCAGGCCACTACCTACTTTTCCAGCTTTAATTATTTATTTATGTAAACATGAAACCTTTTTTTTATACAATTCTACACATGATATGATGTTAATATCACATCATCACCATGTTTCTATATATGTAAGGAGTAGGGAGGCTTCAGTCATTTTGACAAAAAAAACTACTTTTTTATATATGGTTTTCTTAGCTTCATCTTTTAAATACTACTTGTATTTTCAAACACATCCAATTTTAATTTTGCTAATCTAACTAGTGGTGCTCTGCCTTCTCACACAATTAGCTCTTCTTAAAAAGCACAAGTTTTTTGTCCCCTTGGAGATGACCTAGTGGTGGAGTAGTGTTTCTTGAGGTCAAAGGTCTCAAGTTCGATCCACCACCAACACCACTAGGTGTGAGCCTATCACACCTGGTTTAAGTGTGGTTTACTTCCCTGTGTAAGTTTGTAGATTATTACACAGGAACGAAATTTACCCAGTGCGCACCACGGTAGCGGCTGCGGGTTATCCTCGACATCCAAAACACACATAAGTATTATTATATTCTTAATTATATTAAGACAATGATTAATTAGAAGATTGTTCTAGAATAGTAGAATTCCTATAAGTAATTAAGGTAATCCGAAGCCTCATTGTCTAATGGCAAGATAGCTAGGAAGCCTTTATAATACTCCCTTCGTCCCAATAGCGAGGTCTACCTTACTTTATTTGGCTGTACCAATAGCAAGGTCCATTTCCAAATATGGAAATAATTAATATCAATATCAAAGTGGACCCCGCTTAATTTATATTACTTTTTATTATAATACTCCTTAAAGAAATGGACTCCACCTACTTTATCCACTACTTAACTAACTAGTCCATTTCTCCTTAATCTCCATGCCCAATAGTAAGTGGACCTTGCTATTGGGACGAGGGGAGTATAAGTTTAAAAATCGATTTTCACTAAATTAATAAGTAAATATAAGTAGGTAGTTTTCTCATCAAATCATGTACTTTATACTCTCATTTAATTTATGCATCTATATATACACATTAGTTATCTTTATGACTTATTAGTAAATGGTGAAGCCCAAATTCTAAGACATGATTTCACATATTCTGTAGTTTTAGCTTTAGTCGTTGGTAGCAGATCATGATTAGTTCATCCATAATTTTTTGAACCCATCATTACATATTATAATATCAGACTAAAATCAACGTTCATGAGACTTGGGAACTGTGAAAGCTTCAAAATTTCAACCTTGTTTGACATTTTAATGCTGGTTTGCTCAGAAATTTGTTAGATATGATATGAACTAGCCGGTAGAGCAAATTCTCACTCATTTTTCAGTTCAGATCAAAATTCAACAACTTATATAATCTCAAAAGTCATCGTGGCACATGACACCGGTTCTTTTATTAATTTGAATAACATTAACTACATATCATAGTGACAGAATAATTTTCTCTCAAAGTAGTCCGCAAATCAGAAATCACACATTAAAAATGTAAATCGTACGGGTGGGATACGAAGTCGTAACAGTTGATTATGAGTCCATCTACTTCATCAATCATCACTAGTCCACTCCCAAAGTCCTTACAAAACTCAATGGTATGGCTAACTTAGATTAAAAGAGAGCCTCCACGGCCCCAATACGGCGGCGGAGGAGGCCGTAGACGGTGGCGGTTGTCATGAATAAGCGTGCAGTTGATGGTGCAGCAACACCAAAAAAATGGCAAAATGTGTGTTTTTGGGGAGCGCAGTGGTCCAAAGTGGGTACAGTTTGGGTGTCTTTACCTATCCATGAACTGTTTCCAATGCAAACTCCCTTCCACCTTTAATCACTAGTCAAGCCCTCTCTTTCTCTCTCTCTCTCTCTCTCTCCACCACCATTTTTCTAACCAAGAAATATTTTTTACTAAAAAAGATTCAAGATATTTATCTTGTCTCCTTAGATTCCAATTACTATTCCTCACTAGTAACTACCCATTTTTCACTTGGTAAATTTTCACACTCCTAACGTTGTCACTGTGTGTAGTGTGTGTGTGTGTGTTTTGTTGTCTGAATACATTCTCAATTTCTCATGTTTTCTTGATTCAGTTTGGTGGGGCTGATCACCTTCTTTTTGTCAGAATTCTTCCTGTCACACTCCATCACCATAAAATCACCCCCACCATAAAAAAAATAATAAGACACAATATATATAACCAGGAATTAGATCAAACATATATGTTCCAACTCTCAGAAGAAAATCTTTCTTCCTCTTTATTTATCTTTTTTTTTCTTCCTTTTTCTTTTCAACACTAGCCAAGTAGCCATCTCTCGAGACAAAAAGAACCCATCTTTCCTTTAATTTATTCTTTGTTTTCCTGCTTTAATCCCTTTCTTTTTCTTCTTCTTCATCTTCTTCTCTCTCTCTCTCCTTTTCTTTTCTCTCACTAGATGAAGACAATCATGGCTAAAAACCCTCAAGACTCGTTCTCATTCTCCCGCAGATACTTCCAATGGAAAAAGAAGGGCGTGGAAGATGAAGACAACGAAATGGAAGAAATCTTGCATTTGAATTTCAGCTCAAAATCTGAGGAGAGAGAAAAGCCCAAATCAGAAGAGCTCAAGGTTTTCCCAATGCAGCAACCCGTCCCCACCGCCGCAGCAAGAACGGCGAGGAAAAAGATATCAGTTGTAGCAATCGCCAAGCTGCGGTCGGCCCTCGCTCTGGGGAGGGCCCGAACGCCGTTCTCATCGGGCCTGGGGGCCCGAGTGGTGGGCACCCTCTTCGGGCAGCGGCGCGGCCACGTCCACTTCGCATTCCAAGAGGACTTCAAGCAGAGCCCGGCGTTTCTGGTGGAACTAGCGACGCCGACGAGCGTTCTCGTGAAGGAGATGGCTTCCGGGCTGGTGAGGATTGCGCTGGAGCCCGAGAAGAAGCCCGAGAAGAAGGGTCCGAAGCTTCTAGAAGAGCCAGTTTGGAGGACTTACTGCAACGGGAAGAAGTGTGGGTACGCGATGAGGAGGGAGTGCGGGCCCGACGAGTGGAAGGTTCTGAACGCCATCGGCCCGATCTCGATGGGGGCGGGTGTGCTGCCCGGGTCCGGCGACGGCGCCGAAGCCGACGGCGAGCTGATGTATATGAGGGCTAAATTTGAAAGAGTTGTGGGCTCCAAAGATTCCGAAGCTTTCTACATGATGAATCCAGACGGAAATGGAGGTCCAGAGCTCAGCATTTATCTGCTTAGAGTTTGAAGAATTGAATGTGTTTCTCTACTTACTGCAATCAGCTGCAAGAATCAAGAATTCCAGTTTGGTGTTATGGTTTAGTAATTAGTAATGCATGTTAGTTATTAATTAGTAATTTTGTGGAGGAAATTAGGGTTCTTGAACCCTTTTTTTTTTTAATTGGGAAATTTTTAGTGGGATAGTGGTTGGTGGTGGAGGTATAATAGTTGAAAGATGAGAGATAGTAAAGATGGGTGTGGTGGGAACGGTATATTTTGTGAATATGTTGGGGTTTTACTGCCTTTTACCTTATCAATGAAAGCCATGGGCAATTGCAGCAGTTAGTTTTTTGTCTGATTTATGTCTTTGGGGAATTTTGTCGAACACCTTGGCGATATGTTTAGATTAAAGAATGTAATCAAGACAAAGACAAAGACAAACAAGATAAGACATGATTAAGAAAGATGAATAAATGGCAATGATTAGGCATGATTTGGGCAGCGAATAATGGTGACACACGTGAATTAATGGCGGGCAAATAATGGAGAATCGAACATGGCGTGATGAGGGAGGGAGTTGTTTCTTCAATTCCAAGTTCAATCCCTCATCATTACCTTAATTATCACCGTATGCTTCGTGTAACTAGGGTAAATTCCGGTTTTGTTCATGCTACAACCAATGCATGTGTATATTCTGTCACAATAGATCTATTGAGACACTCTTAAGTGTCTGAATAGAGCTATTGTGACACTTAGAGATACCTATTGTGACAAATATGCACATACCACAAAACCGGTAAATTCCTAGTGTAAGGGGTGCAATGCATTTATTTCCCTATCTATTTGGAGTTAATTTTTTTCATATTTCCCTTACTATTTGCAGTCAATTTTTTCCATTTTCAATATTTATCGGCCGATCGATAAATTAATTTTAATTTCGGACTGTCACAATAGATAATTAAATGTCACAATAGGTAATCAAAGTGTCATAATAGATTTTTTCGACCGGCCAAAACTTTTAGCGAATCTTTTATTTCTGGACAAAAAAAAAAAAGTTGTAAATAGCCCAAAAATAGTGGGGGTCTAGGACACTTGTCACCTGCAGAACTGGTGCATGCACTACATGCACCTTACACTAGAATTTACCATGTAACTAGAGGTGGCAAAAACGGTCCGGACAGATTTTGGATCGGGTCGAGCTATGAAATGTAGACCCGAAAATCTCCGCTCCCTCACAATTGGCCTGATTGGTAGGCTGGATCGGGCATTTCGATATATCACCTATATTTCTATAGATCCCGTTTTGTTTGATTGATATGATAGATGAGATTGTTGTGATAAAGTAGAATTGTACAATTTGGATACAAATAATTTTGTATTTGGATTGTTTGATTGCAATTTTAATGATTTATGATAGATTCTCAATATTATTTTTAAATTAAATGATCCAGATTTAAATGTTGGAAAATACTTAAATTATCCTTCATATACGATTTTCATTTATAATTATTAAAGTTGTATTTTTTTTTATTTAAAAAAACTTGAAATCGAAAATTGGAAATAATCGATACACAAAAATAATTTACCAAACACTAGGAAAAAATTCACGCATAAAAATAATTAATCAAAATAGTTTCTTCTTGAGGAGTCCTCTCTTAATTACATATTAGTATTCACCTCAATATTATATTCACATACCAATATTCTAATAATAATTATTAAAATTATAATTATTTTATTTGTCATCCAATAAATAATGTAGATAAAAATTTTATTTGAGATGAAGATATGTGGGTAATTTTACAAGTGAGTGTTTGATTGGTGAATTTAATCACCCCAAAATTGGGGAGATAAATAATTACTCAAATAAGTGATTGGAGCTCGGACCCGTCATCAATACCGAGCTCCAATCATTCAAACCAAACAAATGATAATTCGAATAAAATTATCAATCACACCTAAATTGGGCTAATCACCTAATCATGAGGGGTCACGAGATGTCACCCTCATCGTATCCCAACACCTAGAATATGTCGGGATAAGTCCATTCTCTTATCCCGATTCTCGGAATAGGTAGCGATGGGCCAATTGCTGCCGAGGTTCCTCAGGCTTGCGTGACTAACGCCCCAGCAGCCTGGCCTACCCACACCCTCTTGGGCCGCCAACACTATCATACTCAAGATTGTCAGAGAGGACACCTGTCAAACGCCCCGCTCGAAGCCCCAATGCTGCTACGGTGCTAGATATTTTGTTGTGATGTACATAGTAGAAGACACGGCCTTGCACGACTGTTTTGTGTCGTTTTTTTAGCTTTTCAATATCTACTTTTGTCACAAATCTTTTTTTATTAAGCGTATTATAGGGGGAAGGTGCTAAAGAATTACCAGACTAGTGAGCGTTACAAGGAGTGTCCCCCTCTCCAACTAACATGTGTTATAATTGTTGTAAGCCATATAATGTACATGCTTATTATATTAATGAAAATTTCCCTTTCAATTAATCATGTTTGTGAGTTGTTTGCTCTGTCAAGACCACTAAAAGCACCAGATGGTGTGAATTGTGTCGTCATCGTACAACAAGCAGCTTACGATAATGAGACGGACGTAGTCTAAGACAGACTACTAACTGCACGGTGCGCTCTTATACTAATCATTACAAGCGTCTCGTGACACATGAGTTGTTTGGTATTGTATATATCCTATTTTATTAAATGATTTGCGTAAATCATCTTCATTTATTGTATATGTATTGCATAATTATTGTTGAGTTATGATTCGAAAATAGGTGAGAGGAATTGATTTAGCCTTATTTAATTATTTATAGGGTTATAGTTATTAATCGTAGCAAATTGTATGTTTAATCATACCCTTAAGTAGTTACTCGTTGCTTTAGGTTTAATCGTAGCAAAATTTTATTTTTTAAACTAATCGTAGCAAATATAATTGTTATGTTAATCGTCATTTTTTATGTTAATTGTCGGTTTTTTAAAAGCTACGATTAATATTTAAGTGAGCTATGATTAAAATTCAAGTGCTACGAATTAATTTTAAATTGACCTACGATTAATATGATAATTGCTACGATTAATATTCAAGAATCTATGATTCTTTTTAAAAATATACGATAAATATTTAAGTGACCTATGATTAATATTCAAGCGTTACGATTAATTTTAAATTGAGTTACGATCAATATGATAATTGCTACGATTAATATTCAAGAATCTACGATTATTTTTAAAAAGCTACGATTAATATTTAAGTGAGCTACGATTAATATTCAAGTGCTATGATTAATTTTAAATTGAGCTACGATTAATATGATAATTTCTACGATTAATACTCAAGAGCTACGATTAATATTTCAAGAGTTATGATTAATTTTGTGAGAGCTACGATTAATTTTCAAAGAGTTATGATTAATATTTAGTTGGCTACGATTAATAATTATTGAGCTACGATTAATTTCTAAAGATAATCGTAATTCTACAATTAATTTGCTTAGGTCTATGATTGACTACAATTAAAATTTACAGTGGCTACGATTAATTTCAAAACTAATCCTAAGGCCACGATTGCAAAATTTAACACAATCAACCATTGCAAACCTAAACAAAAACTAACCATTGTTGTCCTATTGGGGATGGCCTAGTGATAGAGTGGTGTTAATTTATTGAGGTCAAAGGTCTCGAGTTCGACCCACCACCAACACCACTAGGTGTGAGCCTGTCACACCTGTCTTGCCAAGTGTGGTTTATCTCCCCTGTGTAGGTTTGCAGGCTATTACACAAGGACGGAGTTTACCCAGTGCGCACCATGATAGCGGCTGCGGGTTACCCTCAACATCAAAAAAAAAAAAAAACCAACCATTGCAAAACATAAACAAAACCAACCATTGCAAAAATTAACCAAACAATTTAATATTCTGAAGTTACAATCGTAGCCGATATACGCTATATAGGAATTTAAACAAAAAAGGGCTGGATACCTACTTGAGAAGACGAAGCCGTCTCCGGTGCTGTTCGTTGCTCCATCGTCGGTGAAAGAGAGACACTACCAAAAAGACTGTCTTTAGTGACAATATTATTAACGACGGCAAATGTCGTCACAAATAATAGACTTAAGTAACGACATATCGTTTCTAATAATTACATGTCATTTTTTGTGACGACAATGTGGTCACTTAAAATAATTTTTAATTTATTTGGGACGAACTTTTAAGGACGCTCTATTTGCGACGACATCAATATTTTTAAGTGACAACAATGTCATCACAAAAATTTATTAGATATGACATGTAATAATTAGAAATGACATGTCATTACTAAAAGTCTAGTATTAGTGATGACATTTTTCATCGCTAATAATCTTGTCTCTAAAGACCATTTTTTTGTTGAGAGAGAGAGTTTCAGTCGAGAGAGATTTCCAGTCGGTTTCTTTTTAATTTTGTGAGAGAGACGGGAGAGAAAAGGGATTGGGGTGGTTGGATTTTCAAACCCTAATCATAAATACTCAAGAATATGGCAGTTACATGGAAACTATGTATTTATTCCCTTTTCATTGTGCCAGTATATAAATCATAAATCGTATATTTTATTCCCTTGATTTCATTTGCATGTAAAGTACAAAATTGTCATAACTTTTCAGATTTTGTGGGTCCAAGACAAGAGGTATTGTGTAAGATAAAGTACACTTTGCCCAAATAACTCCCTAGTTTTAAATCTTGTTTACATACACTAATTTTAATATAATTTTACTATATATAAATTCAACCCTAATGATATCATAATTATAAAGTTAAATACGATGTCTTAAAAACTATGGGAAATTTAAAATAATTTGTGAGCTCAGATTTATTGGCACTGAATCAAATGATTGGATGATCATACACACCATTAGTTTACTTGGATTGGGAAATAATTTGCTAGTTTTAGCGATGCCTATAAATTGTAAGTGAAGGGACAGCCGACATAACTTTAGCCTAAATTTATCTCTTTAAAAGAAGAGCAACCTAAAGAGAGTTGTGACTGATCTATTTATTCAGCACCTTCAATTCCTTACTTTTTCTTTTCTTTTTTCCATTTTTTTCTTTTTACCATGTAAAATTTTATTTATAAAATTGTATTTGCATTTTTTTATAGTATAGAATAGTGTTAGTAGGGTCGGTATTGTCGTCGTTTTTTGACCGATTGATAATGAAAAATGAAAGAATGAGGAAAATATGTATATGTCTCAATAAAAAAAAAAGATGTAATTATTTCTTTAAAATAACATCATAAGACTTAAAAATATAAAATATATTTAAAATCTACTAGAACAAATAACCGATCTTATTAAGTTAAGTAGAAATTTGTATCAAAAATTTAAGACAAAAACTTGTATGAGACGGTCTCATACATGAGACGGATCAATACATGTGAGTTAATGATACTTCACTCATAAATAATGATACTTCACCCATAAATAATGATACATGTGAGTTAATGATACTTCACCCATAAATAATGATACTCACATGCGGGTATAAATAATGATACTCACATGTGAGTTAATGATACTTCACCCATAAATAATGATCCCCGCATGTGAGTATTGACTCGTCTCATATATGAGACGGTCTCACCCAAGTCTGCCCAAAATTTAAAAGTAAAACATTAGATCTTCTTGTTTTCCATAAAAAAACCTAGTGTGATGAGTTTTTCTATGTATTTCCTAGAACCTGTACCATGATTAAATCGGCTTCAAACTGATATTGAGCTACATATTTCTAATTGTATTAGTATTTGAATATTGCATTCTAATTCGGGTCTTGATCGGTTGATCTTATATTCTTATACTACCTCCGTTTCATAATGTTTGTTGTTTAAGGTTTTTTTTTTTAGTTTCAGAATGTTTGTTGTTTTATATAATTTGACATCCTCTCTCCCAATTTTAACCCTCTCAAATCCTACAAGATTTTTTGATTCTAACTTACCTATAATATATGAAGAGAGAAAAATATATGGAGAGAGAAAATATTGTTATTTTTTAGGAAAATATAGATGAATTAGATTTTATGGCATATATAAGGGATGGGTATATTTGTCCACAAAATTAATTCTTAATTCCAGATAAAAAAAAACAAAACAACAAACATTATGAAATGGAGGTAGTATATTTTTTACCCACAAGACGGTTAAAAAAAATATACTATATATAGATTTACTATAAATAATATATGTACGCTCTAGTAATTTTATAATTGTATATTTACAGTGTACGATAAAGTAGGGGATATGATATGTAATATTATTTGATTTCATGGTCATGATTGAATATAAAAATAAGGTACCATTATAACATATTCATTTGCCACATATTATTATTTACTGCAAATAGGTGACGTTCAAAAGAGAGATGAAAAAGTGAAGAAAATCTTCTTTGATGGAGGGAATAACGTTTAAAATTATCGCATCTCGAAGCAAAAGCCCTTGTAATTCTCTTCTTTAAATTCTCAATCTTCAAGAATTTTAAATAAATCTTAATTTAAGCATGCCGATCTTCACAATGGGATTAAAAATACACACATAAAATCAACCACTCCCTTTTAATTAGTTCCCCTTTACAACTCATGGCGGCTGCAGACTAATTAAATGTTAGTGTCTCTAGTAATTTACCAAGTAACTTATAAGAAATCATCCCTTGATAAAGCAGAGAGAGAGAGAGAGAGAGAGAGAGAGAGAGAGAGAGAGAGAGAGATGAGTTTACCCTTCACATATACAGTTTGATAGTCACAATTCATATGTAAGGTTCAGAAAACTGGAAACAAATTGTGAATTACTATTATTGCTGCTGTTGTCTTGTAATAAAAATAAAGGCAGAGAATGTGTATCAGTGATTGTTGGGTGCAGCAGTGGCAATTATGTCTATTTGGATCCACTATTTTAGTCAAGTCTTAATTTCTTTTATCACTCCAATACTCCTTTTTCTTTAATTTAAAAACAAAACAAAAAAAAGTTTTCGAGTCTTTTTATGCAACAAATTAAAGTTTGAATTCTGCTTTACACATCGATCATGCCCTACTATGGTACTTCTTTACCTTCTCCTTTTTTTCGTATTTTATATCTCTCCAATCTCAATTTTTTGATTCGGAGGCATCAATGTCACAATATGTATGCTTTTATTATTGAAAAGTATTTTATTAATCCAAATCATTCATTATTTGAGTAGTATTTTATTCCTGGAAAAGTGCTTTATTTTATTTTGAAACTCTTAATAAGTAGATTTTCGTGATGTCATACGACCTCTAATACATAAACTGATGACAAGGGATTCCCCCCAAGTGACAATATTCTAAAAATTAATGAAGGCACTTTAATTGGGGGGATTAAATATTAGGGCAAATTTCATATTTCATATTTATTTTTTCAAAAAATAAAAAAAATACATGTATTAAATAAATAGTCTAAAATCCCTGTCTTTTATATATATTTCATCAAAAAACTTCTTTTGAAGGGGGTGAAATATAATTGCTAAAAACAAGTGTATGATTCTTATTTTTACAATTTTTGTATTAAAAATATAATATATATTTTTTTAAATAGTAGTTTGACCAAATACTAAATTTTTAAATAATATAAATATATTTATATGTAAAAAAAATACGAAACTCATGAAATTATCAAAATAACTAAAATGTAGTAGTATAACCAAATACTATAATTTTCAAATGATATAATATATTTATCTATAACAAAAATTGAAAAAAAAAATCTTACTATCTTTCTTAGAAAGTGTAATTCACTTTCTCCAAAATGGATTTTTTTGATGGATTATTCACAGCGGAGAGAGTTTTAGACTATTTATTAAACACGGGGTTTATTTAATTTTTCGAAGAAACACGAGGGAGTAATATGAAATTTACCCTAAAATATTGTGATGTCTTGGAGGAAAATGTAAGAAAAATGTAACAATAAAATTTGATAAATTTGGGGGAATTTCCGTCAATTGTGAAGATATAAAAACAAAAATAAAATAAAAAAAGGGAAACTTGTGAAGCATTGCGCTACAATTCTAAAAAATACATAAAGTACATTTATGGGACTTAGTAGTTAGTGGTGATCCATCACCTTTAAAAGGTTTAGAAACTAAAGCTCAATCTCTCACTATGACTTACATAAAAATAAATATAACAATTGTGCAAGGTTCAATTTTGATCAACTAAATAGGAAAATTCTATGTCACCCGACCGCGTACCATGCCCGAATTTTCGATTTTAATTAACATTCACATTTTTAAAATATTTTTTAATTATTTTTTCAGGACATATATGTGGAGATTAGTATATGTTAATTATGTTGGCCTGATTTTTTCGCCTCCTAATATATGAACGATAATGGTGTTTTTTTTTTAACATCTAGTGTGAAAAAACACAATGTTGGCGTTTATATAGCAGGAAACGAAAAAAAATCAGGACCAACATAATTAACACATATTTAATGAGTATAATTATGTTCCCAAAAAAAAATTAAAATATTTTATAAATATGAATATTGATTAAAAATCGAAAATTCGGGCACGGTGGCGGGTCGGGCGGCATCGAATTTTCCAACTAAACATGTGCAGTTGGGCCGGTGAATAGAGTTTGTTAGTCCAACTAGATTCATGTAATATTATTTGGACCATAAGATGGAATAAAACTTTACAAATTGGGCCCTCTTTTATTGGGCCAATCGGGCTTGGCCCAATTAATAATGGATCTAGTAAGCTTAGCATCACAAGCTGGGTCATCAGAAAAAAAAAATTGTATTTTTAAAAAATTAACATATAATTCTCATACTATATTTACTCTCATTTATTCACTTATTAAATGGAATATCGCAAATTTCAAGTAGGGTGTTGCTATTTGCACTACAAAAAATACTCATTGCACCACAAAATGAATTGATTTAAAAATAACAATTATGAAATTTCTTAAATATTCTTACTAAATAAATAATAAGTAATAAAAATAACACTCTTTTCTTCCCATTTCTGCCTTTCTTCCCCGATGACAACATAACCCCATCTGCTCCGCCGCTTATTCTCTTTTTTCCAGAAAAAATCACAGTTGCAGGTACTGTGATTGCGAAAAACAATGAGCAATTTTTCATCCTCCGTGAAAACCTAACCCTAACTGACTTAAAATTTCGAAACCATTTCTAGCTGCCCTGACCAAGTGATGTCCCATGTAGAATGTCGCCGTTTTCGCGTATGCCGCCCTAGATCCACTTCCGCCATTACTTTGATTTTTAATGCATACATAACAAAATATACATGTGTATCTATATTCAATCAAATTATATCAATATGAGTGCATCTGAATTTTTGCAACTACTAATTTTTCTGAAAAAGAGAGACCGTTAATTTAGATGAATATTTTTGAGGAAAAAAGTTGAAGAATTCGTCATGGCGAACTAATTCTTTTGAAGATTACAGTGAAATAGATATTAATATCAGTTCTTCTCGCCGCCTTCAAACCAAAGTCGAACCTTCGAAAAATCCAGTTCGAACTGCCACCTCTACCTCCACACCCATCATCTCCGGCGAAATGCCTAGTTTCCGGCGACTGGCGTCCTCTTCCAAATGTGGCGATGCCCAATTACCGACGTGGTGGTTGCGCATAAGGGGTGGATGCCCAATTACCGACGTGGTGGTTGGTAGAGATGAGAGAAGAGTTTTATTTTATTATTATTGATTATTTTGATTTTTTATTTAATAAGGATATTTAAGTAATTTTATAATTAACTATTGTTGAATCAATTCATTTTATAGTGCAAATAGCAACACCTTTTCAAATATGATTAAGTATGGGTATATGAAGGAAAACTACCTAATAAGTAAAGATGATAATGATTTTGGGATGACTATTAATCTTGTTGGATTGAAATAGTAGCTTATAATAAAAATAGGGTGTTTTTAAATACACCACTAATTTTACTTTATACCCCACAATTAAAATTAATTCAAAAGTATATAATTACTAAATTACTTAAATATCTTTTACTTAAAAATAAAATAAATTTGGTCTCTTTCCTCAACTTCATCGGCGATCATCCAAGCTTGGAGATTTACAGATTTGAAACAACAATTTTATGCTGGGATTGACGGACGGCAGGCTCCGCCTACTCACATCATGAAAAATCATCTCAAGAGAGCAATACCAAGGACTTATGTTGAGGAGAGAGATTGAAAACATCGATAGTGATGGAGAATTATTTCCATGGCCCTCTCTGCCTCGAGTTAGGGGAGTGAAAAGTGCTCAAGAAGATAAGAATCAAGAAGATAAAAAAATTCACTTTGAACTCAATGGATTCGGATTTGCAAAATCCATGTTCAACAAATATTCTAACAACACTATTTCCAAACACCAGAGAGTGGTTCGAACAAAGCTTTTTCTACCATTGCTACTCTGATTCGAACAAAGCTCTTCGACTATGGTTAATTCGATTCGCAAAATATTTTTCGATCCAAAATCGAACGTTTGAAAAATCTAGTTCGGTTTATAAATGATGATGACCGCTGATTTTGATGAAGCGGAAAAAGGTGATGGTGATAAATTTGTCCATTGGAAGAGAGGGAGAATACAACGTGGAGAGGAGGAAGATGATGGTTGGCATGTTTCTCATTTGAGCGAGGAAAAAAATGACGCCAAACCTCTTCTTCTCTTTTCTTTTTTTTATTAGTTTAAATTGATTTTTAAATTGAAGGGTGATATTGGAAAAGTTTGTGGTGTATTAAGTAAAAATAATTATATTTTTTTTAAGATGGTTGTGTATTTAGTAAATGTGGTGTATTTAAAAAAATTTGTGGTGTATATAGCAATACCCTAAAAATATTCTAGATTGCTAAAATTGTTAGCAAAAAAATATTTAATTCTAAATTTTTTCCGGTCCCGTGTACATGCAAAACTCAACTCTAGCCCGTTAAGGCACAATCAACAACGATTTATCTCTTCCACAAGGGTTTTTTTTTTTTTTTAATTTACACCCGACATATGGTATTGAGGAGATTTGAACCGGTAACCTTTAGTCTCCAAAGTTTACCTTGAAGATGACGTTTACCTTTCTTTGACAAATAACATTTTATATGGTCAATGATTTAATGAGTATATTGAGTGCAAGGCTGGAACTCGAACCAAACAATTATTAATTTGGATGTGATATTAACTCTTCACTAGCTATTTGAAAGAAAAACCAACTTCGTACGGACCTAATGATCTATGAAACATATAGATACATAGAATTAATTACTTTATTAATTAAATCATACAAAAACTGAAAAATAAAATGCAATTCACCAGCCAGATGCATGCGATCGACCTCAAATCAAGTCTTGTAATATCATAACAAAAATAAATTAACACATTAATTGCTCCTATATATACATATAGCATTTATGTAGAAAAAGCTAATGCATGTCAACTTTTTACATACAATCTTTAAACTATTATGAAACCCTTTGACAACAAATAAATAAATATTCATTCACTATAGTTACAATATTCTCAAAACCAAGCTTATAATGGCCTTCACACAATTACTTGTTAGGCCACTATCATATATACAAAATCCTTTATATAATTATATTATATATATACTCAACACAACCAAATAACTATAATCAATTATTTGGGAGAAAATTAAAAAGAATTAAAAAAGAAAGAGAGATAAAAAAACAAAATAATTATGAGAAGGGTGATTTTCCTCTCTAATCAATTATCTGCAGATTTTCAATTTTGAGGTAAAGAGTTGTGCCTCTTCGATGGAGCAGAAGGGGGAATAGGTACACCTTTTGGAAGCTTAGCAAAGTACAACTCCTCATTGCGGAAGTTTCCCGTTTCGTGGAAATAATTTAAAGCCATTGAAGATGGATCATCATCCTTCACAATCAATATCAATCTCCCCGGCCTCGTCGCAATGCAAGAACTCAATAAACTAACAAGGAGGAGACCAACGAAGATCACCAACATATTCATCCGTCCTGATCTTATTAGAGTAAAGAAACACGAAAACGATGAAGATGAACACGATGAAGAAAAAGAAGCCATAATAGAGTATATTTTGTTTTCAAATGATTTTTTGGGAATGGTGTATAACTTTAATTTACATGGAGAATAATATTTATATGGATGATTTATGAGGAAATGTATTTGCATGGGGAGGCAAGAAAAGGTTAGGTGGAAATGTGATGTCAAGAGTTGAGAATGCTCACAATTATTTATATATATAATTTATTTGTTTCGAAGTATTTTTACACGCAATAGAATGTAGAATTTTCAATGTCAACGGTTTGTACAATGCAGGGGAATTCTATTGGATGCCGGCTTAAGTTTTTCGTAATTTTTTTAATTTTATTTTTCGTGTTAGGGTTTTCAATGAAGCGGCTAAAATAATATTTCTTGTACGTAAAATGTTGCTCAATTGTCAACATATGTGAGATTTTGATTTAATTAGTTATACATCTATTTATTGGATTTTAAAAATTAGTGGTGAATTGGTGGGATTCTGATCACGTGACACGTGGTGATCCTGCCAAATAATCCAATATACATGGTCAACTAAGTTAAGCTGTACCAACTGTATAGAAAAGTTTCCAAAAAAAAACTGCTTAGCAAAGTTTCCTAAAATAAATAAATAAATAGTTTAGAAAAGTTCTATCAATTTCGGCGGAGCACGAGGGAAAAATAATAATTAATTATATATCTAAGTTATTTTTGGGTAAGTTGATAAAGCTAATTATAAGAAGATAATGGGTTAATTGGAAGTGATTCATGACAAGAAAAATATAAGTTAATTAGTATATATTTACTTCAACAAATATTTTTACCCACGAGTGTAGGTGAGAAATTTAATTTTTATTCGATTAACTAATTATTAGAGGTAGATGAAGAAAACAAAAAAATAGAGTAAGATGAAGATATAAAAAAATATATATTAAAATTGCACATAAAACAATTGTTGGAAAATAGGATTTAATAAAGTGAGTGTGACTCATTTTATCCGATTTTTCGTGACCGGGATATTTAATTTTGGAGAAATTAAATACCGTACGATTACTCTATGTCGTGAGTAGATGATCGTAGTATTTTTATTTGCTCAAATCCGATTTTCGGTGAGTGAGAAATAAATGGTTAAAGTTGGTCACACGATTGGGCATTTATGGTGTGTGGGATAATGTGTTTAAGACACATTAAATAATCCCACATTGATTTCTTAATCAAATTAAGAAGTGTATTTAAGTGTATTAACACTTAAGTGGAGTAATCAAGTGCATAAGGATGTGGGCCATGAGCCCACACGCGCACACACGCGCGCGCCCGCCCGTGCCCGTGCCCTTGCCCGTCTCGTCCTCAGACTTGGATCTTGGCAATTGAACTTTGGGCGTACGTGGGCTTCCGGAGCTTAGCCGTATCAGTTTTACGGTACAGAAACAGTCGGGTCGTGGAGCGGGTCGGCGGATCGACTATCCGGGTCTATAACGGCTGTGGACCGGGTCGTGAGTGCACATGGTGCATGTCCAGCTTGAAGGGTGTAACTCCCATGAGTTAAGAGCCTTCAAGTGAGTAACTGCCACTGGAGCTGGTGGAGTTACTTCAAGTGAGTAACTGCCACTGGAGCTGGTGGAGTTAGTGGGCTGGACAATAACCGAAAGTAACTCCTGTCGGGAGTCAAAGTCTGCAGCTGCCCTGGACACGTGTTGGGATCCGAGCCGACACGGGACACCTGTCAGGCTGGTGGAGTTAGTGGGCTGGACAATAACCGAAAGTAACTTCTGTCGGGAGTCAAAGTCTGCAGCTGCCCTGGACACGTGTTGGGATCCGAGCCGACAAGGGACACCTGTCGGGATCTGCAGAAGGTAACTCCTGGAGGGCTTAATGGCAGAGCTATAACTCCAGGGGGGTTACAACACCAGGTTTGAATGCCCTCAAACCCTAGATGTCCCCTACAGTGGAGATGTGCCTATAAATAGGACATCCTGCATGGATCCAAATGCCACATTCTGCATAATCGATCACACTTCATATTGTTGCATACGAATCCTTTCGAGTCAAAGCTCCCAGTTCTCGATCACACTTCATATTGTTGCATACGAATCCTTTCGAGTCAAAGCTCCCAGTTCTCGACGTTGTCTAGTTCGCCGGAACCTTGCCGGATTTGTGGTGCTACTGCCGGAAGGACGAAGCCGTTTCATCTTTGAAAGACAACCGCCAAACCGTGAGCACTAGCCGGGGCGTATTTGTCTTGCCGAGAGAGGTCCCCTCGACTCGGCTTGCCGGAACCGGAATCTGCACATCGGTTCTTAATATTCTTGCTTTGTTTAAATTCAGTTAAATATTGTAATTGTTATTCCTCTATACTTCCATTGTAATTTCAGTGAGGTTAAAACGAAACTACAACAATATAAAGTAATATATATAAGTTAATTGAAAAATACACTAGTCATTTTTCATTTGAGCGTTCTGAACTCCACATAGCAACATTCAATAATAGAGTAACAACCGTAAATAGGCAAAAGTAACACAATAAATTTATTTAGCAATCCCCAAATTTATAAGTTAATAAATAATATTGTGTGTGTGTGTGTGTGAATGTTGAAGTTGAGAGTCGGCCACTGTGTGTATCTAACTAATAATATAGAAATTGATTAAATTCCATGTTTGGTGCAGTACTTTTTAGAATTCTTGGACAAAAACGAAGGGTTTAAATATTCAACAATGAACTACTTTTTTAGAAATCTTTTGCGTGAGAAGCTACCTCAAGCAAAAACAAGCTAATTATGGTCCACTAATTACGATTACTTTCTTAATTATTTTAAACTCGATAACGATAGTCATGTGCAATTATTGGTTAACATCTTAGTACCAATCTACTTGACATTTTTATGCTAATAATATCACTTCACTTTTCCTCTAATCTAAGTTGAATAATTCTAGTAATTGGTTACATTAGGATACTTTGTTTTGTTGTTATGCGGCAACTTCATTGACCAAATGATGCTCATACAAAAAGTTAAATTAAATTTGGACAAAAAAGTAAGTGTGAAAAATTTAGCATATCAAAAACTTTGAACGTGCTACGTTTGACTTAAGTAGGATACAGGGTATTGGTATAATTTTCACAATGAAAATATTTTTATAAATTTTAAAGTTGGCCTTTTATATATATATCTTGACTGTGAATTTGAATTTTACTAACACGTTATTAGGTCGGAATATTGTGCTCACATTAATAATAGTATTTATCATGATCATCATCTTGAAGATCTCACATAGCAAGGACACCCTTTTGTTCCACATACTTTGTGCACGCTCACGAGTAATTGCTGCGAGTATTCCCAGTAAAAAATGGGATCTTGACCATTGATTTTTATATTAAATTTTTTCATGATAAAAAATAGGGATGGTACAAGAAATAATGACAAAATAAGACCGAAATTAATTAAGAATTTAATTAAGTAGTGATTAATTAAGAATGGAGGTTGTTAGGAACGGAATGAAAATTGTCTAGTTTGATGTAATGATATATATTTTTTAAAGTATAGATGTAATGATATTTTCTACTTAGAGAAAATGCTTGCATCACTTGGAAGTTTATGGGAAATTTTGAATATTAGGTAAAAGGATTTTGACATATATAATAAATCCCTTCCAAAATTTCATGTTCACAAGAAATTTTCCCATTCGTGTACAATGTGGATCATAATTAGAGCTGTACTAGTATATCGCCCGTGTGATGCACGGATAGAAGGTGACTTAAAGACTTATGAGTTTAGCATAATGTTCAATTTTAACACCAACTAAATATGTAAAACATTGTATATGTTATAATAAAACTAAATATTTTGAATTTGGTTTTATTTCAACTAATTTACTATTATTAGACCATATCTCATACTTATTTATGTAAAATATTTATAAATATTATATATATAATTCATTTCATAATAATTTTAAATTCTATTTCAAAATGACCCAACATACACAATTTCTAGATAATTGAATAATCAAAATAAAAAATAATATAATATGCACATTTATTAATTTTAAGTAATCGTCTTAAGTCGGCCAAAAATAAAAGTAAATAATAGGCGAAAAATACATAAAATTAAGAAGATTTGAGTAAAAATCATGGATAAAACTTTAACCCTACTTTGTTGTTTCTTAAATCTCATTATCATCTATTTACTGCGACAATCTAATCTCTCTCCCCGCTTTAACAATATCATTCCACAACCCATACATCTTTGCAAGCCAGGTGTAACAGGCTCACACCTAGTGGTGTTGGTGGAATTCGAACTTGAGACCTTTGGCCTCAAGATATCACCACTCCACCACTAGGCCATCCCCAAGGGGACACAACCCATACATCTTTGTAATCTACTATTTGCGCGTTAATTAGTTACACACACTTGTAGTTGAGAGTGAAATTAAAAATAATTTTTTACAATTCATTTCAAGTCTTTTGAGAGTAATGTTTCATGTACATATGAATTTCAATTAATTTATAAGGCTTGTATTATCCGTCCGAAAAATACATCTTAAAACTATAGCAATAAGTATGTATATTTTTTGTAAAATTAAAATTTGTTGATAATAGAAGTATGTAGTTGTGCTTGGATACTAAATGATAAGCCGTTGAGATTGAATTCTACAAAATCACAACATATAACTTTTATTATGCATATGAATGGATATATTGATGGTCTTTCAACTTTCAATATTATTTGTATAAATAAACACCATCAATAAAAAATGAAGAATATGTATAAATTCAAAGCCCAAAAAAGGACTCCATCAATATCTACTTCGAAATAGACAATTTTTGTACATATGTTAATAAACGTGTGGAAAAAACGGACAAAAATTCTAAAGATTCATAAGCATGCATATATTGCTTTGCTGGTAATCAATGACACTGTAGGTGGCCAAAAATTTGTGTTACATACACTTCAAGTGAAATTGAAATTGTCTTCGATCAATTACTTGTTGATTGTATTTGATAACCTTACTAATAACTTACTTCGAAACTGTTATATATACTGATATATATCTTTAGCAAATCTATCTACTTCCAAATGATTGTCTCTATGCAACTTATGCTATAATAATTTATTTATTTTTTTCACTGCTATATGTGTGTCTGTGTATGTAATTCCTAATTTACAATGATCATATCATAATTAAGAATATAGAAGAGAGTTTCCCACAATAGACATTACTGTACATATTCGAACAATGTAGGGAATGAAGTGTATTCAGAAATTTTTGAATGATTAATTATTTATAATTGTCATAAAATTATTATAGATTTTTATTGGAGAAACTGCATCTAATGTAATTTGTGCATTTTTTGCGAATAAAATTTGTATGTCATAATATTATTATTATTTTAAATATTAATGGAAATTTAATACATGGTTCATGTCTTCATGACCTTAAAACGAAAATTTAGTTCTTATTAAACAAAATACATAGACAATTTACAATACAGATTTAACAAAAACATATCAATCACACACACACACACATATATTGTTCACACTATACAATATTACATAAATGCACTAAATTCACAGTACTAAATTCGAAACTGAATGAATCAATTTTAATTACAAATAGAAATACCAAGAATAGTTTCATCAACAAAAAAGGGAAAAAAAGTTAATAACAAATAAATAAAATTGTGAGCATAGTTTCAATTCATAACCAAATCTTCTTGGTTATTAATTAAAGAAATCTTGAATTATATAATAAAATATTTGATAAAATATACATGTATCACCCCTCACTTCAAATTATGATTGCATGAAAAAAAAACTCGAAAATCTATAATATTAGACTAATTGTGTTCAATGCACATGCACATACCTCATGAAGTAAGTCTCTCTCATCAAGGCACAATTTGAAAACCTATTCATGGTTAGAATGGTTGATTCATCTAAGCACTAATTAGATGTATTTTTTTTTTTAATTTTATCAATCTCCCTGCAAAAAAAGACATACACATTAGCGGTGTAAATACAAATACACAGGATCACATGATAAATTTATACAAATTCGAAAGCACAAAAACGGTCTTATAATTATTTTTCAGAAGATGTTGGATTTCATACATGCAAACCTGACAAAATGAGTTATTTATATAACTCAATACATAGTGAATAAATTATATATGGTAATTAATATAATTTGCTAGACTAATTGCAATCTAAATATTAATGAAGATTCAATGTTAGAATTGCCTTTTTATTATATATAGCTCGACCAATGAATTTGTACATATAAATTATAAAAAGTAATAAAATAATAAATAATAACAACCGGAATGTATGGCAATTCTTATAACTCTAGCCGATTTATTAATTAGCTGCATTTACCTTTTATAATTTCATATGGTTTAATTAATGGATCAATATAACAATATAAATATTAAGATGTTATTTGAGGTAAATAACATATACATATAATATATTTTATTTATTGATTTGCAATGTATTAATTAAACCATACATAGACCTCGGCAGGCATAAATCTATTATAATTATTGCATATTATAATATCTGACTTATTCTTTGATATATTAGTGGAATAGACTTTATCATATTATATTATGTAAATTTATATTGATTAAGATATATCTACCTTATATAAATGATATTATTACCTATATTGTGTATAAATGGTAATTATACTTTGATTAATTCATGATTGAAATTTGGAATAGATTTATCACGGTATTATGTTACATAAATTATGATATAGATTGATGATATATATATATTAATTCTGAAAATATGATAGAAATATATTAATTAGAATATTTTCAGAATTAATATATCATAATTTACCTTATATAATTAATAGGTTGTCGGAAAAATAAATATAAAAGGGGAAATTTATGGATAATGAGCTAGTTAATAAATATTATATTTCCAAACACGGATGTGTCATTTCGGCGGGAAAAATGAGATTTTCTATTTAGAGTCACGGTCTTGTTATTATATATTACTACCTCCGTTTCATAATGTTTGTTGTTTTATTTTTTTTATCTGGAATTAAGAATTAATTTTGTGGACAAATATACTCATCCCTTATATATGCCATAAAATCTAATTCATCTATATTTTCCTAAAAAATAACAATATTTTCTCTCTCCATATATTTTTCTCTCTTCATATATTATAGGTAAGTTAGACTCAAAAAATATTGTAGGATTTGAGAGGGTTAAAATTAGGAGAGAGGATGTCAAATTATATAAAACAACAAACATTTTGAAACTAAAAAAAACCTTAAACAACAAACATTATGAAACGGATGTAGTACTATATAGATTCTTAGAAAAGTAAAACTAATCAGACTTTTGTCTAAAAAAATATAAAAATAATATATAGTAATTAATAAGGGTTAATTGTCTTAAAAATCATGAACTTTGGGTATAATTGTAAATTTAACATCAACTTAATTTAGAAGTAGGCAATTAAAATATTAACTTTTTTAACTTGGATGCTATTCAACATTCCTAATTTTTTGTAAAACTAATTGACATCCGATTCAGCCGCCAACTTGCTCATCTCTTCAAACTCATTGTGACTTAACCATTAATTTTTGAAAAAATACATCGACGGGGCTTAATTTAACAATTCTCAATATTTTTCCATTGATGCGATTGTAAAATTCAACCGCTATGATTTTCTTTTTAAAAAATTGATGGTCGAGGCTCAAATAGACTATCTAATTGGTGGCTGAATCAGAGATCAATTTGTATTACAAAAAAATTGAGTATATATGTTGAATAACACCCAAATTAAAAATTAATGTTTTAATTGCCTACTTTGAAATAACTGTTAAATTATTTAAGACAATTAAATAATAATCAAAGAATAAGAAATCCTTTTTGGATGTTAAGTTATTTAATCGGGTTAGCTAGTGAGAATGTTAATTAGATGCTTGCGCTGTGTATCTCAACATAAAAATTATTCATGAATTCGAATCTAATATATTTCAATCACGAGATCATCACTCTATTAACCATATCACTTTTGACCTCACAATAGTCACATACGTACATAACTCTATCCTTTATCATTCTTTTTTCTATGGATAATTTGTATTGATGAATTACTTATAAAGTTTATAAAAAAATCTACTAGCTGCCGTGCAACTTTACAAGTGCTTTATAATTTTGAATTATTAATTTATGCGTCTAATTGTTCAATTAATGGTACTCTTTGAACTGATTGTATTAAAACTGGCCCAATGGCCAATGTTAAATCCGAGCTATATGTGACCTTAATTATTATAAATAAGCTAAACAATTGAACTTTTCCTCATCGAAAATGTAATTTCTTCTCGATCTAGCTAATTACTAAAAATTACAAGAGTTATTAATTAATATAAAAATAAAGCAACTTCGAAATATTATTTTAATAAATTTGATTTTGGAAGGACACCCTTCTAGATTTTCCTAAATGGCTTTAACGTGCGGGTATAAATTTAATCTAATATTTGATTATTTTCTTGTTAGTGTTATGTTGACGGTAGAAATTTGAAATAAACTTTAATTAATACTCCTTCAATTTCTAAATAAGTGTAATCCTAAATAAATACGCTCATAAATGTAGTAATAAAATTACCTGATACACCCTTATATTAATACATTAAATGAGGAAAAAAATAATGTTTGAATACATTAAACGAAGGTAGGTGTGTAAGTGGGTAGAACCTACTCAAAAGCTATTCGAGATCAACTTGGTGAAAATCCGAAATTGATTCGAGGTTTGTCGAGTCGAGCTTGAGATCGAGCTACTCGAGTAGTTACCGCATAATAGTGAGCTCGACAGGCTCGCGAGCCTTATCGAGCTTAATAGATCTTTAAAGCAATTACAAATTTACCCTTAATAATTTAATTATTTACATATATATCATTAATAATTAAATTATATCTATTTAAAATTAAATAAATATACTTTTTTTATTTAATATTTATACACAATCGAGTCGAGTCAAGCTCGAACTTGTCAAGTTTGCTATCGAATCGAGTCAAGTTTCGAGTTTTTTTATCGAGCTCGAGCTCGATAAGGCTATTACTCAACTCGACTCAATTATACCCCTAAATGAAGATAAATGTGAGAAAAATGTGAATTTTCCACCTCAATTTTATAGAATGACACTCTTTATAAAATACAAATTAAAAATACGAGAATGATATTTATTCAGAAATGGAGAGAGTATAACTCACTAGTTGTGCATTTGTTTTTTATGTACAACACTAATACTTGTGCAATTTGATTTCTATTAAATTTAAAATTCAGAGTAATTGTTCAGTTGGAGCCTGCTAATCTCTTTAATTGGGCCAGGCTGTAAAAGCAGGCCTAATTTTCTAAAAATGGTAATTAATATTGAGTTTTTTTTTTTATTCACACACGCGAGCTGAAGATTTTGAGTAGATTCGAACTCGTAACTTTTGATTTGTAAGCGGAGAATTAATATTGAGTTTAAAAGTCTAATTGGAGAATGAGTTAGCATTTTATTAAAAAATTCGATGCAGCCCGTTTGCCGTTTGGGCACCAAACACGAGTTTCGTAATTTATTTTTTAAAATGTTTTTGCAAAAAAATATATCCGTGGCATAAATGATGATATTAGTAGATATTACTTATGTTTGCCACAAATTTTTTTCTTCTCATAATATGTAAACGCATAGGTATGTATTTTTAACGATAACTCGTGAAAAAAAAAACAATAATATTATTGTTTATATAGTAGGAAGCGAAAAAAATCAGAACTAACATAATTAACATCTACTTGAGTAAGAGATATGTCTCCAAAATATTTTTGCAAAAATATTTTTGAAAAATAAAATGCAAAACTCAGGTTTGGAGCATCGAATTTTCCAATTTTATTTCACACGGTCACCAAAAACGTTTTCATATCATCTTTCTATCTGCTTAAGTCACTTCCAAACTACAAAAAAGAAAAAAGAAAAAAGAAAACCAAGCATTGAAAAAAATAATTATTATGACAATCAATAAAAATTATTCACAAAAATACTTGATTAAGATTTTATATAAAAAAACACTAACCTTCATGAAAAAAGGGATTTTACATAAAAGAATATTTTACAATTTTTAAAAAGAGAATTGTCAATTTAGGATCTAACAGATTGATAATTTATTAATTCAAGATCTGAAAGATAAAAACCCTCAATAAAGGACATGAAAGATAAAGATTATCAATTTAATATAAATATTCAATGAAAATTCCTTTATTAATTATCTATTAAATCTAATAAATAAATTATTCAAATTAATTACAAAATAAACATAAATCAAAATTTGTGTTTTGGGGGTCATAGATTGATAATTCTCATCTTTCGGATCCTGGAATGAAAGTTTCTATCTTTTCAGATCCCGATAATTCTCCTTTTTAAAATTAAATATTTGTGGATAGACGAATGGAAAGGATTTTTCTTCTTACTTTTATAAAGTTGGAAATACGTGTGTAGGGGCAAATGGGCAATGCATAAAGGCTAAAGGCCACAACACAAAAATCTAAAATTGAAGAACTCCAAAATCATCAATTGATACCTCGAGCAACAAATTCTGAAATAAATAACCAAAAATCACAGCCTGAATTTGGCAGCGGCATTACTGGCCTTATAAATCTATCATTTTATTTTATTTTTATCTTCAAATGGTCCACCATTTCACTTTCATCATCAAACTCAATCTATATACTAAAGTCTATACTCCCCTTGGACCACTCTCTCTCTCTCTCTCTCTCTCTCAAATTTATGTGATCAGAAGTGTTCAGAAACTCGAGCGATATTGCCAAAACAAATCTACAGGCTGTTAATTAGTTCTATTGCCTCTGCGATTTCGTTTTCGCCTCATTTATAATCATGTCTACCATGTCTGCATATAACAGTTGAACCCCAATTGTAATAAAATAAATTGTGTATCATAATCATGTTTTTAATTTCCATTTATTAATTTTTTGTCGTTTTGTTGGGTTTGAAAGCCAAGATTATTAATCATACATATGTTTGATGTAAGATGATCGTGAGGAGCAAATATAATTATGGTCGGAATATTTGTAATGAGTTTGATTAATTACTTTCCCTAGTTAGTAGCATTACATATACAACGTGAGAATTTGGCCAAATCAAAGATTTTGGCTACAAATGGTGCGAACCAAGAGAGAAGTTGAAAATGAAAAGCATGAATAGCAAAACTAGTCCACTAACACAGAATCTGGACGACGCCCTTGAAACGGAATCATGCCCGAGTTTCACCTCGTACTTTATCACTTCACTCCCACACAGTTTCACCCCGAAGGGTGCATAACTAGTGGGTTCGAGCCCGACCCCGACCCGATAGCAAAGGTTCGGGTTTCCCCACGCCCCGAACCGCCTCCCCATCCTCCCATAGAACCCCTCGGAGAATTTAAGCTCACCCGTTAGGTTATTAGCATGGACATAAATTGCAGTGACATTTGGCAAATCTGCAATCTTTGAAGGTATAAACCCTGTGAGCTTGTTATCATTCAGCCCCAAGAACCTCAGACTTTTCAACTCTGTGAGAGAATCAGGAATGCCACCTGTCAAGCTCATATTGGACAGCTCCAATGCAGCCAAACACCTCATATTTCCCCATTTCAGATTCATGATGTCTCCACCAGTTGGATTATTTGAGAGGACTAATTCTTGCAATGAACTCAGTTCTTGAATTGATGCACTCACCCCACTCGATAATCTGTTGTCACTTAGGTCTAAAAGGGTCAGACTCTTGAGGTTCCCGATCTCGTCCGGGATCCCACCCTCTAATTGATTACCTCTCGAGTCGAGCTTCAGCAGGGCCGTCAGCCCTCCCAGAGTCGAGGGGAGGGTGCCCGAGAGCGAATTCCCACTCGTATCAAGAATCAAGAGACGGTTGAGCCCCCCTAAACTGCCCGGGATACTGCCCGTGAACGCGTTACCGGCAAGATTCAAACGCCTCAACTCGAACAAATTGCCAATGCTTTCGGGCAGCTGCCCCGTTAGGCCATTCTCAGTTAGCACCAAGGACTGAAGATTTCTGAGCTCCCCAAAAACGGCCGGAACTGATCCTGTTAGGCCGGGATTCGACCGGAATTCCAACGACTCTAAACTTCCGGCGAGAAGCTCCCAATTCTGGGCAGGAATCGAAACGGGACGACGGCGTGGCAAGAGGAAACAATTGAAGAATGATAGAGATTTTAGGTGGCTCAGTGCAAACAAATGTGGGCTGAATTCCACATTTTCACCACAGCTTAGGGAGTTATCATGAACAGGTCCAATGCTCAAATCGGTCACGTACCAAAATCCATCATACAAATCACAAGAAACACCCTGCATATATAAATGCATGAACATTAAATTTCATGCAAGAATTGTGGTATGATTTTAGGAGACAAAATTGAGTCAGAGAAGAGGGAATTTGCACAATTGCACAGGCAAAAAAGATCTTTTGTTCAGTGAGTAAAACTAGAAATAGGAAATGGGATTTTAAATGTGGGAAGGTTTAACGAAGCGGGAATGCCCAAAATATGAGAAACGACAAAGTTTTAGTTAGGAAGGAATCAATTTTCCTTCACCGCCATTTTCAAGCTTCGTGAACAAAAGGAAAAGTTACATAATGCCCATATCTTCTGCTTTTAGTTTTTACTACTAACTCTGACTCCGATTTGACTTCTCTTGCAACTGATCGAGATTCTACTTTTCCATCCATTCTTGAAAGCAGATAAAGATTCAAGAAAAGGAAAATAAACAAAAGGTGAAAACTTTTCTTTATGGGATGCAAAAAAAAAAAAAAAGTCATCTTGCAACAATTAATAAAGACTATCTAGAGAGAGAGAGAGAGAAAAACTGCTTACCTGAATAGGAGTCCAACCACAAGGATCTGGATAAAGATCAGAGCCATTCCACCATTTTCCAACAAAATCTTGAATAGTAGAATACAAAGCCTGTAGCTCGGATGTCTTCATTGGAGTATCCACGCTTTCATCTTCACCAATGCATGGCGCAGTGAAACGAAGCAAGCAAACAACAACAATCGAAAAACTCAAGCACTTGAGCTTTTCCATGGCTGCTTCAAAGCCCAGAAAAGAAGCCCAGAATCAACCAAGAAACAAACTTTCCTATAACCCAGCCAAGAATGTGAAAGCGTATCAGATATACTCTGAGAAGAAAACTAAATGCTGGGGCATTTCAGAAAGGAATGAAAAAAAAAGGAAATGGAAGAATTTAAGTGAAGAATGGGGAGTGGAAGCAGATGCAGTAAGGCTCAAGTTTGATTCTTGGTAGAGTTTATAGCAATCGCAAAGGTAGTAAATGAAGTAATGAAGGCATAGACTGTAAGTGCCGCAGAGTTAGCAGAGGTCTAGGGGTATCTTTTGCAGCTAATATGTTACAACACAGTTGTCAGATCTAAAAAGAGAAATCATACACTGCAATTATGGTAATGTCAATAATATTATGATTTCAACCAGTCCAAACTCATCTTTATAAGTACCAAGAAAATCTACTTCCAAAAGGGTATAACCCCTTTCTATGATATATATTATCTCATTCCCCTAGAGGGCCCGTTGAACCTCGCTCTATAACTCGTCGCCAACGTAGTTAACCCAAGTTGAGGTCCCTAATATCATTAATTAATGAATGGGATTGTCATGCCCATAATAAGGAAAGGAAGCTAGCAAAAGGGGTTGTTTTTTAATCAATGAGTAAACAGTTGGGAGATTTATGGTTGGGTGTAGGTGTGTAGTAGGCTTCTGATTAAAGGGTTTTGTAGAGAGATGGAGGTGATGGGGTTTAGCCTTTTAAGGGACCATTTTTTTAGACATAACACAAAAGGTGAAGATGGGCATGTAATTACATGCAAGACAAAGGTAGTTTTTTTTGTCTTTGGGGAAAACTGGTTCTCACCTTTGGGCTGTTGGGTTTAAAACAGATTTTGGTGTAGTGAAGAGGACAAAAGGAGTGGGCATGATGAATTGAGACTTGGAAATTTGGACAAACACTTTCTTTTTTTCTTTTCTTTTTTTGCAGTTCTAAACACATGTAATAATAGTGGGCTTCAGTTAATACAGCCCTCAAAGTAATGTCAATCTCAACCAGACATAAATTATTGTATCTTGAACTGTTTACACAAGATTTTTTGTGGATAAAACAACAGTAACAACATATGTATATACACACAGTAAAACAGAGGAGTGTGTGTACTATTTTATTATTTTTATTTTTTAATTTTATTGGGGGGACCAAGGAGATAAATGCAGTGTAATGGGGAGTTAATGAAAGTTTGGTGTTTAGGAGTTTAGGTTAGGACCACGCAATCTGAGCTTTGGAGAAAGGGCAAAAATTTATTAAAAAAAAAATAGTCTAGAAAAAGAGATGGCCTAGCCCACTCTACAAATCTCTCTTTCCAGGCCTAAACATTATGATAAGTCATTTTCTCAAATTTGTACAATTGTTTTAAAATCTTCTTTTCATAACAAGATTAGTGCTACCAAATTTAGCAAAGGTTATTATTTCTTTTTTGGTTATTGATCTCTTAATAAGAGCTAAGTATTGGGCTTGCTTTTCTTGATATGTATTTGTTATTGGTTTGATGAGATTATAATGTAGTCTTTTTCTATCTCCTTTTTCCGGCCATGTGCAAAGAAAAGGTCCCCTCATTGCTATTAATTAGCCCCTATCAATATGAATGGGGTGAGCTTGGACCACAAAATATAATGCAATAATTATGTTCAATTATGAGTAGAGCAGCTACATAATTGCCATCTTCTTACATTAGAAGACTTAATTATTGAGAGAAAATTTAGAAATTATTATAGAACCAGAAATAAATAAAGAAAACGGCTTACGTTATAAATGATGATTCTGACCCTAAGTTGCCCTACTCATTCTTGATTAGTAGGTTGTTTAAGGCATAATAATTTTAGACACAATCGTTGGCTTTAGGTGGTTTTAAAATGCAGTTGAATAATCTGACAATTCAATTGCTTCCCCATCCTTAAAAAAGTTGGCTATTATTTGTCTGAAAAAATACAGAGAATTCAGTTATTTGAAAATAGAACCTGATTACAAAACCGAATATGCTGGCTGCAGGGTTCTAAAGAAAAAAGAAAGGAAGAAAAGAAAAGGGATCCCAAAATTTGGAATCCACAACTTGCCTAGAAATACTACACATCATTTTTTCTTCTAAAGTGCTAGTACACCGGTATGTCTGAAAATGGAAAGTTACAAGATCAAGAAAGGCATCACGATGTGAAAAATTTCCAAAGTTTTTTGGGTATTGAAGCTTCACCAGGATTCAAATCTTCATCGTCGGAGTCATCATCTTCGTCTTCTTCTTCCCCGTGCAATGTGCTGTCGTGCTCATCTTCATCGTTGTATTCTGGTGTACGATGCACCTCATCGCTCAATTCAACGTTCTCTGTGGACTTCTCAGCATTGGCATTTTCATCAATGTTCGCTTCCAATGGCTGAAACTGCATTGCAATATGCAATAGTTTTAGGAAAGAATTGCTAGAGGAGGAAACATGGCGCCACCTTAGCATCAAGCGGAGGATCAAGAAATACTTACCCTGACTACTCTATCGACCATGACTGTCTTTGTTTGTACGCGTTTATGAGACACGACCTGGACTGAATCTGCGTGATTCCCATTCTGACTGGCGGCTTCTTCTGATGGTGCAGAAGTAATTCCATTGTCCCGCGACACAGCAGCATCAGCAACGCCTTTATCTGCTCGTTTCTCAGTGTCCGTTGAGGCAGTGACACCCTTGCCCTTACTGGGGAGAAATAAAATAGCGAAATTCAGATTTTAGACATAATACAAGTTAAATTCAGATTTTAGACATAATACAAGTTAATTGCGTTCATGAATGTGAAGTAACATTGAAGACTTACGCTGCATTTCGTCGAAGATTATAACGTGACTTCCCAGCATCTTGTACCACTGAAGCACCTGTCTGGTGCCTCTTCCTACGCCCACCTGCAGTCACACTTTCTGATTGGCCATCACTTTCATCACCATCACTCACTTTAGAAGATGCTGCACGAGTTCGCTTTCTCCGAACAGAAGTAGCTCCTTTCCCAGCAAGGCTGGAATCTCCTCGACTTTCTTCGTTGATAGAAGCAGGGGCATCCTCATTTGGCTCACCATCTTTTGATTTCCTTCTCAAGAAAGCTTCCGCATCTTCAACTACTGCCTTAACAGAACGTGTTCTGTGGATTCCATTCCCAGGTTTGCGACTGGACTTTCGTTGACGATTTGTCATCTCTGAATACTTGGAATCTTCCGAAACTTCTGCTACTGCACGATCTCCTTCTGGAGCATCGGATTGAGTGGCAGCTCCAACTGGCATGCTAGACCCTCCAACATTTTCAGTAGCATTGACCAGTGCATCAGACAATGCTCGGTCCAAGTTTTGAGAAGGCATGTCTTGAAGTTTCTTGTTAGGAGACAAGTTAAAGACTCTTGGAGTGCACTTCCTTAAAAGCCACGAAATACGTCCACCAGAATCTGAAGTTTTTTCATCATTCTCACCAGGAGTTTTGTTCGCCTTCACTTCATATGAAGCAACTTTTTCCAGAAGTTGTTCTCCCATTGCCTGAAGTGGAGAGGCCTCATTGTTGTCGGTGATAAGAATGTCAGATAGCATGTAGTCCCTTGCCATGTCCCCACAGTTTTGACAACTCTTCATTCTCTCAAGAACAGAAACAAATCGGCTTCTCTCCTTGATAAATTGTTGCCTCTGCGACTTAAGCTTTTGACTTAAAACACCAAGTTCATTAATGTCATTTTGCATTTCTAGCTGCTGCTCTTCCAGTTGCTTCTTATTCAGGACAACATTCTCTTTGTCCTTCTCCAATCTGCTTCTCTCTGACCTCATATTTTCCATTTCCCTCTGGACAACTTCCTTCAAATGACTGATATTGCTATGTTCCTTCTCACTCTTCTCCTCGAATGCTTTCTCTCTTTCCTGGAGAGATTTCTCCAATTCCTCTTGCTTGTTCTGAATATCTGCCTCAAGATCCCTCTTACGAGTCTCAAAATCATGAAGTAACTGATTATGCTCGTGTCGAGATTTTTCAGATAACATTGACTGCTCTTGCTTCATCGTGGCAGCAAAAGATTCTTTCTCAAGTCTAAGAACCTCCAACTCCCTCTTAACATAATTTTCAGTGGCAATTTTATCTTCTTCCAATTGCTTTTCCAAGGAGTGTTTCATTTTTTCAACCATTTTTTTATCCTCGTCGAGTTGTTGTAACTCTCTAGTAACTTCTGCTCTTTTTTCATCAAGGACCTCCCACTCTTCCTCAAATCTCTTTTTGTCTTGCTTCAAATCATCACTTTCCTTGCAAAGCAAATCCCTCAGATGGTTGTACCTCTGTATCTCCTGTTTCAATTCCAGTATCAAATGGTTATGCTCCTCCCTCTCTTCAACAGTAACCCTAAGCTTTTCAGCTTCGTCATGAACCTGTAATTCTTTCTGACTAATTTCAGCTTTCATCTTCTCCAGCTCATCTTTGAGAGTTTGAGAACTTTCTTTCTCAGAAAATATTTCTCGTCTAAGCAAGTCTAGATTTTTCTCCTCCAATTTGAGAGCCTTCTCTTTTTCCTTCAGACCTTTCAACTTTGCATCAATATCCTTCTCTTTCTCCTTGACTCTATCTGACTTCTTTTCCAGTGCTTGCTCATGCTTTTTCAATTTTTCCTCAATATGCTTGGTCTCAATGTCCTTCTTATCCAAGTCATCAAGTTTGACTCTAAACTCGTCCTCTAGCAACTTTCGTTTCTCTTCAATTTCTAATTCAAGCTCCTGCTTTTTTATGTCGAAAGCCGATCTGTGTTCATCAAGAAGGTTCTGAATCTCCACCTGTAAAATGACATATCAGGGTGGTTGCAATAGAAGGAAAGAAAAACTCATATATAGGTCGATTAAACAATTATAAAAGTGATCTCCCTTATCTTATAATACATTATTTGTTAAAATATAAGCAGATCTTGCAGGAACGACACCAAACATTCTTTTAATAGAAAGAAAGCACAGTATGAGTTCCTAGTTTCACATGTAAGTGGCAGTCATCTCTGTCTCACACTTTCAACATTAAGTAATAAGGTTTCCCTCTTCTCGTATCTGCAACTAACAATCAAATCATACTAGCAAGTACCCTGAGTTTGAGTAAGGAATATAAATTCAATTAACAGTAAAACATTTTGGTGTCAAGATGAAGCAAAATATAATGCAAGTCTCAAACAAAATTTCCATAAAAAAAGGACAGCACCACTGAGAAGTCACAATTTAATCTGCACTAATCAAGGATGCCAGCGAACTGGCTTACAGGTAAAACAGTTCTCATCCTAGAAGAGAGGGAAATCCAGAAAAAAGGGTATACTGCCAGATGGCATTACTCGTAACCGCCAATAATTTGGCCATTGAAGGTAGGATAACAAAATTAGAGAGTGCATCCAAAAAAAAAAAAAAAATTCATGCTAGGAAAGCAACTCACTCTCTCTCTGGTACTCAGCTTCTCGGTCAACACACTCAACTCTTTTTCCTTCATCTCTAGATTAGTACTGAGAGATTTAGCTTTCTGCAGTGAAGTCAAACAAAATTAGACATATATAACAACATATTATAGTTTGAAAACTAGATATGATTCCGAAACTTACTTCCTCTTTTTCGATCAGCTCGGAAAGTTTTTTGTTAATCTCATCTTCTTTCTTCTTTAGTGTCAAATTTACCGACTCAGCCTTCTTTTGTTCTTCATCAAGTTCACTCTCTTTCTCCTTCAACTTCCTGTTTAATTCAGTTAACTTTTCCTCTCTCTCATTAATATGTCTCCGATTCTGACAAAGTCTCTCTTCAGCTTCTTGCAGCTTCCTTTCCCACTCCCGCATATCTTCTTTATGTTTCAGAAAAGTTGCTTCATGTGCATCTCGCCTGATATGGAAAACAAAGAAATGTACAACTAAAGATATGAGCTACAATCAAAACAGGAAAGTGAGCAGGGTCATTGTACTAATCATACTCAGAGATGAAGGACATGCGCTCCCTCTTAAAAAGACTTTCACGTGTCTCAACCTCCTGTAATTTCCTCTCCATTTCTAGACTCTTTCGACTTGCTTCAGCAAGCTTTGCATCAGCAGCAAGCAACTTTTGTTGCACCTCCAAAGACCTATCCTGAATTCCAGCTACCAAATGATTGGCATCAGCCAGCTTAGTATCAGATGTCATCTTGATGATGTCAAGCTCTCCATGAGACTCACACAAAGCCCTCTCGAGCTGCAGAAAGTAAGGATTTAGCATTTCATCAGGACAAACCACACACACATAGGATCTACAATCATCAAATATGCAAATTCAGTTAATTCACAAATAAATTACTGGGATACCATCTAATGTGAACATGCAATGTCTTATCAGTTGTATGCAACAGTAGCAGAAGGCACTTTGAAGCGTCAAATAAACATAGTTTATGGCCGACAGTTCTCAACTGACAGGAAAATACCTATTCAGCACAAGAATCGGAAAGAAAAAACAACTATTGGTCATTGAAAGATTTTTCAGTTAACCAAGAACCAGAAGTGTATTTTTCAAACAAATGATAAGAAATTCAGTATTAAGTCATAGCCTGGACAAAGCATTTACAGCAAGATTACTCTAACAACATGACAAACACTAAATTTTAGAGCAAGCATTAAATTTTGTTGACATAAAAATGTGCGGTGACCAATAATGCAAACTGACAAACAAAAAAATATAAACGTGTATAAGTAAATGGGGTAACCAACCACTGTTCCATTTTGTTAAGAAGATAATGTATCACCTGTGCCACACATTGTCTTTCAACATCCAAAGCTTTTCTCAAATTTGTTTCTCGCTCCTCCACTTGAGATACTGCCATCAAGTTAGCTGCCTTTTCACGTTTGAGAACCTCCTGCACTTCTAGAAGAGATTCCTGAAGTTCTTCATGCTTTGAAGTCCACTCTTTTTTCTCAATTAGCAGAAGTCCCATGCTATACTGATAATCGTGGAGCTGACAAACAGAAAATCCAAAGATCTTAAATTTAGTCGCAATATCTACTGGAGCTTAATAAGACCAATGCAACCAACCATATCTGGGAGAACTTTTTAAACACTTCAAAAAACATAAATTTCACATTTTCCTTCGTGAAACCAATTGACAAGTCACAATGGCAAATTCTTAGGCCAAGCATATGGACAACCAAAGTTACCATTCAGTAGTCAATTAGTCATTATTCTGGGGTGGAAATGATTAGCTTCAACAATACTTCATCCATCTTAATGTCTTATCAGATTATCTCATTATATTCATCATTCATACCTTATATACAAGGTTACTAAATTCAATAAATGTTATACTATTAGGCATAGCACTGGGACACCAAGCACAGTAAGTACTATATTTCTCAATGAAATGACAAAATTTCCAGCAAGCATTATACTCAGGTACATGAAAGCAAATCAGTAAGTAATACTTAACCCAATTGCAAACTATGAGCATTCAGAATAAAGCTTAACGAAAATAAACAGAGCCCATTTATAAAAGACTCGAAATTTACAACTGAAACATAGAGAAGTTACAAAACCCCAAAAAAAAGTATGTGTTTTCCTATCTAACCTCTCTTTCAAGCCTCTGGGCCTTCTCTAGTAAAGCCTCGCGATCACGCCTCTCCAACGCCGCCTCATCCAGTAGCCCCACCTCCCGAAACCTCCTCCAATCCTCCATATTTTCCGTCTCTGCTCTATCCCCATTGTCATTCAGCAAACCCCTCGGCGGCGGCGGCGGCGGAGGGCCGTCGATAAACGCCACCAATTTGTCCTTGCCGGTAGGGTTTGGCGTACGCACTTCATTTCTAGGTGTTCTTGACGGCCCCGGCCACTGCCGATTGGGAGTAAACATCGCAGCTTTGGATTTTCGGATAAAATTTCTATAATTAGTTCCAATTCAGGAAGAAGTTGGATGAAACCCTAAAGCAAGATTTTGTCATAAAATTGGGGGAAAATGAAGGGTTTTTTAACGGTTACTAAACGTCGGGGAGTGCGGGTAGCCGTTGAAGCCGGAGAGGCTATTAGTTGACGGAATATTCGGGCTCCGGCGACGGAAGATTCAAATATTTGTGCGCTCGGAAAACAGAGTGAAAAAGAAAGGAGAAAGCATTGCGACGCGGAATATACCTCTGTTTTTCTGTTATTACGAGTAGAAGAATTCTAGTTTCAAATTATTTGGCGGTGCTGCTTTTACGTTTATACCCTTAGTGGTTGGGAAATGATGTTCTTTTTTTTTTTTAAGTTTGTGAAAGGTGATTTTGGTATTGTATAATTTTTCTATATTTATTATAGCAAGATTGGAAGGTTTTTAAATTTTATTTCAGATATAGCAATTTTTTCTAATTTGTGTGGCTTTAAGTAGAATCGCTTATTTTAGGATGCTAGTTATTACGCCTTTTGGGTAAAAGAATTTGAGCAAAAATCTAAAATACCAATTTTTATAAAGACAACACCTATTCTATTTAACTTAAAAAAAGTATTCGAAAAATACCATTTTTCAATGATAGATTTTAACCATTTTTATTATTTTCAGACATGTGTCGGAACTTTTCAGTGTGTCAAAAGCTTGATCAAGATTCTCGATCGGGAATATCATGATTCGTGATCGTGAATCCCAATCATAGTCAGGATATAATTTTCAGCATGATGAACATGTTAAGTTTGTTGTGACGCGTATATTTGGTTGATTTCAAACATAAAAATCCGAATATAAATTTTGTAGTGTTTAAAATTCAAAACTTGAGTATACTTTTGTTTGAAATTAGATGAACTAAGTACACAACATGGGTAAGAAAATTTATCAATTTGGACAAATACACTAAAATTGAGTATTTTTTTAATATTTTTCTTAAATTGGGTAAAACATATTTTTGTTCCTCAACTTTTTAAAATTTGCACTCCATCAGTGACACTCATCCAACTTGTCCTTCAAATAAAATATTAATTTATCTTTCTTCCAATTTACATAAAATATTTATCATTTTATTTTTTTAATAACATATTATTAATAATAATTTTTACTATATTTAAAAAATCCTAATTAATTTATTATATATATTTTTTGAATTCATAATTAAAAAAATACACATACAATTATAAAATTCATAATTTACTTGACAACAAAATGAAAATTACAAGAGTTAAAACAAAATAAAACATAATTAAATAAAGTACAATGAGAACACGTGAAATTCCAAATTACGAGTACATAAGATGTAAATTAGATATTCATTTAGTGCCGAATTTTTGCCATATGTGCTCGATCAATGTGAGATTGAGAATTTTGTGAAATAAGATATCTGAGGAAAAGAGAGTTTAGTTGTTTGTAAAAATATATCAATATTAGGTTCTATTTATAAAGGGAAAAAATTATGAATTTTGATATATATATATATATATATATATTTAATTTTTGATAATTATATAAAATATTTAAGTTTTAAATTAATGTATATAAAATTATGTGGCACTCAATCAGCGAGTGTCACGTGTGCACAACTTTTGGTCTCATCTTAAGGCGGTTATCCGCCTCAAGTCACTCAAACTCATGACTTTTTTTATGGATTAAGGGTCACATAGCCCCCTCGACTATTCTACAAGGGTCACATTGCCCCCTCTTTGACTATTTAGTCCATTTAGCCCCCTCAACTCTTTAAAATGGCTCACAATGCCCCTTCCATGGATGGAAAAATTAACACCATTAACAAACACACACTAACACACATTTTACTCACACACTAAGATTTTTTCATATATTTTTACACACAATTTTACAATTAACCAAAATTATTACAAATTAATAAATTATGGTTAATAATAACTAAAATAATAAATACAATAAATTGATTAATAAATTAACTAAAACATAATAATAGTAATATAGTATGAAAATTTCAATATATATATACACATATATATATATATCGAGTTCATTTATATAATTATTTGAATTTTAAAATTTGATGATTCAATGATGAATGCTACAATAGATATATTGAGTCTTCGTTTATGATGATTTATTAATATTTTGGAAAGGGAGTATAATTTATGAATTTCAGATTTGCTTAGATTTTTCATCTTCAAAAGTCATTATGTAGTGAAATTAATTGATTTGTGGGTGCATTTTACCATTGAAAATAAAGTTGAACACTTAATTCTAAATTTGAAATACATAGATGATGGTTTTTATATTTAAATCATTTTATGAATTATCTCAATATATATATATAGATATATTATAAATAATGAATTTTACATACTATATTATTATTATTATTATTTGGGAAAAATATGTATCTTGCACCATCAACTATGCATTCTCCAATCTCTTTAACATCGGACAATTTGTTAAAGTTCTCATTCAAGCGCCCTGCCCCTTTCACATAGTTCATAGAAATCATATATCTACATTTATGTGTAAGTGCATAAATTTATTTACCTCCGATTTTTCAAATTGTTCACGATTACCGCCGAACATTGATTTCAAGAGGAAAAACAATCATGATTGTTAAAACCATAAGCCCTTTGACAGACCGAAAGCTTGACTGGAAAAAAAAAAAGAATAAATAGTGGAAATCACGAGAGAAAAATTGTTGAATATGATTTGATTTGGCTCATTTTTTCAAAAGTTTTATACTAAGCAAAACCCCTAGCAACGCAATCCCCGGGAACAAAATGATGGCCTGATATTAGGCCCTTTTAGTGGCTCCAGCAAGATCAATGTTCGGTGGCAACCGATGACACTTTGAAGAACCAAAGGTAGATAGGCTTATGCACTTTAAAAGTGGATTGATTCTTTATTGAACGTGGCCCAAAAGTAGGCGTGTTTATCAAACTGTGTTGACATATCATGCGTCTTATGATTTCCTTGTTTATGTTCATAATTATATTTGAACCATATAATTGAACATCAAAATGAATAATGTATTACAAAATTTACACATCAATTAGTGTTTGTATTTCTTCACTCAAATGTAACCAACTTTGCTCAATTATTTTTTTCCTAATTTCATTTATAGGTCAATTCAACACCTTAGTCCAAAGTTTAGTGTACTTCTTCTTCTAGTACCTAATCCATTAAAAAATGAATTCAATTCGAATAAGGAAAACACAAAAGGAAAAAAAATTCCAATAGTGAATTACCTTGGGTTTTGTTAGTGGGATATATATTTTTTTAGTCCACTAACATTACTCGTGAACCAGTTTCTCATTTGATCCACGAGCTTATTTAAAATGTCGAATTGTCAAGGAGCGGCATATGGTGTGTGGAACAAACACACCTCCTTTTTGAAAACAGGGAAAATAGCTAAAGATAATTTAAGTTGTCTTCTATAATTTTCTGGTATATATTTTCTTGGTTCGAATAAGGATGCTAGTTAATACCTTCCTGCATGCAAAATATATAATTTAACATGTTTTCGCATTTTACTAAATGAAATAATATAAAAGTACTAGGTTGATTTAAAGCAGTGCAATTTTCCATGATCGTTGATTTAAAGCAGTGCAATTTTCCATGATCTCACGAATAGAATTGAGCGTGGGATTAGTGTCGGTATTTTTGATGGTCTTGCATATCACGTGAGACCAATCTTCAATCAATGACCTTTTTTTTAACAAAGTTTTCCTCATTCCGAATTTTTGTCATAGGTGTTTGATATCAAACAAAATAAAAATATAAAAGAAACAAAAATAAATATTAGCAATCAACTAAAATAAACAAAAGACATTTAGTAATCAACATACTTCAAGAAATAATTAACGATTACAATAAACATTGATCCACCGATTTCTGATTTGCTGCCTTGTGTCGGACTAGAGCTTCACAGATTCTCATCCACATAAGCTCCACACATGGACAAGTCTTAATTTTAAGTCTCACTGGGTGTGCCAGAATTTGTAACACAAATTTCGTGTATTTATATTGATAAACACCTAAAAAGCGTACAAAGAAATATTTTTGGATTGAAATTACAATTGTGGTTCGATTCTCTATTTAATCTTTTGATTCTTCTCTTCAAAAATTTGATATCCATGTTCTTTAAGATTCAAGGTGGATTTACCTCTTCGATCTTCACGAATTTGATTTTTGGAGTTTATAACGTTGATTCGGATGGTCGAGACCTTGATTCCGGATCAAACGATGGTTTTGGACGATCTTGATGAAGAACATCTTGAATCTTCAAGAACAACTTGAAGGTTTAAAGCTTGGAAACGTTGATCGGAGTGTATAACACCTTGATTCCGGATCAAACTTCAAGCTTGGGATGATTTTGACGTAGAACGCTTTGAATCTTGCATGAACGCCTTGAAGGTTGAGAGAGAATTTCTTCAAGCAAACTTCGTCCAAGTCTTGAGCTCTTGAAAATTGTGCCCATTTCCTCAGGCCAATGTCTCTATTTATAGGCAAATGAGGGTGTATTTAGGGTTTATGTGGCGTCCTCTCATTGTTACCTTCATTAGGGCTTATGTGGCACATTTCTATTGATGCCTTACTAGGGCTTGTGTGACACAAGTTAATTGGAGCCTTGTATTTCATGATTCTCTACAACAATGTATTGATCCTTTGTGTGAGCTCTTCATTTGTCGCATTTCTATTGGCCGAGATCATTCTACATATTAAATATTAATTTATTTATTTAACTTAGAAATTGAAATTCCTAAAATATAACTTGGATATTTTAATGTTCACGTAGCACCATTTGATTGGTGGTGAAAATTTAATTACTTATAAATGCCCCCCACGAGACAAGTTCATGAGCGAGTTGTCTTGTAAATGAATGAGTCTCATTTTTTTAGAAACAAATAGTTTTAACTCATATCAAGGAGCTTTTGATCTTGAATTTATTTTAGAAAGTTTACACTCGTTTCAAGGAGTTCTTGATCTTGAATTTCCAAAGAGTTATTGATCTTGAATTTTATTTTAGAAAGTTTAATACTCGTTTTGATGAGTTCTTGATCTTGAATTTCCGAATAGTTCTTGATCGTGAATTTTATTTTAGAATGTTTATACTCGTTTCAAGGAGTTCTTCATTATGATTTAAAGTTTGATAGATAGTTTATACTCGTATCTAGGAGTCTTTCACTTCAATTAAAATTTGCTAGATAGTTTAAACTCGTATCTATGAGTTCTTGAACTTGATTTAGAATTTACTGGATAGTTTATACTCGTATCTAGGAGTTCTTGAACTTGATTTAGAATTTACTGGATAGTTTATACTCGTATCTAAGAGTTCTTGATTTTGATTTGAAATTTGCTAGATAGTTTATACTCATATCCAAGAATCCTTGAATTTATTTTCCTTCTCTCGTTAATTTCTTCATGGACTTATGCTTTCAATTGGGCTTCCAAATCCATGTGTAGGCTCAAAGTCTCATTTTCTTGGCCCGTTGAATATTTGCAAGAAAGTTAGTCCCTCCATGGTCCAATTTTCTCATGGGCCCAAACTCTATTTAATTAAAATGGAGCCCGTATATGTATATATATATATGTATATATATGGTCCAAATCATGTTAAATGAAATGGAGTCTATTATCTTCAAATAGTTTATTTGCTCCAAAAATTTAAATCGGGTTTTTTTTTGCAAAAAACAGAGCATGAACCATTAGTGTTGGTGCAGGAGGCCTTTTTTGTTTGATATTCCAACTTGGCATGAGGGTTTCCTAAAAAGGTATGCATTGGTCCTGGGGAGCACTTGCTTCATTTAATGCTACCCAGTACAAATTCTGTAAAAGCTCATCTTGCAAAAAACAGAGCATGAACCATTTAATGCTTCAAGCAAACTTCGTCCAAGTCTTGAGCTCTTGAAAATTGTGCCCATTTCCTCAGGCCAATGTCTCTATTTATAGGCAAATGAGGGTGTATTTAGGGTTTATGTGGCGTCCTCTCATTGTTACCTTCATTAGGGCTTATGTGGCACATTTCTATTGATGCCTTACTAGGGCTTGTGTGACACAAGTTAATTGGAGCCTTGTATTTCATGATTCTCTACAACAATGTATTGATCCTTTGTGTGAGCTCTTCATTTGTCGCATTTCTATTGGCCGAGATCATTCTACATATTAAATATTAATTTATTTATTTAACTTAGAAATTGAAATTCCTAAAATATAACTTGGATATTTTAATGTTCACGTAGCACCATTTGATTGGTGGTGAAAATTTAATTACTTATAAATGCCCCCCACGAGACAAGTTCATGAGCGAGTTGTCTTGTAAATGAATGAGTCTCATTTTTTTAGAAACAAATAGTTTTAACTCATATCAAGGAGCTTTTGATCTTGAATTTATTTTAGAAAGTTTACACTCGTTTCAAGGAGTTCTTGATCTTGAATTTCCAAAGAGTTATTGATCTTGAATTTTATTTTAGAAAGTTTAATACTCGTTTTGATGAGTTCTTGATCTTGAATTTCCGAATAGTTCTTGATCGTGAATTTTATTTTAGAATGTTTATACTCGTTTCAAGGAGTTCTTCATTATGATTTAAAGTTTGATAGATAGTTTATACTCGTATCTAGGAGTCTTTCACTTCAATTAAAATTTGCTAGATAGTTTAAACTCGTATCTATGAGTTCTTGAACTTGATTTAGAATTTACTGGATAGTTTATACTCGTATCTAGGAGTTCTTGAACTTGATTTAGAATTTACTGGATAGTTTATACTCGTATCTAAGAGTTCTTGATTTTGATTTGAAATTTGCTAGATAGTTTATACTCATATCCAAGAATCCTTGAATTTATTTTCCTTCTCTCGTTAATTTCTTCATGGACTTATGCTTTCAATTGGGCTTCCAAATCCATGTGTAGGCTCAAAGTCTCATTTTCTTGGCCCGTTGAATATTTGCAAGAAAGTTAGTCCCTCCATGGTCCAATTTTCTCATGGGCCCAAACTCTATTTAATTAAAATGGAGCCCGTATATGTATATATATATATGTATATATATGGTCCAAATCATGTTAAATGAAATGGAGTCTATTATCTTCAAATAGTTTATTTGCTCCAAAAATTTAAATCGGGTTTTTTTTTGCAAAAAACAGAGCATGAACCATTAGTGTTGGTGCAGGAGGCCTTTTTTGTTTGATATTCCAACTTGGCATGAGGGTTTCCTAAAAAGGTATGCATTGGTCCTGGGGAGCACTTGCTTCATTTAATGCTACCCAGTACAAATTCTGTAAAAGCTCATCTTGTTGTCTGTTTTGTTCCTATTTGCTTTGAGAGCATCTGTAGGGCTCATTAATTTTGCAAAGGACATCCTTATGCTTTTGAATTTCTATAAATAGCCTACTTTCATTCATGCATTTGCCCAAGGCATATCATTCCCAAATCGTTCTCCTTCAAGCCATGTATGTTTTCTCTGTCAGTGGATACATATTTTTTCCACATTTATGTTTATCAACCTTAAAAAAAAACTTGCTTCATGCGGTCGGGGAAGGGGAGAGCATGATGCCTGGACAAGAGAAGCATGCTTGGACATCGACCGAATTCTCCACATTCAAGGCTGTGAGTTTATCTTCTTCTTTTTTGCTATTCTCCTCTTTTTTTTATATAATCGTAAGCATCCTAAGGAGTCGACGTAGTTATACAGAGGTTGTATCTTTGTTGTATAATAGCACTAAAAAGAAGATTTTGAACTTTAAAGATACCGAAAAATGCTTTGGCAAAGATCTCACTCTCATCCGGCATAACCAAACCTCTTAATATATACAGAATGGCTACTCAAACCCTATACTCTAGTACATATTCACTACCGTTTACAATTGATTTAAGGCTACTCAACTTAAAGTCTTTATTTTTTTCAAAAACATCAGAGCATGCAGAAAACAATATGCAACTGATTTTAGGACCATGATATTCAAGTCCAATAACCGATTGGCCATGATTGACAATCCCCAAATACGGAATATATCTTCTAAAGAAATATATAATTTCATGTCATTTGGCAAATCAAATCATTGCAATTCTTTGTTGTAGCATTCAAGCATATAATTGAGCAAGCATGTGGCATTGATTGAGTTTTGGTAACTTTGTTATTCTTAACATATTTTCAAAGTTGGTGCCTTGAAGAACCTTTATGACATCATTATTAACTTTAAATTTATGTAGAGTCCACAAATTCTCATAAGATTTAGCACTTCATTTTTTTGATCTAAAGTGTGTTTCTGGATCGTGCTACTTAACATTACAGTAACTTTAAACTTTGATTAGGGTACCCTAAACAAAAATGGATTTGGTGAGGTATAACACAAAAATGAATGTAATATCTAATGCGCATATATGAGCATGTGCTTGCAACAAAAATTAGTTTCAATAGTCTATATACAAGCCAGAAAAGGCTAGACAGCTTGTTGTATGGAGCTAGTTGGCCATTGGTCTCTATTTATACACAATTTCCCATCATTCTCTACTATGCTACCGATGTGGGATACTCCACAATAGCCTTTGCATGCATGTGAGGTGTGAAACCAACATATATATTTCTGCTTATTTTATTGGCAACATGAGCATAATGAAAAAAGATGATTTTACTGTTCGTCACCACTACTGAGTATGGTAATTACTCTCACCGAAAGACAAGGATGTGGGTGTTTATCAAATATATTGATAAATTAGCTGGGGAAAATATTGAAGATAAATCCAATGAAAGAATCAAAGTTAGATAAACTTATGCACTTTAAAAGTGGATTGATTCTCTATTGGACGTGGCCCAAAATTAGGTGTTTTTATCGAACTGTGTTGACATACCATGTGTCTTATGATTTCTTTGTTTGTATTCATGATTATATTTGCACTATATAATGGAACATAAAAATGAATAATGTATTGCAAAATTTACACATCAATTAGTGTTTGGATTTCTTCACTCAAATGTAACTAACTTTGCTCAATGACTTTTTTTCTAATTTCATTTATAGGTCGATTCAGCATCTTAGCCCAAAGTTTAGTGTACTTCTTCTTCTAGTACTTAATCAATTAAAAAATGAATTTAATTCAAATAAGGAAAACACAAAAGAAAAAAAAATTCCAATATTGAATTACATTGGGTTCCTTTCACTGGGATATATTTTTTGAGTCCACTAACATTACTTGTGAATCGGTTTCTCATCTGATCGACAAGCTCATTTGAAATGTCGAATTGTCGTGGAGCGACATATGGTGTATGGAACAAACACACATCATTTTTTAAAACAGGAAAAATAGCCACAAATATTTTAATTTGTCTTCTATAATTTTCTTTTATATTTTCTTAGTTCGAATAAGGAAGCTAGTTAATACCTTCTTGCATGTAAAATGTATAATTTAATATGTTTTCACATTTTACTAATATAAAAGTACTAGGTTGATTTACATCAGTACAATTTTCCATGGTCTCACGAATAGAATCGAGCGTGGGATTAGTGCTGGTATTTTTGATGGTCTTGCATATCACATGAGACCAATCTTCAATCAATGGCCATTTTTTTGAACAAAGTTTTCCTCATTCTGAATTTTTGTTATAGGTGTTTGATATCAAACAAAGCAAAAATCTAAAAGAAACAAAAATAAATATTAGCAATCAACTAAAATAAACAAAAGGCATTTAATAGTCAACATACTTTAAGAAATAATTTATGATTACAATAAATATCAATCCACCAATTCCTGATTTGTTGCCTTGTGTCGGACTAGAGCTTCATGAATTCTTATCCACATAAGCTCCCCACATACATGTCTTAATTTTATGGATATCATCCAGAAATATATCAAAAAATACTTTGGCAAAAGATCACACTCCCATCCGGCATAACCAAACTTCCCAATATATACATAACGGTTGCTCAACCCTATACTCTAGTACATATTCACTACCGGTTGCAATCGATTTAAGACTACTCAACTTAAAGTCTTTATTTTTTTTTTGAAAAACATCAGGGGCTGCAGGAAATAATATTCAACTGATTTTAGGACCATGACATTCAAGTCTAATAACCGATCGGCCATGATTGGCAATCGCCAAATACAAAATATATATTTTAAAGAAATATATAATTTCATGTCATTTGACAATCAAAACAGTGCGATTCTTTGTTATAGCATTCAACCATATAATTGAGCAAACACATTGCATTTGTTGAGTTTAGGTAACTTTGCTATTCTTAACATATTTTCAAAGTTGGTGCCTTGAAGAACATTTATGACATCATTACTAACTTTAAATTCATATAAAGTCCACAAAATTCTCATAAGATTTAGCACTTCATTTTTTTGGTCTAAAGTGTGCTTCTGGGTTGTGCTAATATGTGTATATTTTGATGGCAACATGAGCATAATGAAAAAAAAAATACTTTTACTATTCATCAACACTACTGAGTATGGTAATTACTCTTTCCGAAAGACAAGGATGTGGGTATTTATCAAATCTATTGTTAAATTAGCTGGAGAAACTATTGAAGATGAATTTAGTGAAAGAATCAAAGGTAGATAGACTTATGCGCTTTAAAAGCTAAGCGAATTGATTCTCTATTGGACATGGCCAAAAAGTAGGTCTTTTTATCGAACTATGTTGACATACCTTATGATTTCCTTGTTTATGTTCATAATTATATTCGAACCATATAATTGAACATCAAAATGAATAATGTATTATTTACATATCAATTAGTGTTTTGATTTCTTCATTCAAATGTAACCAACTTTGCTCAATGATTTTTTTCCTATTTTTATTTATAGATCGATTCAGCACCTTAGCCAAAAGTTTAATGTACTTCTTCTAGTACTTAATCCATTAAGAAATAAATTTAATTTGAATAGGGAAACACAAAAGAAAAAAAAAGATTCCAATATTGAATTACCTTGGCTTTCTTTCAGTGGGATATATTTTTTGAGTCCACTAACATTACTCGTGAACTGATTTCTCATCTGATCGACAAGCTCATTTGAAATGTCGAATTGTCTTTGAGCGACATATGGTGTGTGGAACAAACATACCTCCTTTCTGAAAATATGAAAAATAGCCACATATTTTAAGCTGTCTTCTATAATTTTCTAGTATATTTTCTTGGTTTGAATAAGGACGCTAGTTAATACCTTCATGCATGCAAAATGTATAATTTAACATGTTTTCGCATTTTACTAAATGAAATAATATAAAAGTACTAGGTTGATTTAAAACAGTACAATTTTCCATGGTCTCGCGAATAGAATCGAGCGTGGGATTAGTGTTGGTATTTTTGATAGTCTTGCATATCACGTGAGAATAATCTTCAATCAATGGCCTTTTTTTTAACAAAGTTTTCCTCATTCTGAATTTTTGTTATAGGTGTTTGATATCAAACAAAACAAAAATAAATAATAGCGATCAACTAAAATAAACAAAAGCATTTAATAATCAAAATACTTCAAGAAATAATTTACGATTATAATAAACATCGATCCACCAATTTCTAACTTTTTATCTTGTGTTGGACTTGAGCTTCACGGATTCCCATCTACATATGCTTCCCACATGCATAAGTGTTAATTTTATAGATATCATCGAGGAAGATACCAAAAAATGCTTTGTCAAAGATCTCACTTTCATCCGACATAACCAAATTTCCTAATATATACAGAACGGTTGCTCAAACCCTATACTCTAGTACACATTCACTACCGGTTGCAATCGATTTAAGACTGCTCAACTTAAAGTCTTTATTTTTTTTAAAAACATCAGAGCATGCAGAAAACAATATGCAACTGATTTTAGGACCATGACATTCAAGTCCAATAACCGATTGGCCATGATTGGCAATCCCCAAATACAAAATATATCTTCTAAAGAAATATATAATTTCATGTCATTTGACAAATCAAAACAGTGTGATTCTTTGTTGTAGCATTCAACCATATAATTGAGCAAGCACATTGCATTGATTAAGTTTGGGTAACTTTGCTATTCTTAATATATTTTTAAAGTTGGTGCCTTGAAGAACCTTTATGACATCATTATTAATTTTAAATTCATGTAGAGTCCACAAATTCTCATAAGATTTATCACTTCATTTTTTTGGTTTAAAGTGTGTTTATGGGTTGTGTTAATATGTGTATATTTTGTTAGCAATATGAGCATAATGAAAAAAGGATGGTTTCACTGTTCGTCAACACTACTGAGTATGGTAATTACTCTTACTGAATGATAAATACGTGAGTGTTTATCAAATCTATTGATAAATTAGTTGGCGAAAACATTGAAGATGAATCCAATGAAAGAGGAAGATGATAAGCCAATTTTGAAACCAATGTACTTCTGGTGATAAATAGTATAGTAATTAGCCATCTAATTTATTAAATGAGTACATTCTAAAAAAAATGATAAATCTAGAAATGGGTAACTTAAATGCAAACAAAAATCCCAAAAGAAATTCACAACTTCCAATCCCAACATCCCAAAAATCCCAAAAGAAATTCATGGCGTTCCTCAATTCCCGCCACCGCCCAAAAAATCCCTTGCGCCACGTGCCAAAAAAAAATCCATGGCCTACGACAATTTACAAAATATTGTGACAACCTTTCCTAGCCCATTTAATGCAGAATTTCATATTAAAGCACCGACATCTATGATTGATGAGGTGGTAGCTAGTTTGAGGAGGTTTAGATATTTCGAACACCACATTTAAAGGGACTAGCAAAGTACGTATATTAATACTTCAAATATTGATATCCAAATTTAAAGCGTTGAAGATGGACTAATCTGAAAATATTACTGAATTCAATGCTAGACTTTGTTACATATCCAATGAATGTTATGTTCTTAGAGAAAAAATGTTCGAAGAAAGGTTCGTGCGTAAGGTCATGAGGTCTCTTCCTAAAATATTTGATTATAAGGACGCGTTTGAAAAAAGAAAGATGATTTAAAAAGAGTTATTGTTTAATTCCAATTCCTATCTTGGATGATTCAACACCCAATGTTCTTTTCTTTAAATAATAAATTTACTACCACCAGGTCACCATCGTGTTTATTGTGTTGCATGTACTTGGCTAGAAGAAATGATCTCTAGATGATGACTCCAAAATTTAGAAATCTTATAATCAACTTTTGAAACTAAGGAATCCATCTCATTATCACTAAGAATTCACTAAGGTCCCGTTTGGTTGGCAGAAAAGTAAAGTTGTTGGAGAATATGATTTCTAAGAATGTGATTCTGAGAAAAATGAATACAATCAGATTTTTTATCCATTGTTTGGAACACAACAAAAAAGTGTCTGGATTCTCATTTTAATATTTGATTCAAATTAAACAAATAGGAAATGAAATACCTAAAATATATTTTATCATTTTTATATTACCAATAGTTGTTATAACATTTAAGATATTAACAATTAATATAGTTTATAATTCTACGTACACAAATAATTATATATATTGTCGAAGTAATTTGGAAACATGTTATTTAAATTTAAATAAAAATATATTATATGAGTACCAAAATAATTAATATTCAAGATAATTATTTTGTTATTTTATATTAATATAAAAATTTTATTGTCGGTTTTAGAACTGAGTTGCTCATTATCTTGAGTCTGCCATTCTCCTTATCATCAAATTCTAAAATATGGCTACTAACATAATCAATTTTTAATTGGAATCTTATTGATAAAAAATAATAATTTTTCCCAAATTTTTTGAAAAAAAAAATATTTCTAGGTTCAAAATTAACAATAATTCATAAAAAATAAAATAATGAAAATCCAAAAAAATTCAAAATTAATTTTTTTTCATATTTTTTGTTGAAATGTTATAAATCCAAAATTTATTGATATATATATATATATATAATAAAAGAAAATTGATGAAGAAATTGAACAATAAAGTTGTCATATACAAGATTCCATAATCAAGTAATCAGAATACCTACATGAAGTAGGTATTCATAATCCAGGAAAGTTGCATCATTTTTTTTGTTTTAAGGAATCTGATTACTTTCCCAAAGTTCCTTAAATTGAACCAAACACAGAAATTTAAAAATAAGAATTCAGATTACTTTCCAAAGTCAGATTCCATGTCAACCAAACGTGCCCTAAGTGAATCCATCTCATTATCACTAAGAATTCTAAATGCCCATGTCTTATTTAGCTGATAGATATGTTTGAAAGCCATATAAGCGATAACATTGTGAGAGCCATATAAGCGATAACATTTTCATAGAGAACCTTCACTTGGAGACACATGGTTTAAAATGGTAGAACTAACACTCTTTCTCGCGTTAGCTTCAACTTTTCAAAACCTTTCACGAACCGTATCATAGCAACATTGTCCGATCCCAAACACACTACCAAATTACCACGATAGAGTTTCATTGTTATGAAAAGACTATCATTAACCTTATCCATGCAGAGTTTCATCATTATAAAAAGCCTATCGTTAACCTTATCCATGTTTTTAATTGATTCTTATACTTCATCGTCGGACAATTTCTTAAAGTTCTCATTTAGACGTTCTGTCCCATTCATATAGTTCGTATAAATCATATCTATATCTACATTATGTGTAAGTGCGTAAATCTATCTATCTTTGACCCTAGTGAATTTCATTAAGGTAAAAATACTTAGATTGCACACTATGTATTTCTTCAACGTATGTATAGACGGATTTGCAACTAATTAATATTAATACACCGATTAATTGTAATGACTATTTATTCAAAGAACTCAGACTATCAATTGGCAACATATTGGTGTATAGACTAAAAATTATTATTAATTGACATTATATTTTGATATTTCTGATCTTAGAAATATCATTTAAGCGGAAAAATCTAGATTATTATTTAAAGCAGACCTATTTACTTAGGCAATGTTTGGTATACTGGTATGGATATACCCATATTAATAAAATCTGGATTGCTTTGAAAGATTATTGCGTATTGGCTATTTAAATTGTGTGTTTGGTTATTAAGATAAATATACTAAGATTGCTTCACACATCTGTTTGGTACATTATTTTATCTGCAGACTAACTTCTGGAATGCCTATAATATCCTCATGAAAGTTTCAATATTCCCACCATGCCCCCATTTTTTGTCAATTTATATCAACAATTTTTTCACCTTTTCGCTTTGATTATTTTTGCCGGTTTTTCTTTTTTGGCGCGCAAGGGAAGTTCGGCGACGCAAGGGTTACAGCTCTCTTCTCTTCGCACGAAAACTTCTGAAACAATGAGTTCGGCGACGCAAGGTATATTATTTAATTTGTTGGAATCCAGTTGAGACTTATCATCCGGTGTTGAATTTGAATTATTAGAAAAATATTTGCTGTCCTTTCTAGGGTTTATGTTCGTGTTGAGTTCTTTTTGCTATTAATGATTTCTGGTGGTGATGTGTGGTATCCGGTGCTTGAGTTTGTGTCAATCTAAATAGAATAAATGTCAACTTCTCTAAAAGAGGCTCTCCACTATACACGTAGATATATTTATTTTGGACTGGTCATTACTTTTCTTAGTGTCCCCGACGGTGGCAACTGAAAAGATGACTCATCCATAACGAGCATCATCTAAGATGAGTGATTAGATTAGATACTTGTTTTGGTTGCGTGTTCTACTAGGTAATCAATATTGTATGGTCTAAGGCTAAAAGTTTATAGAGGGGTGTCACACTCTCCATATCTTCATAAATTATGACGAGGAAGATGATATTTTGAATATATCAGGCAAAAGGAATTACGTGTATCTGTTGCATGCATGACATATGCACCTTTGATAAAATCTCTTAAATCTTTTAATTTAGAGCCAAATGGACAATTGTGAGCTTTGTGTGGGATATATGATGGGATAATTAAGTGATTCAATTTATTAATGGTGGAAGTGATTAGGCAGAAGATTATTAATTTATTTGACTCGGTATGTTTTTGCAAATTTTGTTGATGAATTACGTGTTAATTTTTTGGCATTTGTGATAATCTCACTTTGATGACAGATATTTGATCTCACTGATAATTTTTGGTGACAGATAGCTTTTTTTTTTTTAAAAAAAAACCTTTGTTTCTAGAAACTTTTTTATGGTTGAAATGTCTCAATTTGCCACGTTTGTCGATGAAAAGGCTGTCTCGTTTCCACTTCTCAGTAGGTTAAACACTAGCACCTTTTGCTTTCAAGTTCAATCCACATTTACCATACTTTTGTTTAATGATAATATAATTTGCAGGGTATTTGACAAAAAACCTACACATGCATTGCAAATGAGGTTAATTACATGTAATTATGCCTTCCAATTATAAACGTAACATGTCTCTAGGAACGAGACAGTAGGCATAAGGGACGAGGTTCGTCCTTTATAAACAACAATTTTCTGAATATATATCAATTTCTTGATATATCCAAGGAAAAAAAAGCAACTGAGCCTGAACAGTTCTTTAATGGCCACATATCAAGTAGTCATGAGTTTTTCTTCAATTAATCTTTACTCCCCATGAATATGATGGATGCATGTATTGGTAGTCTTTATATCTTAGATATTTCTAAAAGTTGATCTAATAGAAGGATTTGGGTTTTGCGTGTTTTATGAAACAGGAAGCAATGATTGTCGAGTGCGTGGAAACAAATCCGATAAGACACGCCGCAGTTGGTCCACAAAAGAAGAAGAAGTTCTGTTGGCAGCTTTGAAGGAATTGGTGGTACAAGGGTGGAAATCTGACAACGGCTTTAGGGCTGGATATTTGTATAAGCTAGAAGAGGCTATGAAAAAAGAGTTTCCCTCTACAGATTTGAAGGGTATGCCCCACATCAATTCAAAGACAACTACGTGGAAGAAGAACTACCACTCGCTATCCGCCATGTTGAACCGAAGTGGCGTGGGATTCAATCTCAAAGGTACTCATATGATTGATTGCAACGACGAGCAGTGGGAGCAGATTGTTAAGGTTTGCTACTTGTATTTGAAATTTCTTTGTTACTCCCGTTTGATGAAATGTTAACTGATTCTTGTTGGTTTGTCAGTGTGATGCCAATGCTAAATTGATGCGGTTCAAGAGTTGGCCTCACCTTGATGCTTGGAGAGAAATCTTTGGTAAAGATCGGGCTACGGGTGAGAACGTCGAAGATGTTATGGATGCAGTCAACGAATTGCACCAAATCCAAGATGCATTCCAGCCGTTTCCTGAAGGTGAGCATTATGTGCCAACTCACGAGGAACCATTCACTGAAGATGTGGCTGAGGATAGTGTTAGCCAAAATCAGCGAGAGGAACCATCTCCCAGAACTCAAGGCAAGAAAAGAAAGAGCAATGATGGGTTTTCCTGTATGGTTGAGCTTCTTGCTGAAATCAACCGCACTACTGATAAGAGGTTGGAAACTATAGCCTCTAGAATTGGCTATGACTTTGATCAGTCTAAGGCTCGGAAGGAGGTGTTTGATCGCTTGAGCAACATCGAAGGGTTATCCATTAATGAGAAATTCGACATATGTGAGATCCTTGCCAAGGAGGTTGACAAGATGGATATATTCATGGGCCTTCCCGACGAAGCTAAGACACAATATGTGATGAGGCTTCTTGCTTTGAAGTATGGTACTCTTTAAGTTGAAGTTCAGTGGAAGAAAATGTTAATTTGGCTAATTGTGGACATCTTGGTCTTTTGAAGACATTATGGTTCTGTTTTTGATGACATTATGCTTCTATTTTTTGACTACTTGTGGACGACTTGGTCTTTTGATGATATTAGGCTTCTGTTTTTTGATGATATTATTGGAGCTTCTAGTCTTCAAACATTTGTTGGAGCATTATATTCCACTTTTGTGAAATTCTATTTTTGACTATTTTGGTAAAAATGAATCAATCAAATAGTAGCAAATGCAATGTTTTCCACCCTCATTGTGCTCAAGATTGAACCTTTGTCTTGGAATTGCTGGAAGTTGTATTTTTTAGTGTTGGAATCTACTGTGCAAGGTAAGGAACTAATGCTCGATTATATGCTCGTTATGTTGGTCTAAAAAGTTGTGTAGAAGTAATTCTTTGTTGGTTGCATGCCTGTATGTCATAACTTCATTCATTCAGTTGCGTTGACTTGGAATATGTTCTTTTATTTTTTAATTTGGTTTTGGCATGGGGTGTATTAGTTCATCCTTGCTTAGAATTTTAATTCAATTGTATAATAAAATTATAAATTGGGAATTAGAGAAGTAGGTTGTTTATGTCTTTATTGCTGTTCTGTGGCGAGTTCCTCCTACTTCAGCTTTTCTATTTTGCTGTGCCGAGGTTCTTGATTGACACAGGTTGATTGCTAGAACTGGTGATGTCTACTATTTTAAGAAATTTAAAACACCTCAGAGAAGGAAAAAGAGTGAACTTCAGCTTTTCTATTTTTCTGGTGTAACATTCAGTTTCACAGCAATCACTTGGTAGATACAATAAATGTCAACAAAATAGCATACATTTCTCGCAGGGCACAATTTCATTAAAATTCAGCTGATAATAACAATACAGTGGCATGAATAATCAATCTCCATCTTTGAAAGTGAAGTCCCACACACCTGCAAGTATCACCACAATACAATCAAGAACAAAAAAGTAACAATATTCAAGACACCATTCCATCACGAGAGAGAGATAGAGTAGAAGGAGCAGAAGGATACAAAGCAAAGGCAACAGCCACTGATAGCCTCCACGCCAATGAAACCAATAAAACTGATGCAACATATCAAAAACCCAATTCCCAAAAACGCATATGTAAACCTATCCATCATAACAACAACAGACGAAAAATCATAAAAGGGCTAACTAAAAACCAAATTACTGCATCAGATTTAAACGTTCCTCAACTATTATTCCATTGGGAAAACAACCCAATCAACAAATTTTAGATCGAAAATAAATAAGACAACCAAGTTCAACACCAGTATTTCAGTTAATAGCAGAAGCAGCACAAATAAGCAGCCAAGTTCAATACGATAAACATATGTCACAGAAAAAGCAAAATGTAAAAGATCAATTAAATGAAAGAGAATAAATCTCACATAAGAATTCAATCTTTAACTTAAAAGGTTACTTTCTCCGGAAGGAGCATACACCTAACGACGCAATTACAGTTGGAGTTTTTTCTCAAAATATAAAATAAAAATACTTATCAAAGTTTACTTCAAGAATTCAATAACAATAACAATAACAATACAACATTCTGAGTTGATCATGGAATCAGAATAGAACTACATCAATATGCTCTAGCTCCAGAAACTGATGAAATTACCGAGCACGCCACACCAAGCATTAACTGATGGCATATTCGAAAAGAACCCTCCTCATAAGCTTCCATATCTACAAACATATAAAAATGACAGCCTTTAAAATATTATCACAACAGTTTATGTAACAAACAATAAGAGGAAGAAATTATATTTTTTCTTGTGTGACAGTTAGATTCTTACAGTAAAAGGCAAACTTAAGTAGCATTAATATAATCATTCCACATTCCATTAGCTATATGGTCCCTCGCGGCATTCCATTCCGGAGAGGACTCAACTGTATCAACAAACTCATCACCATTTTCACCTAATGCTCCTTCATCATTTACCAACATGTTAAAATGTTGTTCAATTGGGTCAATGTTCATTTGAGACCGAATGAAATTGTTTAATAGAAAGCAACACATCATAAGCCTATTCTGAATTTTGATGGGGTAATATGTTGTGCTTCGAAGTATGCCCCATCTCATCTTCATTATGCTAAATGCCCTCTCAATATCATTCCGAGCCTTACTGTGCTTCAAATTAAATAGCTCCTCCTTATTTTGAGGTCGAGCATTAGTGGGACCCCATTCTTTCAAATGGTATCTAACCCCTTTGTAAGGGGTTAAAAACCCTTCGCTATTTGCGTAACCGTTGTCACACAAATAGTAGTGTCCTGTGTTGTGTATAACCAAAACAAAATAGACATTAACAAAAAGAATGAACAAAAAGAATTAATTTTAAGGTAAGACTCTGAAAGTTATATTTTAATGACTGTAATTAATTATAAACAAAAAGAACAATAAAAATGTACCCTTGGGCACCTTCAGACCATTAGCTCTGTTCAAAGCATCACGTAATATCCTAGAGTCGGCAGCCGATCCTTCCCACCCCGGTAGAACATATACAAACTGCATCTTCTGGTCACAAACTGCTAATACATTGGTGGATATTTGTCCCTTCCTGGTTCTATATCTGGGCTTATCAGTATTGCTAACATACACGTTGATGTATGTGCCATCTAACGCACCAAGACAGCCCTAAGATTAAAAAATGAGGTGTCCAAGAATTAAAAGGGATATTTTGAAGAAAATGTGTTATGATGTTGTTTAAATTTAGACTCGTGACATTACCTTAAACCACTTCCAACGAGAATCAGTACAATCATCGGGAACGGGCTCGGGCTTCACTAGCAAGATGACATGAAGTCTTAAAATTGCTCTTAGTACCAAGTGGATATAGTGAGAACAAGTTTGCCCTGATCTCCAAAAATCAAACCTAACGACTCTATTTTTTTTATGATGAGCTAATATAGACAAGAACATAGCAACTTGCTCTTGAACGCTTACATATCGACCATCTACCAGCCCCCCTAAATCCCTTAAAAGCTGACACAATCTACCGAAAGCATTGCGATCCATACGCAGATTAACAACACAATCTACATCAGTTAATCCGACAATCCTACTCATATGTTTAACTTGGTCTGGGATACGTGGAATGATGCAGTAAGGTGCAGCTTGTGTATTACGCTTTCTTTTGCGCGAGTTAAGCTTTGTTAAGTAATGCACAATTACAAACAGTTGGAGAACTTGATTGAGAAGAATCTCTTGCAGTAACAGATACACATAATCAGAATCAGTCAAATGCCTAGGCGGCAACATTTCAACAAGAAATTGCTTTCACTGAACTCAGCTGCAAAAACTTGCACAGATTCCTAGTAATAACAAAGAAACACATAAAATAAACTATAAATAGCTGCCCGGATATCAAGCTGGTGATGCTACTAATGTCGACGTATACTCATGCCTCATACGTATCAATGAAAAAGTTTGAAGATACATTCCTTAATATACCAAATGTGAAGATCACGCACGCTTGAGAAGTAAAGACAGTTCCTAATCTATTTCTAATATCTTAGTTTGCTGATCTTAAATTATTCAATCTTTTAAGAACTCAATTTTCGAAACTAAATTCTAGTATTGCAGATGAGTGTTTCAAAACTCTAGCTGCAATGGAGGAGAGCTTACTGCATCAATTTTAGATGTCAAACTACAATCGTTCTAAGAAAAAAAGAACAAGTTGAGACTTGAGACAATCAAACATATGATATACCATGAGGAAAGAACATGATGAATTCTTTTAAAAGGGAAAATAATAAATTAGGAAAATAAGTTCTAGATGTTATTTTGGAATGACAAAATTCCATATCCTGCGTGTCGAGTATAACAAATGAAAACTAGAGATGAAAAATTATATGAATAAGAAAAAATTTCGCCACCCCCTGATTAATGAACTGTGAAAGCTTGCACCATTACAAACAGAATCAAATGCAACATATATTAAGATGGTAATCCTTAAACCTTGCAGTATATATTTACATAGAGTTTAGGGCTCATCTAATCAATCATCACAAAAGGTGTTGAAAAAAACACCAGTAAATAAATATGAATTAAACTCAAGAAATGACAAAAAGCAATTCAAAGTAATACACCTGGTAATACATCCAAAATTTTTGAGCAAAAGAATTTTAGAAAAGGACTTACTGGATCACTTCTGTAGAAGACCAAGGAAGTCTGAGTTAAAATGAACCACCTTTTCTTCCATGATGTCCAACCAATTCCTACGCATGATGTAAAAGATTTTTAAGGTAAAAACTGATTGCTCTGAAGAACCAAATGTATCTCTTCATCAAAACACCAATTAAAATGAATCTTATCAAACAGCACGACAACAATCTCAAGAACTCTTATCACTTCATTAGCTCAAGCTTGTGAAAATGAAAACGGCTGGCTATGTAAAAATATAATCTTTTCAACAAACAAAAAGAAAAAAAAAAGAAAATCCATATAGAATTTGTACCTAAACGGGGCATTGTTCTCATCAAACCAAGCCACAACAACAAACAAATAGCTGTTTTTTTCTCCCTCAAAGGGCAGAGAATAAACAAATTTATGAATATTGTAAATTTGCATAGTACTATACTAACTTTAGAAAAAGGATTCTGCTGAAACTCTACCAATATTAATGTAATGAAGAATTTGTTTATTGAAGAAAAATTATCGTACATCGAAGACGTACATTGTTGTAGATCCAAAAATCCATCTCGGCGAGAGAGAGATAGAGAGAGGCTGCTACTCGGAATTCTCGAGATAGAGAGGGTCGCGATGATGCTGTGGCTGCTCGGAGGCCCGGCGCAAGGCTGATGCTACTTGGAAGTCCCGAGATAGAAGGTCGCAAGGACGCTGTGGTTGCTCGGAGGTCTCGAGATAGAAAGAGAGAGAGGGTCGCGGCTGCTCAGAGTCCCGGCGGAGGCTGCTGTTCAGAGTCAGTTGGTGACGGAGAGAGAGAGAGAGTCTGAGAGCGGTGAGAGAGAGATCAAGAGAGCGGCGAGGGTTTCCTATTTTTTGGGTTGCTGCCTTCTAATTCAGGTTGTGTTCTTCTACATTACACAGATTACGAAGAACACAGACGTAGAACACAGGTGAAGGGTTTGGAAGAACACACGCGAAGGGTTTTGAAAGTTTTCAGATTTCTAAAGAAATGGGTCGGGATATATGTTTTTTGCTTTTTGAACGATTTTGAAAGGGTAATTATGTCCTAAATATTTGTTATCTTGATTACTGTTCATCGCCAGAAACTGTAACCGAGGGGGAGCGTCGGATACATTGTCCAGCCAAATCATTAAATTACACCCCGGGCTTTGCGTTAGTACCGGGCCTCGCGTGAACGAGTAATGGCTACAAAACACATGGTTCTTGCTGGATACCTTTACTAATATGCCTTTATCTAGGCTACCAAACATGACCTTAATAATAAGATTAAGATAAGATTTTATATTTACTAATTAATTTTCATTTTACTCAATTAGAGCTAAATTATTTTTTCAGTTTTGAAAACATTGTTATCGTCACTAGCCTTTGCCTTTTTTTTTAGTAAATATAAAAAGCAAAATGTGATTAAAATTACGTGTCATGTTCGATTTGGATAAAGAAATTAAAAAATCAAAATTTATTTCGATATTGTATTATCAAATTTGAAATTTTTGATTTGATATATTAAAAAAAAAAATTAAGAACCGAACTTATTTAGGCTGATTTGGTTCGTAAGTTTGATTTTGAAGTAATGATCAGTTGATGGTTATGGAGTATCTACGTAAGGCCATCTTCAACAGTCTGCATTATAATGCAGCATCACTATCACTAAAATGCAGCTGTAGGTGGCGAAATTTACAATATTATAAATAATATTTTTATTGATTTTAATATATCTATACATATATTAAAACAAAATAGTAGGGGTAAAATTGTAAATAACAAATATTAGCAACAAAACGTACATAATAAAATTGACGCCATAAAATAAACAAACTAACTACCTAGCGCAGTTGGTAGAGGAAAGCTATGACTTTCACGTGCAAGTGCAGCTGAGGTTTAGTGTTCGATCCACTAGGGGCGGAATGTAGTTCTTTTCTGCATTAGTGTTCGATCCACTGGGGGCGGTATGTAGTTCTTTTCTGCATTTTATTGTTCTTTTGTGTATTTTTGCATATTAGTTGTTTTGTGATTTTTTTTCTTTCTCCAACCTACTACACATACCATATTCATCATAATATTTATTTCCATTTAATTTTTTTTCCTCAATTTATCATCATATTTTTTCACATTTTAGGCAATTGTTTGTGTTCACATCTTAGTTGTTTTGTGGGTTTTTTTTTGTCTTAAATTTTTTCACTCATTTTATCATATATATATATATATATATATATATATATATATATATATAGCATTTAAGACAATTGTTTGTGTTCTTTGAAGAAGATGGAAGGAGATATTTTCATTATTCTTGGATTCAATTTGGCAAATATAGTAATGTATGCATATTAATTGGCAATGTTAATTACATGGTGCTATAATTGATGCTTGCATTATGATATTTACATAAATTTCTAATTAGTTTCTATTTGTTTTTTGACATTTTATTTTTATTTATTATTTTTAATTTTTAATTTTTTAAAATTATTTTTATTCATGACAGGACATGCGGTTTAACAATTTGATTTATGAATTTATCATAATAAGTTGTGGAAGTTCAATTTCTAACTTTTATATATATATATACACTTAGATTTATTCTAATTTTAATTATAATGCTCTGGATTCATATATTATTCGGTTGCACTAATTTGTGTAAATTGTAAAAAGTTTCTTTAGATGTGAATGTTCCAATTTATTTGAATTATCTTATGACCATACTTTGTAAAATTTGGTAATTTATATTGTGATCGATTAAGTGTAAAACTTTGTGGGCAAATAAACTATGTGCAATCATAACATTTTCTTGTGTAAATTTTCATTTACGCCAAATTAATTATGTAAATTTTACCATTTTTATTGTTCGTTAAAATTATATAAACATTCATTTCTAATTAATCAAAATATAAACTATAAAGACCCATCCAAACCACAATTGCATAAAAAAAATGTGCACTGTATGGTTAAGTCTAATGGATTTTATGGATATTTTCATATATTTGGTAATTAGATTAAATTTTTCGAAACAATTTTTGACTCTACAACTACAAATCACATGAGATAAATTAAATTTATTTTGCACCATTTTTTATAGCATCATTATTATTGATTCCAAGGTGATATTGAATTGTTTGTTTGTTTAGATAATTATTGTTATATATATGAAAATAAAGTTCAATTTTTTAATCCATTAATTTTTTTTATACGTTTGTTTCACACATCTACGTGTGTATTGCAAACATATATTTAATCATGATTGATTTTTTACTTTTAATTTTTCAATCATGATAAAATAAAATAATACTGAGCATCGCGTGGGAGACATACTAGTTTATTTAGTTTTGGAATCATATCAAATTCAAAATTAAATAAAATATTTAAATAATAAAGTTATGATTATATGATAAACATCAAAATTCTTTGACAACAAATAAATATATTTCAAAAGATATATATCAATTTCCAACAGCTAATGAGATAGTGTCACATCAGCTCTAGATCTCTTTCTCTACAACTATAAATAGGGGTCTCCATATCAGTTGAAAATCACACTAGAAGTCATTTGAAGAGTTCAAGAATTTGAGAACTTTCATAAGTGAAATTCTCAAAGATATTCAAGGCGTTCTTCACCAATATCATCTCGAAGACGGCGTTTGATCCACAAGTAAGACCATTTGAAGAGTTCAAGAATTTGAGAACTTCCATAAGTGAAATTCTCAAAGATATTCAAGGCATTCTTGTGACATTCAAAGGCGTTCTTCACCAAATTCATCCCGAAGACGACGTTTGATCCATAAGCAAGACAGTCAAAGGCGTTCTTCATCAAATTCATTCCGAAATTAGCGTTTGATCCAGAAACAAGGCGTCGGCCCTCCGAGTTAACGTTTTCAAAGACCAAAGACCAAGTCAAAGAAGATCGAGGAAATAAATCTTCCCCAAAAAACTTCGAAGACCATTTTGAAGATCGTTCCTGGAGTGATTAATCAGAGGAGAAACAGAGATTGGATCCAAAAATATAAATTTGATCCGAAATCGATTTATTTGTACACTATTTTGTGTTTTATTAAATTAAATACAAAAATTTGTGTTACAGCAGCAAATTCTCAATTTCATCCCCAACAGTCTGCACTATAATTTTACACCAAAAGAGAATATTTCAGAATATTCCTTTTATTTCATTTACAACTATTATTTTATAATTGATAACATATAATGATTTATAAAATTTTATTTAATGAATATCTATATTTAGATTCAAATTTTTATAATAATTATGAAATATTTTTTTAATAAATATATTTGAATTAATATAAAATTAAAATACGATTCATTAAAATATTACAAAAAAAACATAAAGTTAATATTAGTTATAACAAATTTATAATATTAATTATAACAAATTTATTTAAAATACAATATAAATAACATACACAAAATAAAATTTTAATATTAATTATAACACATTATTTAAAATACAATATAAATAATATGCACAAAATACAAAATAAAACAATAAACAAAAGATTAAAAAAAATGAATGCCGTCGAGGAGGAGGCTCTCCATTGTAGCAAAATGGCGTCCAAGATGCAGCTCCCCTTGGAGATGAATTAAGCTACAAAATAGTGAAATGCAGCTTGGAGCTGCTCTTAATATAACTATATATTTCAAATATTTATTTTTTTTTTGCAATATTTTTAAAAAAGGATATGTTCCATTTACTACCATTATTAGTTAATTTTAGGTAATTAAGTTATAAAATTATGTAATCATGGACTCATTTTGTACAACAAAAGATTAGAAAATAGAAAACCCCAATTAATTGATTAATTGACCGCATTGCCCCACACGAAGAAAAACGATAAAAAAAAAGAGTAAATTTTTCTATCTCAATAAATACTCCTCACCAATTCAGTGTTGTCCAATTTCCTCTTTCTAAAAATTGCATATATGCGCGAATGATTCTATCTTTATTCTGTATAAATTACCGGCTAAAAGTAGGGTAGCAGCGGAGGAATTAAAAGATGGCGGCGGAGACATCAACGGCGGCGTCGAGCGGTAGATCTGGCGGCGGCGGAGCATCGGCGGACTCCTACATCGGCAGCTTGATTAGTTTGACTTCAAAGAGTGAGATCAGATACGAAGGAATACTCTACAACATCAACACTGAAGAGTCCAGCATCGGATTACGCAACGGTGAGGAGCAGATGAAGAAGCAATTGCTTTATTTTATATAAATGGTCAAACTTTTTTGTGTTTTCTAATTGTATTTATTGAATTCCTGTTCCCCTGTAATTTGGATTTGGCTTGATTATCTTTTTACGGTCTTTGAACCTATGAATTGTTAATATTTCCCCAAATTCTGACATTCTGTGTGCCAGAAATGAAGTAGCATTTTTTGTTAGGGTTTTCCCTTTCTACTAAATTCTGTTCATAATTTCTCTTGATCGGGACTCGCATTTTTTGGTTTATTGTAGCCAAGTAGGCAATATACATTGTGTTTTATAGAGAGATTGGTTTGATTAGATGTTTGCCAGTGCTTAGATTGTTATATTTTTCTGCTTATTATGAGTGTTCTGTCCTCCAATGGTGAATAAATTGTTGATACACTTTTAGCGCACCAACTTGTCTAATCGTTCATTCTTGTGTGTAACTAATTATCTGCAGTTTGTGTACTTGTTTGACTTTTAGCTTTCTATTTAAAAATTGCGAATTTTCTTAGGCAATTATCAGAAATTAGCGCACTTTATGTTTTGAATTAGAATTAACTAATTGGCTATATTCATTTATCTTGTTGCAGTGAGATCATTTGGAACAGAAGGAAGGAAGAAGGATGGACCACAAGTCCCTCCTAGTGACAAAATTTATGAATACATACTGTTCAGAGGAACTGATATCAAGGTATTAAGTGGATTTAATGCCTTTTTTTTTATTCCAGTTTTTTAGTGAAGTGCATGATGTCTCTTTCAGAATGTGAGGACTCATTCTTGAGCTATGTTCTAACCTAATTTAAGCAAATCAGATTGCTTGCTTTTGCCTGTATGTGGAAGTGGCATTTCCTCATTCAATTCATTTCAGGTTTGAGTTCTTACTTGTCTATTTTCTACAGGACTTGCAGGTCAAAGCTTCCCCTCCAGTTCAGACTACACCTCCCATCAGCAGTGATCCTGCAATTATTCAGGCAAGTAGTACCACACCCAGTGTCGTAACGCGATTCATGAAGGAATTTTCTCTAATTAATCTGAGTTCTGCTGCAGTCACATTATCCACGTCCAGCAGCCCCACCCGCAAGCTTGGCTACAGCTCCTACTGGGTCTTTAGCCGATATTGGTTCTCATTCTGCTCAAATGGGACTCCCTGGGTCAACTTTCCCAAGCGGTCTCCCTTTATATCAACCTGGAGGGAACTTGAATTCTTGGGGCCCTTCTCCACCAAATGCAAATGGTAGTGGCTTACCTATGCCAATGTATTGGCCGGGATTCTATGGCACACCTAATGGTCTTCCACAACTACCTCAACAGTCCTTGCTTCGACCTCCTCTCGGCTTGTCAATGCCTCCGTCCATGCAACAGATGCAATTTTCTGCTTTCAATTCATCTTTACCTACAGCGGCATCCAACCTTCCCAGTTCTAGTTTGCCCGATCATCATTCTACATTTGTTCCTAACAGCACAAGTTCTTATAGTTTAACCTCCACCAGTTTGCCTGCTTCAGCATTGTCTTTGAATGTGCCCCCTCTGCAACCTGTTTCTCTAGCATCTGAAATAATGACCAATTTACTGCCAAACAGAGCTCCTCTCCCTGCCATACCTACATCAACGCCCAGTTCTGGCTTGCCATCATTAGCTCCATTTTCAGTTCCTGATAATGTAGGAACAACTTCCATCTCTAGCAAGAGCATAGTACCTGGCCCAGCAACCTTGCCCCAACAGAACATATCTCAGCCGGTGACATCGGTTGCTGGGACATCTGGTTCCGGTCTTACAGAAACTCCAATACCTTCTCTCATAACCCCAGGGCAGCTGCTACAGTCTGGATCATCTTCTGCTTCCACACCTCAACCTTTACAATCAACACAGAAGGATGTGGAAGTAGTTCAAGTGTCACCGAAGCCATTGTCAGAACCATCAGCTCCCGTGGCAGCAGAAGCTCAACCACCAATATTACCATTGCCACCAAATGCTCGTGCCCATAAGGTTATCTTGTTTTTCCTGTATATTGCATTCCGTCTCGCACATCTGCTTATTCTTTTAGCATGTTCTCCGAATCTGTTATTTTTGATCAAAGCCTATGAGAAACGAGTAAGATAGAACTTGCAATGCAATTGAATTTTCAGTCGAATTTTCAGTCTTCCACGAGGCTTGAAATCTCATTAAATGGAATAAAGATGAGGTTTAGAGCTGACGTGCAAATAATAGGAGAAATAAGGAGTGCCAATGATGGTCGATTGGTGTTGTAGAGTAGATCGGAATGGTGGTGAATTTAGTGGTGGTGCTCATAGAAGAATGTATGGAATATATGATGTGTTATCCACTTATCCTAGCTCTGCTTATATTTTTTGTAAATTTGTGATTTTGTTATAATTGCTATCTCACCTTTGAGTGAAAATTGCATTTTTTTAAATCCTTTCTTGGAAACAAGAGTTAAAGTGAACAACATACTGATTGACACTTAGAAGAGTCTGCATTTTAAATTCAAGGAAAACGAGGAATTGATTGCACTAGCTAGTTAACACAAATGTGATGCTGTAAATATCCTTGTTGCAACGATCTTAAGGAAATTATATTTTAATTTATAGATGCCATTAATTCTGAATTTTTCATCTAACAGTCTGATTGAGGTTTATTATAGTTTATTTTGTGAATTTGACCAAACCAGCTGCCCCAAATGAGGTCCTAGAAATTGATGCATCCTTTTTGAAATGTTTTTGGGGTGACTTTGTACTTTTAACTTCTATGTTCTTATTCTGTTATTGGTTTATCAATTTATTATTCACTATGAATACCTAATATTGAACTTTAGGAGCTAATGATGTATCTTGTTGTCACTTAGCCAAATGGAGGTGCTTATCACATGCGAAACAATTACAGAGGGCGCGGTGGAAGAGGATATGGAGTAAGAAGTTTGCCTGTATTTTTGCATGCCATGGCTTTCTTGCATATTATTTACACACACACGCACAATACTTTTCTCTATGCTTTGATTACTGGATATCCTCTTTAAATTGACCAATTGGGCAATGGATCATATATCTTTGCCTTGCAGAATCAACAACGACCTTTGACAAAATTTACTGAAGATTTTGATTTTATGGCAATGAATGAGAAATTCAAAAAGGATGAAGTTTGGGGTCATCTGGGAAAAAGTAATAGGCCACAATCTAAGGATAAAGAAGGAAACGGTAGTGGCAGTGATGAAGAAGAACGAGAGGATGAGGATGATGTTGAATTGCCTAAGATTGAAGTCAAGGTTGTTATTTAGTTAATGCACAACTTGTTTATCCAGCAATTCTCACATGCTTGGTGGTAATATTTAATTATGCTTGTTTTTGTTGCAGCCTATTTACAATAAGGATGACTTCTTCGACTCACTTTCAAGCAATGCCTTGGATAATGATCGTAATCATGGAAGGCCGAGGTACTCGGAGCAAATTAAGCTAGACACAGAGGTAAGCCCAACCTTGTACCAGACTTCCCTTTTTTTTTTTCCTTTGTACTTCATCAGATTGGCTTACGTAATTTTTATGACCCTGCAGACGTTTGGAGAATATTCTTCAAGGTATCGAGGTGGTCGAGGAGGCCGTGGACCTGGTCGTGGTGGTGGTCGGTATCGCGGATCGTCCTATGGAAGAGGAGGTTACGGTGGAGGATATGGATATGTAAGTAGGGGCCGTGGGCGCGGCATGCCTAGTCAGAGATTCGTAGAGCAATAGAGCAAGTGAGGTAATACTAATGCTGATGATGATGGGAACAGGAATTGGTGTAGGAGTTTCCTGTAATGTCTGTATTTTGTTTGTGGTTTGAGTATAAACTTAGGATATGGGATAGAAATTGTTGACCTCTCTCTCTCTCTTGTTGAATCTCTCCCATTTTTATCTACTTTTAGTCTTGCAGAGGAGGTGGTAGCTGCTCATATTTCGTTTTCCTTTTCTCCCATGGAGATGTACTTTAATTGCAAGGTTACGAGTTTTTTTCACTCATGAATCTTGATGTTCTTGAAGTAACACACACACATATATAATAATATTAAGAAAGTAGTTCTGATTTAATGGCTGCTCAATTTGATTGATGGTGATCTTTTCTTGAATTGGCATCTAATTTTTTTTACTCTTGTATTGCTAAAATGTTAAAAATGTAAGTAATTAAACTAACATTTACGTTTTGGAAAACGTTACACTACAAAGTATGAATAAATTTTGCCTTACCACCTATATTATGCATATGAAATATTTCTTAATCATTGCGTAAAGGGTTTAAGGAAACAATAAATCACGGAAAAATATATAAACCATCTAAAAGTTCCAATATTTACACGTTCCAATATTTACATTTACACGTGGTTTTAAAATAAAATCATATCAATAAACGAAAACAATCCAACCGAAATTCATAATTTGTTCAATTCCATAAATGAACACCAATAAACTAAAGACCAAGTCCGAAAACCAAACTTTATAGTTTATTGGTTCGATACATCAACAAGTTATTAATACAATTAAAACAGAATTTGATGTGTAAAACCTCTGCTCCATCACCTCCTTCATTATTCATTCACGATCTTTATAATGGGTGATGTATTGTTGGCCTTTGTTGTTGACGAAAATTGATGATTTAGATTTTTCTTGATTGAACTATCACTTATCCTTGTGGTTGATTGTTAACATTCAAATTGTTTCAATTTGGATTATATGAAACTTAAATCCTAATAACATTCAATTATTCAAATTGTTTCATTTTGAATAATAAGAGATAATAGGAAACCTAAATCATTGTAACATTCAAATTGTTTCATTTTGAATATTAAGAAACATAAATAACATTGTTTCAAATACAATATTAATTCATAAATAAACAACACAAAACAAATAATTTTATAATAATGGCTATAAAATTTGTTTACTCATTTTTTATCTCTTTAATAATAATTCAAGTATTGGATTACACCTCAGTATTTGTTAAGAAACACGTACTACAATTTCAAAACACAATATTTTTAAGATGATGCCTTTGTTGCAATTCCTTGTATTTGATTTTGAACCTTTTTGTGATGAACAAACAAAGTTTAAATATTAATACTCTCTAAAAAATGCTCAAATATTTTTATTGTTTTTCATGGGTACAATATATTAAAAATCTGGTTAGTATTTGAGTTCGGCCATGTAAAAACATAAATAACATATTTATGTTTCGGTAGGAGTGTTTTAATAGCGTTACTCTATTTTGATAAAATTTGTCTATTTCCGTCTCAACATGGATAAGCTTAGCAAATAAAATAAAGATTAAATACCACTATATTCTATGAAAATTCGATTTATATTTCCTCAATAAACACAAAATTTAAGAATCAACATTTATAACGAAACAATGCAATATAAAATAGAATACGAATAATTTAGAATGGAATTGTATATTGTTTTGAAACAAAAAAAAAACCCCAAAAAATTTCATCAACATGTAGACATTTAAGTGAAATCGTGCAACACGTTTTCAACCTCGTGACATGTTTCCTCCGACAATTATCACAACTACTCCAACAATTATCACAACTATTTCAAATTCTAATTCCATCGTTACAATATCTATATCACTAATCACAACAAAAATACATATTCCCATGAATTAATTAACTAATTAATTACACGGAATTGGACGAATTAATAACATGTGCATGTAGTTCGTTGAGAGTCAAGTGTTTGCTGTGTGTAGTGAGTTTAGTGAGCATGTTCGCGTAGAGGGCCACGCGTATTTAGTGTAGAATTTTTGTATTTGAGTTTTTTTTTAAATAAAATTTAATCTGATCTCATAATTTATTATGGGTATTTTTTTTATTAGAAAATAATTTTCTACATTATTCATTTATTTGATAAGAAAAAAAAAGAATTTCCTGCATTATTTGATAAGAAAATTTTACTTCATATTGTTACAAAGATATAATAACAATTCTACAAACTGCATATATGCGCGAATGATTTTATCTTTATTCTGTATAAATTTCCGGCTAAAAGTAGACTAGCAGCGGAGGAATCAGAAGATGGCGGCGGAGACTTCAACGGCGGCGTCGAGCGGTAGATCTGGCGGCGGCGGAGCATCGGCGGACTCCTACATCGGCAGCTTGATTAGTTTGACTTCAAAGAGTGAGATCAGATACGAAGGAATACTCTACAACATCAACACTGAAGAGTCCAGCATCGGATTACGCAACGGTGAGGAGCAGATGAAGAAACAATTGTTTTATTTTAATAAATAAATGGTCAAACTTTTTTGTGCTTTCTAATTGTATATATTGAATTCCTGTTCCCCTGTCATTTGGATTCGGCTTGATTATGTTTTCACGGTCTTTCAACCTATGTATTGTTAATATTTTCCCAAATTCTGACATTCTGTGTGCCAGAAATGAAGTAGCATTTTTTGTTAGGGTTTTCCCTTTCTACTAGATTCTGTTCACAATTTCTCTTGTTCGGGACACGCATATTTTGGTTTCTTGTAGGCAAGTAGGCAATATGCATTGTGTTTTACAAAGACATTGATTTGATTAGATGTTTGCTAGTGCTTAGAATGCTATATTTTCCTTCTTATAATGAGTGTTCTGTCCTCCAATGGTGAAGAAATCGTTGATGCACTTTTAACGCACTGACATGTCTAATCGTTCATTCTTGTGTATAACTAATTATCTGCAGTTTGTGTACTTGTTTGACTTTTAGCTTTCTATTTAAAAATTGCGAATTTTCTTAGGTAATTGTCAGAAATTAACGCTCTTTATGTTTTGAATAAGATTTTTTTTTTTTTTAAATTTTATAGTTTTTGAATTTGAAAATCCCATTTTTGTGCATTTAAGATGACTAGAATGGAGCTTTTAAATGATAGCGGTTTCTTGCTTCTTGCCTGTTGAATTGGGTTGATTGATTTCAGCTGATTGGTTGATGCTATAGTAATTTTCATGTTAGGCTTCATTAACATGCCCCATGAAATAAGAAAAATAATGCTCTTAAGCTTGTCTTCTTGGTTTAACTAATTGGTTATCTTCATTTATCTTGTTGCAGTGAGATCATTTGGAACAGAAGGACGGAAAAAGGATGGACCACAAGTCCCTCCTAGCGACAAAATTTACGAATACATACTGTTCAGAGGAACTGATATCAAGGTATTAACCGGATTTGATGCTTTTTTCTTGATTTATTCCAGTTTTTTAGTAAGTGCATTATGTCTCTTTCAGAATGTTAGGACTCGTTCTTGAGTTATGTTATAATCCAATTTAAGCAAATCAGATTGCTCGCTTTTGCCTGCATGTGTAAATGGCATTTCAACATTCAATTCATTTCAGGTTTGAGTTTTTACTTGTCTATTTTCTACAGGACTTGCAGGTCAAAGCTTCCCCTCCAGTTCAGACTACACCTCCCATCAACAGTGATCCTGCAATTATTCAGGCAAGTAGTACCACACACTCTGTCGTAACGCCATTCATGAAGGAATTTACTCTAATTAATCTGAGTTCTGCTGCAGTCACATTATCCACGTCCAACAGCCCCACCTACAAGCTTGGCTACAGCTCCTACTGGGTCTTTAGCAGATATTGGTTCTCATTCTGCTCAAATGGGACTCCCTGGGTCAACTTTCCCAAGCGGTCTCCCTTTATATCAACCTGGAGGGAACTTGAATTCTTGGGGCCCTTCTCCACCAAATGCAAATGATAGTGGCTTGCCTATGCCAATGTATTGGCAGGGATTCTATGGCACACCTAATGGTCTTCCACAACTACCTCAACAGTCCTTGCTTCGACCACCTCTTGGCTTGTCAATGCCTCCGTCCATGCAACAAATGCAATTTTCTGCGTTCAATTCATCTTTACCAACAGCAGCATCCAACCTTCCCAGTTCTAGTTTGCCTGATCACCATTCTTCGTTTGTTTCTAACAGCACAAGTTCTTATAGTTTAACCTCTACTAGTTTGCCTGCTTCAACGTTATCTTTGAATGTGCCCCCTCTGCAACCTGTTTCTCTGGCATCTGAAATAATGACCAATTTACTGCCAAACCGAGCTCCTCTCCCTGCCATACCTACATCAACGTCTAGTTCTGGCTTGCCACCATTAGCTCCATTTTCAGTTCCTGATAATGTAGGAACAACTTCCATTTCTAGCAAGAGCATAGTACCTGGCCCAGCAGCCTTGCCCCAACAGAACATATCTCAGCCGGTAACATCTGTTGCTGGGACATCTGGTTCTGGTCTTACAGAAACTCCAACACCTTCTCTCATAACCCCAGGGCAGCTGCTACAGTCTGGATCATCTTCTGTTTCCGCACCTCAACCTTTGCAATCAACACAGAAAGATGTGGAAGTAGTTCAAGTATCACCGAAACCATTGTCAGAGCCATCAGCTCCCATGGCAACTGAAGCTCAACCACCAATATTACCATTGCCACCAAATGCTCGTGCACATAAGGTTATCTTATTTTTCCTTTATAATGCTTTCCGTCGCACACGTCTGCTTATTCTTTTAGCGTGTTCTACTAATTGTTCTTTTTGAGCAAAGCTATGAGAAACAAGTAAGATAGAGCTTGCAATTCAATTGGATTTTCTGTCTTCCACGAGGCTTGAAATCTCATTAAGTGGAAGAAAGATGAGTTTTTGAAATGAAGTGCAAATAATAGGAGAAATAAGGAGTGCCAATGACGGTCGATTGGTGTTGTATGGTAGATCGGAATGGTGGTGAATGTAGTGGTGGTGCTCATAGAAGAATGTATGAAATCTATGATGTGTTATCCTAGCTCTGCTTAGATTTTTTGTAAATTTGTGATTTTGTTATAATTGCAATCTCACCTTTGAGTGAAAATTGTGTTTTTTTATAATCCTTTGTTGGGAACAAGAATTAAAGTAAACAACATACTGGCACTTAGAAGAGCCTGCATTTTAAATTTAAGGAAAACGAGCAATTGATTGCACTAGCTAGTTAACACAAATGTGATGCTGTAAATATCATTGTTGCAATGATCTTAAGGAAAACAATTTTTAATTTCTAGATGCCTTTAATTCTGAATTTTTCATTTAACAATCTGATTGAGGTTTATTGTAGTTTATTTTGTGAATTTGACTGTACCAGCTGCCCCAAATGTGGTCGTAGGGTGTGACTTTGTACTGTTAACTTCTATGTTCTTACTCTGATATTGGTGTATCAATTTATAATTCACTATGAATACCTAATATTGGACTTTAGGAGCTAATGATGTATCTTGTTGTCACTTAGCCAAATGGAGGTGCTTATCACATGCGTAACAATTACAAAGGGCGCGGTGGAAGAGGATATGGAGTAAGAACTTTTCCTGTATTTTGCATGCCATGGCTTTCTTGCATATTATTTACACACACACTCAACCACACACAATACTTTTCTCTATGCTTTGATTATTGGATATCCTCTTTAAATATTGACCGATTGGGCAATGGATCATATATCTCTGCCTTGCAGAATCAACAACGACCTTTGACAAAATTTACTGAAGATTTTGATTTTATGGCAATGAATGAGAAATTCAAAAAGGATGAAGTTTGGGGTCATCTGGGAAAAAGTAATAGGCCACAATCTAAGGATAAAGAAGGAAACGGTAGTGACAGTGATGAAGAAGAACGAGAGGATGAGGATGATGTTGAATTGCCTAAGATTGAAGTCAAGGTTGTTATTTAGTTAATGCGCAACTTGATTATCCAGCAATTATCACACCCTTGGTGGTAACGTTTAATTATGCTGGTTTGTTTGTTGCAGCCTATTTACAATAAGGATGACTTCTTCGATTCACTTTCAAGCAATGCCTTGGACAATGATCGTAATCATGGAAGGCCGAGGTACTCGGAGCAAATTAAGTTGGACACAGAGGTAAGTCCAACCTTGTACCGGACTTCCCTTTCTTTGTTTTCTTTTAGATTGGCTTACGTAATTTTTATGACCCTGCAGACGTTTGGAGAATATTCTTCAAGGTATCGGGGTGGTCGAGGAGGCCGCGGAACTGGTCGTGGTGGTGGTCGGTATCGCGGGTCTTCCTACGGAAGGGGAGGTTATGGCGGAGGATATGGATATGTTAGTCGGGGCCGTGGGCGCGGCATGCCTAATCAGAGATTCGTAGAGCAATAGAGCAAGTGAAGTAACGCTGATGATGATGCGAACAGGAATTGGTGTAGGAGTTTCCTGTAATGTCTGTGTATTTTGTTTGTGGTTTGATTATAAACTTAGGATATGGGATAGAAATTGTTGCTCTCTCTCTCTCTCTCTCTCTCTCTCTCTCTCTCGTTAAATCTTCCCATTTTTATCTACTCGAGTCTTTGCAGAGGAGGTGGTAGCTGCTCATATTTCGTTTTGTTTTGCTCCTATGGAGATGTACTTTAATTGCAAGGTAATCAAGAATTTGAGTTTTTTTTTACTCCTGAATCTTGATGTTCTTGAAGTAATATATATTTATATATAATATTAGTATTAAGAATGTAGTGAGTTGATGGCTGCTCAATTTAATTGATGGTGATCTTTTGTTGAATTGGCATTAGTAAATTCTTTCCCTCAGTTAATGTCATTTGAATAAAAAATAGTTTTAGTGTATGGGGGTTGTCTGATTTTATTAGTTCTATCTGTAAAAGATTACTAGTTATATGCTTTTCTTGTGACTGAATTCAAATTAAAAAAAATTTATATAATTTCAAAAAAGAGCTGTCGTATTTTATTCATTCATTGGTAACATTGAAGCCACAATTTGATGCCCTGCACACTAACAAGAGCTTTCTTTTATTTTTGTTGAGCATCTTATTTTTTGCAATCCATTTAAATTGTGGTCTTCTTTCTTGTCTATTTGCATGTAGCAACTAAAACCTTTCTAGGTGGAAGTGAAGGCCTCCTACCATGCAGCGTAGCATAATTATCCAAGAAAAGTACATCTCCCTTCTGCCACTTGAATTGGATGCTCTCCTCTTCTATAATCTCTTCACATCTCTTCACCACATCCGCCGGTATCTCCTTCCCGTCAGCCATCGTGGCGGAGCTCAGCTCCTTCCCGTGCATCCCCACCATCGTGTTGAACCACATTCTCCTCCCCTTTCTCTCCTCAAACACCCTCGTCAAACACCTCGGCCCCAATATCGTCTTCACCCCGCCGTTTGCCAGCCACTCCACGTCCATTCCTAATGCCTTGGCCCTGCATCCTAATCGTTAGGGTTCTTGTATCAAACCAGACCGTCTGTCAAACAGTACTCATATCCGGATCCAAATTAAACACTAGCAAATATCTTGGATCCGGATATGGATACTGTCTCATCAGACTGTCTGACATAAGGGTCTTGTATCATACCAAATCGTTTGTCAAACTCAAACAGTACTCATATTCGGATCAAAACACCACCAAATATCTTAGATCCGGATATGGATACTGTCTGTCTCATTAGACAGTCGGACACAAGTTGAGGTAGATGATTAAAATTTAGGAAGATCCTATGTTCGTACCTTCTCTCTGCTTCAGCAGGGTCCGAGGTAGCAAAGGCATCCTGCCAACCTCGGCCCCTCATCGACCCAGTGTTGTCGTTGCTGAGAGCTGTGAAGGTATATCTCAGCCCCTTCTTGTCCAACTCCTCCACGAACTCCGGGAACTCCTCCGTCATCCTCTCTGTCACACGGAAGCTAGGCACGAAAGGCGTCTCCCCGCCCTCCGGTGGAGGTACTTCACAGAATAGTATCACCTTCTTCGGGAATTCCTTTATCTGGCAGCAACCAAAGGTATTAGTAAGTTGTGTGCGTGTTTCTACTTTTAAGTAAAAAAAAAAAAAAACAGAGTTGAAAGAGAGGCACATATATGAAACATGCAATTAGTGAATGAAGCAAGCAGATACTCACCAAGACCATCTCATGGTGATAGTATATGAACTCAGAGAGGGGGCCTTCGTTGGCTGTCCAAATCCTCTTGTGTATGTGGGTCCGCGGTGCGGGCCCCACGTACCGGATGTCGTCCCAGCCCAAGGTCTCGACGATGTCGTTGAACTCCACAGCATTCTCAACATCAAAGCCCCTCAAAAGAACTGCACTGTTCTTGGTGATCATCTCATCAAACCACTCCTTGTTCCTGTCTAAGGTCTCCAACAACGACTTCACGTCCTTTTTGCCGTCGGCCGCGGGCTGCAGGACTAGAGGCATCGTCTCACCATCAACCAGCTTCTCACCCTCACACTTCCCTACTTTGAAATCCTTGCAACTGAACTCCATCTCTCTCTCTCTCTCTCTCTTGAGTATATATGTGTTTGATCAAACTCAAACTAAGCTGCTATTTATAGTAGAGGGGGAAAGGCTGTGTTGTGTTATCAACTGCTGCTCATGAACTGACAGAGGTTGATCACTTGGTAATCGATGTAATTTAATATTTCTATTTTCGTGGCGTTTATGTTGTCTGAAAATGTCGTTATGCTTTAATTTGTCGTAGCAGTTGAAAACATGAAATCTAATTTTGGCAAAGATCAATATTTTCCAATCTATGAAGCTTACGGAATATATCGGTGGATAAATTCTAGAAAATAGATGATTAGTTGCATGAATTCATGAAACCTATCGAGGAACTCATCTTTGCCAAATGGCATTTGATGTGGCCGGCCAACAACGACAAAATTTATGTTACGGCAACAACTTTGACGCAGACAAAAAACAAATCACAATCACATTTGTAAATTTGTTTTGAGTTTGAGATTTTGGCTTCAACTGTTGTCTTTGCGAATCTTGGCGTTGCAGAAAACTATGTTTTTATAATTATATCTGCATCAAAAAAGATTACTCGAAAAAACAAACGAAGAAAATAAGGGAAAAACACAAAGAAGATGAGGACTCAAATTCCGAATCTTCATCACTTTGGTTTCATGTAGATATAGCTGGCGAAACGAAATATTGGATAAAATCAATGTTTGCCACAAAATGCAATGATTATATATGTTGTATACTAGCTAGTTTTCAAGATTTAATAAAATCTTGAAATCTTGCAATGAAGAATGTTGTTCTTCCGTATATATGGTTTTGAACTAAATTGATCATTTTTGCTTGGGTTCAAGAAATCCTGTTTCTGAACATAATTTGAGTACTCTGATAAATTCAGAAGTTACATAATTAAACTTTGCTAATTTAATTTCTAGAAATCGTGAAAACTAGATCAAGATTGAGAATTTCTTGATCAAGTGATCATTTTTCTTTATAGTTAAGTTCTCTTTGTCTAAAGATTGAGATCTTAAAATACAATCTATTCATATTAAACCATAGCATCTATAAGCTTCAAATCGAACAATAGACTAGAATATTACTTTATTTTGATATTAATATCTAACATTTTCTTGGAATTCGCTACCAAAATTGTAAATTTATTTTTGTTTTGAACCTTTTAATGTTTATCTATTGAGGAACACAATTAATCAACACAAAATTCACTTTCAAAGACTTGGTAAATATACAAATTCAAGATCTTGATTAATTAATGATCATAAACTCATCAACTCCATTCATTATTTGGTGATCCTGACTGCTTAACTATATTTGTGAAAGTTATTAAACTAGCAATATGATAATGATACTCCAAATAAAGTAGGACCCCAACAATAAAGAGAGTGTTTTTCCCAATAATAAAGTAAATTGGCTTTCCCTACTTCAATAGTTGGGGTTGAATAAGTGATGTCAGAACCTTATGATTCTGTCGGTGGCTCACTCTCTCACTGTTTCTCACTAGGGCTAGCTTTATTGAGCATTTGAGCCCCAGACAGTAAGAATGTGCTCTGAAAAATCAAGGTTACTTTGAGGCCATGGCCACACCATTGTCTTCATCATTTCCTCTTCTAATTTTGGCCAGATTTTCAGCTTCTGTCGTTGCACTTCTTGTAATAATATGGTCTCTTCACTTCAAGACTAGCTTCATCCCTCAGTCCCCTTCTCAAGAAGAACTCATTTACGCTGTAATTAAAGAACCCATTTTTATTTCTTGATTCTTGATTTGTTTTACTAATGCAATGTGTGTGCATGCATGTTTTCTTGGGAAATTCTGTGAAATTCTCAATTTCTGTGAGCAGGTTATGCACCCTTTGCTAATGGTGATTGGCTTCATCCTCATCAGTGGAGAAGGTAGATACATTTTTTTATTTCCCCCACTTTCTTAAGTCTTTTTGCAATTGGGAAAGTAGGGGAAGGATATACAGTATTCAAAGCCCACAAAATTCCAATTCTCTAATGAGAGTTGATGTTTCAAATTAGGGTTTTGTGATTCTTTGTTTTGGTTGTTTAATTTCAGCCATTTTGGTGCACAAATGGCTGCCTGGTTCAAGAAACTTGAAGAAATTGGTGCACCTCTGCCTCCAAGGTGTGGCTTTGGCTTGTGGGATTTTCGGGATTTGGACAAAATTTCAAGGGCAAGATGGAATTGTTGCTAATTTTTATAGTTTGCATTCATGGATGGGGCTAGTATGCATTACCCTGTTTGGGGCTCAGGTTTGCTCTACTTGCCTTTCAGACTGCATTGTTTACATAATTCTTGAATTCTATGAGCTTTTGATGAAATCAAGAAATGTGAATATGTGATTACCATCATCATTTGATTAATTTGTTGTGAAGACTCATCATTACTGAGCTGTGCTAGCTTCTTGTGATTTTCTTGCAAATCCAACAGCTAAGATGCATTATGCACAGAATGTCCATTTGTAGATGCTACACGTAGTGAAATACACGCACATTAGATACTGTGGTGGTTAGCATCTAAAACATGCACAATGTCACCATCAATTCTGAGCTTTACTGCTTGTAGACTTCTAGCAAATCCAACATCTAAGATGCCTTCTGCATACAATGTGTGTTTTTAGATGCTACACACAGTGAAATACACGCGCACAAGTGCTTACTGTAGGTGAATTTCTCCGAGTGTAGCATCTAAAACACGCGCAATGTCATCACATTGTGTGATTTTCCTTAGTATAAGAGGATTTGATACAGAGCTCCACACAATGGTGCAGTGGCTGTTTGGATTCATGAGCTTCTGGCACAGAGGGGAGGTACGAACAACGAGGCTTAAAGTACTACCTTGGCATGTCTTCCTAGGTTTGTACACATACGGTTTGGCAGTGGTAGCAGCTGAGACAGGGCTTCTTGAAAAGCTTACAATCTTACAAACTGAAGGAAATGTATTGAAACGTTGCCCGGAGTCGACGATCGTGAACGGCCTAGGGCTTGGTTTGGCTCTGCTGAGCAGTGTTGTGATTGTAGCAGCAGTTACAACAAAGCACCAAACTTCAAAATCTTCAGACATGAAGTACTCTTCTAACTGAAATGAGTGTTGTTACATAACTTACATTGTGTATATACATACATGCTTTTGTAATACTAGTGTTTGTGTTTCTTGAGAAACAGTCATCCAATTCCAAAGCTCTAGCTCTCTTCTTGATTGCGTGTGGACAAACTCTGTGGTATATAGTTGTTTGCAAATATATGTTGTTACTGGTTAGGGTATTAGAAATGGAGCTTAACTGTATCAAATCAATCTACATGTCATAACTCTGGTAAGGTTATGCTGGATTATAATTTTCTTGATTTAAAATTATTAAAATCACAATGAAGGAAAAATAGTGTCCTTTAAAATGGAAGATAATTTATACTCCATAGCAAATTTTCTTGATTGAGGACTTCTTCTTAAAAATATATAAAAATAAAAAAATGAGAAGGGCCTTGGGGCCGGCCCATCGCTCAACCCAAAGAGAGGATCAGATAGTGCCATTTTGTTTTTCAATTTTCAAAATTTTTTAGGGAAAATTTCTAAACAAAATTTCTAATTCTTTAAGTTTTAACACATCATTTTTTTGTATTTGGATTTTAAATTACACATAAGAAATCTATCAGCCCACGTTAGATTTTGGGTAACATAATTTCACTTTGGGATACATTTATTAAAATATTGAAAGGTCGGGTATCGAATAGTAATTAATTAATTGAAAGTTGTGACGTTTTTATTAAAAGGTTCAAAGGTTGGATATCAAATCGTAATTTACCCTTATGATTTATAAATTTTTTATTATTTAATTAATAATTTGATCATTATTATGGTTGATTATTTTACAATTATAATTTATAATTTTTTAATTTTTTTTATTGATAAGTGCTAACTATGGTTATTTGTGTTATAATTCAATTTTATTTTATAATAAACATTATTAAAATCATAAATTTGATAAAAAAAGATATCTAGAAGGGCATGCAACGAGAAATTTGAGCCAATTCAAGTTCAACTTCACGATATATGACACGTGCCTTTCACACTAGGGCATCAAGTTCTAGAAACATACTCCCTCGGTTTCGTTTTATTTGTTGTTTTAACTTTTTTATTTTGTGTCAAAATATTTGTTGTTTTATATATTTTCACACTCTCTTTCTAATTTAACCCTATCACAAACCTTATTTTAGGAAAATATAATTGAATAAGATTTTATGGCATATATGAGGGATGAATATATTTGTCCACAAAATTAATTGTTAATTCTAGATAAAAAATTTAAAACAACAAATAAAATGAAACGGGAAAAGTATAAAGAATGTGGTATATCCTGTTTTTAATCAATCTACAAATACATGTGACGACAATCCAAATATTTTTATTTGGTGCTAATTAATTGCATGATGCCCTCGATATTTCAATATATAATCGAGTTTCGATTGAACGTGCTTCCATGGTAGAAAGAGATATAGTGATAAAAAAAAAAAAAAAAACTCAGTTTGCACATTTTACATTAAGTTTATGTAAATTAACTACTCATCTTCAATTCCGTTTCACTTTGCAAAAAATCATGAAACGAAAATAACATGTTAATTATGTTTTCCATGACTTGAAGCCAAAAAAAAAAAGAGTGATTTCGTACGTGGATCTTAATTGAGTAAATATTCAAGGAGATTTTGGCATGAATTAATGAGTAAATATATATGAGTTAAAACAAGATTCTCCCGTCGTCCTTTCCCCATCACAAATTAGAAGTACAATTAACCGGCATCGAACTATAATAACGAGTATTGTTCTACTTCAATATACTACAAATTATTGGGAAAATGTGCAAATACCCCCTACATCGATCGAATATATATAACAAGTAGTGTTCTAGTTCAATATACTACAAATTATAGGGAAATGGTGCAAAGAGTCCCACATCGAAAATATATACAACAAGCACTTGGTTCTACTTGAATTACTATATATTCTAGGGAAAATTAAAAGTGTAAATAGCCCCCTCGATTATTATGGGATGGGATCATTTATTCCAGATTTGGTGCTCCAACCCGTATTCCACGATCGATTTAACAAGTTTAATAATAGATATCATAAATATAAAAACTAATTATTACACAATCAACCTAGTCACATCTATCAACAAAAGATTGAATTTTTAAAAATTATAAATCATATTTTTAAAATAATCAACCATAATAATCATTTTTTGACAATTAAATACTAAAAAATGATTATAAACCCTAATTGGGTGGGGTGAACCCTAAAAACAATCATAAAATTAAACTAAAACATAATAAATTAAAATTGATGAAAAAAATGGAAGAAAACTTCATAAATTTGATCGTGAAATACGAATTGGAACACCAAATCTGAAATAGAGAATCTCATCTGGATTATTATATACGTGGGGAGCTTATTGCTTGATCCTTCCGTGATTATTTGGCTCAAATAGCCTCTATCTTAAAAATTGGATCATGTGGACTCTTCATTAAACGAAAAAGTTAATTGTACGTGTTAGCAAGTAGCAACACATACTAACACATAATTTTCCACAAGCATTTAAATATTTTCACTAAGACACATTTTCACACACAATAACACTTTTTTAAAGTCGAGAATTAATTTGAGTACAATGGAGCATTTGAGTCGCCCCCTTCTTATAGTACGCGAAGAATAAGCTTGAAATAGTGCAAGAGGCCGCCTACATATATCATTGATTAAAAAAAAATGTTTGGAAAAATATATATCAGCTCAAAACTAAGAAGAAAATTATGACAGATCATTAATTATCATCTATATAAAAAAAATCAATATTTACGCTGAAGCATTATTATTTATTCTGAGAGAACAAAGAAGCTATATGAATTCTTGATTGAAGTTAATTATGGGCTAAAAACTTCGAATTCACATTTTTAATTTTCGATGATCATGCAACTTTCTTACAGAGAAAAACAAAGATATGTATTAATTTTCAAGAATCCAACAAATTGGTGCTAATTAAATTTCTCATCATTTTGTTTTTGGATCACAAAATTATTATTATAGAGTTCTAGCATGTGAGAATATAGAACATTGAAATAGAGCTCTTATTGATCAAATTTCCAATTTCCATGTTAAAAAAAAAACATGTGAAAAGGTGTGTCCATACACAAATACACACACTACTCTCTCTTTATTATTCCGATCATTTTACATTTCAACATGAAATTCAAGCGGAAGCAACTCTTCCGCCGTGCCTCCTCGCCGCCGATGACCTACTGGGGCTGAAAAACAAAGTCTCCGGCCGCGAAAACTTCACTCTCTCCGCCTCCTCTCTCGATATTTGGTAGGCGTTGGCGACGACGTCGACGGGCAGCCCCCTGAGGGCGGAGGTGCGGCCGCTGAGGGTGTTGAACATCGCGTTGGCGTTGGTCTGGAACTCCACCCACTCGCAGCCCTGCTCACCGGCCTCCTTCACGACGGCGAAGTTTTGTGGCACCACCAACACCTGCCCTTCCCGGACCTGCCCGTCGAAGACTGCCTGCCCGTTCTGGTTCACGATCTGAATGTTGCTCTCACCGCGGGTGATGTACATTATGCTGTGCGCGTTCACGAACCAGTGTGGCGCCATCATTGCATTCTGATCAATTCATCATCAACATTGATCCAATTTCATATATATGTTATATTTCATATTTTGATGAAATAAAATATAATATGTACAACAGTACTTACCTTGTAAAGAACTCCCTTAGCCAAGCTGAGCTGAAGGAAGCGGAGGATCGGAAGAGTGAAGCTGTTGACGGTGGAGAGCCGGCCGGCGTTAGGGTTGTAGATGTCGGCGCGTGACGGATTGTTGACATTCTCTCTCATCTTGGCGCTGCAAATGGTCTCCTCAAGGCCGTTGTGGCCTTCTCTCTCTCCTCTGCGGCCGTATTGATCCTCCCTGTAAGAAGGCGGCTTGATCACCTGCAGCCCTCTCTCTGCAATCACGATCAATCCTCTCTCATCATTCTCACTCCTCAACTTCCTCGCCGTCTCTTGATCGCAGTCGAACACCTCCGCCAACGTCTCCACATCGAGTCCGTGGAAAATGTTGCCGAATTCGTGCTGTTCGCGGCGGCTATCGCCGCGGAAGCGTTGCTGTTGGTGGTGTTGCTGCTGCTGCCCCATATCCGGGTTTCCGGCGAGGAAGAATGACTGCAGAAATAAACACTCATTAGTACAACTCTTTTTTCTTTTTTATTCAGTGGAGCAGTGGGATTTGAACTCGAGACTTTGAGTGTGACTCTGACGTACCCTCGGGTTTTGGTCGAGTTGGTTGGCGTTGTTGGAGTTATCTTGCATGACAACAACGACGAGGTCTTCGTCGCCGTTGTTGTAAGCCCAGTGAGGATCTCCGGCTCTGATGGCCACGACGTCGCCCTCTCTCAACTGCTCGATTTTCTGGTGACGATCCCTAAATTTCTCGGCGCCCCTCAATCCCTCCGGGGATTGTTGGGGTGACTCGTAGGTTTCGGGGCAGCCTGAAACCATAACCCCAAATATACCCCTGCCTGCATGCAAATAAAATGTAGAGTGAGAAAAGTTTCTCTCACTACTACATTATGTTACATCTCGTGTTACACTGTATATGTATAAGTTACCTTGAAGAACGTAGGCAAGCATGGGAGCATTGTGGTAGACGGGGAGGAGGAGGCCGCGAGTGCGGATGGTGTGGCGGTGCAAGGAAACGCCGGCGCACTGGAAGTCGTCGGAGTTGTGATCCCAGAACTCGGAGACTCCGCCTTCAGATTCGAGGCGGGAGGAAGGATCCTGAGCGTTGATCCTTGTGATGTCGCACTGGCGGGGGCCCTGCTGCTGCCAGTCGGCTCCACCTCTGAAGGCGGAGGCGGAGCTGAGGAGGAGGAGGAGGCTGAGAGAGGAGAGGAAGGTTTTAGCCATGGCTGAATTCAACTGAGATTAATTATGAGGAGATATATTGAGTGAGGGAATTATAGGAATTTATAGAGAAATCGATCATGTTTGGGAGTTGAGAGTTTGCCATTTTGCAGTGTGCATGTGTAGTGGGGTTTTGTGGCTTACACCTAAGATTTTGTGTTGAAGCACCTGGCTTTGTTTCTCTGAGAATGTTAGAATTGTGAAAACAGAGGTTTTCCGTTTTTATGTGGATGGATTATTTATTTGTGATGTTAGAGTTTGTGTGCGTGTGTGTGTGTGTGTGTGTGTGAGAGAGAGAGAGAGAGAGAGAGAGTATTGAATCATGGAACAAATAGAATTCATCATTCATAATTTCAAATGTTTTTGAAAACCGAAAGACACCGAGGTGGAATATAAATTTAAGTGGCTTATCTTATAATTATTTATTTATTTATTATGATCTTATTTTATATTAATTTTTTCAATTTTATATTATAATTTAATTAGATTAATCTTAGGTAATTCATTAATATCCCCATATAAACAAGAATACAAAATATGAATGAACATGTATATGTGTAAAACTCCTAGCATATGTTTTCTTGTCATTTTTTTTCTTCCAAGTCTTTTTTTAATATGAGAATTAATATATATTCTAATTTATGTTTAGCATCAATCGAGGACGTTAAATTTGATACAAATCAAAAGGTAATTGTATTAATATTGAAATGTTTTAAAAATCGTGTCGATTTGTAAAATCAGTCTAGTGGTTTATTGACAATTATTATTAACATGCATGATTAAACATAGAGGTAATTCTAAACACAACCTTAATTTCTATTTGCAGTTCTAAATCCTTTGCTTAGGTTTTCTAAGTAATCAATTATTTAGATAATTATTTTGTTTCGGAAATTATGAACATTATATTTCAAATTTGTTGAAGCTTCTTTTTCCATTAAGAAGTCAGACAAAACACCATTAGTTGTCCCCTTGGGATGGCCTAGTGGTGGAGTGGTGATATCTTGAGGCCAAAGGTCTCAAGTTCGAATTCCACCAACACCACTAGGTGTGAGCCTGTCACACTTGGCTTGCCAAGTGTGGTTTACCTCCCCTGTGTAGTTTGCAGGCTATTACACAGGAGCGGGGTTTACCCAGTGCGCACCTCGGTAGCGGCTGCGGGTTACCTTCGACAAAAAAAAAAACACCATTAGCTTTCCGTTTCATCAATTAAATATAAAAAAATAAACAAAATATGATTTGTCTATTATATCCATAATATGCATTTAATTTAAGAGTAAAATAGTAATATATTATATTATATAATTAATTATTCACATATAATTTATTATATTTATTTCAATAGTATTGTACTATTCCAATTCTTCATCCACATCATATTAATTTTTCACCAATTATTTATTTATCATATCAACCATAACAAATAAGAAAAAAAATTAAAAAATATAATCCCAAAACAATATAATATAGTATATAATTAATTCAACACATATAATATATTATATTTAATTTTATAATTTAAATATTAATTAATAGAATTGTATTATTATAATTTTTCATTCAACTACATTAATTAATTCTCTATCAATCATATGGTCTATATAAATTACGTTCGAATGAAGAGATTGAAAAATAAATGCTTGAATTTATAAAAATATTATAAACTAACCTGATGATACTTAAGAAGTTCTTTATCAAAAATCAAGAATTTCTTCTCCACCAATCATTATATAATTAATCATTATCACGTGTAATATATTATATCTATTGAAATAATATTGTACTATTACAATTCTTCGTCCACATTAATTAATTCTCCACCAATTATTTCTTCATCATATCAACCATAGCAAACAAGAAAAAAAAACATAACGTACATTAATATAATATATTATATAATTAATTCTCCACATATAATATATTACATGTTAAAATTTAAATATAATAGAATTATACTATTACATAGTTTATATAGATTATGTTGGAAAAAATCGGTCAAATGTTTTGATGAAATGTTAAATAACTTAAAATAATCAGTCGTGACAAACTTGACTGAACAAATACACAATTATCACAGAGACGAGTTGATAATCAATAAAGATGTCACGTCATCAGTTGTCTATAGCACAACTGGTGACAAACTCGACTGAACAAATACACAATTATCACAGTGACAAGTTGATAATCAATAAAGATGTCACGTCATCAATTGTCTATAGCACAACTGATCTATACAAAGGTAGAGAAGACATAAAAGTTTTAGCTTCAAACCTTTATAAATCTTATGTGTTGTACATTGCTTTATTTTGATTGACATATCTGAACTGTAACATGTTCATTGAAATCAGATGTCCAGAGTCATATTCACTAATGGCTAATTACCGCTATTTTATCTTGTTCATTAGATGTTTCATCCTCTGAAATTATTATTCTAGACTATCTCTACGATAATTAGTACAAATCAACTAACAAGTCAAAGTCTTACATTTCCGCACTTTAAACTGAATTTTGAAAAGAGTTTATTCAACCCTCCTTATAAATCCCATTTGACTCATACGGGACCAACAAATTACATCCCAATGAAGGAGATTGAAAAATAAAAACTTGAATATATGAAAAGATTATAAACTAATCTAGCTCATTGATCTTAAGAAATTATTTGCCCATAATCAAGAATTACATCAACATTCAATCAATGATTTGATTCATTTAATATAAGTTATTCAAATAGTTCTTAATAGAAAATATGTAATTTAGTTGTGGTAACTACAATATGTGTGTGTGTGTGTGTGTGTTCTAAATCATGTTATATGATATATGAAAGAAAATTGAAAAAAAATGGTTCCATAATATATACAAACCAGAATGCTAAGTTTTAATTTATTGATTGAAATTGATGTGTTCACTCTCATTCATATGATTAAGAGTAGTTCTAATTAAATTTATTGAAACTAAATTACAACTTCTTTATTTATGGTTGGGCTCGGATAATGTTGACTGCACAAAGAAGACATGTCAGATAATATATGTTGAACTATTAGAATATATATCTATTAAAGTGAATGAAAAACACTTAAAAAAGGTCTATGATGAAGATAAATATAAGAATTGATTAATGTAGAAAATTTTGGGGGCCCTATTTTGAAAGTTGCTAGACAAAGTTTTAAAAATATGGTTAATTGTAAAAAAAATCACCAACTTTATACGAATTTATAATTTATACATGACTTTTAAAACATTACAATAATAAATGGTTGATTGGAAAAATAAATTTTAAATTATGGTTCAAATGTTACCTTTTTCTACCTTATTAATTTATAATTTGAGAAATTTAGAATATAATATCGGTTAGTTTTATAATTATATATAAAATATTTTATATTAGAATATTCAGTTAATTAAGAATAGTTATTTAAATTTATAGGGGGGGGGGGGGAATGAATATTACATAATTTTTTGAAATATGGATTATGTTAGTTTTTCATGAAAATGGTGATTACCAATTTTAAAACATATCAATCATAAGAATGAGACCGGACACTCTCTGTTAGTTGAGGAAATAATTGAAATTGAGAAATTGAATAATTTTTCCTTAGATTTGTACTACTAATTAAATTAGTACTTAATCATTGAATCAAAAATTACAACTGAAAAATAAATTATATTTTCGTAAAAAAATCGTAAACAATGTATAACATTTTAAAAATATATTGAAAATGAAACCTTGAACGCATTTTACAACAACAGGCTATTAACCAAACTTTGAGATTTTAACATTTCTTTATCATTGAGCAACACATGTTGGTATAATAATGAAGTTTTATTTTATCTTTAAACACATGATATTATTTATACATTCAACGACATTTTAATTTAGTTAAGTTATTTTTATTTTTATTTGTTCAATGTAGTCATTTATATTACAATAAAAAATATAGTATTAAATATATGTTTGGATAAAATACACACAAAAAAATAGTTAATATTTTGTGACATGTGTAATAATTAAAACAGTTCAATTCAGTGTATCGTGATATACGTAAATAAATTGATAACATCGAGTGATTAAAAACATAATTTACTTATGAGATAAACTATGTTAATTGATGTGCGATAAGATGTTTTGTCACGATAGTAAAAAAATATATAATAATACTATTTTGGTACTCATTAATTTTTTAGTAAGTTTAATTAATTTTATACTGAATTTTTCTAAAATGTATGATGCAAGATTTTGTGAACTTATATTAATTAAAAAATTATATTTTTATTAGATGGCAAAGTCAACATAAAAATTATTGAATAGAAGATTTGAATTGTGTTAATACATATATACGTCAACAATCTAAGAAGGTTGAGAATTTTTTTAAAAAAATAAAAAGGAATTTTGAGAAAGGATACATCTCTCTCTCCATCTCTCTCTCATCTTACTGCATTTTACTGTTTAATTGCTATTATTTTATTGCTTAAATGTCCATTCATTAATTAATTTTTTTGTGATAGTCCATTATTTAGTAATTTTTTAAATACAAATATTATAAACATGATTGAGTTTCTCAAACTCCTCTGACCGTTTTTAATCTTTAGGGAATCTAAGATATAACGTATCCATATTTCATGTAGCTAATAATTTCTTTCCATTTATTTCATAGCAGTTTTATAATATACAACACACCTATATGAATTAATCTACATTCATCACGCTTACTTGCACATAATTAAATATCAACCATTGATCAAGAAAAATAAATGAATCAGATTTATTCTCATTTCTCACCATAACCTAACCATATGTATATATACATATACGTATCTATGTGTGTGTGTGTGTGTATTAAAACAATATAAATATAAATAAATTAAAAGACTATAAATTCTGAGTTCGTGTTTGAATAGTTACAATTTAATTTAATTTTATGTATATATTATTTTTTTAATTATTGATTAATCTAGAAATTTCATATATTATTAAATTTATAAATTGATATATATATATATATATATAATGAAATATATTTTTAAATTGACTACTCAAATATAATATAGTAAAATTATGCAAAATTCAATAATTAATTTAAATAAATTAGTTGAATTGCGTGCTTTTCTGCTAGTCATTAAAAACTATATAGTGTAGAAATTCGACATGTATGGATACATTTTCAATTTGGATCTTGGCAACCTCAAATTACTTTCTAGCTAGAATTACCAAAGAGAAAATCAAGCATTGAAAACTCAAAAATTGATATTGCTCGTATTGATTGATTGATGCATAGATAGAATACTATATATGGAGCAAGACAAATACAAATTTTAGTTTCACATTATAAATTATTGCTCGGCGTGGCTAGAGAAGTTGTCAAAAATAAATAAAAATTGAAAACATAATTTTTCGAGGAAGTATAATTCAAATAATTTGAGATGGAATAAGATGGAATCTTATCAGAAGCACTTATAGTATCTATTAGTTCTTTAATCGTGATTTGTTCTAAATTTCAAGCACTTCATGGATAGGGTTTAAGAACGAATCTTGAAACATAAAAAAGGGAGGAAAATTCAAAATTGATCATTTTGCTGTTATTGTTCTTCAAACTGTTGTCATGTAGTTTCGTGTAACTAATCGGCCAAAATTTAGCACAATCCGCAAGAGGACAGGGCTATGTACATAGTGATGAACAAGTGTCATATCCACAGAGACTAACTAGAATTAATTGTGCCTACTACAACATCAAATCTCAATTGTTATCTAGACAGTGAATAAAAAGAGAAACTAATTAATCTAAACTAAGGAAAGAAATAAATAAATGAAGAAGAAAACATGAAGGTAGATTAAAACTAGGGGTTGATTTCTTCAGGTACTAGCACCAATGATCGAATTGAATGTCTATTTGTGGTGTTAAATTTTACTAGGGTAATCTTTAATGCATCCTAAGCTCTCTCTCTCTCTCTCTCTCTCTCTCTCTCTCTATCTCTCTCTCGACACTCAAGTTGTAGGATACATGCTAGGTTCACCGTCTCCAATCGAATCCTACACATGTATTTACCAAAAGCTTCTAAAATTCCTAGCTCTCACACTAAGTGGCAATTCTCTCGAATTTATCGACATATGTATCTCATGTCTAGGTTTCGTCTATTGAGACTCATCGTTCGAATTATAAATTAATATATAAAATTGTGTTAATTAGTGATCAATTAACCAACACACATAAATAGCAGAAGCACAAGAAATGAAATAGAGCTATAAACAATCAATAGAAAAAGAAATGCATAAATACTTAAATAATCTCAATCCAACAGTACAAAATAATTTAGCCTAATATCATACAAATGCAAAGACTGAATCATCTCACAGAAAATCAAAATCAAAATAAAAACAAGAATAGAAACTATGTACAACCTGAAAGTTGAGCCTCGACTCCACCCTTGCTTCCACTATTCTCCTCTTTGCTCCATCTTCAAGTCATTGCTCTTTATTCACCCTAGTTAGGTGGAAATCCTAGCTAGGGTATGGATTGATGTGGCTAAGGTTTGAAGGTGTGAGAGGAGAGGATTTTGTGTTGGGTGGAATTGGGTTCTTCTAAAAGTGGCTAATGTGTGGAAACTTGCCCTAATTTTGAAATGCGGTGTGTTTAAATAGTAGATGAATAAAATGATTAAAAGAAAAAAAATGGGAGGAAAATGACCAAAAATCAGAAAATCAATGCACGGGGTGCAACCAGCTGGAGGAGGTCGTGCTTCGGGGTCATATTTTGGATGAAGAAAATCGAGGTTCAGAAGGCTCTGCAACGCGAGAAATGGGTTGCTTTTTTCGATTCTTTGGGGCGTGACCCGTAGGAAATGGCGTTTCCGGAACCTAGAAGAGGCCCAAATGCGACCCAAGGAGGTCGTGTTTCCAGGTCGCACCTGGAAGAGGCCCAAAACGCGACTTGAGGAGGTCGCATTTAGGAGTCGCACTTTTTACGCATCTCTGGCAGCTTCCACGGTTTTGCTTCATTTTCACTCATTTCTTGACCGATTGACCCGATTCAACTTGCAGCGCGCTCCTTATTTGATTTCATATTATCCTATAGTCTTGATTCTCTCAAATTTGCATTCATTAATCCACATTTTCCTGTAAAACTCAAACAAAAAAAAACTTCCAAATTGGAATATTAATAAGCAAAAGGGGTGAAACCACACATTTAACTCATCAAAAGACATCATATAAACTCAATAAATGGTGCAAAAATTCCACTTATGAGTAACCCTCCTCTCTACTTCAAGTTAATCTATGTACATATTTTTCAATTCCTCTCTATTATATTCCCCCCGTTTCGTTTTGTTTGTTGTTTTAGAATTTTAATCTAGAATTAACAATTAATTTTTTGGACTAATATATCCCTTCCTTTTATATTATATAAAATCCTATTCACTTAAATTTTCCTAAAAAGTTGAATTTTTTTTCTCTCCACATATTTGGAAGGTTAAATTTGAGAGATAGAGTATCAAAATATATAAAACAACAAACATTTTGACACAAAAGAAAAAATCTAAAATAACAAACAAAACGAAATGAAGGGAGTATTACATTTAGACTTGTGTTAAAATGGAATAGAAATGGAGGAAGTTTCTTATATTTAAATTATTTTTTGGGGCTACAAGGAATGAATTGGAGCCGTGTTTAGAATTATACTTTTGATAGCCTTCACATGATAATATTACAATTCAGCTATCATTAATTTCTCTTTCTTCCATATCATCAATATTCTACCCAACTCAATCACATGTAATTTGATAGTTTATCAACAACCACCCTAAACACTCAACCACAACATTTTTTATTATTTTTCTTTTTCTTTTGTTAATAAATATAATATAATTAATTAAAATTAAAATAAACTATTATTATTACTGAAAATTGTAACAGCACAAAATAACAAACTTATATAAAATAGACAATATGATAAAATACAAAATAAACAAACTAAGAACATAAATAACAATAAACTCAATATGGATTGAAAATAAATAAATGACAATTAAAATAGATGAAAAAAATATAAATTTAGTTACGATCACCGAATCTTTGCCATATATGCTCGATCAAGTCGTCACGAAGAATGTCGTGAGCTTCTCGATTGCGAAGTTGTATTCTAGTTTTCATATAGCTCGACAAGTTTGCAATCCTCTCCGTAGAGTAAACGAGATCGTTTTCTTCTTCTTGTTCTTCACTTCGTTGATTATTTTGTCTAACTCAATCTTTTATAAATTTCGTCGGATCATGATAGTTTAGGTAAGTGCTCCTTTCATCCTCCACTATCATATTATGTTTAAAACTTTTGACCAAAATGAGACACTATTTTGGTTCTTGCCAACAATAGGATGACTACTGATGAAACACCAAGCACACATAAGTGTTATATCTTCTTGATCTGTCAAGTTTGAAGGGTTTGTGTATGTTTGTTGCACATTTTGGGGCATCTTCAGAGATGTTTTGAGAGGTTTAGTATTCAGGATTAGGAAAATCAGTAGGATTATGTGAAAACTGAGAATTCATATTACCGAATTCTGAGAATTCATCTGAGTTTGGAAGATTCTTGAGGTTGATTGTAAAAATAATCTTAAGAGTGATTTTTATACTGAGGATCGTAGAAAATATTATTCTCTCGATTCATAGCGAGATACAGAAAAAAAAAATGTTAAATTTTATAAATTGAGATATTGAGAAATTTGTGAGGTGTGTGAAAATATAGTAAAATTGGTCTCTATTTACAAAGAATGAAAAAAATACGAAATTTGGAACTTTTTTTTAATGTATTATATAAAAGATATATGCATTATATTTATTTATCCAAATAAAATTTACATATCCAATAGAATGGAGACAAGTGTCTCCATCCTATAGGAAGAGAGAAAAAGGATAGAGAGAGAGAGAGGAGAGAGAGAACGCTCGTCTCACTTGAGGTGGTGGTCAGGTCGACCACACTTTTTTTTATTTCACATTTTATTTTACGTGGGGTTCGACCACCCCCATTTTAGACGCCGATATTTCTAGTCTTAGTAGCCCAATTCCTTCAAATTAAGACCCATGTTACATATTACATGAGAAAATAATCTAGGAGATTCCAATAAAATCAACAAAATGAACTTGAGGTGGGTTAATGAATCTAAGTTCCTTTTATATATATATAAAGCTTTAATTTTCTAAAAATAAACAAATGAAATTTCGTGTTCAAGCATCACATCGCGTTATCATCTCTTGTATGCTGCCGAGTATATTGACTAGTGGCCACGGAGTGAACGAACGTAAGTTGTAAGCTAAGTAAAGAATCATATTCAACTTGCAAAAAAGTTGCCTCCATTTCCACAATCAAACAAGAAATGTATAAATGAGAATGGCTTTCTTTTTTTTTTCTTTTTTTCTTTTTTATTCCAATTTCCAGAAACATTTTTGCTTATAGGATAAGGCCTCAATTCTCAAAAGAATTTTCCCCTCGAATATTCTATTTTCTTCACTAATTAAATTCCTAACTAACTTGTTAATATTTGCTACCAAGCTTTAATACCCGGATCTTTTAGCCATTTATGACGAAACAACTTATTAGCGTAAGAATTAAGTCCGTAGTTATGCTAACTATATTTAACCATTTCTTTTTAACAAACCGTGTCCTCAGAGATTCTCTCTCTTCTCTCTCTCTATAAATATAACTTCTCCTCCAGCTATGATATGCCCAACTGCACCCTCTATCAGCTTCGTTTCTTCTTTTCTTGAAAAAACTGTCCAAACTCTGTAATGTCTTGTCTGAATTTGAAGAGGCTGTTGTCTCACAGAAAGGTGTGGAAACTGTTGAGAAACAAGCTGCCCCTCAAACTCATCAGATCATCATCATCATCATCATCATCAAAGGCAAACAAGAAACTGAAACACAGATCCTACAAAACTTCCAAGAAAGTTTCATGGCCATCCCTTTCAATTCAACCCAAGAAATTCAAAAAGCAGCCTAATCTCCACACCATCATCCACCACAAGAACCATCACTGCTGCGTCCAGAGGCGGCCGCCTCCTGTGTTCATCGACCAGCTCTTCGTAGAGCCAGTTTCTGTAGTGAGAGAGCATGTGGTTTCACCTGGACAACCCAGCAAGGAAAGCTTGAAGAAGAGTGAGATTCTTGATCGTGAAAGTAGCCGGCCGGCTTCCAGCAATGACAGGAAAAGCTGGCCGGAATCCTGCAAGGAAGAAAGGGGCGTGATCGATGATGAATACAGTATGGTTAATGCAGATGATGCATGGGAGTCGATGGCTGTTGCTTCACCACAAATGCATGGAATTGATGAAAGGGCTGAGGAGTTTATAGCTCGATTTCGAGCTGATATGCGCCAGCAAGAAATTCTGTCTCGTCGATTGTAGCCTTGGCTTTGCATTTGTAACATCTAGGAAATGTAAATAAATTCTTGCTAGTATCTATGCAAGAGTAGATTAGGAAATGAGACAGCATATATGTATAATTTCTGCATTGTATGATTCTTTTTTTTTTTTTTTTCTCAAATTGCAATTTACCAAAATCTTCTCACAGATTTGATAATGCAACTTTTCAAGATCAGTCTGTGAACAGAAAGCAATTCTTAACATCACTCTCAATCTCTGTATCCAACATTACAGTATCAAGCTATTCCAAGTCAACAACAGTGCTTGCTTACATTCGACGTTTTGATTTACATAAAGCACCCAACACGAGTGTAACTAAGACATGATCACTCACAGTTCACATACTTCCTATCATAATGTATGACGAAGAACTAAAGACACCTTAGCACCTCACTGGTAACTTCGACTACAATTCTTTCAGGTCACAATTGAGTTTGAATTTGGATCCAAACTTTTAATTAATGCAGGAAATCCTTCATTGGATCGTCGTGGTGGACCCTCTTCATCCTGTAAGCTTCCATATCTTCGGCTGTGACCTGAAAACCAAAGAACGGTCACAACCAGCAAAAATAAAATTGTATAAGAATGCAAGTTAGTCATATGGAGAGTGAACGTACCTCATCGTTCCATTTCACATTGTATTTACGTTTCCTTTCATCCCTCTCTTCTCTCTTCCTTAGTTCCTCCTAAGATAAGAAGACAAACTCTTAGATATTATTTAGATAAGAATACAAAAATTATAGGTACCAAACGATGGATGTAATATTTTTCATCCAGATAAATCATATCTATTATAATAAGAATAAAGTTCCAACCATCGCTGAAGGAAACCAGCTAAACCAGCTAATAGAAGACCATAATAACCAACCAAAATAGACAGGACTGTTACAGGACAAAATTGAGTTGGAGAATTCACCTTCTGAAGTGATTCAGCAAGTCTATCCTGATCTAGAACCAGGTCCTCAGGCACTTCAGATCCCCACGTAGCAAGTTTTTTCTCCTCTGCTGGTGCAGGTGCATCTGCTTTCAAAAATAAACCCAAATACTAAGCATATCTACATGCTTATACAGCCTTGTGTTACTTTGATGGATAAAGGTGGATTAATAAAGTTGTCCAACTATATCCTTGCTTGATACTAAAATGGTGGAAACAAACTTTTTTTCCAGCATGTAATAGTGATTTAATCTGAAATAACATTTAAATTAAATAAAGTGCTAATATAAACCATCAAAATAACTAATCAATTTAAATGATGATGTTTACACAAATTTTAGGTGTCCATCACATTAAACACTGAAGAAGACATTAATTTTTATTTTTAAAAAAAAAAACCAAAAGATAACTAAAGATCTCTATAGAAAAGTTACTTTGAGCATGCTTCAAAACGTATTACTATATATATCAGATCATGACAAGTTTCAATATTTAACCTTATAATCTCCAATAATTTTCACTTTATGCAGTAATTAAGTATAAGTCATTACCTTCAGCAGCCTCCTTCCGAGCTATATTAGCTTTCATAAGTTCTGCTGAAGCTTCAGCTGCCTCAATACCAGCAGTACCAGTACAATAACTGTTCCTAACTGTCTGGTGGCAACATTTGTAACCCCATTGATGGTCTTTCCACCATGAACCCCAAACGCTCGTGTGGTTGTTTACGTGAACATCTTCTTCGTACTTGCTCTTCGGAAGAGCTGTCTCCTGAAAATATCATATGCAATCAACGGGTCATTTTTATTCATAAGATGTCTGCCGAGAAAGGTACATAAATGGAAATAACTTTTCCTCTAGACTAAACACACACAAGTCTCATAATATCTGTCCGCTTACCAAATGCTTGGTGGTTATCAGAAAATCTTGAGATACATCCACAATAAGTTGAATTCTTTATGAAACAGAAATACAAGTGGAACTCAACCAAAATAACATCAATGACCAGACACAATTCTAGTAATCAAATATCACAGCAATGAAGGCAGAAGCAGAATATGACAGGAAAAACACACTAGACCACCAACCCAGTAAAAATAGAACACAAATAATTCCAAGAATAGCATGAAACGACAGCATTTTGGGAGTTGGGAGTGCAGTCAGGTGTGACAGAGACATTTCACCTATGCCCTACTCCTAAACCTAGACTAAGAGAAAAGTAGAGAAAATGAGCACTCTGCATTAAATCAACATACAAAATAAGAGATTTCAACAACTGGAATGTCAGAGAGAACTGTAAAAGCAACATGGCAATGGCATATCATCAAAGAGATATGAAGTTGGTCCATACCTGGCCTTTTATAATCCTACCAGCACGATCATATTCAACCTCTCGCTCACTTTGCCCGAGCAAAAGTTCTCGTGGAAGTACTTCATCAGCAGCAGCATTACCGTATTTCTCCATGATTTTGTCTTTAGTGTGAGATTTCAATGATTCCTTGTTGATCTTGAAATTTTTATAAAGCAATTCAGCTTGTGAGGGAGCAGCTTGCATATGAACATCATGACCCTTATCAAATGCTTCCCAAGCATGAATATTCAGCTGCTTGAACTCCAAAGCTTGACCGCTAACTCTGTTCTGGTTGTCTCCCTATAATTTTTGCACAACAAATCAGCTGGCAAATTGTATAAGCAAGATAACACAAGAAGGTAGCAAAGAATGTGCACTTACAGCATAGAACTTCTCATTTGGATCCATGTCTGGTAGAGGATCCTCACGCATAGAACGGGTTTTGGGGTCATAGTGGGCAGAGTTAACATCAAGATTAAGAAGATATTTTGCAGTATCCTCGCGAATACGTAAATTCCTGGTCACAAGAGGAGAATAATTAGGTATAATTTCAATTTTCAACCCCTCTAAGTGCTTGAAAACCATTATTCTAAAGAAATTCTAGTATCACCATCATCAAGATTAATGTGGGAGCAAATATGTCTCAGTATAACCACTACCATAAGATGACAACCATTCTTTAGGCAAAAATGCATAAAAGTGATGGTAGACAGAAAGAATACCTGACAGTTCCAGTGCTACCACCACCTGTAGTACGCACACGCTTCTCAACCTTTGCGAAGTCCATTTGTTTGCTCTCATCAACCTTGGCCTCGTCAACTTTCAGGGAGTCTTCATTATCCTCTTCGTCATCACTAACAACATCTTCTTCATTTTGATTATTATTTTTCTCCTCCAACTTTTTAAGCTGTTGGTCCTTCAAATGTTTGCTTCTTGCTTCATCCCTGGCTTCATACCTCTGAATCACATATTTATAAGATGCAGCATCGTATCCATTCCATCGGTCTCGCTTCCCATCATAATTGAGCTCAAAGGTCTCTATTTTCTCATCTGGAGCAATATTCTTTCCTGTCCATTTGGCTCCCATTTTGCGGGGCCTTTCCACGCAAGACTTCTTGTCATGTGTCATAGCTCCGCAGCTGCAGCAAGCATGCAAGTTTAGAGCCAATACCATACCCTTCAATTTGTATTGAAAAGATAATCACAAACACAATTAAACTCGTACATGCACATTCTCCCCCTATTATAATCACCAAAACAGCTAACATATGTTTATCTTCCTATCTATAGTACCTAAGTCTAAAAATGACCTGGTGATATTTACAACCAAAAAGTTGAACATGCTCAAGGCAAAGTGGATACAAATGTATCACATATTCACATTTATTCAATAACTTCATGTATCATGTAAATTCCTGCATGTATGCCAAGCATATCTACATGGTACCGAATGGAAAATAAGATATCACATAAGAGTAACAGATGTCGATGAGCAAAAACTAAACCTAAAATAGTGCCTTCTAACACTTAAGAACTAACTGGAGAGAGGGTAGTTTGATTTTTTTTTCATACACCCAAAACCTCCTGTGCGCATTGTGACAGAATGGAATATATTAGAACAAAAAATATTCAAGCATCAATGATTATACATAAGTTGGACCTTCCAAGCCCTAAGCCAACATAATACATAATAACCAGATGATATTAATCCTTTCAATTTCTATCTTAAAGAATGCATACAGACAATGGGTGTTACTTACTTTTCACAAGAGCCCTTCCTGAATTTGTCAGCTTGAAACGTCTTTGTACCTCTACTGTACCATGAATCAGTATAATTTGGATCCGCCTTCCATTTCCTTTGATGTTTCAAACTCTGAAAATCACCAACAGGCTGAACAATGAGCACTCTATATCTCTAGGCTAAACAATGAGCACTCTATATCTCTAGGCTAAACATTCACTATGCCCAATAAGACAAAATAAGGCAATAAATATAACTGCACAACATACCGGTCTGTCCGCATTAAGATACCAAGGCGCTGAAGACATATACTGTGGAATGTGAGGATTAATTTCCTTTCCATCTTCATCCACTTCAGCTGGCGCAAGCCCAGCCTTCCGTGCCTCTTCTAATTCAAGCTGTTTCCTATGATCCTCCCTTGATTTAAAGGCCACTATGATCACAAAAACCCCAAACAGTTCACATTAACAATCACTCCAATTAGTAAAAACAAACAAAAATATGATTAAAAAAAATTAAACTGGAAATTCAATAATTATGCAGAGTGCAAATCGAGATGCCCCAATAATTGACGGAACAATCGCTCGGGCCGCGAAAGGCATGAACTTGATCGAAATTAGAGGACAGAAAAGAAAATTTTGAAATGCTCAATATCATTTATTTCCAATTAAATCACCAAGCAGTCGAATTGCAAAAGATGGGGAAACAATCGATCGATGTAACGAAAAAGTTGCAGCGACAGAAAAATCATGCCACGATGAAGAATTTAAATTGAAAAGTGCAGGAAGTACCTGACGCAGTCGCCATGGTTTACAGAGCGAATTGGGATTTTTTCCGATTAAATTAGCGAACCCTAGCTGCGAGATGAAGAAGGAGAATATGTGGATTTTAGAACTGCTTAACGATGAGAAGAGAGGGAAAGAGAAAAAAGGTTTATATACATATATATATATATATATATATATATTGTATATAAAATAAATAATAAATAGAATATTATATATAGAGAGACCGACTTATTTAAAAATATTATTTTTATTAGGTTGATTGTCATTCAAATCATAATTTTTTAGTAAATTTACAAATTAAATTTCAACAAAATTTCAACCATTTACAAAATCACTAAATTTCAATACAAATTTGATTTTCAACAACTTCAATCCTTCCATATAATATGAAAAATGAGTAATTATGTGTTGAATTCGAAGGTTAAAAATTTTGAATGTGCCTATTTCGCTAGAAATCAAAATTTTGAATTATTATTAAAATGTTTTAAAGTCTGTATTGAAATTACATAATTACGTAAAGTTCATGATTTAAATGATCTATAAAAAAATGGAAGTTTAGTCTAGTAACAAGACTTACGTATCTACAAGAAGAATTGTTGTGAAATTAAAGATAAAAATGTGTTCATTACAAAAAAGATAAAAAAGTGATATTTCTTTTTCTTTTTGGAAAGGAAAAAAAGAAGGAATGGAACTAAAATGTATATACCCATCGGGTTATTCAGTTCGGGTCTATTCAGAATAAATTTTGAGTTAAAAATTAAAGTAGTCAAATTCAAAATAGCAAATGCTTTTCTAGGCAAAATTGACAAGTCATGTTTTTCTATTCAAAAAGTGGTGTAAAAGTCTTATATACCCTTTTTGTCTCATTTGAACAATTTCCATTTCTTTTCTCATTAATTAAAAGAAGCATGTGTGGTAATTTTTTTAAAAAAAAATGAAAATTTGGGAATTAAATTGTGGTAGTTGGATTGTAGGTGCATGCGTTTAATCTAAGAAACAAAAACACACATCCAAGAAACAACACGCTATTTTTGAAGAAGTCACGCCCATTTTACAAAATATTGTTGGAGAAACAACAACACATAACCAAGAAATTTGAGGTTAGTTTTTTAATTTTTGTAACTGTCAAGTTGTTCGAATTAGTCGGGTTTAAAGTCCTTTTAAAATTTTAAGTAATTTATCCGCAATTTATGTTAATGTCATAATAGATATGTTTAATAGTTATTCAAGTTATAAGATGTTTGTTTTTGTAATTTTTAATGATCCTATATGCATAAATTGTTGTAGATTAAGATATTTTGTGGTAGATTTACGTGAAGTTGAATATTTTGATGTTTTGTAAAGATTAGTAGCATCGAAATTTTTTTCGGATATACAGTGTTCTTGTGACAATATTGTCACGGTTCATAGATTTCGTGATAATATAGTCACGAAATATATGAACTGTGACAATATTGTCACGATAAGAGAACATCTCGTGGCTAAAAAATTATTGTCACGAAAAGAATACATTTCGTGACAATATATTCTCACAAAATGTATTCATTTCGTGACATTTTTTTTAAATAGTGCAAGAGTCGTCATTTCGTAACAATATTGTCACGAGATCACAGAATTCGTGATAATATTGTCACGAGGCCACCTGAACCGTGACAATATTGTCACGAATTCTATGCTTCTGTGACAATATTGTCATGAGAGTATTTATTTTTTAAATTACTTTAATTACTGTTTATTGTTGATTTGCAGATGGCTTGGCAACGTATTGTTGTCCGACATAGCTGTAGATGAGAGAGATCTGAGTATGTGGATGGTGAAGATCAGCTCGTGCACCTCCCATTTGACAATTTATCTCGTGATAAATTGGTTGAAGAAATTCACGATTTTATGGAAACATCTCCAACAAGTGTTAGTTATACACTGAGTTATTTGACGAGGTCATTGACAAGGAGAACACTAAAAGGACTCCTGAAAACGGATGTTGATTTAGCTCATTTAGTCCAGAAGCAAGATGAATCAGTTGTATACGTTACTGAGAAATCAATTCAGCAAACTCCAAGTGGAGTGCCGCCAAATGATGATAACGACGAACCAATTGGAGATGATAGTGTTGATGATTTGTCTTGGGATGATGATGATGATGATGACGACGATGAGAATTATGAGAGTGAAGTTCGGCGTAAGTAAATTACCGAATTTTGTGAATGGATTCGCGAGCCAGGGCGTCTTGATGAGTTTATCAATATTCCCCAGCATGGTGAACCTCACAACTTCTCATCTGAGGATGTTGCTCCTGATGTTGAAGCTCCGAATGCAGAGTTTCCTCCCTTGGGACATTGGTCTATTCTTGTGGCCCATGTTGACGATGCACTAGCAGTGGTACATGATGACCCATCCACGACAGATGTTGATGCGATAGCCGTGGAAAAGACTTTCTTGGAGAAGAAAGATTTGGTAATTGCTGTTGAAAAGTGGCATATGCAGCGTCAAGTGGAATATATGGTCTCTCGATCCAGCAAGAGTCGACTAACAGCTATTTGCAAACAAAATGAGACCTGCCCGTTCAAATTAGTGGCAAGTTCTAAGGGTGGCTTGTGGATGGTGACTAAATTAGAGGATAATCATATGTGTCGGTTGGACCTGACACGTAATGCGCCACGAAAGTTATCGTCTCGGGTTATTGCTGATTTATTTAGGAAGAGAATCCTAGATGAGGATTCTATCCTGAAGCCGAGAGCAATGGTAGCTGAGATATTGAGGGAGTATGGCATTGAGGTTGAGTACAGTGTTGCATTGTAGGCTAGGAATCTCGCAATAGAAATGGTCTACGGTTCTCATGATCAGTCTTTTCGCGGTGTTGCCTGCATATTTGGAGATGTTGAAGAGGTCCAATCCCGATACAGTTTATGATTTGGAGACTGATGATGATGATTGTTTCATGTACACGTTTGTTGCTCTAGGAATTTGTAGAGCAGCATTCAGCGTATATATACGTCCAGTTATCGCCATTGACGGCACTCCTTTGAAGGGGAAGACCAAGGGTATTCTTTTCGTCACTGTGACGAAAGACGGTAATGAGTAGTGCTTCCCTCTTGTCATTGGTGTGGGTCCTATTGAGAATGATGCAGCCTGGACATGGTTCATGGAGCGGTTTAAGAGGGCTTTTGGAGATCGTGATGATTTGGTGATAGTTTCGGACTAACATGTAAGCATCAAGAATGCTGTTAATACAGTGTATCCTACAGCGGTCCAGGATTGTGCTATTACCACATAGCGAAGAATCTAATTCGAGCAGGTCGTCATGTGATTTCTATGTTTAAAAGTATTGCATTTGCATATAGAGAAGAAAAGTTTCTGAAATATCTATCGATGATCTCCTCAAGCCAAAAAGAAGTTTACAATACATTGCTGAGTATAGGGGTACATCGTTGGGCATGGTCACAATGTCCTTCACGTCGTTACAGTTTCATGACATCAAATGCGGTCGAATGTTTTAATGCTCGTTTGTTGTAGGCTAGAAGATTGCCCATATGTTCTCCCATTGAGGTTGTTAAGGATGTGATAGAGAAGTGGTTCGATGAGAGATGTGCGAAGACAGTGTCGAGAGATCACATACTCACAGAATGTTCTCGTGTATATATATTCTCACGAAATGAGTTCTCGTGATAATATATTTACACGATATCTTATTTCATGTTAATATATTTACACGAAAACTATTGTTTTATTTTTTATTAATATATATTTCGTGACAATAATTTACACGATAACAAATCTCGTGAACATATTTAGACACGAAATATAATTTCGTGTATATATTTTGTCCCGAGAACGTTTTCGTGAGAAAATTATCTCACGATAACTGTCAAAATTCCAGATTCACACCAACAATTCATGAATTCAAATCCACATTATTCCACCGATTTCCCAACATACGAACATATTACAGATTTAAATTCGACAACACAATACAAGTTGTTGACTGGGCCCACATTTAGTAAGGGTATTTTAGAGAATGACAAAAAAGGAATGGAGACAAAATTGTTGACTGGGCTCACATTTAGTAAGGGTATTTTAGAGAATGACAAAAAGTTTGAATAAAAAAGTATGAGTTATACAAGTTGGCTAAAAAAGCATTTACTATTTTGATTTTGAATAGTTGTATCCATTAACACATAAATTTTTATCGAGCTATAATTATTATTTTTATCTTAAATCTTCGGTTTTCAGATTGGTCCATCAACCTAGTAGTTTTCTCTAAAAAAATTAGCATGCATAAATTTATTGGTTGATATGTGCCTAAACTTTAATTTTAACATATCTTACTACTAATTAATGATATAAATTGTTTAAATTCGAACAATTATATTTATAGTCCTTAATTAAAAAAAGGGTTAGTCGAACTTTTAGGTGTCGTCGAAATATTTCCTAGAGCCCAATATGAAGTTCTTGTTTTAGGCCCAGTATTTAGCTAAGCCCATAATTAAATCGAGTATTGAATATTTTTGAATGTAGTATTAAAATATTATTTCAATATCTACGTGTGGGGCATAAAATCATTTACCATTTAAATGCAACAGTTTAAATAGAAAATGAAAATCTTGCAGACTTTGCCCACCCTCCATAGATTTATTTTCAGATCATATTTCTAAAGTTAAAAATAAACAATTACAATCATGCCTATGGACCCCTACTCCATTATTGACATTGAGATTTCGAGTGGTCTATTTCATTTTTATGAGGCAAACAGAAATTGTTTAAATAATCTTGAGCATTTAACATGTGATTGGACTATGGGTTTTCAAACAGATATTTGATTGGTATATATGTATGAATGGAAACTATCAATTGGACATCTAAATATACTCGTCGATTATATATGTGGACATATTACGATTATGAATATTTCATACTGCCACAATTCAAATTACAATTTTCATCTATATATTATCTAAAAGTAAGATAGTCGCTTAAAATAGAAATCATAAATTTTCCCGCTCAAAATATATTTCTAAATATATAAATATTTAATATGAAATCAAAATAAGTTATTAGTAAACAATTTTTCAAAAATATATCTAATAATTTCCATAAATAACATGCAATCAATTGGGAATAATTGTTTTCCTAAATCCATAAAAAATCAATTAATCATAGAAACAATAACAAAATATGTCGTTGATTCCATAAAATATATAATAACACATATAATACGCATCATTTTAATTTAACATCTATACAAACATATATAGTATTAGGTAGAATTTAATTAATTAATAATGAATTAAAACATAATCTTAATTTGAAACTAAATCTATTCTATATAATTGTGTATCATAATCTTTATCTGTATAATATATATTAAGTAATGCAATGTTTCATACATCAAACACAAAAGTACGTCTCTTCCCATCTATTTGATTTTTCTGTTTTAAAAATTAATTATATAGTATTAAAAGATCTCATTATTTAATTTAATAATAAATTATTCATTTAATTTAGTAGTTGTTATAATTTACATAAAATCAATACTATAAAACCCGACTAAAATTTTCTTTAGACTATTTTATGATTATCTGATTATGTGTATATATAATTATTTTTAATTGCGGATAAATATTGCTTAAATACTCGATAATTGATTTCATTATATACTGTATAAGGTAAGTTGCAATTTTCCTTAGAATATTTTATAATACCCTAATTATGTGTATGTAAAATTATTCTTAATTCTAGATCAATATTTCTTAAATATTCTATAATTGATTTCAATATATTTATAAGCTTAGTTGCAAAAAAAAAAAAAAAATCCCTTAAATAATGACACTAAAATTTATGGTTAAACACACATGGAGAGATTACATTGATATATTATACTATAAATTTATCATAATTGTAATATTAAGTCGTACATTTAAAATGGATTACCCCAACAAATAAATTTGTATAATATATATATTCACCATATAGATGTATTAAGACTAATTGGGTGGATTGTAAGCTAAAACAATACAGAAAATAATGTTCCATTATTATAATATATCTAATAGTAAAATTAATTTTTCCCGATCATGTCTTACGGATGCATGCAACATGTACCAATATTTAAAAAAATATATATTTAATAATCGTAAAACCAAACAAACTCGATCATAAGAATATATTTATTTTCTATATAATTATCTTAACCCCAACATAAATTTCATTTTATTTTTTTGCTTAAAATTATATATTTTTCATTGAAATTATGGGGAAAAATTATTTTTAAGAAGGTGATTGCTTTTGTTGCAAGTTATGATAACCAATTAAAAAACTACATTATATTAATTTATTTTTCAAGCTAAATATTTTTATTTTGGATTTCATTTCTTTATTTTTTAAAATTATATATAAAATGAATTATGTTAATCTTATTATGACATTTTCTCTCACTTTAATTTTAACTACCCCTACAAGTTCAACATTACAAATTAGTCAGTCTAATTACTACATATACTCCTAATCCAAGATTTACTTATATTACAAGTTAAATTTGGATAATATATAGTCATGTTAAGTGAATTCTGAAAATTTTACATAAGAGTTTCAAATGTTTGAATGTCCTTAATAGATTAGGGAAAGTGTGTGTGGGTATTTGATTAGTTAATTATCAACAAATTGTTTAGGAAAAAAAAAAAAGACTAATTGATTAATTGTTGGGGAAGCTATTTGCAAATGCTAGACTTTTCTCAGTTTCATGATTTATATTTTGGTGGGACTTCATGTTATTTGGATTAATAATTTTAGCTCTCTGTGAATTTTTATTAATATTTGGCAAAATTGTAAAATATTATTTATGCCATGAAATGTGAATTTTCTCATCAATAATATATATGATTGGATCTTATTATTGGTTAAAATATGAATAAGATATAGAAATGAAATAAGAATGAAAAATATTGTTGCGCCGTGGACAAGTCACGACCTTAAAAATTAATCCATTCGAATGGTGTAATATACATCGGTCGATCAATAACTTTCCAAGGTTAAATATTGTTTAATCGGTATGTGCACCATCGACGAGCGTACTGAATCACTAAGAATAATTGCTCATATGAATAATTCTAGGTGAAAGGAAATAAATATTTAATGTAAATTGATTTGGTTCGTGTTTAATTTGCAATTAATTCAATTCGTTTATTATGGTTATTGGAGGGAATGTGGTTATTCATTTTATTTTATTTATTTATTTTTTGTAAAAAATTGTTTCTTACTAAGACAAGTGATTGAGATTCTTATTTGTTGGTTAAAATTTGCAATACAAACACTTTTTTTTACTTTTAAATAAGTTGTGGATGTTTTAAAATTTATTCTTTGTCTACTACTTGATATTTATATAAAATTTCCAATATTGTCTGTCATATTTTTACAAATGCAAGGGTAAACGCCCTTCCATGATTGTAGCTTTCTCGTGCACTATGATGCGAGATTACTACCGAATGATCCTCATAATTGGAAATGTATGGAAGATGTTCGGATTTTTTACTCATTAATTTTAGATTTTTTTTTCTTATAAATGATTTATTAATGTACATCTTTAATTTTCTTTGTATATATTTTTTCTAAATTGTTGGAATATCAGCTATCCAATATGTCTATTTATTAATTAGTACCACGTCTCACATGAGACTTTTAATGAAGAAATCTATTTTCAATCAGAGTTAACTTTATGTTGTTATTTCCAGGTCAAAAGATGTAGTCGTTTAAAAATTTGAATGTGTGATGAATATAATAACAATTCATATATCACTACGTGTATAAGAAATTATTTCCATTTATTTTATTAGTATCAAATATATTTATTTATCTATATACAATTTGGAATCAAAATATAACTTCTATAATTTTAAATTTTTAATTGATATAATTATTTTTGTATTTATGATAAATATCTTATATTATATATATATCTTATGATAATAGAATACAATATTTAATAACCGTGCATCGCACGGATGATATGCTAGTTTAACTATAAAATATATTAGTTTTTTTTTTTTGTCTTTCATATATTATTAGTCGGAAAATCTTTGTGTAAAGAAATAAAAAATACAAACAAACAAACTTGTGGAAAATCAAACTAAATTCAATAAGGAAACACAAAATCACTTATAATGGCTTTTTTTTTTAATCTAAAAAGTCCGTTGAGCTGCCTATCTGCAATGCCATAGTTGTCTGACAACTAAATCGGCCACCAAGATCCTAGTTTTAGACAACCGACTAATTTTAAGAATGATTATTTTCTAAATTAATCATCCATATTTTCATAAAATTGTGCATTCAACAAACTTTTAAATGTAGACAATGAAAACATCAATTTTTATAAATTGACAAATTCTCACGATGTACATCGGATATAGATGAGTCTTATATGTACCAAACATGAGGATATTGCCCTAGACCCGATCTGATTCAAAGAAAAGTATCACGTATCGAGTGTGCGTTTAGCGCATGTACTACACACGCTCATATGGCCATAAAGTTTATGTACACCTTAATGTACAAGAGACTTCTCTTTTTAATTTGAAATTTTTAGTGACGTGAGTGTGGAATTTGATCATTCCATCATCCTTATACGGAAATGGATTTGGGCCGTGACGGGCTCTAAGAGACAAGTAAGATTGCGACTCGAGTTCAATTTCACATCGTTGAAAGTTTTATTGGATTGCATTCTAATTAAAAATGAGTATTAATCGTATTTAGTTTTTAATTAAGTTTTTGAAGATGTAATCATTATTTTTGACAATCAACCATTTTAAGAAATAGTCTCTAAATTTCATAAAGTTCGTTTGCTTAGAATTCCATAATCGTCATTCATGGATGGGCAGATAATATTTTAATCCAAAATAATTTGTTAAAATTTGAAGGAATCTAATTAACAATTGAAATTTTATGTAAAGAAGATTTCGTTACGTTTTCGTTTAAAACATGTTCTCGTTTAGTCGATTTGAATTCGTCTCGGTTTGCGTGTATATGTGAAAATGAGGTGATTGGATAACAAAGTTACATAATTATATCAAAATAACTCATCATTTGGGATGAGATTTTCTATTCCAAATTTGGTCTTCCAATCCGTATTCCACGATCAAATTTACTAGTTTACTAATAGATATTATAAAAATTAAAGTTAATTATAACATTATCAACTTAGTTACATCTATCAACAAAAGATTGAAATTTAAAAATTACAAAACATATTTTTCAAATAATCAACCATATTATTTTTTTTTGAAAATTAAATATTAAAAAATAGTTATTAAAAAATAATGATAAAGAAACCATAGTAAGCTCGTATCATTTTAAGTATTTTGAAGCATATAATATATTTTTTCAGAAGAAAGGAGAAACATGTTTGTATGTTCTTTGTAGAATCAGTTCATAAAATAATTATTCGCTAATTTTTTTTAAAAAATCCATCATATCATTATTCTCAAATTTTATTTATTTACTCTTCTTGAATTAAGAAATGGTGAGCCTTGAACCCCATACATCTCTCTTTTATATAAAGATCTCCGATGTAACTTTGGTGTCTTGGACGAGACTCGTTCTTCTCTGATTAATCCCTCTCCAAATTCATATTTAGAAATTCATTTTCCCCCTCCATTGACCTCTTTTTTATCGGGCATTATAATTTATATGTAATGACTAATGACTACAAAGTGGATTCAATTTTATATGTAATAAATTGTGAGCTCTTTCATATATAATGAATCAAAGTGACCTTTTCAAACAATATAATATATACATTGTACATTTCATTAGACTTGGTCTGTACATTAAAATAAGGATAATGATTTTAAAATACACAATTATATTTTGCACTAATTTTGGTTTTTCATCCGATTTTAAAAATGTATTTCAAATTACATAAATTTAATAATGTTTGCAACTATAACATTTTTCACATTTTCAACCACTTTAATCCGACCTGAATCATGTTGTAATTGCACGATTTCATTTGATCGAAAACATCAATGTTTTTATTGGTTTCAATCATGTGAAATAACATGATTTCAATTGGTTCGGAATATGAAAAATATTATAAATGCAAAAGTTATTAACTTTATGTTATTGAGCTGCATTTTTAAAATATTATGAAAAAACAAAATTGATGCAAGTATTTTAAGGGGGTGTTTTAGTTTGCTTGATTGAGTCTGTTGAGGCGCGATTGATTATATTATTCGATTGATTGAAACCCAGTACTGATGATGATATCAGACTCCTATATAAATCATCCATTTTATTTTATTGATTATTTATCTTATTTTATTTAAAATTTGATATGTGACATAAAGTTAAATATAATATTGCATTACCATTTATTATGATATATATAACATAAGATAAAGTCAGTATCCAATAATGCTAATTGAGATTTGACTAGTTCAAGATTGATTTTACTATTAATGATGTAAAAACAAAGAAAAATACGTACTCCAGGTTGCAAATTGGATCGAAGGGTTTAGTGCGAGTTTTAAATGCAAAATAATTAACTTATTAGTTAGTCTGGATTTTCATAACATGATTTTCTTTGACATTCTTTTAAATTCTCCAAACATTTTGTCTCTATTGCTAATAGCTAAAAAAATGCCAATCCTTTGAGATTTTATTTTTATTTTTATTTTTTGGTCAAATCCTTTTAATGTCACCAAGTTAGCCATAGTTAAAAGAGTTCCTATTTTAGCCTATTTGAAATGTTAGTAAAAATGGGATGATGGGACACACATTGGATATAGTTTGATATTTTTTTATTAATTTATCCAAGTAAACAATCTCTAAATGGATAAGAGCTCACAATATTGAGAATTAAAAATGAACTCTTCTTTCTTTAGGATTTTTTTTTTACTGAAATGAGATAAAATTCATCATCTGATTTTGACTAACATTTTAAATTGGCTAAAATTTTACTATTTCGTAAATTATGATCAACTTGACAATGTCAAAAAAGGATGGTCAATTTTTGAAAAAATAACAAAATAATTGAAATATTTTTACTTAGTAAGCCTTATATATATATATATATATATATATAGTTCATATTCTTCAATTCAAATGCAACTTAACTAATCCTCATATCCAAGCCATTATTTAATTCAAGGATTTCGCATATATGAATTTAATCAGTTAAGCAAAAAACTCATTCAAAATATATAAAATTAAAGTGAAATTCTCCATTCACAAATCATTAAAAAAAACCAATACACACTAGATTTCTTGTCGTAAAAGAATAAATAAATAATTCAATCAATTACACGATCAAATAAAATAAAACAACCCATTTGGATTCTAATACCTACAATTTTCTGGTTGTCCTAGGCTAATTAAAATCTGCCATTGATTATTGATTATATTTATATAAAATAATCAAAATTCAAATATATTTTGTAAACTCCTCAGCCCTATTAAACACGTCCCGCCAAAAATCGTTTCCATCTTCCCCATCTAATTCCGCCGGAAACGAGTTTTCAAATTGAAGCTGAGAATCACAACCGCCACTCCACTCCTCCGCCGGAAAAACCTCCGACCAGAAACTCTCTCCCATCTCCGTCCACTGGTCTAATAAATCCGCCACCACGAAGTCATTATCTCCGCCGGCGCCGGCGACCGATGAGACTTCGCTGAGTGAATTCCCTGGTGAACTGAGCTCCGAATACTTCTCCACATTCCGATCAGACTCAGACGAATATTCAACTTTTACGGTTCCCTTTTCCGATTTTCCGGCGACCCTTTTCTTCAAGTGGGTGTGCCAAACGTTTTTGATTTCGTTGTCTGTCCGGCCAGGCAATCTTGCCGCAATAACGGACCATCTGCATAATCAAGATTACGATAAGATGTTAGAGACGAGTATCATTTTAATTAATATAATATTTTAATACCGAACCATTTCATTTTTTGAGTCAGGATGAGGGATTGTGATTCGTATTCAGTCCCCCATACCTAGTAAGCTACGTGCTAGTGGTGTATCGGACCATTTTCTCAGTTCCGATTTTAATTATGATTATGTGATTAATACTTAAATTATAAAAAAAAAGGAGATTAACATACTTATTGCCCAATTCTGCATGCAATTTTATGATTGCTTCCTCCTCTTCCCAAGTGAAATTCCCTCTCTTGATATCGGGCCGTAAGTAGTTCACCCACCGGAGACGGCAGCTCTTTCCACACCTCAGCAAGCCTGAAAACAATATTCAAGAAGCCCGGCCTATAAATAAACGACGTTGTTGTGAAATCTGAATAGAAGAGTTGGTACTTGACATCGTCCATTAAAACTGATGTCACGAGTTTGAATCATTCTACATCGCTACTTAGCATTTGTAGAAGGATTCAAATTTCTTAACAGAAAAAGGAAAAAGGAGAAGAGATTGATTAGTACCGGCCCGTTTTGGAAGAGCCCGCCAATTGTCGTGGCCATTTTGGTTGATGAAGTTGATGAGAATCCGATCTTCTTCAGTAGTCCACGGGCCCTTCTTCAGGCCCGCTTTCTCGCAGCATGGAGCTCTCACCATTGATGAGATTAATCAAGAAATTAATTAAATAATATAAGAGATATATACTTTCTTTTTTGTTTTTGAGCTGAGTTTTCAATTCACTTTGCTAGCTGTGAGTTCTTGATGAATGGAGGTGGAGAGCTAATGGAATCACCCAATGAAATGGCTATATATATATACATGTTTGATTTAGGAGATTAGTGGGCCATTATTGAAATTATTTTAGTCCAAAAGTGTGTCGAGACAAAAATAATGAAAATAACGGCGAAATGGGTCAAATAGTCGTCTATAACCGGAGTTGCGAGGAAGGGGGGGTGTTATATGCGATCCAGATTTATGATTTGAATGGTCAAACAACAAATAGATATTTTTATTTTTTTTTGGTTGAGTTGGGAATGGGGGGATTAAGATTTTATTTTATGTTTTGTTTGAGAAATTTTTCATACTTACAATTAGAGATGTGAATTCAACCACAAACGGATGGGTTAGAAGGGGGTTAGTGTTCAAAAATTATAATCCAATAATAAATCTAGTTTGAATAACCCAAATTTCAATTGTTTATATTTATATTTTGGTTAAATATTAAATTTTCATACTTAATGTAGTTAAATTTAAGAACAATAAAAATATAATTGTTGAAATTTAAATAATATATTAAATTAATTGGAGTATTATATTTAGTGTGAAATTGTTAAATTAGAATTTTAGGCCGACATCAATTAGCAAATATATACATATTAATAATTCTTTTACGTAAATTTACTGACCTGACCGGTTAGCCCAAAATTGATGGATTATGGTTCAGATCAATAATTTATGGCCAATATATATATATAGCCCGAATTGGCTCAGATAGGGATGACTCGAAACATAATGGGTTGTTTCCGGTTAACATTGCTAATTGCAATTGTATGTGTGATGGAAATAATCTTGGTATGAGTGCATTTCGTGCGAGGGGCTCGACTTAAATTTATTTATAAAATTTAAAATCGTGACCTTTCAGCTTAGCAATAATTTCATCTGCTACAACGACTATACTATCAGAAATTAAGAGATAAATGAATAGTTAAAATGGTATGTACACAAGCATTTTTTATTTTCCTGTGTAGCAGTGTTTGATGAACCAAATCTCACTTATATATTAAACCGATCTAGTTGGACTGTTTTAGTTGGAGTTCTGGTTGTTTAGGATTTTTTTATTTATTAAATCTTGATAATTTAATGGATTTAATAGATTTATAGTTTGAAAAGTATAAAGGAAGCAGTCTGTATAACCACTGAAAATCTCTAAGTAAACTCTTTAATTTGGTGGTTGGATAATGGGAAAATGTCAATAATTGGTGTCTAAGTGAAAAAATCAACACGAAAATTAAAAAATATCTCAAAATTTTGAAGTAAAAAAATAATAGTCCATAAAAACCATATCGTGGCTCTTTTTTTTTTTTTTTCTTTTTCTTTAAGTCGGGGATCGGAGATTGAGATTTATATTTAGATCTCCCACCCTTATAAATGAGAGGTTTACAGATTTATTTACATGCTAGCGATTGACCACAAGCATTTTTCTAGATGGCTCTTATTCTTTTTCTTTTTTTTGGTAACTTTAATTTCTACTTATTGGTTGATACGTTAGATAATGTAAACGATCAACTATCCACTGATGCTTCACTTTCCAATTTAGTATTATTTTCATTGAAAAATATCATACACGTCTTAGGTTTTTTTTATGATAAGACTAATCGATCCGCAAACGTTGATCCGATGATACGTACAGTTAGGTAAACCTCCACTACAAGAAAATAGCAAATTGGCGACGGGACCTGATTTCCGTCGCCAACTTAACGGACGACAGAATGGTGACGTAAAACGTCCGTCTCCCAATTCTAGTCACTAAAAAAGAAAGTAACGGAAAAATTCCATTGCGAAAATTAACGATGGATATGGCGACGAAAAATTCTATCGCGTGAGAAAATAAAAAAAATAAAAAATTAGTGACGAAATTTTTCCCGTCGTTAAAAAAAAACGGACGCCTACGCGTCTGGACCGCGTCACCAAGCCAAGACTGTGGCCTAGGGTTCAGCAAAATCTCACATAGGCTGGATTCAAACCCATACCTCTGGGATAGCAAAAATGCCCCTTAAACCATGTGGACTAGTGAGTGTTTATGTTATAATTTAGGAATAATATATATATATATATATACACACACACACACACACACACACTCAAAATCTATTTTGATTGAATTTTAATTTCTAAATTAAATAATTATAATATTCTTTATTTCTTTAAATATCTATTATAATTTTTAATATTATATGTTTATTATAAAATATAATTATATTACATCATTTATTTAATACTAGATTGTTTTAATTAATATTCTCAAATATTATATATTTATGATTAATAATATTTATAAAAATAAAAATAAAGTGAAAAAAATTATTTAAACAAAAAATTATTTAATTAGTAATTTAAAAATAAGGAAAAATAAAAAATATTAAAAATAATATGAAATATTATAAAAAAAATAAAAATAAAATAAAATAAAATAAATCAGAAAATGTAAAATAAATAAAATATTAAAAAAATAAATTTTAAATTCTTAATTAATTAGTAATTGAAAATAAAAAAAATCGAATATGTTAAATAAATAAAAAAGTAATATATTGAAAGGATTAATTTAAAATTCATAATTTATTATTAATTGAAAAAAAAATAATGTTATTTTGCTATCTATTTTCCATATATAAAAATAATAATAATTAAACGAATATAAATATTATTTTCTATCTATTATTTTTTTTAATTAATCACTATTTAATATTAGATTATTTTAATTAATTTTGTCAAATATTATGTATTCATAACATATACAAAAATAAAATTAAAAGTATTAAATAAATAACTTAATATAATTATATTTTAAAATAATATAATATTATAAAATATTAAAATAATTTTTTTTAAAAAAAATAATATAAAATATTAAAAAAAATAAAAAAAATGAAAAATATAAGATAAAATATTTAAAATATTAATTTCAAATTCATAATTAGTTGTAATTGAAAAATAAAAAAAATAAAAGTTAAAAAATTAAAAAAATAATTTTAAAATAATATAAAATTTTAAAAAAATAGAAAGAATAAAATAAATTAAATTGTTAAAAAGATTAATTTCAAATTCCTAATAATTAGTAGTAATTGAATAATAAAAAAAAAAAAATAAATAAATCAAATTAAATTTTAGCTATAGAAATATTCCGTAGCTAATCCTATCGATAAAATAAAAAAAAATTTAAAAAAATAATTAATAACTTATCGACGGAAAAATCCGTCACTATTTCTGTTGTTAAATTAAAAAAAATTTCTAAACTTAAATTATGACGTGTAACAACGGATTATTCCGTCGTTAAGTCAATGACGAATGTTATGTCGCCATTTCCGTCATTAATTTAATCCGTCGCCGTTCCGTCACTAATTCCGTTGCCCGTGTTGACCGAATACATTCTGTTGGCCGTGTTGACCGAATACATTTCGTCGTCATTTTCGTCGCTATATTAATGTTTTCTTGTAGTGCTCGCTCATATCCAATAATCTGTGAACCACACAGAAAAGATAAATCACATTTGAAAATCTTGGTGTGATAAACTCACATTTAATGACATTGATGGGATATTAAGATTTAATCAATTCAAGACCTTCGGTCTCAAATTAATTATATCATTCCATTGATAAGGGGTGATGCATCAATAATTAATAGATAATAACTGCGTGGCCTACTCATATATATATATATATATATATATATATATATATTTATATGTATGTATACTGTTTGAATAATAATAATAATAATAATAATAATAATATATCATAAACAAAAAAATGTTAATCATATCAAAATCGATTATGTACCCTCTACAAGCACCTAGTGTTGTAGGACAATAAGTGAGTCGTTAATACAAAGTTTTTTAACAATGTATGCTAAGAATGAAAGTGGTGAAATATATATGGTCATTCCCATATATTGGATAATTTGTGTTGTGATTTACAATATTGTAAAGTAATATATCATTGAAATAACCCTTTTTTTAAGTTATAATATATTTTTTGTTCTTTTGGAGATATTTGATTCGCGCTATATCTTCTAATGAGACCTAATTAAAGTTTAACTTCCAAATTCCAATCCCCCTAAAATACAGTTCAATGTTTCCACACACACGCGCGCGCAGTGGCGGAGCCACACTAGGCCCGGGGGGGTCATTGGACCCCTTGAAATTTTAAAAAATAGTAGGAGTATTATAGTAATTTTCTCTTTTAATATTGAAAAAAATAAAAAAAATATATGTTTTCTTTCTTTCAATTCCGTGCACGGAGTAGTAGAGATGGGCAGATCCACATTTATCTTTTATCATTCTTCATCTTCTTTTTATTTTTATTTTTATTTTGTCAAATTTCTTCAATTATTTTTTCTTTTTCTTTTTTATCAAATTTAAATCTATTACCATTATTTGTTGAGTTTTTCCCTTTATAACTATATACCTCCACCCTTAAATATAGTGTGTTTACATTGCTCCATTGTTGAATTTATGGTTTATAGTAGTAGCTCTCATATTAAAAAAAATCATTCTTTTTATTCTTTTAAGGTGAAATTATTTACATCCACTTTTACAATTTATGTTTTATGTTGATTTTTTTTACTAATATGAATTGCTTCTTTTTTAATTGTATTTGTCAATCATACTTGATTTTAATTGTGTGAATCATTTTATGTTAGAATATAATTAATATAGTATCATGACTTTAATAAAAATATTATTAATTTCTAATTTTATGTCCGTATATTATTATTTGAGCCCTTCTGAACATAATTCCTGGCTCCGCCACTGCACGCACGCACCAATATTTTTCGGATAGGCTTGGTTGACTCACGAATAAGTGATTAACCCTTTCATCGTCACTCGTTTAGATTCGCCCAACTTAAATTTATTATCCATATATTTTATCATGCTAATTCGTAATTGTTATATTTTTCCAGCACATATAAGAAAATATTTAGGATGGGCGCCAATTAAGCTGAATTTTCGAGCTCTATAATTAAATGATTGTATGATTAATTTTTCGTACAACGGTCAATACATTTATATATATATTTTTTGGATAAGCCTATATACAAAAAAATTTATATACACAGGTGACAAATATATATATATATATACATATTAAATAGGTACTATAGAGTAGGTTTATTATATTGAATACTTAGTTTATTTGCATTAATTTCTAGTTAAAACTGTTAAAAAAATCTAGTGGAACTAAGTATCAAATAAACTTCCACTTGAGATCCTCTAATCCCAACTTGTGTGTGCCAACCGTGTGCCACACCTCAAAATTATTACTTTTTCTTCAATTTTAATTTCTTTTGATTTAGTATAATTTTACATTATTATTTAGGGTTTATTCCACCCAATTAGGGTTTATAATTATTTTTAAATATTTAATTTTCATTTTTTAGTTAATATAATTGATTTTTGGGGTTGATTATTCCAAACTTAGGGTATATATTTTTAAAAAATTGTAATTTTTTTACAATAAATATTAATTATGATTATTTATGATACAACAAATTTTATTTTTATAAAAAATATTATTAATAATATATAATTTTAATGGTGGCACACAGTTGGCACACACAAGTGGGACTAGAGGATCTCTACTCAGAAACTTCAACTAAAAAAAGTATCAAGAAACTTCTAATTTTTATTCCACAACAGTCAACAGGACAGACTTACTATTTGTTGAAGAAATTTCTACAAATATATTTCAACATCATTTACCAAATCAGACATATATATATACTATTAACAGTATCATATTTCTGGTAAGTAAATTATTACTTCTTTGAAAAGTTCTTGTTTAATTCGTAGAAGACAATTCAAACCAAATTAAATAAATCATGTAACAGTTCCTCTCTCTCTCTCTCTCTCTCTCTCTCTCTCTCTCTCTATATATATATATATATATATATATATATATATATAATTGTTAAAAAAATCACCACCTTTGAATGAATTTGCAATTTAAACATGATTTTTAAAATGTTGTAATAATAACTGACATTTTAATTTGTAGCAAAGTAGACACTTTAAAAAATTTTGATTATTAGAAAATTGACGTCATTGCACAATAAAAGTCACTCATATTCGACATTCCAAAATTGAATTGATGTGTACACATAGAAAAAATATTGCGATATCATCATTTCAATGATTGAAAAAAATTTGGGGTGTCGAATTTGCTACAAATTAAAAAGTTGAGTTATTATTGTAACACTTTAAAAGTCGTGTTTAATTACAAATTCGTTCAAAAGTGATGAATCTTTTAACAATTAACTCATTTATATATGGGTGTTAACAATTCCCAGGGTATTATTTTGTATCTTGCAAAACAATGTTGTTTTTTGTGTTATGTTTATTGCATTGTACAGTACAGTATTATATTGTTTTTTGTGTTGTGTTTATTAACTAGTTATGCTGTTTCATTATGTGTTTTTTATTGCTTATTTTACCCCCAAAATATTGTTACTCATGCAACGCAATACCAATAATTAAAGTAACGCGAATTCCTAAATATTATTTTGTACATCGTTGCTTTTGTGTTTTTATGAATAGAGAAAGTAAAAGTGTATTCATGCATCTACGTAGATGGGTGATTTGTACTTGTGGTCAAAGGCTTCTCAAAAGTCAATCCCACGTACTAAAAATGTGGAAAAGTATAAGTTGATATTATAAATAGGTCTTTTATTTAAGTGTAACTAATATTTCAAGACATTTTAATGAAAAGTCAACGCAGCTGTTTTTTAGGCACTTTGTCACTTGATTTTTATTTTTTATGTAAATAAATTTATTTACACTGTTAATTAGTTTAAAATTAATCGAGGTGATCGAGACTTTTCTATCATTTGTAGTTAGTGTAATTAGAAAATATAATGTACATTAATATGGAATGAATTGTTTTGGACATAAATTAATTGTGTTACATTAATGTCCTCTATATTGTATTATAAATTCATACTTAGATAATATACATCTGTTGTCCGTCAAATTAATTAGTCTTCATCCCTTTTTTGTCCTTTAATTCTTTTTCTGAATTTGGATGAGGGAATTAATTAAGTAACGAACCCTGATCTTTCAACTTAAAAAATATCTACTATCTGATTTGGACGAACCCGCCATTATCATTTAATTTTATTGGTTCAATTTTGGATTCCTAGCTAGCTCATAAAGTCATAATCTATAACTATAATGTAATCCTAATATACATACATACATATATATAATATGTGCATGTGTGTGTGTGGACGTGAGATGAAATGTCTGAAAATAAAGACCGAGTGTAGATATTAATTAATATATAGGTTGAAGTAATATAATATGTGGCTGAAGATTTGAGAGAAACAAAAAATCAAACAATGCACGCGCAGTTTGATTCAACAGTTTGTTGAAACCGATGAAATTAAGGATATATAGCCAACTATCGAAAGTGTACTTTTCAATGATTCAATATTTCAATAATTCGATATTTCAATATATATACATGATACATCCATCACACACTTAGAATATTATATTATTAGCCAACAAAGGTCAAGAAAAATAGGCCCAATTCCATTCTGGTCAACGACTGTTATTCACATTAAAAATATTTAATTTAAATATATTTGCAACTTGTGACTCATGCATGTGAGGGTTGTCATGTGCAGGCTTCGGCGAAATTCGGAACTATATATCAAAATTCTGAAATTTTATTTAATTAGATTTTAAGCATTTAAAAAAAATCATTTTTTTCGAGACACACAGTTTCGGGTAATAGTCGCGCGGGAGTCTGGATTAATGAAGAATATATGATTTTCAAATAATAAAATAAAAGGTTTCTTAATTATTAAACAAATTGAACGGATTGAATCATTCAATCATTCATATATATATATATATATGTTATTATTTGAAGATTCTTTTCATATCAATATAAATTATAATATAAAGTTTTTTTTTTTTTTCAAAAAACATGCATTTTTAACGTGGATAATTCAATTAAGAGGTAAGTGGCATAAAGCTGGTTTATTTAAAAAATTTAAATTGTTTTAGAACTTCCAATTCCACGGTTTTCATTTCTTTAGAAAAGCTAGAAAATAATTCTCCCAATTCGATATCTTATGTTCATGTATTACTATTTACTTGAGCCTGTGCTTTGCACTAATAATAATAACACGAAAATGTTCAAATCAAATTGCCCCTTATTATTAGGTGAGGAGTTTAGTGCCCCCTTGTTAATTATTTGGCTTAAATAGGCCCTTCAATATGCGTTGTTGTGAGAGACTCTCGTGGGAAATTAGCTAATTGTTGCTTGTGCTAAACCATTTAAAAAAAATCTCAATTGGCTTTGGGATGGAGTGGAACTTACGGCTATTATGTATGAGATTATCCTGTGCATTGAGTTACAAATGTCCAAGCTTTTTCATATTCATTCCTTGCAGTTCAGCCAATTGTAGATTCAGGTGGGCATGAAACACTACAAGAAAAACGCGATTTAGCGATGGATAATATTCCATCGTTAAAATAACAGCAGATTAACGATGGATTAATTTTTTTTTGTTTAACGACTGAATTTTTCGTCTCTAAATTAACGACGGACAATATCCATCGTTATACGTTGTATTTTAATTATTAAATTTTATTTTTTCATTTTAACGACGGACTAACGACGTATTTTTCCGTCTCTAAGTTAACGATGGACTAATCCGTCGTTAAATAATATTTTTTTTTTATTTTTTTAATATTAGAGACGGATTAGCTATGCAATAATTCCGTAGCTAAAATTAATTTTGATTTTTTTTTTATTTTTTTATATTTTTTTATTTTCCAATTAATACTTAATTAAGAATTTCAAATTATTTTATTAAAAAAATTATTTATTTAATTTTTTCAGATTTATTTATTATTTTTAAACAATTTATATTATTTTTTCAATTTTTTTAATTTCAAATTATTCAATTGGTAATTAATTTCGAATTTGAAATTAAACTTTTTATTTTTTTTTAATTTACATTATCAAATTTATTTTATTTATTTACATTTTTAAATTTATTTTATTTTTTAATATTTTGTACTATTTTTAATATTTTATATTTTTTTATTTTTCAATTACTAATTAATTACGAATATGAATATTTTTTTAATATTTTTATTTATTTTACTTTTTCAGATTTATTTTGTAATTTTTTTATTATTTTATATTATTTTTTAAAATATTTTTTTTAAATAACTAATTAATGACTGTTTTAAAATTTTTTATTTTAATATTCTTATCACTTTAATTTTATTTTATAAATATTACTAATTAGAAATATATAATATTTGAGAAAATTAATTAAAATAATCTAATATTAAATAATGATATAATATAATTATATTTTATAATAAACATATAATATTAAAAATTTTAATAGATATTTAAATAAATGAATAATATATAATGATTTAATTTAGAAATAAAAATTCAATCAAAATGGTTTGGGGGGGGGGGGGGTGGGTGTGTGTGTATATTATTTCTATAATTTAAATTAAATGTTGGCTAGCTCACATGAATGGGAGTGCAAGGCTTAATCCAGAGGTCTTGTGTTCGAAACTCTTTAAGACGAAGGGATTTCTACCATTTATTCGTGTATTGGCTCGGCTTGGTCAGTTGCTACATGCGCGTGGCTCAGCTCATACCAGTTTTTTTTTTTTTTTTTAACGATGGAAGGCGAAGGGATTTCTACCATTTATTCGTGTATTGGCTCGGCTTGGTCAGCTGCTACATGCGAGTGACTCAGCTCATACCAGTTTTTTTTTTAACGACGGAATTATTCCGTCGTTAATTTTTTTTTTCTAATGACAGAATTTGGTGATGACTTAGCGACAGAAAAAATCCCTCACTAACGTCAATCCATCGTTAATTCGACCATTAAAATAATTAATGACGAGATTATTAACGTCGGACTGGGTCCGTCATTAAAATGATTTAACAACGAATTTTTGATATTTAGCGACGAAAAATCCATCGGTAAAACACGAATTTTTTGTAGTGAAATTGTGTTGGATGATGAACAAAGAGTAGTGTTTAATTGTGTGTGGGGAGGTTTATTCGTTGGTCTCTTGCATATGTATCGTAGTGAGAATGTGGTTGTTCATTCGTTGGTTAGACATGCATCTTTTCTTTATGTTTCGAATTGGCTTGTTGATCTAGCTAAGTTGGATTCTTAATTGTTTATGTGATTTCAATATATTCCCTTAAAAAAAATAAAAAATTGCAACAAATAACTGGAAAAAAAATTAGTACGATTTTTTTTTTCTCGAGTTTGATCAATTATATCGAAAATGGGTATTGGCTCTATGGTTAGGAGTTAGGTCCTTAGTTTTATGAAATTAATTTTCTCCCCTTCAAAATAAATAAATAATGTATATAAATCTTGGAAGGCAATAACTTATATCAGACTTTGAAATTCAAAATTGGACCTATCAGGCATATTAGACGGGTCGGATCTCGGGTCAACGCGCAGGTCAACCCTGACCCGACCCGATCCCCCCTAAAAAAAAACTGGTAAAATGCAGTATCAATTTTTATACTAAAACGTACCATTTAAAGGGCAAAAAGTACCAATTGTATCATTAAATAGTAACTGGTCTCCTGCTAATTTTTTATGAGTTTGGGGTTCATTTTGTGTTTTTTAGGGTGTTTTTAGGGGTCGATTTTGTGTTTTCTAGGGGGGTTTTTTGGGGTTCATTTTGTATTTTTTAGGGATTTTTTGGGTGTTTTAGGGGTTCATTTTGTGTTTTTTAGGGGGGGTTTTTTTGGGTGTTTTTAGGGTTCATTTTGTGTTTTTTTGGGGTTCATTTTGTGTTTTTTAGGGGTTTTTTTTGTGTTTTTAGGGGTTTATTGTGTTTTTAGGGTTTCTTTGGAGGATGTTTTTAGGGGTTCATTTTGTGTTTTTTAAGGTTTATATTTTTTTCCCAATCATCATTTTCATTTGTTTCAAAAAATTAAATTCATTGTCGAACGCAATGCACGAGCCCACGCGTTAGCGTCGGGTGAGTGCATTGCGCGAGTCACCGAATTAAAAAAAAATCATTCACTTTAATTTGGGGAAAAACACAAAAAAAAAACAAAAAAAAAGGAAATCAGAAAAAAAGAATGAAAAAGAAAAAAGAGAAAAAAAAGAAAAATGAAAAAGAAAAAGAAAAAAAAAAGAAAAAGGAAAAAGAACGAAAACTTAAAAAGAAAGAAAAAAAATAAAAAAAATCAGAAAAGAAAAAAAATATAGCAGGCGCGTGAACCCACGCGCCGCGTGTGGTGCACACGCCTGCTGATTTTTTTTTTTTAAATTGGGTCGGATCGGGTCGGGTCGGTCTGATGGCTGGCCCATCAATCTATTGTACAAGAGAGCAGCCCAATGCTCAAATGTATTTACAACTTTGAATAAATTAAGGATATAAATGGGTTCAACTTTAATTTTCACTAGTGTTAAATCCAATCTCTAATCTCCTCCGTAGGATTGATAAGTGACTTGAGATATCTGTTATGATAGGATAGACATAAAAATTAGGCGATTAAAAAATATTTTTATTTTTATTTTTTTTTAGCAAAAGGTTATTAAAAGGATTAGTGCACAAAAAGATTGAGTACTGTCCATTTAAATTTTAACAAGTTAATTAAAATTTGAGTCTATGATTAACATAAAAATGAAGAGTTGGATATTGCGTTTTAAATAATTGAAAACAAATTTCTATTTTTTTTCACGAAAGTTTCTGATCTGAAAAATTAATCAAAACCAACATCAATGTTAATTTTATAGTACTTGAAAAATAACACAAGTTCTTTCCTGATATTTGTTAAAGATATAATATTTTGAGTTATAATTTTATTACATTTATGAATTGAACCAACTGTTTTGATAACTCTTGTAGTACGTACATGACTTTTCCAGAGTTTTGAATGATTTTTTAATAGTTTGTGTATTAAAAATCATTTTAAATAATAGCTGATAAAATCTTAATTTCGATAATAGCATGAGATATAAAATTTATTTACCCCTTTAAATCATTTGGAATCATCTATTGCACATTTTGTGTTGCATTTCATATTGCACACTGTTTTTTTTTTTAATTTTTTGTCAATTTTTGTTTCTTTGATTTCAATTTCTTATACTTTAGTTTAATTTTACACTTATTAATTATTTAGGGTTTATCATACCCAATTAAGATTTTATATATTTTTTTAGTATTTAATTTTTCAAATAATCAAGTAATAACTAAAAATATAAAAATAAATAATAAAAAATTACAATTCATTATGATTGGGTTTGATAAATTCTAAATATTAAGTATAAAATCAAACTAAAGCGTAAAAAATTAAAATCGAGGAAATAAATTGAAAAAAAATTAAAAAAATCGAAGGGGCAATACAAGATTTCAATTGCCTTTAAATACGTGTCCCCTTCAACTTTAAATGTGATTCATGCATATTAATATGATTTTCCAAATTTAAGAATTGGCATGTAAAATGAGTGGTGCATACCTTTCGATCAACAATTAATGAAGTATAGCAATTTTTATATTTGGCAGTATGAGCTTTTGCTTGGCCTACTTTGTTGTATTTGTATATTTGTGAATTCTATTTATATTATTAATTTATTTTATTCAAATATTTAAGGGTAATAGACACGTACGTATTTAACATGGTAAATAGACTTACGCTAATCTCACATTTAAAAAGTGGAACTTTCAATGTACATCAGTACATCAACCAAATAAGTCACAACACAGTCAGTTTTTCGATCGTCAGAAAATATTGCAACCAAAAAAATAAATTTATTTTACATTTTCCATCCAAATAAAAAAAAAATGTAAGAGGAAAAAATATTTGGCTACCTAAATATTAGGAATATATTTACATCTTAAGCCCAACTAATGTTTATTTATGGTTAATTGCATTAAAAATACGTAAATTTTGGAGTGTTTTTTTTTATTTTTGACACGTTAAAAAAAAACGTAGTTTTAATAATATTAACTTATTACTTTTTTGATTTTTTACATGATTTTCAAATTCAAGTACTCTAACCTGACCAAAATTGATCAACCATATCACTTCAGTTGATCGAAATTTGAAAATTTTGTGAAAAACCAAACAAGTACTAAGTTCGAGTTATTAAAATTACGTTTTTTTAAATGTGTAAAAAATCAAAAGCACTCCAAAATTCATGAATTTTAAAATAATTAACCCTATTTATTTATTCGAAATTTAGAATTACGTGCCACATGTTTGTCTTTGAGTGAAGTAAAGTTGCAAAAAGATAAAAACAAAAAGAGTGGTAGCGTTTTACAAACGCACCGCCTCTTTTTTGATTGGAAATTCTAACAATCAACGCATTCATTATTAATATGTTTTTAAAAAATAAATAAATAATGCATTTATTATTAATAATCCTCTTTATTAATTCCACCCCTATATTATAAATAAATGAAGCGAGATAAATTTATTTTCCTTCTTCTTTACTTTTCATTTTTACAGTTGTTCATCTCTAGTTTTTTGAATTCAAATTTCGTGTTTATTTTTACATTGTAAATGAGATTTTATGTTTGTCACCAAAACACGAAGAATGTAAATGCCATAATTTTCAAACAAAATTGAAGTATCCAAAACTAATTAAATATAAGACTATTTTGGTAAAAAGAAAGAAATTAAAAAAGGTGTAATTGAGCATACTTTTTAAAATACAATGGAGTTTAGTACAATTTAAAAAATACCGGTAGTACAATTCACGGTGTTATATTTTCAATTTTAAGATTCTATTCGTATATAATGATGCTGTTATATAACTTTATTATTTAATGGACATTAATATATGACCTCTTATATTTCACACTTAATTAGTATTCCTTTGAAATTCTATATATTTATGTAATTAAAATTGAGGTTTATGATAATAAATTAAAAGATTATTCTTTTCTACACTTGTCTCGTCTTATGTTTATATCACCGTTAACTAGTGCTACAACATTGATATGACAAACTAATCGGATCGAGCGTGGAGCATTTTTTTTTAATAACAAATGTCGAATTAATGAACAATGAAATGAAATTATCAATTTAGCACTCTAAAATTATGTATTTTGATTTTTAATTAATTTTCAACAAATAATTCTTTATTAAATTTAATAAAACAATTATTAAAAATAATTAAATCATTATAAAGAATCAAACTACATGATTTTTTTTTGAGTTTTAGATCGAAAGTTATCAAGTTATATTATGTTCTAAATCAAAAAAACTTGCGATTATTAATACTAGTAAAATAAAAAATATATGTGATTTTTTTTACTCACATACCTGACTGACTTTGTGGTATTGAGAGATTCGAACCTGTGACTCATATACCTGACCTGGTGGTATTGAGAAGACTCGAATCCCTGATCGTATATGGGTATAGAAGAAAAAGTAGGTCTCCAAGTCTCGGACCCCGTACCAGGTCCGATAAATTTTCTAATTACGTACGAGTCTTTATTGTTTGGGTGTTCCGATTATTTGAATTTATATCGATTATTTGAATCTATATCATATAGTATATACTATTTATGAACACGACGAGTATCTCAAGTTCGTTTTCTCTGAAAAGATGACGCAAAGAATTTCTGTGCATTGTCTCTATTTGGTTTAGTGTCGAATATATTCTGCCTTTCCGTCCAACACTTTCTAACCACATTCTCATCGCCATTACAATTATTTCTTCCAAAAAAAAAGCCCATTTCTTTTTCTTGAAAATATTTGCAGCCCTCTTTGATTTCTCCGCCGTTTCATCCATGTCCTTCAGAATCAGAGGGGTACTAATCCATCGCTCTTTGCTTTTCATCGGCTGTGTGATAATTTTTGTGTGTTTGCGTGTGAAATATATATATATTTTTTGCTTTGTTTTTTGAAGTGAAGAAGTTGCATTAATATTTTTTAATGATATATAGCTATAATAATCTACCGTCTGTAGTAGGTTTGTTTGATTATTTTTTTTTTAATTTTTTTTTCATGTGCCTTTTGATTTTGTGAAGTGTGATTTTAATGCTCTTATGTAAATTTTTAATTTTTCATTAATCTGATGGTGGATTTCTGTATCATTTATTGCTTTATTTTGAGGTTTCTTGATATGAAATCAATGGAATCAAATGTTGGAATATGAAGTTGTGAAGAAATGTTTACATTTCATTCTTGGTGAAATTCTGTTTCTAGTTTGTCATCATATTTCTTGTAGCTATATATGTTTTATTAGTTTATAGTTTAGACATTTAACCTGAATTTAAGTAATTTTTTTTTTATTTGTACCATTTTCACTTGCTCAGCAAAATGCTGCTTCTGGTGTGGGAGTTGCTGATCACAGCAAAAACACATTCTTGGAGCTTAAGAGGAAGAAGGGCTATCGATACGTGATTTTTAAAATCGATGAAAAGAAAAACGAGGTTGTTGTTGAGAAAGCCGGTGATCCTGCTGAAAACTATGATGATTTTGCTGAATCCTTGCCAGAAAATGATTGTCGATATGCAGTTTATGATTTCGATTTTGTGACTTCTGAGAACTGTCAAAAGAGCAAGATTTTCTTCATTTCCTGGTTAGTTTTGATGCCTTTATTATGCTTGAATTGTGGATTGGTTGGTTTGTTTGTTATGCAATTGCTGGTATTAGGTGATCCTGATGTTTTGTTTCATGTTTTGTATCAATCTCGTGTTTTGTTTCACTTGAATGCGCTCAGAGCCTGCAATAAAACATGGGATTGGAACATGTTGCTGATATTAGGAAATCCTTATGTCTCGTACCAATCTCGGGTTTCATTCTGCGTGTATGCACACTCAGAACCTGCAATAAAACACGAGATTGAAACATGCAGCCGGATGCCTTGTATCAATCTCGTGTTTCATTTTGCCAGTATGCGCTCAGAACAAGCAATAAAACACGAGATTGAAACATGTAGCTAATATTAGGAAATCCTGATGTTTTGTGTCTTGTCTTGTATCCATCTCGTATGCATTTAGAACCTACAATAAAACACGAGATTGAAACACAGCTGATATTTGAATGTCCTGAAATCCTCATGTTTTGTTTCTTGTCTTGTATCTATCTCGTGTTTCATTTTACCAATATGTATGCACTCATAATCTACAATGAAAACACGAGATTGAAACATGTAGGAAGCAGAGGATCCCCTGTTGAAAAACTGATCTTGATGCAATATGCCAATGTCTATATGAAAAGATTTGATAATGGATTGTCGTCTGTAGTTGCATCCTTTCCCAATCTGCAGAGAGAGAGAGAGAGAGAGAGAGAGAGAGAGAGAGAGAGAGTTTGTTTAAAGTCTGCAAACTTGAGTCTGATTATTAGGCTATATGTTGTGGTCAGGTCTCCTGCAGTTTCTCGAATTCGTTCAAAGATGCTGTATGCTACATCCAAGAGCAGCTTCAGGAGAGTGTTGGATGGTGTTCATTACGAGATTCAGGCGACTGACCCGACTGAAATGGACCTTGAAGTGATCAAGGATCGCGCCCACTGAAGTTGTATTCAAATGCTTGCTGCTTCAAAATGAAAATCATTGGAAAACATTACAGTTCTTGGTACAAAACATAACCTTGGAGAAGTAAATCAACAGAATTTTTACTTAGTCTGCAAAATCTAGTGATTTTTCATTGATCTAGAGACCAGAAATCAAAAGTCGAATTCGCTTAAAAAGATAGATAAATCGCCCCATATTCGAGAAAAGTTTTGTAGGCGATATACTTGGATGTACACACGAGCATATATGTACATAAACGTGATTAATCGGGTGTAGCATCAACGAGACCATTCAGGATCTTATAACACTCACCAAAACAAACAAACACAAAACCTTTTGTAATTATTAATGATCCTAGCAGAGAGATTACACCTATCTGCTGTTTCTAGCCTACTACAAAAAGCACTCACAAAACTAAAACCCTAACTACATTCCTACCACAAAAACCCTACCTCACCAAAAAAAGAAAAGAAAGAAATCCTTAAACACTCCAAATTAATCAACTCATTTTTGATCATGCTTGAACTGTCCTGTTCTCACTGCTTCCCTGACTTGTACCTTCCTCATTTTCTCCACTCAATTCCTCCAAAGACATCCCTTTTGCTTCAGGAACCAAGAAAGTGAACAACAACCCTAAAAGATTAACAAATCCCAACAAAATCAAAGAATTCTTCACCCCAATTCCTGCATGGTACCCTGCATCAACCTTCTTAGGGTCTTGATTCTGCGCCAGGTACAAGAACCCGAACGCCCCGACTATCGCCCCGAGCTTCCCCGATGCGGCTGAGATGCCGTGGCAGGTCGACCGGAACCTCGCCGGAAAAATCTCAGCCGGTACAACAAATGTGGTCGCATTAGGCCCGAAGTTTGCAAAGAAGAAGGTGAGCGAGTACATTACTACAAACCCGATTCGATGATCGGGCTTAGTCCAATGGTGGTAGGGAATTGCTAGAGCAAACATGAACACGGTCATGAAGAAGAATCCGATCAGTTGGATCGTGAACCGCCCTATAACGTCGATCAGCGCCACCGTGAACCAGTAGCCGGGAACGGTGCTGCAGAGAGCGATCAATGTTTGAGCTCTTGCAATGGTGTAAACTTCTCGAATGGCGTTCATGGTTTTCGCCGGAGGGATCCATCCGATCGCCGTGAAGATGTCTTTTTGGAAGAGATTTTGACTGTAGAATGCGATGTCGAGCAAGAACCAAGTGCTCGTTGTTCCGAGCAAATGGAGTCCGTGGCGGCGGAGGAATTCTTTGGAGAAAAGGTCGTAGCTCGTTTTGGTTTTGGTGATCTCCGTCACCTTCTCCGGCTCCGCCTCGATGTCGGTCTGCAGAACACTAGCCATGTCCGCCGCCGCGCGCTTGGCGTCCTTGGCCACGAGCGCGGTGTAGCGGGCGGTTTCCGGCATCTTCAGCCGCCAGTAGAACGTCATGAGGGCGGGGACGGCGCCGACCATGAGCACGATTCGCCACAAGTAGTCCGCCTGCGGCGCGGTGGAGGCGATCGGGTCCGCCGCGTACGACGGCGCCTTGAAGGCGGCGTCGAAGACGGCCGACATGATCATGGCGAAGATGCCGCCGGCGAGGATGCCGAAGCCCTGCATGGCGAAGACGGCGGCGATGAAGGCGCCGCGGGTCTTCTTGTTGGCGTACTCCGACATGATGGTGGCGGAGAGGGGGTAGTCGCCGCCGATGCCGAAGCCGAGCCAGAAGCGGAAGAAGCAGAGGGTGGCCATCACCGCCTTGGCGTCGCGGCCGAAGGAGAGGCCGGAGGCGATGGAGCAGAGGCACATCACCATGAGAGTGAGGCCGTAGACCTTTTTCCGGCCGAGTTTGTCGCCGAGCCACCCAAAGAAGAGCTGCCCCGCCAGCGTGCCGCAGAGGGCGACGCCGTTCACGGCGGCGGATACGTTCGGCGGCAGCGTGCCCGGCTTCGGCGAGCCCTCGACGTGGTAGTAGATGCGGCCGAGCATTTTTGTGACGAGAGAGATGCAGAAGAGGTCATAGGCGTCGGTGAAAAACCCCATTCCGGCGATTATGATCGCCGTGAAATGATACCACTGCGTTTTCGCAGTGTCTAAGGCGTTTAAAACCTTCAAATTGTCACCTGCCATTTTCGCTCCCCTGCAACAAGTCCAGATTCTTGAATCAAATCTTTATGTATATATCACATGAATATTCTTGATACTTTTTTTTTGGGGTGATTGAGAGAGTTTAGATATGATGATAGATCAGATCTACACTGCAAAATAGTATTAGCATACTATTACAATTTACAAATGGCATTTTATTTTTATACTTTAATTTGTATCACACACATGATAAACGTTATATATGGTCGAATTAATAGTATTTGAATAGAAGATGAAACATTTACCAAGATTCATCATCAATCAGTACTTAAACATACGAAAATCTCATGCTATATCATCAGTGATCATGTCTCAATGCATGTACTAATTTGTGTGTGTGTGTGTGTGAATAAGAATAAATAAATCGATATCAATATCTAATGGTTCTAAACTGACAAAATCCCACTAGGAAACACTCATCACCTTTGCATGGAACATGACAAATACACGAGTTGAAATCACATGAAACAAGACAAAATCAAAATAAGCTAGATGGAGTGTCAAATCATCAAATAAATCTCTCACCTGTTCAGAGAGAGAAGAACCTGGGAGTGGATGAAGTAGGAGAGAGAGAGTGTGTGGTTTTGAGTTTGGAAAATAAATGTAGAGAATGAGTTATTTGGAGGTGAAGTACTGAAGTAGACGATGGTGCATATTTATGTACGGTTGCCAGATGGGATCTTCGCCGGCATATTCTCTTCTGTTTAACCAGTCAATTTTTAATCCACTGTTTTCGGTCAATTAATTCCACTTTTTTTTTTTTTTGCATATATCTGAACAGTGAAAATTTAATTACCATAAAGCCAAAAAAGAGAAATCTGGCTAATTAATGAAAAACGTTTGATTTGATTTTTGAAGCAATAGCATTTCAATTTGATACATGGATTTCTTATTTTATTATTAAGATTATTAGTATTTTATACGTTACTTGAGAAAATATATAATTTGTGTTTGTACAGAGCCAGGGTATATTCGATACAGGAGCATATGTATAAAGGAGATATACTTTTTTTTTTTAATTCAAGTATAAAGGAGATATACTTATTAATACTAAATCTTATTTGATATTTTATTTTGTATTTGTTATTATATATAATAAATTTATCTGCCTAATTAGGCACATTAATTATAATTCACCACATGATATTTTCCCTATGCAAAATATCAACCACATTAGAATTACCAAATCATATATGGTGGATTAAGATTTAGTTTTGAGTTGATTTTTTTTACTTTATTAATCTAATTGTAGATTTTGATTTTTTAATTTAATTACGAAGAAAATAACATAGACGACCACGTCTATTGACGTTGGATGGTCTTTTAACACTGTCTTCACTTGGATGGTCTTTTAACACGGTCTTAATTCTTAAATTGATGGGTATAGATATTTCGGAGTACTTAATTGATATAATTCGTCATTTAGATAATCAACCGATTATGAATCAATTTTTAGATTCATGTACTTAATTAATAACATATTTTTTTATGGTTAGTGCTTCATATATAAGGTGAACATAGCCATGATGTTGTTCCAATCTTAAGGGCCCTAATTTAAAGGAGCTAGATATATAACTTCCTAGAGATATTTCTTTTCAAGTTTTCATCTAACACATGCAAAATCAAATGATGGCTAGTCATCAAACGGCGCACTTCTCCCACATATTTCAAACATTATACTAGTGGAGTAAGGTAGGTTCCATTTTTAAAGATGATAGTACTATATTTTTTACTCTCTCCGTTTCATAATGCTTATTGTTATAGAATTTTAATATAGAATTAATAATTAATTTTTTGGACTAATATACCCCTTCCTTCTATATCAAATAAAATCTTATTCTCTTATATTTTCTAAAAAGTTAGCAAAATTTTCTCTCTCCATATATTTGTAGGGTTAAACTTGGGAGAAAGGGTGTGAAAATATCTAAAATAACAAACATTTTGACACAAAATAGAACTCCTAAAACAACAAACATTATCAAATGGAGGGAGTATTAAATTATCAATATCCTTAATACACTTATATTCAGTGATCTAGTGAATTTTAATATTTCATTTTATTCATTTGATCTTTTTCAAATGAATAAAATATATTACGGGACGAAAGGGGTATAAGTTAAATTAGACAAAAACTTATATGAGACGGATCAATACATGTGAGTTAATGATACTTCACCCATAAATAATGATACTTCACCCATAAATAATGATATATGTGAGTTAATGATACTTCGCCCATAAATAATGATACTCACATGCGGGTATAAATAATGATACTCACATGTGAGTTAATGATACTTCACCCATAAATAATGATCCCCGCATATGAGTATTGACATGTCTCATGTATGAGACGGTCTCACCCAAGTTTGCCCCGTTAAATTATAACGGTTTCAAATGTTGTGTATGCGATGGGGCAACCACTTTTCTAAAAATTGCACCTCAAAATATGAATCCGACTCTCACTTTTGACACCCCACATACATACATACATTATCTATGTTTCGATGTCCCTAATATAAATCGATCAATTTATATAAGATATTCATAAAATTATCACTATGTTGTGTAAAATAGTAAAAGAGAGATCTCAGGTTCAAGATCCACCACTTTTCCTTCACACAACTCAAAAAACTATTATACATCTAAAAAAAACTGTACTCTAAACCTTATAAAGTTGTAAATTTTATAAATAAAAAATGAGAATCTTGTGTGAAACGGTTAGAAGACTGGTCAATATTACATTCAAACACAATCAAACTCTAACAAATTACAAATATGTATTATTAAATATGTGATTGATTTTGGATTTTGACCTGTCTTAAAAATTTTAATCCATAAAATAATTACAAACAAGTATTTTGCTTTGGAAAAAAACAAAAGGTTCGAGGGGATGGTTTGTGTATAGGTGTAGACGCCCCTAACTCCAATCTGACCCCTGGATATTAAATCTAATCTTGCAATCATGAATCCATTATAATAAAAATAAAAAGGAATGTTGCATGCATCCTAGTTCATTCAAATTTAAGTCGCGAATATACGATATCCTTCCAAATAAACTTCTTTTTCCCATTTATACCAACCTCCACAAACATGCGAAAATGTATCACTTTTTCATTTAGAAAATAGTAGTATTAATTAATAAAATTCAACCTCATAAATTTTCAAAGAGCAGTCTAAATGTCACCTCACCAATATTGATGTATTCAGAAAAAAAAAAAAAAAAAATATTTGAAGGACGAATAAGTTAGAGGTGCTTTTATCTTTATATTCGGATTCCTAGCAATACTACTCGTCGATAAATAAGTAATATAAAAAATAAAAAAATCCGGGCACCCCTTCTAGATCCTCTCCCATGAGACATTCTTTTCGATGAACTTAAAGATAAGGTATGTTAGACATGAACTGTCCATCAAGTTCGTGATCCACCACACTTCTTCTCCGTGTCAAATAAAATAAAAATAAAAAAATAAATAATCTAGTAATTGTTAATCGAGAATATTCTACATAGAAAATTCAACCATAATTTGACGAATTAACTGTACATGTTTTGGAGAAACCATCATTTTGTCGCCGAATCTTTAGGCACACGTGTAACGGGCCATCGGCATAATTCTTTGTCTCATCAACTCCTCTCAATGTCAACGCACTCATTCTATATATATATATGAAAACTATATAAATTTATTGATTGCCTATGATGGTGCGAAAATCACCATTAACCTTATATACATGATGATTTTTTTAGGATTAATCACACATAACTTATAAACTAACTTGAGAAAAAACAACAACAAAATGAACCGTGAAACTAAATTAACGAGATAGTAGTAATATAGAACGATCGAGAAGTGAACTATTAATGTCCAATCAATTATATATTTGGTTATATTTTTTATAAAAAAAACAATATGAGTATTGTTTAGCACATCACGGCTAGAGTAACATCAGTTCGATGCACAAACACGAAAAAAGTTAATGTCTAAATGGATAAAAGTGGACAAAAATAAATAGTAATTAGGAAAAAACAACAACTTTTAAAAATAGGTAGTTTGTTAGGCAATTTGTACTATAATAGACCTGGTCCCCACACCCAATGATTGACACATTCTACTTTTATTAGGCATTAAATGCACTCTAACAGCTCCAAACCCTAATTCTAAAACGAAACCCTAACAAAAGTGGACTCGATTAATTCTTAGTTTACAAAGAAGGCCTCGATTATGTTCATTTTTTTTTTAAACTGACTCGATTATTTTTAAAATTTACAAAAGCATCGATTATTTTGTTTAAATTGTAAATGGGCCTCGATTAATTATTTTGACCTCGAATATGTTGATTTTTTTTTAAAAATGACTCGATTATTTTTTAATTTTATAAAAGCATCGATTATTTTGTTTAAATTGTAAATGGGCCTCGATTAATTATTTTGGCCTCGATTATGTTGTTTATTTTTAACTACTAACTCGATTATTTTTTAAATTTACAAAAGCATCGATTATTTTTTTTAAATTGACTCGATTATTTTTAAATGGGCCTCGATTATTTATTAAAAAATATATAGATTAATTTTAAGAGATTCTCGATTAATATCTTAACTAGCCACAATTAATGAATGCATTTATTTCTTTTTTGTGTAACCAGTTTCAATAAATAAAAAGAAGGAAGGTAAATAGCTTCATTAAATGAAAAGAAAGAAAGGTAGGGGGGCGAATTTAATACATGTACAGGTTAGTAATGAAAAGAGGGGGAAGGTTGGACCCAATTAATGAAAAGAAGGGAAGGTAGGATCGAATTTAATACAATTTAATGTGTTGTGACGAGGTAGGTTAAATTTTTGAATAAATAGACGAACTCACTATTCACAATACAATACAAATCTCCACTACAGTACAAACTTTTATTCACACTACACAACAAAGCGACGAAGAAGAGCAAAAGTTTGAGAAATTTTTCGGAGCAAGGGGGTGAAAGATGAGATTTTTCTGAAGAAAAAAGTAGTGCACGAGCAACTTTCAAAGGTACGTTTTGTACTCTATTTTTTTCAACTTATTTTGCAAATATTTATTGTTTTGATTATACATTGCATGTGTTGTTAGATTTAATTTAAAAATAGGTGACGTAGAGATTTGCATGTCATACCCTTTAATCTTTTATATTTTGAAGAGTTGCATGTGGTAGACTATAAATCTTGGCTATTAAAATTATTCGAGGCTATTTTAGAATTCATTTTTTTTTAACTAATCGATTAGTTTTTATTTTTCAAATTAATCGAGGAAGGCAACGAATAGTTTTTGTTTTTCTAATTTAATCGAGGAAGGCCTCGAATAGTTTTTGTTTTTCTAATTTAATCGAGGAAGGCCTCGATTATTATTAAAATAACCGAGGAAGGCCTCGATTAGTTGTTTATGCTCCTCGATTAATTTTAAGCTCCTTGATTAGTTTAATTAGATAATTATCGACTAATCAAGATTAACAACAAATAATTCACAACTAACAACGAATAACCCACAATGCATATAAAATAATCAATCAATTGTTTAATTTTTTTTAATTAATCGATTAGTGACTCGATTTAGTTTTTTATTCTAAAATTAATCGATTAGTGACTCGATTCATTTTTTTAACTAATCGATTAGTTTTTATTTTTCAAATTAATCGAGGAAGGCAACGAATAGTTTTTGTTTTTCTAATTTAATCGAGGAAGGCCTCGAATAGTTTTTGTTTTTCTAATTTAATCGAGGAAGGCATCGATTATTATTAAAATAACCGAGGAAGGCCTCGATTAGTTGTTTATGCTCCTCGATTAATTTTAAGCTCCTTGATTAGTTTAATTAGATAATTATCGACTAATCAAGATTAACAACAAATAATTCACAACTAACAACGAATAACCCACAATGCATATCAAATAATCAATCAATTGTTTAATTTTTTTTAATTAATCGATTAGTGACTCGATTTAGTTTTTTATTCTAAAATTAATCGATTAGTGACTCGATTCATTTTTTTAACTAATCGATTAGTTTTTATTTTTCAAATTAATCGAGGAAGGCAACGAATAGTTTTTGTTTTTCTAATTTAATCGAGGAAGGCCTCGAATAGTTTTTGTTTTTCTAATTTAATCGAGGAAGGCCTCGATTATTATTAAAATAACCGAGGAAGGCCTCGATTAGTTGTTTATGCTCCTCGATTAATTTTAAGCTCCTCGATTAGTTTAATTAGATAATTATCGACTAATCAAGATTAACAATAAATAATTCACAACTAACAACGAATAACCCACAATGCATATCAAATAATCAATCAATAGTTAATCTACCTAGCCTTGATTAATATCAAAATAAACATCCTAATTCCGAAAAAAAATTAAGTTAAATTATCCACCATCAAGTTGCAAAATCCATGATTATTTTCAAAATCCACGATCTATTTCAAAATCGACTATTATTTTCAAATTCCAACATTAATCAACCAACTAAAAACAAATTTTAAATACAAATCGGAGACATACATTTGATGCTGAAGACGTCGTCGGCGATGATTCCCGTCCTTGCTCCATTGTCAGCTGATGATTCACTATGAGCAATCGGTCCATTAGTTACAGAGAGAGAGAGAGAGAGAGAGAGAGAGAGAGAGAGAGAGAACCTTTTGGCAAAAAATCAAGAACAACCGGCGCCGACACAGTTTCAATCGAGGAGGAGACCGACTTCTTTTTCTGTTCTTCAAGGTTATTCCAACAGAATGAATCGAGGGGGAGAGAGAATGTGTTGGGGTGGTTGAGAAAAATTAATTCAAACCCTAAATCATAAATATTCCTATGGCAGTTACTTTAGTTCAGAAAGTACAAATTTTTTCAGATTTGATGGGGCCATGCACACGGTTGAATATTTTTATTAGGGACATTGTCGACAAAACTCACTTTTTAAAACTTGTTTCTTTTTCCCTACCCTTATCTGCTTTTGTCGAGAAAAAAATTTCACCCTAAAGTTAATTATCTTAAATAGTAACCGTAAGACATATATATAGTAAACATGAGAATGACTACTTGCGTGGATGTACTTTAAATCTAAGTTCTTATAAATATATATTTTTCGAACTTAACAAAAAAATCAATAAAGATACTCTGTATATTTGTAAACCTGAAATTACTCCCCATATCTAATCATCGTGGATTTGATTGCGAAAAATAATATTTCGAATCACAACCGCTTGTTACAATTAATTGATACTGTATTAGAATTGCAATTGGATTGATGGATTAATGCTAGCTCTGTCATTCATAACTTTGCCGCCACGCACGTCCTGGTGGGGATGGTCTAGTAACGGAGTGAGGTTGCTCGGAGGCCAAAATGTCACGGATTCAAATTTTCTCAATAACACCAAATCGAACGTGTGAGTAAAAAAAAAAAAAAACTTTGCCACCGCACACTAATTACGCTCTCCTACGGCACTTTCAAACCTAAAACACACTTTTTGCCAAAAAAAAAAACACACACTTTTTGCCAAATAATTGAACGAGATCATCCAATCTAAAATTGTATTTTTTTTGAGAGAAATCTAAAATTGTATTTTATTGTTTCCTGTGCTTATAATTTGTAATGGATATTTTGAGAAATTTTATGGCTAGTTAGATGAATGATAAAAATGCCTCGATCATTTTGTTTCAAAATATATTTGGAGATTTTGTGAATAGTTATATAAATAATAATAATAAAGAAAAAGTATTTTTGTATATATATTAATATATACATACGCTAATTCTAAGATAGTTAAAAATAGAGGGTCGAATCCCTAGTCATAAAATAAAAAAGTGCCGAAGACTCGGATATTTCGAAAACCGACTCCTTGCCGCATCTTGAAAAAGCTATATTTGATAGAATATTTATGGTACGTGTTATTTTATATAAATAAATTTATAAGTATAATATGCTGAAATATGGAGTACAATAAATATTGTATTCAATATATTTTACCATCGCCAAATTTGAAATTTGGATTCACTTGTTGGAAAGGGGTGTTTGCATCGGTTGAGTGATTAAGTTTGTTCAAATATTGTTGAATTGAAAATTCGATCGAAAGCATATTGTTTTATTGTATTCAAAGATAAGACTCTCAAAGTAGTTTGTTGAAGTTTTACAATCATAAACTCTCAGCTCAAAAATCTAATTACAGAGAGTGTGCTTTCTATTATTTATACTAGCGGCAATGAACAAACAAAATATCTAGAGTAGATCTGACGGCCATCCTAATCGATCCGAGCCTGCTTACTTGGACGGATGAGATCACAGCTGCAACTCATGCATGGATTCACTTCATGCTGTGTGGTCCTGCAATAAGCTCACATTAAGCAAATGCTGACGTGGAAATATCTTTATACAATCCCATGCATAGGAGATCCATGTAGAAAGAAACACATGCAGAGTCCGAGCACTTTCAACACCCCCTCAAGATGAGCTCGGTGAAGATCGGCTACACTCATCTTGGACAAAAGCAACCGGAACCGCGAGGTAGGGAGTGACTTAGTAAATAAATCAGCAAGCTGGGATTAAGAAGAAACATAGGAAGGAAGAATAAACCCTTTCTTGAATTGCTCATGGGAGAAGTGACAATCTAAATCCAAATGTTTGGTCCTCTCGTGGAAGACCGGATTCTTAGTGATATGGACGACCGCTTGATTGTCACAAAAGATAGAAAGAGGGAGAGACACAGACACACGAAAGGCTTGCAAGAGATAATGAATCCACATAAGCTCACGCACGGTGGAACTCATGCTGCGGTATTCCGCTTCAGCAGTTGACATAGAGACTGTAGTCTGCTTTTTGCAACGCCATAAGATGAAGGAAGACCCTAAAAATACACAATACCCGGTAAGTGAGCGACGGGTATCCGGGCAAGAGCCCCAATCGGCATCACAATAGGCACTCGGAGTAAGCAGAGCATTAGTAACGAAGAACAAGCCTAGAGAGGGACAACCCTTAAGATATTTGAATACATGAAGTACAACATCCCAGTGAGTAAGAGAAGGAGAGGACACATATTGACTAAGTTTCTGCACTGCATAAGAAATATTAGGACGGGTAAGATTCAAATAAAGAAGTTTTCCAACCAAGCAACGAAATTTATCTGGATCTAGCATGATTGTATTGGAAGAAGAGAGATGTAAACCAGGTGGAAGAGGGGTAGAAGCTGGTTTGCACCCTGTTAACTCCACAGAATCCAACAAATCCAAGATGTATTTCCGCTAGCTAAGATAAGTGTCATCATCTCCTCGAGCTATTTCAACACCAAGAAAATACCTTACAGAACCCAAATCTTTTATGGTGAATGTAGAATGCAAAGCAGCTTTAAGATCACAAATAGCATCAAGATTAGGGCCACTGATGAGAATATCATCAACATAGACTAGAAGAGCAAGGAACTGATCACCATGCCCTTTAAGGAATAGACAATTATCATCAGGGGACTGTACAAAACCAAGAGAAAGGAGAAGTTTACTGAATTCGATGTTCCATTCTCTTGAGGCTTGTTTGAGCCCATACAAACTCTTCACCAACTTGCACACCTAATTGGGAGCTGCTTTGTGGTATCCCTGTGGAGGAAGCATGTATATATTATCACTCAAATGCCCATGTAAAAATACGTTATTTACATCAATCTGATGCAAGGGCCAAGAGTTAGTGGTAGCTAAAGCAATCAATAACCGCACAATAACTAATTTAGCTACTGGGGAGAAGACTTCATTATAATCAGGTCCATATTCTTGCCTGTATCCCTTAGCCACCAACCGTGCTTTGAATCTCTCCGCAGTTCTATCACTTTTGAGCTTAACTTTGTATACCCATTTAGAGCCAATAACATGTTTACCAGGAGGTAAGGTTGTAAGCTGCCATATGTTGTTGGTTTCTAGTGCAAGAAGTTCTTGCTCCATAGCCTGTGTCCATTCAACAAACTGACTTACTTTCTTATATGAGGAAGGCTCTGTGAGTGTGTCAACATTAATTAGAAAAGAATGAAAAGTTGGTGAAATAGAGGGAGAAGAAAAATAAAGAAAGGTAGGTGGTGTGTAATGAGTAGAAAAACTGGGCAAGGCAGAGTGATTGACTGCACAAATATAATCCTTTAAATATGCAGGAGGATGAGTATGTCTAGAACTCTTCCTAGGTATAAATTCAGGAGGATTAATATATGAAGGAGATGGCTGAGTAGGATTATCTGTAGAATGAGGTAGAGAAGAGGGTAGTATAACAGGTGAATCTGGAAGTGAAGAATCTGGGATAATAGGTTGAAGTGATGAAGGATCATCAAAATGTGGGAAAGGCAGTACAAGTGGTGAATCACAAGATTATAAAGGATATGAAGAAGGAACAAATTTGACATCTCTAGAAATGAAATTTTTTGACTCATCCAGATTGTATAGAATATATCTTTTCCTATTGATTGCATATCCCAAAAAGATGCATTTATAGCACCTAGAATCAAATTTTGATTTTGAAGAAAGAACATTTGATGCATAACTCAAACATCCAAAAGACTGAACAAGATGTAAATCAGGTGCTTTACCAAATAACACCTCATAAGGAGAAATACAGCTCAAAACAGCAGAAGGTATTCTGTTAATGAGCCATGTTGTATGCAGTATTGAGTATGGCCAGAACTTACTAGGTAGTTGACTTTGGAACATCAGAGCTCTAGCCACTTGAAGTAAATATTTGTGTTTTCTTTCAACTATTCCATTTTGCTATGGGCTGTATACACAAGATCTTTGATGGATGACACACTTTTCCTGTAACAGTTGTGTAACAACTGAGTTAATGAATTTTGTCCCATTATCTGATCTAAAAATTTTAACCTTGGAACCAAATTGTGTTTCCACCATTGCCAAGAAACTCCTAAGCACTGCAAATACATGTGCTTTGGAATGAACTAGGTAAGTCCAGGTTGATATGGAATGATCTTCAACCAAAGTTAGAATATAAGCAGTGTGAGTAACAGATTTTTCCTTGTAAGGTCCCCATAAATCTCCATGAATCAACTGAAAATGAGTAACAGTTCTTCTTTGCAGAATAGGAAATGGTTGTCTCTGTTGTTTTGCCCTATAGCAAATTTCACAAGCTTGAAACTCATCAAAACCAGCATCTATGTAGGATCTTTTGAGGTGTAGTATGTGCCTCATAGTTCTACTAGAAGGGTGTCCAAGAAATTCATGCCATTGCTGTAGAGATAGATCTCTATTTGACTGTATGGTGCATGCTACTTCAGAAGCAACATGTCTGAACACATACAACCTCCCTTTCAGTTTTCCAATTCCTAGAATGTGATCATTGGTTTGATTCTATATTAAACAATGAAATGGTAAGAAAAGAACCTTCCCTTTCAGGTCCTTAGCCATCTGTCCAACTGATATCAAATTGTGAGTGAAAGATGGTGCAAACAGCACATTTTTCAACACAATATCATCATTGAGTTTCACCTCTCCACAATAGTGTGCCAAGAGATTAGATCGATCAGGTAGAAAAAACTTTTGAGGCTCTGGAAGCTTTCTCAGTCTACATAAGAGCAAGATTGCAGAACATGTGTATGCTTGCCCCAGAATCTACAATCCATTCAGTTTGTTGTGTCTCTTCCAACAAACCAAAAGCATAATGACTCATGTTTGAATCATCTTGATCATTTGACACATGTCCTGTATCCACTAAGTTTGCAGCAGCTTTGGGAGAATTCCCTAGCCCAGTATTCTTGAAATAATTTCCCAAGTACTTGCTAATCTCTTCTTGTATCAGTTTATTCATGTCTGTAGGTAATTGCTCTCCCAATTGACTATGCAAATCATCTATCACACTCATTGTGTCATCATTCTCAACACAATTAGCTCTATTATTCCTTTCTTTATCATTTTTAAATCTTTTGTACCAATCTGGAATCCCCAACAACTCAAAACAGTCACTTTTCTCATGCCCGTTTCCCCTACAATGACTGCATTTTAATTTCTGCTTTTCTTCCTTGCTAAGCCTTCTCTTATAACCTTCATATTTCCATGTATTGCTTCTTTGATTCATGTACAAGACATTTTGATCACTTAACTCAGCATAGCAAGTAGATACCTCCTTCTGATCCTCTACTTGTAGTATCATGGCATAGGCATTACTCATAGAAGGTAAATGATCCAATATCAAAATCTGATTCCTAATAGCTTCAAATGAATCATTCAATCCCATTAAAAACTGCATTAACCGCTCATTTTCTTCATTACTTTTATTTATTTCAGAGGCTCCACAAGTACACACATGACAAGGAACTAGCAAATTTATTTCATCCCATAGACTTTGCAAATTATGATAATAAAGCAACACAGACTGATTTTCCTGTGCATATGTAGCTAGTTCTCTACGTAACTTATAGATTCGTGGTCCATTAGATCTCCCAAACCGTTTATTTAATTCATCCCAAAGGTCCTTAGAGGTATTGATATGTTGAAAACCTCTACCTAATTCTTTTGCTATTGAATTCACAATCCAAGAGAAAACCAAGTAGTCAACACGCAACCATTGTTTGTAATCAACAGACTATGCATTTGGTTCAAGTAAAGTTCCATCAATAAAATCAAGCTTATTTTTAGCCATAAGTCCTCGTTTTATTGCTCTTGACCAGCTGTGAAATTTTTTTCTGTTCAGCAAATCTATAGTGAGCACCATACCTGGATGAACATCATTGCTTTATGCTCGATAGCTCGTTATGTCCTTGTACAGCTCATCATGAACACCAAATCGATCTATAACTGCATTCTGCATATTGTTCGCAGCTGATCTATGGCTGCTCTCAGCCTAATCATCTTCATCATCATTTTCAATATGAAAACCTCTCTCTTCCAGTACGACTTTGTTCCATGGCATACGTCTGTTTTGCTTCGGCATTATGTCGAACACTTTGTGTTCAAATTTAATTGTTTCAAAATCAAATCTGAAAATCACTGATCACAAATTTCTGAAAATCAATGATTCACAATCGGTGAATCGATCAATCAAATGATATCAAAAATATAATCGGGAGAAGGAACCAGAAAACTAAGAATTCATGGCTCTGGTACCATGTTGAATTGAAAATTCGATCGAAAGCATATTGTTTTATTGTATTCAAAGATAAGACTCTCAAAGTAGTTCGTTGAAGTTTTGCAATCATAAACTCTCAGCTCAAAAATCTAATTACAGAGAGTGTGCTTTCTATTATTTATATTAGCGGCAATGAACAAACAAAATATCTAGAGTAGATTTGACGGCCATCCTAATTGATCCGAGCCTGCTTACTTGGACGGATGAGATTACAGCTGCAACTCATGCATGGATTCACTTCATGCTGTGTGGTTCTGAAATAAGCTCACATTAAGCAAATGCTGACGTGGAAATATCTTTATACAATCCCATGCATATGAGATCCATGCAGAAGATCCATGCAGAAAGAAACACATGCAGAGTCCGAGCAGTTTCAACAAATATCAAGATTTCAAATTCTAACACTATATCTTTAAGGTCAAACTTGTCACATCTAAATTTTTTAATGTAACTTCTCTTTTTGTATAATTTACAAACTATTATACAAACTACACAAGTATATATAGTTTATCTAATGAAAACAAGTGTTTACACATACACACACACACCATGTGTTTTTATAGAAAATGCCAAAACAAAAAGTAATCTTTAAAAAAATTATCCTATAAACCCCTGGTGCGTCGTTTTTCACCAAAAATAAATGTCCCGACAATCAGTCGGTAAGCCCTTACTGCAGAGTACAGCGGTGAGCAGGATCGTCTCCCAAGGGACCAGTGAGAATTACTCCTTATTTCCAATCTGTATATCCAAACTTCAAACGGGGGTTTTGAGACTTTTAAACTGAATTTAACGAGAGCAATAATAAAATCAAATTAAATAAATAAATATGCAGAGAACAGATTCTAACAGTTATTAAAGAGATATTCCGGATTCCAACTAACTCCACTCTAGCTCAATTAACCGATCCTTGATGCAAAGATTAATTTAATCAACTCATGCAAACCAGTTATAGTCGCCGAAGACACTTACTGACACGACCTAATTTCTCCATAATTTCTCGATAACCAGGAAGATGCTTCACCAATTATTTCCCTAATCGACTGACAACCGTAAGAGACACTCTATAGGTTTAATGAGCCGACATCATTTAATCCTAGAGAAACCCGATTCAAATCCAATTGACTCTGACACAGGACAATCGAGACTTGACTGTTATTCCCCTGGCTCTGAAGAACCGTTTTACCACTAATTAAACTTAAACCACAATTACGGATGGCCGATTTAATTGGCTACTAATTAATTTCGTATTACTAAATATTTACAACTACATAGCAACACCGAAACAATTAACGACATGAAAATTAAGAACAACAGATACATGCATTCGATTAAATGATAAAGCAATTAGATCTCACGATTTGTTTGGCTAGAGCTTCGTTAAGTTGTCACCCGAGATATGATTGAACTTTAGCTGTAGCTCATAATTAAACTTGATCGCATAAAATTATCGAGAGCTTGGAACACGATGAATTGGAAAAGAAAATATGAAAACTGAATGGAATCCGTCTCTGCTTTCTTTCGTTCGCTTGCTTCTCGTTTCTTCCGATTAAAAGTAAATTGGATCCTAATATATCTAATATCCATAAAATAGTTTATCTTAACTAGGAAATAAAAATCTATATCTATCTAAACTAGGTAAGTTGACCAAAAAGACTCCTTAGGACTGTAGACTTTTTTGTAGCCGCCTCCAAATAATTTCCAGGTTGTAATTCACGTCTGGGCCCACTGAAAGTCTCAAAAATGCATGGATCGGCCCAGTTCTAATTGCTAAAGCCCACGAACTGCGCCCAGAATTCTTTAGCTCCTGCAGTATGCCCTTACTGACTGCGGTTTCAAATCTCCTTACATCAAAATGCACAACTTTAGTCAAGACTCTCGGCTTTTTCTTCACTATGGAGCTTTCTACCTACATTCAATTCAAAAGGCACTTCTTCCCACAAAATAGAGCAATTAGGTAATTACATAGCAATAATAAACATCAAACATACCCCAAAACTTAGGAAAATATGGTCCAATCAAACTACCCTACACTAAGACGTTGCTCGTCCTCGAGCATACTTAAACACAAAACACAAAAATTTAAAATCACAAATGCAAAGGGTGACTATCTTTGATCAAAAATAGTAGAATTCCAGGCTGTCATGTAACCATCCACACACCACAAACCAATTTTGTTTCATAAACATGCATATACTCTTCATTCGAGTTAGGAATGTGCACCTCGATCCAGCCTCACCAAAGATTCTCTCTAAAATCACTCAAAACACGGGTAGCATGGGAAGAATTCACTCAGTCAAGATTGGATATCTTCAACACAGAATTGCCCTCATGTCATAGCATGAATTGATCAATCAAGTTACTCACGAATCAAAAGGTCTTTTCTTCTGGATTGTAATGGGGCTAGGGTCAGATGTAGGAGAGTTTTGGGATAAGTGGCTATAACAAGAAAAACATGTAAGTGTATCAACATTCATAGATGGCTGCAATGTTCAACAATCATGCTCAAGTACTTTATTGTGCTTCAATTCATCTCAGATATAGCTTTTGCTATATCTCCTGCCCTACAGCTCTTTCTCTCTCTTTTTTTTTCAAACACAACAGTAGGGCAGTGAATTTATTTTTTTTGTACCTTTTAATCCCTTCCGCAGCTCCAAAAAGTATAGTAACACTTGCATAATTTTCCAAAAGGTGACAAAACAGGTTGTGGGAATGAAAGGCCAAGGCTCGTTAAAGTATGGTTTTCAAAAGAACTAGGAATTGTGGCTCAAAAGAGCTTACTAGGGGATAATGCAAGGGTAGGGTAATTTCAAGCCAAAATGAGGTTAATTCCTAGTTGCCTTTATCATCTTCATGAATACACTCAACAATCAAACAAGCATGACATTTAGGCAATTCAAATATCAAGCAACCCTAATCTGACACACACACATCCAAGGAATTTCGAGCTGTAATAAAGATGTTTCAATTTTTTTTTATGCTCAAGGCTCAAAACTCACGTATGTGGGCTATCAAAAGTGATCAAAACTGCACATCCATCATTCTCAAACACATCCAAGCAACACATGATTTAATCCGCAAAATCATCAACCAAACAATCCAGTCAAACCAACACAACAACCCGTTCTCCTTCTATATCTAATCTCAAACAGTGACACACTTGCATTCAAAATAAAAAAAATTACAGACAAACACAATACAAACTAAGCATGAGTATGTATGAGTTTCCCCACCCCACACTTAAAATTGTACAGTGTCCGCACTGTAAAAGGAAACAACACATAAGCGCTCAAAGCAAAAACAAATCACACATAATGAAAATGAACAAACGACAACAAAAAGGGGTAGAAATGGACCAATACTCTTGCAGTCAAGGGGTGTCGCTCATATGAATCACCACTTGCTCCAGGGCGGTGAGTCTCCCATCAATGTCATCAAGGCGGTGGAGGATCTGTTGAGTGGACTGAGTGAGGAGAGCCTCAATGGCCAGTAGCAGAGAAGCGGGGGTAACGGAGGGACCTGCAACCACAGAGGGACTCGGGGTCGAAACACCCGGTCGAGCTAACTGATATTGCCCGGAGGCGTTAATGAAAAACAGGCGCATATTGTTTAGTTCAGACAAAGTAAGAGCAGTGGGGGGAATGGACTCCAAATCAGGGACATCAACTTCCAACTTTTCAGCCAACAAGGTAATAAAATGACCAAGGAGGACTTTACCGTGTGGGTGATTGGCGATGTACCGCTACTGTAAAGCTAACCAAAAACCAAAATTGACTCTTTCTTGCTTCAACATACAAGTTAACAAGAAGACCTCCTGCTTGGTGACTATGCTAAGCATATCGACACGACCAAAAAAATTGACAGACAAGAACCGATGACTCAAACGCAAAGCATCATCATGGATATTAGCACTCTTTGACAAACGGGGCACATAATGATCATCAACAGATAACGCATGCCAGTGATCAGAAAGCGCCAAAGCATGCTCGTCAGGTATATCACACCAAGCAGAGTCATAATCATCCTTAGTCACAGAAATGGCAGATTCGAATCCCAACAGCACATTCAAAGTGTTCACAGACATATTAAATTCCCGCCCCCTCAAGTGAAAGAGAATAGCATGTGAATCATTTAAGGAACTAGAAGACGCCGGAGCAGGGTTGGTGGAGGTTGGAGAGGGTTGAACATCGGCTGAGGCTGTTTGAGAGAAATCCGTGGTGACAACGCGACGGTTAGGGCAGCCGGTGGTGGATTTGCTTCGAATTCGGTGGGGTGGCGATGAGGATGACGATTGCGGGGGAGAGGGGGCACGGAGTGGTGTTGTGGCGGCAGAAGGAGGTGGAGACGGGGTGGTTACCAGTCCGGCGGGTTCTGGCGACGGCGAGTGGGCGCGAGCGGAAGTAGAAGGGCTGGCTATGAGTCGCCGTTTCTTGGAGCCACCGGCGAGGGTTCAGCCGCGTGTTCGAGGCGGGGAGGGTTTTCCGGCGGTGTGGGCTTCAGGCGGAGGCTGTGGTGGCGTGGCAACGGGCTTGGAGACTTTCCGTTTAGCCATGGCGGTTGGGAAGTTGAAAGGGCGCGGGAGTCTACAAGCAGTAAAAAAAACGAATGAGGCTGTAACAATTTGAAAAGTGGGGAACGGGGGTTAAATTGAATCCAATTAGGGTAAGGGAAAAGATCCCCAAATAGAATCATGTAATTTGCAATTTAGCCCCTCCTTACTTAGAAAAATTAAACTGGTGCCCCTTACCCCACACTTAGAAGCAAAACTACGTACACTTGGATGGATTGTCATAAGTCCACCGAGCTAATTTGATTTTTTTTTTGTTGTTATATAATAAAAACGAAAATTAACTAAAATGATAAAAATACGCAAATAAAAATAGAAAAGAAAGAAATAAAACAGTAAATAAATGGAACAAGAAGAGAAAAGAAATCAGGTTGCCTCCCGAGAAGCGCCGTTGGTTAACGTCGTCGGCTCAACAGGCGGGAAAGGATTACGCTGTTATTTCCGGGGTGACCAAGTCGACCCCATCAAATGACTGTGAATCTATTCCAGCAAGAAATGGCTTTAACAGCTGTCCATTGACGGTGAGAATTTTATCCGTAGACAAGCTTCGAATCTCCACTGCGCTGAGAGGGCTCACTCGAACAACTTCATATGGTCCCATCCAACGGGACTTCAACTTTTCCGGCATGAGTCGGAGACGAGCATTAAACAACAATAATTGCTGGCCAAATTCGAAACTCTTCCTCCGGATGTATTTGTCATGCAAGAATTTTGTGCGCTCTTTGTAGGAATGAACGTGATCATAAGCTTCCAAACGAATTTCCTCATGTTCTTGCAATTGGTATTTTCTCTCAAACCCGGCAAATGTTGGATCAAGACAGCATTGTTTGACTGCCCAGAAGGCTCGATGTTCCAATTCCACAGGAAGATGGCACTGCTTGCCAAAAATCAATCTGTAAGGGGACATGCCGATAGGTGACTTGTAGGTTGTGCGGTATGCCCATACTGCATCATCCAGGCGCATGCTCCAGTCTTTCCGGGAAGGATTGACAGTTTTCTCCAAAATGTTCTTGATTTCTCAATTAGAAACTTCGGCCTGTCCATTAGATTGCGGGTGATAAGCTGTAGCAACTCGATGATGAACTCCATATTTCTTGAACAAGGCTTCCAATGTCCGATTGCAGAAGTGAGTGCCTTGGTCACTAATTATGGCTCGAGGAACACCAAATCGTTGGAAGATTTGAGTTTTCAGAAATTTAGCCACCACTTTGGAATCATTAGTCGAAGTAGCTTGAACTTCAACCCATTTGGAGACATAATCGACAGCCAAAAGGATGTATGATTTGCCGAAGGAGCTCGGAAAGGGGCCCATGAAGTCCATGCCCCATACATAAAAAATCTCACACACCAAGATAGGCACTTGAGGTATCTCGTTTCTGGAGGAAATATTACCAAGGCGTTGGCAACGATCGCAAGTCTTGCAGAAGAAGTAAACATCTTTGAAGATGGTTTCCCAATAAAAATCACAATCGAGAATTTTACGAGCTGTCCGCTTGGGTCCAAAGTAGCCTCCACAGGCATGACCATGGAAAAACTCGAGAATTGACTAGATCTCGTCATCTGGAATGCAGCGTCGAATGACTTTGTCAGCACATGTTTTCCATAAGTAGGGTTCGTCCTAAATGAAATACTTGGCTTGGCTCTTCAACTTATTTTTCGTTGCTGTTTCAGTTCCTTTAGGAAACATCCCAGTTGCGAGATAGTTCACCAAATCAGCATACCACGGGGTTGCACTGGCGGCGGCCAGTAAGAGCTCGTCTGGGAAGTCATCCGATATGGGCATACCGTCGGACTGTGTCATCAGTCTGCTCAGATGGTCAGCAACATTATTTTCAGCACCCTTCTTATCTTTGATTTCCAGATCAAACTCTTGCAAAAGGAGTACCCAACGAATCAAACGAGGCTTGGATTCCTTTTTGGACAGTAAATACTTCAAAGCGGCATGATCTGTATACACCACAACTTTGGATCCCACAATATAGGACCGAAACTTCTCACATACGAAGACATTTGCTAGGAGCTCCTTCTCAGTGGTTGTGTAATTGTATTGAGCTGGATTAAGAGTCTTGGAGGCTTAATAGATGACATGGCTCTGCTTCCCACTCTTTTGTCCAAGTACCGCTCGAACCGCGAAGTCACTAGCGTCGCACATGAGCTCAAAAGGAAGGCCCCATTGGGGTGGTTGAATGAACGGAGCAGAGGTAAGTTTTGCCTTCAAAATATTGAAGGCTTCTTTGCATTGGTCATCAAAAAAGAATGGAGCATCTTTTTGCAGCAACTTGGTCATCGGTTGGGCGATTTTGGAGAAGTCTTAAATAAAGCGCCGGTAGAATCTTGCATGGCCTAGAAAAGCTCGGATTTCTTTCTCATTAGAAGGGTAAGGAAGCCTCACGATTAAATCAACCTTTGCTTTATCGACTTCGATCCCTTTCGCAGAAATGACATGGCCAAGTACGATGCCTTGTTGCACCATAAAGTGACATTTCTCAAAATTCAACACCAAATCAGTCTCGACACACCTTTGAAGGATCTTATCTAGGTGCTTTATGCATTGCTCGAAAGAATCTCTATGAACTGTAAAATCATCCATAAAAATCTCGATGCAGCTCTCGATCAAGTCAGAAAAAATGCTCATCATACACCGTTGGAAGGTGCCAGGAGCGTTACACAACCCAAATGGCATTTTTCGGCAGGTAAACATTCCAAAGGGGCATGTGAAAGTCGTCTTTTCCCGGTTCTCTTGGGCGCCAAAAATCTGAAAGTAGCCCGAGTATCCGTCGAGGAAGCAAAAGAACGATTTCCCTGCCAAACGTTCAAGCATCTCATCAATGAACGGTGAAGGGAAGTGATCTTTGCGTGTTGCATCATTTAGTTTTCTAAAATCGATACACATGCGCCAACCGGTCTGCAACCGCATCGAAATCAACTCGTTATTCTCATTCTTCACAAGCTGGAAACCGGATTTCTTAGGGACAACGTGTACTGGACTGACCCATTCACTGTTGAAAATTGGGTAAATGATCCCAAGCTGGAGCAGCTTGAGTATCTCTTTGAGAACCACTTCTTTCATCACCGGGTTTAATTTTCTCTGTGGATCTCAAGATGGCTTACACTCTGGCTCAAGGAATATCCGGTGCATGCAAATGTCTGGACTAATCCCTTTGATATCGGCTAAGGTCCACCCTATAGCTCCTTGATGCTTTTTCAGAATTTCGACCAATCGGTTTTCTTGATCGGAGGAAAGATCCTTGCTGATGATGACAGGCATTGTGTCGTCCTTCCCCAGATAAGCATATTTTAAATGCTCAAGAAGAACCTTTAGCTCCAGAACCGGGGCTTTCACGTGGGATGGCAATATTGGTTCTGTGTTCGTCGGTAAGGGCATACGACCGGTCATGTTCCTGGCTGGAAATTCCTCGGTGGCATACAACTGCTGGATAATCTCACGAATTGCCTCTTCTTTTTCTGAATCTGCAATTGTGTTAGAAACTCCACCAAAAAGTACCTGCTCAAGTTTGTCTTCCCTGAAATTACACTCCACAAACTCGTCAACTAGAGAATCAACAATATCAACCATATACAACGCTTCAGGATCCTCGACATGTTTCATAGCCTCAAAGATGTTAAATGTGACTATGTCCCCATCAAATTCAAAACTCAACATGCCTTTATCAACATCTATCTTAGTTCTTGCTGTTTTCATAAATGGATGACCTAACAAGATCAAAGGCCTATGAGCAGACAGAGAGTCATTCATATCAACAATATAAAAATCCACAGGAAAAATTAAATCATTTACCTTGACAAGAACATCCTCTACAACACCTTGGGGATAAGCATTGGATCTATCGGCCAACTAAATTATGACTCGGGTATCCTTCATAGGACCTAACTGCAGATCTTTGTACATAGATAGAGGCATGACATTGATGGATGCTCCTAAGTCTAACATGACACTGTCGACCTTCTTACTCCCAATGATGCAAGGGATAGTGAACATACCTGGGTCTCGGCATTTTTGTGGTAACTTTCATTGAATAACCGCAGACACATTCTCACTAACCGTGATTCTTGCATCCTTCCCATACCGTATCTTCTTTGCACAGAGCTCCTTCAAGAATTTGGCGTATCTGGGAACTTGTTTGATAGCATCAAACAATGGGAGATTGATTTCCACTTTCTTGAACAACTTGAGGATCTCCTTTTCATTGTCATCCTTCTTATGCTTTGCCAACCTGGAAGGAAAAGGAGCTGCATAAATAGGATTAGAAATTTTAGATGGTGCACGTACCTCAGTAGGGGCATCCTGAGCTACAGCTTGCTTGTCTTCAGCTTCCATCCTGCCTTCAGTATCGGCAGTATGCCCATACTGCCGGGTGTTCTGTTTCTTTGGCTCAACTTCAACTAACTCTTTTCCACTCCTAAGTATTACTGCACTCACATTGTCTCTGTGATTCTATTCAGTCTGGGATGGGAGCTTCCCTTGATTCCCTTGCATCTTATTCATCTGTGTGGCAAGCTGAGTGATCTGTGTGCCCATACTGCCTAGAGCAGCTTGGGTCTCTTGCTGGAAAGCCTTCTGACTGTGTGCCAAATTGTTCACCAAAGTACTGCTTTGCTCGAGACATTTCATAATATCGCTCATGCTGGGAACATGCTTGTCAGTATGGGCATACTGACTGTCTCTCGGGGGTCGCGGAGGTAAATCTCCAGCTACAAGCTGATCTCCAGGTTGTTTTCATCAGAAATTGGGGTGATCTCTCCAGCATGGATTGTAGGTGTTGGAGTAAGGATCATTGTTCTTCCTGCGCCTAAAGTTATCTCCTCGTGGAGCATCATAGTAAATCCCTTTGAGTGCATCTTGCTGTGTATCACCCGAACCATAGCAAGCTTGTTCAGTGGCCGACTCGTGCAATGTAGGACACTCATCAGAAAAGTGTCCATTCTCTGAACATACTCCACATCGAGAGCCTTTTGTTTGTGCAACAGCTAAGCCACGAACCAAAGATGTGAGTGCATCAAGTTTCTCAGTTACTCCAGAACCTTCTGCTCGATCAATGGCTTTCATTGGTCTGTGTCGCCCTTCATCTTCATCATCATACTGCTGTCCTCCGGACACCATGTCCATGATCAGTTGCTTTGCCTCTGCCAAAGTTTTGTTAGTGAGTGAACCTCCACTAGCAGCATTAACAATCTTTCTGTCAAACGTTGACATGCCACGATAGAAATAATTGGTGAACAACTGATAGTCGGTGAATCCATGGTCTGGACACCTTCGACATAGTTGCTGAAACCTTGCCTAATAATCGGCCAAACCTTCATTCGGCTTCTGCTTGATGCTACTAATGGCCATTCGAAGGTTTGCAGCTCTAGTTTCTGGAAAGAATTTACGCAGAAATTGTTCTTCCATCTCATCCCAGGTAGTGATCGAACCTGGTGGAAGATCAAATAGCCATTCCCTTGCCCGTCCATGCAACGTATGTGAAAAAGTTAACAAATGAAGGTTGTTGTCTGTGAAGCCTTGAGGAAGCAAGGTAGAGCAAACCCAATCAAATTCTGCTAAGTGCGTATGCGCACTTTCTCCAGGGGCATCACTGAACTTGGACAAATTCTGCTAAGTGCGTATGCGCACTTTCTCTAGGGGCATCACTGAACTTGGGTAGTACTTGTATGAAACCCGGTCGGATCTCCGCATTATGAGCGATGGTGGGCAGAACTATGCAGATAGGGCAATTGTTTCGATGACAACCAAGCTCTCGAATCAAAGGAGCTGGCTCCGCCGCATCAGCCTGACTAAGGCTCGGTTTTCTTCGTGGTTGGCAGGTGGCTCCTGATTGTTACGTGGATTTATATTGTCTGCAATGTTGAACAGCTGTTGAAGACCGAGGTCTCTTTGTTCAGATTCCAAAGCCTCCCTAGCTTTTCGAGCAGCCTTCCTCAAACGGTGTAACCTTCTTTCAGGCTCTGGATCGTACACTAACTCATCTTCTGCAGAGGAACGGGTCATGCACAAAAAAAATAAAAAATAAACAAAGTGAAAACACAAACTGAAAAACAAGAGTAATCGCTGCTTAGAACCAGTCCCCGGCAATGGCGCCAAAATTTGGTACGTCGTTTTTCACCAAAAATAAATGTCCCGACAATCAGTCGGTAAGCCCTTACTGCAGAGTACAGTGGCGAGCAGGATCGTCTCCTAAAGGACCGGCGAGAATCACTCCTTATTTTCAATCTGTATATCCAAACTTCAAACGGGGGTTTTGAGACTTTTAAACTGAATTTAACGAGAGCAATAATAAAATCAAATTAAATAAATAAATATGCAGAGAACAGATTCTAACAGTTATTAAAGAGATATCCCGGATTCCAACTAACTCCACTCTAGCTCAATTAACCGATCCTTGATGCAAAGATTAATTTAATCAACTCATGCAAACTAGTTATAGTATTTGTTTATTATATTGTAGTGCCCTGAACCCGGAGGTCCAGTGCACTAACGGAAAAGCTACACGAGGAAAGAAAATCACAATAAAATTTTCGCAAACTAATATAGATCATTTTTTCAAATTATAAAAATTCAGACAATGTGTTAGAGAAAGTCCACCACTGATACGGAAGCAAAAGAGTCCAATGAATTCAAGTTATTGGTGCATATCAAGTCTCAACAAATCTCAAGATAACATGGTTATTGATAGCTATTATTAATATCTCTCTTATCCTAAAGAATGATACTTAGCTCTTGTTTGTTTGTCATATTTGTATAAATAACACTCTTGTATATTGAAATTATGTGAATAAGAATATAGTTTCAATACAAAATTCCTTATTCTGTCATGGTATCAGAGCAATCTCTGATACGAGATAAACAATCTTGTTGTTTTTTTTCTTTCTCCCTACTCATCAATGTCGTCCACCATTGATACACCACCATCAATTCCTCCTTCTACACAAATATCCACTTCCTCTCCTAATCTCATCACCATTATTGTTGCTATGCAATTACCATTAAAACTCATATCACTAAAAATTTTCTCTTGGAAAGCTCAGTTCAATGCCTTATTTTTTGGGTTGGATTTGCTTGGTTATCTTGATGGCAGTAATACATGTCTACCTGCCACAATCACTGAAGATGCGAAAATCATTCCAAATCCAACACAGCTTCCTTGGCGACGTCAAGATCAACTTATTCTTCATGCTATCTTTGCATCTCTCAGTGAATCAGTTATTTCTCTTGTCTCATCTGCTACTATCAATAAAGAGACATGGACTAGATTGAATAAAGAAGAGGAAGAAGAAGAGTGGTTATCTGCAAAGGGCTGTATCGGCATGATATCAATAGCAGACTGCAATAATGGCAAGGAAGGCTCAGTTACGGTACTTGGCATTGGTGTCATCGGTGTCGGTATGGTGGCAGAAATATTTATAGAAGACTAGGGTGGATTGGTGAGAGGAATATATAATGCCCATGTCCTCACTCCCTCTTCATCTTCAGGTTCTCCTTCGGCAGATGCTAAACTCTACAGACAGGTTGTTGGTGCTTTGCAATATCTAGCACTGACTAGACCTAATATCTCTTATGCCACCAACAAATTAGCTCAGTTCATGCATTCTTCTTCCGAGCTTCATTGGTCTGTTACGAAACGACTTCTCCGTTATCTCAAAAACACAATTCATCATGGCCTCTTTCTTGAGCGTCATCAAAATCTTATTATATTGTCACTGCCTTTGTAGCGCCTCGATCCCAAAAGACTGTGTAAATAGACGCCACGGGGGTTGGAATTAAGAAGTGGGAAAGAAAGGTTAATTTGATTAACAAAACCTCAACAAAAGACTCAGAACCATCAAACATACTCTACAATAATATATGCTTATCCATAACACTAAGACCAGAGTTCTTAGTGTTTAACAAACGATTATCATAAGTGCGGAAGATCAATTCTCAACAGAATACTAACAAAAGAGATAACGAAAAATAGGTAAATAACAAAGCCCATTTCTCAGCATTGTCATGTTCACGTGCCAGCCTACTGACCTGAAAATGTTTGAAAAGATTTGAGCTAAGTTATGCAAGTTTTTCACAGTGTAGAGGTAATTTTTCGTAAGGCCCGAAGTAACGCGGCCTAATAAAGTATGAGGTTGAACGATATGACCTCGAGCACGAGATCAAAGGTAAAGGAGAAAGTGAGATCAGGGAGGTCTAAGAGAGACATTCACAAGAAGAGGAGACTGGGTCAAAATTCTAGTAGGTGTTAAAGAAGAGACTGAGTCAAAACCCTTCCATGGATAAGATTGGACCTGGTCTCTAGAAAACTAACACCAAAAAATGGGAAAAACTTGATCGATCACAACCAAAAGGGGAGGAGAGAAGACGCACTGTCGACCTCAAAATCCGACATCAATTTCGAACTCTCATCCAACCTCTAATTCTTTAAATTAATCATTGCTCTTCTAATTTTTGGGTGATATTCATTTCGAATTTTGTATATTAAATGGATTCTGACTGTTGGGTAATGTATATCTTTCTTCTCTTGAAAGGGACATAAGTTAGGCTTAGTTGAGTCGAGAATTGGATTCTCTCTCCGTAAGAGTAAATTGTCTCGTAATTGTACACACTGACTTCGGCAATCGTCTCCAAGATAAATGACTAATAAAATTAGAATTGTTTTACTCCAAATCTAATCTTCGGTGAATAATTCGATATCCAGAATAAGAGAACGGCGTTCCTAGGATGCACTATATGATATGACATGTATTTAATACTTGTGAATTCGAATCTATTTGAATGACTTGTTATGTTGTGTTGTTGATTGATTGAATACCATTCTGAAGGCTTTATTTATAGTGATTTGATGGCTGTTGGTGAAGGGGTGCACTCTTTTTTTTTTGGATGTCGAGGGTAACCCGCAGCCGCTACGGTGGTGCGCACTGGGTAAACCCCGCCCCTGTGTAATAGCCTGCAAACCTACACAGAGGAGGTAAACCACAATTGGCAAGTCAGGTGTGACAGGCTCACACCTAATGGTGTTGGTGGTGGATCGAACTTGAGACTAATTATGTAATTAAACATATAGTTATCATACATAGCTTTGACTAATTATGTAATTAATGTTCAATCACGTTAATTGATACATTTATATACATAGAATGATTAATTGATTAAATAGATAATTACCATAATTATATGCAATTATATTTAAAAAAACAGGCTTTTAAAATTAAAATAAATAGAAGAAAAATTTGAGTGTAAATATTATTCGCTATTATTTAATTAACCACAGAAATTGCCAAATTATTTGGATTCACATAAAACGGATATTATTTAGAATCGCAGTCGTGTACGGTATTACAATTAACAGTTGTGCACTAATACTAGATGGCTAATTGATAACATTATTATTTATGAAGACAACCTGATAATATGACATAAAATAGGGAAGAAACTGTCCCTTTGGGGATCGCCTAGTGGTGGAGTGGTGTTTCTTGAGGCCAAAGGTCTCAAGTTCGACCCACCACCAACACCACTAGGTGTGAGCCTGTCACACCTGGCTTGCCAAGTGTGGTTTACCTCCCCTGTGTAGGTTTGCAGGCTATTACATAGGGGCGGGGTTTACCCAGTGCGCACCACGGTAGCGGCTGCGGATTACCCTCGACATCCAAAAAAAACTCCCCTGTGTAGGTTTGCAGGCTATTACACAGGGGCGGGGTTGACCCAGTGCGCACCACGGTAGCGGCTGCGGATTACCCTCGACTTCAAAAAAAAATAGGGAAGAAACTGATAATATTTGAGTAATAATAATAATAATAATAATAATAATAATATTATTATTATTATTACATTTGATTGGGAAAGAACCACATAGGCACCCGAATAATATAATTAAATTAATTTTTTTGTCATTTTTTTTTGAGGAATTAAATTTTTTGTCATTAAAAATTCATTTTCTTGTTCCCACAATCGTAGACGCCGTTATCGTGGCCGTAGAGAGGGTTCCATTGCATGGTCTGGGTCAACGAATTAAGTAAATAGCATCGGGATTCAACGCCGGAGACACCGTCGTAAAGGAAGCTACCATAAACCGGCCTGAACTCACCACCGCCGCCAAATTTTAGAACATTGATACCGAAGAAAAAGGTCTTGTAAGGAACACTAGCATCATCACCTCTATCGAGTATCGACACGGGATGATCCATCCGGAGATATTCGATCTACACGACGTAGCGATGCACCAGAAAGAGCTCGCTGGACTCCTCCCAAACAACCAGATATTTCAATTTGCAAAAAAACTCATCCAGCTCCTCGAACTCATCGTTGACGCAGTAGAGGAGCTTTTGACTGCCGGAATTCAACTTCTTATTTTTCGGGGAGGCTCAAACTCACTTCTTTCTTCTCCGCAGGGCTGTAGAACTTTCGAGGGTGGCCAGCCACGGCGACGCCGACGATGATAGTGATGATGGAACTGGAAGGCACATCATCACCGTGTTCAGCTTCCTCCGAGAATAGGAAATTGGGGAACGGAAATAAGAATTGGTCCTTTGAAAAACCCAAGGACCAATTCACCGACGACGGGAGTAGGGAGAAGGAGGCGGCCATGGCTGGAGCGTAAGCCGAAGAATTCTTGTTTCCTCTATTTTTTCCCCTTAATTGGAGATCTCTTATTATTTTAAGAATCGACTCTTATTTCTAAAGATTTTAAGGATCCACTCTGATTTGTAAGCATTTTTTTTAAAATTTATCACTGTTTTGTAAGATGTGAGGTTTGTATTTATATTTTTGTATTACCATGAATATTACTATTAAAAATGGATATCGGACCTAACTCACCCTCATAAAATCGGCTTCTTATTATTTTAAGAATCGACTCTAATTTCCAAAGATTTTAAGGATCCACTCTGATTTATAAGCATTTTTTTTACCAACCAATGTGGGATATTTAATACGAATTAAGCCACAAATTGCCGAGACCTCGATATTGGGTGCCCCAACATTGAAATTGGGGTTGGCTCTGATACCATGTTAGAAATGAATATCGGGCCTAATTCACCCTCACAAAACCGACTTGTAAGGGGAGGATTGCCCTCACCTTAATAAGTGGCATATGGCACTTTCCACTGATAGAAACTAGATTTATTCATATCTGAAAAATATCTTTTCAATTACAGAGATCAAACTAAAACAATACAATCCAAATGAAATGCGCTAGTTGGCTATTTATACAATGTCTGAAAGCGGGAAAATAGAAAAGATCAACGACTGTAGATGTTGATCCAACTCAAGGTTCAGCAACGGTGAGGATTATTCCATAACTAGTCCAAGATGCCACGTGGACGCTTGCATGGGCTTGAGTCAAAACAATTCACCAGTGGAGCATTTGGTCATTTGGTCGAACAGGTGGAAGATAGAGCAACGAGCATTTGGTCGAGTAGGTGGAAGACAAAACAATTCTAACACCCCCTGCAGACTCGACTCGGTGAAGATCGCCAAGTCGAAGGCAGGATAAGAGTAACCTGAAACGTGGCCCCGGGAGCGATTTTGTAAATAAATCTGCAAGTTGATTAGCAGAGGAAATATAGGATGGAAGAATAAAACCCTACAAAAAATGAGACCGAGCAAAATGGCAGTCTATGTCCAAATGTTTTGTACGTTCGTGATACACCTGATGTTGCATGATTTGAATGACAGCTTGATTATCACAATATACGGGAATAGGTAGACTGACTGAGATTGAGAAATCTTGCAACATATACGACAACCAAAGAAGTTCTCGAGTTGTATAACTAAGGCTGCGGTACTCAGCTTCCGCTGTGGATAAAGAAACGGTATCTTGTTTTTTACAGCGCCACGAAACCAAGCAAGATCCAAGGGTAACACAATAACCAGTCAAAGACCTTCTTGTATCGATGCATGAGCCCCAATCGACATCACAGTGAGCTTTGAGATTCAGGGAAGAAGAAGGAGTGTATAAAAGACCAAGGGAAGATGTGCCTTTTAAGTATCGCAGTACATGAATAACAGCATTCCAGTGATCAATGGTGGGGCAGTTCACAAATTGGCTAAGTTGTTGTACCGAATAGGAAAGATCAGGACGTGTTAAATTCAAGTATAATAACTTGCCAACAAGTCGTCTGTAAGATTCGGAGTCATCTAAAGGAGTTCCTTGATGTTGAAGTGTAAGCCCAGAAAGAAATGGTGTCCTAGCTGAACGACTACCACTCATGCTAATAGAATCAACTAAGTCAAGGATGTATTTACGTTGACACAAGTAGGTACCGGTAGTGGACCTTGCTATTTCCATTCCCAAGAAAAACTTTGCTTCACCCAAATCTTTGATAGTAAAAACTTTATGCAATGAAGCTTTAACTGAGGAAATTAAAGCAAGTGATGGCCCTAAAAGAAGGATATCATCAACGTAGACCAATAGAGCAATGAAGGAACATCCAGATCCCTTGAAGTAAAAACAATGATCACCAGAGGACTGAGTAAATCTAATAGAGATAAGATGCTTACCCAATTCAGTGTTCCACTCCCTAGAGGCTTGTTTAAGCCCATATAAACTTTTGATAAGCTTGCAAGCATCCCCAGGTTTTCCTTTGTTGTAACCCTGAGATAAACGCATATATATTTCATCAGAAAGGTTCCCATGTAAAAAAGCATTATTAATGTCGATTTGGTGCAAAAACCAAGAAAATTGAGTTGCCAAAGCTAGGAAAAGTCTCACTGTGACCATCTTTGCAACCGGTGAGAAAACTTCCTGGTAATCAATCCCAAATGATTGATTGTATCCTTTAGCAACTAAGCGGGCCTTGTAGCGCTCTATGGAACCATCTGCATTAAGTTTGACTTTAAACACCCACTTAGAGCCTATGGCAGTTTTTCCAGGTGGCAATGGAACCACTTCCCAGGTGTGATTCTCTTCAAGTGCTGCCAATTCCTTATTCATAGCAGTCTGCCATTCCGGAGAGTTGCAGGCCTCTGTGTAGCTTTTTGGCTCTTGAACCAGCTGTACATTCATCAAATAGGCAGTGTACTTAGAGGACAATGCTGGAGAAATATAGTGTGGAAAAGTGTGTGGAGTAAGACTGAGTGAAGGATCTGTTATGGTTGAGATCAAAGTAGAGTTGCACACATAATCTTGTAGGTAAGATGGTGGATTACAAACTCTGGTGCTTCTCATAAGCACTGGAGCAGGTGTTATTGTATTTTGTTTGAGAGACTCAGTGATAGATTCTGTGGTAGGAATTGAAGGTGATACAATTTCTGAACTATGATATATGATCTGGGAAGAGTGAGGTTCTGAAGTAAGAGAAGTAGGAGGATGATTTTGTAAATCAGAGCTAAGATCAGGTATTTGATCATCCATAATAGCTGTACTAAGAGGTAAAGTGAAACTATGAAAAGGCAATGAAGGTATTTGGGAATCCTGCAAAAATCGTAGGAATAAAAACAATATCTCTGCTGATGCAGACCTTTTGACTCACCAGGTTATAAAGAGTGTAGCCCTTATTGTGTGGTGAATACCCAAGAAATACACATTTAGTGCTCCTTGAGTCAAATTTCCCTTTTGAAGGCAAGCTATTACCCATGTAAGCTAAACAGCCAAATGGCTGCAGATTTTGTATCTCAGGTGCCTTGCCAAACAACACCTCATAAAGTGAAATCTAGTCAAGAATCACAGAAGACAATCAGTTCACAAGCCATGTAGCATGGAGAATGGAGAATGGCCAGAAACGAGTAGGTAATTTACTGTGAAACATCAAAGCTCGGGCTACCTGTAGCAGGTGCCTATGCTTCCTTTCAACCACCCCGTTTTGCTGAGGTGAATAAGCACATGATTTTTGATGTTGGATACCATTTTTCTGTAGAAGCAACTTCACATTATGGCTAGTGAATTCTCCACCATTGTCAGTTCGAAGGGCTTTTATCTGCCTTCCAAACTGTGTATTAACCCTAGCAATGAACCATTTTATGAGGTGCCATACCTGCATTTTAGATTTGAACAAAAAAGTCCAAGTGGCCCTACTATGATCTTCAACAACTGTCAAAAAATATGAAGTCCCTGTTAAGTTCTCTTCATGACATGACCCCCATACGTCCATGTGAATCAACGCAAACAAGGAGTCACTTCTCCTGTTCAACTGAGGAAACGGATTCCGCTGTTGTTTTGCTTGGTAGCAAACCTCACAAGTCTTGATAGCATCTAAATCTCCCCTTCTTAAACGCTTTCTGCAATCAGTAAGATGTTCCATAGTAGTGATGGATGGACGTCCAAGTATCTCATGTAATTTGACAATATCAAATGTTGCAGTAGCTGAATAAGTCCTTCCAGCTGTATTAACATCTTGTGGAAAAACATATAAAGATTTCTTTAGTTTGCATATTCCCAGAACAAAGTCATTTGATCTCCTTTTAATAGTACAGTGAGATGCTGAAAAGTGAACTTTCCCATCCAAATCCTTAGTAAGCTGCCCCACAGATAGTAGGTTGTGGGTAAACTGAGGTGCAAAGAGCACATTTTCCAACATCAATTTATCATTAAGTCTTGCTGTTCCCGCAAGATACACCCAAATACTACTCCCATCTGGGATAAAAATTTGCAGAGGATGCCTAAGCCTCTTCAAGTCAGTGAGCAACTCAACTTGAAAACACATGTGGTGACTAGCACCAGAGTCTACAATCCAGTCTGTTTGTTTCACTACCTCTGATGCACCAAAAGCATAGTGTCCTTTAAAGGCAATAGGGGATGAGCCGAGATCAACTTCTCCCATGTTTGCCAAATTAGCAACTCCATCTGCTGAAGTTTCTCCTCTATTTCCCTTTTGGAAGAACTGTGATAAATGCTTTGCTATCTCTGTCTGCACTAACTGACTTAAGACAAGATTATCTTTTGAATCTCCTTCTCTTCCCCCCTTAACTGAATCTGTGTCAAAGTTACTTACTTCTTCTTCCTGTTGTGAAGCAAATTGAGCCTTTACTTTTGACCTTTCATCTCTAAATTTTCTGTACCAATCAGGTACTCCCACAATGTCAAAACAGTCAGCTTTAATGTGCCTCTTCCCTCCACAATGATCGCAACGTAGCCGACTCTTTTCTTCCTTAGTAAGTCTCTTCTTAAAAACTCTAAATCCTTCCTTTTGAGAGCTATACAAGGCTGAGTGCTCAGTATTGTCAGTAAGTTGGCTTGAAACTTTGATTTGTTCCTCAACTTGTAGAACTCTCGAGTAAGCTTGACTAACAGTGGGTAGGGGGTGCATGATTAAAATTTGATGTCGAACAGTGTCATAACAATCATCTAACCCCATAAGAAATTGCATGAGGTGTTCCTCCTCTAAATCAGCTTTAATATCATCTTGTGCCTCACAAACACATGCTCTAGAATTCTTAAGTAGAGTCAGATCATCCCACAAAGATGTCAAATTATTGAAATAAAGCATAACGCTTTGTGATTGTTGACTATAGGTGGCAATTTCCCGACGCAATTTATAAATTCGTGGACCGTTTGTAGTGCCAAACCTACGATGTAACTCTTCCCACAGTTGATGTGAAGTCTCTAAGTTTTGGAACCCTCTCGCCATTTCCTTAACCATTGAGTTACATAGTCAATTAAATACAATATAGTCAACACGCAACCATGCCATATAATCTGTTGATTCACTGCTAGGCTGTGGTAATGATCCATCAATCATCCTTAATTTGTTTCTAGAAAGTAAGCCACGCCTAATTGACCTACACCATCCATGAAAATTACTACCATCGAATAGATCAGAGGTAAGATTCATACCAGGATGATCGCTAGGAGCCAAGTATAGTTCATCATTTGCCAATGATCGATGATTATTGTTATCAGCCTTCACGTATCCCAACCGTAATCCTTCAGCTCGTTCAGTTTGTGGAAGAACCAGATTGTTGTTAATCTGTGGTGTTGATTCAACTTCAGATCCAGCTTGATTTCTTCGAGTGTTGCTGGTGCCACTGTGATCCCCTCTTTCCAGGTTATTATTTTCCATGAAACCGAGTTCTTCATCCCGCGCTTGTCGCCATGAAAATTGATGGTTTTTTTTGTCATGATTGGTCAATATGGAGATTGAAGATAAAATCAAAAGGAAAACTGAGAATCAATCGGTGAAAACAGTGGATTCGTCTAGAACCTTGCTCTAGATACCATGATAGAAACTAGATTTATTCATATCTGAAAAATATCTTTTCAATTACAGAGATCAAACTAAAACAATACAATCCAAATGAAATGTGCTAGTTGGCTATTTATACAATGTCTGAAAGCGGGAAAATAGAAAAGATCAACGACTGTAGATGTTGATCCAACTCAAGGTTCAGCAACGGTGAGGATTATTCCATAACTAGTCCAAGATGCCACGTGGACGCTTGCATGGGCTTGAGTCAAAACAATTCACCAGTGGAGCATTTGGTCATTTGGTGGAACAGGTGGAAGATAGAACAACGAGCATTTGGTCGAGCAGGTGGAAGACAAAGCAATTCTAACACAACCAATGTGTGATATTTAGCAAATATTTCACCAATTTCTAGGAATTTTATACGTTTTATATAACTTTGATTAATTATTATTATCAACACACTAGTTATCCACTTGAGATTTCTTATTATACTATTTGTATTACACCTCGTGTTACATTTTCAAATTATGTATTTTTTATATATTTTTTTCTTCAATTATATTTTTGAGATTTAATTAGTTTAATTATAAGATTATTTTTTAGTGTTCATCCCACCCAATTAGGGTTTATCATTATTTTTTAGTATTTTATTTTTAATTTTTAACTAATAATTCATTATTATGGTGGATTAATTCAAAATTAAATTTTATAACTTTTTTAATTCATTTTTTTATAAATGTTGACTACGATTATTTAAGTTAGAATTGATTTTTATTTTATAATAAATATTATTAAAATTATAAATTTTATAGTGAAACATGGAGTAAAATTCATAGAAGTGTAACTGAAAATTTGAACCCCTATTTATCGCCAAAAAAATTATTTAATAAAAAATATTATTTGAAATTATTATTTTATCCTTACAAGTCATAATTCATTCCCTAACTAAGAAAATGCAGTCAAACGGTCAAACCACTATTTTTGCAAAGCCCGAATACATCTTTTTCATCTATATATCACCCAGTAAGACCATCCCCAACCGAGATACCTAAACTCAAACTCAAAATGCAGTAAGTGTCACATCAAACAGTAATTTATCTCCAACTCACAAATCTAAACTCAAACTCAAAAGAATATTCTCAGTATATTCCACCTTTTACTATTTATCATGTTTATTTCAATAACACCCACATATTTATCAAAATTTATAAATTGAACCTCTTATTTTTTTTGTTATATACACAACATTGTATTAAAAAATAATTATCAAAAAATATTTTATACAAAATAAAATATTACTCGATAAATTAATTGTTAATGATATTAGAAAATACTAAAATTAAAATTTATTAAATAAGAGAAAATTACACAACATGAAAAGAAAATTACATAAGTTTAAAGCAGAATAAAAGTACATGGTTATTCAAATCTCGAAATTAGTATACTCCCCCCACATATGATTGCATAGGAAATTACATAACTTTTATGTTAATGTGCTTTAAATTTTAGTATTATATTTTAGTAATTCTCCTATAAAAAGATCCAAATATATAAAAATAAAACATATAAATAATAAAATAAATTATTAATTAATAGTAAATCATACTAGTAAGTATTGTAAATTTCTAACACAAAAGGACCCATATGCAATTAAATAAAGAAAAAAAGCTGATTTGCATTGCATTTGCGTTTGCTATAGGAGATACGCATATTTGCCTTTTTTTTGGAGAGAGAAAAATTGATTTGCACCATAATGGGTTTGAGTTTTGGTGTGGATTGGAGTAAAATCTCAACCGCAAAATGAGTTTTTCAGTACAGGTGGAGATGCTCTAAGCGAGTTATCTTTTATAAGAAGAAATTAAACCAAAATATTTGAATTTCCAATTTTTTTATAACAATACTACTTAATTATGGTGTAATCAAAGGGCTTAATTTAATATAATTAATGGGAGCTTTGAATTGAAACCTTTTAAATTTTCATTTTTTTTAAATTCTGATACTACTCATGGTACAATCAATCAAAGTGATAGGAGTTATCGATGGAAAAAGGAGATAAAAGATCCCAATTTATTTAAAACAAAATAATGAAAATTTGAAATTTAAAATTTCATAATTTCTAACTCTAATGTACTATTTATGTGAAATTATTTGGTACACGTTCTACATTATATATATATATATATATATATATATAACACACACATTCTATACAATCACATAAACACACATAGACTCACATATATGAAATGGTCATACGATTAGGAGTATAATTAAGGTTTGCATCCATTTTAATATAAATTAAAGACTTAAAGTTTATGTGAATATTAGTTTTACATATATAGTACGCACATGACACTCTTTAAGTGTCCGCAATATGGTGTGTAAACACAAGAAATTTGTATACAAACAATTCAAAATTGGCAATATAATCACAAGAAAACAACATAATTTCCTTAGCTTTATACATGCTTCCATCCTGATCATTAATTAGCTAATGAAATCTTCGACTAAAAAATATTGATCATAATCACGTCATGACCTAACTAAGGTTTACCCTCCTGCCCTCGAAACTCAAGTAGATCCTCCAACAACTCGTTATCAAAATACTCGAGCTCGATAACTTGTTTCCCGGGCCCCGTTGACCCCCCATGCGTTGCTCCGGGGCCCTTCGAATGAGACGATGATTCGCCTGAATGAATTGGCGCGACGGAGGCAGCTGCATCCGTGTAGAGGCCGTCGTTAGGGAAATTGAGAATGGCCTGATGACCCCTCAGGGAATATGCCGCCCTGTCATAGGCACGCGCCGCCTCCTCCTCCGTCTCGAACGTGCCGAGCCACAGCTGCGCTCCGCTCCGGTTAGGGTGGCGTATCTCCGCCGCGTATTTCCCCCACGGCCGCCGCCTAATGCCGCGATATTTGTGTTCCTTTTGACCCCCTTTATCTGCTTCCATTTTATATGTCTATGAAAAATGCAAATACATATACATATATGGATATATCATATATATGTAGAGAGAGAGAGAGAGAGGCAAGCACGCAGTGAAAATTAGTGTGCTGAATAATATATATTTAGAAAGATTGAAGTCAGACGCGACGGTTTGAATTAGTCCGATGGGGATTGACTTTTAGAAAAAATATTGATTGAAGGCGAAATAAATTTCAGACGTGACACGAGTTTGCTTTGTGACTGAAAAATCGGACTATTTCTTGTTACATTTTTTTCATGTTTCACCCGGTATTTTTACCATTAAATTTATGGTTTTATTAATATTTATTATGAAATAAAAAATTAATCATAATATAAATAATCATAGTCAATATTTATCAATAAAAAATGAATAATAAAATTATAAAACATAATTTTGAAAAAATCAATCATAATAATGAGTTATTAGTTAAAAAGTGAAAATTAAATATTATAAAATAATTATAAATTCTAATTGGGTGGGATGAACCCTAAGAAACAATCACAAAATTAAACTAAATCATAAAAGATATAAAAAAAACTTGTAATTTGAAAGTGCCCTAGCCTACAAGGAGTGTAACACAGAGGGTAATAAGAAATTTATGTGGAAAATTCGTGTACATTTATGAATAAATCATAAATATTATTGAATGAGCTGAGTTAGCTAAAGTTGAATTAATAGACCAGTATTCTTCCTTTTCTACTCTCCATATTCAATTCTTGCATGTATTTTGAAACCCCACATGCAATCACCACCAAAACACACACGTGACCCGCCACGCACTCATTTATGAATTCAAATATTTTTTAGGGGGTGAGAACTGAGAACCAAATATACACTTTTTTTTTATTAATATATATATGATATTTTTGTTAAGAATATGATGCAAAACCCCATGTGAAAATATAAAAACTTGCAAACCAAATTGAAGCCTACGTTGAGAGGGGTTGTGCGCGCGGGGTGTTGCGCAAAAATTAAATTTAATTTAAGTTTTTCATGATTTTTCTTAACTTAATTGGTCTAATAAATGTCCAAAATAAGCTTAATTAACTACATATAATGGGAATGGCAATTTTTAAATAATTATGTATACTGTAGTACCTCTACATTTTTTTTTAAAACCAAATCAAATTCTCCGAAAGGTTTTGAAGTCACTGGACAATTGCTACGCTAAACGATGGAGATGAGATTGCTGCAAACTAGTTATTTTATTATTTTTAATCTTTTACCTTATTTTATATCTTAGTTTTCTAGTTGGTAACTAACTCTTTTCCTTTTCGTATAAGTTTCCGTTTGGGTTGGATAGGAAAAAATATTTAACTAGCTAGGTTTTTATGTTTTAGTTGGTAATATTATTACTTCAAAATACAAGTTATCGTGTTTCTTTCGTTCTTTCATTCTTGTCATGGTATTCTCATATTCAAACTAAATATTCATATAATAATTTGTATAATTTTGGATAACTACTTTTATATGTTTAATCTCTTATTCAAACTAAATATTTATATAATAATTTGTATCTATTTCATTCGATTTAAAACATCTTCAAATTAATAAAATCAAAAAAAGTCAAAAAAATAAAAAATAAAACACTAAATAGCTTTGTATTCATCTAATAGCTAGAACTATTGTATCGTAATCATCTATTGTAGTTACTTTTAGTAATTTTGTAGTGGTTTATATTTGTCATTTGTTATTTGCAGTTTGAATCATTTTCTTGCTTTGAAGTTGAACTTTGGGTGAATACCTCTCGATTATAAATAATTTGCTTGATTTACCAACTTATAATTTCAAATTGTGTACATTGGATTAATTTTTTATTTAATTTACTAGATTTTTTTAAATTTTAAATATATTGTCCTAATACAATATTTTATTATTTGTAATTTTAATTTTAATGTAGAGATACATCATGATTTCATTATGTTGCCTCAATCACATATGTCAACACTTTGATTCATGATTTGGGATTTTTTAGAGTTCTAATTCATCTAACTAACTATAAATAGAAATGAAGTATTTGTCCAACTCTTCAATTTGTCCAATTTATTTCACATGTTTGTGTAAAACAATTACATTTTAAATATTGAAACCATGTGTAGATATTGTGTTTATCATATAGTAGTTATATAAGCTCGATTATTATTTATTCGTTATTTCTTTTATTTGATTTTTACACCCAAAGTAATAAAAAATAACTATCAATTTTCCTACCCATTGGACAATTTCATGCCATAGAAATTTAAAATATAATATTTGAATAATTTTGCATGGATTTTGTTCATTATTTATTCATTATATTATAATTAAAAATAATTAATACCATAACTATTTTTTCGTTTTTAAAATATGTTAACTTTAAACGTATTTAATATTGGATGTTGATATTGAATTTTTAAAATATATTTAGTTAAAATAAAGAATTGTATATTAGTGAAACATTTTCTTTACATTCTAATGTTGAATATAATTAATTTTCACATTATAAAAGGGTGGGATTGATGCACAATGAAAGGCAAAAAAAGTTCCTTCTAATTTACGGACGGTAAAACTGTACAACTCAAATTTTGTATATTGCATTTGGCATAATTAAACGAATCAATGCACGTTGGAAAAGTGATTTTCATACGTCCATTACTCAACTAAATATAAAATGAACATAAACGAATTGAGGGCCCGCTTGATTAAAATTCAGTAATGACATTCACACTAGATATTATTGAAGGATCAATCACAATAGAATGTTGATTGTATTATTATCGTTTGTTTTAATTATGAAATGATTGTTATTATAATAGATAAGACTTGGTTCATTTCAAATTCATCAATGGTAGTAATAATAATAATAATAACCACCACCACCACCACTACGACTACTATTACTACGACCACCACCACCACCACCACTACTACCACTACTACCACTACCACTACCACTACTACTACGACCACCACTACTACCACTACTACCACCACCACCACCACTACCACCACCACGACTACCACTACGACGACCACTACTGTTGCTACTGCTGCTACTACTGCTCCTACTGCTACTACTAATAATAATAATAATAATAATAATAATAATAATAATAATAATAATAATAGAACAATAGATGAATAACAAAAATAATTAATAAAAAATATAATAATAATAATATATATTTAAAATAATAATAAATATTATTATTATTATTATAAATAAAAACAACAATAATACATAATAAAAATAAACAAAAATAATAATAATAAAAAAATTAATTAATAAAAATAAATATAATAATAATGATATTATTATTATTATTATTATAATAAACAACGATAATCATAAATAATAAAATTAAATATTACTATTACTATTAATATTAATATTTTAAATTAATTATAATAATAACAATAAATAAATATTTAGGAATATATATATATATATATATATATATATATATATATATATATATATATATATATATATATTTTGGATGTCGATGGTAACCCTCAGCCGCTACTGTGGTGCGCACTGGGTAAACCCGCCCCTATGTAATAGTCTGCAAATCTATACAGGGGAGGTAAACCACACTTGGCAGACCAAGTATGATAGGCTCACACCTAGTGGTGTTGGTGGTGGGTCGAACTTGAGATCTTTGACCTCAAGAAACACCACTCCACCATTAGGCCATCTCAAGGGGACTTTAGGAAAATATTATTGAGTATTGATTAGTTGGCGTAAGTTTGCTTTGTTTTATCCTTATACTCACTTTGTCTCAATTATATAATCTCTTTTCTAGTCGCATGTAAATTAAAAATATTTATGAAAACAAGATATTAAAGCTAAACTTTCAATAATGCCCTTATTTAATATTTATGTTTTTCAAAATTTAAGTGGTTAGTTTTTTAATTTTTTTAAGAATTAATAAGGGCGCGTATTTGTACATTACCATGAAAATTAATACTACTTATAATAATGGTCGAGACTATATAATTAAGATACCACAAAATAGTAATAGAGACTATATAATCGGGGGATTATTTTTTCTAACAAAAAATTCGCATGGGGCAATCTGACGATATCAAGATCCATCAGATAGATCTCCATACTCCAATTAAGTATGTATCTGGATCCAAACACAAAATACGATGACAATTTTATAATTTACTCAAAATTGAGTATGAGGCAAATAGGAAAAGTATTTTTTTTTTTTTTGCTTTTTTTTAATTACTCAAAATTAAATTTTAAATTTAACTCTGATAATTATTAGTTTTTAGTGAAAAATATTTGTTAATTTTGACAATAAATAGTATTACTTTCTCGTATTGAAAGTACTAATAATATTTCTTTCTGTGCAAATAACTTAACAAAGTCATTACAAAAATAAATCAATATCCACTTACAAACTTACGAACTTTATTAATATTTTATCAAATCAAATTTTAAGTAGTTCAGCTCGTTGTCACCACTAATTTCAAACGTGTACTTTCTTAAAAAAAAAAAAAAACTTATACACTTATTTATTTATTTATAATTTTTCCGATTTTTTTTTTGAGCAAAATTTTCCGATTAATTACACACAGAAGTATAATATGTTACATCTTGTACAAAATTAATGATTCAAATAAGTCGAATCCCAGATGTGCTTGTTTCCACCAATCTCTCTATCTGTGTGTGTATATATATCAAACTTTAGACGATCTTCAAAATAACACTTTACCTAAAGTTGATAAGTATGTAATTATAAAATACTATAATATTTAGTATGTTTATCATAAATGTTTATTGAGATATTGGAAATTTGGAATTGCAAGAATACTATTATATTTAGTATATTTATCATAAATGTTTGTTGTGATGTTGGAGACTTGGGGGGTTCAAAAATTGTATTGGATTTTAAAATGTTGGAATTATATATTTATGTTTTTAATATTTGTTGGGACTTGAGATTGTGCTTTTGATAATCGTGTATTTAATATTAATTTGTCAAGATTTTGACATAATTGCATTGCTTTTTTTTTTTTTTTTATACAGTGATGGAGTTTCATTGTTGATTTGTTGTATTTGTATTTGATTGTTATTAGAGATATTTGATGTTGTTACTACTATTATTTATGCATGAGTTTTTTTACTAAATAATTTTTAGTATACCGTGAAATATCGGTATGGTAAAGTATATATATCGTAAAGAAAGTATGGTAAATGTATGAATTGTGTCATACCGAATTAAGGTATGCTGGAAGGTAAAGTATAACAACGGTATAATTTTTGTCATACTGTAAATTAAGATGAAATATAAGATATGGCGAAAACAATAAGGTATAGCGTAACTTGACACCCCTACTAATGCATTTGAGTGGGAAAATTAGCTATTTTTTTAAGACATACTTATTTGAACGATTTTCATGGACAACCACCTTTCTTATTCCTAGAATTTCTAAGAGCCATATAAAACTCTTTTTTCTTTTTCTTTTCATTATATATATATATATATATATATATATATATATATTTGAAGGCTAGGTAGGAAGAAATAATCATAATCATTAATGTTGAAAGAGAACACAATGTTATTTGCAGTTTGAATCATTTTCTTGCTTTGAAGTTGAACTTTGGGTGAATACCTCTCGATTATAAATAATTTGCTTGATTTACCAACTTATAATTTCAAATTGTGTACATTGGATTAATTTTTTATTTAATTTACTAGATTTTTTTTTAATTTTAAATATATTGTCCTAATACAATATTTTATTATTTGTAATTTTAATTTAGAGATACATTATGATTTCATTATGTTGCCTCAATCACATATGTCAACACTTTGATTCATGATTTGGGATTTTTTAGAGTTCCAATTCATCTAACTATAAATAGAAATGAAGTATTTGTCCAACTCTTCAATTTGTCCATTAATTTATTTCACATTTTTGTGTAAAACAATTACGTTTTAAATATTGAAACCATGTGTAGATATTGTGTTTATCATATAGTAGTTATATAAGCTCGATTATTATTTATTCGTTATTTTTTTTATTTGATTTTTACACCCAAAGTAATAAAAAATAACTATCAATTTTCCTACCCATTGGACAATTTCATGCCATAGAAATTTAAAATATAATATTTGAATAATTCTGCATGGATTTTGTTAATTATTTATTCATTATATTATAATTAAAAATAATGAATAACATAACTATTTTTTCGTTTTTAAAATATGTTAACTTTAAACGTATTTAATATTGGATGTTGATATTGAATTTTTAAAATATATTTAGTTAACATAAAGAATTTTATATTAGTGAAACATTTTCTTTACATTCTAATGTTGAATATAATTAATTTTCACATTGTAAAAGGGTGGGATTGATGCACAATGAAAGGCAAAAAAAGTTCCTTCTAATTTACGGACGGTAAAACTGTACAACTCAAATTTTGTATATTGCATTTGGCATAATTAAACGAATCAATGCACGTTGGAAAAGTGTTTTTCATACGTCCATTACTCAACTAAATATAAAATGAACATAAACGAATTGAGGGCCCGCTTGATTAAAATTCAGTAATGACAATCGCAATAGATATTATTGAAGGATCAATCACAATAGAATGTTGATTGTATTATTATCGTTTGTTTCAATTATGAAATGATTGTTATTATGATAGATAAGACTTGGTTCATTTCAAATTCATCAATGGTAATAATAATAATAATAATAATAATAATAATAATAATAATAATAATAATAATAATAGAACAATAAATGAATAACAAAAATAATTAATAAAAAAATATAATAATAATATTTAAAATAATAATAAATATTACTATTATTATTATTATTATAAATAAAAACAACAATAATAAATAATAAAAATAAACAAAAATAATAATAAAAAAAAAATTAATAAAAATAAATATAATAATAATGATATTATTATTATTATTATTATTATTATTATAAACAACGATAATCATAAATAATAAAATTAAATATTACTATTACTATTAATATTAATATTTAAATTAATTATAATAATAACAGTAAATAAATATTTAGGAATATATATATATAGGGAAAGGATCAAATGAGAACCCTTCCCCAGGTGAGAACTAGGAACCAATCCTAGTCTTTGTTTGACTCAATGTGGACGGTCCAGATTAAATCAGATTTAAGTGGATGGGCGGTGGCATTCCTGTAATTTTCGGCAACTTTCTGGACGGAGGGGTAATATAGTAATTTAATAATTCTTCCCTTTTGTTCTGAGCCTAAAATGAGAATCGCATGAGGCTAAAATGAGAATCGCATAATGCTAAAATTATCGAAGTAGGAGGCTAAAATTGATGTGACATTTTCCACTAGGGTTCACCGTTCCCAATTAGGATTTATTAAGTTCCTGATCCCAACTAGTAATTATGAGATTCCCATTAGGGTTCACTGTCCCCAAATAGGGTGTATTGCATTTCATTCCAATGAAATCATCGTTCCATTTTTGTTTATCAACACATGCTAAAATGAGAAATCCATGAGGCTAAAATGTGCGAAGTCGGATGCTAAAATTGAATCTGGACAATTTCTGAGTTCAGTTCGGATTTTACCCTTAATGAGACGCGCGAATTGAAGATTTTCGCGATAATTACAAATATGCCACCGAAAATCTGGATGGATCTGGGGCGTCGATTTTGCAGGATGGACGGATGGGATCGGTTCCCGGTTCTCACCTAGCGATCGGTTCTCACCAGATCCCATCCATATATATATATATATATATATATATATATATATATATATATATATATATATATATAGGCAAACACTTGCATGCATAATGATGCAAATAACACTATATGAGACGGGTCAGTCAAACCCGCTTTTGACCCAGTTAACGCGGGTCAACCCGCGCTTTGACCCGGTCAACGCGGGTCAACCCATAAAAAAAAACATGTCCAAAGTGAGTATCAACTTTCTTATTAAAAAGTATCACAAAACATTCGAAAAGTACCATCTGTATTATTAAAAAGTAAGAGGTCTGCTAGTTATTTTATATAAGTTTATTTAGTTCAAATTCTGATTTTTTTTTCAGTTTTTATATTATATGTGTTGAGATTAATCTAAAACAATCATCATTTCAAAAATTTGCAAAGGAAAGCAAAACACGAGTATGAATTGATGGGTATTCGTCGTCGTTGATTTTTGATTCTATAATTGGTGTGTTCAAACGGAATTTTATAGTTTCGAAATTAACCTATTCCCCATGGAAGAATTTTTCTCCGAACTAACTAAAGTAGTTGCGATGTCGTCAACGACAACCAAACTCTAATTTTTTTTCACTCTGAAATTCACACTTGACATCTTGTTCAACACCACCGCAAATGTCGCCTGCCACAGTAATCTATGAACCGAGTGCACCGTCATCATCCGCATCCACCCTGGCAGAAAGAATGCATGATCAAGTTTGTAGCCATTTGTACGTACGTGTGTTGGGGAAGAATTTATTCTTTTTAATTTTAAAGGGTATTTCATATTTTAGGTATTGATTATTTTTAAATTAATTTTAATGGTGGTGTATTTAGAAACACCCAAATTTTAATTTGAATTTCAAGTAGTCCAACACGTTTTTTTTTATTACTTACACACCCGACCTGTGATATTGAGGAGATTCGAACCCATGACATTTGGTCTCCAAACAACCTCACTCCACCACTAGGCCATCCCACCGGGACAATAGTTCAACACGTTGTCACCACTAATTTTAAACGTGTACTTTCTCCAAAAAAAAAAAAAAAAAAAGCAAACTTGTACACTTATTTATTTATTTATTTATCATTTCTCCGATTAATTACACACAGAATTATAATATATTACATCTTGTACAAAATTAAGGATTCAAATAAGTCGAATCCCAGGTGTACTTGTTTCCATCAATCTCTCTTTTTGTGTGTGTGTGTATATCCAGCTTTCGAGGATCTTCAAAATAACCCTTTACCTAAAGTCGATGAGTATGTAGTCATAAAATGGCATCAATTTTCATCAGATCTAACTAAGAAAAATTCTTAGTTGCATTTCTGTAGTTCTTATCAACATAAATAATTCAGCATTGTTCCATTTCTTGAAGAAATCGCCGCCCCTTTGTCATAAACTCATCATTAATTAAAAAAAATATTCAGGAAGAATCTACACTAAATTAGTATGATATATATGCAATGTAACAGTTTGATGCTCTAAAAACCGTATAAAAAAAGGCAGCTATTTAGCAAGTTACTGCATATCCCTTCTGATCTGTTCAACAACGTTTCTATGTTCGATCAATATACGATAATATATTATACACGCTTCATTTACAAATACTCGAAAAGAGTAATATTCTTTAAAAAGAATGATGCGGAGGGAACTTCTAGAGTTTAGAACTCCGCAGCATCCGTCATTAGGCACGAACAATTGGGGCGGCGCGTCGCCCCTGCTTGCCCGAGACATCCCGAAGGCGGCTCTCGAGCAACGCTACTTGAGGCTCAACACGATCAGAGAGCGCGATCAAGTCTTCCCATCGGCAACGATTGAGGATGAAATTTTTAGGTATCAACCTAGTAAGACCATTGGAGATGAAGTTTTCGCCTTCTTGAAGGCCAATGTATCCAAGCGTGGATATGCACCCAACCCCAGACGCGGCAAAGGCCGCCTCTGGAGGTGGCGTCCCCACAAGAAGAGCGCGACACTGGGGAATCCTCGCTCCAAATGGCTGCCCAAATTGGACTCGACTAATAAATGGCCTAATGGTTGGTGCTGATTTTGGCTTCATTAATTAGAGTGCATCAACTGGTTGTGTATGGTATGAATGATTGTAGGGATTTTGGTTGGGCAAGTACTTTGAGGGAAGAACATGATCCAATTCTTGTTTGTTGTAGAGATTTTGTTGATTGATGTTTCACATTGTTTATGTTTCTTGATGTGATTTTGTGGGGAAAAAAAAATAGTGATGAATTTGCTTAGTGATGCACAAGGTAATAAGATTCTTCTTCTTATCAAGTCTAGACTTTGTTGAGTCAGAAATAGAGTAAATACTATTTTATATATGCTTTTTTTTTCGAAAATAATTCATCCTTAAAAAAATTCAATAAGAAAACAGTTAGTATATGAAAATGGAACTTTTTTTATTGATTTTGAGTTTTTCTCCTAATTTGTGAGAATTCTCTTTTGTTTGCGGGGTGATCAATGTGTACTCTCCTTTATTCAACTTGGTGTTTGATTATATTGTTTATGTAGTTATTCTAATTGTAAATCACATAATATATACACTATTTATTAACGATTTATTATACTCATATTCCATCTAGCAAAACATTTTAATCCGCTTCAAATAATAATTTCATCTCATACGATAAAAATGACATGTATTAGTAAAATGAAATATGAGATGTAACGTGGTAACATGTAACTAAGGTTGTAAATGAACAAAGTCGCTCGCGAGCCATTCGGAGTTTGGCTAAAAAAAATTTGTTCGAAATTCGTTCATTTTCTAAACGAGCCGAGCTCGATAAAATTATTGAGCCGAGCTCAAATAAAGTAGTATTCAACTCGGCCAACTCGCGAACATATTCGAACTCGAGCTTAATCGAACATGTCCATGAATATGTTGATTAATATTATAAATATTTCAAACAAGCAAATTAAATAAGCTCTTTTTTTTCCTAGCTCGAGCTCAAATATGTAAATTAAATGAGCTTTTTTTCAAGCATTCGAGCTCATACTCGATTAGTAATTTTTCAAACATTAATTTCACTGGCTGAGCTCAAATTGAATTTAAACATGATAAATATTTATCGAGTCGAGGTCAAATATTCCTTAATAAGATGAGCTTGAGCATCAGAATGTTCGACTCGATTCGGTTCGTTTAACAGTCCTATGACAAGAAAATCGAACCGATTATAACAATAGGATAAAATGGCCCATTGACGAATGGGATTGGGCTAGTGTATCATATGGGCTACCAGCAGGCCCGACATAAAGTGAAAAGACTAAAACGCCCCTGCAGTTTCAACCTATTTCCATTCACCAGCCCCTCGGCGAAACTACCGGACTCTGCAAACGGTCGAAGCGAACAACTAACTTGCGCTTAAACCGTCTCTTTGAGGTGTACGCTCTTATCCTTCACCGCCTAAAAAAGAAAAAACAGTAACCATCTTCGCTCCAAAAAGAAAAGAACAGAAAATACTAAAATTTTGTTGTTCACTACGCAATTTCCCCCAGCAAGTTTCTCCAATTCACAGGCCGCGCAATGTCGAAGACACCCCTCAAGCAGCTATTCACCAGCGTGGGTAGGTCATCTTCTTCTATTTCGTTTATTCAAGATTGATGGCATACAATTTGTCTTTATTTTTTTCTTTTTTCTGTTGCAGATTTTAGTAGGAGAATGAGATTGTTGAAGAGAGATGATTTGTACAAGAAATCCGCTCACATTTTGAAGCGGTTCCAGGGGTCGAAAGCGGACAGTGATGAATTGGAGGGGAGAAAAATTGACGGTAAATTGGAAAATAATCCGACGACTTTTGAGTCGGCGGTGAGCAATAGCAGCTCGTCCGACGATGAATTGAGCGGTTTCAATAGCAAATGGAAGCCGGAAATTGCGTGGCGTAAAGCTCTCGAACCTGCTTTGCAGTTGTATAAGTGGGCTGTTCCGGAAGGTTTGATTTTTTTTTCACACCAAATTTTGGTAGATTTTGTGTAATTGATGGCACCAAGTTGAGATTTTTTTTTTGCAATGAGCTTGAATTGAGTGATTGTGGTTTAAGTATTGCTGTTTTTTAGTTTGCATTCTGTGATTTTTGTGTCGTTCTTTAAAAAATAAATGTGTAGGTTAATTTTGACCTTTTAGTGGCTTGTGAGCATCAAATTTGACTGTAGAAATCGAGTGAATCGAGTTTGAAACTCAAAATTTGGATTGGAGAAGTTAAATACACAGCTAGTGGCAGAATGAGAAAGAGGGATTTAGAGTAGAGGAGAAAGGCCAGAGCTTGAAGCTTCCTAAATCGATTTTAGAATGTTTTATTTCTTCGAGAGGTAGAATGTTATATATCTTTGGGAGGAGGGTTGAACCTTATTAAATTTGCACGGGTGAGCTCCTTGGTCCGAGTTGTGTTTAATTTTTCTCGAAGGAGTAATGTGAATGCAAGTGATGATTTTTTGTCCATTTCTTTGTAAGATGGAAAAGATGAGGAATGTGAGTGTTTGTTCTGCAGGAAGCGATATTGAAAACAAACGGCTGCCTACTGATAGAACTCTTGCTGAGATATTCTCTAGTCTACAGCGGAGTAAGCTTGGACTTCAAGATTGGAGTCTGAGTGATCTGACTATCGGCTTGTATCTTATCTATCTTCAGCAGGCATCCACAAATGCTGTGGAGGATGTGAAGGGTGAACTTATCTCCTCAGAATCCATTGTGACTATCTAAACCCTTTACTTTTAAATTGGAAAGCCGTAATTTAGGAGTAGATATTCTCTAATTGCATTAAGTCAAGATTTTTGTGTTATAATATTGAGATAGAATTGTCTGACACTGATTTTGGTGATCTAGGTTCAAGATCTCATATACAACATAGAACTAGCAAAGGGTGCTTATAAAGACAGTGCTGCTGCTCTAGCAAGGAATAGCATGCTCCGAGAAAAAAATGTTGTGAAGTTTGTCAAAAATTCTAGTGTGTTGAGACCTGGGTATTATATAGGAATTGATAAGCGGGAGAAGCTTGTCATTTTTGGTATTCGTGGAACTCACACCGTCTATGACCTCATTACCGACATGATAACCACTGGCCATGAAGAGATCACATTTGAAGGCTATTCTAGCCACTTTGGCACAGCTGAGGCTGCTCGTTGGTTTCTATACCATGAGATCGGTACCATTAGGAACTGCCTAGAGAAGCATAAGGTGGCGTGATGACGTTTCCTTTTCTCTCTTTCTTGTTGTTGTTCTTTAAAGAATTGCCTGTTGCCATTGTTGTGAGACTAATTGACGAACAGGGTTTTAGATTGAGGCTTGTTGGCCATTCCCTCGGAGGTGCTACTGCTTCTTTGCTTGCAATTATGCTTCGGAAAAAGTCCATTAAGGAACTTGGGTTCAGCCCTGATATAGTTACTGCTGTTACATATGCCACCCCTCCTTGTGTCTCCAAAGAACTTGCTGAAAGTTGCTCGGATTATGTGACCACGGTGGTGATGCAGGTTTTTCCAATTCTATCGTTCAGCTTGTTGAGTTTTTTTTACCTCAAGTTCATCTGTTGTTTAGAGTGAATTTTATTCTTGCAATCTGAATTAAAGCAATTTATTTTCTTCTATATATACAGGACGATATAATCCCAAGGCTAAATGCCACTTCTTTGACTAGACTGAGGAATGAAATTGTTGAAACAGATTGGTAAGTAAGCCATCAGCTATATATATTAGCCACAAACTTAATTCCCAGAGATGAGGAAAATCATGAAATTGTGTATAAGAACCCTAGTACCCTACAGCGTACCATGAATAATTTCTTGCACGGGGTAGTATCTAAATACAAAATTTATAGATGTATAGTAACAATTTCGTTTTCCCACAATGTCCCTTTTTAGTAAGAGCTGCAAATGCAAATGTTAATTGACAACAATATCACTTGGCTTTTACATCTTCTCATGTTCAACCCTTCTTATACTGAGACATCGTTCGGCTTTCACTGATCTGTAACCTTTGCTATTGGCAGGGTAAGTGTTTTTAATAGAGAAGACTGGAAAGGTGTTATAGATATGGTAGCTAATGCAAAGCAAGTTGTAACTTCGGTACAAGATGTTGCTCGAAAACTTGCTGAATATGCCAAGTTCAGAGGGCAGACAGAGTATCCTGGTATGTTTCGACATATATTATTAGGGATCAGTTTCTCCTTTCTTATTATAGACACGAAACGTATAAAACCTTCAGATATAAACTCAGAACCACAACAATATTGTTGGAACTTGGAACTCTAATGTGTTATCAGGCTATGCTTCTCTCATCACTATACTTTACCAGTGACCATATGTCTTACTCATCGGATTAGTTTTGAAAACTTCGTTGTTGCTTCAATTTCTTGCTTGTAATTATGGCTTAAGTCAAGATTAAAAAGGCACCCATCCTTATCAAACCATATGTTAAACCAAATCCCAAAAGCAGATTTGCATGTTTCCTTCAGTATCATTTGGTGTATTGCCAGATAGTAATTTGCATTTTTGCAATGCTGAGTTGGTGATTTAATAGCAACTGTTGCGGTTTCACAGAGATGCCCGTGAAGAAGGAAACTCCCATGATAACAAGTGTTAGTCGAACACCCAGTCCTCCCAGCAAAAGCCCGGATCAACCAATACTCGAAAAACCTGCCAGCAAGGGGGCTGTGGAATTGTTTGTACCAGGTACTGTTTATTACTTAAAGAGGAATGTGGACGCTGAGAGCCACGACAAACCTATCGAATATTTCACTTTGCTGAGACGACACCCGGGTGAGCATTTTCAAAGGATACTGCTTTCAAGCAACCTAATTTTGGACCACAAATGTGATAGCCATTTTTATGCTCTAAGGGATGTAATTAAAGGTTTGCCTACTTCTTTGGACGATAGAACTATTAGTTAATGAACTTAAATCTTTTTGTAGCACGTTTTTACGATATTAGTTGCATTAAATTAAATAAGGTTAGTTACACTGTTTTCTGTTTTTGAGTTATTTCAGCAGTAAGAATGTTCAATCTAGTGTTAGGATAATTATTCTGCATACTATTTTATGATTGTTTATTTTTAATTTGTTCGAAAAATATTTCTTCATTTGCTTAAAACACCTCTGTCGACCTTCATGTTTTTGGGATAGGGGAAACCTTTGCTTTGAGCATATGGATTTTTGTTACATTTTATTTTATAAAAATAAATTAAGACGAATAGTTAGGCCGAATCCATTTATATGTCGTGAACTTTTATTCTTTGTCGTGTTGAGCCTCCATTTTTATTTTATTGCATTAATTTCTTAAATTTTTATGTTGTATTACACAAAAATCTTAGATCATTTGATGGGTCAAATCCGTCAAACGCTATTTATATTCGGATTCATTTTGCATTTCACACATAATTGTATCAATGTAAGGGTCGGGTCAAAATTCGAAAATATGGAGATTATCTAAATTGTTTACCTGTTAGACGGTGTGATATGGAAATCTCGAACATAATTTTTTATCCACTTTCTAAATGCTTGTACTCCGTGTATTAATACTTGTCACTGTTAGTAATAGACTTTTTTTTCGTTCAGTTTTAAATAACTGAGGTATGAATTATACGCTCGAATAATAGTTATAAGATCCTCTAGAAAATTGTCATAACAAAAATGGAAGTTTGAATGTGCTATATACAACACAAGTAAAATAAAAGTTCAAATTAAGGTTAAATTAAATAGAAGTTAAGTTAATAATTGGAAGGCAAAACAAAGAAGATACATTTTTCGTCCAATCTGCGTTGATGTAATGATATGGATAAGCCACTAATAATGTCCATCTTAATGAAAGATGTGGTAGGTAATTATTAGCTATAACCAATCACATCAGTCCTAGGGTTTATAGCATCCAAGAAAAAATAAATAAAGTACATTTGATTGTAGTTTTTTTCCTTCTTATTTTAATTCATACAACTTCTTCGTAAATTCTAACACAATGGGATGCAATACATCCCCTTATTATTTTTAATCAATCTTTATATTTCTTAATTTTTATTGGTCGATATATAAAATAATTTTAATTTCGGACTGTCATAATAGATAGTTAAGTGTCACAATATATTAGTTGAAGTGTCATGATATATTTTTTCAGCATACTAAATTTTTTAATAGAAACTTTTATTTTTGGACAATAAAAAAAAAGATATAAATAACCACAATTTGCGAGTCCCAATTTGCGAGTCCCGGAATACTTGCCAACTGCAAGAGGGAACGTAATGTATCCCTCCACATTAGAATTTAGAATTTACCCAACTTGGTGACTAATCGAATGGTGCCTGTACATGCATATATCAATCTCTAGTTTTCTACTAATAGATATGTATCACTCAATAACTTGAAAATGTAGCACTTTATTTGGTGTAAACCGATTAGAGATGTCAAACTAGCCCGAAACCGATGGGCTGGCCCGAACCGCCCGAAAAAAAAAGGCGGGTTAGAGTCATATTTTTTAGGCCCGAAATAAATTTTAACCAAACGGGCCTGCCCGAACGGACTGACGGGCTAAACGGGCTAGCCCGCTAGGTCCGTGGGTTGGCCCGTAGGGCTGATTTTTTTTTTAATCCGCTCTTATTATTATTTGATAAGAAACAAATGGATACTAGAAAATAGTTAGATTATGCTTTCAACTGGTAACTCACCATTCTTTGTTCTTCTTTCCTTTTGTTGAACTTGGATTTTAATTTTCTTATAATAAACAAATGAATTATTATAAAATAGTTAGATTATGCTCTCAGTCAACTATCTGTTATCTAAATTTCTCAAAAAAATAATCTCACTGTTGAAGAAATGGTCACTGCTGCGGAAGAGATAAATCCAATCAAATAAATTAGAATATATGTTTTGGAAACTCTTCTATAGAATATAGTGAAAAAAATATAATACAATTTGCAATCAATTCGACACTGAAGAATGCGCAGTTCCACTATTTGACGAACTTCCTCAATGAATAAATTGTAATGCATTGTAATATAGAACTGTAGATTATGTGAGGATTTTAACCTATGTATCTATACAGACTGTGCTGCTTAAGTTCTCGTGTATCAACTTTGCTTGTAATTATATGATGCTTGTATAAACATATGGTGTCTCTGTTATAGTTTTGGATCTAATATAGGACATGAAAACTTATTATTTGAAAGAGTATTCTCCTTACACTTAACTTTTGTCGTAAACATGTTGGCCCGACGGGCTAGCCCGAAAACCGAAGTTTTAGGGTTAGGACCAAAATTTTTTAGCCCGAAAAAATTTCAGCCCAAATGGTCCGACCCGAATAGCCTGATAACCCGATAGAGTTGGCCCGAAACCGACGGGCTAGCCCGTTTGACATCCCTAAAACCAATTGCATATGATTTTCACTCTCTTCTCTCTCTACATATGCGTTATTTACTGTAAATATTTAGGTTTCTATTTCTTCAATTCATATATATGGAGAAATTTCTGTGTTAGGGTCTAACCCTCTAGGTTTAGTAGAATTTCTCTATGGCGATTGGCAATGTGATTATCGAAGTTTTAAAGATATTAGCTAGCTAGGGACATTAAATTGTTCGAGTTTTGCTTTTATTAATAGACAGTGTATATTAATAGTTGTCAAAAACAAAATAATAAAGACAATGTAATTTCCAACTCTAGCGTAAAAAAAAAAATACATATATAATATTTTAGATTTTGTAAAATAATAATCGATCATATTAAAAGTCATATGTATGAACATCTACCTATACATATATTAAAGCAAAATCATCTATTGAATAGACAACGGTTGAAATCCGTTGTCTATAAATGATTGTGAAAAGTTTGAAATATTTTTTCATGCAGAAAGAGTTGAATATGAGACAAAGGAGGTGATTGGAATTGGTTAAGGACTATGATAGTGCGATCATGTATCATCCTAGAAAGGCTAATGTAGTTGCTGACGCACTAAGCCAAAATAGAGAAGTAAATCATACAAAGTTGTAACACAACAAGAAGTATTGATTAAAGATTTTGAGAAATTAAGTCTCGAGGTTTTGGCTCCACCTGATGATGCTAATGCGGTGATTGCGGCTTTAGTGATCCAACCGACACTCCGAGATCAAATTAGAATCGCTCAAAAGGATGATGAGTTTCTAAAAAGAATGCGAATAAAAGAAGTTTCAAATGATACAAAGGGGTTCACAGTGTCACATGGGACACTTTTGTTTGAATGAAGAGTTTGTACGCCCAATAATGAAATAAGGAAAGAGATTTTAGATGAGGCATATCGAACGCCATATACATCACACCCTAGAAGTACAAAGATGTATCAAGATCTAAAGAGAAGTTTTTTATGGTATGGTATGAAGAGGTCGATTGTTGATTATGTTGCACGATGTCTGGCTTGTCAACAAGTGAAGGCTGAGTACAAGAGACCTTCGGGATTATTGAATCCATTGGAAATTTCAGAATGGAAAAGGGAGCACATTAATATGGATTACGTGGTGAGACTCCCAAAGACAGTTAAGAGTCATGATGCAATTTGGGTGATTGTCAACAGATTGACAAAATCAACACATTTTCTATCAGTGAGAATGACTTATACTTTGGATCAACTTGCTCAAATTTACATAAGAGAAATAGTCCGACTACATGGTGTTCCAGTATCTATTGTATCTGACAGAGATCCAAGGTTTACTTCACGATTTTGGAACTGTCTACATTTTGTATTGGGAACAAAGTTAAAATTCCCGGCAGCTTACCACCCTCAGATGGATGGTCAGTCAGAGAGGACAATTCAGACTTTGGAGGATATGCTTCGAACTTGTGTTTTGGATATTGGGGGTAGTTGTGAGACGCATTTGCCATTGGTAGAGCTTGTCTATAACAACATTTATCAATCCAGTATTGGAATGGCTCCATATAAAGCACTATATGGCTGCTCATTAGGATGAAGTAGGCGAGAGAAAATTTTTGGGTCCTAAGATAATAGAGAGAAGTGTTGGGGTGGTAGAAGGAATCTGAGAAAGAATCAGAACAACTCAAGATCGACAAAGGTCATATGCTAACAAGAGGATAAATGATTTACACTTTGAGGTTGGTGAAAAAGTTTTCTTGAAGATAGCTTCTATGAAAGAAGTGTTGAGATTTGGCAAGAGATGAAAACTAAGGCCCCGATTTATTGGACCTTTTGAGATATTGGATTGAATCGATGATGTAGCTTATCGGCTAGCTTTACCACCCAACTTGTTTGCAGTGCACAATGTCTTTCACGTCTTCATGCTAAGGAAATATCTGTATGATCCGGGTCATGCAATTAATCACGATGAGATATCTATAAATATATACCTGACATATCAAGAAGAGCCTGTTGCAATACTTGATAGGAAGACTCATAAGCTTAGAAATCAATTTGTGTCACTAATTAAAGTTTAATGGAGTCGACATGGGAAAGATGAAGCAACTTGGGAATGTGAGGAGGAAGTCCTAGCTAAATACCCTTCCCTTAGAACATCTGGTAAGACCAATTTCGAGAACGAAATTTTTTTAAGTGGGTAGAGTTGTAACGCCCCACTTTTACGTGTTTTTAATATTTATATGCTTGTTAGTTAAATTGAGTAATTTTATTTACTTGTTTACTCAACTAGAATTTAATGAACTTGAGATGGAGATCGAAGTTGCACCCGTAGTGTGTAGGAAAATAATTATTTTGAAATAAGTCTTGGGTCCTATATATATAATTAAATTTTTATTAGAAGAGTTATTGGCCAAGTTATTGTTTCACATTTTTTTAGTAAGAGAATTAATTATTGGGAGTTTGATTTATTTAATTTTATTACAATTATTTGAAGGGTCGATGTTTAGATGGTTAATCGATAGAAAATTCTAATTTAAAAATATAGCTTTGCATGATGGTTATCATTGCCAAATTTTAAGGAATTTTCAGTTATGCACGATTGCATTTTTGGAATCGGTTTTGGAAGCACTGAACACATATTTTTAGATTTCATTCAAAGCCATATTAACAATAATCTTATTAACTCTCATCTTTTACAAACAAATAAAACAAAATTACTCACGCACTCCGACACTCTCGAGGAAATTCCACATCAATTTCTGCAAGGTTTTCAAGGATTTATTTTCTGATCGTTAAACACAAAGTTCTACATCGTTTCATATTTTCTTTTTGGTGTAGTGTAATTAGGATGCTCGTCCTCTCGTTGATTCTTTTTACGTGATCCCTTAATATTCAGGTGGGCAAAATATCTACTTTAAAGTTATATGTGGGTAAAACATGTGCTCTAAAACTGTATGTTGATGTGCATAAAATGCTTGGCTTTACAGTTATATGTTGATGTGGGTAAAGTGCCTGCTTACAGTTATATGTTGATGAAAGTGAAATTATTTGAAGTTATATTTTTATGTGAATTAAATCTACCTTTGAAAGCTATAGTATATGATATGATGAGAAAGAAAAATATTTTCATCCAACTTGAATTTATTGTGCATGAAATGTGGATAAAAATAGCGTTTTATACGCACCCAGATATGTCTGTGCATAGTTTATGATGTACTTAGATATGTCCTATGCACAATTTATGATGTACTCAGATATATCCCGTGCCAAGTTTAAGATGTATTAAGATATGTCATGTGCACAATTTATGATGTACCCAGATATGTCCTGTGCACAGTTTACGACATATTTGTGAAGAAGTTGAGAAGAATATGAATTACACTAGTATTCATGTGATATAATTATGTTGGAAAAGTTATATAAAAATCATTGATATTCCACCACCGAGTATGTTTTAAGAATACTCATCCCCATGTTTTAAATATTTTCAGATCAATGAGGTTGGAGTTGCGTGAGAGAAATTGTATGGTCATAGTTTGATGTTTAGTTAACTAATTTAAGATTTTATGGAATATTATGATATTGCATTTCTTATGCTATTTTGTATTTGAGATTATGTTAGTTTCAGAATCTTGAACTTAATAGTAGTATAGATTTGAACTTATTAGTATGAATTTAAATGTTTAAACTTGTGTTCCTCTTAGAAAAAGAAAAATTATTACTCTCTTTTATGATAATATTTATTAATTTTCCGCATTTAAGAATAGAAAGAGTAGCATTTTAAATTATAGAATTTAGGGTGTTACATTGTAAGTCCGTTAAATCAAATATGCATACTCATATTGAATATCATTATTAATTAATAATTATTTTAATATTTTTTAGACTATTGTCATGATTAAATATTGCTATTTTATTTTTCTAGGTGTCAACCATAACTATATATTATGATTTATTTTCATTATTTTGTATTAATAACTTAATTTAAATGCATTATTTATTATGAAACTATAATTAACAAATTGACAAATTATTTTTACAATGAGATCATGTACAACTTAAATTAATATCACAATTTAAAAAATTAAATTAAATTTGTGCATCGCACATGATAAATACAAGTTTTATTAAAATAAAATAACGTATAATTTATCGCTATTCATCTCTATATATAATTTCTAAATCTAGTGTAAAAAAACGATGACAGTCTCTGCAATTTTCAAACCTAGCGCTAAAAGAAAAAAAATCATCGTCTCAGTCTCTGAAATTTCCAACCTAGCGCCAATTTTTTTATTGGCTGAAAATTAAATATTAAATAATAATTAAATACTCTAATTGGGTGGAATGGACCTTAAATAATATTTGTAAAATTAAACTACAACACAAAAGATTAAAATTGAAGGAAAAAAATACAATAAAAAATTATAATTTGAAAGTGTAATTTGAATTGAAACATGAGGAGTGCAATAAAAAATCCGATAATTAGTTATCTAGGAAATTCTAGCCTATTGATTGGGGTACTACCCCAACCACTAATACATCATTTAAAAAATAATAAAATTGTATTAAATAACTAATAAAATATTATTAAAATGTATTAATGATTGGGATACTACCCCAACTGGTAGGCTAGAATTTTCCGTATTATCTAATGGTTGAAAACCGACAATTATATTTGAGCTAGAACATTTCAAGAATCGTGCATGAAACTATGTACATGATAAATTAATTGTGCTAACATCGTTTTGATCTCCTCAACTTCTCCTTCATTATTTTTATAAATTAATTGGATTATTTCCTCCGATCCCCTCATGAAGTTTACATCAATCCCTATATTAAGGTTTGAAATCGGAAGATTGGCCTCCTTTTCAAACTACAATTTTTTTTAAAATTTGAACATTATATGTCACTTTCAAATAATAATTACAAAAATATAATACCAAATATTGGAAAACTTATTTCTTGAAAATGAAGTTCCCTAAATGTTGTCGATCAATATAATAATCAAACTTGTGGCTTTTTCTTCCCAATTAATCCTGCTGTTGGGATGGAAAATTATACTATTAAAATTTATTCCCTATGCTCACGAGCTCTATATTTATGTTCTATGAGTTGGGACATGGTAACTTGTACAATAAATTACATAATATGTAGTTTATCACTTTGCTTTCTGAATTTTGATTATTTTATTTAGTGTATCTATAAAGACCTTCAACTTCAAGTTTCAATAATTTTTTATATGTGGGTTTAGCTTAAGAAAATGAAACATGTTGGGTTTTTTTATACGCGAGAGAATTTATTTCATGCATCGTGTTTACAATATTCCGTGTTCTACTATCAATATATAAATAAACTTGTAAGTAATTAATGATTATCTATTTCAACAAAAAATAGTATTTACTTATTTTTTCTGGTTTACTTAAAGTTTTTAGTAGTTAAAATACAAAAAAAAAAAAGAAGATAAAAAAGATAGGGATTGTAAATTAAGGTCTAGTGAGGTATTTTCAATTTAAAAAATATAATGATAATTATTGAAAAGTCACACATACATAATTAAATTTCTGGTGAAAATATTTTATGTTCCTCTATTGATTTAAATTCAAAATAATAATAAATTATATTTCGTACTTAATTATACATAACTACATTATCATGTTCTCCAATTTTACAAATATATTTATATTTTACACTGTAATTCAAGTGACTATGATATTTAATATAAATAAATTGTTGGACAATAATGGGCAGGTTGATTATAAGTTGAGGCGGAAGTAATTAGATTCTTTCCGTAAGATGAAATTGCCCTGCAATATTAATGTAAAATGGACTTTAGCAATCGTCTCAAAGATACAATGATTTTTCAACAGCGTTTTGTTACACTTACAGAAACAAGGTTACAACTAACAAAATAATAATCGAGACTTTCAATCGATTACTAGGTAAGAAGAGAAGTGTAGAAAATGAAATGCAAAGGAATCTATTTATAGTACTTAAAGAGTCACGGAGTCTCTTTGCGAAACAGTAATATTATTTCTATCCGGATCAATCTAGGTCATTGGATCGTATTGGTTGAACAATCAACACAATATATCCAATGGTTCTACCCCACGTGCAAACTGACCGTCTGCTTCACAATCCAAAGTTTAATGAGTTCATTTATTTTATTTTATTTATTGGAGTAGGACCAAATTAAAAATAGTCAAGTTTAGATAGCAATTATCCTCACACGTGTGTTCGACCCCACGTGCAAACTGACTGTCTGCTTCACTATGTCGGCATCACCCTCTTAACACAATCTCTTCACATCATTTCTACCTTATTATTATTATTATTATTATTATTGAAATTTACCGTGCACTCTTTGCAAGTATGACTTGTAAAATGGCAAAATAAATTATCTATAATTGTAAGATATGGAGATAACAAATTATATAAATAAATTAATGTATATAATATATATTTGAAATATATACTATTTGTGACATTCAATGAGACAACATTAATATCATTGGTGAGATTATGTGCCCATACCTAGCACGGTTGGAATATCTATATAATAAATAAATAATAGTAATACATTATTGATTAAAAGTTTTAGATTAATGTTGCGTAACAATTAATTAGTTGTTAGTCACTAGAGTGCGACATATGAAAGAACAAACTAAATTATGTGAGATTCCTATATGGTCTCAAAAAGTTTCAACATGAGACACAATTTCACCTGAAATATATCAAATGATGTTTGCTCGAAAATGTTTGAAGCGTCAATATAATTGTATATATATATATATATATGTAATTAATTATTGATTTGTTAATTGATTCTATATTTTAGTGCCGTAGAAACATAAAACCATGCATCTATATACAGTGTTGTATAAAATTAATCAATTTTTTAAGGACTGAATGATTGAATTAATTTTAAAATTTATTTTTATATTGCCTATTTTTAATTAATATAGTGACGATTGGATTAATGAATATATTCCTCCTTTGAATCGTGTCATCATATATATCGCCTTGTCATATTGCGAATATGAGTAGATAATTATTTCAAGAACTGGATTTCTTCTTCTTCAAAATATATATTCAATTGATTTATAAAAAAATGTTTACACTAATTGCGCGCTTGAGAAATATAAGATGGCGTTGACATAAATATAATATGCTTGATTATACACTTTCTAATAACATGAGTTTTAGTGAAATTTTTGAAAGTGTTCTGGTTAAATAATATATGCAGTAGTTGAACTTAATTTGAAAATTATAACAAATTTAAGATAAGAGACTCAACATCCGACAACCGAAAGATAATTTCCACATCAATTTTCTAATTTGTGTTGAATTTTTATGATGGATACTGGTGAGACGTGACACTTTTCGATCACCGAATTTTTACACTCATTCTAAATTTCTTAAAATTTTCAGAAGTCAGACACTAGAATGTTATTACTTAAAGTTAATGTACTAGAATGTAATTATTTAAACTTCAGGATATTTTCAAAATTTCGCTTAAAATTGAGGTTAGGAAGTGTAAGGAACCCTAAAGAAAAATAAACTTTGGAATCAAAATGAAAATACATGCAAAGGTAATTGATTAATTGCATGGTTATAATTGTTTAAATATTACAACATTTAACTACTTCTCAATTATAACATTATTTTTAAAATGTACGTACAAATTATAACACCACTTTTTAATTGTATATCTCAATTATTTCGACCCAACTTGTTCGAAGCGTGTACTTTTGAAACTTTGTTATTTTACGGGTAAATTACACTTTGATACTTAAAATTAGAACATTTTTAAAAAATAGCCCACTTTTTAAAAATTAACAAAATATTACTCTTTTTTTTTTTTTTTGCAAATCTAACATTTAGCCAATTTTACGGCTCATATGTAATTGATTGTATTTTAATATTTTTATTTCCCCAACCATGTAAAAAAATACTACAATCAATAAATATTAAAGTACAATCAATTGCATACGATTTATGGACCGTAAAATTGATTAAATGTTAGATTTGTAATTTTTTTTAAAAAAAGTAAGTACTATTTTATTAATTTTAAAAAAATGTACAAAATATAAGCATTAAAGCGTAATTTACCCTTATTTTACTGTTAAAAAAATTGGGAATGTTGTTATGGGGTAAAATGCACCAAACCTCTATATTATTAAACTACACCAAAATTTCTTTGTATATTGAAAAAATAAGTACAACTTCTTCTCATTTCCCACACTTTTGGCCAAAATTATGAAGCTGTCATTGTCTCCCCTTCAATTGAATTCGCTATCGATAATGTCATCAAATAATTTGGACCATTCACCATCAATGAATGACATTGGCAACATAGTAGTACGAGTGATCGAATTTGAATATTTATACAGTAAAATCTCTATACATTAATATCTTGGGACCAGAAAAAAAAATATTACTATATATAAGAAAATTATTCTTATATCGAGTTTACATATAATTTTTTTTAAAAAATAATATATATTATACAATAGTTAGAAAATGTGTCTTCATATTTTAAAAACATAAATTTAAAAAGTATATAAAATTCATTCATGTGCAGTAATCGAAGAAGACATCATTATAGGAATTAGACAAGAAGCACATGGTGATAATAAAGATGATGATAGTGTAGAAATAGAAAAACTATCGTGTATCAAGAAGCTTCAAACATCTTGGACAAGCTGAAAATGTTTTTGATTCAACAAGAAGGTGATTGTGTTGATGAATTACTTCGAACGCGCAAGTTAAAGGATGTGGTATTAACCTAAAAAATTATAGCATTGTCACATGCAATTTTAGATAAGCATTTCATACAATCTTAAGTTTAATGCAACATATGTAGTTAAATAATCCTAGATATTTCATATAGATATTTAAATATATTTCAATTTAATGTCATTTTATTAAAATATGAAGGTAAATTTCGTAAGGATGATCTTCAAAAAACATGGGAATATTATAATGTAGAGGTTATTCTTATTTATAATTGGACCCAAATTAGAACATTAACTTTTTTATTACTATAAGGAGGTTATTCTTATAGAGGATTTACTGTAACTGCAATTAATTAATATTACAATATTATTTAATTATGGAGAAAAAGAATAATGTGCACATAGTAAAACATAGTACATATATTATAATGAATTTAAAATTAGACGGCCGATCCCAAGAAAATGATAGGTGTAATTAAAAGTGCCTTTAAGGAAAAGAGTGGGATTATTAAAAATGATAGTGTGTATTCAAAGTGTGAACAAGGATTGAATAGAAAAGTCCATTTGCTGTGTAGTTTTTTTAAAAGATTTGTTGAACACTAATCCTACATTATTGCCCCATCTTAATTAATTTTTTATTGATCCCAAATTATAAAAAGTCCTTCTTGCTTGAGAATGCCACTCTGAGAGAGAGAGAGAGAGAGAGAAAGAGAGAGAGTGGCTGCCAGGAGTGTTAATTTAATCACATGCACGAATGGGAACACATTTTTCTGTAGATTAATTGGACTTGTTTTTTTAGCACTTTTATATACTAGCTGATTTTGTCATAATCCATTCTAAGTCTATATTCTAATATAGGCTATTTTAATATTTACTTGAACAAGAGTTAGACACGTCACACATAAAATGAGTTATTACTAAAATATATAATTTTACTGTTGACGTGGTGTGGAAAATATGAGGATTTTGCTGAATTACAATGCTATAAATAGTTTGAAGTTAATTAGCTGTATATTTACCAATATTTTACTGTGAGACTTCATTGTCTTTTTCTTTTCTTTATTTTTTTTAATTGGAAAATCTTTATGTTGGTGTGTATCTTCTAAAGGAATGATTTTGGGGTGAGATAGTTCTCAATATTTAAATTATTATTTTTTAATAAATATTATGAATTTGTAAGGTAAAAATAATAAACTTTGTTTTGACCTTAGTCGAGACATATAATGTATGGATATCACTGATTGATGATGTCATATATAATTAAGTGTATTAAACATTTTTGTCCAAAAAAAAGGTCATAAGCAAGCATATTGCATCATGTAAATTAATTTGTTATAGATGAGAATAAAACTTGAAAACATTAAACTAGGTCGAGATTAAAAAAAAATGTAGATGCATGTTACATACACACACACACACAAACATATATATATATATATATATACCAATATATTACAAAATGCGAAGCCAATTCACTATAAGTAGGGCCTTATCACACATACATGTTGGTGATGTAAAAGCAATGACAAAATAAAGTGATTAATGCTAATTAGCAGGGGATTATTTTTATATTAATCAAGTTTTATTGCTCGACAAGCTTGCCCTCCCAAAACTTAAACAATAGAGAAAAAAAATAAAAACCCCTACTTTAAATCTCCATGTTATGTGCTTTCTCCATTGCATGTTGTTGTGTTCAAGTGTCATTATCTTTTGTTTTCATTATGTATTGGAATATGCCCCCTTTTTAACTTTCTTGTTCTTATCTCTCCTCTCACTTTTCATCACGCCTATTTTAATTATGTGAAAATTGAATGTTTAATTGTCATTTGAATTCAAATATATATATATATATATATATATATATAGAGAGAGAGAGAGAGAGAGAGATTGACATGCATATATATGCTTGATGTATATATGTGATTCACGTACTTATCCTTTTCACATGTTCATTTTTATTTCTGAGAAAGTATCATGTAACCCAATATGCGTACGTAATTATTATGTATATTGGAGCGTATGAATGCATGCTATTTTTCAGTGTTATAATTAAGTACTAATTTCAATAATTCTAAGTGATATTTTTTTCAATAAAATATAGTAATAATTATAAAATTGACACTACTTTTTTTTGAAACGTAATATTTTTCATCATTAGAAATTATACTTTTCTTTGAGTCGAATCGAACATGAGATGGTACCTGTCCACCTAATTAAAGAATATTTCGTGTAAGATTTCAATAACATGCATTTTACGTGCCCTCTTTAATTAACGACAAGTTGACTCGTTTTACGAATATAGTTCATCGATGGGCAGCAATTTTTCATCTTTATTATATGGAAGAAACATTAATTAGGCCCCATAAAAAAGTAGGACAATTGACAGCAAAAACACCTGATCGATTGTCGATATGATGTCACATCAGCATATATATATATATAACTTTTTTTTTTTTTTTGTCTAACAATCATCAATTTGCACATTCTTCATACTCTAGAGAAGCTGCCGATGGCTAGAAAGCGTAATATATGGAGCACATTTTACGTTTATGTGTTTTAATTCATATATACTTATATATATATTTGAAAGTCGGAATTTTATAATTTTGAAGTATTATAAATTAATAAAAGTTGGCATAATTAACTATCCATTACTCTTACAAGATTAACAAATAATCATCCTGCCCTAATATACAAATAAATGAATAACTCATCATATTCTACCCCAATATTTATCGGACGAAATTATCTGCTACACTTTGTGCAACACTTGGTACTACACAATTAAATTTATTAATTTTTCTTCAATTTTTTTAATTCAATCTCAATTTATTATGATTCATTTTAATTTTACACTTAATATTTAGAGTTCATCCTACACAATTAGGGTATATAATTAATATTTCAATAATAAATTTTATTTTTAATTAATAATTGATTATTTCGTAAAAAAAATAATTATATACCCTAATTGGATATGCAGGATGAAATAAGTGCATGTAAAATTAAACTAAATCACAATTGAAATTGAATTAAAAAATTGAAGAAAAATTAATAAATTTAATTATATAGCACCGAGTGTTGCACAAGTGAAGTAGATGATTTCATCCGAATATTTATATATGATCGATCATATCCCCTTGCATAAAATTGGCATACAGAGAGAGAAAATAGATCAAATGGAAATAATGCTCTAGTGTATATCTACACTGTTTAACTTAATTAAATGAATGGATAAGATATCTTTTCCTTTTTCTAAGAGATAACTACTCTCGTGTGATTTTAACAAATTGTATGCTGAATTTTATCATCTTTATGTTAAATTTTAGAATTTTCTTTATAACACATGTCGCAAAATTATCACCGCCCTTAATTTTTGCAATTTTGAAATTAAATCGCATCATGAATGTTAGTTTTAATATTTGTATGTTGAATTTTAGTATTGCATTTTTGACAATATTTTATGAAACTATGACATATTTTTTCAATTTATTGAATATTCATCTCATTGGATATATGATTGAGATTTGTCCATATTTTACATACTAGGGTACGTATATATGCACAACAGTTGGCAGTTAAATGGTTCTTTTGGCAATAAGTTGTGTTTTAGATCTTATTAACGCTTCATTAACTATATCATTTATTGTACGTACCTTGCTAAGGTTTCCTTTAATTCAAATGTTACTTTAAGAGAGGAGATTATTTCAAATGACTTCAATTTTAAGTATATTTCCGATTCATTAAAATTAGTATGAAAGTAAAATAAATGTGAAGTTAAGATTTTCTTTTTATTTAGTTGCGTTTAAAACTCAAAATCTCTCCATCCGGATGGGGATGACCTAGTGGTGAAATGAGATTGTTTGGAGATCAAAGATCACGGGTTCAAATGTACTCAATAACACAGGTCAAGCGTGTCTGTGTGAAAAAAAAAAAAAAAAAAAAAAAAAGCTCAAAATATCTCATTTTTACATAGAAGTATACATGGCTCGGGGTGTCCCGGAAGTAACCATAATAAAATCATTAAAATGAATTGAACCAAAGAGTTAGACAAATTTTTTACTATACAGTTCAAATTCTCAGCTTAAAAACTTTAACATGCAATATTAACTTATTACAGATTTTGGAGATGTAGCTCCAATATTGACAAAGCAATTGAATTCTTACATATGTTAATTTGGTTATCTATCATGTCGATCAGTTGTCGTTGGATGACAAATATATATAATTTATAATGGAGGGTAATTAAATTTAATTAATTACTAGGTATTAAAAAAGAAAGAAGTAGAATTTAATAAAATTTCAATGTAAAATGACATTATCACTCTTGATACAATTTTGATTAAAATTTATTTCTCATTTTCTACATAATTAATTTCCCAATATTTAATTTGAATGCATGAATGGTCAATAATGCATGAGATTCATCCCACATTTTCTACACCAATTCCCAAGTACAATGAATTTGTCTTAAAAAAATAAAAGCAGAAATTAAACCACTCAAATTAATATTTGTACTTGAACATGAATATGATATTTATATAGTATATTTTGGTTTAAAAATATAAGGAATGCAAGTTATATAGTATATTTTGATTTTAAAAAAAAAAGTCATCTATGATTTTTATCTGCTCGTCAGGAATACAAGTCAATCTAGCCAGTTTATTGCATTTAGTATTGCAACTTAAGTTACAATTTGAGCACTAATGAAGAGACGTGAGAGAAGAGGAGAGGAAGAGGCGAGAGGGGGAGAGGTTTAATAAGAGAAGTATATTAATCTGGCAGAGATTTTTGAGAAGTCTCTTAATTTGGCGGTTGTTTTTTTTAATCTGGCAGATGTTTTAAATAATAATAATAATAATAATAATAATATTTCACATAAATTTTTTTACCAAGATATACACACAATTAAATATATTTATTGTATACTTAACTATACATATTAATTAATAATTAAACACTTGTATAATCAAAAGTCATTTGTGTATTATATATGTACTTGTAATGAAAGTAATTCGATAGCATCAATTCAAAATCTTATAAATGCTCATGAAACCCCACCTTCATCATCCAAGCAAAAATAACGTGAGTGGAAAGTGCCTCCCTCACCAGCCTCATTAGAGTCACTATACAGCTCATTAAGGGAACAATTTAAGGATCTTAAGAATAACATTAAAGAATTTTATTTTTATTTTAATCGAATGACATTAAAGAGTTGTTAACTTGGGAAGTCAAGATTTTTGGAGCTGATGAGCCACAAAGACTTTTACTAGATGAGCCTTCGTTGTCTAACTTGTACGAGCTATATATATCTTGAGGTGGTTTAAAAGATAAATGATGAAGAAGTTAAAAATATTCCGGTGATTGATATTACCGACACCACCGACGATTCTACTTCTAGTAAATAAGTGTCATGTAACAATTATGCTATTCTTTTTGTCTAATGAAAATGCGAATAAAAAACTTGGCTTAAGCATGTAAACATGCTATGAACGAATTATATATTATTAAATATATCATATTTTCTCATATGTTATCTTGGTTTAATTTTCACACAATGTGCAATCAACTATTTTTTAAATGCTTTTTAATCACATAATCATAAATTCAGTAAATATTTGATTAATTGAAGAATTGAAGTTCAAAGTTTAATTATCTTCTATGAACTTTTTTGATATATATAATAAAATTGAACTCATTGTCATACTATGTATTGAATAAAGCCATAAAGTTAATTATCTTATAAGACACATTTGTTTATTAATCAAATAATTATAATTAAATTGGGCTAATAAGTGATTAATTAAAAAGTTGAAGAGTTTAATTATTAAATGGTGGTAGAGAGATATCAGTATAAATGAATGGAAAGGGAGAAATTTAAAATTTTGAATTCTTTTAAAATAAATAAACTAATAAGGATAATTTAATCATTTAACATAATTATTTACAATTTGTGCTAGCACAATTTATGCCAAATAGAATTATCCTTTCTTTAATTTAATTTTAAAAAAAAATAATGAAAACTTTTCTTGGAAGTATGAAGCACAGAAATGTGTAAGTGAAAATCTCGAAGTTAGTAGGGTAATTAAAGAGCTAATAGCCTTAATTATTTCTAATTAATTGCAGAATCATTGAGAGCATTGGTTTCAGTATTTAATTAAAAAGTGATTAAAGACATTGGAACTGCAAAATTGATAAATAAACAGATCCCTATGACCATTATGATAAACTTCTCCATCGATGCGTAACCAACACCTTCATTAAGATCTCTCTCTCTCTCTCTCTCTCTCTCTCTGCAAGATATGACAGGCGGACAGCAATTAACAAAAGGCCGAATAAATTGAATTTCATCTATAGTGTGCTGCTGGAAATTCTGTCTGGACTCTGGATAGGAAGTTAGAATATTTTATATAAAACAAAGAATTAATGATTTATATATATATATATACACACATATATATTAATTTATAAAGATATCATATTTAAGTAATCAATTGAACATGTGACATTATAGAATTAAAATGATAAACAAATTTATTATGAAATGTAAATTTATATGACATAAATAGTAGCATCAAACATTTGCACAAAATATTAGCTATTCTTTAAATTAATTTATCATATAATCAAACATGTTTGTACGTGTGACATGTTAATAAAAATAAATTGTTAATAAATACTATAATTGTATCACTTATTTTACTTATTGTCAAATTTCCGTACAGAGAGAGGAACAATTCTTTTAATGGACTCGCTACCGATATGATTCCGCGAACTCTAACATCTCAAGAGTTTTAGGTTTGACGTGTTAAATGTTTCTATACTAAAAAATAAAAAAGATCGAATGAAATATTTCATATTATGTCATATTGAATTGTCTACACCGCCATACATGTTATTTAAGGAGATATCATGAATATGCACTTGACATGAACATAAAATCAAGAGTTCTAACTAAAAAAAAATTCCCTTACTTTGGTTAAATGTAAGAAACACGAAATAACATGAGACCACAAGAAATTTGGTCTTCATATACATCCACATCAAGAAACTTCAAACTCCATTTAAAAATCATGAAAAATATTTATAAATAAATAAACATCTTGAATTTTAATTTGTTGCAGTAGAAATTAATTTTCTGACAATGGAAAGACAAGCCCAGACAAAATGGGTATGGTTTATGTTAACTATTTTGTCCTTTAAGGATGCTCTATGGAATCCTAAACCAGAGTATGAGATTTAGGACAAAGTGTTACAGGATAACATTTTTCACAACTTTATAAAATTAAATTTGATGAATTATGCTGCCCAATAAGGGAACCACACCTAATAAATAAACAACATAATAAAATATGCATAATCCTCCCTACTATACCCCTCTGCTGCTTATAAACAATGCTGAGATCAAGCCAAGGTCACTTATAAAGCATCAAAGTATAATTTTTTTTACAATCCCTTCAAAAATTAGTCACTCAAAAATCTCAATCATATCAAAAAGAAATTGATAATATGACAGGATCTGGTTCCCCTTGTGGTGCCTGCAAATTCTTGAGAAGAAAATGTGTAAATGGTTGTGTTTTTGCCCCTTATTTCTGCCACGAACAAGGCGCTACCCATTTCGCAGCTATTCATAAGGTATTCGGAGCTAGCAACGTGTCGAAGCTCCTATCTCACCTTCCGGTCAGCCACCGGTGTGAGGCCGCCGTCACCATCTCTTATGAAGCTCAAGCTAGGGTTCAAGATCCCATTTATGGTTGTGTTTCTCATATTTTTGCCCTCCAACAGCAGGTCAACTTTCTTTATTTAATTTTCCCCACAATTTTGTTTCAATTCATTTGGTGAAACTCATAACCCTAATTCTTGTGACCATGCTACTCTTTTTTTTAAAAAATTATGTTTTCATTTTTCAGGTCGTAAATTTGCAGGCCCAACTGGCTTCACTGAAGGAACAAGTAGCCCAAAACATCATCAACAGTTCCAACAACACTGCAAACCCTAATGATCATAAATTCGACGGCGAGAGCCATTTTCCGCCGCATGATCTGCAGGGCTGGTGGCATTCACTTCAGAATCAGGTGGCAATGCCCCAATTTGATGCAATCTTGAACAATTCTGCAAACAATCCCTACTGTTCCAGTGGAGGCATGGACTTGAGCCCTAGGGTAAAACACGAAAACCCGGTTTTCGGAGAGCAGAATCCATCATATGGAAGCATGGGTTCAGTTGAAGATGATCAGCCATGTAACAAGCAATGGCCATTTCAAGATGTTGGTGATGAGCTCCAGTCAGTGGCTTTTGGACACCTTCATCTTTCTTGATGAAATTTTAGTTAGAGCTAATTAATCATAGGCAAATTAGGTTAATAAATTAATATGTGCCAATTTTGTTATATATTGATGATAAGTTATATATCTGGAAACCCTAGGAAATGAATGTTCTGCTGTCAGAAACCTATTTTGTGGATCCTATGATTGGTTTATTAGGCCATGTGTAACCTCTGAATATATTTAAGTGGAATAATTGCATATATAATCCTACTATGATAGAGTGTGTTTTTGTCTTCTTCATTTTTAGTTTTTTTTTTTTACTTGTTTTCAACTGACATTAAGACCTAAATTCTAGAAGTAATTGAGTTACTAAACCAGATTATACCCTTTTATTAGTATTAATTATCAACCCTATTAGCAGATGCTCTTTTTATGACATTAATATTCTTGTATGTCTCATCATCACTTTCCATAGCTAGCTTACGATATAACCTAGCTAATTTTTTTTAATTACGTACCTATCCATGTATATATATGAGGCTTTTCTGAAGTATATGTAAAATGTCAAAATGAGGTTTTATGTCATCATGTAATATTGTATAATGTGCGTGTGACTGTGTGGGTATATATTCTTAAATTGTGTCATCATATTCATTCAACCATCTGAAGAATATATATATGGTTAGCTTGACTTGATATTATCCAAGCTGCTAGCTCAAGGATTAACTAAGTTTGTTGTTTAATTTGTTTTTTTTTTTTTCCCAGACGAGGTGAAATTCATGGTCGCTACACATAAGGTGCTCTAAAGTAAATTTACCTTGAGGCAAAGTCAAGTGCAAGGACTTGACCTAAAAATATTGGTGAGATCCAAACCCATGATCGTTTAATCATGGATCCACTCACTTCACTTCTAACTTCTAAGCGCCGTAGTCCACAATGCTAATTAATGAGTACTAGGTTTTGATGTGTATAAAACACTACTAGTAGCAACCGGTATATTTCAAAGTATATATATACATGAGCATAATTAAGTTGGAAGTTTGCGAAATTAATTCACCCTTTTTATTACTATTATTTTTTATGAGGGAACTTAATTAATTATATGTTAAAGAACCTCGATATTATCTCAGATGAACGTAATTAATTAGTAATAGGGAATTCTAAAAAACTTCATGGAATTGAATTAATTAATAATACAATTCTTTCAGATTTCCTGCATGCATGTGCAATTTTGTGTTGTCAGTTAATTTCAAACCTCAGAGAGAGAGAGAGAGGGAGAGAGAGTAAACTTCTGAGTTCTGATATTAATTACCTCTAATCTATCGATTCGAATTTCATGTTTCACGTTTTGTGTTTCACTTCGTGATATACTATTGTGAAATACAGAATGAAACACGAAAAAATATATAATAGGAAATACCTTGTACTAATGTACAAGAGGAGGCAGTCAATTCAAAAAAAATAAAATTTAATTTGGTGCTATCATATCACTGGTTAAGGGACGTTTATTATATATGTTGAACAAGAAACTGGGCTTATGTCCATAAGAAAAGGGCCTGGGCCCTACTCCTCACTCAAAGGGCCCAAGAATTCATTTTCTTGAATAAATCTTAGTTAAATGTTTTTATTAATAATTGTCTTATTTTAATGTTGAGTAAAACATGGACATCTATCATTTTCCCTTATGCAGGTACTTCTATATATTTAGTTAATAATAATTAGTTAAGTAAATAAACGATCTGTGGAAGAAAAGAAATTATTTAATGGTAGAAAATGGTTTTGAGTTCATAAAAGCATTGTCCTAATATTTTATTAGTTATTTCTAATAATATTTCCCCTTTTATAACTATTTGTTAATACTAAAACTGACAGCTTCTTCAGTTGTCTTCTCTTTTCTGACCAATTCTGTGTAACTTTACCTTTTCAATTTTGAATCCATTCACGGCCAATTAAGGTTAAATAAATAGTTCGAAGGAATCATTTTATAATAATAAGGTCGGATTCTTGACCAACATCCAACAAATAATAATAATAATAATAATAATAATAATAATAATAATAATAATAATAATAATAATAATAATAATAATAATAATAATAATAATCTTTCCGGTAGCATTTATATTTAATTTTTAAATTTAATCTTTTTGGAGTATATGTCTTTTCAAATTGTTAAAGAGTTTTGGGCTTTGAAAGGGGTCACACGCCGCTAGCTTGACTAAAAGTGCTTATTTAATAATTAATTCGTAGAAAAAATAACACTCTTTGTATGTGTGCATATAAAAAATTAAAAGAAGTTATTGGTTGAAAGTCTCGAGTAATTAATTGACCAAACAAATTATGAATAGGAAAAGTCTTTACGATAAAGAAATTAATGATTACATATTAAAATTTATGATTTATGCATCTAATGTTGAAAGATTTGAACTGACTGTTTTGCCCTCATCAAAACTTAGTACTCTCTACTCTCTAGTCTCTATTCAAGAATTCATATACTCTTTTTATACGAGCCTCGAATATTTATATGTCATACCTACACTTTACACATTCGATGTGAAACATTGTGTTGCCTCAAAAAATATGAATGTTCAATTTGGAACAATAATTTATAATCACTCCAAAATTATATATCTATCTAGGAAATTAATTAGATCCAATATATGTTCAAAGGTAATATGTCATGTTCTTGTAAATTTACGCAATATATATGCAATCAACCAAAAATCGTTTGGTTAATTCAATGGCATGATATTTATGGTACCAAAAACAAAAACATGGACACGACGAAAAAATAGGTCGTAAATTTAAAAAAAAAGAAAAAGAAAACAGTTAACCTTTAAATTAATGTTGATCTAAACGTTGTTTCAAAAGTAGATCTTCACACACACACACACAATAATTCAAATAGTTATAAAAATTCATATATAGTTAAATAACAGATCTAAGATTAATTAATTAATTATACTCGTGAAATAAACATGATCTATATATTAATGCCATGAATCGAGTCTAGACGTGACAAGGATTGGGAAAAAAAAATTGAAGAATCATTAAATATCATTTTTCTTGGAAAAAAGAAAAAAAATGAAATGGCTCATATATATAATATATCTTTAATTTTGTCTTCTTGTGTCCCTAAAAACTCTAGAAACACAACTTGAAAATTTAAATATCCGTTGTAAGTAACCCAGATCCCCCAACTAATGGATTATCTGTGTGATTTAATTAATATCAATATTAATTAATATATGTAGTATTAGCATTAATGAGACCATGGATTAGTTTTCTTCATATCAATTTGATGAGCTAATTAATCTCCAATCAACTCTCTAAGTGTGAGGCAAGTGCACTCAATAAAGGGAACATTTTGTCTCAACATTTGAGTACAAGGTTGTACTAATCAAATAAATTAGAATAGTAATAAAATACATTAGGTGAACCTACTTAGAAGTTAATTAGAATTAGGCAATAAACCCTAGCTAGACATAGAGCCCACTTAGGATTAATTATAGTAATTACAAGCGTGTGTTTGCTTCAACAACAATGATGACATTAACCTTTTTTGCCGATCCCTATAGAAAAAAAAGTCAAGATCGATGCATGAATATCAATGTCTTTATTTGCAATCAAAATACACGAATATTCTTGTTCCTTATTTGCGAGGGTTATAACTTTAGAACATAATGTTTGTGCATTTTTATAATTTTATCTTAAAATTTTAAAAGTTACATATTCATACTCAATATTTGCATAATAGAACACTTATATTGGATGTAGACTGTTGAAAATCTTTCGGATTTGATTCGATTTGTACAAATAATGGATGCGCGCGGTTGCTGCTTTTCACCATTTCCGGCAATCCATGCTAACATTTGCAACGTCGAAAAATATCTCTTAAATTTTGACGTAGACTATTGATCTTGTTAAGAGGCATAAATTCTCATGCAAAATAGTGAGAGAAAATGAGGGTTTCTTATTTTGTTATTTTGTTATTTTGGATAATTTTTACACATTATATTGTTCAGAAGATCTACACGGTGAAGAAATTAAATACTACACCTAGCATAAAGTTTGTTAGATATTTTTTTACACATTGTATTGTTCAGAAGATCTACACGGTGAAGAAATTAATTGATGCATCTAGCATAAAATTTGTTGGATTTTTTTTTCAACCGGTACTTATGTTTGAATGTTGAAATTGATAAGATCTAGTATTAAATTTTATGCATCTCTATGATGGCATGAATATTTTTGGTTGCAACCATGTCGTTTGTATGTTCTTTATGAAGTAGTTAATGAATATTTTTTGGTTGCAACCATGTCACTTGTATGTTCTTTATGAAGTAGCCGGTAGGAGAATGATATTATTGAAGCCTAATATTTTACTATTATAGACCTCTTTTCATTTTTGGTATGACTATGATAATTATATTTACTCTATTTGGAAGCTTCATCTTAAACTGTGTATTTCAGTTAACCTCTTCATTTCCTCTTAACACTTTTACATATATTAGTAAAATTAAGATTGTTGATTTTAGCTTTCATAGGCATGCTTTAACCTCTGCGTAGTCATTCATGTATCAAGCTGATATGACAAAACCTTCATCAAATTATATGTGCATGAATGTGTCTGCATTGCAAAATATGACAAAACCTTCCTTCTTAAATTGTGGTTTATGTCCTGAATACAAAGCACTTTGATCTGCATTCTCAGAAAAATGAGAAGATATATGTACCTGATCCTCTACCTGGAGTACCATAGAATATGTCTGGCTAGTGGTAGGTAAAGGGTTCATTATCAAAATTTGTTGTCTCATCTGTTCATACATATCATTCAAACCCATCAAGAACTCCATCATATGCTTTTCTTTAAGGTCTGCCTTAGTATCTGCTGCTGCCGCACAAGTGTAATTCATGGATGTTTTAAGTAGGGCAAGTTCATCCCAAAGCGCACTCAAGTTATTAAAATACACTAGAACAAACTGTGTGCATTGTGAATAAGAAGCGATCTCTCTGCGCAGCTTATATAACCGTGGACCATTCCTCTTGCCAAATCTCTTGTTTAACTCATCCCATAGCTCTTGTGAAGTATTCAGATTCTGCAATCCCCTAGACAACTCTTTCACAACAGAATTGCACAACCAATTGAAAACAAGATAGTCGGCTTTTATCCATTGCATGTGATCAATGGAGTTAGTCCTAGGCTCAAGCATACTACCATCAATGAAGCTTAATTTATTCCTAGCAAACAAGGCTCGTTTAATAGATCTACTCCAAGTATGAAAGTTCTTTCCGTCGAACAAATCAGTTGTTAATATCATGCCAGGATGTTCGTACGGCGCTAAGTATAATTCGTCATTCGCAAGAATACGATTTTGATTAATTTCATTTCTAGCAGGCTGAAGAACTTGCATACTTCTCATTCCCAGATTAGGCGCATCAGATTGTTCATTTAGAGATTCCACATCATGTTGCACGCTGCTACTAGCATCATGCTCGAGAGTAAATCTAATTTCATCATCTCGAGCATTCCTCCAAGAAAATTTCTGATTTGCCTTTGTCATCGCTCTCCAATCAATCGATCAATCGGTGGAAAATAAAAAAATAAGCAAAATTCAATGATATCTAGCTCTAGATACCATGTTGAGAGGCATAAATTCTCATGCAAAATAGCAACAGAAAATGAGGGTTTCTTATCTTGGATGATGCGATTCAACTTGAGCTACTTAATCAATGCATGGCTTTTTTTTACACATTGGCCTTTTTTTACACATTGTATTGTTCAGAAGATCTACACGTTGAAGAAATTAATTAATATGTCTAGCATAAAGTTTGTTGGATAATTTTTACACATTGTATTGTTCAGAAGATCTACACGATGAAGAAATTAATTGATGCATCTAGCATAAAATTTGTTGGATTTTTTTTCAACCGGTACTTATGTTTGAATGTTGAAGTTGATAAGATCTAGTATTAAGTTTTATGCATCTCTATGATGGTATGAATATTTTTTGGTTGCAACCATGTCACTTGTATGTTCTTTATGAAGTAGTTAATGAATATTTTTTTGGTTGCAACCATGTCACTTGTATGTTCTTTATAAAGTAGCCGGTAGGAGAATGATATTATTGAAGTCTAATCTTTTACTATAATAGATCTCTTTTCATTTTTGGTATGACTATGATAATTATATTTACTCTATTTGGAAGCTTCATCTTAAACTGTGTATTTCAGTTAACCTTTTCATTTCTTCTTAACACTTTTACATGTATTGGTAAAATTAAGATTGTTGATTTTATCTTTCATAGATAGACTTTAACCTCCGTGTAGTCATTCATGTAGAGAAAATTGCAAGACTGGTCCCATAGGACATGCCCCTCCCCGATTATGGTCACATACCTTCTAATTTGGTCCCTTTTTTTTTGCTGCAAAAATGAACCCAAAAGACCGAGATATGCATAAATAGTCCTAGCTATTTTGACGAAAATATCAGGAGTAGACGGAACCATTACACGTGAGCCGCACGGAGAAAATTGCAAGACTGGTCCCACAGGACATGCCCCTTCATGATTTTGGTCCCAAACCTTCTAAATTGATCTCATTGGACCACGATATGCAAAATTGGTCCTCGCCATCACATTTTCCGTTAAACGTTAATGCAAATTTAGTCCCACAACATTTTGCAATTTTAGTCCCATACAGAACATTGTTCACAACAGTAAATTGGAGGGAAATTTCGGAATTTGGGGGGAAAATTCAACCTCTTGGAGGGCATTTATGCCTCACACTTGCCTCCATTCAATATATATATGCATATATGCACTCAACTTGGGCATCCACAAGCAAAAAGAGAACAATGTCTGATTCATCTTCAAGCAAGGAAAACAGATATTTCTTAGTGTGTGATTGTCAAAAGCCTGTGCGTGCCTATGTTTCCAATCGTCCACATAGCAGAGGTAGGCATTTCTATACGTGCCCTAATTCACTACGCGGTGGTTGCAAGTTTTTCAGGTAGATCGATGAGTGTCCAACTCAAGAGAACTCAGGGGAGTCCCACAGCTCTAGGGTGAAGATGTTTACTGAGGATATGGCTGATGATTTGAGGGTAATGGCTGAATGTATGAGGGATATGGCTGGAGGTATGAAGTACATGGGTGCAGAGGTGGCAGAACTGAGAAAGTGGGGAAAATTGATGTTTCTAGTCTTTATGTTGTATGCAGTTATTGTTTTCCTGAAATGAATGCTTTAGTGTTCCCCTAGATTAATATCCTAGCCTTTTATGTAAGCTGTAATATCCATGAATCATATAATATATGTATGCCAATGTGCAAGTTTTCCCAACAATATCAACTCATCCAGAAACAATATACCAAGAAAAAAAAAATCAAAACAACACCATTGTTATTTCATCTTCACAACCCAACAACAATAATACAATATCATGAGTAGCATATCTGCAGTCAGCCCTAGTTAACAAAAAATATGGTTAACTGTTCCAAATCACCATAATTAACAAAAAATATTGAAGAGATAAGAGCCAATGCAGTTTGCCTTTTGCAGTCATTTTTTCAAAAAAAAAAAAAAACTAACAATTCTACTGCCAAAATAACAAAAAACCAGCAGACAAACAGGTGAGGACTTATCTTATCTCCTCTTTGCTGCCTCCCTCAAGCTTGACAGTGTGGTAAACTTCTTGCCCCCACTGTTGAACACTCTCATGGAGTTCACTTCTCTGGGCTGCTCTGCACCAACTGAAGGGCTCCCTATGAATTGCTGTGGATTGAAATTCATAATAGGAGGAGCCCTGATATTTGGCCTCATCTGCCTTGGTTGCAAGGCACCATCTTGCATCACTTGAGGTTGGCTTTCAATGACTGAGCTGGAGATAGTGTAGGGTGTTGCTTTCCCCCCTTTATTCAGATTATCCTTTGTCTTCTCTTTAGCAACCCTACACCTTCTCTTTGCCTAAGAAGCATACAGATAATATAGTTAATATAATTAATAGAGTATGATGAAAAATTAGTACAAAGTCATTTACCAAAATTTGTCTTCCTTGTAAAGTACTTGGCTTCTTGCTGGAACTTACCTTTTCAGAAACAACCTGCACAAGTAATTATATATCAATAATGTGTAAAATCAGTTACCCACAATAACAATCATATATGAGCATCTACATCATACAGGATGAAACTCAGTATGTTCTTCTTGAGTTAAAGGAGGGTAATCATGTTGTGACATTTCTTCAGGCTGAGGGGAACCCATTATTGGCACCTCCTCAATTGCCTTTTCAGTCTGTGGCACCTCCTCATTCTCCTCAGTCTGTGGAACCTCCTCATTCTTCTCAGTCTGAGGAACCTCTTTATTCTTCCCAATTGTTGGTAGACCCTGTGCATTCTGAAGAAGTACATGCTTAGTATTTCAGTTAGTTAGCCAACTAAAAAAGAAGCAAACTACATACACAAATAGACCTTTCTCAACTTGCAGCCCAATCTGTTGTGCCCTTGCACTCCACATAGCTTGCAGGTCACCTTGAACTTCTGCTTTCCCAGACTTTAAGCAGGTTGAGTTCTCTTCCTTTTCCTCTGTGGGGCTTCATCAGGCCCAAACCTTCCCTCTCTCTAAGGCCTACCCCTTTCGCTCTTTCCAAAAGCAGGTGGAAGTGGTGGAATGAACCCAGTTTTCTTCCACAACTCCTTGCCATTCATTGGACTTATGGCATGTGCATAAACAGCATCATAAGTCTCAACTGAATAGCATCTGTGTACATAATCCTATGGCAGCTTGCCTTCTGCAGACAGGGCAGAAATTGCATGTTTACAAGGGATTCCACTCAATTCCCATCTCCTACAATCACATATGTGATCCTTCAAATTAACCACACATTTGGACCCATCATAGCTAGAAACCTCATACATAGTTTCAGTGGATTTGATGGGAATGCAGTCTGAAGAAGCCTTCATGTACTTATCAAGCAATTTCCTTATCCTCCCACAAACAGCCCTCCCTTCCCATAATCTCTCAGACTTGTCTCTGTTTTTCTGTAGCCTAGTCATCATATACTCCCTAATCCACTCCAACATTGTTAGCACTGGTTTGTCTCTAGCATCTAGCAGGCAGTGGTTGAATTGTTCACACATGTTGTTCACCAATGTATCACATTTCCCAAAAGTGGAGAAATGTGATTTTGACCACTCCTTAGGAGATTTTCCCCTCTGCTGCCACTCCAGGCATTTCTTATCTGCCTTCTCAATCTCAATCATGGCACTGTGAAAGCTAGCAATAGTTGTAGCATTTGCAGCACTCCATAACAGTATCTTGAACTTCTTGCCTCTGAAACTAGCCCTCTTCATATTGCCATGAAGGTGCCTAACACAAAACCTATTCTCAACTCTTGGCAGCACTTTCTCAAAGGCCTCAATTATACCCTTTTGTCTGTCTGACATGAAGGTGTAGGCATCTTCCCTCTCAGTTAATAAATCCTCCTTCAATAACTATAGGAACCACTCCCATGATTCTCTATTCTCAACCCCAACAACTGCATAAGCCAAGGGGTATGGATCATTGTTGGGATCAATGCCAACTGAGGTCAACAACACTCCTGGCCTACCCTTCAAGTGGTATCCATCTACCCCTAGCCATGGCCTATAACTTGACCTAAACCCCATCTTCATAGCTTGCAAACAAACATAAAACCGCTTGAAAGTGTCACCAAAAGCTGAAGGCTCAGTTTGTAGAATCAAAGTTGATCCAGGATTCTTTCCCCTCAAGCTCTCTGCATAGTCCCACAACTTTGAATATTGTTGACTGCTGTCTCCTTCAATGGCTTTAAGTGTCATCTCTCTTGCTCTGAAAGCTTGGTGAGATGATATATAAACACCTAGCTTTTGAATTGCACTGGCCCTGAACCCTTTCACACTTGTCTTTGGATTTGCCCTGAATCTCATCTCAAATTTCTGAGCTAACCAACTTGTTCTTGTATTATCTACCCGGTATTGTCTTGCACATGAATGTGAGAGGTCCATTTGCCTGATCTGAAATGATTCTGCATCCTTCACTTTAAGTGCATTGATATAATATGTGCACCCTTCATCCTTCTTCTTACATCTAGTGTATATTCTTCTAGCATCATTCTTTTCAAACCTTGTAGTCCTCTCAGATCTCACTGAGTAGTCATTTACTGCATCTTTAAATTGTTGTTTGGTGCTGAAAACTTGGCCCAAGATGAATCTTTGAATTTCAGAAGTGGATGTAGATGCTCTGTCAGTAGCATCATCCTCATCATCTGCTTCCTCAGATCCTATGCTCTCAAAGTCACTCCCATGGTGATCTCCCTCAAACTCATCATCACTTGACCCTGAGCTCTCTTCCTCATCCATCATCAGTGCTTTGCCTCCCCACTCAGCATCTTGATCAATGTTTTCACTGAACAGGATGTCATCCATCACTTCATCACCATTGTCTACATCTTCATTGAAATCAGAGTCTTCACTGTCTGAAACCACCAGGTCTTCTCTAATAGCATCAATTTTTGTTGCCACCTGATCTAACATAGCCTCAAATTCAGGATCAGACACTAGACCCCCTTCCTGCACTCCAACATTATCTAACATAGCCTCAAACTCAGGATCAGAAACTAGACCCCCTTCCTGCACTCCAACATTATCTAGCATGGCCTCAAACTTAGGATCAGTGACTAGACCCCCTTCTTGCACTCCAACATGATCAGGTTCTACCACAACCTCCTCTGTAGCCCCAAGTCCCACCCCAACCTCCTCTACAGCCTCAACTTCAACAACAACCTCTTCTGTATCCCCAGATGCAACCCCACCCTCTACTACAGCCTCAGCTTCAATAACAACCCCCTATGTAGCCCCAGATGCAACCCCACCCTCCATTGCAGCCCCAGCTTCAACCCCACCCAACATAGTAGCCCCAGATGTAACCCGAGCCCCCTCTGCATGCCCAGCCTCAACCCCAGCCCCCTCTGCATGCCCAGCTTCAGCCACAATAGTCTCTGTATGCTTCCCTCTAGGTACACCAGCATAGATTGCAACAGGGACCACATGATCTTCACCATGTGCTTGTTCTTGACCTCCCACCTCATTAATGTACTCTACCTCCCCTTTCATAGCCCCTTCAGTCGATTCAATCAATGTTTTTGGACCATCTAAATACAACATGAACTCTCTGCTCTCATACGCCGCTATAATGGGCTTCCAAGTATCATACTCACACACAACCGGCTTCAGTCTACCGCTCTCATCCTTGACATAGAACTTCTTAGCCCCTAGGTAGCCTATTTGTGCACATAACCCCTCTAAATACTTAAAACACCAGTTCCGCGTGTCAACGAAATCAAAAGCGGAAACGGTACCCTCTACATATTCGAATTTTCCGCAGTCACTAACCACCATGCCGCCATGCCTAAGCTTCATAGTGTACCAATACTCTACCCCACCTATTTTGAAAGGAAAAATTACAAACTTTCATCTTCACCAAAATCACGCAAAAATTAACGAAATCTGAAGAAATTTAGGGAAGAATACTTACGTTCTTAGTGATCGCTGATTTGGGTATCTAGGGTTTGGGAAATTTGGGGATTTTTCATGTGAGGTTCGCGGGTGTTTTGGAATGGGGATTAGGTTTTTCAATTTGTTGATTTGGGGATTTTGACTTGAATTAGACCGAATTAGGTTAAATTAAAATCACGTGTATCGGCTCCGTCAGCTTCTAATCTTGCTGTCAATTAATTTGGGACTATTTATGAATATCTCTACCTTTTGGGTTCATTTTTGCAGCAAAAAAAAGTATGAGGACCAAAATAAAACATATGGGACCAAAATCGCGAAGGGGCATGTCCTGTGGGACCATTCTTATAATTTTCTCGAGCCGCACGTGATTTTCTGTGGGACCATTTTTATAATTTTCTCCCTAATTGAACATAATTTAAATGAAAATCTTCAAATCCACAAACCCTAAATCCCCAAATCCTAAATCTCCAAACTTGTTCAAAAAAACACCTGCGAAACTCAACGAAAATACCCAAACCCTAAATCTCGTTATCACAAGTGAGAGACTGTGAAATCTCGCTACAAAGGGGAATACACAAGTAATATCTGAGATCGGAGATTGAATCTCTGACCTTCCACACAAGCGGCGTTTATAATTTCACCAGAATCCCCACAAGGCGGCGACTTGCTTCACCTTCGCTCTAGGATCTGCCGCTATTCTGACTGACAGTAACAAGATGAGTGGCGGCTAGTGTTCGTAGTTTACTAGTGGAGAGGGCGATTCGAAGCCTACCAAAAAGCTTCACCGGGGTGACGCACGAAGGAGTGGGGGGTCTTTACCCATGATCTGAGCTTGCGAGGTGCCTGCCATTACGGTACCGAAGCTCAGGGAGAAAAATGCAAGGAATTTCAGTGCAAAAATTGCAGAGAAAAGGTGTCTTTATTCCATTTTTGTAAATTTTGTGTTTTTCGTGCTGCTTAAGCTTGATTCTGCTATGTTTTCACGAAACCCCTCTTTTCTTTGCTCTGTTAGTATTCAGAGTTGATCTCTAAGCAAAGAACTCAAGCCCCTGCTCTAGGAATATACCTAACAAGGTGAACACTGACCACATTTAGAAGCAACAAATAAGTGTATTAGCTAAATAATTTTTGATTTGCTCTATCACCAGCCTAGCATACACAGCTATCACCCTGCTATGTTTATTTAAATTTCTAGTTTGTAGAAGATTTGTTTCTGTCGGTGGTGGGAGGATTAGATCAGATACATTGTGTTTATGGGATATAAATCAGATACATAAACGTACTCCTTGAAAGTGTGACTGTTATATGTTGTTATCATGCTTGCTAATCTTTGTTCGATTGTGTGGAAATCAGTTCGATAAGAAGTAGCTTAATGTTTACTTATTCCTATCTCAGTCTGCACTAACTATCTGAATAAGGTGCTCTTTTGACTGATATATACTCGATAAATCAGATACACCGAAGCTACTATCACTGCTAGAAATAGTATGATAGGTGTGAGCTCTTGATTGTGTGTCTTGTTCATATCTGAATACAATTGTTTTATTGCTTTCTGAGATATGCTACTGTTGACTAGGGCTGACTGCAGTTAACCATATTTTTTGTTAACTAGGGCTGACTGCAGATATACTACTGTTGATATTGTATTATTACTCTGATGCTATGAAATTATACTGGGTTGATATTGGTGTTGTTGGGTTGTTGAATGGTTGTGAAAATGAAATAGAAATGGTGTTGTTTTGATTTTTTTTTAAATGTTTCTGGATATGGTTTGATATTGTTGTCTGAGTTGGGAAAACTTGCTCATTGGCATACATATATGATTCATGTATCTTACACCTTACATAAAAGGCTAGGATAAGCTTCTAGAGAAACATTAAAGCATTCATTTGAAGAAAACAGTGACTGCATACAACATAAACACTAGAAACATCAATTTCCCCCACTTTCTAATTTCTGCCACCTCTGCACCCATGTTCTTCATACCTCCAGCCATATCCCTCATACATTCAGCCATTGTCTTCAAATCTTCAGTCATATCCTCAGTTGACATCTTCAACCTTGAGCTGTGGGACTCCCCTGAGTTTTCTTGAGTTGGACACTCATCAATCCACCTAAAAAACTTGCAACCACCACGTAGTGAATCAGGGCACATATAGAAATGCCTACCTCTGCTATGTGGATGATTGGAAACATAGGCACGCACAGGCTTTTGACAATCACACACTAAGAAATATCTATTTTCCCTACTTGAAGATGTATTAGACATTGTTCAATTTTTTGCTTGTAGATACTTCAGTTGAGTGCATAGATGTGTATATATATTGAATGCAGGCAGGTGTGAGGCATAAATGCCCTTCAAATGGTTGAATTTTCCCTCCAATTTTCGAGATTTCCCTCCAATTCACTGTTATAGATAAGGTTCTGTATGTGACTAAAATTGCAAAATGTTTTGGGACTAAATTTGCATTAACGTTTAACGGCAAATGTGACGGTGAGGACCGATTTTGCATATCGTGGTCCAATAAGACCAAATTAGAAGGTATGGGACTATAATCGGGGAGGGGCATGTCATATGGGACCAGTCTTGCAATTTTCTCCATTCATGTATCAAGCTGATATGACAAAACCTTCCTCAAATTATATGTGCATGAATGTGTCTGCATTGCAAAATTTGTGGTTTAGTGATTGTTGCAGATTTTTTAGGATTCATTATTTAGGCTATTAGACGTGTTTATGTCTCTCTATATATGTTTTTGTAAAAAGATATTGTGTTTTGGCTTTTGTTATTACTAATTGGTGTCAAAATTTGGAAGATGTAGAAAGGTGAATCATGTCCATTTTAATTGAATTGTAAGTAAACATATATTTTATGGATGCGATGAGTTTGTGATTGTGTACGTATGAGCCATTTTTTAGATCTACAGTCGATATGCGGCCTTTTGTAACTATGACATCTAGAGTCGATATGCGGCCTTCTCTATCTTGACCCGACAACGCCCTATTCCGACTGCCCCGATTTTCAACTCCTGTAATTAAAATGATATTAAAGGAAAGTTTTATTTATTTTTTAATATACTAATTATTGTTATGATTTCTTTTTTAAATTTTTGTTGTTTAAAACTTGGCAATTGAGTTGTAAAGTACAACTCAAATTCGAAAATGCATTAGTTTTGTCTTTTTTATCCTCCCTCGTTTCAGTATCTAACTATAATGTATATGTTCAATTATTTGATGATTCATGGGTTGTGGATAGTTGATATCACACCAATTCATCTGATATCCAATATCGAGCCGATGACCATGGATGTAAGTTTTGTAGGATTACATAAAAACCCGTGGAGAACTTCATGTCGACTTTATGAATAGATATTGGATGAGCGTACATTATTCGAGAGGTAGTTATAAAGATAAAGAAACATCCACCACATACGTGTTTGGAACTCAGCATGGATGAAGCGCGATTGCTTTCTCTTCAAAACTCCAGCCGACTTCTTTTTAGCGGTAATTTTTTGTTCAAGCTTGTAACACCCCAAAATTTAATTCGAGCCCAATTTAATTTATTTAGGCCCAATTGTTATACAAGTTGTTTTATTTTAAAAATAGACAAGTATGGGCTTTCGAGCAACTTTGAACTCATCTATAAGAATATTTATTTATTTTTAGCCCAATTATTATTTGAACGAAGATACACGAATACACTAGACGATAGTTGTCGTCGAAACCCGATTTTGACCCAATTACTCGATCCATTCCAAAATTTATGTTTAACCCATGTTATTCTTTCTAATTAAAGCCCATTCTTTTAAGCCCAATTTATTTTTTTTTAAAAAGAGGCCCAAAACTATAGGCCCAATAGGAAAATTTATATATATGTGTGTGAGTATATGTATATGTATACATATATATTATTACCCCATCCCCAAAAATGGAAGAAAAAGTCAAAGAAAAGAAAAGAAAAAGGGGAAAAAGAAGAGGGAGAGATCGAACGAGAGAGAAAGAAAAGGAGAGAAGAAAGAAAAGAAGGGGAGGAGGGCAGATCGAAAAAGAGAGAAAGTGAGGAGAAAAGAAAGAGAAGAAAGAAGAGAGAAAGAAGGGAGAAAGAGAGAGAGTTATAGCCGAGAGTTGAGAGAGAGGAGGGGAACGAGAGAGATCGACGAAGGGGAAGGAAAGGAAGGGGAGGAAGCCGGCCAGGAGGTCGCCGGACCTCCACCGGAGCCGGAGCAGCAGCAGCACGACGCCAGAGCACCGACGAGCAGCCATAGTTGCAGCCTTGAAGCTCGTCGCGGTCTGCTACTTTCGTCGACATCGTATGGGTCTATCTCTTACCCTTTTTGCTTGATTCTCGGATATGTTATACATTGATATGTACTCTTCGTTTGATCTTTTGATGTCGTTGCCATCAGATGGCCGGAAACCAGTCAAAAACGCCAGAAAACAGATCTGTCACAAATTCCGGACAGTTTTGTTGCTCTCTATTAATTCGATTTTTTAGCCCTGTCATGGTCAAAATATGGGAATGTTTATTTGAGGAACATTTTTAGGTATGGGTCTTAGGGTTATGTAGAACTTGGAATTTTGTAATTTGGAGTTTTCGTTTATGAGATACGATAAATTTACTAAAACTGTTTCAGAGGGACCCGAATCTGCTTTGGGGCAGCTTACATATGCAAATTTCAAATGAAAAACTGATTTTATCTAGCTACTTTTGATCGTCCAAACTTTGTTAAACTTGTAGGTTATCATCTTAGCTTCAATTTGAGACTTGAATTATATCATTTGGATTTTTGGAGGACAAAGTTATGCTAATTTTACCAAAGCCCTCTCAATTTCGGAACAGATTTTGTATATTTAAATAATTCAATGTTTTCGACCCTTAAACGATGAAATTAGAGATGCTTATTTCACGAACAATTTTATAAATTTGTCTTGGGGTTTTGTTTAACTTGGAATTTCTTAATTTTCAGTTTTAGTTTGAAAGATATGATTTATTTACTAAAACCGCTACGTAGGGAGTGTAATTGGCAAAAAAAAAAGAGAAGTTATGGATTTATGTTTTGGTTCTTGAAAAATTCTATAAATGTTATAAATGGACCCGTTAAATGCGAAATTGAGGTTTTCAGTAGATTTCAAATATTTCTTGTCAACGATGGTGATTATTTGATGAGTTTGGAGCTCAAGTTTGATTTTGGAAGGATTTTGAAAATGATTTGTGTTTAATCGTGAGATTGTGTATTTCAAATCATATTTTATTTTATGTCTCTAGTTAGTTTTAATTTCAAGATGTTTCTTGGTGATATTGGTGGATCACATGTTTATATAATCAAGATGATTCATGGGTTTATAAAGAAATTTTTATAAATTATGAATGAATTACAGAAGTCTTGGCGTTATATACTTTCTTTTAAATGGTTGGTCACTAATGGTATTTTAATGTTTTAAAAGGTGTTTGGGCTGTTTTAGAATTTAAGTAAAATAGACGGGTTTCCTTCTTAGAATTTATATAAATTTGAATCAAATTGCAAAAATTTAAGATAAGGTTTTTATTTTTCCCAAATAATTCAAAAATGAGGTTGTTATGGATCGACTTTAATCCGATCATTAGATCTAAAAATAAATTGTATCGTTAAATTCCTTTTATGTATCGAACCAAGTAGAAGTCTCAAAAGGCGTGCTCTGTGTCGAGGTCGTAGTCAAGAGTAGGGGAAAATCCCTTTAATTATGTTTTGGGCTCAGGGTTTCGATAGAGTTAATGAGTCATAATTGACTTTGTAGGACGAGTTGAGCTCGAAGAATAAGAGGATCGGACCTTAAGTCGCTGCTCTACCCCAGGATTTGAAATGAGGTGGGTAATACTATACTTATCTATGCTTGAGATCTGAGCATGATAATGGAAGCTAGCATATTTGTGGCATGTTATGATATTATCTGTTGTGAGATTTAGACGATCATGATCACGGACTGTTATTGAAATAGATATTATGCTATGAAAGCATTGGTTGGATATGCGATACCTTATAAGATAGATGAAGTATTTCTTATAATTTACGAGGCCATGTTATTAATTTAAGAACTCGAGCGCATGACCCCTTCCATATTCTATGGCATATGATCAGGATCCTAGTGTGACACTAAGATATGATCCTTATAAATAAATCTTATTCGAGACGATAGACTTAGAACGAACATAGTATGATCAAAGTTTTAGCTACTATGGTTATAAGGTGGGTGATATCTATCTAATACGCGACTTATGTTTCAAAATAATGTTATGCTTATGATGAAATATGTTTATGATAAGACATGCCTCAAAATACTTTTATGCTCAATGATATTTATTCAAAACGTGACTTGTGTTTCAAAAAATGTATTCTATTTATGATAATATATACATTTATGATAAAGTACGCTTCAAAGTACTTTTATGGTTTTACGATTTATAGTCGACAGTGACTTATGTTCAAAGGCGTGATCTATTTATGATTACATATGTTTAACTTTAAGCATGCTTCAGATTACTCTTATGGCTCAATGATTTCAAATTAAACGTGATTTTATGTTTCAAAATCGCGTTATGCTTACGAGGAAAATATGTTGTATAAAAGCATGCTTCAAAGTTCAAAATATTCTTTTTATGACTTATCGGAAGTTGCTAAACTCTATGGTTCCTGGTATGAGCACTCCGGTGCGGTATGATATAGCACTTTGGTGCGGTATGAGCACTTCGGTGCGGTATGAGCACTCCGGTGCAGTATGATATAGCACTTCGGTGCGGTATGACACAATTGTGCAATTATGGTACTACGGTACAAACATGTCACTTCGGTGAAATTATTATGATAGGGAACCATATTGAGTTAATCTTCCGTATATTAATAAGCATATACTTTTTTTTATGGGCATAACAATAAATACGTTAATATGCAAACTATTTATTGAATTATCAATCATATTTCAGAAATTAAAAATCCCACTGAGTGTTTTCTGGCACTCAGCCCATCTATTTTCATAATATTTTCAGGTATTGGATGACGGCTGGCGGCTGACGTGGACCAATGTGGATTTCTTATTTTGTTGACCATGTTATTATTTTAATTATCGATTATGTATATTTGTGGTCACTAAGTATAAATTTTTATACTTCCGCTTTATGATTGAAAACAATTAACTATTTTATGGACATCCATGAATGTTATGGTTTTTGGGCGCATTTTAAATGTTGAATGTTGAATTTTGACTGGTCATGGTCGCAGGTTTGATTGGTTGTTGAATGTTTGAATAGTAAACGCCTGTGAGCGTGGGTATTTAAGTATTTTAAACGGAATGCTGCCCAAATTTTTAAGATCTAAAGAAAATGTTTGTTTGGAATTGCGAAAAAAATTTTATGGGCTTTTCTTTCAGTCGTGTGTTTTCGTTAGCACTTGGGCCTTCGGGTTCGGGTCGCTACAGGTGGTATCAGAGCGGGTCTACGAATCCGTAGGCCTGCGGGATTATTTTTTTTAAAAAGTTATTGAAATATTATTTGAAAGAAATTATTATCTACTTATGGTCCCACGTCCACGTCCCGTCTCGTCTAATCAGGTACAAAGTTTATATGAATAAAATTTTTATTTTTCAAAATATATTTTGGGCAAATATGTGAGATTGCGATGAGTACTTAATTATTATAATTATGTATTTGGAAAGTGTGATATTATCCCACCATAGAATGAACTTAAATGGATTTGAATATAGTTAAATTATTCTTATGTTCTCACTAGCTTAGTAATTTACAAGTAGACTCATTTATGTGATTTACGATAAATGATGAGAAATTTAGCTCCCACTAAGAAACGTATCTTACCCCCTATTATGCGATCAAGATATTCAATGAGCAAGAGGGCATCAAGATGGCTGAGGATTCTTCAAGATAAAAATTCAACATAAGTTATCGACGATGTTAACCATTTTTCTCGATAGTGGATTACTATATAGGAGCGCTTAACTTAGATATAAGAGTGCGTAATATTGTTGGCGAATTATGCAATTTAGCATATTTATGGTGTACAGTATTGACATAGAACATTTCACCTAATGCAATGGGAAAGAAGATGGCATCTCTTGCGATACCTGAACATCTACTTTCAAGCAAGACATAATTTGTTGGGTCATTAAATAGTTTGGCAATATGACCACGATATCGTTGAGGATTTTATATATTTGAAGAAAGGAAATATGGAAATGGACAAATACGAAAATAGTTGAATAAATATTATAGAAAGTACTGTACCGATAGATTTTCTACGGTGATGATATTCGATGCCTCGTCATACGTTCATGGAGGACATAACTCATGGAGACTTGCATGGATTGCTCATGATATCGAATGCTTGAATTTCGGGACGAAATTCTTTTAAGGGGGATAGATTTGTAACACCCCAAAATTTAATTCGAGCCCAATTTAATTTATTTAGGCCCAATTGTTATACAAGTTGTTTTATTTTAAAAATAGACAAGTATGGGCTTTCGAGCAACTTTGAACTCATCTATAAGAATATTTATTTATTTTTAGCCCAATTATTATTTGAACGAAGATACACGAATACACTAGACGATAGTTGTCGTCGAAACCCGATTTTGACCCAATTACTCGATCCATTCCAAAATTTATGTTTAACCCATGTTATTCTTTCTAATTAAAGCCCATTCTTTTAAGCCCAATTTATTTTTTTTTAAAAAGAGGCCCAAAACTATAGGCCCAATAGGAAAATTTATATATATGTGTGTGAGTATATGTATATGTATACATATATATTATTACCCCATCCCCAAAAATGGAAGAAAAAGTCAAAGAAAAGAAAAGAAAAAGGGGAAAAAGAAGAGGGAGAGATCGAACGAGAGAGAAAGAAAAGGAGAGAAGAAAGAAAAGAAGGGGAGGAGGGCAGATCGAAAAAGAGAGAAAGTGAGGAGAAAAGAAAGAGAAGAAAGAAGAGAGAAAGAAGGGAGAAAGAGAGAGAGTTATAGCCGAGAGTTGAGAGAGAGGAGGGGAACGAGAGAGATCGACGAAGGGGAAGGAAAGGAAGGGGAGGAAGCCGGCCAGGAGGTCGCCGGACCTCCACCGGAGCCGGAGCAGCAGCAGCACGACGCCAGAGCACCGACGAGCAGCCATAGTTGCAGCCTTGAAGCTCGTCGCGGTCTGCTACTTTCGTCGACATCGTATGGGTCTATCTCTTACCCTTTTTGCTTGATTCTCGGATATGTTATACATTGATATGTACTCTTCGTTTGATCTTTTGATGTCGTTGCCATCAGATGGCCGGAAACCAGTCAAAAACGCCAGAAAACAGATCTGTCACAAATTCCGGACAGTTTTGTTGCTCTCTATTAATTCGATTTTTTAGCCCTGTCATGGTCAAAATATGGGAATGTTTATTTGAGGAACATTTTTAGGTATGGGTCTTAGGGTTATGTAGAACTTGGAATTTTGTAATTTGGAGTTTTCGTTTATGAGATACGATAAATTTACTAAAACTGTTTCAGAGGGACCCGAATCTGCTTTGGGGCAGCTTACATATGCAAATTTCAAATGAAAAACTGATTTTATCTAGCTACTTTTGATCGTCCAAACTTTGTTAAACTTGTAGGTTATCATCTTAGCTTCAATTTGAGACTTGAATTATATCATTTGGATTTTTGGAGGACAAAGTTATGCTAATTTTACCAAAGCCCTCTCAATTTCGGAACAGATTTTGTATATTTAAATAATTCAATGTTTTCGACCCTTAAACGATGAAATTAGAGATGCTTATTTCACGAACAATTTTATAAATTTGTCTTGGGGTTTTGTTTAACTTGGAATTTCTTAATTTTCAGTTTTAGTTTGAAAGATATGATTTATTTACTAAAACCGCTACGTAGGGAGTGTAATTGGCAAAAAAAAAAGAGAAGTTATGGATTTATGTTTTGGTTCTTGAAAAATTCTATAAATGTTATAAATGGACCCGTTAAATGCGAAATTGAGGTTTTCAGTAGATTTCAAATATTTCTTGTCAACGATGGTGATTATTTGATGAGTTTGGAGCTCAAGTTTGATTTTGGAAGGATTTTGAAAATGATTTGTGTTTAATCGTGAGATTGTGTATTTCAAATCATATTTTATTTTATGTCTCTAGTTAGTTTTAATTTCAAGATGTTTCTTGGTGATATTGGTGGATCACATGTTTATATAATCAAGATGATTCATGGGTTTATAAAGAAATTTTTATAAATTATGAATGAATTACAGAAGTCTTGGCGTTATATACTTTCTTTTAAATGGTTGGTCACTAATGGTATTTTAATGTTTTAAAAGGTGTTTGGGCTGTTTTAGAATTTAAGTAAAATAGACGGGTTTCCTTCTTAGAATTTATATAAATTTGAATCAAATTGCAAAAATTTAAGATAAGGTTTTTATTTTTCCCAAATAATTCAAAAATGAGGTTGTTATGGATCGACTTTAATCCGATCATTAGATCTAAAAATAAATTGTATCGTTAAATTCCTTTTATGTATCGAACCAAGTAGAAGTCTCAAAAGGCGTGCTCTGTGTCGAGGTCGTAGTCAAGAGTAGGGGAAAATCCCTTTAATTATGTTTTGGGCTCAGGGTTTCGATAGAGTTAATGAGTCATAATTGACTTTGTAGGACGAGTTGAGCTCGAAGAATAAGAGGATCGGACCTTAAGTCGCTGCTCTACCCCAGGATTTGAAATGAGGTGGGTAATACTATACTTATCTATGCTTGAGATCTGAGCATGATAATGGAAGCTAGCATATTTGTGGCATGTTATGATATTATCTGTTGTGAGATTTAGACGATCATGATCACGGACTGTTATTGAAATAGATATTATGCTATGAAAGCATTGGTTGGATATGCGATACCTTATAAGATAGATGAAGTATTTCTTATAATTTACGAGGCCATGTTATTAATTTAAGAACTCGAGCGCATGACCCCTTCCATATTCTATGGCATATGATCAGGATCCTAGTGTGACACTAAGATATGATCCTTATAAATAAATCTTATTCGAGACGATAGACTTAGAACGAACATAGTATGATCAAAGTTTTAGCTACTATGGTTATAAGGTGGGTGATATCTATCTAATACGCGACTTATGTTTCAAAATAATGTTATGCTTATGATGAAATATGTTTATGATAAGACATGCCTCAAAATACTTTTATGCTCAATGATATTTATTCAAAACGTGACTTGTGTTTCAAAAAATGTATTCTATTTATGATAATATATACATTTATGATAAAGTACGCTTCAAAGTACTTTTATGGTTTTACGATTTATAGTCGACAGTGACTTATGTTCAAAGGCGTGATCTATTTATGATTACATATGTTTAACTTTAAGCATGCTTCAGATTACTCTTATGGCTCAATGATTTCAAATTAAACGTGATTTTATGTTTCAAAATCGCGTTATGCTTACGAGGAAAATATGTTGTATAAAAGCATGCTTCAAAGTTCAAAATATTCTTTTTATGACTTATCGGAAGTTGCTAAACTCTATGGTTCCTGGTATGAGCACTCCGGTGCGGTATGATATAGCACTTTGGTGCGGTATGAGCACTTCGGTGCGGTATGAGCACTCCGGTGCAGTATGATATAGCACTTCGGTGCGGTATGACACAATTGTGCAATTATGGTACTACGGTACAAACATGTCACTTCGGTGAAATTATTATGATAGGGAACCATATTGAGTTAATCTTCCGTATATTAATAAGCATATACTTTTTTTTATGGGCATAACAATAAATACGTTAATATGCAAACTATTTATTGAATTATCAATCATATTTCAGAAATTAAAAATCCCACTGAGTGTTTTCTGGCACTCAGCCCATCTATTTTCATAATATTTTCAGGTATTGGATGACGGCTGGCGGCTGACGTGGACCAATGTGGATTTCTTATTTTGTTGACCATGTTATTATTTTAATTATCGATTATGTATATTTGTGGTCACTAAGTATAAATTTTTATACTTCCGCTTTATGATTGAAAACAATTAACTATTTTATGGACATCCATGAATGTTATGGTTTTTGGGCGCATTTTAAATGTTGAATGTTGAATTTTGACTGGTCATGGTCGCAGGTTTGATTGGTTGTTGAATGTTTGAATAGTAAACGCCTGTGAGCGTGGGTATTTAAGTATTTTAAACGGAATGCTGCCCAAATTTTTAAGATCTAAAGAAAATGTTTGTTTGGAATTGCGAAAAAAATTTTATGGGCTTTTCTTTCAGTCGTGTGTTTTCGTTAGCACTTGGGCCTTCGGGTTCGGGTCGCTACAAAGCTAATCATGTTTCCAACAGGTATGATGCTCATATTTTACTTTTAATTAATTTTTTAGTTCAATTTTAATAATATAATTTAATTTGGTTTTGAATTGTAGATGATGGACTCACATTCAATCAAAATATATATGTCTCCCACGCTCGAAGGTTGATTCATAGGAAATTTGGATGATGTTCATATTTTACTTTAATTAATGTTTTTAATTCAATTTAATAATATAATTTAATTTGGTTTTGAATTGTAGATGATGGACTCACATTCAATCCAAATATGTCTGTCTCCCAAGCTTGAAGGTTGATTCATAGGAAAATTGGACGTCAGGCGATTGGAAATTAACGGTATTTGGATTCAAGAAGAAAATATTTTCTGGATAAAGGAAGTGAGATATTTGGTTTGTAAAAATTTTAGGACATTTATGCATAGTATCATTTGTGAAATTAAGAATCAAAATGATATCATTTATCTACCAAAGCTATGGATAGAAATGTTTACTTAATTTTTGTGAATTGGTTATCTAGTAGATTCAACTTGTGCTACTTAATTAGTGCATGACTTTTTTTTATACATTGTATTGTTCAGAAAATTTACATGTTGAAGAAATTAATTTATGCATCTAGCATAAATTTTGTTGAATGTTTTTTTACACATTGTATTGTTCAGAATATCTCTCGTTGAAGAAATTAATTAATGCATCTATCATAAAGTTTGTTGGATATTTTTTTTTTCAACCGGTACTTATGTTTGAATGTTGAAGTTGATAAGATTTACTATAGTCATGTGTATTTTTTGGTTGCAACCATATCGCTTGTATGGTCCTTCAGTATCATAAATTAATAATTTTTTAAAGCATAATTAAGTTATTTTAGTGAAATATGATTCTAGTGTTGTTTATTATTTTCTTAAAGTACTACCGTATTAACTGGTTCCTGAGGTACTATCGTATTAACTTTCAAATGAAAATTTTCATTAAGCCACACCTGTAAATATTTTTTAGTGTATATATGGAATAATCTCTTTATACTCATAATATTTTACATATTTCATCTATCATTATTAATTTTGGGACATTTTTAGATAATAAGAAATTGTTGAATATAATTTTAAGAAATTTGTTATATTATTTATACAGTATAATCTATCATTATCACACAATGAATGTTTTTAGTAAAAATACAATTAATAATATTAAATTATTAAGAAACAATGAACATTACTTATTAATTTTCATTAAAAATATATGAAATGAATTTATTTTAATATTAATTTAAAAAATATTATACATAAATTAGTAAAATACAATGACTTTTGATTAGAGTTGTCAAAATAGATTAACGGGGCGGGGCGATACGGCCCACGGGCCTCAAAAGCCCGCCATTTGGCGGGGCGGTGTGGGCCAGCCCGCCAAAACAACGGGTCTAGAAACATCTAAACTGACCCATCCCCGCAGCGAGCCACGGGTTTATGGGTCAGCCCGCGGACCTATATTAAAAAAAAATAATTGAAGTATTATTTTCACTTTTTTACTTCTTCTGATGAATTTCCGCAATATTTTAGTTATAAATTATTAATCCAGATTAAATTTCTAAATTAATTACAATTTCCTAAACCTATTTCCCATTTGCCACCTTCGTAATGTTAGAATCTTTGAGAAGGCAAAAATAAAAATCAAAGAAAAAATGAGAGAAAATAAGAGAGTAAAATGACAAAAAAATAAGATACGGGTTCTTGAGTTCGTCATTTTTGGAGAAAGAAATTTGTAATTGATACTTTGTGAATTGGAATTTGAGGAAAATGATTTTAATAAGCGACTAGGCACTATAAGGAGGTCTAGGAGTGGAACTAGGGTTAGGGTAAATTTACTTCTCTTATTTATATAACTATTAAGTGTAATAATAAAAAATATTAAGGCGGGTCGCGGGCCAGCCTGCCCCGACCCGGCCCAAACCCGCCAAGCCCGCAACCCGTTTGGGCTAACCCATTTGGGCCCGCCACTTCAGCGGGCCTATAAAACTGCAACTCAACCCATTCTTTTTCTTGGCGGGGATGGGTTGGCCCGACGGGTCAAGCCCGTTTTGACAGCTCTACTTAGAGGTGTAAGTGAGTCGAGCTAGCTCGTGAGCTACTCGGGATTGACTCGTAAAATACTCGAATTCGACTCGTACTTGATCGAGTGGAGCTTGAGCTCGAGCTCATTTATACTCTGCTCGATAAGCTCGCGAGCTTAATCGAGCTTATGTTCAATTTACTATTTTAACCCTGCACTTTCAATTATCTACATACATAACCTACATATAAATCAATACAACCACCCCATTCTCCTCATTTTTCATTTTGAATCTAGGGCAACAGTGTGCGCCGCTCTTCACTCATCTCTCTCACTCTCTTCGTCCATTTCTTCCTCTCAACAATCCAAAAAATTCGTATATGTCTCTATCAATGTATATCTTGCCAAAAATCAAGAACTTGGTGCCTATTTATTATCTGCTCAATTGATTTAATGCTCTTTTAATTTTTAGGCTTTGTATTATGTTTCTCTAATTTTTTTAGTTTATCCTCTTAGACTACCAATATCAGCAACCACTCCAACCACCCAACCATCCAACCACTTCAATATTTAATTAATTTCTCTCTCTTCCACATCATCAATATTCATCCAACCCAACCACGTCTATTTTACATGTTTTATCAATGACCACCCAACCACTCAACCACACCATTATATATAATTATTTTATTTTATTTTATTTTTTATTTTTTTTAAATTAAAATATTACTTGCAATAAAAATAATATAAAAATTTATAATTATAACAAGAAAATAAAAATATTCCAAACTAAATTAATAACATAAATTACGACATACTTCACACCAATTAAATTACATTTCCTAAAATTACAGAAAATAAAATCACACTCATTAAACAATATTTCCTAAAATTAAAAAAAAAAATCGCACTCATTAAACGTTATTTTCTAAAATTACATGAATTTTGTTTATTATTTGGATATATAGAAAACTAGAGAAAAAAATAGATAATTTTAAAATGTGTTGAAATATAGCAAAATTGATGTCTATTTGTAAAGAATAAAAAAAATATGAATTTTGGTATATTTTTTATTTATTTTTATTATATTTTATATAAAAAATATATCAATTTTATATATATTTCACTATAAAATTAATTGGCCAATAGGATGGAGACAAGTGTCTCCATCCCATTGGCCAAAGCAAAAGGTTGGGAAGAGACCCATGTGGTTGAATGTGGGGGGTGGTCGACCAAATGTGGTTGAAATTTCAGATTTTTTATTTTTTTTTATTTTGCACACGTGGAGGGCGACCACCTTAATGCTAGTCTTATAATTTTTCTCTAATCATCGAATTTCCTGTTTTCCAACAATCAGTAATTTCTTATTTTATGTTTTTCTTCTGCTCTAATTTGTTACTGTTGGGATGTTGGGACTCGGGAGATTGTGAGAAGATTGCAGAGCATGACTTGTGAAACTCAAATTATTTCCAAAGAGAATCAATGGATAATGTGGATCACTGCTAGCAAAATCGTCAACATTCAACAAACCACCAGATCTGGATATATTATGTTTCTTTATTTTTATTATTGTATTTTTGCGAATTATTGCTCGATGTAGTCAAAAAGTGTAAATTGGAAGTTAAGGCAAGGTTTTAAGAATTAAATATTGTTATTCTTAGATGTCTAATTTTAGATTTTGTGTTGATTAATTTTGCAATTTAATTAAATTAAAACAATATAATCGAGCTCGAGTCAAGCTCGAGCCTATCGAGTTATTTGTCGAGTCGAGTTCGAGTCCAAAAAATTAAAGCTTGATCGAGTTCGAGTCGAGCTCGAGCTTTAAGATTGTTAAGTCGAGCTCGAGTTCGAACAGACCACTACTCGGCTCGACTCGGCTCGATTACACCCCTAGCTCTACTTTTGATGTAATCAAAATTCAATTTCATTGAATCATGAAAACACTCTTTAAATTAATAAATATTAATTTGTGGATTAATTAATATCACTATAAAATAATAAACTTGCATAAAATGTCATGATCTCAAAATCTATATAGGTTTTACTGTAATCAATTCCATCCGGCTATCATTTTTAAGTAATTATAATAAAGTAACGTTTGTAACAGGAAATGAAAAATAACTTTTTAAAACCGATTTTGTCTAATTACATGCGGTACAAATTCGTGTAACTATAAAATTATACACTTTTAATTTGCAAAACATTTTTCACCTAATACACTATTTTTTTTATTAAACTTGTTTTGGGTTATATTTTAAAAATATTTTCTAGAAGTAACCTAAACACATAGTATTATGCAAACATCATCAATATTATTGGTTTAGGATGTTTATCATCAAACATCACCCACCAACATCGGCCCCAACCCCTCAAAACCAAACTGAAAATTGTTTCTTAATTAATTAGTAGAGAAAAAAGACAAGAAAGAATTCAAATGTACCTCAATAATGCATATGTAATCTACTAAGAAAAAAATAGTTTAATTAAGAAACCGTTCGTGCCATTAGATTATACACTTGTTTGATAAAGGACAAGAAATAACAAATTCAACTCAATTTCCATTATCTCAACTGGGCTGTCTTCTTATTAGTATTAATTTATTAATGTAATGTTGATATCAAGCAGTATTATATAGTTTGTAAGTTTGAAAATTTAGCATCGCCTCACTCCCAAAGTTAAAACCGTGATTTTATAGTTTCTAGAAATTATATTATTTTATGTCACATTAATTATATATGTCTACCATTGACCAATTATTAGTGGCATTTCCCCTATCTATTAATATATTACTTGTTCAAAGAAAAAGAAATTAATTATAATTTGGGATGCCAGCAAATTGAGTTGAGTGTATACATGTTTGAGTATGTTCGAATTTTATCCAACTTCTTACTTAATATATATTTTGAAAATATATCACTTTATATCATATTACGTTATTGTTAAGGCCTTTTATCATTTGATTAATTATAAATTAATAGACATGATTTCACTTCTTCTTCTTCTTTTCAATAAAATCTAACATCGAATTAAATTTTTTTTATCAATTATTGATGATAAGACTAACCAAAAACACATGTGAATGTTTCACGTCAATCTGGAAAAAAAAAATCCTTAAACATGTGCTTTCCGGCTAGTCTAGCCAAAGATTGATCAAAAAAATAATAATTGAATGTTAGAAAAAAAAAAAAGTTAATTAAACGATATCAGTACCAATTTTTAATTAAACAAATGATGTGACATATTTGTGAAAACGCGTACATCGAATCCAATTCAAATGAACTTTAAATAATAATTAATCAATATATATAATTTGATTGAATTTTCAAGGTATATATATTGTCTACAAGTACTTGCACATGAAGAAGAGATAAAGAAATTAAATGCTAATTTTTTTAATGCTAAAGTCACTTACATTCCGATTTTGCAGATGAAAATTCCTGTTGTTAATTTCAGGCCTTGAAAAACATTCAGCAAACATTAATTCTGACTGAATAAAACCCTAAACACATAATTAATTATCTCTTACCTCTTCATATGTATTATACTCTCCTTAATTATATACAACCCCAATATTTTTTAAGACAAAGATATATCATATATCCCAACAACGTTAACACACACACACACACACACTAGAATCAAAAGATAGAAAACTGATTATTAATTTTTAAAAAGTTTTCATTCCTTCATCATTCTAAAAGCTAATGCCTGCAGCTCGCTCAAATCAGTCTGCGACGGCCTCTTCTTGCTGTAGTGGTGGTGGTGGTGGTGGTGATGAGGAAATGCTTCATCTCTGCTCTCAATTTCTTGGCCGTCATTGATCGAATCGAGCGAGCTCTGCGGCGAGATGTTATTGGCGTAGTAGTTCGGAACTGGGATTAATGGAGGCGGCGATGATGATCCAATTCCACCACCGGAAATCCATTGATTCTCCGCATTTCGCGACGAATGCTCGATCAGATTCTGTGCTAGTTGCGCTTTCGCCTGCATCACCTGCGCTTGCAGATATGCTACCTGCAGCATCATCAACTGCGTGATCAGAATCTTGGGTTTATGTAAGGAGAAATAGAGACGAGATCCTCTATCCCATATTTATTTTTGGTGTACCACGTTAATTAAAAGACTCATGAGAAATTAAAATTGAAGAAAAAAATAATGTCAGTACACTAAAAAGTGAGATAGAAGATCTCATGCGAATTCAAGGAAGATGGCCAAGGGCCACTTTAGCATGACTATTTGCCGGTCAACTTATAATTTTTAGAACACTTGATTATATATTGACTTAAGCAGCATGGGATTAGTGGATCACTGTGCTTGATTATTTTACATGTAATATGTAAAAGTTTTATGGTATATTTACGTACTGTGCTGGATAATAGACGAGTTAAGCTTTCGAGTCAAGGGAGACTAAAATGGGAAGAAATGAAACTAGTGGTTAGAATTTATATATATACCTGTTGTTGCAAGGCAAATATATGAGCAACGCAACCATAGACGGGATCTCTGATTCTGGCCTGAGCTTCGTAGGCAATGGTGACGACGGCTTCGCAGCGGTCGGCCACCGGAACGTGGAGGAGGAGCTTGGACACGTTGCTGGCGCCGAACACCTTGTGGATGGCGGCGAACCGCGCCGGCCCCTGCTCCGAGCAGAAATAGGGGGCGAAGACGCAGTCCGCCGCGCACTTGCGGCGGAGGAACTTGCATGCGCCGCAGGGAGAGCCGGTGGCGGTCGCCATTAAAGCGCGATCGATCGATGCGTAGTAATTATTGTTGTACAGCGGAAAAGAGAAGGGTTTGTTTCTACTTTTGAACAAAGGGTTTTAGAAAATTCGGGCGCACGAGCAGACTAGAAAATGGTGCGGATATGAAGAGAGAGAGAGAGAGAGAGAGAGAGAGAGAGAGAGAGAGAGAGAGAGAGAGGGGACATGGAAGGTTTGTGTGTATGGTTTGGAGGAGACATTTCTTAATGGCTTATGCAATATGGGTTTATTTTTTAATGGTTTTTTTTTAATTTTAGCTTTAATTTAGAAGAGTTTATATGACTCCAACTTAACATATATACGTGAACGTTTGCAATTTATAATAATTATACACCATTTTCTATTTAATATCAATTTTATCTCTAACATTTTATTTTTTTCACAATTACATAGCATCAAATTTCCAGACCACTGAAAACTGATTCAACAAATAGTCTCATTCCCAATAGTGAACTTCGAAATAGTCCGCTTCTAATCTCTAATAATTTTTCATCTCCAAATCAGCTTTCAATAATCATCAAAAAATTTGACGGAAAGTAGAATTGTGAAGAAAATGAAATATTGGAATAAAATTACTATTAAATATAAGTTGAGTAAAATTGTGATAAGTTACAAACATTGGGGATAACAAGTACAATATTTAATTTTAGCCCTTATATAACTATATATTTTTTCCCGTCATAGAAAATATATATGGAGATATGACAAAAGGATTTTCGTAAGCACTCTTTGATTGGATCATGATATAAGAATCGAGTACTTGTGCCACCAAAATTGTGTTGGTGTTGTCCCCTTGGGGATGGCCTAGTGGTGGAGTGGTATTTCTTGAGGCCAAAAGTCTCAAGTTCCCCTGTGTAGGTTTGCAGGCTATCACATAGGGGCGGGGTTTACCCAGTGCGCACCACGGTAGCGGCTGCGGGTTACCCTCGACATCCAAAAAAAAAAAAAAAATTGTGTTGGTGTCCTTAATTTTTATTTGATCGATCTATAATAATATTCTAAAAATATTAGAAAAACCAAAGTTGTGGCCTACCTAAATTAAGGAAATAAAATTACACCCTTCCACTTTTCCAAGTAATCCGCCTCATTCGTCTTTCTTTCATTCGATTTTCTTATCATAGATTGTTGTGTTTCATATTTTATTAATAGTATATATAAAAAAAATATAGAATAATACATAAATAGATATCATTGAGCTCTCATGCATGTTATTTAATTGATCCATATCAAACTTTGGTATTGTTGGATTGAATTTTTTTACTTCATATTACACGTATGTTGTAATTAAAATATTCTCGAACTTTCATTTGGTTCAGTTACATCCTTTTATTAGATTTGGTGTTAATTTTTCTTTTTTATATCTTCAAATGACTCGCTCAGTTTAACTCGATCAACTGTATAGAAAATCGAATGTAACCAAATAAAAGTCCAATGACTCAACATAACACAACGCAAAGTTGAAGAGCTGAATTATAAAAAAAATGAAAATTTAAAAATCTATTTAAATATATTATTACATTATATTGAGTTAATTGCACCTGAAATCATAACATTTTCATTAATTTTTTTTAGACATGACTTTAAATTTTAGCAATAACACCAACCAAACGACGCCGTTTTCATATCTGCACTTAGTCTAGTGATTAAACGTAGTTGTTTCAATTTCCTACATAGAATATGCACATCATATGTACACAGATAATGTTTAATGTTACATTAGTTATTTAATTAGTTATGCTAAAAATTAATTAATTGAACATTTTTAACCATTAGTACATTTTTAAAATTTTGACTTGAACGTTGGGATTATGTATCATCTACCATATTATATATAATATGTAAGAATAGAAGATACTAAATAATTCGTATAGCAAATGATCTCTTGGACTTTTGTGCTCGCCCTTTTGGAGATCATATAATTTAGTCTCTAGAATTGTTTATTATTATAATATATAAATGAGTTTGTTTGAAAGGTTGTTCAAAAAAAATATATTTTTTCCGCCGAACGCCGCACCTGGGAACTGCTGCTGAAAATATTTTGATGCTTTCTCAAAATTGGATTTATATAGAATATTGATTGACACGTATAGGTGAAGAAATTCTTATAAAAATATCTATAGGCTTTATATAATTAAATAATGATTAGTGGCAAATTAATTAGTGATAATGAAGCTTGCATGGTTCAATGGATTTGAACACAGCACAAAACTTTTCACTTTTGTTTGTATTTTCAAGTAGTGGGGTACTGCCCAATTCACATATATATTAAATTGTTAAGAAAAAGTAATCTAATTCATCCCGATTACATAGTATATTTTCTACTCGCACGTAAGATTAAAAATATTTATAAAAATAAGGGAAAAGGGCCTCGCAGGCCCCTGAACTTTTTGGCGGGGACCTCACAGGCCCCTGTACTTTTTTTTGGCTCAACTGAGCCCCTGAACTTTTTTTTTCGGATCTATTGGGCCCCTCCGTCAAGCCCCTCTTGACGGGGCCGTTAGTTCGACCTAAAACGACGCCGTTTTAGGATTTATTCGAATTAAAAAAAATTCTAAGTTCAATTAAAAATGCTCCCGACCCATTTTAAAAACATACCCGACCTGACTCTAGATAAACACGCCCCATTTAGCGTGACCCTCTTCCATTCCCGGCGCTTCTTCGAGGGTCGCGCAGGCTTCAGACGAGGACGATGGCGATCGGTTCTGGCGAGCAACTTCCGGCAGCGATGATGTCTGGTCTGCGAGAAGCGAGGCCACCGCCTCAAGGGTAGATTCTTCTTCCTCCCTATCTATCCCTGCTCTCTCTTCTGCTTGGTTTAAGATTGGGATTTCTTTGATTTTTATGGATTTTGGGCTGAGATTGAATGTGGAAGGCTGAGGGAAAAGAAGATAGATGTGATGGGGTTTGTTGACTGATGGGAGGCGGGAGTTATGGCGTGGGCTGCTGGAGGTTGCAGGAGGTGATTGGTGGATTTCTGGATTTGTTTTTGGGGTGCAGAGGGGCTGGTTTGGGCAGGGGTTGAATTGAGGTATTAGGCTGACGATTGGGATCTGAGGAGTGAGAGAGGGATGTCGTCTGCTAGAGAGGAGCTGTCAAATGCAGGGGAAGCATCGGCAGCGGGGCTGGGTATTGATGTGTTGGGAGCAGCATGAGGCTGAGATGAAGGGAGATGAGATGGTTCATTTTTTGTAGAATCTGGGAAGGGAGTAGATTCAGTTGGATTTTTCTGTGTTTGCGGTTTTGATTTTTGGGTAACAGATCTGCGAACTGAAGTTGATTTTTTTGCTTGCTGTTTTTCAGATTGCTGCCCAGATTTGAAGGCCATTTTGCCCAGTTTCTTCAGAGACTTCTTCGAACTGGAGCTTGGAGACATTTCCAGATTCTGGGCAGATTTGCCAGAATTTGTTTTTTTTCTGCCCATAACACAAAATCAAGGAGTTTGGACCCAAAGCATGGTAGAAAAGATGTTGTTTGAAGGATGAACTCGATGAACTGAAATAAAAAATAAAATAAAAAATAAAATGAAAAAACTGGAAAAAAGATTTGGGGCGGGTTTATCTAAAGTCGGGTCGGGTATGTTTTTAAAATGGGCCGGAAGCATTTTTAATTGAATTTAGAATTTTTTTAATTCGAATAAACCCTAAAACGACGTCGTTTTAGGTCGAACTAACGGCCCCGTCAAGAGGGGCTTGACGGAGGGGCTCAATAGATCCGAAAAAAAAAGTTCAGAGGCTCAATTGAGCCAAAAAAAAGTACAGGGGCCTGCGAGGTCCCCGTCAAAAAGTTCAGGGGCCTGCGAGGCCCTTTTCCTTAAAAATAATATATATAAACTAAACTTATAATATTATTCTTATTTAAGATTTATAATTTTAATAAACTTAAATGGTTTTTTTTTTAATTTTCAAGATTTAATAAGAATTTTTTTTTTCATTATTATGTGAAATAATACTACTTATAATAATAGGACTAAAATATTAATTTGAACTAAATAATTGAAATGGAGGATGTAGCCTAGAGAATTGAACGATGGAAATTAAATAATATTATTATAATTTATGATGGTGGAAAGATGAATTATGAATGTTTTGACTTTGGAGGTGAATATTTATTACTTTGCTTTGGGTTTTGTAAGTTAAATTTGGTTGGAAATCGGGTTACAAAATAAATTAGCCATGAAATCAGTGTTTTTTCTTGCAATTTATTTCTCAGCTCAATACAAAAGTAAAGTTATTGTTGCATTGACTTGGGCTACCTCGTGTAAAATGCTGCATTTGTTAATTGCTATAGCCTCACGAGGAAATTCTCATTTTCAATTTCTTTTTAATCTTCATCCACGTATATTAATAAAATTATTAATGTGTACTTGATGTTAGAAAATTTTGCATTTCTCCTTAATAATCTAAATATAAGAAACATATGTTTATGCTATTATATTAGTTATTTAATTATTTATGAACTTAATTAAGTTATCTAAATACAAGTTTTTTCGGCTAAGTCATTGATATCGAATTATTGAGTAGAGACCCCCTTAGTTATGGCTCAATACATTAAAATGAATACCCTGCATCTCAAAAACGTAGAACATTAAATAGGAGTATATTAAGGAAAATGAAAATTTAGTACACATATATAAGTAAAGTGGACTATAATTTTGGGATTGTCGAAAATGGAATAAGAGACTACGCTTATGGACGGAGTGAATATAATTTTTACTTCTTAGCTACATCTGAAAAAATAAATTAATTAATTAAAATTGAAGTTCTTACCGAGGTATAAAGATATTTAATTGAGAAAGACCATAATATTAATCTCTTGTTCGTGTCCCAATTATGGATTGAGAATCTAGAAACATTTTAAAGTATTTTGAAACAATAAATTCAATTTTAATGGATATTAATTATTATCATTTCTTTTAAACCCGAACTACATCTTATAAATTATTCAAACAAGACTTCCTGCAAGATCTTCAATCCACACTTGAAACTTAATTACTAATCTAATTACTTTATTCTTATAGTCTTTCATAATCTATTTATCTCCTCTAATCAAACAAACCCAATCACATCCATCGATGAAAGTCATCACTCAAAACTTAACGTCCCAAATATGAAAAAGTAAAAAAACAATGGTACATCCCATTATATTTAGTATTATTTAGAGCATGATACTGATTTAATTTATGCGGTTTTGCATATAATTTTCTTTTACTTGATATCTAATTTATTTTTGAAATTTATTCACTCGAAGAAACTCTTACAATTTGTTTTTTTTTCATTTCTATGTATATATTAAAATAAAATCGCTTGCCACAAATAAAAAATTATTTTCTTGCAAAAAATGATAATATATATTTTCTTATAATAAAATATCAGTAATAAAAGTTTGTCGTATAGTACACTGATCTAACCAAACACATCCATGGATGAAATCAATATTGACTCAAAATTTAATGTCCTTAATATGAAAAAGTAAAGATACTCGTACATTAATTTTCTTTTACTTGATATCTAATTCAATTTTTGGAAATTCTTCATTTGGAACAACCCTAACAATTAGACTTTTTCATATATATATATATATATATATATATATATATATATATATATATATAACAAAATCACTTGGCACAAATAAAAAGTTATTTTTCTTGCAAAAATTGAGAATAAATATTTTTTTTATAATAATACTAGTTGTAAAAGTTTGTCGGAGCCACACTGGGCCCTCCTGAAATTTTAAAAAATGATAGGAGTATTATAATAATTTTCTATTTTAATATTGAAAAAATTAAGAAAATAATAAAAAAACCATTGCCTTCTCCTTTCAATTCCAAGTTGGAGAGAAGGGCTAGTCCAACATTTCTCTTTTATCATTCTTCATCTCCTTTTTATCTTTATTTTTTATTTTGTCAAATTTCTCCAATTTTTTTCTTTTTTTTTTTAATCAAGTTTAAATTTATTGTCATTATTTATTGAGTTTTTCCCCTAAACCCTATACCTCCACCCTTAAATAGAGTGTGTTTTCACTGCATCAATATTGAATTTATGGTTTATGGTAGTAGCTCTATATAAAAAAAATCATTCTTCTTATTCTTTAAATGTGAAATTATTTCCTCCACTTTAATTTACAATTTATGCTTTATGTTGATTTTTTTTTACTATTATGAATTGCTTCTTTTTTAATTGTATTTATCAATTATACTTATTTTTTATTATGTGAATCATTTTATGTTAGAATGTACTTTATAGTATTATGACTTTAATAAAAATATTATCACTTATTAACTTCTAATTTTATATTTGTAAATTATTATTTGGGCCCTAAACAAAAATGTTGACTCCATCACTGCGTATAGTACACTGATCTTAAATAAAGGATAAATTTAATTTTACGTTTGCCTGTTATTTCTTTTGATTTTAATTTTGGCTATGTTAAGATATTTATCAAGAATGCAAAGCTCTCTACGTCTGCATCTTGGTAGTTAGCAGCAGTTGTAGTAGGCAGTTAGAAGTAGTTTATAGTTGGCTCCACGTGGCAACAGATCCGAAATATTAGGAATTTAGGAGTTTGTTAGCTTGATAATTAGCTAGTTAATTGTAGCTTATAAATACAATGCATTGTTCTCAGTTGTAATCAGTTTTCAGTTTAATAATATACTCTCTCAGATATTTTCTCAAACACTTTCTCTACAATATGAGTTCTCTCTCTTCACAAAAAATCTTTTGTTTCTCTGCATTATTAGCCTAGGTTTAACATGGTATCATCGTGATCCAGGTCCTGTCCTTCATTTCTGCATTTCAATCGCAAGTTTTTGTTGTTGTTCATGGCTTCCGCTCCGAACTCTTCTTCTCCTTTTCTTCCGGTTCCTACTTTCAAACTTGATCGTACCAATTATGTCTTTTGGCGGTTCCAAGTGTTGGCTTTGCTTCGTGCTCATGGCTTTGAGGATCTGATTTCTGATTATTCAGTTCCTCCAGCACAGTTTCTTTCTTCTAAATTTCGAGATAATGTTCCAAATCCAGAATTTTAAATTTGGCATCGCAAAGATCAGTTTTTGCTGAGTTGGTTAGTTGGTTCTGTTTCTGAGGTCATGACTGGCCATATTACTCGTTGTGTTACCTCTCGCGATCTTTGGCGTACTTTGCAGACGTTGTTCCAGTCACAATCAAAGGTTAGAATCATGCAATTGAAGCTTTAATTGCAAACTACAAAGAAAGGAGATCTCTCCATCGATGAATATTTTCTCAAGATGCGAGGGTTTGCAGACAATCTGGCTACTGTCGGCAAAGCAGTGGATGATAAAGATCTCATCATGCATATTTTAGGAGGTTTTGGAGCTGAGTTTGATGTTGTGGTCGCCAATTTAACAAACAGAGCTGACTCTCTCACGTTACCAGAAGTACAATATGCTCTTCAAGCACATGAGGCTCACCTTCAAAGTCAGTTGTCCTTAATGGTTCCTAGTGCTCATTATGCTCAGATGTCTGGTAACAGAGGCTCCTCTGATATGAATTTTGGTCGTGGTATGCCTGACTTTAACAATGGCAGAGGTCATCCTAGAGGAAAATGAGGTCGAGGTTTTTCTAGAGATACAAAAGTGGTTTGTCAATTGTGTAGAAGGAATGGTCATGTTGCCTTGAAATGCTTCAAACGCTTTAATGTACACTTCACTGGTGCTAATGGTCCACATGCATATTATACTGATTATACTTTTGATCCAGTGTAGGAAGAGGCCTTCTATGCTCAGCAAATGGACTCACAATGGTATGCAGATAGTGGAGCTACGGCTCATATTACTAGTAGGAAATGGTAATGTGCTTTCAATAGCAAATGTTGGTACTTCTAAATTCACTACTTCTGCTTCAAATAAGTCTCTTCTGCTGGATAATGTCTTGCATGTTCCAGGCATCACTAAGAATCTTATAAGTATCTCTTAATTTACCTCTGACAACAATGTATATTTTGAATTTCACCATACCTTTTGCTGTGTTAAGGATCTGCACACACATCAGGTGTTGATAAAGGAGGCTCTGATCAAAGGACTATATCATCTGGATCTAACAACCTTGCCTCAAATCCCAGCTCAACCTAGTAGTATTGCTTCAGCCACTGCCTATCAGACATCATCTATAGATTCTTCCAGTTTACTCAGTAAGTCTGATAGTTTACCTCTGTGTTTTACTTCTTGTACCACTGATCTAAATGTATGGCATAGAAAATTAGGCCATCCACATGACTCTGTGTTAAAACAAGTGTGTAAAGATCTTAATATCAAATATATAGATTCCACTCTTTCTTTTGTGAAGCTTGTAAACTTGGCGAAATTCATCAAACCTCTCATATTTCTCAACCACTCAAAACCACAACACCTTTTCAAATCATACACTCAGATCTTTGGGAACCTGCTGCAACATCTAGTTTTGCTGGATACAAATTTTACATACACTTTATTGATAATTACAACAGGTTCACATGGATATTTCCACTTTCTACTAAATCTCAAGCAGCTGAAACTGTTCAAAGATTTGTCACTATGATACAGGTTCAATTCTCCACTACTATCAAATGTTTTCAATCTGACTGGGAAGGGGAATTTAGACCATTAACCACTTATCTTGCAAACTTAGGAATTCAATTTCAACACCATTGTCCTCATATCCATGCTCAAAATGGTAAAACAGAGAGAAAACATCAACATATTTTCCAAACTGGTCTAACTCTGCTTGCTCAAGCGCAGCTTCCTTTGAAGTATTGGTGGGATGCTTTTTCAGCTGCAGTCTATCTCATAAACAAGTTACCCTACTCCACTACTCAAAATCTACTCCACTACTCAAAATCTATCTCCTTACCAAATTATGTACAAAGAACCTCCAAACTATTCATTTCTTCATACTTTTGGGTGTGCATGCTATCCCTTTCTCACTCCATATAACACTCATAAGCTTCAGTTCAAGTCTTCCAAATGTGTCTTCTTGGGGTATAGTTCAGCTCACAAAGGCTATAAATGTCTCAGCTCCTCAGGAAGGTTATACATCTATGATTCAGTGGCATTCCATGAAAATGAATTTTCTTATAATTCTCTTTTCTCTTCATCTACTCAGTCATCTTCTATCTTAACTGCATCTGAACCAATCCATATTCCTCTATTCTCTCAACATGAGTCTGCAGACAATAATCATGTCCATTCTTCTCCACATGAGTCTATAGATAATAATCATGTCACTTCTTCTTCTTCTTCCTCCAGCTCTGAGTCTATTGTCTCCTCTTCACCTTCATCATCACCCCATCATAATTCACCACCTCCATCATCTCACCTAACTTCTCATCAGATGGTTACTAGCTAGATCCAAGAATGGTATATTCAGACCAAAAGTTTAGCTTGCAGAACCTCATTTGCCAATAGAGCCCCTTACTGTAAAAGAAGTTATTAATCATCTAAGGTGGTTTAATGCTATGAAGGCTGAATTCTCAGCATTACAAGAAAAGAAAACATGGGTCTTGGTTCCATCATCACCTGAGCAGAAACTTATCTCTAATAAATGGGTTTTCAAAGTCAAGACTAGATCTGATGGCACTCTTGATAAGTTAAAAGCTAGATTGGTTGCTAGAGGATTTGAACAATTTACAGGGGTAGATTTTCTTGAGACCTTCAGTCCTGTGGTAAAGTCTTCAATGATCAGATTAATCTTCACAATGGCAGCTATGAAAGGTTGGTCTGTTAGATAAGTTGACATCAACAATGCATTTCTCAATAGAGCTCTGGAGGAAACCATTTACATGACTCAACCGAAGGGCTTTGAAGATAAGACTTTTCCTCAGCATGTCTGCAAGCTCACCAAGGCAATATATGGGCTCAAACAAACCCCTAGAGCCTGGTATAACACTCTAAAATCCTACCTCTCTACAGTTGGTTTTGTCAGGTCCAAATCAAATTTCTCCTTGTTTTTCAGGATTTCATCTACAAGTGTGGTGCTTATGCTTGTCTATGTAGATGATATTTTAGTTACAGGTGATAAAGATGAAGAAATTCAGTCTGTAATACAAGATCTGCACAGTAAATTCACTTTAAAAGACCTTGGAGATGTTCACTATTTCTTGGGCATTGAGGTACTTCATAAATCCGGAGTTTTTGAATTATCTCAAGACAATTATATTGAAGAACTGTTGGAGAGAACAAACTTAACAGACAGTACACCTTGCTCTATACCAATGCTTTCTTCTATTAAGTTGTCAAATTAACATGGTTCTATATTTGCATATCCTACACTTTATAAAAGCACGGTGGGTGCTCTTTAGCACCTAACTCTAACAAGGCCGGATATTGCTTTTTTAGTTAATAAGCTCAGCCAGTTCCTCCAGCAGCTATTAGACACTCATTGGGTAGCCTGCAAACAGCTCCTCAGATATCTCAAAGGCACTAATACTTTTTTTCTATGTTTCAGTCCTTCATCATCTGCAAAAATTGAAGCATTTTCAGATGCTGATTGGGCCAGTTGCATAGACGATAGACGATCAACCGGAGGGCATTGTGTGTTTCTTGGAAATAATCTTCTCACATGGAGTTCCAAGAAATAAGAGGTTTGTTTCAAGAAGCAGCGCCGAATCAGAATATCGATCTCTTGCCAACATAACAACTGATGTAATTTGGCTACAAGCTTTGTGTAAGGAGTTAGGATTCTTTGTTGATAAACCAATGAAAATATGGTGTGATAATATCAGCGCAATTTCATTAGCCTCCAACCCGGTTTTCCATGCAAGAACAAAACACATTGAGGTGGATGTTCACTTTGTGAGGGATAAAGTTCAAAACGAAGTCATTGAAGTTGGGCATGTTCCGTCTGTAGATCAAATTGCCGATTTGTTTACTAAGCCATTTTCTGAAACGAGGTTTCAATCCTTACGTGATCGGTTGAAGCTCAAGCCATAAAAATCTTGGATTCTATGGGAGAGTGTTAAGATATTTATCAAGAATGCAAAGCTCTCTACGTCTGCATCTTGGTAGTTAGCAGCAGTTGTAGTAGGCAGTTAGAAGTAGTTTATAGTTTGCTCCACGTGGCAACAGATCCAAAATATTAGGAGTTTGTTAGCTTGATAGTTAGCTAGCTAATTGTAGCTTATAAATACAATGCATTGTTCTCAATTGTAATCAGTTTTCAGTTTAATAATATACTCTCTCAGATATTTTCTCAAACACTTTCTCTGCAATATGAGTTCTCTCTCTTCACAAAATATCTTTTGCTTCTCTGCAATATTAGCCTAGGTATTAGTTCGTCTATTTATATTTAATGTCTCTTAAACTATGGTGAAGATCATTCAAAAACAGTATTTGATTTAGTGGTCATTATTAATTAGCTAGAATTTTCTACCAAAATATCTATATAATGTACATGGAAGATTCTATTTAAAATTTAGATTTTTTTTCTAAAATTTATTTAGATTAAGTTTCTATAACTTCCGACTAATTTTTTTTATTCCACTTTTGTGCGCCTACAAAATATATCTTAATCAAAAGTTTTATTGGGTTTTCCTTTTCTTTTTTTCAAACTCATTTTCTTAATCGGTAATACTAGCCAGCTAGATTATGGTTGGCTAGTCAGAATTGGATTTTTTAGTAATTAATAAAAGTGTATTGATTAATAAGTTAATTAAATTAATTAGTGAATGTTTTGTTTTTACTATACTATCCTTCCCGAGCCGGAAATTGGAGAGAATTAGCTCTAATTCTTGTGGCCAAATTTTAAAGGGCATTACTGTAAACTTATTCATTAAATCGGTACTGAATTAATGAAATTGGTTAATTATATAAATAAAAAAATTGGGATAACTAGCCACATTCTGGCCGTAAATCAACGCTCTTTCTTAGTACCGGAGTTCAAATTAAGTTTATTTCCAACATGTAACACATATCATGAATTGTATCCCATGCCACATCTTGAAATCTCGAAAATCACTTGACGAGAGATCTACAATTTAAATAAATTAAATACATTACTAGGTGGTGTAAGAAAAAGGGAAATTGTAGTTCTAAGTGATTTTTTGTGGGCTAATGAAAAATATGATGATATTTTTTTAAATTTTTACTTAATTAATTATATCATAGTTTAATTTTATTTATATATTAATTTAGTTAACTACTCGACACTCGCGCTTTAAGATAATATATGTGTGTGCGCGCATGTGTGTGTGTGTGTGTGTGAGGGATTAAATAATTAAATAACCAACTATATATATTAACTAAGCTCAATAAAAACATTAAGCGTAAATTTTAAGATTTTACGTGAATTAATTATATTATATATGATATACGATCGATGGTAGATATTTTAATTTGTTTTATCTATTGATTTCATGAATTTCTTTGCAGGACAAAACTTAGTAATTCATCTTCTCTCAAAAACATGATAACTCAAAGAATATAACGCTAATATATAGAAATATATATTAGAAATAAAATAATCTTGTTTGTCAAAACAAATTAAGTGAATATCATAATATCAAAAACTTATGTAAGACCAAAGTAGACATGTAGTTTAGTCCATTTAGGGGAATTTTCAAACAAAATAATTTATAAATATTCCTTACAAAAAAATAAAATAAGGAAGAATTGTAGTATAGCTAGAGATAGGTATATAAATTTTGTAAGAAATTATTAGACATATATATAATAGTATAATATATAATAAATATGCAATGTGGTAGTATGTAAAGTTGTGCTTGAAACTTGAAAGGTTATACATTCGATCACAACAACACATTTTAAATCGAAGTATCTTATTTCCACTAATTAGAAATAGAAATACTATAATAGAAATATATATGTGTATGATGTGATAAAAATCAATTGAAAATTCTTTATAATTGCGGAATTTTGTTGCGTCTAGCTTCAGCAAGAAAAATGGTAGTCTGTCTTCCAAAAACATGTTAAATGCCTTTTGTCTCTATTTATTTAATTCACCGGTACCGCTGCAAAACAACCGACCAAAAGAAAATTACAATTTTCTACAATATTTGCATGAATGGGTTGTCAGCTTCGGCCAGTTGATCTGGTGACCTAGTTGGTAGATTTGACTATCTTTTAACCGTATACGAAGAAAGTCGTTGAATTTTATAAATATAAGTAAAAATTGAAATAATATTGTATGGACATATGTGATAATTAATATGTTGTGCATGTGTATCTAAAAAATAATTTGCTCAAAAGTTTAAATCATTACTACCAATATAGTATGCCATAAAAAATAACATCAATATAGTGATATTTTTTCATACTCTAATTATATATATATATATATATGATCTCGTCGTCATTTTTTTTTATTTTTCAATTTTATGAATTTTAAGTTTGGTCCTTTATATCATAATTTTATTGTGCATAACCCTAAATTTTATTCGGCGTGAAAGTTCAATTATATATACTTCTAATGTGGTCTGACTTTTCTAAGTGACATTAGAATTAATTAGTCATGAGATGTTGAGGATTTGAAGCAAGAAAATATATATATATATATATATATATATATATATAATTTTCAAATTATCAAATACTCCATTCGTGTCAAAATATATGTAGTTTTAATAATTTTATTTTGTGTCAAACTGTTTGTATAATTTAAGATATAGTAAACTAAATTTGGAATTTTATGTATTTTTGGATGAATTTCACCGTTCTTAAAGTTTATTAGTAAAGAAGGTAAATCGCAATATGTGTGTTCCCATCTCAACAATTTCAGTCCGTAGATATAAAAAACTTGCATATAAGTTGCGGTCCTAACAAGACAGATAATTGAACATTACTACAGTATTTCAATCAGCTGATTCTCACACCAATTGAGTTATGTATATATCGGGGAGAAATTCTATGTACTTTAAAAAGATTAAAATATGATTTTATCTATTAATATACAGATTACATCATACAATGAATTATATAATGGTACGAAAATAGAAAATAAAAGTACCACGTACAATAAGGGAGCTCCGGTGCGTCAACTTAACCAAGAAAAATGGAAGTTTGTCGACCAAAAAGATTAAATAAATTATTTTTGTATGTCATTTTTCTTGACCAGCAAAGCACCCATCATTTTTCATTTACTAAGCTATGGACATCACTAACAACTTGGATCATATATTATTTTTTATTTGCACAATAAATGCACACAACAAACAAACTCACAAATAATTTGTGCAAAGGATATAATATATAATTGAATAAAAATAATATTCATACGAACACAAATATAATAATGTCCGTGATCAACACAATATAATATATAGGACAATGTTAAATTCTATAGTAAAATGACATGATAAAACATAAGTATAAAATAAATTGGTTACTTTGAAGCACAACTTACTTTTACGGAAGAGATCCTCGCTGTGACAAACTCTATTATTTTATTTTTTTTAGTTTTTTTTTATATTTTCTTCAACTTTTATTAATTATTCTGTTTTAATTTAAATTTGCACTTGTTAATTAACTAGGGTTCACGTATTCTACCCAATTAAATTTTATTATATTTTTTTACTATTTAATCTTTAACTATTAATAAATTATTTGAAAAAATAAACAGTAAACTCAGAGACGTCAGACATTAGAGACATTTCGATTACGAGATCCACCGCTTCTTCCTTCTCCCAACTCAAAAAAAAAAGTTCATAAAACCACCCAAATGCATTTAACCTTACTATTTTTTTATGTTAACATCACCTGCAATTATTAAAAAATAAATATTGTTATAGTAAAATATCTATGGATTGGTAATATTATATTGAGACCATAATATTTTATTAATTTAGAGATCACTGACCTGTGACCTCAAATAAAAAGTGTGCTGGAATAAGGTTTTCTTTGAACGAGCACAAAGATAGGTCAATGTGTGAATACATTTACGAAAATTAAATAAGTGATGGTCTCATTAATTAAATCATTTTCATTATATTGACTAATCAAATAATGCTCACCTTACAATAAATTCAAGTCTGGATTCATTGTAGTATATATAACTATTAATGCATCTAAAGGATCGTGATGCACTCGAAGAAGTTAATACAGATCAAATTCAATTGGATTTAAATTTCAAAAAGAAGAAAAATTCCCAATCATAGAATTACATTTTACTACATTATCCTAATACATTTATAATTTTGTATAATTATTAATTTATATTATTTTATAAGATCGTAGACTTTTTTTTAAAAGGAATAGTGGATCTCAAACTCGAGATGTCTCCCTTCTACACATGGATCTCCACCGCTTGAATGTTCTCGAAGGTACTGATAAACTTATATCAAATGGGTCTTTCAAAAATCATTGTTGTGATATATTATTAACATATATTTAGAGGTTATTAATTTATCAATAATTAATTTATAAACGTTTCGCTGTACATAGTAATATTTTTACTCTCTTATGTCAAGCATTCATAAACATCAAAATCACAAGGGATTCTCACAAAAATAAATATATTAAGCCCAATACAAAAATAATTACTCTCTCCACCCTAAAAATAAAGTCTCCTACTCTCCTTCATCTTTACACATATTAAGTCTAATAAAAAAAGTGAACTATAATTTTAAGACGATCAAATTAAAAAAGGGGTAGTTAACTATATTTTTGGAAGGGGTTATGAGAAAAAAGTGAACAGCACACAAATATCATAAAATAAACATTGAACTTTATGATACCTAAGATTACAAAACAATGGAAATCCATATTAAAGGTAATCAAACCATATAAACATTAAAATCAACTTTGTTACTACATATAATAGAGTCCATATTGGTTGGTCAGAAATCGGTTTTTCTACGAGCGGTCAAATGAGTTGAGTCGAGTTGAAACGAGATGAAAGATGTGTGACAGAATTGCCCTCAAGTGATCTTGTTTTCAGCATCTTTCAAAAATTCCATTGCAGGTAGCTCTGCATTTCATCAAATAACATAGAAATTAATCAGCAATCATGCAATAATATATATCATTAATAGTTTCTCTATGAAATAAAATGCACGGTTACCTTAACACAATATCCCAGCAGTCTAGCCATCTCTGCAAGTAACTACTTAACACTCGTTCCCGTCATGCCAAAATGGCCGACTCAAGTTGCAAGAAGGGTCCACTATACCTACATATAAACTTTTCTAACGTTCATTCTCCCAACGGTGTGGGACATCACAGAAGCAACAATGGAGATGAAGTGTTGGCCACTTGAGAAGCCAAGAAGTAACGAGCAGAAAGTGATTATAGAATGTATATATGAGTAATGTAGGCCTAATGACAGCAAAAACATGCACAAAAGCTGTTGACAGATGTTGCATCTGCTCACACAGCTACCCGAAGTATTCAGCTTCGTAGCATTGATCTTTTGCATCACAGATAAACTGCAGGAGTCTGAGACGATCATCAACACAACTAATGTCGGGCATCCTGGCTTAGGTTCTTCAGGAAGCAACATATGAATGGAATACTCAAGGCAAAAGATCAAGAAAATAGTATGTCATAAATTGGAAAATGAATGGGTGAACACAATGATAGTAAGTATATATATAAAAAATGTTGAGATATCATGCTTTTCTTTTAGTATTGCTAATGCATTTCAATCACAACTACTTCAGGTAAAAGAGATGAATGCTCATGCAGAGTCAATAAAGAGAAACTACAAATATAAATTGCAGTTCTCCCTACTTAAAGAGAATACTTCCCCAAGGAGAGAATGAATGATCCCTTTTCCTTTTCGACTTAAAAGCTATGTCTCTTCCCAAAGTATTGTTGATATTTACTGTTTTTCGACTTTGGAAGATTAGGAAGAAGTTCCTACAATTACATTATCTAAATGCACGGACGAAGAAAAAACTTTTTTAACAAAAAGGAATGCAATTGAAACCTAATACAAAATAACATTATTAACATATACAAACATGGAAAAGGAATGAGCCAGTGGCAAAAAAAAGAAAAAAACAATAAGCATGAGAGATTTGGCTTTAAGCAATTCTCAGAACTAACCAAAACGATGAGCATAATTTCACCTTGCAGTAACTGCACGAGCAGAAGTAGAGATCGAGCATAACTACCTTTTACATTTACTGGATCACGATACCTGCAGCAGTGTTCGAAGGAAGGGAAAAAAAAAAAGAAAAGCATAACAAACTGGTGTATATTGAACATGAGATAAACTTTTTCGATATATATAAAGGAATTGGCTACTCTTTAACTCTATCAGCTGATAAATGTATGGCAATGCAGAAGGGATTGTAATAACTTCAGATTGTTGTCTTATTACCAGAGATGGTACGTGAGATCTTACCGATAACAGAATCTGTCAACTAACAAAATAAACATTCAAAGATATTGAAAACTAACTAGGAAAACTATTATATATCACCACATTGAAGAAAGCCAAACTAGATTGATTCAAGCTTCTTAGTTTCACAGTGAATGTTTGACTCAATAAATTTATACGGGGAAAGCTGAATTAGATATGAACCGCATTACCATATCTGGTGTGGATTGGTTATGTAGAAGAAATTTATAAATGCTGATGTTAAACATTTTGTATATACATGTGTGATGTGTGAGTACAACAAAGGTGGGGTGGTATTCTGTGTTAATTGAGGTATCTGCTGTGAGATATCAAATTGTTAAAATCTAGCCCAAACTAATTTCTAACTATGAACGATATAGACACAACACATTGCACAGAACAACTTCCATCAGAAAAAGTCATCGAATGCCCCCTCCCGGTCATTTTTCCACTTTTCAGTTCCTGCAAAATGCAACCATCAAGAGAAAAAGAAAAGGTATAATGTAGTTTCTTATCGCGATTTTATTCAAATCAATGAAGGGAATAAAGATTTGGACCAAATGTGTTACATATAACACTAAGAAGAAGAGAACAAGAATAAAATGAAAAAAAGGACAAAAGGACTCTTATATTGAGATCAGGAATTGGAACAAACATTTTAATTTCTATACGGTCGTATGGCAAAGTCCTAACTTCAGTGTTTGTGTAGACATTGGCCTCTCAGGGTCAGGGACTAGACTGACCTGAAACCTCAGCTTCTGAGAGATCCTGAACAATGAGCTGAAGTGCACCAGAATTGAAAGACGAGACGTCTGCTGGATTTGAAGCAGGGGCAGGGAATGTGAAATCTGAGTCAGAAGATGTGGTATCAGAAGACGTGGAAGAATCGTCACCTCTATCGTCCTTAGAAACAACTCCCAAAGCTGAACTCGAGTTGCACGAGACAGACAACATCATTTTTAGCTCTGAAAATTGGCCGGAGATGCTGTATATCATCCTGAGGCACACTAGATCATAGCTAATATTAGTTAAATGATGCCATTAATTTAACTTCACCAACCATATATACCAATATGAATGTTCAAGAATATTAAATTTTAAAAGTAGATTTCTTCAGCATCATTATATGGTGTTGATGGGAATGCCTGTCCTACCATTAACTGGCATAATAATGATTTATCACGAGAAAATCGAGCAAAATGATGGAAGACAATGGTTTTTAAGAATTATGGTACCTATTCAAAGATTCCTGAAGTTGGTGAACTCTTCTCTCAGTTTCTTCTAACGTCTGCCGCTTTCCCTCAGCTGATTCCAAGGCTGAAGCGTACCGTCTTTCCAAATCATCAGCTCGTTTTTTTTCGGATTTTAACAATCCCTGTAAATCAGAAAATGATAAAGATTGCTGAAACTATGAGAATAGAAAGCATTTTACATGGAATATAATTACCTTCAATGTTTCAACGTCAGAAGTTGAATCCTCCTCAACCGTTCCTGAATCTTCTTCAACTGAAACCTCTTTCTCCTTCATGATTGACAAGGCTTCATCAATTGCTATCCGAGCAGCATCAGTTGCAATCTGAGCAGCCTCACATTCGATTACACTGGTTGTTTTATCCCCTTGGATTTGCATAACATCCAATGACTGCTCCAGCTTTTTCTCCAAGCTAACCTGCCACAAGAATGCTCAATCTAAGTTAAAGCTAAGAGCTCTGAGTAAAAGCATTACTCATAACGTATACATCTATAAAGATGAGAAGCAAAACTATTTATCAGGAACTGTATTTTGAATTACAGAAATATGCAAAAAAAAGCTATTTACCCGCAGACATCTTTCCATCTGTAACTGTGATCTCAGTTCATCCACTAGCTTTTCAAGCTTACTCTTTGCCTCTGCAAGTGCACTCGTTTCTCTTGCAGCCTACAGATAGTAGACAAACTATCAGAGATGAGTATCATTTTCCTAAATAATCATATTCTATCGCTGTTTGGATGAAGATCGCAGAACATAAAATGTAATCTCTGAGGCTTACAATCCATAGAATCATAACAAATACAATTCCAGTTATATAAGAACTCTGAGGCCTACCACTTTCAGCTGCCGGAGCTCCTTCGTAGCTGTCACTCTCCTCCATCCACTTTGAATAAAAACTGTTGCCCTTATGGCTCGCTTGCAGTATGAAAAAGCTCTATGAGTGCGCCACCGGGACTGGAAAAAAAAAAGAGACGATATTATATAAGGAAGAACACCAATCTGCTCAAACTTCTGCAGAGAGCAAAGTTTAAATCACCTGTATAACAGTCGCTGTTTTGTTTTGTTTTGTGAAATCATACTTCTTTCGTGCAGCCATTGCTCTTACTATGGATTGCATTGTAATAGTTGCTTTCTTGAGTTTACTGTAGTTTTGATTGAATTTATGCCATCTCCAATCTGTTTGGATTTTAAGAGCTGCTGCATCCTTTCTTACAATTTGGTAAAAGTTGTAAGCAAGCATTCCTGATGCCATGGGGAGAAAAAGGTGAATTTACATGCAAAACATTCACTTAGGTAGGCTATTTCAGCTAAGTTGGTTAAAAGAGTCTGAATATGAAGCAGGTTTCCTCGTGAATACATTAGAAGATCGGAATAGTTGAAACGAACCTCTGCATATAGATTGCACTACAACGGCTGCCTTGACCACGGAAGAATAGTTTTGCCGGGCAATATGAGTTTTACTTTTTCTTTGTATCACCTTTGCTGCACCACTAAGTTTTAATGCTCGGTGAGCATCTAAATCAGCCATCTGACCAGCTCGGAGGAAGATCTTATTTTTTCCTATCTGCAATCACAAAACCATACTTCACATGATTGCTCACATATAAACTATGACTGAAACGAGGGCTAAGGAAAAAGAGCAAGGGAGATAATGTCCACTTCTTGATTTATCTACATCTCGATTCTCAGATAAAGGAAAATTCCATATTGAGCATAAGAAGAAATCGATACCTGAGCTCCATCAATACCCATCTTCTCCAAAATCTTTTTGCATGCAGCTTTTTCATCACCACTTCTCGTATGGAGAGAAAAGAGTCAATTCATCAAATTATCCACATAAGGTCATAACAATATCAAGTAAAAGACTTACTCTCCATCCAAAACCTCCGGTGCAAGAAAAGCAAACCGCTGAAGAAATTCTTCGAAGGTCTTGTGAGTAGGGTAACCAGAACAACTAATTCTAATTGCCTCTAAAACTCCCTGCCAGTAGACAAAAAGGTAGAATAAGTTTGGCCATGCATTTTAGAAAGTTATTGAATGACTATCTAATATCTACGAGTAAGAGCACTCACACCACAACGAAGCTGCTGCATGATATTGGCATTTTCAAAAATAGAAGGCTTGAAAAGAGTATTAGGTTTCACACATCTAATGTAGTGAGGTTCTGTAGAATTCAGTGTCTCCATTAATTGTTGGAGTTGTAGCTGCACCAATAAACCAATCTATCAGCTTCAACATTCTTTAAAGAAGCTCAAAAAGCTCACAAACTTGAATGCGGTTAAAAATTATCGGTGTGGGTCAAATGAGTTAGAACACGAAGGAAGGAAAAGAAAATATACCTTAAAGCGAGAACCTATTGATGAAAATTTAGAAGACTTGTTCGAAGATTTGGTCATCTCCTCAAGAATTGTAGGAAAAAGTGCTACTACAAAGGGGCATTGCGAAGCAGTTAGCAGATCTTGATGTTCAGGGACGACATAGTCTTTGTTTTTATCCAAAAACTGATCACATTGGTATTGAACCTAGGAGGAAAAAATTAGAATGAAAGTTTCAATTAAACTGAAAAACCAAAAACTACACACTGGATCAAGAATTGTATTCTGTTTACCTCTCCAGCATAATGAGCAATTGCAAATTCAGTTCGTGATAGTTTTGGTTTAATGAAACGTTTGTGGGATTTAAATGTCTGATAAAGTTTTTCGGCAAAGGTTTCATGCGTGGACTTTGGAAACATACTGGAAACAGAACAAAAAACGTTAGTCTCGAGTCAACAGAAGTATAAAGCAAATATCCTTTGCAAGCATGCATTACCATACCAGGCCTCGTCAAGAAGAGCAATGATTCCTCCAGGCTTCTGCATCAAATCAAAAGCAAATAGATGATGATTTGCTTTTGTTGCAGATTCTTGGCATGAAATATAAATGCAAATTTATACGAAAAAGCACGTTCATGTAGTGGTTTAGTATTATAAAGAACAACCTTCTCGATAAGATCCAGAATATCTTGGTTATCCACAAAGTTTATGTAGCTCCAATCAATCTCTTCTTTGATGTATTCCTCCTGCTCCATCTTGAAAACGTGCTGAAGAAAAAACGAATAATTTTCAGTATTGTACAGAACATAGATGTATCAGCTGCTAAAAAAATATGTTGAATTGAGTACCTGATTAAAATGCTGCTGTAACTTTTCATTGGTAAAATTAATGCAAAACTGTTCAAAACTACATGCATAAACTTTTAGTTAGTTTGGGTGCCTCTAAAGAGTTCCTCTGACATAATCTTCCTAATATAATCAATCTTACCTATTAGTTTTAAAACTTTCGAAACCATATATATCCAGGATTCCAATTAGACTTTTCGAATTTGAGTCTTGCCCGATTGATAAATTTATCTTCTCCACCAACCTACACATATTTGCAGACCACATCAAACTAACTAAAATAACAAACAAATGGTTAAATAGATTTTCAGAAATGAAAAAGTGTAGCACCATAGTGTCACGAGCAATATACCAGTTAAACAAGCGAGAATATATCGTCTTAGCCAATCCATCCCTACTAACTATTGCACCATCAGGATCAAGACATCTTTTAATAACTTCTTCCGGTGTGACCATCACACGCCTCAATAATGCATCTTCCATAGCTTTAGAATCACACCTAATGTTGAAAAGGAAAGGGATTAGGGAGCCATTCAACTAAGAAATGATCTCACTCGTAAGAAATAACAGTATTGAAAGCATAAAGGCCCCGGTCATACATGAGAAGCTCTGCTGCAGTCTCGAGATGGAACTTTGATTTTTCATCCTCAATAACTGATGAGTCGATCTCTTCCCCCTTAGCAAATGTAACATTACCTAGATGAAGAACAGATGCAACAATTCTGAAAATTGCATCCTGTAGAATAAGAAAAATGTTAATTACCGGCAGAAAGAGAGCATATGGGACGAAGAAGATCCTACTTTTACAACTATACCTGCTCTTCTTTACTAATTCCAACAACATCCATGGCCTTCCTTGTTGACAAATAATCATGAGCATCATCCACATCATCCAGCTCAAAGCAAGTAGATTGATTTAGATAGTGAAATGTCTGTGGATGTCCCAGCTTATACTTCTCAATTTCCTGACAAGATGACAAAATACTTAAGAATGTGACAAATATACTTTTTTTTCCCTTTTAAATACCATGTTAAAAGACAATCTAGATACAAGAAGGTAGTGCAAAATTGGATTACCTCCTGTGGTGCAGCACACAGAAGGTAAAAACAGTGATAATTGCGCTCCGGGTCTGAAATTTGACAGACACGAGATCTCTCTAGAAGATATGTTCTGATGGCTGCCCCTGATATTCTTCCACGACTGTCGAACTGAAGTTCAACAAATTTACCAAATCGGCTGCATCGTCATAAGTTAATTAGCAATATGAATGCAGACTGCTAATTTTTAGAGGGAAATAAACAAATTCAAATTCATTTTTTTTGTTGCAGGATCCAAGCAAGCTCTCACCTAGAATTGTTATTTCTGACAGTCTTGGCATTTCCAAATGCTTCAAGAACTGGATTTGACTGAAGAGAACCACTAAATAAGTTTCTCATATATAGATGTAAATGTAGAAGTTGATATTCTTGAAAAAGTGTATGAATGATGACATTATCAGCTATAAAACAGAAACTTAGATTATAAGTCCTACCTCGAGAACTTGCTGTTCAACTGTTCTCTTTTGATCACATCCTTTGTGGCCGCCCAAATAGGCGAGATATTGCATGAGCATCTTAGTAGTTTCAGTCTTACCAGCACCACTTTCTCCGCTTACCAATATGGAGTTACTTTGTCCCTCATTCATCATTTCCCTAATTTATCATAGAAGACTCAGATATAACTGGAATTTTTTTTTATCAAAAAAACCATCAAGAACAAGAGTGTAGCAGACTATCACCTGAAGGCAGCTTCTCCAATAGCAAATACATGTGGACTCAGTTCACCAAATGGTGCTCCATTGTATCGTTCCATCATTTTGAGGTCATATAAGTCGGGAAGTCTTTGAAATGGGTTAATGGCAATAAGAATCCCCCCACTATAAGTCTGCCATAATGTTAAGAGTAAGATATAATATTATGAAGGAGTCATGCTCATGGCTCAGTTAGATTGAAAATAAAGTCAGAAGTAAACACAAATGTCATCTTACATAAATCTTATCAATCTGGTATCTTATCGCCAAGTTATGAAGAACTCCAGGTTCATGCAAATAAGACAGTTTGGTCATGTCATCAACTCCCTGATCAGATGCCTCCTCATCTTTCGGGAATACTTTGGAGATGTTAGAAGTAACCTTAACAATTGTAGTACAGAAAGAATTCAGTTCTGCGAAAAAGAGAAAGGAAAGAAAAGAACTGGAAGACAGAATAATTGTCTATGAAAGAACTATGTTGTAGCTAGTAAAGAAAGAATTCAACTCCATGAAGTGATAAGTTATGGTCGAGATGGCCAAATGCAAAATTGCCTTTCTTTAAAGTTTAAACCACCTGCATGCATGCTTATTACTGCACAAAAAAGTCAAGAATACATACATAACATAGCACCATCTCAAAACAAAAGAGGAAAGCTTGAGCTTAAACAAAAGCTAATTTACCATCCTTCCATCAGATGTTTCGACTTCAACTTCATCCCCATCAATCTTTACCGCTCGCCCATCAATCCAAACAACCTCTGGATCCTCAACCCAAATTTGAGAACCTTCAATAATCTTGCCTGGGGTGCCCTGCAGCAGTTATTGAGTTTTTTCCGAAAGTAAGTGCATGAGTTGGATACTAGAAACATTGTAATAAACAATATCTGGGCACAATTCATTCTTTCACATGTGGATATACATAAGTTCAATTACAAGAATCTTCACTTAATACTGATTCCTACAATTCTGCACCAAAGATAACTAAGTTATAATGAGTATTAACATCATCATTCTTCCACAATGAACCTTTTGTTATGGCCTAAAATTTTTGTTTGAAGGAGCTCATATTTTGTTGCCACTACCCACTACTTCTACAACTTTTTTTCATTTCTTTTAGTTTTTGGACCAACATATCAATACATCTCCAAATCGACAGAGTAATCTATTAATATGATTCAAGATTATAAAATGTGATTTGGCCAAGAATTCAACCATAATTTTTTTCAAATAAAAACATAAACTTTATGCAAATATCTGTTTAAAACACACACACACACATGCACAAACAGATCAAACTCTACACAATCTCATGCACCAACACATACCATCTTAATTCAAGAACCAAAATTTCAATCCTCAGACAAAATCTGACAATGGGAAAGGGCTCTAAATTTCATTAATCAGTGGCCCCAATTCTAGATCAAAATTCCCACAAATACACGGCACGAATAACATTTTCCATCAAAAAGGGTCTCTTTGAAATGGGTCTATTCAATTCCCCGAATCTTGGAAGGGCGACGGAGAGAGAAAAACGCATACAGAAAATCTCCGGGAAGAGTTTGAGAGTTTTTGGGTTTTGATCGGTGAAAGGGTGAGTGCAGGCGTGGATGGGTTGGTGGAGAAGAGCGACATTGCTTTGCTCTTCTGAAAAACCTACGTTTTCGGAGCCGTTGAATCCTTCTGTGGACGCTGTTGATGAGACAGGTTTTTTGGCGGGGAGGAGAGAGAAACTCTTGTAATAAATTTGTTTTATTTACCTTGCATTAATATGTTATATTTAATTATTTATCGATTATCATAATTCATAAAGAGAAATATTATGAGTAAATTTGTTCATTATATAAACTCGTGTTTCAATTATGTACATACCAAAATAAAATACCATGGTACGTATATAAATTTACAGGTTGAGTGTATGTAGTCTAATGTTTTAAATATCTAATTATATTTGAATATGTATTTTCTAATTAAATAATAATTTGTTGATATTCAAATATGTATTTTACAAATGGTGTCAACTGTGGCAAATCTTGAGTTTGACACTGATTATGATTAAATATAAATAATTATTATCTGTCTATTTGTTTAGCACATTGACGTCCATCAATAGATAGAGTGAATGTGTAATTTTAATTGACTTTCTATTTAAATTTGTTATTTTATTATATTTAAATAACAACACATGATCATTATGTCATATCTTTATTATGTACCAGCATTGGATAGTATCATTAATTAGTATGTGATCTCCACTTTATTGTAATACTTAAACTATGAGAATTTGAAGAAATTCTACAGTACAGAAGGATAGTACTATCCGCGGATCATTCGCTGTCGAACGTGTGACAATAAATTTTTTTCTTAATTTGTTCTAAAATTCAGTACCCAGTTCTCCTTGGAGGTAGTAAGTACTCTTCTCTTATAGAGATGATAGAATTTCTCAGAGTTTAATATCTATCAAACCATGAGTTCCCTTACATTAAATATTTAGTGGGATAAATAACGTGGGTTTATTAGGTTTAGGGAGTTGAGAGTCTAGTGACATTGTTTAATTTATTTTTTCTTCCACATCGATTTTATATCAAATGCAATTGTTAGACTTAACTTATAAGAGAGTATTAATTAAGCATTTAGTAATCATTGCACCAATTTTTTAATTTTTTCTAGATTGTGAAATATTTTTTATCAAAGTATGGATATTATACAGCATATATAATATATACACAAAACATATATAAGGTATATTACTAACTACTTTAAATAAATGATTGATTTAAAAAGGATATCTACATGCTTGAATCCTATATAATATATGCGTGTGCAGTGACGAAGTCAGAAATTTCGCTCAGAGGGCTCAATTCATAATATATATAAAAAGTTATGAGTAGAATGATAAAAAAAAAAATTATTTAACCAATAAAATTCTATTTCAAACATAATATTTTTAAAACTACATCACAATGTTCGAATTTTCAATGAACCTTAAAATTTAAAACTCAATACCAAGATGAGAAAGAAGCATATTAAAGAAAATAAGAGTAACTATCAACAGATATGGAATTGAGGTTGATTTATAGTAAAGTTAGTCCATTCTAGTTTGCTTGTGTTGGGTTCATCGTTTGAATTGGATTTGGGGATGGAGGCTCGACCCTAGAGGTGCGGGAAGTGAGATTGCCATCAAATGAAATCATCTATCCCACTTGGTATCCTGTTTTTATTTTTATTAGATTTTCATCCTTTTTTTTTCAATTTCAATTTATTTTGGTTTAGTTTAATTTTATAATTATTATTTAGGGTTTATTTCATCTAATTAGGGTTATATTTATTTTTTAATAATTATTATTTTTTAGTTAATATAATTGATTAATGGGGTTGATTATTCCAAAATTATGGTATATAATTTTTTAAATTTTCAATTTTTAGCAATAAATGTTAATTATAATTACACTATAATAAATTTTATTTTTGTAATAAACATTTAAAAATATTAATTTCATACTGAAACACAATAGTGGAATAGAGAATGTGGATTAGAGAATTTTATCCCGATTACCATTGGAAGTAGAATAATACGTATTGTTTTTTCTTTAATATTAAATTAAAATACTAATATTATACTAATTTTTTAAATATTTCAAAGGGACCCAGTGTCCCCACTGGGCCCTATGTGGCTATGTCCCTCCGTGTCTCTGTGCGTGTGTGTATAGATTATATTATATTATATTTTTAAATTTAATTGATAATATACTTAGATAGAATTAAATCCCCAATATTGATGAGAATAATACTACCTTAGTAAATGATATTCCGTGCAACAATGTTGGATTCCCATTTAAAAGTTCTAATTTATAATGGATACTTATTCATATTCTACATATTTTACCATGCGTGTAATTAGAATATACAGAATAAACGAGTAAAACTTGAACTTATCACTATTCGAGTATTCAACTCGTTAGTTCATAGCAACTTTTTAAATGAGTTGACTTAAAAATATAATAGCATCAATTTGGTATAAGTAATATTGTATACTATAATTGGTAATAAGTATATTAAGTTTTTAATTAACTTTATTCAAAAATAATGAATTTGAGTAAATGTTTTATACATTTTTATTAATATAATGATAATTTCTTAAATTTGAATCAAAATCTAGAACTTGAATAAGCTTGCGTGTGAGCCTCAAAAGTGTTCGATGATAATAGAGCTTCAGCTCGACTCAATACAAAACGGGTCACGTTTGAACTAACTTGATTGATAATTCTTGACTCCACTCAATTTGATTACCTCATCGACATGTCACTAATTCTAATAATGAATATAAATACATTCGATCACATATATTTTAATTATAATAATGAATATAAATACATTGAATCACATATATTTTTACACATGTACCATACATAATTCTATATGTATACTAAATTAAAGTATTTCACCATTTACAAACCCAATTAATCAAATCAGTACTAGAAAATTTGTGTTTTACATGCACCAGCAAAAGTTATTTATGAGCTTATTTTGGATAATTCGATTTAAAAATATTAGCGCGACTAAAAAACTTGAATTCTGTCGTGAGGTCTAGCAGAACACCAATTAATAATGTCACCAGATTTTTTTTCTTTTTTCACCAATAATAATTATTTATGAGTATATTTTGAATAAAAAAAATGATCTTCACTTAATTACAGCATTGCTGTGTAAGAAAAGAGTAACTGAAAATCTTAACCGAAAAGAAACTGAGAGACACGTGTCAGCCATCTGTAGAGTTTGCCAACCACAAAAAGGGGCGTTTCCTTTTCAATGAATTTTCCAGAGATTGAAAGGTTGGCGATCAAGAAACCGCCTTTCAAATGTCATAAATTCACTCTCTCTCTCTCTCTCAACAATGCAGTGTTGAAACAGTCGGAACTTGTACACTCTGCATCGCCACCTGTACATATATTTGTATACGTCTTTGTACATACCTTTCTCACTCCCCCCCTCTCTCTCTCTACAATCGGTGCGGAAATGAGTCGGCTGCAGCAATTTTTCACCTGATCGAACTTGTTCATGTGTTTTGTTCGGATCAATTGATTCAGAAATGGCACCGCAGTCATCGTCCGACGACTTTGGAATCCAAACCCTAACCCTAATTCCCGGCCTCCCCAACGACATCGGAGCGTTGATTCTCGCGTTCGTGCCTTACTCTCATCACGCCCGCATCAAACCCACCTGCAAATCATGGAGACGCTTCTTCTCCTCGAAAACCCTAATTTCTCTCCGACAGAACTACGTCGTCGCGCCGAAATTGCTCTGTGTTTTCCCCCAGGATCCTTCGATTTCGCCGCCGTATCTGTTTGACCCAAAGAATTTGTCTTGGTGCCCGCTTCCGCTTATGCCGTGCAATCCGCACGTGTATGGACTCTCCAATTTCATCTCCGTCGCGGTGGGCCCCCATCTCTACGTCCTCGGCGGGTCCCTCTTCGATACCCGGTCGTTCCCCCTCGATCGCCCCTCGCCGTCGTCTTCCGCTTTCCGTTTCGATTTCGCTGCGTTTTGTTGGGAATCATTGTCTCCCATGATCACCCCACGTGGCAGTTTCGCTTGCGCCGCCGTGCCGGAGTGCGGCAAGATTGTGGTGGCCGGCGGCGGCTCACGGCACACCATGTTTGGAGCCGCTGGGAGTAGGATGAGCTCGGTGGAGATGTATGATATAGGGAGTGATGAGTGGGTGGCATTGGATGGCTTACCTAGGTTTCGAGCTGGTTGCGTTGGGTTCTTTCTTGGAACGGAGTTTTGGGTGATGGGAGGATATGGGGAGTCGAGGACGGTGTCGGGGGTTTTCCCGGTGGATGAGTATTATAGGGATGCGGTGGTGATGGAGCTGAAGAATGGGGGGAAATGGAGGGAGCTTGGAGATATGTGGGAGGAAGGGGAGAGGCGGAGGCTGGGGAAAATTGTTGTGGCTGATGACGGTGGCTGGGATTCTCCAGGTATATTCATGCTCGATCGGGGTGAAATATTCAGGTAAACTTTGCAGTGTTTTCTGGCTGTGATTTTGTAATGTTTATTAGTGTTTAATTGTGGATTTTAGTATCCTGTTATTGTGGAAATGTATTGCGGCTGTTTTTCTTGAGACTTGGGGGGAAAGAAATTTAGTTTTGGAGATAATGTTGTTGAATGCAGCATGTCTAGTTTGGTGTAATGTAACTCTTTGGACAATGTCGTTTGCCAGCTATTCGTTGTGTTTATTTATGTTGGTTCTTGTTTATCGTCGTTATGTACACGTGGTGCGAATGTTGTTGTTTAGAGTTGGATGAAATAGCATGCAGCTTTCAATTTGTGGCCTTTGAGATAATGCTGTTGAATGCAGCATGTTTAGTGTAGTGTTATTTAACTTAGAGCAGCATGTTTTCTTGTTCAAATGGGATCTGGTGTTATCACATCTCACCGTATCCCCACATTTTAAATTGGGGCGAATACATCCTAAGCCGATATTGGAAATTGGGAAAAATATTGAATATACTTTTTGGATGAAGGCCTCCTATTACCCTCTGTAATCTAATTATACCTCTTCAATCTCTCATGGACCCCTATACAGAGCACGGCTGATTATTCAGCTACAACTGATGTTTGTCGAGTAGTTGGGTAACGGATCTAACTGTGTAGTCTGCTTCATAGTTGGCTATTGTTCCGTTTTTTGTTTTGTTTTTTTTTTTAATGGTGTGTGGTTTATCTTATTTCTCTCAAGCTCCTCGTCATTGCTTGCAAATCGATAGTTTTGGTAACATGTAAAAGATAAACTTTTCTGATATTCTTGCATTCCCCTTACTCGCAGGTATGATAAGATCTCTAATCGTTGGGCAAAGGAGACTTACGTACCAAAGAAGGTCTCCGATGATGCATTAGTCGGTTTCGTTGCATTAGACGAGGAGCTGTACTTACTTACCCACTTGAATGTAACTGAGTCGACAGATGGGCGAAGATCACGCCAGCATAAGAGGTCATCAACGCTGCTAATACAGATATACCATCCTGGGAAGAGTAGATGGAGGTCAGTTATTGTAAAGCCACCTTTTCATCAGCCGTTAGATTTCAAAACAACAGTAATGTGCCCCATACGATTGTAGATTCATATTGCTTGATCTTTCTTTGCATAGTGACTCTATACTCATATAATACGCCTATAGAAGAATAGTGTGTTGTCGCAGCATGTAGATTTGTAGAAATAAATGTAAATTTGTCATTTGTGATTATTGATCAGCCATGAAGCTTTCCAACTGGTTATAAATTATCTAACTCCACCTTGTGTCCTGTGAAATTCACGTTTTCAACATGTTTGGATCCAACCCCAAAATTGAATTCGGACTAGGATCGGGGTATGAACCCGTCAAACCGTCTGATAGAAGACTGCCCCTATGGGTTAGACCTTGTTGTGTACATGGATGTGCTCTACTTGTGTCTCTTCTTTGCTTGTTTGACGTTGACGGTTTAGTGATTTCTGCACTTGTGCCTGTGTTGTTACTGTTAGGTTGTGCTATTGAAGAAGGCTGGAAATCAAGATTTTTTTTTCCGGGAGTTGAAATATTTGAGTTGATCATTCGGTTTGACACGGTTGATTTTGTTTTCTAGGTCTTGGTTGAGTTGTGTTGAGTGCTCTTAAATTTTAATGAATAAATAAATTCATCTCAACAGGAAAAATTGAATACATAAATTCTTGGCACTTTGGAGACGCCGGAAAAATATTACAGCATATAGTAATATGAAATGAAGATAGGATAATAATTATTGATTACATATTGCCATTTGAGTTTTGTTTTGTTATGATTAATATAAAGGGATAATTGCAATAAATTCACCGCACTTTTAAAACGTTGCAATAATAGTTCAATATTTTGATTTGTAGCAAAATATTTGTTCTCATAAAATTTGGACAATTGAAAAATTAGTATTGTACAACAAAAATCACCATTTCAACACCCTTAAATCAAATTAATTTGTTCGCATGGAAAAAATTATTTTCATGTTATAAAATTAATTGTTGAAAAAAAGTTAGAAGTGTTGAATTTGTTATAAATTTAAAGGCTGGACTATTATTGCTACGTTTTAAAATTAAGTTATGTTTAGATTGTATATTTTTTTTGAGGTGGTGAATTTTTTAGCAATCTATATATATATATATATATATATATATATATATATATATATATAATAACACACTTATGGAACATCTTTTTTTCCCGTCCATTTAACATCATTTAATTACATCTAATCTAACATTGATAAATTAGTCAATAGATCAATTTATATTAATTGTGTTAATAGTCTATCAACATTAATGAATCATAATTAATACGTCAATTAGCCATCATTTTGGTAGAGTTAATTACATTTTATGGAGGTAATTTATATAGTATATTTTAAATCTATAATAATAATAATAATAATAATAATAATAATAATCTACATATCTATATATATATGTGTGTGTGTATATATATATATATATATATATATATTACAACACACAACTCTTTTCTCTCCCATTTATATGGGTATTTTTTGTCAATTTCTAATACTATAGTTTAAGATAATATTTAATAAAATTAATGCTATAACATCTATTTTCCATAGTTTTTTTCACGTGAGTTAATGATAATTTATTACTACAGTTTTAAAGAATTAATCCATAAAACATGTTTTTTTAAATGGATTGTTTATGCCTATAAATACTTGGGGTTCTATAATCAAATCTTAAATCCAAGTTTAGTATTGTTGATTGTTTATCCATTTTTCATCCATAAATATTTTTATCCATTTTTTATTATTGGGATGGTTGCGGGACTTAATTTTGTTGATATAATGATGGGTTAATTACTTTTAAAGTTCATATTAAATTTGTAACTAAGTTCAAAATTCATGATTTTTAAAGCAATTAATCATATAATGATATATATGTGTAAATTTGTCGGATACCTATTTTTCTTTATGATGAACTACAGTTTAATGTTTTTTTTAAATTGTCATTATTGAACAATTATTTTATAATTATGTAGAAATATTCATATTAAATTATTAATATTGGTCCAATTATATTTTGATTTAACACTAAAATGCAAAATTATTAGTTGTACACCTATATATTATTTCTATTGATATCTATCCAATAAAATCCACAAACCTATTGATTGCTCAATTATGCATTATGCATTGTTTTTTTTATATATGAATTAGTTTGTGTTATTGAAGTATTATCAAATAGATGATGAAATTAATATTGTAAAGTCAAGCTTAAATGAATACATATTTGTTAATAGTTTTTTTTTTAAATAACTAATTTCTAATACAATTTCACATGATGCTAGAGGTTTTAAATGTAATGAGAAATTTGGATAAATATGTTGTAGTTATTATTCTTGCACAATATGGATATGAATTCAATGAAATTACTCCTATTTATTTTAATATTAATTACTCTCTTCGTTTTTATATAAATGTCATTTTGGATGAATGCACACAAATTAATAAATTAATTAAATTATTTAATATACTCTTGTGTGAATACATTAAATGAGTCAAATATAATTATTTTTTAAAATTCATTAAATGAGGGCAAAATGTGTGAAAAATATGATTTTTTTTGTCTCGAATTTGTAGAATAACACTTTTTTGAAATAAAATTAAAATGTTAGAATGACACTTATTCAGAAATGGAGGGAGTAGTTTTTAAAATTAAGAGCAATCGTCTTTTTTCGTTTGTTCTATTTATATTGTTATTTTGAGTTTAAAATTATATTATTTTTTTAATTAGATATGTTTATTTTTTGTATATATTTATTTTTAATTTAAATATATATAAATTTATTATTATATACATTTAAATAATATTTCATTAATTAAATATACATAAATATACAAAAAAAATCAATTAAATATATTGAAATTTTTAAAAATCTAAATGTATTTGAGTTTGTAATTTGAAATATATTTTAAATAATTAAATAAATCTTTTTTCAATAAATTATTCCACAACGAAGAAACGATAAATATTATTTTGAATGAACAAACTATAAATTTATGAAAATAAAGAGATTAATGTTTTTTTTATTTTTTGTTTTAATATTTCATTTTTTATCCCCTTTAATAGATAATATTTATGCTCTTCAACTACATAGTACATTATAATTATTTTATATTTATAACTACAAGCAAAATAAAAAAATAACTATATAAATTTTATCCGTGCATCGCACGGGAGTCATTCTAGTTAATCCTAATATAAACACCATTTTTAGGGGGAAAAGAAAAGGCAAAGAGAAAGGGAAAGGGAAACTCAACATTTAGCCAAAATGTGCCGCTACGTTTGCATAATAATACAACGAAATATTTTTATTGAGGGGTTTTAATCGGGTACTAAGAGGACGTCCTTTTCTCTCAATTTATGCAAACAACACGTTTATGTATTGAGTTAATTGTATGAATAAATAAATAAGACACTCGAACTCCGAGATAACTTGCTATATTAGATTGGTCAAACATATACTTATATCATGAATTTTGATATGTTTTCAAACTCTAAGGTAACTTGCTAAATTAAACTGGTCAAATATATACTTATATCGTGAATTTTGGTCTGTTTTTAAAAAATGTCTCAAAACTTAAAAATGTGTCAAAAAAATACTTAAATTTTTCATATTTTTGTATAAATATCATATGATCTAATTTTTTTTATAAGCTTGCGGACAAGGCACGTTGGAATCTAAATGCTAACGTCTAAAACGATGTGTAAATCATTTTTAATCTCAATGTGGAATATGATTTTCCATATCATTTTATACTGTTACTAATCCAACACCAAAAATTGAATTTGAGGATATTTTTGCAAAACTATAAGAAAATTAGGTACTTCCTCGTCCCATTTTGATAGGCTGATAGAGATTTTTCATGGGAATTAAGAAAAAGATAAAAAAAAATTTAATCAATAAACTTTTTAATATGCCCCTATTTATTTCTTTGATAGTGAATTAATGATTAATGTAAACATATTAAATTGAGATATATATTAGTAAATTAGCTAAATAAATATAGAAACATGTCTATGTATAAGGACATCCCAAAAAGGAAAACAAGTCTATTAAAATGGGACGGAAGAAGTATTTTTTTTTTTTAAGTTCATATCAGATTGTAGACAAAACACGTTGGTGTATAAATTCGAATGTGTAAAATGATGTGGATATCATTTTTAATCTCAACGTGGAATATGATTTTCTACGTCATTTTAAGCATTGGACTCGAATGCCTGCTTTGTCAACAATCTAACAACGAAAATTGAATTTGAAGATAGTTTTGCAAAAATATGAAAAAAGCAGATAAAATTTTTGAAGTTCGTGACATTTTTTGCAAAATGGACTAAAGTTGAAGATATAAGTATAAATTTGGCCGGTGAAAATTCATAATAAGTTTCTATGTAGGGGTTTTTAAGAATTGCAAAATGATACATAGTTCAATTTATGTGTTTGATTGACCATTGAAAAGTATGAGCATTGGTAATGAATGGTGTCAAATGTCAATAGAGCTCTTCTCGTGAGAGTGAATATAAGAAGTAGGATAAAGGTTTTGCAATTTGAATTTGAAATTTGACAACAAAATTAATTATCTGCTGATGGCCTATCCATTTGCAATACTTAAAATAGTCTGTGCATAATAAATTAATATTAATAATATTGTAACGATTGAATGTTTCAGATTGCAAATTACCTTAATATGTATCTTTTTGCAATTAACTTCGTATAATAATACTAACGGTCTGTTTAGTATCCATATACCAGTATATCAGATATCAAATATGGGTATGAGATATCAAATCCTGATTTTTAAAAAATAAAGTTAACTTTTAATTGAATAATAATAATCATGATTTTCTAGCATACCAAATTATACCAAAGTATTTTGCAAGTATCATTGATCATTACATTTCAACCTATCAACATTAGATTATCCTAATATACAAAAAAAATCTCCTAAAAAATTAGGGATGAATGAATGTTAGCTATGCAAAAGCTCCTAAAAAATACATAATCAAAATGACCTTGCAATTACAATTAAAAAAATATATATATATTTTCATCTCAACAACAATCTTCTTTTACCTCTTATGTTGCACCCCCCACGAAGCCTAACTATGAACCTTTCCATGTACAATTTCTTCCATTCATCATTTGGACAACTATAGATGCATCAAGCTCACCTGAATTCCTCGAGAGATAGCTAGCTAGTAGCATCAATTGCATCAACTTGAGAAACTCCGTCTATCAATAACAAATTTTTCTGAAATCATTCCAAGCATTTGACAGACCCTCATCCAACTCTTGGTCATTTACAAACCCGGCACGTGAAGAAACTAGTAACTTTGTGTCCTTGACCATTGAATCCATCAAGTCTCGTCAGTAGGAGATGAGGTTTCTACTTTTCCTATTCCAAGTCTAGTAAGGCATCTACTATTTTCCACAAATCAAAAGCAGCATATGTCTACAACTACAACCATAACAAACTTCATCTTAAAAGTCCTAATTAATCCATCCCCCACTAATAATCATACAGACAGATCGCACAACATCCAATATATCCTATTGATTGCTCAAATAAACCACGCTTTCATTATACAAGGACAGGGCATCCATAAACATCCGTATCTAAACAATCAATTTATCTGATTATTAACCCTAGGCATTCGCACTAATTTTACAAAAATCAGCCAGATCAAATCAATCATCACGCCATGCAATGAAGCAATCCCCCCATATCTTCATCAGTATAATGAGAAAACCTACAACACTTCCACAGCTAAAGTCATCGACAGATTCAACCACATAATCAGAATTCGACTCCACCGCCGGTCAATAAAAATCCGAAACGATTAAGAAATTGACACAATCAACAAAAAGTAACTCCCACTAATTTTGACATCGGAACCGAGAATTACCCGCCGGCGGAAGGTGGAGAAGCTGCATTTACAGACATCGCAACGAGATGATTCCTGGAGAAAGGCGGCAACTCCATTTTTCACGAAGTGAAGAATAAGGAATTTAAAAACTTTCACTTGAAATTGAAGCGGATGAACTACTGAAACAAGATTTTTGAAGATGCGAACAATTTCCCCACAATAAACATGAAGAATTTGGACTATGGAATTTGGGGGAGGATAAAAAGATAAACGAGGGTATTTACAAGTGCAAATATTGGTATATGAGATATGTTAAAAGTGTGGATATGAATATATTAAAGATATCAATTTGATATCCATATACTAATATACCAAACATATGGCATGAGTATGGGTCATTTTGATACTCATATTTAATAGACTTATATAGATACCAAATGCCCCTAATAAGTACAAATGAAATATCACATACATGGTACAACTTATTTAAGTAGGTATTACCATTCACACGTAGCTTGCCACGTGCTATTGTGGGAAACAAGAAAAAATTTGTAGGTTACATTTATTTATGATAAAATATCAATTTGATATGTGAAGTTTGGACCCTTTGTAAAGAATGATTCAGATCAAAACTATTAATAAAATAATACACATTTTATAATATTTCTTTACAAATTTATCATACGATACTTTTTATGGATTCGAAAATCTAACGTGCCAAGCCCATGCGTGTGTGAATATGAGGTGAAAACAAATTATCATTTTGGTCCCAAAAAAAAAAAATGTGTCATGCATCATTTTGGGACCAAAAGGACGTTAGTTTGGTCCCACGCATGATTAGTTATTTCCACGTATGTATCTGAAGTGCCACGATAGATTTCGAGAGCTGGAAAAGCAATCGCATGATATATTTACCTAAAAAAATATATATTGTTTTGTTAACAATTTTAAGGGTTAATTGCAATTTCAACACATTTTTTGAAACGTTGCAATAATGTTTCAATCTTTCAATTCGTAGCAAATTTGACACTCTTAAATTTTTCCGGTAATCAGAAATCCTACGTGAACTTTTTTCAACGTGCATGTGAACCCTGATGAATATAAATGACTTATAATATGAATGCCGTGTTGAAATTTATGACCCGTATAAATTTTAAATCATTTAAGTTTTATCAAAATTCATGTACGTATTAAAAAAAAGGTCATGATCGGATTTTCGATTGCAGAAAAATTTAAGAATGTTGAATTTATTACAAATTAAAAAGTAGTTGTATTATTACATCGTTTCAAAAGTGGTGTTGGAAATTATAAATATGGTAAAAGATTAAATTTTATTGACAATTAACCCTAGTTTTAATTTAGATCATTTTTAAGAAAAATACCAAAAAAGTAAAATGCAGAGGTTAAAGTGATATTCACCCTTTATTTAACCTTGATCAACAAGTGATTAACGCCACAAAAAACACGACAAGTGAAAACCACGCGGCGGAAAATAGCTTACATTTGTTGTCGGGGTTGTCGCGTAAAGCCCCTAAAAAAACACACCGTTTTTTGACCAATAATTTCTAACATTCCAACTTATTCAATTTATGAAATACCCATTAAAAAATACGTACATACACAGTATACATACATACATACATACATATACATATACATATGTGTGTCAGTGTGTGTGTGTATACATACTACCTCTATAAATTTTCATTTTCCATTTTAGCATTTTCAACAAATTAAAATATAAATATTTTGACAAATATACCCCTCTTTATAAAATTATATTAAGATATATTTTTCTAAACATATACAAATTATCTCTCTCTCTCTCTCTCTCTCTCTCTCTCTCTCTCTCTATATATATATATATATATATTCCATCCGTTTCTTTATAAATGTTGTTTTAACCTTTTTTTTATCTAGAATTAACATTTAATTTATGGACTAATATACAAATTCCTCTCATATATCGCATAAAATCTTATTCACTTATATTTTCCTATTTTATGGATGAAATAAACTATTATAGTTAAGTTAGAATCAAAAGATCTAGTAGGGTTTGGGATATAGTGTTAAAAATTGGAAGAGAGGGTGAAAATATATAAAACAACAAACATTTTGACCAAAAAAAAACTAAAACAACAATCATAAAAAAACAGAAAGAGTATGTATTAAGATATATTTTCCTAAATATATAAAAAATTATCTCTTTTCCCATATTAAAAGCAAGTGATTTTGTATGAATTTGATAAAGTTAAAATTAAAAGAGTGTGTGAAAAAATATATAATACGATAAATAATTGTTTACAAGCTACAAAATTTAAAACGACCAATAAAAGTTGAGAGATGCGTATATAATTTGTGTTATATATATATATAAATACACACACACACTGACAAGAAAAATTCAAGAAAATGTGACCGGATCTGCCGGTCAATTTCATATTTGTATAATCGTATGTTGTGATTCTTATATTTTGCTAAGAAAACGTTGTTATTTTTTAAAATTTGGGCGATCCACACGCAATTTTTTTTTTTTTGTTAGTCAGAGTTTGTATAAAACTCTCTAAGATTCAAACGTGTTTCCTCCAAAATGCTTGACAAATTATTTGCTTCTTCTACAAGGTCAAATTCTTGAATTTCCCCCTTTTCAATTACAATGACGATTATTAATTATTCAATGTATTGCAATTCTCACTAATAGCAAAAATGTCAATTCTGTTTTCTTAAATCCTTGGTATTTTAATTCAAGAACTCATTCCGATGAAAGAATATAAATAATTACTTTTTTAATCCACTCAAAAATAGTTTGCAAAAAAAAAAAAATGATGTCAAAATCCATCCGTCCAAATGTGAAGTTGAAGTTTTCAGAACTTTATTTTGATGTATACAACCGGAAATTCTACCGTCCCCATGGGTACTACATTCACTTTATGGATCATGATATGTGGAATTTATTTTTTTAAATAATGAAGTATAGAATTATAATTGTATTTATTTATTCCGTATGTCATGATCCCATGAGTGAGACCATAGGGTAGTACCCTACAAGGAGGGTATAATTTCACGTATACAACGAGGCAAAAATTCACGTACAATTGTTGTACATAAACCCTTATATGAGAAGGTATAAAAAAATCCTTATATCAGAAGAAAATTTATGATACTTTGCATTGTCAGAAGTAATAATTTTTTTATATTAAATTAGTACTTATTTCAATAAAAAAATATAGTAATAATTAAAAAATGTCACCATTTTTTTTTCACAGTACTTCACAGTAAAATACACATGATACTTTATGAACTTCAGAAGTATGAAGAAGAAAAAAATACACATGATACTTTTTATTATTAGAAATAATATCTTTCTGTATTATAAGAATTTTTTTTTTCCGTTTGATATGAATTCTTATATACAACTTGTGTACATCAGACCAATCCATCCAACAATAATTAAAAAAGAAAAAGAAAAACTTAACTATGGTGTAGCAGTTAAATGCAAAATAAATAAAAAATTACTTTCCTTTTTTCCTAACTATATTAAGACCCATTCAATTTTTTTATTTGTTTAAAAATCCTCCTAGTCAGCAGTCAACTCCTGGACTTCAACTAAAAAACATATAGAAAATTCCCCCAACTCAAAATAAATAAATAAACACAAAAGAAAAATTGAAGTCACACCTTTTCATCACCATTATATATACACCCACAACCTCAAACATGTATATTCACCATTCCATTTTTCTTTGTAACATTTATAATTTCAATTAAAAGAAATTGTTGCTTTCAAAACAAGATGATGTCTAAAAAGGCAATCTTGGTTACTATAATGCTAGCAGTGTTCCTCACCATAAAACCATATGAAGCCACTCGAGTTCTTGATGAAGAAGAGAAGCAATGGCTGAAGAGGGGCCAAGACCTCCTGCTACCATCGTTGCAGTGGCGCCCGGTAAGACCACCAAGCCCGAGCAGCTGCTCGTGGGTGGGGACCCCCGGTGGAGCGCCATGCACTGCCAGCATAGGCCAACGCAACTTTGCTGGCCGGGCAGTGGCGTCTCCTCCTCCGCCTCCTCCTCTAGCCAGTGATGCATACCCGAAGCAAATGTTCGAGTTTGGTATGGCTGCTGGGAGGAAATAAATTAACTACATACAGCAAACAGAAACTGCAAATAGAAAATAAACGTTTCTTGGAAGCCTTCACAGTATACAATTAACAAGTTCTTAACATGATCACTAAGATTGTAGGATTCTTTTCTTTTTTTTTTCCTTTCTAATTCGTTTTTGTTTAGTTGAAGAACCAATTGTTACCCTTTATTTAATTCTTTTTCCACATAGAGGTTGGTGATTTAGGTGTGCATTTGGCATGTTGTGACAGATGATACAAAACAAAATGATGAATGATGAATGAACACTTTTATAAGGGTTTTGATCCACATGTGATGTTTTGCTTAGCGTTTAAAGAGCTCATCTTGTATAAATCTTCGATTCTCACATGCTTTCGGGTTATCTAATACACGCTGTAAACGACTATCTAATTAACTACGTAAATTAATCCTCTGCAAATGGAATTGTACGATCACAAAGATTTCAATAAAAGAGGCCATCTCCAAAGAAATTTCAGTTCTACCTTCAAGATTGTGTAGTGTGTGCGAGTTGTATCCGAAAAACAGATGTACTTACAAATTACAACTATGTTCATGCTTAGAATGTTGAAATCGCCAAGTAATTGAACTAAAAACGTACCTCACAGAACACGACTCACAACATATTGATTGCTACTGTGCAAACCTTTCCAGCCAGAAGTTCGTTTTTACTGCTACAATCTCATCACTGCAGGGCAGCCTCCGTAGTCAGGTGGCTTCACCTACATTCATGGTGTTGATGGCAGATATGAAGATCACGTTAGCCAGAAGAACTTTGCAAGCCGTGCTATGCATAATGCAATTGTCTGGACAAGTGAAAAGAATAATCAGTCAGAGAAATGATTCTATATGTAAGAAACAGAGTTTGATCGACTAAGATGCTTACTTTACACTTCAATCCATAGCTCGAGCGGTGCTCTTTATATCATAAAGCTTGAAACGGCACAACCATCCGTTCTAAGCCTGCAACGGCCAAATATTGGCAGCTTTATGTCGACAGAACTCATGGAACACAGTATTGAACCAGAACTGCTGCTTCATCTGCATATATTCAACAATCGTTTCTTGCACTTTCTCTAACCAATTCTATATTAATGTCTTGACACAAATATAGACATGTAAAAGATTTCCAAAGCCTCCTACAGAAGACTTTGTTGCAAAACAGAAGCAACAGAGGAAGAAAAAAAGTGAAGTCAGAGTTATGTTTAGAGGTTTATAGCAGAATTAAGCGAAAAATGAGTATATATTAACTGGCTGCGATTACAAATAGATGATTTCTACAGGCAGTTCCACACATTGCATTTATAATGAACCTATCTCTTCACGCTACACAAATAAAATTTGATGAACAAATTACATCTTACAAAGACAACTTAATGCATCTAAAATCATTTTAACAGAGCAGCAACCAACTTATCCTTCAACTGTTGAGCAGCACCATCCTGAGTTTGTAAGGAGAATGTGTGGACGATTTCACCACGTTCAGTTACAGAAATGGTGGACTCTTGTGCCATCACTTGATGCTCTCTCAACTCTTTTATAACTCTGGATACAGGGTGAGAGTCAAGAGGGCAACTAACATGAACAACAGCATCTTCGCTCCTTTCTTGAAAATCGATATCTGCTATGGTACAGTGATTGTCGTCTGCATTCAGAATCCCTTTTTCTGTTTCCATTATCCTTATCTTCGTCTGAAGATCTGCAATATAGGCAATTGCATCACCGAGCAGAGATGCCTTGTCCATCTTAGAGATATTTGGAACCACTGCTCTTAATGCATAGAAACGTTGATTGAGCTTCTCACGTCTCTGCCTTTCTGCTTCCACATGATTCAATGGTTCTTCCCTGCCATTTGCTGGCTTCCTACCCCTTTTTCTAGGCTTCCTCTCATCAGAAATGAGAAACGAATCCTCCCTAGCTTGCTCCATGTTAGAAATAATGGATTGTGGCAAAAGGTTCCCTTCACTTTCATCATTCCTGTGCCCGTTTGATGTGTTCCCGTAGATTTGAGCACAGCCTAGTGTTTGCAAATCATATGATTCCGAAGAATGGACAGAGTCATCCTCCACCTTTGGAGAGAAGCTAATACTAATTGGACCTGATCTTGAAGCTCCAACACTAAGTTCCTGACCAAAAATCTTCGGAACAGCCTTCGTCTGTGCTAAATTCGGTTTCACTACAATAGATTTTGCTGATTGAATAATGCTTCGGTCCTCAGGCATAGACCTCCTGGAGCCAATCTCCACTACCCCTGACTTCGTAGGAACAAACACCACCGTCTCTAAATGAGCCAACTTAGCCAAATATGACCTCGACTCATAACGTTCTAAACAGCTTTTCGCATCAGAAACCCAAATAGACCTGCCAGAATTGAATGACTGAGAAGGAATGGAAGGTTTATCAAAGGGGAATGCAAGATACATCGATGTGAGATAGAACATCTCCACATTCGAAACTTTGTCCAACTTCGAAGCAACACTATCATCCTCGGATCCCCCAAAACAAGCATGAAACTTGTGCAGCACCCATCTCCTACTATCTCCATCCATTGATTTCTCATTGCCAGAGCCATTACTATTCTCGCCCTCACCTTCCTTTGGCTCTCTACAATGCCCGTCGCCCCATATCAAGGCGGATTTACCCGACTTAGATTTAGAAACATGCCAATAGATTGCATAAGTCCAATCTGATCCCTCAACAATCTCACACAGTGCTTGCTGCACTCCTAGATCCCCGCCAGATGCAGAAAACTCCGACAACACATTGTCCGTGGCCAACCAAGCAAGATATTCAGCTGCTTCACTCCCCACCACCCTTTCCACCATAGCCTTATCCTCATCATTCAACCAAAACTTACTGCCCATCTCAAAATGATGCAAAAACTCAAAAGTCTAAAATGTTGAATACAGAAGTCTCCCACCAATAGTTCAACACAGTCTCTCAACCCCCAATTCTATAAACTAATTCAGAAATCAAGCTACACAAACCACAAAGAATAAAAAAAGGGAAAGATAAAAAGTGCACCTTCAAGATTTTCAGATAAGCACATCCACAATTCGGCCAGTGACCTAAAATCTTACACGAACCCCTTCAAATGTAATGAATCCCGAGCTTATTAACTAACCCTAGGCTAAAGCAAGAACTACTTTTTAGGAAACCCCACATCCGAAGTAATCAGAAAACCAATTTTTTAAGGGGAAAAAGGCTCAACTTTTTCAAGAATGAAGCTTTACCAAACAAAAAAATTCCAAGGAAACCTAGGAAATAGAAAATTTGAGGGTCCTCACTGAATCAAGAATCTTGAACAATTAACACTATCTCTATCCAGGAAAAAAAACACAAGAAAATATCAATATATTAGGAGATGAATGTCAAAACCCAAAACTGATACCTCGTGTGTGTATATATATACACATGTGTGTGTGAGAGAGAGAGAGAGGATTAGATGGGGCCGTCTTTTCTTGTGGTAAAAAATCCAAGAAACATGACAAATGCGCCTAACCAGGACGAGAAAATTCTCGTTTAGAGTTGCAAGTTGCAAAGACTCAAATCAAAAGGGGTTCATGATTCATGAATCTGTACCATGTTTGTAGCGCTCGTGTTTCATATGACTCTCAACACCAACAGGTGCGCTGGATCTGAACACCCCCGTGCTTCTATTCAAACTATTTTACAATTAAATTGATAAAGAAAGCTGAGCTTTACGTATAACTATAGCCATCAAAAATATAAAAAAGCTGAATTATCCGTTTCTCTGTAAATTTTGATTCACGCGCTAATGGCTTCGTTGAGCACTTTGACAGGGACACTTGTCCGAATGGTTTTCGCTGTAGGTTAACTGGCTCCAACTCATGCTCATGGAAGCCAGATTCTGTAACGGAAGTTGAGCTGTCTATTCGGGCCGTCATTGGGTCGGGGCTCAACCCAAGCTCACAGGGTGACATTACTACTTTCAACCGATCTTTATTATATCCTGTCTTTATCGGTCCGGATCTTCTATTTCAAATTTGGTGTTTCAACTCGTATTTCACAATTGAATTTATAAATTTTTCTTCCATTTTTTTCGTCAATTTTAATTTATTATATTTTAGTTTGATTTTATGATTTTTTTTAGGGTTCACTCCACCCGATTAGGGTTTATAATTATTTTTTAATATTTAATTTTTAAAAAAAATAATTATTATGGTTGATTATTTTAAAAATATGATTTATAATTTTTAAAATTTCAATCTTTTGTTGATAGATGTGACTAGATTAATTTGTTCCTCTGTATTTACGAGTTTTATTTCAAAGAGTTCCCGAAAATTCTTTTAGCTATTCTTTCTCATTATATTTTGCGTCCGAATTCAGTGTTAATTTTAGAAAGAGGGAGGGTGTAGTGACAATTATTTCTTTTCTAATCATTTTTCTGCACAAATGTTATTTAAATTGTTTGGGAGTGTTTCGCATGGTCATCAAGAATGGGCTAGGCTAAGTGTCATTTTTTTCTTCTATTGCATAGCTTATTTAATAAATAATTTCTCTTTCATATTCAATTTAAAGGCCCACACATATACACATATACACAATGCTACGGATGTATAAATATTTTCTATATCTTAAAGCTTTATTGCTTATTTAGTCATGCACACACATACGTAGATATATAAATACACGTCTATATATACATATGTATATATATATAGGGTTGGATTCCAAAAGGAACCATACCCCATGTGAGAACTGAGAACCAATCTCAACAGTAGATCTCGTCTATTTGGACAGCCAAGATCTGTTCAAAAATTAAAAAAATGCGGTGGCATAATTGTAATAACTCCGAACTTCGCTGCCCCTGAAACTCGGCGAGGGTAAAATCGGAAATTTCAATGTATATGTGATTCGCGTGTATATTTTTCAATTTAGGGTTTTAGCATTGTCATTTCCTATTTTAGCACTGTCATGACTTATTTTAGCACTGTCATGACTTATTTTAGCACTAACATGACCATTGTTTAGCAATACAAGAAACTCTCAAACCAGTTTCTTTTTGCGAAGAACAAGTTCATATTCCACAATCTAAATCAAAATTCTACACCTAATTGAAAAAATAGTTCCGTGTTCTTACCCAAATAGACTTGTTTACCGCAATCCTTGCAAGAAAACGCCAAGATTCAGTGAAGGACCACAGATGCACAAATTTAATTTTGCACTAAATGAATACACCGATGCATAAGTAGAGCTCATCTACATATTTAATTAATGTTCATTCAATTTGCATGCCCTGTTTTTGGGCTCTCATCAGATTTTGTACCATGGTTGAACAGACTATTGTCAGTTTCTTCTCTTGATAATAAATATTATTCATTGTGTTATGTGCAATTGTTTTGTGTGTAAAAAATAATGAATAATTAATGAGGAAAAACAGCATAAGCTTGAGGAAGATCTAAAATAAAGGGAACAACATCCCAGTTTTGCTAATTTCGAATTTGAAATAAAAATTATCCTTAGCAATGAATCTGCATATTAAACTATGAAGAAGTTGATGATTGTTCTGCACCAAGTGTTTGCAAGATGCTAATTTTATATAGGTTATATCTAAAAACTAACAAACTATGTTAAAAAGGAGAAAACATACAAATCAAATTAAATAACATTAGATATCATTTCCAAAAATCTATTTTGAAAAATTCAAAATAATAGCTTAATCAGCTTCGTCAATCTAAGTGCTAAAATAGTTCACAGTAGTGCTAAAATAGGTTACAACAGTGCTAAAATAGATCACAGTAGTGCTAAAGTACATGGCAGTGCTAAAACAGTCCACAATAGTGCTAAAATAGGTTACAACAGTGCTAAAATAGATCGCACTAGTGCTAAAGTACATGTTAATAAAATGTTTTTTATAATCCTCATTTGTTATTGCAAATGCTGCATTCATCGTGCAAAATACTCTATTACCGAGATATTCTTTATGATACTCAATCATTTTTACAATGCTAACAACAAATAAAATATCACAAATCCAGTACCATCGACACGCACATATCAGCTCCATACTAGCCAATGAATATGATAGAAACTATATATCCTTTAATTTTCTACAGATGAAAAATCTGAAAATATAACTACTTATATTCATTAATTGTTTCGATCCAAGATCGCAGCAGAACGCTCAACAAAACATCATCAGATTTCTCATCGACTGTATAAACTAAATTTGTTGACATTCTATTTCTCATAGCAACAAACACACACAATATTCATATCGTAATCTCCCATATCCCAAAGGTCAAATAAGCAAAGCAAATACGATAATATATAAATGATTTAAGAATAAATGAGCCGCTGCCATTAGTGCTAAAGTACTGATAGTGAAAAATTCAAAATGAAAGCTTAATTAGCTTGTCAACCTAAGTGCTGAAATAGTTCACAGTAGTGCTAAAATAGGTTACAACAATGCTAAAATAGATCACATCAGTGCTAAAGTACATGGCAGTGTTAAAACAGTTTACAGTAGTGCTAAATAAGCTTACAATAGTGCTAAAATAGATCATAGTAGTGCTAAAGTACACCCTACACCAAACAACTTTTCCTCCTCAATCATTAACTGTTGCGTCCACGTCTAGTCAAAAACACCCTTCCTCTCGCGCTATCCAATCTCTACTACACCTAGTGCCATGGTTGGTGCCTCCACCCCAACTTCAATTCCATTTTAGCCCATCATCTGCTAAAAAACCGCCAAATAATATACAAAGAGACCACCCAAACTTCATACTCACCTCTGCTAAGAGTCTTGATTGAAAACTTTTGTTTGCCCTTCTATTACAATACTTACGATTCTTTAATCCCAAAAAAATTTAATTTTCTCACAAAAGATCATTAGCCCATGCACTCTATTTTTGAAAACTGACTCCCTCCCACAGTACTCATTCAGATTCGGAGAGAGAAACAACCACCCACCAGTAAATTAAGCTTTTTAGAGAGAGAGGGAGAGAGAGAAAATAAAAGAAGAAAACAATGGGGTATATGTATGTTGTACTTCCTACCGCTTCTTTTCTTGTATAATGAACAGAGAACCGAGATACAAAAATGCAGAAAAATCTTTGCTTAATACCCTCTATTGCGAGGAAGAAAAATGGGGAGAGTTGATGAAGAAGACGAATTGCAGATGGAAGGAGATTCATTCCAAATATAACAGATTTTCTAAATTACAAAAATACCCTTGCTTCATTAAAAAGTCGCTAATATTACAAATATGCCACCGTATTTTTCAATATTGAGACAGATCTTGGCTGTCCAAATCAGAGCAATCTGTGGCTGAGATTGGTTCTCGGTTCTCACAGGGGGTGTGCTTCTCACATGATCTCATCTCTATATATATATATGTCCAACAATTATGCTATTTTAAATTATTTAATTATTTTAGAAATATATTTCGATTAATTATTGCTATTATGTTAGGCGGCGCGTGGATCTAATTATTTCTTTTCTCAAAATAAAAGGTAAGGTGGGGTTTTATGTTGAAAATTGTATTGTTATCCTCTATATATGTTCGTACAGGAGTCATGTGAAATTTCAATATAGAGTCTTCTAGACTATAAAGTACAAAGTCTTATAGACTATAAAATACGGAGTCTTTTACACTATAAAGTACCGAAGCCTAAGTACATATTACATGAATCAAGTCTTTTTACATGCTTCTCTATAAAATGTATAGTTTGGATATGAGTTTAAAGAATTCACTCCAATCTTTTATTCCTTTCAGGCAAGAGCTCGGGCTGTGTGTGAGCGGACAAGATGTGATGATGGTGGTTAAATGATCAAGCATGATTAAATAAGAATATTTATTTTGTTTTGTTTTTTACTTTATTTTATGTAATAAATGTCAATTTATGATGGAAACTTCCGTTGTATTTTCAATAAATGGCTTTATTAATGAAAAAATGAGTGACGTGCCCTTTTCTATTAAAAATGAAATTGGGGCATTACAATAATGCATCCCTCCACGTTAGAATTTACCCTCTTTTAACTTGAAACAACTCGATTTTTTTATAGGTCAGACGCTATAAAAAATGGTTTGGCCTGACATGAAAATTCGGGCCAATTTTTGGAGGCAAACCTATTAGAAAGGCGGGATTTTTCGGGGCGCCCATGGGCTCGTGTCTAAATTTTATGGATGGGCCTGACCTGTCCTAAGCCCACTGGGCCAACCCAAATTTTTTGTCTCGGCCTAATCTAATATCAACCTAGGATGAACCGCTTTTGAGACGTTTAGAGTCTATAAGAGCATCTCTAGTGATGCTTCCTCATTTTCAGATATTTTATTGTCACATCAGCACCACCTCAAAAGTTAAATACCTAATTTCTCTAAATATATTCCTCCCCAACAATACTATCTCAAAAGTAACTTTTTATGATTCCCACTATCCAATTATATATATACTCATTTATTTTATGAATTTATTTATATAGTACTAAATATTATTCATAATATTTTAATTAAAAATATATATATAGATAATTTAATTTATAATATAATTTCATAAAATACTAATTTCATACAATGTTAATAGATAAAAAATATTTAAATACAAAACTAGAGAACAATAATTAATAAAAAATTAAAACACACAAAACATCTTGAAATTAAGAAACGATAATAAAATATACAACTCAAACCAACTAATTGTTGTCGTATTGTGCCCACAAATGCTCAATCAAGTTGGCAGTTGATGATGTTTGTCTCTATATTTTAATTAAAATATATATATATATATATATATATATAGGGAGAGAGAGAGAGAGAGATAATTTAATTTAATAAAATAATAATTTAAAAAGCAAAGAATAAATACATCAAACTTAAAATTAAAAACAGAAAAGATAAAAATAAAATTATAAAAAGGGGAGGAAATTTGACAAAAATTAAAATAATATATATATATATACACACACGTGTGTGTGTGTAACCCACCTAAGACACGAAAAAAAATTAAAAAAAAAATGAATCTAAAGGTGGAGGGAGAAGGCTGCAGGTAGGGGCCTACATCCGCACCCATCCCCACACAGCCACAGAGTGGTGTCTTGCACGCATGTGCCCTCCTCCCATTTCTCACAGCACGATGTCCTCACTCTCTCCTTTTCCCACTCTCTTTTATTCTAAAATTCCTAGATAGTTGCTGGGCCTTTTCATCCAACCTTCCTCTACATCATTTCCTTTCCCACAATAGAAAATACCTCAAGTGTAGGAATATATAAAGTGCTATGTCAATATATTTCTGGCCATTGTAGATGCCCTAATCAGTTGTGACTTGTGAATTCTATATTGTAAGTAGTGGATACAAAATTCTACACAGAGTTGGAGTGTTTTCTTACTTAAAAAAAAGGATTATTGATATATCATAGTTTATGTGGTGAGATGTATTAATATCTTTGTGTTATAGATCACGTATAATATTCATTTAAAAAAATGATTAGATATTTAATTAGGTTAGTACTCGTGCAACAAACAAATATATTTAATAATAAGACAAAAAGAATATTTGTGTAATTGTACAATTTTTTTAAAACAAATCAAGTCTTTATACTTATATTTGTGCTAAAATAAGGTCTTTGTTGAATTGCATTCTTGAATTGTTAATTCACTATGGAAAAATATATTAACATTTGATATTTATAATTACAAACGAGATATTATAGTTACAAAATGTGATATTAATAGTTACAAAGGGACGATTTTATTATGCAGGGATTATGTTTTAACAAAAATGTAAGTACGAGAATTTGATTTTACTCAAATAAAATACAAGGTTCAACAATTTTGCATTAGTGCTGGTGCTCACAAGTATACTTTTGTCTTAATAATAAGAAAAAAAATTATTTTAGCTATTTTAGAAAGTGATAAAAAAAAAGTTAATCACCAATATGAAAATATATTTTTAATGTGGGCAACTTTAATACTTACATTTTAAATTTTATATTCCTCTGGCCGCATAAAAAAGTATCATCTAATTAAAAAAATTTTAAATGCAATTAATTATGTATGATTTTTGGGCCTTAAAGTTGATTGAATATCATATTTGCAAAAACTTTGAAAAAGGACTATTATTTTATTAATAATTTTGATTTCGACTATTTTTTTTAAATGAACCAAAAAAGTATGTATAAAAGTGCAGTTTACCCGTTTAGTAAATTGGCATAAATGCCATCTAGTAACTTTTTTTTCATTTTACTTTTTTTTTTAATTCATTTTTTCACTTCTTCGACAAAAATTGATGCGTGTGTGTATAATTAGTCATTTAATTATAATTTTAAGTGCTATTTAAATTCAACATAAAATTAATATTTTTATAAAGAAAAATCAAACAAATTGTACTATGCGATGCACAATAATAGGATTCACTCCATGGGTTGTTATGTCACATCTCGTTGTGGATCGAATGAGAGAAGATTCATTTGAGCTATCATTTAAAATTATTGTATAACAGTGTGTAATATTAAATACATCATATATTTGATTTACAAAATATACTTATTAGCTTTCAAAATAATTTTTAGGTGTTTAAACTTAATTTAAATTTTCTATTATGATATAATATTAATTATATTATGTAGTCATTGATGTATGGCATCAATAAGAAAATTTGAATTATAATAATCTGATTTATATCTTACATGTATAATATGTCCGATGTAAGATAATAAACTTGTAAGTAAAGGTCACAATTTCATCAATTTCTTATAAGTCGGGTCCATTATAAATAAATTTAAATCTTGTAATAAATAACTCAAGCTCCAACTTGACACGACAATTTGTAAATCACATTTTAGTTTTAAATATTGGAAAACTGAATGTATTAAGGGCCAAATACAGTATTAAACATCTTAGGGTCGACTAGACTCAATAAGACTCGGGAACTCATCAAATCAAATTTCATTAAGCTCGAGACGAGCTCGATTAATTTCGAGCCAAGTTGGATTGTTTTCGAGTCAATCTCGAGTAGCTCGTGAGTCGGTTCAAATCATCCCTCCCCACCATTATTTCAACACCACTTTGACAAACCTGGATCAAACTCATCTTCAAATGATACAAAGACACAAGATTACTAGACAAAGGCAATAAAAGAGAGGCTATTTTGAAGCATGAGGTTCTTGTTGAGCCAACCAGAGGGAAAAGAGCCATTTATGTCATGTATCTACACAATCTCTCACCACAGGATGGCTAAAACAGTAGAATCAAACTGTAACTCCACAGTAAAAATGATTTGGGAAGGAGAGTACGACTCGACTTATGGTTATATAACTACGAAATATAACAACATCCAACCCAAAAACTGAAACTGAAGGTAGGAACATTTGGTTTATCTCAGATGTTCCTAGCCTTAAGCATGCTCTCCGTGTTTACAATGGAGAGTGGACCGTCCATGAGAGTCCTGCCGGTGATCATTGTCAGTTCGGGCAGACATTGAGGTTAAGTTTCGAGCATCTCCTTCTTTGGCGTCCTCAACTAATAGTGCTGCTAATGGAGTCTATGGAGATGATGCTGTATCTCTTAATTCAGGCAGACATTAAGGAAAGCTTCGAGCATCTCCATTTTGGTACCCTCGACTATTGGTGCTGATGATGATGATGACGTATCTCTCTCTCTCTCTGCTACAGAGCTCCTCTTCCAGTCATTCATCTGGAGAATGTTTTAGCAACAAATTAAGCTGGTAAAAGCAAAGGAGATTCATGCAATCTTCATTCAAAATTTAAAATTCAAAGTGCTGCAACATATTTAATATTCCAAAATGAATTAAGTTTCTATATCAATTACAGAAGAGCACCTTAGAACATCAAAATAACGCGATATACACTTCGCACATGTTTTCATCTACACTATATAGTTTCCAGTGTCACCTCAACATACAGTGTGGATCAACATTTTCTATATATGCAGGTAAGAATAATGAAAAAGGTTTTAAGGGAATTTTTTTTTTCTTTCTTTGAGTAATTTATTATATTATTGCATCTTGAAGATATTATAAATCAACAGCTAACCTCAACTATTAGAGAAGTCTTAGATGTTGAGTCTCAGGCCTCGATCATAGGTCAATATTTGGCTACGTTTACATCATTCAATTATACTTTCCTCATATGGTAATAATATATTGCCTGCGGGGAAATAATAGAATCAGAACAAAGTATGCTAAGTAAATACTTACATTGTAATTGAGAGACATGTAACGCAGAGGACGAATAGCCATCTTCTCCGATTTCTACTTCTGCATTTTTTGTAGCTGATGAGCTATGTCCAGTGTTAATTGTAGTCCATCTTCTCCATTCTGAAGCAAAGTAGAACAATACTTGAGTAGATCTTGGTCAGTCTCGAGTGCTCCCAACCTGTCATGAAGTGTTGCATTCTCTTTCACGAAAGCAGCCAAACTGTGCAAGAGGTCATTCTTTTCATCATGAAAATAATCTTCCTTGGCATCAGCCGAAGAATCATTTGATTCATAGTAGTGAGCAAGATTTCCTTTTGATGCAGAACTTCCATTTTGCTCGAAGTTTAACACTGTGTCCACGTTGGTGAGAAAATCTTCTATAGGTCCAACATCATCTTTCATCTTGCAAGAATCTAGACCATCTCGAGTGTCTTCTACGTTCTCACTACAATAATCTTTATAGAGATTTTTCGCCAACTTCGTCAAACTATGTGAGATGTAGAGTTTTTCATCCCCAAAGGTTGATACTGAACTACTCATGGGTTCACATTTACGATTCCCTTCATAAAATTTAGCCAATTCAGAACCACAAGACGTGACAGGAGTGTTTTCACAAGCTGCAGCATGATCATCTAGAACTGAGGTTTCTTCTTGTAAATCCTCTAACCCTGATCCATCACAGAAGTTATTTCTGTAGAATTCTAATTCTGTGTGCAATTCCTTCTCTTTTTCAGAAAGAAGATCATTAGCTATTTCAAGTGAGACCATATCATACTCTGCTTGTAGCTCCATCATTCGTATGTATTGCAGGGCCTCCATCTCAACTGCTGCCTTTTCCTCCTGCAATCTTGTAATCATGGCCATTGCCTGATTTGCCGCGATATCAGCAGCGTTTCTTTCTTCCTCCAGTTCCTCATATAAAGACTTCATGCAGCTTTGATCATGCTCGACCTGCCGTCTTAGCTGATCAATAATACTTTCACCTTCAACATCACCAACACTGAGTCCATCTAAAAATTCATAGCTTGAGTCATTTTTCTTCAGTGAGACTGGAAGTGGAAGTGAGTGAGAACTACAATCTTCATCTTTCCTAGATTCTTCATGTCCATAATGAGGTCCAGGACAGGCATCTTTCAGCAATAAGCCCACCTCAGATTTAGATGCTTGAGAAATAGATTTCGCATCTTCTTCAGTAGATTTCATTTTTTCAGCACACCGCCACAATGAGCCAGTTTGATTTATACTATATGAATATGATGAACAGGTACTATTATCATCTGAAGAAGTTCCAGCAGTAGCTTCTATATTCATGGTTGCAGATCGATTTACTCTTTCACAGGTTTCCTCGATATAAATTGCTGCAAACACATTTCAAAAGTTAGAGCAACCACAAATACTTAATAGAATGATGCAATATTATCAAAACTCGTGGCAAGCAATATTCATGCCTACATTCACACTCATGGAATGGGGAGAGATGCAAGCCAAGAGCTTACACTTTTTTGTAATTCTCACAGTGGAGGAAGCTGAAGGAACAGTGTGAATAGAGTCAGATACTTCAGAAAGGGTTGAATAGTTAGGGAGAGAAATGTTAAAAGACTCTGCTGAAGCACCCAAAGATCCAACATCAGATGGCTGGGGAACACAGTCTGACGAAACCACATCTTTCATCCAACGAAGACTTCGCTTAGATTTGGCCAAACGATACTCTCTCGGGGAATGCTCTATCTTCAGGTCATCTAAATAAAGCAAACCAGGTTGATCTTTCATTTCAGAACTTTGATGTGTTTTCTTCTCTGAACTCACATTATTCGCTGGCTTTCCAAGGCGGTCTCTTCTTCCAACTTCAACATCATGTTCAAGTCTCGTATGTTTAGCACCAACAGAACTCGAATTCCCATCACCACCATCAATTTCTGGCAGTGGGAACTCTGACTCAGAATCGGACGAGAGTTTGAACTCAGGATATCCTACACGAGACAGGGTGCGGACACTATTCTTCCCAGATGTCCGGTGTCTTACTGATTCTCTAAGTTTCTCTCTAAGCTTCTTTACACTATCTTGACGGCTGGAACGCCTATGGCCTGGTTCATGTGTCAGAGGGGGCTCAACATTGGCCTTATAATCCCCTAACCTAACTGATTTAAGCTCGAGTAAACTTTCATCATCAGATTTGACGGCTATCCATGGCTTGTTACAGCACGAACAGCTCCTACTCCCTGAAGAACCAAGTGTTATATGCTTATCCAGCATCAGGTTCAACTTAAGATACTCAGAATCGTTCTGCATTGCAATCGGCTTGAAACATTCTTCGCACAAACCACAAACATCAGCAAGTTTACTATGTACAGAGCAGAATACCAAAGATGATATCTTTTCCTTATGGCTACTGCACATTAGGCTCCAATTACATCCTAGTTTCTCTCTCCCAAAAACATGATCAAGCCTCGAACACAAAGGACAAGGTGTTTGCAGCTCACAATATTTAGCAAATTCTCTGAGCAAATACGAAAACGCAGCATCCACAAACAGCAAAATTATCAAGATCCATTCACAGGCAGCCGACGACAAGTGAATCATAATCCCACCTTGATTCCTCATTCTCATAGATGATAGCTCAGCAGCCATGACAACAGCATAATATCCAGGAATCACATGAAATCCTCAAACTATGAAATCCTACACCACTGTTCCATTAGTTAGTTATATATTTCCTTTTGATGGGGAATTAGCATTCTTGAATTATTCTCCGACTGTGCATTAAGAACAATAAAAACAACCACTCAAACAAGCCCACACCCACAAAACACCCACAACACACACTCACACTTACTTTTCAAACCTAATGTTCACAAATCAAGAATCAAGCAACCCATTTTCAGTAAAAGCAAAACAAAGAAAGCAAACTCAAACTCACTCAGCCACATTCACATTTATAGACAAGCGTTCCCAAAAATTCCAGTAAAAAATAAAAATAAAAATGAATACACAAAAGACCCTAAATCTCACAAGAAACCATTGAGAAAAAAAAAATCTGCAATCGAAAACCATCAATTAACACAATACAAGCAAGGGTCAATCAGAATGCCCATTGACTGAAATGACAGCATGCATAAACAAAGAACCCATAAACAGCAATTAGTTTTTGCCATTTCATCAACACACACCCCCCAGAAAAAGAAAAAAAAAAGAAAGAAATTTGAGACCGAACGATATACACACACATATATATGTATGTACAATTACCAGTGTTTTGTCATTGCAGCGTGATGACAGTAGAGGTAGAAGAAGGTGATGAACAGAGACGACGGCGATGATGATTTGAAAATATTAAAATTTCAGATTTCCCAGGTTGTCTCTTATCGTGCAAATCAAGGATTCATGTTTATTTTCATATTATTATTACATATACAATATACAACTTCATTTTCAGAATTTCAGTTAATTGTCTTTGTTTTTTTCAATTTTCCTTTTTCGTACACTGATTCCAGCTGGATTTGTTTTTTCATACATTTTGTTTGTTCTTTGAGATATTATAAATCTTTTGAAAAAAATTCATCATGATTTCTAGCATTATTGACATTAAATTAAGGAATCTGAATATACAAAAATAATATGGTAACCTATTGAAGATTTTTCTGACGAAATCAGGTAAAGAGATTTTAAGTGCTCATATTTTGTTATTAACTTTCCTTTATTTTTTTCAAGTAGTTGCGATCATTGCTTGAGGGTTTAAAACATAATTATGGCTCAAAATTTAAATGGTCAAAAATAGATGTAAATATTTTTCTAAAAAATGAAAATAAAATCATGATTTTTCAGTCACACAAAATAACAGGTGCATTAATTCCCTTCTCGGGTGCAAAATACATTAGTTAATTTCTTCTCGAATGCAAACTATACTCGTTATCTTTTATGTTGCCGAAAAAATTGTAAGTTTATTTTTTTATTAAAAAAATATTCTACTATCTATTTTGACTATAAACATCTCCTATCACTATTTTTTTTTTTTTTTTGAAATTGGTCCATTGTCGATATGATAATTTCATATCTCATCGACAGGCATAAATTGATATTTTTTTTTTCATAGATGTGAAAATTGTATTTCTAACGAGCACATGTAATTATTTACTCAATCAAATTAGTTTGATGTTTTTTTTTTTGCATAATAATGTCTAACACATGGCAATTATGTCAAATTAAGTCGGATATAAAAAGTTGGGAGTGAATCCAAAATAAAAATTTCCTTCATGTGAGAACTATGATCATCATTCATCTCATTTCATCCAACAAAATGCTGTAATGATTGTGATTTAAGTCGAAGTCAATGTAAAAAAAGAAAAGGAAAAGAGGTGAGAGTATAATAGTCCAATCAATTTAAAAATAATAATGTTATCACTGTTTAAAAAAAATTAAAAATTTTAAACAATTATAATTTGCACGTCTCTAATTGGTTTAACACAAATAATATATCATATTAAAGCCCTTTTCATACGCATTCATTCAAATCAGTCATGTATATACTTATGCGAATAAAGATGGATGAAAAATAAAAAATATACACTTTTATGCGTATCCATGGATGAAAATGTTTTCGTTAGCTTTTAGTAATGTTTCATCAGCATTATGATCTCATATGCTAACAGAGCATTTGTATATGCTGACATATTGTGTTCAGTGTGTTAACGAAGACTTATCATAATGTTAGTGCAATACATGTACTTATATTGTTATTATGGTTTATTACATTCCAATTATTATTTATTCTATCCAATTATAGCTTATTATTTTTTTATGATTTAAGTTTCCTTTTTACACTACAAAAAAATCGCGGTATAGAGACGGAATAATATCCGTCGTTACTTGCGACCAGCGATCGATTAGCGATGGACGTGCCGTCGCTAAACATTTCAAGCATTTCAAGTGGCGAATTTAATGACGAATATACCCGCCGTTAGATCTGTCGTAAAGATCTAACGACCGCCACAATCCGTCGTTAAATCAGGTCCCGACTAAAGGTGTAACGACAGACGTAATCCGTCGTAAGATCTATCTAGCGACGGAAATGTAAGGTTTAACGACGGACTAGTCCGTCGCTATACCGCGATTTTTTTGTAGTGTTAGTTACTAATTTATTATTATGGTTTGTTTGATGCGATTAGAATTTATTAAGTAAGGTTTGTTCCATCTGATTAGAGTTTATGTCTTATGCTAATGAAACATTGTCATTTACTGACATAGTTTATCCGTAGTGCTGATAAAGTAAACTCACAATACTAATATAGTACACTTATATTATTATTATGGTTTATTTCATCTAATTAGAGTTATAATTATTTTTTATTTTATTTTTTCACATTTTTAGATTATTGGAGTTTATTGCATTCGAATTACGGTTTATTCTATCAAATTAGTGTTTATAATTACTTTTTAGAATTTAATTTTCTTTAACAATATGAGAACATTTTCATTAGCATTACTATATGGCTTCGTACTATTTCGTTAGCATTATTGTCATGTCATCAACTACGTACTCAACATTTTTTTATAAGTAATATCGAATTACGTTAATGCCCAACTAGAAAATTTATTAAATATTTCATAATTATCACCATCTTTTTTAAACAAATATGAACCTTCAATTTTTATTGATTATACGATATAAAGTGAATAATAGTTCTCACATTAGGTTTAATTTACACTATAACCACCTCAGTTTATCCAAATATATATATTTGAATTTTGATGTTTGGTTTATTCTTCCCACATAAATCATGATTTTTTTGGACATTGTTTTTTCTCTCTCTCTCTCCCCCTTTGAGAACCTAGGAACCAATCAAATTCAAGAATTTTGATGACATGGCGGATAAAAAGGCGGTGTCATAATTGTAAATATGTAAAATTTGAAATATAAGAGGTAATTCCAGATTTTTTTCTATAAAGTGATGTCATCATCTTTTAAAAAATTCTTAAAAACTTTAAATAATCATAACTTACTCATTTTTTATCCAATTTACGCAAAAAATATATCAAATTAAAGATTTTTTTCATGCTCTTTCATTTAAGATCCATAGTGCATATGTTTATTTGAGCAAAAATTGATGAAAAATACAAAAAACTTTTTTTCACGTATATTCAACTTGTAACTCTCAGACATTTGCTAATATGATATCACAATATTGCTCATATATTGTGTTTATGTTGCTAACATGAAATTTTTATGCACGACTTTGAATTTTAAGTTGCTTTCATGAGAAAATAGTTAAAGTATGAGCTATATATAGTTAAGTTCATAAACAATTATAATTTTATCAATGCTTAATATTATTTTGAAAACTTGTAATATTTGAGAATTTAAGTCATACTAGCATATCATTATTCACATATTAGCAACATGTAGCAACATGTTACTAACATAATAGCAAATTATTAGTCACATATTAGCAGTGTGTATATTCTCTAACATATTAGCAATATGTTGTATGTATGAATGATGTTACACATGTTACACAATATTATTTGAAATGTGGTCCAATGTTATATATGTGTGGTGTTTAATACGTGTCAATTTAATATTATGATCTCGTCAAGTTAGCAATATGAGTCTACCTCATGTTAGCAACAAAATCTGTTGATGTTAGCAATATAAATCTTTCATGTTAGCATATTAATACAACGCCAGAAAAGACAATAGTTTTAAAGCGTTGTCTATTTAATTCCGAGAATTGGACCCAAAATCCGAAAAAACATAACCTAATTTCTAAATTACGAAAATAACCCCACATTCATTAAGTTCTCAAATATTACAAGTTTGCCGCCTTACTTTGACTAAATTATGGTCATTAGATCTAATCAAATCTAAGGTTAGGATTGGTTCCTAGGTTCTCACGGGGGGGTTTGGTTCCTATTTGATCATTTCCCTATATATATATATATAGGGTATGGTTCACATGAGAACAAATCCCCATGTAAGAACTAGGAACTAATCTCAACCACACAATGTTTTAATCTTATTTAAACTTTAAACATCCATAACTTGCTCATTTTTCATTAGATTACGCAAATTATATATCAAATTAAAGCTCTTTTCGTGCTCTTTCATTTAAGATCCATTGTTCATATGTTTATTCGAGAATATATTTTTTCGTCCATAATAGCGTGATGTTAAACTCATAATAGCATGACAAAATATTCACGATAACATAGAAGTATATACATAATAGCATGAAAAAATATTCATAAAACACATAAATTTTACTCATAATAATAGTAGTAGTGTCGTTAATAGTAAGACATTATATGTTCATACTAGCATGTATATATGTTCATACTAGCATGCATATATATATATTCATATTAGCATGTATATATGTTCATAATAGCATGATAGTACTCTCATTTTAGCATACGAAATTTATAAGAATAGACAACGGTTTTAAAGTGTTGTCTATATGATTTCTGAAAATTATGCTCAAATATTACAAGTTTGTCACTTCGCCTTTGACCAAAAGTTGACCAAATCTTAACCATCTAAATCAAAACAATGGATGGATGAGATAAGTTCCTAGTTCCCACATGGGGTATGAGTTCTCATTTGATCCATCCTCTCTCTCTCTATATATATATATGGGATGGTTATCATGCACATGTAGTTCTAGTGTGTAAATTAGGAATAAATCATATCCATCAATTGATTAAAATCAACGATCATCATTAATTATGAGGAAATTAACAATTATTATATTATTTTAATTATGACATGTAATAAGGGCAAATATGCCATATCTAATGTTTCCAATTTGTTCAACTATAAATATGGATGATTGAATCTTCTCGAAAGTCCAACCTCCCCTAATTAAAATCCCCCGGTTGATACGTTTATTATTATTATTATTATTATTATTATTATTATTATTATTATAAACCACATATTGTATAAGGGAACGGCGAAAAAAATCAACTAATTTATTCTTAATGTCCATTCAATTTTTTTTCTTTTCATTTGTAATTCTCTTTATTATGCTATTTTTCCTGTAGAGGTTTGAGTGTCGTGATTTTTAGATTTTAAAAGCATGTAAAAATACTATACAATTGATACAATAATATTTTAACTGCACCATATATCTGTTATTTTTCTAATTGTAAATGCTTACATGAAACATTGTAATGCTATATTTTGTGATGAAGTAACTTTTGCTGAGTTTTGATTTTTTTTTTATTAGATTACATTTGTGTTTTTTTTTTATTATTATTCTTGTGTTCTTGTATTTTCATTTCTATTATAAATTCTTTTTTAAAGATATTTGATATTTTTTTATTAAATTACATGCTATGCGTTTTTTATTTATTTTTGTGTCTTTTTTTCCGCTACAAATGCTTTTTTTTTATTTATCATTTGATTTTTTATTAAATTATATGTTTTGTGCTTTTTTTATTCTTGTATGTGTTTTCTTTTTCTGTTGTAAATGCTTTTTTTTCTATTATTTGATGTTTTTTATTAAATTATATGCTTTGTGCTTTTTTTCATTACAAATGCTTTTTTTCAACTATTTGATGTTTTTTTATTAAATTATATGCTTTGTGCTTTTTTTCGATACAAATGCTTTTTTTCTATTATTTGATGTTTTTTTATTAAATTACATGTCTTGTGCTTTTTTTTATTCTTGTGCTTTTTTTGTTACAAATTTAATGAAGAACATGTTTCGAATTTTTTTTTAATAACAACGTTTTTTACAATTAATGGTATTTTTTTTATATAACGCAATGCTTAATTTGTTGTTGTTAATATTTTATTTAATTTAGGTTTAAAACTCAAATGTGATTCAAAAGAATACACAATTTCGAATCATGAATTATTGAATAATGAATTGAAGAGATTGAAGTTATGAAATGTAGAATGGAAATTAAATCAGATATTTTAGAGTGGATGATGAAAAAACGATGACGGGAGAATGGAAAATTAAATCAATTATTTTGAAAAACAACCTAGTGCATGATCATCAAAAACGGAAATTTAGGAATTCAAAGATATTCAAAGATCTTTGTGATTTTATAATGACAAATATGACTTTTCCTATGTAAAATAAATATAAGAAAATAATTAAAGTAAAAACAATCTAAGCCATCAATCTAACAAATCTAACGGATAAGATTAATTCCTAATTTACACACAGAGATAATATTTACATTTGATCCCTCCTATATATATATATATATATATATATATAGAGAGAGAGAGAGAGAGAGAGAAAGAGTATATGGATCATATGAGAACACTTTGTTGGTGTGAGAAATGAGAACCATCTTACACCATACAATTTAATGATCCAATGGTTGAGATTTAAGGTGGCAATTTCGTAAATAATAGGGCAAAAAATAAAGGAAGGAGGGCTATTTTCGTCCAAAACCCATTAAAAATGATGATATCAGCAATTAAAAAAAATCTTAAAAACTTTAACCGACCATAACTTGCTCATTTTTAATCCAATGCACACACAAAATATATCAAATTAAAGCTCTCTTCATGCTCTTTCATTTAAGATGTCGAAAGGCTATGTTTAGATGAAAAAATATGAGCGAAAAATAAAAAAGAAATTTTTTTACGCGTGCCCAGGTTGTAAATACTTTCGTTAGCATATAATAATTCTTCGTCAGCATTATGATAACATATGATAACGTATGCTAACAAAGCATTTGTCATATGCTAACATAATGTATTGAATGTGCTAACAAAGAATTATTATAATGTTAGCATAGTATAAAGTTATTAGTGTTTATTAAATCTCAATTATAGTTTATTTAATCTCGGTTATGGTTTATTCCATCTAATTATCATTATTTTTTTAAAATTTAATTTTTTGTTTATAGTTCTTAATTGATTATTATGGTTTATCCTATCCAATTATGATTTATAACGTATGTTGATAGAGTATTGTCATATGCTAACATAGTGTATTCGCAATGCTGACGAAGCAAAACCATAATGCTAACGTAGTACATGTTGAAATCGTTGGATTAGGGTTTCATCCTTTTAATTGTTTTGTTTTGTCTTTCTTTATTCTATGTTATTTTGCAGATAAGTTAGTTGAGGAAAGATTTGAAATGTGAGCCTTTGACCGTTTCCAAGAGATAAGAGCTGAAGATTTGTTAGTTCCTAAAGTGGTGGGAAGTTGCGTGCATGGCGGCGTGAATCTAGGTTTGTGGAAGAAGTGATTAACATGTATCATTCAAGAGTAGTGAGCAAGCAACTAACTTAGTATATATATAGGAGTCATTTCTGTACTCAGATAGATAGAGTTTTACAGATTTATTCAGAGCATACATAATCTGAAATAGATCCATATTGTAGTGTCTTCGAGTATTAGTTAAGACAACTTTAGTCACAACCTTCTGTGAAGGAAGAGATAAAGTGTCTTAGTTTTGTTAGGATTTTCTCAAAGTGTTTTTGTAATTCACATATTCGTATAGTGAAGTTTTTGCCCTGAGGCACTTCGTGAGATTATAGAAATATAATCTTGTGAAAATTCCAATCCATTGTCTGTTTCCTTATTTCCGCTGCGTATACAAAGTTGTTTCAACTTTGAACACAACTTTGATCATAACTCTGTCAGAACCGAGAGTTCGGTTTCTTCAATTGGCATCGGGAGCAGACACTTGACATACTAAGTAGTGATCCTGTTTTCGTAAAGCACAATGGATTGCACGAACCCGTTGTTCAACTAACCTCCTGCTTTAGATGGCATGAACTATTCCTTTTGGAAAGTTCGGATGCGGTCATACATCAAGTCTATTGATGCAAGAGCTTGGAATGTTGTACAAAAGACATAGACGCATCCCAAGACCGTGGATACAGAAGGAGATACGTTCCGCACTCCTCCATCAGAATGGACAAGAGAGCAAAATGAAGAAGCGACCTACAACGACAAGGCACTCAATGCTATTCAATCCTCCCTAGATGTTCAAATGTTCAAGCTCATAAGAAATTGTGAGTCGGCTAAGGAAGCATGGGATATACTCCAACAACATTGCGAAGGTGATGTTGGAATTAAAGAATCGAGACATCAGATTCTTACCACGAAATTTGAAAATATGAAAATGGAGGACGATAAATCTGTTGGTGACTACTGCAACAAGTTGTACGAGATTGCAAATGAATGTGCCGATCTTGGTGATCCGATCACTAATAAGAGGTTAGTTTCAAAAGCTTTGAGGACACTAACACCTCGGTTTGATATGAAGGTGGTTGAAATCGATACGGCTTCAAACACGGGATGCATGGACTTTACAAAGCTGATGAATGACTTGAAGACCTATGAGATGGAGTTGAATGAAAGAGGTGGACAGAAGAAAAAGGGAATTGCCTTGACTGTCGGGGCAACTTCAAAGTCAACGACAGCTTGTGATGAAGAAAAAGATGAAGATCTTGAAGAAATCACTGAAAAGAATCTAGACTATGCTCTTCTCACCAGGAGACTCAACACTCTCATTCGTGCTAGCAAAGGGAAACAACAGAAGGGAAGTGGAGAACAACGGAAGCCTCGCAATGATTCTTCTGGATCTTTGGTTCTCTATGAAAGATTAAACACACCTGGAAAGGAACCAAAGATCATCAAGCGTGCTGCATCAGACCATTTCAGACCAAAGGAAATGAAAGACTTCTCCACTGTTCAATGCTATGAGTGCAAGAGCTTCGGGCACTTTGCAAACGAGTGTCCCAACACGTTTCGCAAACTTGGAAAACATGTCAATTTCCTATCTCTTAGCGACAGCGAGCTGGACACATCAGGAATTTATATAGAGGAGATTCCTAATGATGCACAAACTGAGCACGCAGCCCTAACTGCAGTATGTGTTGAAGAGGATAAGTGAAATCACACCGAAGTTGAGATAACCTCAGATAGGTATGATGAGTCTTACTACAAAACTCTTTTTTGTTTCAACACTGTTGTAACCACTGCAGAAGAAGAGGAAGAAGTCTCTGAAGAAGAAACTCTGGAGTTACTGATAAAGATGCAGGAACTTTACAAGGAACTGTACATCAAGTGGTCCAAACAGTGCAAAGTGGTGGAGTCACTCAATGAGGAAGTCACTATGCAAAAGATCTCACTGCAAAAGCTGGAAGTCATGTTGACTAAGAAGGATGCTGAGTTAGATAACATGAGAATTAAGCTCAATCATGCTGATGAGACCTGTAAAAGACTCAACACCGGTACTTCAAAACTTGATGAAGTTCTGGTACAAACTCAGGTAACTTCACATGGCATTGGCTATGATAAAAGTGTAAGGCCAGCCTTCACTCCGATCTTGTCAACCCATGGAAAACCGTTTGTGAAAGCCAAGGAAGTTCCCTCCACTTCGTCAGTAAAAAGGAAACGTAGGAGGTACATTTGTCACTATTGTTTCCTCCCTGGACACATTAAACCTTTTCTGTCATAGGTTCTTGCAGGAACACCAAAAGGAGATGAATCTGAGGAAACAAGCATCAAATCCTATCCTTACAAGCAAGGGTGACAAGTCCAAGAAATTGGTATGGAGACCCAAAGTTACTGCCACAGTTACCTGCCAAGTGGTCTTCACTGCATCAACAGATAATGACTCGACAACTTGGTACTTTGATAGCGGATGCTCACATCACATGACTGGTTCTAGATGTTACCTATCAAACTATCAAAGAGTAAATGGTAGCGAAGTAACCTTTGGAGGAGGATCAAATGGCAAAATTGTAGGACGCGGAACCTTGGACAGTCCTGGACTCCCAAAGTTGGCTAATGTATCACATATTGAAGGGCTGACAGCAAATCTCATTAGCATCAGTCAACTATGTGATGACAACTTCAGCGTCATCTTTGATAAAGAAAGTTGCACTGTGATGGACAGCAACGGGAACCATGTGATCTCAGGGGTAAGGTCTTCCAATAATATCTATGAGACTAACAGAAACAGTTGTCTAAGTGCGCAGGTGAATGAGGTGCAACTTTGGCATTAAAAATCGGGACATACCAACTTCCGTAACATGAAGAATCTCTAAAGACTAAATGCTGTTCTAGGAGTTCCCAAGTTGAACATTTCAAGTCCTAGCCTCTGTGGAGATTGTCAAAAGGGAAAATAAGTCAAAGCATCGCACCCTGTTGTGACAACTTCTGAGAGACCTTTCACAACTCAAAGCTGCTTCGAACTACTTCATATGGACCTTATGGGACCGGCTGAAGTTGAAAGCCTTGGAGGTAAGTGGTATTCCTTTGTCATTGTAGATGATCTTTCAAGGTATACTTGGGTGAAATTTTTGAGAAATAAGGGTGAAACATATGATACCTTCTTAGAATTGTATGCTACGATCAAAAACTTTTATCACGCTTGTGTTAAGAGGTTGAGATCCGATCATGGGAGGGAGTTTGAGAATATACAACTCCTCAACTTTTGCACAAAAGAAGAAATTCATCATGAATACTCATCCCCAAAGACACCTCAGCAAAATGGTGTGGCCGAGTGAAAGAATAGGACTTTACAAGAGATGGCCACTGTAATGCTGCACTCAAAGAAGTTGGCTAAACGGTTTTGGGCTGAAACTTTAAATACTGCATGTCATGTAAGTAATCGAGTAAACCTAAGAACCGGAACCACCATGACGTCATATGAGATTCTAAATGATAAAAAACCCAACCTAAAATATTTACATGTATTCGGTTGTGTTTGTTATATTTTGAATGATAGGGACTATCTTTACAAGTTTGACCCTAAAAGTGACAAAGGTGTGTTTATTGGTTATTCACTTAACAGTCATGCTTATCGTGTCTATAACCTCAGGACCAAAACTATAATGGAGAGTGTGAATATAAGATTTGATGATATGGCTAGTTTGTATACTCCTACTGATGATATTGACAGTGTAATTGAGATACAGAGAAGTACAGGAAACACCGATGCGGAACAAGTTGACCCTGAAGTTGAGCCCACTTCAGCGACAAACAAGGATACACCTTCCGATGAACCTGAATCAGATCTTGATCTTGACGATTCAGAAATCCCAGTAGTAATTCAAGGTAGTGTTCGAAGAGACCATCCGAAGAGAATTCGCAAAGATCATCCAATTGACCAAGTCATTGGAGATGTTCACGAAGGGGTCCGAACAAGAGGTAAAGCCATTACCAAATACAAGGAAATGGTAAGGATGGTGTTTTTGTTGTGTGTCATAAATGAAGTTGGTAGTGTTGTGTTTTTGTCCATGATTGAACCTAGGAATGTAACCGAAGCCTTAAAAGACGATTTTTGGATTAGTGCAATGCATGCTGAATTACTTGAGTTTGTGAGGAACAAAGTCTGGACACTTGTGCCCAGACCCTCTGGAGTAAATGTTATTGGGACTAAGTGGATATTCAAAAATAAAACTGATGAATTTGAGAATATCATTAGAAATAAGGCTCGCTTAGTTGCCCGAGGTTATACTCAGGTAGAAGGTATAGACTATGATGAAACTTTTGCTCCGGTTGCACGAATAGAGTCAATTAGACTTTTATTTGTCATTGCATGTTACCTTAACATCACTCTTCACCAGATGAACGTTAAGGCAACTTTTCTCAATGGAATCTTGGAAGAAGAGGCGTATGTGGAACAACCCAAAGGATTCGAAGACCCGTCAAAACCTGATCATGTGTACAAACTACACAAGGTTCTATATGGACTAAAGCAAGCTCCTAGACCTTGGTATAGTCGACTAACCGAGTTTTTACTTGATTTTGGTTTTTTCAGGGGACATGCGGATAGGACACTTTTCCTCAAAAAGGAGAAAAACTTCCTAACAATAGCTCAAATATATGTCGATGCCATAGTATTTGGGTCAACAAGCGAGAAGGCTTTGAAAGAATTTATGGAGGCCATGTCTACCTTCTTCGAGATGAGCATGGTTGGTGAGCTCAGCAATTTTCTCAGACTTCAAGTCAAGCAAAAAGAAAATGGGGTGTTCGTCTCTCAGACGAAATATGCAAAGAATCTTGTGAAGAAGTTCGGATTGGAAACTGCAAAGCACATGAGGACCCCCATGAGCACAACTGAGAAACTTTCGAAAGATGCAGTTGGGCCAGAAGTTGACCCAACTTTATACAAATCGATGATCGGAAGTCTTCTGTATCTGACTGCAAGTCGGCCAGACATTATGTACAGCGTTTGTGCATGTGCTCGATTCCAATCTTGTCCGAAGGAGGAGCACCTGAAAGCTGTAAAGAGGATCATTCGATATGTTGCTGGCACTTGTGAACTAGGACTTTGGTTCACAAAAGACACAACTACAGATCTTGTAGGGTACAGTGATGCCGACTGGGCTGGAGAAACTGATGACTGAAGAAGCACAAGTGGAGGATGCTGTTACCTTGGCAACAACCTCATCTCCTGGCACAACAAAAAGCAAAACTGCATTTCATTATCTACAGCTGAGTCGGAGTATGTGGCAGCCGGAAGTTGTGCCACACAGTTGATCTGGTTGAAGTCAATGTTGGATGACTATGGTTTGGAGAGCAACCCCTTGGTAATGCTGTGCGACAATACAAGTGCAATCAACCTTGCAAAGAATCCCATCCACCACTCAAAATCCAAACACATTCATTTAAGGTATCACTTTATTAGGGATTTAGTTGAAAAGAAGTTATTAAAGTTAGAGTATATTTGTACAGATGTTCAACTGGCTGACATGTTTACAAAAGCTCTAATCTATGAGAGATTCTCAATTTTGAGGAAATCTCTTGGCTTATGTTTTATATGAAATTCAAAGTTGACTCAACTGTTGTCCCTCTTTTGATATATCATAATTAACTGTGAAGTTGAGCAGATTCGAGGATGTAAAAACCTGTAAAAGGTGAAATCATGATCGTTCTTATGAAACCATATAACTAGGTTAAAGACTTTAGATAAATGGATTTTATAAGATTCTCTTGGTTATTCATCTATTCACCATCTGCTCACTTCTCAAAAAGTTTTCTATGATGTATTGAAAGTATTCTGATTCTTTTTAATCCTATGACAACAGTTGCTCAATAATTAAAAAAAATAATAATAAATAAATAAAAAAAATAAAAAAAATCCAAAAGCCAGTTGAACGTATCTGGAAATGTATCTTACTCCGGCTTTAATATGCTGTTTGACTATATCTTTAATAATCCGACTCCTATTTTTGTGGCGAACCGTTTATAACTATCGATTTTGTTTATATATTCCTCACACTCACTTTCATTCTCATTATTACTTCTATCAAGGTTCTCTCTCCTTTTAGATTCTCGCTCACACCCCTTCATCTCCCTCATCGAAGCTTCTCTTCTCTCTACCATTCTCCACCATGAATCCAGAGAAACTAAGGCAAATCCAAGAGCTTTTGAGCGATCCGGAATCCTCAGCATATCTCCGGCAGCTCTCCGCCCTTCCGCCGCAACCTGTCATCTCTCCGCCTAAACCCTTACTCTCTTCTCCTTTCAGATTTCTCACCCCAGAAACAACCCCTTTACTTCGACCAAAGATACTCTCTCCCTCTCGTGGCAATGCTCCGATGGAAATTTCACCAGAAATTGGTAGCAGTTCTGAAGTACAGTCAAAAGCCCTCTCTCTTCCTGCTCCATCTCTACTGCAACTTCAGTCGACGGCGGCTGTGCCTGATGTTGAAAGCTCTCAAGCTATCATTCTTGCTCCTGACGTGGTGATTATGCCCACCCTTGATAATCCTGCCCTAGACACTTCTGTCCTTGCAGAAGAGGCTCTCGATCCTCTATTCCCCTCCGCCGATGACTTCTCCTACGACGGTGGGCCTATAGAAGTCCCTTTCTTTGAGGCTGAGCAGGAGCCAGTCGAGGAATCGAGGAAGCAACAGAAAAGGCTGCTCCGACCCGTACTCCAAAGAAGAAGTCTTCATCCATGAAGATGCCTGCTCCTTCTCGCCGCTCGAAACGTCTTCATCCTTCGGGTAATCTTTCAATTGCGCCGGAGGGTCCTATCGAAATCACTTCCGAACCGGAAGATGTTTCTGAAGATGTCCCAGTAGAATCTCATAACGAAGATGAGGCCGAGTCTGATGACGCTCGACCCAAGCTTGCTGCTTTGAAAAAGGGCAAACGGAAGGTGTTGTCTTCCCCATCCCCAAAAGGCAAAGGGAAGAAGAGTCGTCCTTTGAAATGGGTCAAGAGATGTCTGGACCCCGATGTTGAGGCCGCCCTTTCTGATTCTGAATTGGAGGTAACCAAATTCGATTCCCAACTTTTCTGTTCTTCCATTGCAAAGCAAAATTGGGATTATTTCAAAAACCGTGAAATCTGGAACAATAGGGCAGTTGATGTGAAGTCTTTTGGCAAATACAATTTGGTTGCTTTTCTGAAAGAGAAAAGGGTTTGGGGTAGTGTGTCTTATGCTCGTCCGTATGTTCCTGAAGTTGTTCGTCTTTTTTATGCAAATTTATCTTCTGAATTTGGTAATCCATCCTCCAAGAAGTTTGGGAAAGTCTTTGTTAGGGGGAGCATGTTTACCATCACTCCCTCTAGGATTAATAAATTTTTAGGTCTCCCAAATATTGCTGTGATTGATGAAGAAATTGATGATGAGGTTGAAGTTAGGATGGCAAATCTCCTAACTGGGGGCAGAGCTGAAGCCTGGCATGGAGATCGAGTAAATCGAGTTGCTTCAGCCCTGACCTCTCTCTTTTCAACCTTGCATAAAATCTCTGTGAGTAACTGGATTCCTACCTCGAACTCCACAGTCGTTCCTCTTGAGCATGTTTCTCTTCTGTTTAAGCTATTTTAGAGGCAGCCGGTCAATTTGGGCACCCTCATGTTTGGTGCTATTGCTGAAGTTGCTATGTCTAAAAGCAACAAGAAGCTGGTATTGTCTTCTCTCATCTTCAACATGTTAGTCGATCAAGGCTTGAAACCTCAGAAGAAAGATGTCTTCTCTCCTAGACTTACGCTTCAGACTGTCCAACAAATGTTCTTCACCAATTCACGGGTTGTGGATCTCCCATGGATAGATGCAGATCAAGTGGCATCCTTCTCTTCTGGCCAACACTGCAATGTTTCTATCCTTGTTTTGCAGAAACAAGTGGCACTCTTCACGGCCCAGATTGAAATCCTAGAAAAGCAAAGGAGGATGTTTCAACGTCTCATTTCTTCCCAAAAAGGGGGAGAAGGTACAAGCCGAGGACATGCTAGGACGGATGACGATGAAGATGAGGAGCAAGAGGAGGACGAGGACGAGGAGCAAGAAGAGGAGAATGACGAGTGAAGGACTGCAGCATGTTGCAGTTTCTGTCGATTATGTGTTAAAGACAATTTCTTTTTCTTTTGGTTTTATGTTTGATGGGTGAACAAACAAACTTAACTCACTTTTTGATGCTTATGATCTGACTGCTTAAACTGTTTTGGTGATATTATATTTTGCTCTAACTACGCAGGCTTAAGTGAGTTGTGTCTGTGTTTTCATGTGTCTTGAAGTTGTCTTGACAGGGGAGCAACTACACTTGGTTGTCTACTGTTCCAGGGGGAAAAGTTATGTGATACTCAAGTTTGTTTACCATGTTTGTAGAAGTTTCTGTTTTGGGAAGAAAGACAAAAATGGGGAGATTGTTGAAACCGTTGGATTAGGATTTCATCCTTTTAATTGTTTTGTTTTGTCTTTCTTTATTCTATGTTATTTTGCAGATAAGTTAGTTGAGGAAAGATTTGAAATGTGAGCCTTTGACCGTTTCCAAGAGATAAGAGCTGAAGATTTGTTAGTTCCTAAAGTGGTGGGAAGTTGCGTGCATGGCGGCGTGAATCTAGGTTTGTGGAAGAAGTGATTAACGTGTATCATTCAAGAGTAGTGAGCAAACAACTAGCTTAGTATATATATAGGAGTCATTTCTGTACTCAGATAGATAGAGTTTTACAGATTTATTCAGAGCATACATAATCTGAAATAGATCCATATTGTAGTGTCTTCGAGTATTAGTTAAGACAACTTTAGTCACAACCTTCTGTGAAGGAAGAGATAAAGTGTCTTAGTTTTGTTAGAATTTTCTCGAAGTGTTTTTGTAATTCACATATTCGAATAGTGAAGTTTTTGCCCTGAGGCACTTCGCGAGATTATAGAAATATAATCTCGTGAAAATTCCAATCCATTGTTTGTTTCCTTATTTCCGCTGCGTATACAAAGTTGTTTCAACTTTGGACACAATTTTGATCATAACTCTGTCAGAACCGAGAGTTCGGTTTCTTCAGTACAAATATATTATTATTATGATTTGTTCCAACTCATTTAGGGTTTACCACATCCAATCAATGTTTATTTCATCTAATTAGGTTTATTTCATCCAATTATGATTTTTTCCATTTAATTAGGGTTTATTAAATCAAATTAGGTTTATAATTAAGTTTTAGAATATTTTTTCGCTAACAATATTTGAAAACTTTAATTAGCATACCTATAATGCTTCGTTAGCATGATGGTAATACTTCGTTAGCATAACGATCTGTTATCAAATCCTCCGCGATTTTAATAAGAATTACTAAATTACGTTAATACCCCCACGCGAAAAACTTTTCAGTTATTACAGAATTGCCACCGTCTTTTTTCATCAAATCTGGACCTTTGATTTTTGATGATATATATAGGGGTGGGGTTATATAAAAACAACCCATTGTGTGAGAAATGAGAACACATCTCGCACCACACATCCATAAAAAATCAAAGGTCCAGATTTGATGAAAAAGGCGGTGGCAATTTTGCAATATCTGAAAACTTTTTCGCGCGGGGTATTAACGTAATTTGGTAATTTTTATAAAAATCACGGAGGATTTGATAACAGATCATTATGCTAACGAAGTATTATCATAATGGTAACGAAGCATTATAGTTATGCTAATTAAAGTTTTCAAATATTGTCAGCGAAAAAAATATTCTAAAAATTAATTATAAACCTAATTTGATTTAATAAACCCTAATTAAATGGAAAAAAAATCATAATTGGATGAAATAAAGCTAATTAGATAAAATAAACATTGATTGGATGTGGTAAACCCTAAATGAGTTGGAACAAATCATAATAATAATATATTTGTACTACGTTAGCATTATGGTTTTGCTTCATTAGCATTGCGAATACAATATGTTAGCATATGACAATACTCTGTCAACATACGTTATAAACCATAATTGGATGAGATAAACCATAATAATCAATTAAGAACTATAAATAAAAAATTAAATTTTAAAAAAATAAAGATAATTAGATGGAATAAATCATAATCGAGATTAAATATACCATAATTGAGATTTAATAAACCCTAATGAATTTATACTACGCTAGCATTATGATAATTCTTTGTTAGCACAACAAATACATTATGTTAGCATATGACAAATGCTTCGTTAGCGTACGTTATCATATGTTATCATAATGCTAACGAAGAATTATTCTATGCTATCGAAAGCATTTACAATCTGGACACGCGTAAAAAAATTTCTTTTTTATTCTTCGTTCATATTTTTTCATCTAAACATAGCCTTTCGACATCTTAAATGAAAGAGCATGAAGAGAGCTTTAATTTGATATATTTTTTGTGTGCATTGGATTAAAAACGAGCAAGTTATGGTGGGTTAAAGTTTTTAAGATTTTTTTTTAATTGCTGACATTATCATTTTTAATGGGTTTGGACGAAAATAGCCCTCCTTCCTTTATTTTTTGCCCTATTATTTACGAAATTGCCACCTTAAATCTCAACCATTGGATCATTAAATTAGATGGTGTAAGATGTGTTCTCATTTCTCACACCAATAAAGTATTCTCATATGATCCATATCCTATATATATATATAGGGGTTGGTTATAATAGGAACTAAGTTTGGTGTGAGAACGTGAGAACGTGCTTGTTTAGTGTAATTTCAGTGATTTTCTTATTTTATTTTGGTGCTAAATCATCTAGCACTAAAATACAATAAGAAAAGCATTAAAAAAAATTAAAAAATTGCATCAAAATACAGTAAGAAAAGCACTAAAATTACACTAAACAAGCCCGTTCTCACGTTCCTACATGAAACACTGTTCTCATTTGAACCAAATCCTATATATATATATATATATATATAATACTACAGTAGTAAATAAAGTCAGATTCAAAGAATAAAATGACACATTGATACGATTGGATGCTACTCATATATTATACGTATGATTTATGCTAATATATATATTTACTAAGTTATAGTTATATCTTTTTTTATTATGCTTCAATTAGACTATTTTTTTTTTAATTTTTTTTCAATATGAATTTTAAAAATAAATAAATAAGATTAATAATTTAAAGGTTATATTAAACAAACGTTTCTATTTACAATTAAACTTCATATAAAATGACTAGTATAAAATGCGACATTGCTGTATTTAGCTATGTATGTATATGTATAATTATATATATTGTACCCGTTGAAAACTCTTGCTTGCATAGTTCATGTAAAATATTTGTTGGTAATTGACTATTGACTATTATCTTCAATGGAGGACCAAGACAATGTTTGGTAGCCTGAATAAAGGCATATTAGTAAAGATATCCAACAAGAACCGTGTGTTTGGTAGCCATTGCTTATTCACGCAACGCCCAGTCCTAACGCGAGGCCTGGAGTGTAATTTACTGATTCGGCTAGACAATGTATGTGACGCCCCCTCGATTACAGTTTCTAGACAAGGTATTCGATGCCCCCTCAGTCTACCAAATAAAACAATGTACCAAAGAGATGTGTGAAGCAATCTAGTATATTTATCTTAATAACCAAACACACAATTAAAATAGCTAATACGTAATTATCTTTCAAAGCAATCCAGATTTTATTAATGTGGGTATATCCGTACCAGTCTACCAAATATTGCCCAAGTCTCCTATATATCATTCTAGACCCAATAAATCAATGCATTTATCAGACGGGTCGGGATTAATATGGATTAACTCGCGTTACCACGCCAAAAAAAACTGCCAAAAAATGTATCAATTCTAACATTAAAAAGTATCATTCAAAATTCAAAAAGTATCACTTGTATAATTAAAAAGTAATTGGTCTGTCACTTATCTTATATGAGTTTATGTAATTCAAATTATGACTTTTTCCATTCCAATTAATGTTTAGAGTTTAGGAGTTTAGATTTTTTTAGGGTTCATGATTTTTTTTAGGATTTTTTTAGTATTTTCTAAATTTTTTAGGGATTTATATTGTGTTTTTTGAGGTTCATTTTTTTTAGGTTTATTAATCTCAATTACGGGTTATATTAATTTAAAAAAAATTAAATTCATTCACTTTTATTTTAGAGTTCATTAATTCCATTTTAAGGTATATATTTATTTCAAAATTAGTTTTTTTTTTAATTTTTAATTACCATTTATATTTGTTTCGAAAAAATTAAATTAATTGTCGAGCGCAATGTACAAGCCATGCGTTAATATTGGGTGAGTACATTACGTGAGTTGCCAAAGTGCAAAAAAAATAAATTCATTTACTTTAATTTTAAGATACTTATTTATATTTATTTCAAAAAAAATTGAATTTATTCATTTCAATTTTAAGGTTTACTTATTGTCTTTTAGAGTATACAATTTTTTTTGGGGGAGGGGGGGGGGGGGGGGAATTAACAGAAAATTAAAAAAAAAAGAATTATGGAGCTTGTACTCCACGCGCCTTACATGGGACCCACGCACCGGACATGAGCCTTTTTTTTTTACTGTTGGATCTTATTGGACCTGGACCAATGTGATGGGTCCAGACTCATACACTACATATATTGGCAACTACCTCTTAATGGAATATTGTCAAAATATCTTTTTCATGTGACGATTGCAATAAATAATAATTTATTTTGCACTTTCTTTAATAATTTCTATAACGATAATTTATTTTGCACTTCCTTTAATAATTCATTTTATTTTATAATTTCATCCGACCATATATATATCTTAATTTCCATTCTAAATAACTTGGATGTCATCATAACTCGACTTTATCATAATTTAAATTTGGGATTTCCTCAATCACAACTATTTACCAATTTAAGTTCTCCGAAAATAAAATAAAATTGAATATGAAAAATCAGGATTAATTATTATTATTATTTAAAAAGACAGAGTCTTATCTGATTTGGGGGTTTTAAATTGAGTTTTATTTTCCATTAATATCTAAATAAAAAGACGTGTAATACCAAAATTACCCTTCCATCACAAGAAAGTGGGGAGGAGGGGCAATCCCGGCATTATAAAAATTAGGGAAGGCTAAGGGAACTAGGATGACCTAAATACCCTCTCTCTAATCCTTCACCATTTCGACATCTCCGATTCCCTTCGTCTCTGCCGCTGCCCCTCAAAAAGTCAAAATTATTCTCAGCTCCCTTTGCCCTCCAATTTTTCAGGTATTTTCAATTCTCTCCCTCTCTTTCTCTCTCTCTCAAATCTCTCTCTACATACAAACCAAATCTATGTTCCCGCGCCAAAATATTGTTATTTTTAGTGTGTGCTGGATCCGTATGTATTATTGTCGATAAATCACGATCTTCCGCCCTGTGATTGTTCGATTTTAGCTTCTGTTTGCGTTTTTTATTTATTAACTGGTTAAATTCTAGATTCGACTCGTTCGAGGCTGTTTGGATTTTTCAGCGGTTTAAATTCAGGGTTTTGTTGGTCACTGAATATTTGTTGCGTGTTTGACATAATGAATTTTGCTGTCTATTTAATTATTCTACTTTTATATTGCCTTTCTGTTTGATTACTCGGAATTATGCAGGATTTTGATGTTAATTTAGCAACTTTATTGTGTGTGTGTGTGTGTTTTCTGTAAAGATATTTGTTCTTTATTGCCAATTGTTTCTGCAATTATTTGTGCCTGTGCAAAATGTTTTTTTTTTTTTATTTAGAAGATGGGTTACTGATATGAAATATTAGGTATTTGGCATTATGGCTGAGTAGTTAATTTATTTTAGTTTTGATTAGCAACAGATACGTGTAAAGGTGAGGAAGGCTTTGGAGAATAAAGCAATCTGCTAGCTTAGTGTTATTACAAATGGTGGATGAGGATCTGGTAATTGGACAACGAGGAGATATGCCGTTAGTTCAGGACTTGCACTTTGGTCTCGGGCGTGATGGTAACTTGGTGACTGAACAGAGTCGCCCCTTAGGGACATTGGTACAAAACCACGAGCATGACATCGACTTAAGGCCAGTAGATGATGTTGATATAGGTCTGGAACAGGATATTGGTGATAGTTATTTTCTGGCTCCGGTGATCAGCCAAGAAATGGCTCTTTCACATGGTGAAAATGGAGAATATGATAATGAGTATAGTCAAGGTAGTGAGTATGAAAATAAGTATGATCCGGTTGATCAGAAAACGTTCAGTGGTGAAAGTAGAGAAACGGGACTCATTCAGGATGATGGTGGCGTAGACAACCATGATAGACGATTGGCTATTGTCTCGAGTTCCAATGAATTGCATTTCTCTGAGGGTAATGAGATGGCTGTTTTGGAGAATTGTGAGGTTGATGAGAGCTTTGAGGTTATGCATCAGAACAATGATATGGTTGTCGTCTCTCCCCCTCATCATTCTGGTGTGCTCCCTCAAGTTTTGACCACTTCTCCAATTGTTCAATCTCGAATTGCGACTCCTTTACTTGTACAGGAATTTAATGTGGGGCAAGAGTTTCCTGATGTGAAGAGTTGTCGCAGGGCATTGAGAGACCTGGCAATTGCCCTGCATTTCGAGATACAAACTGTCAAGTCCGACAAGACTCGTTTCACTGCCAAATGTGCTAGTGAGGAATGCCCATGGCGAGTGCATGCTGCTAAGCTCCCTGGTGTTCCTACTTTCACCATTAGAACTATCCATTCGGAGCATAACTGTGGTGGAATAGCTCATCTTGGTCATCAGCAAGCCTCCATTGAATGGGTTGCTAATTCTGTGGAAGAACGACTGAAGGAGAACCCACATTACAAGCCAAAAGAGATACTGGAGGACATTCATCGTGTTCATGGTATAACTTTGTCGTACAAGCAAGCATGGAGAGGGAAGGAGAGGTTCATGGCCTCTCTTCGTGGTTCGTTTGAAGAGGATTATCGTCTTTTGCCACAGTATTGCAATCAAATAAGACGGACGAATCCAGGGAGCATGGCATCAGTTTGCGTGAACCCAATAGATAATAGTTTCCAGCGCCTGTTTATTTCATATCAAGCATCCATATATGGATTTCTCAATGCTTGTAGGCCGCTTATCGGGCTTGATAGGACTGTTCTGAAAAACAAATACCTCGGAACCCTGCTTTTTGCCACAAGTTTTGATGGAGATGGGACACTCTTTCCCTTAGCATTTGGTGTTGTTGATGAGGAGAATGACGAATCTTGGACATGGTTCCTCTCCGAGCTGCATAAACTTCTTGACACCAACACTGAAAACATGCCAAGGCTTACAATCTTGTCTGATCGGCAGAAGAGCATTGTGGATGCTGTAGAACTGAACTTCCCAACTGCCTTCCATGGCTTCTGCATGCTTCATCTCAGTGAGAGCTTCCGGAAGGAGTTCAATGATAACATTCTCAGCGAGCTTCTCTGGGAAGCTGCAAATGCTCTCACAGTCGTGGAATTCGACTCCAAAATCCTCGAGATAGAAGAGATTTCCCAAGATGCTGCATTTTGGGTGCGTAAAGTCCCACCTCACTTGTGGGCCAATTCGTATTTCGAAGGCTCACGTTTAGGTAACCTGACAGCCAACGTGGTGGAATCACTGAATGCTTGGATTCTTGAAGCTTCCGGGCTGCCAATAGTTCAGATGATGGAGTGCATCCGTCGGCAGCTAATGACTTGGTTCAACGAGAGACGTGAAGCCAGCATGCAGTGGTCATCAACGCTGGTTCCTTCTGCTGAGAGGCAAGTCTCGGAGGCTCTTGATTTCGCGCGGAGCTATCAGGTTCTCCGTGCAAATGAGGCTGAGTTCGAGGTGATATCCCATGAAGGAACCAACATTGTGGACGTGCGCAGCAGATGCTGCTCGTGTCGGGGGTGGGAGGTGTACGGCCTTCCATGCTCTCACGCGGTGGCAGCGCTCCTCTCGTGCAGGCAGAACGTCCACCGGTTCAGTGAGAGCTGTTTCACGGTGGCTAGTTTCCGCAAGGCTTACTCCCAAACAATACACCCCATTCCTGATAGAACGCTCTGGCACGAGATGTCTGGAGATCAGCAGCAAGGTGAAGAGGACATGGTTGTGAACCCTCCCAAGTCACTGAGGCCGCCTGCACAGTCGAGGAAGAGACGAGCGCCCACGGGAGAGCGCAGTCGGGCCAGGCGGGTGGTGCATTGCAGCCGCTGTTACCAGACTGGACATTTTAGAACTACCTGTGCAGCGCCTATATAGATGGCAGAAGCAGCCATTTCACAAAATATATACATAAAATGTTGGTAGATCATGTTTTTTTTCCCTGCAGAGATGGGAAAATCTCTTCTGAGCAATCGGCATGCTATTTTTTTTTAATCTAGATGGGATTATTAGGGTTTAATTTGCTAGTTAGTTGCGGAGATGAATTTGAAAAGTATATTTAGTAATTTGATAATATGCTTAATTTGTATTAAAGAATGGTGTCTTGTAATTGCATGAATTACATGATAATTGGCTGGCAATTGAATGGACGTTGTAGCAAAATGGAGTGTGCATGGTTTAATTAAGCTTCACTAGGAATATATCCATTGGTTTTTAATTTTCTGGTGAAGAAGCTCAAGATCATAGCTGCAAATTAAGATGGAACATCAAAGTAAGATGGAATACTAATTTGTAAATGAAAGTTTACATCTATATTGTACGTTGAAAATGAGTTTCTATAGTCTTAGAATTTTGGAAAAAAATATATAATGTACGTGGCATATAATATATTTGATACCAACTTTAAAAATAATAGGTTTAGTTGTTAAACAACTTTTCCAAATTTAATATCGACGAAATTGAAATTGACATGGATATCATCGAAACTCATTTGAATTATTTTAAACTAATTAACATAAAACGATGTCATTTTTAATAACCGGACGGTCGATCCATATTTATTTCTCCATCATCCACATTAGCTAAGGGTGTTGGTGGGGAGTACCAGGGCATTGGTGAGGACTGAGGACACTGAGGAGAACAAGAACATCAGCTACATAAGTCTTGGTCTAATGTAATAAGTAAGAGGAAAATTTCTCATATCACGGCTGGCCGAAGCCTGGTCTTTTCTTTCAAAGACTTTCCCACAACGCAATCATTTACTTTTTTAATCAGCTTTCAAAAGCCTTTATCGGTATCTATAGGATCTTATTTTAGAAATGAGATAAGGTTCAATTCAGCCTCTAAACTATTTCTCGAAAAGTATTCTGGTCCTTAAACTAATTTCGATCTCGGTTAGTCCCTTAAATTATTGAACTCGGCTCGATTAGCCCTTTGAACTATTGAATTTGGCCCAGTTAGCTCCCTTGATGGCAAATACTTTCATTTTGCTTATTTCTAAATAAATAAAAAATATTAAAAAATAAATATATACACATAACAGTAATAAAAAATAAAATATATTTTTATAAATAATTTTAGTGGTACATAATTTGTCATTATATTTATCACACATTAAAATATCAAACCATTGACCATAATTATGATTTTATTATATATATATATATAATTATGGTCTATATTAAATTGATCAACTATAGACGTTAATAATCTACCATAATATTATTAACATTATACCAAATATTATATATAATTTATCTAGTATAATATATTTATTAGAATATATAGATTTTTCATTACCGGAATCAATATAGTATAAATTCATAAATTCATACATACATACATACATACATACATACATACATACAAGAAATGAAGTATTTTACGTATTGTATTTATAGTGAATTAATTTAAGGGATATGGGCCAAATAGACTCCTGAACTTATGGGGGGGAACAAATAGGCCCTCGAACTTTTTTTTTGTCTTGATTGAGCCCCTAAACTTTTATTTTGGGCTCAATCAAGCCTCTCCATCACACTCCTCACAAACGGCCATTAGTGAGGAATCAAAACGATGTCGTTTCATCAATTTTCTAAATAAAAAAAATCAAAATTAAAATGATACTTACCCTGATCCATTAATTGACTTGCCCGCCCTTTTAATTAAGGATCCGGCCCGAATCATAATATTCATCTAGTTCATGTATTTTTTTCCTCCTTAGATCCATTTTAGGTCCTTTTCCTTTAAATTTTCTGTTTTTTTCAATTTTCTTTTCCTTTTTTATTTTTTCTATTCTTTCATGTTCTTCAGTCAAAATCATATTTCTAGCCTTGTTTTGGTCCCAAAATCCTTGATTTTGTGTTAATGGATCGAAAAAAACTGCAAAAAATACGGAAAAAAAAATTCAGAATCTGATTCTAGCTATGCTCCAGAAATTCCAACCAACAAAAAGAAATAAAAAAAATTCAAGGAGAGCTCAGAAATCAAATCAAAAATATGTTGTTCCTGTCCCAGCAGATGTACATTCATACCCAACTTCTCCACAGAACCAAAAAAATCAAAATCCATCCCTCAAACTTTCCTCTGTTCAACCTCCTTCTTCATTCTCTGAACCCTCTCCTACCAGACCCCCAACCTCTGCTCCATACTTCCAGCATTCCCCGCCCCCCGAACCCCAACCTCCCTGGCATACAGACACGATCTCAGGTCCTCAAACACTCTGCTCAGCTCCCTTCAACCATTCCTCCGCCCCCTCTCAGATCCCAATCCCCGACCACTCCTGCAACCTCTAGCCATAATACCTCTCCTCCAGAAGTCCAAAAAATTCAACAAACCAACACTCTTTCCCCAGAATCTCAAAAAAATCAAAAAAACAAAACTCAAGCTCCAGTTGGTTCAAACTCGGAGAAAGAAGAAGATGAAGTTTCAGATACAGAGAGAGACGAAGAAGATGAGGGCGATACAGATTCAGAATATGGGAGAGATTGATTGAATCTGAAGAACCCTAAATCCCTAAATTAAATGATCGCTTAATAATCTGAAAATTTGGGAGAGATTTGAAGCGGGCATGAGAGATTTTGGGGCGGGCAGACGGGTCGAGTTAAAAGTGGGTCGGTTTTTTTTTTGGGCAAACACAAAACGACGTTGTTTTGATTCCTCACTAACGGCTGTTTGTGAGGGGTGTGACGGAGGGGCTTGATTGAGCCTAAAATAAAAGTTTAGGGGCTCAATCGAGATAGAAAAAGTTCATGGGGTGATATCCACTTGCAGGATAATGTAATTTAATGATAATGTGGTTTCAATTAATTTATATTTTTATTCAAATTATGCTCGCTTATATATTTGGACATGTTGAATGAGAAATGCTCGTATATTCTTAATTCTTTGGGGGAATAATGATTATGGGTTTTTCTTTTTATTTTATTTTATTTAGAAACAATATTTTTTTTATTTCAAGTGGCTAATTGGGTCAAGTTCAAAAGTTCAAGGACTTAACTGAGCTGAGTTCGAAAATTCAAGGGGCTAATCGGGATCAAATTTAGTTCAAGGGTCAAAATGCTCCTTAGAAATTAGTTTATGGGCCAAATTGAACCTTATCCCTTAAGAAAGTTGAGAAATTCTATCTCATTACACACAAGTACAATCATACAAGCATACTCGTGTGAAACAAGAGTCCAAAATTCACTTTATTTCTCTCTCCATTCATTTGACTCTTGTCAACATGTCCATATTTGTATGGATGTATATAGTGTATTTACAAACACCTCAAATTTTCTCTATAAATTAATGTTCTATTTCCCATTGCATCATAAGGACCGTCACCACCTGTTCCTCAAATTTTATAAAAAAAATTTAGTATATATATGTTATATAATTATTAGGGAGAAAAATTAAAGTATTCAAATTTAGAATAACAACTTCTTTTCTAACCAACTTCTATAACCAATTCTTTTCTATTCAAGAAATGGTGTAAAAGACTCATATACGATGATGATGATGAAGATGACGATGACGATGACGATGAGGACTATGAAAGTGAAGTTCGTCGTAAGCAAATTGCTGAATTTTGTGAATGGATTCGCGAGCCAGGGCATATCGATGAGTTCGTGAATATTATCCAGCATGGTGGGCCTCATAACTTCTCATCCGAAGATGTTGCTCCTGATGTTGAGGCTCCTAATGTAGAATTTCCTCCCCTTGGACATTGGTCAATTCCTGTGGCCCACGTTGATGATGCACTAACAGTGGTAGAGGGTGACCCATGCTCGACTGATATTGATGAACTAGCAGTGGGAAAGACTTTCTCGGAGAAGAAAGATTTAGTGATTGCTGTGGGAAAGTGGCATATGCAGTGTCAAGTGGAATATTCGGTTTCACGTTCAAGCAAAAGTCGATTAACAGTGATTTGCAAGCAGAACGAGACTTGCCCTTTTAAATTAGTGGCAAGTGCTAAGAGTGGATTGTGGATAGTGACTAAATTAGAGGATAATCATGCATGTCGGTTGGACCTGACACGTAATGCGCCACGGAAGTTATCATCTCAGGTTATTGCTGATTTTTTTAAGAAGAGAATCCTAGATGAGGGTTCTGTCCTGAGACCGAGAGCAATGGTCACTGAGCTATTGAGGGAGTATGGCATTGAGGTTGAGTATGGTGTTGCATTGCGAGCTAGAAATCTCGCAATAGAGCTGGTTTACGGTTCTCATGATCAGTCGTTTGCTGTATTGCCCGCATATTTGGAGATGTTGAAGAGATGCAATCCCGATACGGTTTATTATTTGGAGACTGATGGCGACGATCGTTTCATGTACACATTTATTGCTCTGGGAGTATGTAGAGCGGCATTCAGACTATGTATGTGTCCAATTATCGTCATTGATGGTACTCATTTGAGGGGAAAGACCAAGGGTATTCTTTTCGTCGCTGTGACAAAAGACGGTAATGAGCAGTGCATCAATGGCTAGAGCTGGTGCTCACGCATCGAATACGTGGGCTCATCTGTCAGATCCATCATGTTGTGCAATAACGAATCATACAACTCAACTCGCCATGCGTCTAGACGAATCCGAACGGTCACCCAATGTCCATCAACATGGCAAGCGGTGATGATCTACAAACACAAATAGATATAAAACAGTCATAAAAGACACATGTATCGTAAATGGGTTCTAATGATGTTTACTTACACTATTCGCCTGCCACCAAGGACCCGTCAATAACTGATCCCCTCTGACGATGTTGACCAACTCATCATCCCATCCCCACCAAGCATAATCAAAATTGGGGTATGTCTGCGTGAATTCCTCATCGTCCGGATGAATGAGATGATACTCTTGCACCAACTTATACTATAACAAAAAAATATTAACGTAATTATAAAATCAATTGACTTGTTAGATTAAAATAACTATTGAAAACTCACGAAAAATGATGACTGCAAGACGACTGTGCTCCGTGAATTCACCCCTGCCTTCAACCCTCGACCCTCGGCCAGCCTGATCTGAAGGCAATACAGGATCAGATCCATACATTGTGAGGACATGTCTATGTTGGTGTCGAGCAATTCATCGAAGAAGGCCTGACCAAGATCAAGCTCGATCAAATTCACTCTTAAGCGCGCGTCTGGCCCGCAGCATCGAAAATCAACAAATTCCCTCATCGAGCTCCTCACACCAGCTGAGCTCGGCCTAGCCAAGCTACGCGTAGCCGAGCTAGGCCTAACCGGACTGGAATGTGATCCAACACCCCAATCGTCAACTGTGGCCCCTACACTTTCAACATGCACATCCTCAAGATGTGGGCCCTCAACCTGAAACGAAATTAGTTTGTATATTTAAAAGTACATATAAGACAAAGTCATACCAAACACTACTTACATCATAATCATGTGTTGGACGAGGTGCTGATCGCTGATGACTCTCTTCCCGTGCATGTTCTTCATGTCTACCCTGAGAGTGACTCCTACTGCGGGACCGAGATCGGGACCGGGACCGGGATCTAGGGACAAACTTTTTGAACATGTCCTTAACGAAATCCTTCATTCTATGGAACATATCATCATTTTCTTGCCTGCGTGCCCTCTCACGCTCCTCATCACGCTCCTGCATCATACAGAGCATCTTTATGTCTGTTTGACGCGCCACGTCTCGCATCTGCCCCACATGTTTGCAACACTGGTGATCCTCACTAGTACTAGACATGGGGGTCGTCAGTCTAGGACGCTTGTCTGTAGGGCGAGTCTGTCATCTCCTGGATGACTCAACTGCACCCGTATCTGCACATGTGCGAGGAATGCAACTCCCAGATAACCTGGAGTGAGAGGGAGCTCTGGGAGGAGAGGGAACTCTGGACTGATGAGCTCTAGCCAGCTCTCGATAAGTGGGCTTCACCCTCTTATTGCGCCGCGCCTCATACGTCACGCCCATACAATCACCAAGCAAGACACTTCTGTAAGATGGAGTGGCCATCTCATGCTCACTCGGCTGTAAATATATGAAGCATAATTGCTGCAAATGGTAAAGAATTGATTAGAAATACTACAAATAATCAAGAAAAAACACATTCTTTAAAATAAATGCTTACCTCATCAGAAAACAATGTGCCCAGACGCGCAGTCTTCATCTTAAAGGCTCACTTCAAACACCTGGCAAAGCGTCTGGTGCTGAAACCTGTGCACAATGTGCACCGAGTCTCGGGAAGGCCTCATATGCCCACACCTGTAGAATAAGATATTGATCAAATTATACTCAATAAAATAAGATTACAATCATAATCGTGACAAAATTGAGATTCATACCAGTAGAGCCCACACCGGTCCATAGAAATGATAAGATAATCTGGCTTTTTCCTCCGTCTTCTTGAATTTTCTCCTCAGTTCCACCTCAGTAGACGGTACCAAACTCATATAATGCGTCAAGAGACTGAATGCATAAGCTCCCCATGGAAATGAGTTCCATCGATCCTGATCCTCGGCTAAGACCTATACCAGTCATCTATCATGTGTGTCTGATCATATCCAAAGATCATGGTGTGCAGGAACAGGACATTGGCGACCGTGACGTAATCCATGAGGTCATCTCCTAGTGAATAGGTCCTAAACCTCTCAAGTAGGTCCTTCACTCTCAGAGGTGTCTTGTTCAACTCACGGGAATAAAAAGATCTCTTAGAAATCTGATGTGATGCAGATGGATCAAAATCGGATCCTCCGAACTGCAGTCCAGTCACCAGAGCAAACTCACTCGGAGAAAATCTAATATTGATTTTTCCAACCCGAAACCAAATATCGTGCTCCTCTGCACCGTCAATAATCACCTCCCTACTCAATAATGCGTGTAAAGCATTGTTACAACTGTTTCCACCCACGAAATCTATCAAATGCCCAAAACACGACTCTCTCCTAAACTGTTCGAATAGTTCGGGCCCACCACTGATCACATGTAATACTTCCCTAATTATACTCATATTATCCTTCCAGTATAAATTGATCCCGCATGTGATGTTCTGTAAAGCCTCTCTTCTCCACACCCAATCACGCTATTTTTTAAATAATATACAAAAAATTAGCAATAAATAATGCAAAAATAAAACAAATATAATTAAATTAAAAATAATTGGACATTATATAGATATCTACATGCTGGGAATTTACCAATGATTGAGAAGAAGAATTAATTATGACATAAAAACCTAAGCACAAACAATTATAAAAAAAATTATATTTTGTGACAATATATTGTCACGAGATTGGTTTTCGAGACAATATATTGTCATGAGATTATTTCTCGTCAGAATATATTTACACGAGAATAGTCTTCGTGACAATATATTGTCACAGCTTTTTTAACACGAAAAGAGAGAATTTGTGAGAATAATTGTCACGAGAAGAGATCTCGTGTGTATATATTGTCACGAGATCGGTTTCGTGAGCAAATTTTCTCACGATAACAGCATATTTTCCAGAATTCATACGACAAAAACGCGATTCAAAATCCACAAAATTCAACATATTTCAAAACTTCCAAACATTCAAACATATTCTCATAATGAATACCCTAAAATTCGAACATATTATCTGATTTAAATTGGCAAAAAAAATCGCATCCAATTCCACAGATTCAAATTGACGAAAATTCGACATGAAATCGTTCGAGTTCGAGTTTAGAACCCTAACATGTTGAAATTCGACAGCCCAAGGCTCCAAATTCTCCATGACTCGATTTCGTGTGTGTTCTTCAATTTTGTGATGGTTCTTCGATTTCACGACAATAACTAGGTCGGTTTTCGTGAGTTTTTTTTGTGAGTTTTGGCTGTGTTTTTGTGTGTATCTTTGGCAGATAGTTTTCACCCTTAGAATTCGTGAGTTTTTTTTTTTGAAAGAGTAAAATTTTTTGTTGGTGTTCGTCCTTTCTCGTGAGAAAAAAGGAGAAAATGACAACACTATTTGTTCTCGAAACAAACAACAATTTATTTTCTTTATGTTTTTGTTTTTTGTTGAATTCTCGTGAACATAATTTGTTTTTTCCAATCTCTTTTATTAGTCAAAGGAATATTTGGACTGGGCCCACCTTTTAGTAAGGGTATTTAAGACAATGAAGAAAAGTTTAAATAAAAAAGAATGCTTTATGGATGTTGGCTAAAAAAGAAGTTATTTGAACTTTGAATAGTTTGCTCCATTTACACTAATTATTATATAAATATAATATTTTTACCCCCAAGTATCAATATTTTTGTACATTTGATTTATTAATATTTAAGTATAGTTCATATAGATTTTAAATTGATGTAGTGAGAGGCCCAAAATAGTATAATGCTAAATAAATAATTTTATTTAAAAATTCAAAAGTATTTTCATTTTTTTTATATTGCTACTTTACTACTTGTGTTTGTGTAAGTTCATTTTATTGTTATATTTCCCCTTATTTATTCTTATTAATATTTTAAGTTTATTTCATTATATTTTAGGTATTTTTTATATTTATGAATTTGAGAATAAATGCTTCAAGACTTTAAAGTTATGATTTTATTTATATTTTATGATTTTTTTTAATTTACCTATAATATAATAGTGTGTCATGATGCTCAAATTGTGCATTTAAGTTATTTTTTTATTAATTTTTGTTGGGGTTTTGCAATAAATTTACGTTAAGGTTTTACATTCCCCAATGTATATTGAGAAAGAAATTATCAAGATTTTAATGCCGAGTCAATCATAGATGAATTTAAAATTATGAAAAAACGTCAAGTACGAATTATGATGCCAAAATTTTAAATAAATATAATTTTATTTTAATTGAGATAAGTAGTTACGTTTAGATATATATATATATATGTGTGTGTGTGTGTGTGTGTGTGTCGCGCGCACGCGTTATAACTGTTTTCGCCCTTCCAAATTAAAATTCATGTGTCAATCCCTGGTTGTCAAAGTCGGTTCGACCTGCCCAATTATAGGGAATAGTTGGGCGTTAAATAAAAGGTCCGAAAAAATTGAGTCTAAATGACCCGGTCCAAGCGTGTGCGTGTTTTAATTTAGTTTCGCAAAAAACTCACATGCGACACTTAGTCAATTAAAACCAAAATAATTATACTAAAACACTTTGTACTATGAGCTTCTTTGTTAAGTGATATGATATAAAGTTTGATATGTTTGATTGGGATATCTTAGAGCATTTAAGACATCAATATTAAATTTGTTTGAATATATTAAAATATTTACAATATATATCTAATAATAATAAATTGAATAATTAAATGTATTAAAACTTCCCATAATATTACAAAATCTAAAATTAATTGCTATATAGTGTAAGTGTTCTATAATAGAAATTTAATTAATAAATAGAAGAATATTTTAGTCCAATATTTTTAATAATCATTTAGGGTTATTATACGGGATCTGTAATCAAATATATATAGTTTTTTTAGAGAACCAAATATATATAGTTAGTATATGTCAGCCCTTGTCTAATGCATTTAAAAAAGAAAAGTATCATTTCAATAAGACAAAACTTTATACGAGATTGTTTAATCGGGTCTCTTATGTTAGACGGGTCAAATAGGATCCAAATCCACCAAAAAAATTCATCCAAACCCGCAAAAACAGTCAACTCATGTGCCCGTCTATGTGCGCCACGCGCGTATATATCACTAGGTATAAAATAAAGTATCACTATGTATGAAGTTAAGTATCACTAACCACCCAAAAAATTCATACAAACCCGCAAAACACAGTCAGCTCACGTGCCCATCTATTCGCGGCCACGCGCGTACGTATCACTAGGTATAAAATAAAATATCACTATGTATGAAGTTAAGTATCATTAATTATATATCGAAATATCACTTAATATAAATTGAAGTATCATCAACTATGAAGTACTTTTACATGCTAAGAAGAAAATAAATGAATTATGAATTATTTTTCTGTATAAATCATAATGTGGGTTTTAAATTTAGTTGATTCATTTATCTTCTTTTATTTGGAATGTGTTTGTTGATTCTTCAGCCATCATATATCACTATGTATAAGTAAAGTATCACTAATTATATGTAGAAGTATCACTAATATGAAATGAAGTATAATCAACTATGAAGTGTTTTCACACGCTAAGAAAAAAAATAAAATTTTCTACATAAATTATAATGTAGACTTTTAATTTAGTTGATTTATTCATCTTTTTTTTGGGAGAATATATTTGTTGATGCTCCAGACAACAAGTACCACTATGTATGAAATAAAGTATCACTAGCAATGAAGCGAAATATATATCATTACCTATGAAACATCAGACAAGCTGCCATTTTCTTATTTTTTTCGATTTTCTGTATTGCCATTTTCTTCTTTTTGTTCTATTTTTTTTTTATTTTCTTTATTTTTTTCAATTTTTTAATCTTCATTTTATACTGAGCCCAGTACGACAGTACATGAGTCTGTGCATTAGTGTCGGGCGAATGAAATTGAGCGAGATGTCGGATACAAAAATTAAAATAATTCAATTCAATTTTAAGATCACTAATTTCATTTTAGAGTATATATTTATTTAAAAAAAAATTGACTTAATTAAAAAAATAATTAAATATATATTTATAAAAAATGACAAATTAAAAAGTGAAAAAAAAAATTAAAAAAATAAAAAGAGAATGGAGAGGGGAAGGAGACCATTAGAAAGAAAAAGAAAAAAATAGGAAAGAAGACCCTAACTGAATTACATAAAGATCCGTCTAATGCAACATCACGTAACAGCACTCGCGTCTCTTTCAACAATTGTTCACCTTTAAATAAATTATCCCCTACCACCTTGACCCTTGTCTGCCACTTACGTTGCCTCAAAATCATCGAACAAGTATTATTATATTTGATATTGAAATCAATAATTCTTCAACTTGTAGATATTTAATTATTCCCAATATGGGTTTGTAAGCCACGAACTTCACTTTCCCAAAAAAATAAAGCATGAAAACTGCATAGACGAAGACCATCTGAGATAAGGCAGCTCTCCTTCTAAGCAGCCGTTTGAATAGAGGTACGTACTTACATAATATCTAGATTTTCATAAAAAAATATAAACATTGATTAATTATTTATTTCATTTGTCTTAAATCTCTGTATTGTTTGTTTATTTTAAATACTACAGCTTCCTGTAGGATCGTCCTCATATTTATTTAATTTGTACCAAACAGCGGTGGATTTGTGTGTGATTTAATTTGTTTGTCAATATGGTGCCGTAAATTTTCTATTTTGGAACTGATTTTTGGAAAGGAAAAGGTGGAGTGATTTGTTTTAGAGAAAACAGAAATAGTTGTTGAATTGATTTTCAGATTTTTGATGGATTTAGGGGTGGTGATTTCACTAGGCCCCAAAACTCGGAAAACTACACTGGGCCCGAGGAGGGCCCGACCTCTAAAATATAGACCCGAAGTGTTTCAGGGCTGGGCGGCCATGGACCAGATTTTTTCCGTTAGCCCGGGCCAAGCGGCCCGAATTACCACCCCTAGATGGATTGCATTGGATTGCATTAGCTTCTCCATACAAAAAAATATGTATAGTAGCATTTGCTATAGCAGTCTACTAGGACAAGCTATACACAATTATAGCACTCTTATTTTGGAAGCTAAACTTAATCATGCAAATTAAATTACATTTAGGCAATGTTTGGTATACTGGTACGGATATACCCACATTAAAAAAATCTGGATTGCTTTGAAAGATAATTACGTATTAGCTATTTTAATTGTGTGTTTGATTATTAAGATACATATACTAAGATTGTTTCACACATCTGTTTGGTACATTGTTTTATTTGGTAGACTAACTTCTGGAATGAGTAAATTAGTTTAGGCAATGTTTGGTAGCCTAGATAAAGGCATATATACTAAGATTGCTACGCCATAAACTGTAACCGAGGGGGGCGTCGGATACATTGTCAAGCCAAATCAGTAAATTACACCACGGGCCTCGCGTTAGGACCGGGCCTCGTGTGAATGAGCAATGACTACCAAACACACGGTTCTTGATATGCCTTTATCCAGGCTACCAAACATTGCCTTAGCATATATATAGAATGTGGAGAATACGTGCAAAAATCAAAGTGAAATGTTGAGTTCAATCATCAATGTTGGACTAACATTCAACACAATATGCTACCGAAATTAAAGTTTACACCGAAAATTTAATGTGCTATAAATACAACATGAACTTGTACATTATTGCAATTCGGGAGAAAAAATAGGAAGAGAAACAAGAGCTTTTAATAAGTGGCATAAATTAAAATATGGACAAAAAATTAATGTGGTACAAATACATTCATTTGGCTGACATTCACAACTAATAAGATATAAATGAAATTGAAGTTCATGAATTATTTTTGTTATCACAGTCTATAATTAGTGATTAAAATAGATGAATTTGTTTAAATCTATTTATAAATAACAAAATACAATTCCTTCAAGATATACGATTATATTTCAAAAACATATTGTTGAATATAATGCAATTTTTGTTTTACTAACATTTGCGAAAAAATCGAGGATCCTTCTAATAAGTATTTCACTAATGATTTAGTTTGTATATTTTATGCAATGTTTCTCCTATAATATTATTAGTAGTGTTTTTTTTTTCAAATATATATTACAAAATTTTGTGAATCATGAGTAAATTATTAATGCGTTTTTAAAAAAATTCATAAATTTATATTATTTATTGTCAATAATTTTGAAATTTTCTCATATATTTTTTTTACAAATTGTTGATAACTTTTGAGTTTTTATATAATATATATTCTATAGTTTTTACTTTTTAAAATTTAATTTATAAAATAAAAAATAAAATTTATTTTTTGATAATTGAGAAAGCATAATACCACGGGGAGGGAGGCATGGTTTGTCACATGCTCATGAGAATTGATATTTCTTCGGGAATGACAATTCCCAATAGAAAAAAGAGAACGGATGTGGGAATTATGATTTGAGTCTAATTTTATTCTGACATTCCTATTATGCCCTAACTGCCTTTTTGTGTGGTTGTGACTGACTGACTGATTGTATAATAAGATAACTATTTTTTTAAGGATTTTTTTTTAAAGATAAAGAGTTACAAAATAGCTTGGATTGACATAGGATTTCATGTCATATTCCTGCGTTTCACTCCATATTTCATTATCAAAGCATGAAAAAATTCTATCCTTTTTCTTCAATTTCAATTTTTCATGCTTTAGTTGAATTTTACAATTAAACTAAAGCATAATCAGGACTTATAATTATAGAGAACATTCTAATGCCAAAAATTATTGTCTAAACTATTGTGAAATTATCCGCTAAAAATGGCTATATATAATATTTGATCTCCTTTGGAGGTGTTAACTGTTTCTCATGTGAAACAAAAAACAGTGAAAAAGAGTTGTAGGGAATGGCAGAAATTGTGGCGGGATTTGTTGGACCAGCTATTGAAGTTGTGAAATGGGTTGGTGTTCCAATCATACGCCAATTCAATTATCTATGTTGCTTCACTACCAACATCACTACTTTGAAACAAGAAGCTCAAAAACTAGATGATGCAGCAGCTGGTCTGCAGGGGCAAATTGATAGAGCAAGAGATAATGTACAAGTCATTGTCCCACAAGTTGAGACTTGGTTAACTACTTCCAAAGACATAAAAAACGAAATGGATGAAATTCTGAACAAAGTTTCAAATGCAGAAATTGGTTGTTTGAAGCTTAGAGATCGTTTTTTTCTTAGCAAGAGAGCTAAGAAAACAACTGATCTTATGATAGAGCATCGAGGACAGTGCAAGTTCGATGCTATATCCCAGCCAGGACCTCCACCAGCAACGAGAGCAGTTCCAATAGGAATGGTGTATGAATTTGAGTCCAGAAAACAAATTGAAGAAGACATCATGACAGCTTTAAGAGGTAGGGATGTGAACATGATAGGAATATGTGGGATGGGAGGTCTCGGAAAGACTACGATAGCCAAAAGAATCATGAACAGAGCATTGGAGGAACCTGTGTTCGACGAAGTTGTGATGACAGTTGTTAGCCAACAAGTAGACACATTGAAAATTCAACTTGAGATTGGTGGATCACTGGGTTTGGATCTCAAACATGAAACTTCACAGGCTAATAGAGCACAAAAATTACACAGCAGACTAAGTGGCATGAAGAGAATTCTCTTAGTATTGGATGATGTTTGGAAAAGTCTCGAGCTCGAGGATTTAGGAATACCTTCTGATGGAAAAGGGTGCACGGTTCTGTTAACATCCCGAAATAGTGATGAATTGAGTTCAATGAATATTGAAAATGTTTTCAGAATGCAAGTCCTATCTGAAGAAGACTCGTGGTTTCTGTTTAGAGAGAGAGCAGGCACATGTGTGGATGATGCTAAGCTGAATTCTTTAGCAAAACAAGTCGTAAAAGAGTGCATGGGATTGCCAATTGCCCTTACAACTGTTGGTGCAGCGTTGAAAGGTGAGAAGAGTGGTTCTATTTGGAAGGATGCACTACGACAATTGAGACATTGGGATCCAGATATCCCTAATTTTATTGCAAAAGTTTACAATCCCCTAAGACTAAGTTACAATGCATTAGACTCTAAGCATGCCAAATTCGTATTCTTGCTTTGTTGTTTGTTTCGTGAAGATAGTGATATTGAGTTATATTACTTGACTTATTTCTGTATGGGATTAGGGATATTTGATGGAGGCATCACAAATTTGGAAGAAGCAAGAAATAGGATGTGCACATTGACTAAGATGCTTAAAAGTCGGTCTTTGCTGTTAGATAGTGAGTATGGAAATGATTTGGTTCGAATGCATGATATAGTTCGTGATGTTTGCATATTCATTGCTAAACAGGAAGGATATATTGGTGACAAAAATTGCAATTGGATTTCTTCCTATCATATTCCTACCAGCTGCAGGTTGGGATTCCTAAACTTACATCTACTCTTTCTTTCTGGGATTGCCAATTCAGCAGAGAAAGAAATCAAATTGGACAGTGCCTTTCTGGAAGTGATTAGAGGTCTCCATGTGTTGTTCATTGAACATCACTCATTGACATCACTGCCACAGTCACTAAAAAATCTCAAGACTTTGGTCTTACATTTTTGTCAGGAATTGGAGACAATATCTGTTGTTGGGGAGTGTGTAAATCTTGAGATTCTCACTTGTAGTCATTGTTATCGGATAAAGATGTTACCACCGGAGATAAAGGGATTAAGTCGCCTGAAATTGTTAGATCTTACGGGGTGCATAAGCCTCCAGAGAATAGATCGAGGCATCATATCAAGTTTAGTTGGGTTGGAGGAGTTGAAGATGTTGCTGAGCTTCTCGAAATGGGAAGCATCGGATAGGAAAGAAAGAGAGAACGCAAAGCTGAGAGAGCTGGAGGCGTTGACTAATTTGAGGTGCTTAGAGATTGAAATAGATGATCTTGCATTAGCTGCGGAAAATATTCACCTTTCATCAAAGTTGGACAGATTTGATATTGAAATTCATGATTTAGAACCTTCCTGGTCGTTGCCACAATTTTCATCGAACAAAGTAAGTCTGCTCTGGGATGGAGAGACTCATTTAGGAGAATGGATTAAGATGCTGCTTCGAAGAGATGTTGAATGTCTAAATTTGAATGGGAATGGTGCAAATATTAATCTGGAGTTGGCAAAAAGTGAAAAGATTAGGTGGTTGAGGTTGGGTGAGTGTGAGAATATGAAGCGTATTGTAACAACATCAATGGATGATGATCATCCATTGTTTCCTTCTGTAGAGTGTCTGGAGCTTTTCGCTCTTCCGGAATTAGAAGAGATATGGGATGCTCCAATTTCATCGACTTCTTTCCAGAATCTCAAAAACTTATCACTTACACGCTTGCCGGCACTAAAGCAATTCTGGAAGAGCAGCACTAACATTCCACTTCTCACCAACCTCTCACGCATAGATATCTACGGTTGTCCCCGCCTTCGCAATCTAGAACAACTGTCAATTGCAGGACATGATTGTCTTTCACAGCTCCGAATTCTACATATTGATCGATGTGAGATGATGGAACTTGTGTTTTTGTGGAACGAACAAGAAGATGAAAATATCACAAAAATGTTCCCAAAACTGGAGGATGTTGGGTTAAGTTGCCTTCCAAATCTGGCAACTTTCTATCAAGGAATTGGAGGCGTTGAATTCCCTTTGCTCAACACACTGTGTATTCGAGAATGCCCAAAATTCACAAGTTTCGTTTCAACTACTAATCAGAACAACTCGGAAGATGATGATCAATGTCATTATGATGATTCTTCACGTCTCATTTTCCAACTATCAAAAGTAGGGACCGCATATTATTTCTTCATTTTGTGTTTTTTGCATCTCATACAACTTACTTATTTCATTACTTTTTGATATTTTGCAGCTCTCATTCAAGGAATTAGAAACAAATCTCAATCCATTCTTTGGTCATAAATTTAATGTATCTTCCTTTAATGAACTCGAAAAGTTAAGAGTCTATAAGTATCAGGGCATCATGTGTTTGTTTACGTCTTCAATTGCTGGAAATCTTGTCAATCTCAGAGAATTAATTATACGGGAATGTTATGAGATGGTTAAAGTGATTGAAGACGACGACAACTGCGAGGAGGAGAAAATCGTGAGTGGTGGTGAAATTAGGAGAACTCTTGTATTTCCTAACTTGCAGGAGCTTAAGTTGAAGAATTTAGATAAATTGGTGAGCTTTTGCAAATGGAAATGTGATATTGAGTTGCCTTCACTGAAGATAGTGAAAATTAAAGAGTGCCCCAATATGAAATTTTTTACACTGGGACCACTCACTACACCAAAATTGGAGGAGATTGAGTTACGTTCCCTGCCAAATCTCACAACCTTCTCTCAAGGAATTGGAGATGTTGATCAATGTTATCATCATGATAATTCGCCTCTCTTTTGCCAACTATCAAAAGTAGGTGCCACCTATTGTTTCTTCATTTTGTGTTTTTTTGCATCTCATACAACTTACTTATTTCATCACTTTTTGATATTTTGCAGGCCTCATTCAAGAAATTGGAAACCGATCTCAATCCATTCTGTGCTCATAAATTTCATGTATCTTCCTTTAATGAACTCGAAATGTTAACAGTCTATAAGTATCAGGGCAGCATGTGTTTATTTACGTCTTCAATTGCTGGAAATCTTGTTAATCTCAGAGAATTAATCATACTTGAATGTTATGAGATGGTTAAAGTGATTGAAGACGAGGGCAATGACGAGAAGGAGAAAGCCGTTAGTAGTGGTGGTGAGATTAGGAGAACTCTTGTATTTCCTAAATTGCAGGAGCTTAGGTTGAGAAATTTAGGCAAATTGGGGAGCTTTTGCGAATGGAAATGTGAAGTTGAGTTGCCTTCATTGAAGGAAGTGGAAATTAAAAAGTGCCCCAGTATGAATTTTTTTACCTTGGGACCAATAACTACACCAAATTTGAAAAGTGTCGAAATAAACAATGAAGATTTTGGTGGTGCAAAAGATTTGAATGTAGTGCTGCAGCAACACTTGGCTCAACCAAAAGGTAGGTAAGAACAACTACAACTTAATTAATTTGGGATTAGACTTTAATTAACACATTGTATGTGTTGGTATATATATTGATAATTTCTTAAACAGAAGGTGGTAAAGAGAACCAAGAAGAAATGGTGGAATAGACGAGGTGAGGTGGACGCACAATTTAATTATAAAATTCTCTTATGTATGCTTTGTTGTTTGTTCAAATGTAAGTCGACTTTATGTGGTATGCTTCATTGAGACATTGTGTAGATGTTGTTTGTAGTGTCATGCATTTATTTTATTTACGATGATGATGTCGTAATCTTGATGGGTTTGTAACAAAATTTACATTTTTAGTTGAACTATATATTCGAGCATATTGTCCATTATTTTGGTTACTCTATTTTAAATTGAGGACGACAATTTTGGTATCTTAAACATAACGCACCAGTCTTCTTCTGTCTTGAAAGGGCTAATATTTTACTGACTTTTTTTTTTAGATGGGATAATTAGGGTTTGCTAGTTAGTTGCAGAGATGAATTTGAAAAGTATATTTGGTCATTTGATAATATGCTAAAGTTGTATTAAAGAATGCTGTCTTGTAATTAAATGACTGTTTGGCAAGATTTTGATTTTTCAGGTACAATATTCCAAGATTTGTTAATTTGAACCTTTCCTAGAATGAAATTAATTACCTTACTCCATATTTGATTTATCTCCTTTGATGTAATTAGTGTTATTATTTTGTTGACCTCACTCTTTCTGAAGGCAAAGTGACTTTATTATGAAAAAGCTAATTTCATCGTCATATATATTTATGATGAACATAGACTAGCTAAGAAATAATCAAAAAGAGAGATTAAAGATACAAGAGTCTCTCTCTATACTGTGATACATCAATATATAACATCAAGACCAAGAGAATTTTCATTCGAGCTGTAATTTATTATTGGTTCAAACTCTTCGGTTTTTGGGCTAGTCCATCGAACTAGAAAGTTTACGAAATATATCTTTAGTATGTATAAATTTGGCAATCCATGTTGCATACACTTCTAATTTTTGAAAATTAACACTAAATATAACATAACTTACCACTAATTATATGTTTATGTTTCACTAATTATATTTTTAGTGCTTAAATTAAATTATAATAAAACTTTTAATAAATTGAAAGTATAAATAAAATAAGTGATATAATAGTGGGATTTTAAAAAAGTAACAATTGTACGTCGAAGTATGACAATGTTTGAGTAATAATTAATGAATTCAGTAACTTTTTGACGTGATGATAATTTGCACTAAAAAAATTACCATCATTAGATGCCCTTATATGGAGCTAAAAACACAGCCCATGACGCTTTACTAATTTAAATCTAGGCTGCTCTGCCATCTAAACTTATTTTCAACTGAAAAAAAAATTAGGGACTTTAATTTAGGACGTGGCAAAATGAATGCTGAAAGAGTTGTTGTTGTTGTTGTTTTTTTTTTTTTTATTACAATGCAGTAATGCTGAAAGAGAAAGTTGATCTAGCTAGAGCCATTGTTTTGGGCCTCATGACATGTTATTACTAAAAAAAAAAAACTTGGGACAAATGCGGAAAATGCTATTAGAAATTTAGAATGTTTCAAAAATCTTGACGCCAAGTTGCACGCGTCTCGATGATGTTAAGTTTGGAATTAGAAGTCACGTATAGGGTAAAATAATCATTTTTTTTATATCTTTATATAAAACTAAAAGATAGAAACTGTTGAATCTAAGCGCATAAATTCCTAGAAAAAAAATAATTAAGGAAGGAATAAAATAATATATCAATGACTGTTGAACTTCAGAGAGAGAGAGAGAGAGAGAGAGAGAGAGAGCTCCAAAAATGAAGCAAGAAAACTGCAGCTAGAGGAGAAGACCTTAATTGTGTGTAAGCTTGCTAGTTGAATTCCATTTGAGATCTTCCTCCAAAAAAAAAAGAGAATTTCATTTGAGATCAGCCTTCTAAGCAACCGTTTTAATTAAGGTACGTATGCAGAGGATGTATATATCAGTAAAGCTGTTGTTTACATAAAAACGTATCAACATTCATTAATTATTTTCATTTGAGATATAAATCTATGTAGTGTTTGTTTATTTGAAAATTGAAATATTACTAGTTGTAGGATCGATCTTTTTATATTGAGGAAGAAATTTAAATAACCAAAAGCAAATAGAAAAAATCTTTTCTAACCAAAGTTTATTATTTCACCTATTCTAATTAAAGAATGTAGTAAAAGTCTTCATTACCCTTACAAAAGTCAAAGTGGGTCTTCATCTCATTTTTGAATTAATGAGACCCATGAATTTAACATTTTTATAAAGAAAAGGGGTAATAAAATCATTCTTTTTAATGTATGTTTCTTTTTTTGTGCATTTTACCATTCAAATTGTTTGAATTTAACGATAATAGGTAGGGGTGGCAAAATAGATCCGGCCCGGCCTGCATTTCGGGCTGAGCTGAAAAAATTCAGCCCGAAAAAATGAGTGGCCTGAATGAGCCAGGCCGTATAGCCCAAAAGCAGAAAAAAATACACTATGGCCCGCGGGCCGCCCAGCCCGGCCCCTTTTTTGGGTCGGGTTGGGCCTCAGATATTTAGACCCACGAGATTCGGGTCGGGCCGGATTAGGTCCAAATTTTTCACTTGGCTCGATGGGCCGGGTCGGGCCACCCGCCAACCTTAAATTAATAGGTTTATATAAGCATATGCTACATAAACTTTGATAAATTAACAAAACAGTAAAAATAAGGATGACCCAGTCAATAATATGCTTCCCAAGGTTTTCGGGTCTATATTTGAACCTGATAATATGTTTTCAGGTCAATATTGATCCGACTGGGTCAATATAGACTCGACTGGTTGTATATTGACCCGATAACTTATATTCGTGTTAATATAAACCCGATTATCCGATAATTTTCTGATTACTCTCTAATTTTGATTTGCAGACACAATGATAGATGAGAGAGAAATGATTATGTAGATGGACACGATCAACTTGTGATGTTTCCATTGGATCAATTTTCTCGTGATAACTTGATAAACAAGATTTACGAGGTTATGGAAACATCTCCAACCGAAATTGGATACACATTGAATTATTTGAATAGGGCAGCCAATGGGAGGATATGAAGGGCCTCTTAAAAAGTGATATTAATTTATTTCGATTGGTGTAGGAGCATGATAGGCCCACTGTATATGTGATAGAAAAAATTATCCAAGAAATCCAAACAGCATAAGTATCAAATGATAATGATGAGGATCCAGTTGGTTATACAACTGATTTGCATCTTGATCTCAATGAACTAGCTATCCGCTGAAGATAACGAAGATGAGAATTATGAGAGTAAGATGCGACGTAATCAAATGGAAGAATTTTGTTAATGGCTTCGCGAGCCGGGACATTTTGATGATTTTTTGACTTGTTTTCAAGAGGGGTGATTCTCATAATTTGTAATATATATACACACACACTGATAGGTTATTATCATTGTTTAATTATTAATTTCTTCCTGTTTTATATTAAAATGCCCTCACACCTCACTCAAACGATCGATAAATCGAATATCAAATCTGCATTCAAACAAAAAACCATATTCGAATTGAAACACAGAACACAATCGTCTAACAATCAAAATATCATCGAAGAAGTTCCAACTTTAAATTAAATTCTGGGAGTTGGTCGGCTATTTTCTGCACTGCTGTGAGGTGATGGGGATGTTGTCAGTTGGTCGGTGAGGAGCGATTGCTTGCTGGGCTACCGGCGGACTTGACTTGTTTGACAGCTCTACTAGTAGTTCTTATAAAATATAGTAAAGAAGTAGTGGTAGCTAGTGTTGTCACTGACATTTGAAATTTGATCTTTTTACAACCAACCTGTGCTTGCATGACTCGCTGGGATTACAATTGACACAATCAAGTTAATGTTAATCACAAAATTAAATTAAGTTTGATCGTAATAAGATTTGTAGCTAAAATTACATACGACGGAGAAGTTAATTTACATTATTACATATGGCTATGGGAAAGGAACAAGCTGCATAATTGTCGGGATACAGATCGGGATACGGCAATTCCTTCCAGCAATTGGCTCCACGAGAATACAACTCCACTTGGCACTCACAGCCGCAATAGGAGCTAACCATTTCCTCTACCTTACCTTCAAAAAGATGGTGAACAAATCTGATGACATTCAAATCTCCAGATTTGGAATTGAATCCAAAACCATGGCAAAAGTAATAAGCCATCTCGTAGGTACAGTTATCTAACATGGGATAGGAGCAGCAAGAGGGGCGTGGCACATCCGAAGGAAGAAGGAAATGGTACTCGTTGGTTGATGGATTCCAAAGAAGAATGTTTTGGGTGTGATAATAATCAGAGAAACACAAACATATCCATCCACCGCAGCTGCCACCAACGTCGTATCGATGGACAAGCTCCGGAATTTCAGAAACGAAGGGTAAGTGGAAGTTCTGGGGTTTTTCTGAAAGAACACAAAGATAAGTGGCCTCATCATCACTGCTATTAATATTCTTGCTCTCGCTAAACAAACGCCTCACCAGAAACTCGGGGTTGGGGGTTTTCATTTTGAGTTTGGGACTCCAATTTCTACACAAATTAACCTGCAAAATTTTTAGTGTGGCGTTTGGAGGGACTCCATTTTCTACTAAAATACCTCAAATCAACCTTAACTTGCAGATTGTTTGACAAGATTTCCATTTCGATAGCCGCTCACAACCAACGCAACACTTACCTATCTATATTATATTTATCTATATAATTAGGGTTCTTTCTTGGATGCGAACTGGACCGATAGCAACTCTATAATCTAGTCTTTCCCAAAAAAACAAAAAAACAAAAAACACTCAATAATCAACTTATAAAATACGAACAAATATATATATATATATATAGATTATTATTATTGTATATATTATTGTTTCTTTCTGTTTTATATTAAAAAAAAAAAAAAAAGAAACGGAAAAAGCTAGTACATTCCGGTTTATAAGCCAAACCAAACCCTAAAAGATAGAATGAATTCTGGAGATCTGATTTATGGCGGCGCACGCGCACTCAGTCTCATTCATCTCCGCCACCGGCATGATCGGCGTTCAGGCGCCTGGCAGCCGTTATCCTGTTTCATGGCGGCGAGCACTCCGGTGGCGACCCCTGAGTCAGAGATGTTCGAATCTGTCATCTATCCGACCCCGACGACCCCTTGAGTAAGATGGTCTCAACACTTGGCGACTGGAGATACACAGAATTGGCATTGGATAACCCCGGAATGGATTTCAGGCATTGGGTGGTGATGTGGAGTTGCCATCCGAAGCATATTTATATGATATATTTTCACTTGTGTGGTAGTAATTAGTAATTAATTAATCACCTTCGAATTATAAAGATTTTTTCAATTCTGTAGTAGTAATCATCTTCAAATTATCGGTTAACAAGGATCTGTACATGTACTAGTAGTACCAGTACTACTACAATGTATGAGCCCTTTTAATTATTTTTATTATTTTCTTCTCTCTTATTAAATATTGGTATGCTTACTGTACAAGTATATATGATCTTTAACAACCTTCAAATTCTTGTTTTGGTTTTCACTTTTCACTATAATTCCCATTTCATGGTGACTCACGATTTTCCAGCACCACTGGCTCCCATTAACCACTATAGCTATCCGTGTTGAATATTGGTTGCATGAGCTGCACTTACCTGCACCACTTCTTATTTCCGGCAGCATGCGATGGGTGCGTGGTGCTCGCCTGTCAGTTTTTTTTTTTTTTGTTGATTTTCTGATTTTTTTTTTCGATTTTTTATGATTTTCTGTTTTTTCTTTATGTTTTGTCCCAAAAAATTTATACATTGAAATTAAAGTGAATTGATTTAATTTATTTAAAATAAATATAAATTTATCCCCTAAAATAGAATTAATAAACCCTAAAATAAAAGTAAATTAATTTGATTTTTTTTTTAAATTCAGTGACTTGCGCAATGCACTCGCCTGATGCTAATGAGTGGGCTCGTGCATTGCGCTCGAAAATTATTTTTCCAACTTAAATATAGTTCATAATTGAGATTATAAAACTTATAAAAAAAATCATAAAAAACACAAAATTAACTCCTAAAGAATCTAAAAAATCCTAAAAAATCTCAAACTCCTAAACTTTAAACATTAATTGGAATGGAAAAAATCACAATTTGAACTAAATACATTAGTATAACATAACTAGTAAACTCCTTACTTTTTAAAGATACAAGTGATACTTTTCAAATTTTGAGTGATATTTTTTAGTATTTTTGCTGATACGGATTTTGTTGGGATTTTTTTTTTTTTTTTTTTGCGGATTGACCAGCGAATTTGGTTTATCCGTTTGAAATCAGAATTATATACACCTTATACATTCAAGTGTTTGCGTGGTTGCATATATGTATCAATGAAGAAACAAGACATTAGAAAATCGAAAAAGCTTACATGTCGACTCATTTTGATTCTAATATAACATGCAAGATAGAAACATGCATAAAAAAGACTAGAAATGGATGCAACCTTTACTGGATGTCATTTGTCTGCAATGGTGGAACTAGGGGGAGCTAGTGGGTGCTTAGCCCCTCCTAAGCCAAAAGAAAAAAAAACATGTAAAATTAATTATAAACTAAAAATAAAAATTATATATAGAAATATTATTGAAAGAACAATTTGACTTCTCATGAAAAATTTCTGGTTTCGCCCCTTTGTTTGTGAATGATCAACTCACAATGGTACAAATATGTCTCAAAGGCCACTGGGACGCGTTCCAAAAGTATCGGAGGCAACCCTGCAAGTCAAGGAAGTTGAGAATGTAAGATGTTTGCGATATGACAATGATTATGACGATGATAAAACATTTTCTGCAAAGATAAAATACATAATTATCTTGAATCAGTTATTTATGGTGATCAAGGAAAAGGCAAGTGAAGAAAAATACAGTCTGAATTTTCTGTTGCACACCCTCATGTTTCACTATAAAATTTATGATTTTAATAATATTTTTTATAAAATAAAAATTAATTCTAACATAAATAATCACATCAACATTTATGAACACAAAAATAAATTAAAAAAATATAAAATTTAATTTTGAAATAATCAACCATGATAATACATTATTAATTGAAAATTAAAAATTAAATATTAAAAAAAAACTATAACCCTTGATTGGGTGGGGGTGAACCTAATAAACAATCATAAAATTAAACTAAATCAATAAAATCAGAATAAAAAATACAAAATAAACTCGTAACTTGAAAATGCAATACAGAGTGTAACACAGTGAGCGCAACAGAAAATCTTGTGAGAAAAATATATCTCATATGTATTCCTTACTATATAGACACAATTAAAATAAATCATAATAAATTAAAATTAAAAATAATAATTCTTTTAAAAAAATATTGAATAGTTACAACAGAATTTGTTAAAATAAATCATAATAAATTAAAATTAAAAATAATAATTCTTTTAAAAAAATATTGAATAGTTACAACAAAATTTGTAACAGGTGGTCTCATTTCCTTTGTTTTCTGGTTGTGAGTGGCTGGGAGCTTGGAGATAAAGGGTGAGTTGGTGGAAATTCTTAATGGGCCATGTTAAGTTAGTTTAGTTTTATACCAAGTGGGTTGGTCAAGTTTTGGGCCGGGTGTAGAAGGGTTGGGCTTGAATCATGCATTTTCTTTTATTATTATTCTATTATTCTTAATTATTTTAATTATTTAGTATTTATTATTAATTAATTATTTATATTATTAGACGGCCCATGGACTAACTAACCCGTACTATTTTTTCAAGTCAGAGTTCGAGTTAAGGTGGGGAATCCAATGTGACGCATATTATTATTTATCCTTATTATGTTTTTATGCAGGTTCACAATTATTACCCTGCGAGTTATAATAATCCTACAATTTTTTAGGGGGTTTTTTTTTTGGGGCGGGGCGGGGTGGGGGGGGGGGGGCGGTTTATGATTTTATTTTGTGTTTTTTAGGGCTTTTTGAAGGTGTTTTTTGGGTTTTATTTTGTGTTTTTTTAGGATTTATTAATTTCATTTTAGGATATAAATGTATATTTATTTCAAACAAATTATATCAATTCGATTTAATTTTAGGGTTCACTAATTTTATTTTATTGTATAAATTTTGTTGGGAAAAATTGAAAAAAAAACAAAGAAAATCGAAAAAAAATAAAAAAATCGCCAGAAAAAAAATAGATGGGCGCGTGACGCCCACGCACGCTGTTACATATTTGCTTTCAATATCTCTCTAGGCATTCATTTCTATTTGAACCATGGAATTTGTTCATTTCACACTATACCCCTCTTCTCCCTCATAATTAGTTTCTTCTACTATGAGATAAGTTCGACTGAGAGAGAAGAAGCTATGGCATAACCAAAGCTTGCACCATTTTCAATGTTTGTTGAGGATCAAGGGAAGGAAATTACTTCTGATTCATATCGATGTGTAGCAAATCGAGTTGAGATTGCAAGAGTTTAGCAAAAACATAATATTGATCAAACATCATTATATTTACAGGGGGCTCACAAATAAAGTTTTGAGTTAAGGAAGAAATTATCAAACCATTGCAAGATCCCAAACATAAATTATGAAGAAAATGAGGACATAATTAACCCATTAGCTAGAGAATTGCCGAAAAAATAGCTAGCCTTGATACTCGAATTGTAAGTAGAGATGAAAAACAAACAAACTACTAATTTGACATTGGATAAAAAAAAAAAAAAAAAAAACCTACTAATTTGACATAAAACAATGAAATCTCTCAATTAGTTCATGGATGGCATCGATTAATTTCAGCTCTGCAGCAACTCCCAAACCACATTACATCCCCTACGTGATTCTCTGTTATATTTCCTGCACCAAATCTTTAAAAAAAAAAGTAATTTTTTTATTTTCAATTTATTATGATTTATCTTTTTTTTTAAATCTTCATTTTATACTGAGCCTGCGCATTAGCCTCGGACAAATGAATTGAGCGAGATGCTGGATACAAAAATTAAATTAATTCAATTCAATTTTAGGATCATTAATTTCATTTTAGAGTATATATTTATTTCAAAAAATTGAATTATTTCAAAAAAAATAAATTTATATTTTTAATAAAATGAAAAATTAAAAAGTGAAAAAAAAAACCTAAAAAAATAAAAAGGAGATGGAGAGAGGAAGGAGAACCACTAAAAAAAAAGACCCCTACCTGGATCAAATAAAAATCTATCTAACGTAAAAGATCCGCCTGATGGTCTGAACTACGTGTCTCTTTCAATAATTGTTCACCTTTAAATAAATTATGCCCCACCACTTTCGTTGCCTCAAAATCATCGAACCAGTATATATTTTTGGCAAACACTTGCATGCATCATGGTGCAAATAACACTATAGGAGACGGGTCAGTCAAACCCGCTTTTGATCCATTCAACGCGGGTCAACCCGCGCTTTGACCCGGTCAACACGGGTCAACCCACTTTGACTGGGTCAACCCATAAAAAAAAAAATCTGTCCAAAGTGAGTACCGATCTTCCTATTAAAAAGTATCACAAAACATTCGAAAAGTATCATCTGTATCATTAAAAAGTAAGGGGTCTGCTAGTTATTTTATATAAGTTTATTTAGTTCAAATTCTGATTTTTTTTTCAGTTTTTATATTGTATGTGTTGAGATTAATCTAAAACAATCATCATTCCAAGAATTTACAAAGGAAAGCAAAACACGAGTTCGGTAAAATAAAAAGTACCATGTGGTAAGCAGAAAAGTATCAAATACGATAAAGAAAGGTATCAACCTGAGATTAATACTATTATCATTTCAATTACAATAAAAAGTACCATGTGCCACGTGGCACGCCCGCGTGGGGCCACGTGGTCGCCTGAAATAGGCGGAAATAACCGTTGTTGCACGCAAGTCCACCTCTATATTTTTATATTTGATATTGGAATCAATAATTCTTCAACTTGTAGATATTTAATTTTTCCCAATATGTGTTTGTAAGCCGCGAACTTCACTTTCCTAAAAAAATAAAGCATGAAAACTGCAGAGACGAAGACCATCTGAGATAAGGCAGCTCTCCTTCTAAGCAACCGTTTCAATAGAGGTACCTACTTAGATAATATCTAGATTTTCATAAAAAAATATAAACATTGATTAATTATTTAATTCATTTGTCTTAAATCTCTGTATTGCTTGTTTATTTTAAATACTACAACTTCCTGTAGGATCGTCCTCATATTTATTTAATTTGTACCAAACAACGGTGGATTTGAATTGTCTGTGATTTAATTTGTTGTCAATATGGTGCTGTAAATTTTCTATTTTGGAGCTGATTTTTGGAAAGGAAAAGGTGGAGAGATTGTTTTAGAGAAAGCAGAAATAGTTGTTGAATTGATTTTCAGATTTGTGATGGATTTAGAGGTGGTAATTTCACTTGGCCCTGAAACTCGAAAAAATACACTAGACCCGAGGAGGGCCCGACCTCTAAAATATAGACCCGAATTGTTTTGGGGCCGAGCGGCTATGGGCCTGATTTTTTCCGTTGACCCGACCAAGCGGCCCGAATTACCATCCCTAGATGGATTACATTAGCTTCTTCCATACAACAAAATATGTATAGTAGAATTTACTGTAGCAGTCTTCTAGCACAAGCTATACACAACACAATTATAACACTCTTATTTTAGAAGTTAAACTTAACCATGCAAATAAAATTACATTTAGCAAATATATAGAATGTAGAGAATACGTGCAAAAATCAGAGTGAAATGTTGAGTTCAATCATCAATATTGGACTAACATTCAGCACAATATGCTACCGAAAGTAAAGTTTACACCGAAAATTTAATGTCCTGCAAATACAACACGAACTTGTACATTGCAATTTGGGAGAAAAAATATGAAGAGAAACAAGAGCTTTTAATAAGTGGCATAAATTAAAATATGGACAAAAAATAAATGTGGTACAAATGCATAAGGGGACGATCCTACGTTGGAATATAATGGAATCAAGTGAGATTAATGAAATGAGCCTTAGCAATGGAATGAAGATGAAAATAAAATGAAATGAATATTGTTATTCATTTGGCTGACATTCACAACTAATAAGATATAAACGAAATTGAAATTCATGAATTATTTTTGTTATGACAGTCTATAATTAGTAATTAAAATACACGAATTTGTTTAATTTTATTTATAAATAACAACATACAATTCCTTCAAGATATACAATTATATTTCAAAAAAAAAATATTGTTGAATAGTATACAATTTTTGTTTTATTAACATTTGCGAAAAAATCAAGGATCCTTCTAATAAGTATTTCACTAATGATTGAGTTTGTATATTTTATTTAATGTTTCTCCTATTAGTAGTTTTTTTTAAATATATATTACAAAATTTTGTGAATCATGAGTAAATTATTAATGAGCATTTAAAAAAATTCATAAAATTATATTATCTATCGTCAATAATTTTGAAATTTTCTCATATTTTTTTTTTTACAAATTGTTGACAACTTTTGTGTTTTTGTATAATATTCTATAGTTTTTTATAATTTAATAGATTTTAATTTTTCTAGAAAAAAATTAATTTATTATAATTTTATTCCCCTATATTTCACTCCATATTTCATTATCAAAGCATGAAAAAAGAATCTATCTTTTTTCTTCAATTTCAATTTTTCATGTTTTAGTTGAATTTTACAATCAAACTAAAGCACAATTAGGATTTGTAATTATAGAGAACATTCTAATGCCAAAAATTATTGTCTAAAACTATTCTGAAATTCAAACTAAAAATGGCCATATAATATTTGTTAACTGTTTCTCATATGAAACAAAAAAACAGTGAAAAGAATTGTAGGGAATGGCAGAAATTGTGGCTGGATTTCTTGGACCAACTATTGAAGTAGTGAAATGGGTTGGTGCTCCAATCATACGCCAATTCAATTATCTTTGTTGCTTCACCACCAACATCACCACTCTCAAACAAGAAGCCCAAAAACTAGATGATGTAGCAGCAGGTCTGCAGGGGCAAATTGATAGAGCAAGAGATAATGTACAAGTCATTGTCCCTCAAGTTGAGTCTTGGTTAACAACTTCCAATGACATTAAAAACGAAATGAATGGAATTCTGAATGAAGCTACTGATGTTGAGAGTGGCTGTTTGAATCTTAGAGCTCATTTTTCTCTTAGCAAGAGAGCTAAGAAAACAATTGATCGTATGAAAGATCATCGAGGGCAGTGCAAGTTCAATGTTATATCCCAGCCAGGACCTCCACCAGCAACGAGCGCAGTTCCAATAGGAATTGTGTATGAATTTGAGTCCAGAAAAAAAATTGAAGAAGACATCATGACAGCTCTGAGAGATGGGGAAGTGAAAATGATTGGGATATGTGGAATGGGTGGTCTCGGAAAGACTACCATGGCCAAAAGAATCATGAAGAGAGCATTGGAGGAGCATGTGTTCAACGAAGTTGTGATGGCAGTCATCAGCCAACAGGTAGACAAGTTGAATATTCAGGTTGAGATTGGTGGATCATTGGGTTTGAAGAAGCTCCAAGAGGAAACTTTGCACGCTAGAGTAGAAAAATTACATGCCAGATTAACTGGAACAAAGAGAATTCTTCTAGTCTTGGATGATGTTTGGGAGAGACTTGTGCTCGAGGATTTAGGAATACCTACTGATTACAATGGCTGCAAGATTCTATTAACATCTCGAAATAGTGATGAACTGAGTGCAATGAATATTGAAAAGGTTTTTGGAATGCAAGTCCTATCTGAAGAAGACTCGTTGTTTCTGTTTAGAGAGAGAGCAGACACATGTGTGGATGATGCTAAGCTGAATTCTTTAGCAAAACAAGTCATAAAAGAGTGCACCGGTTTGCCGATCGCCCTTACAACTGTTGGCGCGGCATTGAAAGATGAGAAGAATGCTTCTATTTGGAAAGATGCACTACGACAATTGAGACAGTGTGATCCAGATATCCCTAATTTTATTGCAAAAGTTTACAATCCCCTAAGACTAAGTTACGATGCCTTGGACTCTAAGCATGCCAAGTCCGTATTCTTGCTTTGTTGTTTGTTTCGTGAAGATGTTGATATTTGTCTTGATGACTTGACTTATTTCTGTATAGGATTAGGAATATTTGGAGGCATTACAAATTTGGAAGAAGCAGCAAATAGGATGTGTGCATTGACTAAGATGCTTAAAAGTCGGTCTTTGCTGTTAGATGGTCATAGAGAAGCTTGTGTTCGAATGCATGATATTGTTCGTGATGTTTGCATATTCATTGCTAAACAGGAAGGATATATTGGTGGCAACAATTGCACTTGCATTTCTTCGTATCAGCTTCCTACCAGCTGCAGGTTGGGATTCCCAAACTTACGTCTTCTCTCTGTGATTAATAATGAAATCAAATTGGACAATGTCTTTCTTGATGGGATTAGAAATCTCTATGTTTTGTCCATTCGAAATTACTCATTGTCATTGCTGCCGCACACAACGCAGTCACTAAAAAATCTCAAGATTTTGATCTTAGATTCATGTAAGGAACTGGAGACAATATATGTTGTTGGGGAGTTGGTAAATCTTGAGATTCTCATTTTCCGTACTTGTGATCGACTTAAGGAGTTACCACAGGAGATAAAGGGATTAAATCATCTGAAATTGTTAGATCTCACATGGTGTCAAAATCTCAAAAGAATAGGTAGAGGCATCATATCAAGTCTAGTTGGGTTGGAGGAGTTGAAGATGTTGCATACTTCAAGAAATGGGAAGCATCGGATATTCAAGAAAGAGAGAATGCGAATGCAAGTCTAAGAGAGATTGAGGCATTGACCAATTTGAGGTGCTTGGAGATTGAAATAGAGGATCCTGCATTAGCTGCCGAAAATATGCAGCTTTCGTCAAAGTTGGATAGATTTCACATTGTAATTGATGTACATCAAGATTATTCATATGTTCAACTCCAACCTTCATTGAAAAAAATGAATCTGCACTTGTACAGAGAAACCTGTTTAGGAGATTGGATTAAGATGCTGCTTCTAAGAGATGTTGAATTTCTAATTTTGGATGGAAATGGTGCAAATATTAATTTGGAGTTGGCAAAAATTGAAAAGATTAGGTGGTTGATGTTGGGTGAGTGTGAGAGTATGAAAAATATTGTAGCAACTTCAATGGATGATGATTGTCCATTGTTCCCTTCCGTAGAGTATCTGGACCTTTTCTTTCTTCGCAAATTACAAGAGATATGGGATGCTCCAATTTCATCGACTTCGTTCCAGAATCTCAAGAGATTAAGACTTAAAGGCTTGCCATCACTAAAGCAATTATGGAAGAGCAGCAATAGTATTCCAATTCTCACCAACCTCTCAGAGATATATATTGAGGATTGTCCTTGCCTACGCAATCTAGGGCAGTTGTCAATTGCAGGAAATGATTGTCTTTCATACCTCAAAATTCTGCATATTAATGACTGCAAGATGATGGAACAAGTGTTTTTGTGGAACGAACAAGAAGATAAAAATATCACAAAAATGTTCCCAAAATTGAAGAATGTTGGGTTCAGTTTCCTTCCGAATCTCACAACTTTCTATCAAGGAATTGAAGGCATTGAATTCCCTTTGCTCAACAAAATGTGTCTTCGAAAATGCCCAAAATTCAGAAGTTTTGTTTCAACTAATAACAACAACTCAGGAGATGATGATCAGTACTCTTCGCATCTCTTTCGCCAACTATCAAAAGTAGTTACCACATATTATTTCTTCATTTTGTGTTTTTTGCATCTCATACAACTTACTTATTTCATCACTATTTGATGTTTTGCAGGTCTCATTGAAGGAATTAGGAACCGATTTCAATCCATTCCGTGGTCATAAACTTCATCTATCCTCCTTTAATGAACTCCAATACTTAAAAGTCTATGAGTATCAGGGCAGCATGAGTTTATTTACGTCTTCAATCTCTGGAAATCTTGTCAATCTCACAGAGTTAATAATATGGGATTGTTACGAGATGGTTAAAGTGATTGAAGACGACGATGCCAATGAGAAAGAGAGAGGCTTGAGTGGTGGTGAAACTAGGTTATCTTGTATTTCCTAAATTGCAGTTGCTTCAGTTGATGAATTTATACAAATTGGTGAGCTTTTGAGAATGGAAATGTGATATTGAGTTGCCTTCATTGGAGAGAGTGGAAATTGAAGACTGCCCCAATATGAATTTTTTTAGTTTGGGATCACTGACTACACCAAATTTGAAATGGGTTGAAATAAACGATGAAAATTTTAGTGGTGCAAAGGATTTGAATGTTGTGCTGCAGCAATACTTGGCTCGACCAAAAGGTACATAACAAGTATAACTTAATTAATTTGGGATTTGACTTTAGTTGACAAATTGTATGTGTTGGTAAATACTATTCTTCAACAGACCAATTAAACTCAATGATATTGATAATTTCTTAAACAGAAAGTGGTGAAGAGTACCAGGAAGAACTGGTGGAATAGACGAGGTGAGGTGGACGCACAATTTAATTATAAAATTCTTCAATTTTATTTGTCCTTTATTTTGTTCAAATATTGTACGTCGACTTTAGGTGTGTTTCACTGAGACATTGTGTAGATGTTGTTTGCAGTGTAATACATTTATTATATTTACAATGATGATGTCGCAATCTTGAATGGGTTTGAAACAAAATGTACATTGTACATGTTGGTATTGGCCCAATTGCTATTTCGGCCCAGTCCCTAAATAAATTACTACCCGGCCCAAGACCCTAAACCCCCTAACCCTACCCGACGGTCTAACTCCCCCTTCAATTCTAATAATTGAAGCCGCTGCTTCTTGATGCTCTAGAAGCCTCTTTAACTGGAGTTCGACTCCCCTCCCCGATCAACACTCACAACACAAATCTATCTAGCATATTCTCTCTCTCTTTCTGGATTTTATCAGCTTGCACCCACGGTTTCTCTTGCCGGAATCTTGAGTTGTGATTCCTGAGTGGCATATGAGTGTTAGGTGAAGCTGTGTTTGAGAGAGAAAGTTTGAGTGTTTCCAGTCCCCTTCAAAGCCTAGCCGCCGCTTCCTCTTCTCCTTCCCCCTTGGTCTGGGCATCTCCTGTCGCCGGAGTTGCTAGCGCCGCCGCTTGTGGGAAATCTGAGCCAATCGTGCCTAGGGCACCTTTTCCCACCAATTGATACTCTGATTCACTCTATCTCTGGCTGTTCTTTGCTTTGCTCTGATTATTTGCAATATCACTGGGTCTAACTTGTCCTATTTCTCTGTATTTGCAGTTGAAGCCCCATCGTCTCTTGCCTGTGAAGAAGATCTGTAGATCCTCCTGATCTACACCTCTGAGGCACTGTCCAAGGCAAAGAACAAGTTAAAGCCTCAGCTGTGAAGCTTCATTGCTGCTGTTCCTCCTGTAAAATTTCTGTAATAGCTAGCAATGTCTTCCTTCTGTAAATTTTTGGGCCTTTGCTACTTGAGTAGCAAGTGTGTGAGGCCGCAAGAGTGAGGAAAACAAAGTAGTGCAATCCCTGGCTAGGCGATACCACAACAGTGGTATCAGAGCCTGGTTTGTCTAGCCGGGGGCACTCTCCTTATCTCCATCTCACACACCCCGCTCCGGTAAGGGTCGCGCCTCTCTCGCCCCTGTCGGGCTTCTAAAAACAGTAAGTCCGACCCCTCCCCTGCCTGGGAGGGTCGGCTCTGGTATTAACCCTAAACCCTAAACTCCTCTGTGTGGTATCTGTTGATCCTGTGATTTCTTGCTTCCGCTCTAATCTCTGGTTATCCCTTTGGCATTCCAAGCCTTTCCTAAAATCTAGCTTACGGTCGGGACCGTCTGGATTTCCTTGTGGGTCTCCTCAAAGCGGGTTGCCCCGATAGCTAATTGTGGTAAGGGATTCTCAGTTGAAAAAGTGGGTCCTCTGGGTTGTTTTGGTGTCAATATTCTGTCTTTTGTTGCTCTAAGATCTCTGCAATTTTTTTTTTGGTAGTATCTCATTGCTGTTATTGTGATTCCTGGAAGGAATCTGATCTGAAAACTCTGCTTGCAGAGTTGCTGTGATTAGACTTAGTGTTTTCTAAGTCTAGTTGGTGGCCTAGTAGGGTTTTGGGATTGACCCGAGTGAACCCCTGCTCCACAGATCAATCTGTGCTGAGAACTGGGATAGCCTCAGCTCTAGATTCCCCTTGTGCACCCTTTTTTGGGCCTGTGGAGTGTTTTCTCCTGTTCTGAAGAGTTTTGGTGTTTATCTTGTTATTCCTGTGGTGAAATTTGTTTCTTTGGTGAATTTCTGAGTTCTCTGTGAAATTCTGTGAAAAATGAACAATCTGAGTGTTGTTCCTTTCAATGGAAAGGATGATTTTGATGATTGGCAAACTAGGGTTGAGTGTATTTTAACAAAAGAAAATATGCAAGATGCTATATTTGAAATAATTGATGAAAATGAAGCAGATAAAACCCTTGTTAAATTAAATGCTGGTGCAAGAGCTACAATTTTATTAAACTTAAGCAGTGATGTTGTTAGGCAAGTTTCCCATCATAGGTGTGCTAAAGATCTATGGGATGCCTTGACTGCTTTGTTTGTGGCTAATTCTGAAGAGTCTGTCTATTCTTTGCAAAACCAAATAATGACTTTTCAAATGGATCCCTCAAAAGATATTGATTCAAACATGCATGATTTCAATAAACTTCTGAAAGATCTAAAACTTGCTGGGGATGATACACTTGAAAAATATGCTCCTCATATCCTTCTTGGTGCTATTCCTGATGTTTTTTCAGAAGTTAAATCAGCCTTAAAATATGGGGGGTCTAAAGTTACATGTGACATGATTGTTTCTGGGCTTAAGGCAAAAGAGAATGAGTTAAAAAAGCTTCAGTCCAAACCCTTGCAAAATGATATCTTATATGTCAACAGAAATAATCACAAGCCCTTTAGACCTAACCCAGAAAATCCAAGTGACATTGCTGCTGAGAGGCACATAAAGGAATACAACCGAGCTCATAACTTTCCAGCAACACCAGAACCCACAACCTTTGTGAGATATACTCCCAACACCCCAGAAATCATAGCCAAGCTCAAAGTTCTGGCTCTTTCCCTATCTCCTCTGAATTCAATCCTCCCAGAAACCAAAACTTCCCTCAAAACTCAGACTTCAAAACTAAAAAGAATTGTTGGAACTGTGGGAAGCCTGGGCATTACTCAAACAGATGTAAACAACTAAAAAGGGGCAGGGGGTTTGGGAACAATCAAGCCAATAATGTCATGTATTTTGATCACCCTAAGCATAATGACAATTATGAAAATGGTGAACTATACATGGTGCATTCTGATTTTCAATTCATAAACTTTACAAATGTTGTGTCAGATAATGTGCATGAATCTAAGTGGCTTATAGATTCAGGTTGTACCTTTCATGTCACTTCACTCAAGCACATTTTTCAAAACTTGCAACTTATACATTCTGGTGCAGTTGTTTTGGCTGATGGTCAGCAATGTGAAATAATTGGAAGGGGTGATGTGTGTCTTAAATTTGAAAATGAAAGCATGATTACCCTTCATGATGTCAGATATGTTCCAAAGTTGAAATTTAATCTGTTATATGTTTCTAAACTTGCTGATCAACAACTATTTGGCTCTGTGAATCATAAGTGCTTCCAATTCAGAATGAATTCTATGGTATGCTTTGATGCTCCCAGAAAAGGAGACTTGTATGTTGTTCATGCTTACTCTGTGCCTGTTCAAACTGCTAATGTGGTGCAAAATGATAAAACAGCTTTGTGGCATGCTAGATTATGGCATATGAGTAATAAGGGCTTAGAAATCCTAAGAAAAACTGGTGCATTCAAGCATGATAAAGTAATCAGCATGTCATTTTGTGAACCATGTTTGATGGGAAAACAACACAAGTTGCCCTTCCCTGTGTCTAGTCCTTATCCTAAAGCTCAACTAAGTTCTGATATTCTTGAGTACATTCATGCAGATGTGTGGGGACCTTCAAAGGTCCCAACCCATGGTGGCAATGTGTTTTTCTTATCCATAATTGATGATTTTTCAAGAAAGACTTAATGAAAAATAAATCTGAAGTCTTTGAAAAAATTTCTAAGTGGTCTATTGCAATTCAAAACCAAACTAACAAAAGCATCAAGTGTCTAAGAACAGATAATGGTCTAGAGTTCTGTAATCAACTTATGGATAATTGGTGCTCTGATCTTGGGATCAAAAGGCACAAGTATGTGCCTTACAACCCCCAGCAAAATGGGGTTGTTGAAAGGATGAACAGAACTCTCCTGGAGAGAGTTAGAAGCCTCTTGGCTGGTTCAGGCCTTGGAGAGAAATTTTGGGGAGAAGCCCTTATGATTTCTTGTTATCTGGTTAACAGATCTCCTTCTGTCTCTTTAAATGGCAAGCTCCCTGAGTTTGTATTCTATAACAAACCTATGTCTGTCAAATTTAAGAGTGTTTGGTTGCAGTGCTTATGTTCATCAAAAACTCAGTAAAATTGAACCTAGGGCTAGGAAATGCATATTTCTGGGATACCCTGATGGTGTTAAAGGGTACAGATTATGGGATAAAACCCTGCCTGGATTTAAAACATGTATCAGTAGAGATGTTTCATTTAATGAATCTGACTTTCCCTTCTTAATTGAATCCCCCACATTCTGCTGCTCCTTGTGAGGTGGAGAAACTTGAAACCCCTATGTTTTTTCCTGTCTTGTCTAAGGTGGACCCTCCTCCACCAGAGTTCCCTAAGTTGAATGTTCCAAATGATCATACTCATGTGCATGATAGCATTAGCCCTTCTGATTCTGCATCTAATCATGACTCTGAATCTGACAAGCATGTGCATGTGAATGTTTCTGAATCTAGATCTGAATCTGAGCATGAACAAACTATTGAGCATGAACCTGAGCAAGTGAACCTTGAAAATTATAAACTGTCAAGAGATAGGCCTGGGAGAACAATTAAGGCTCCCACTAGATATGATGGATGTAATTTGTCAATGTATGCCTTCAATGTGTTCAATAATGTTGATTCTTCTGAGCCTAAAACATATAATGAAGCTATAACATGTGCTGAATCAGATAAATGGAAAGAAGCTATGAAAAGTGAAATGAACTCTCTGCTTGATAACAAAACCTGGGTTCTTGTGAAAAAACCTGATGCATGCTCCCTTGTTGAATGAAAATGGCTATTTAAAATAAAACAGGAGGTTGATCATGTTAGATACAAGGCTAGGCTTGTTGCTAAGGGTTTTACCCAAAAAGAAGGCATAGACTATACAGAAATCTTTGCTCATGTGATTAAATTTACTACTGTTAGGATTATGCTTGCCTTGACTGCTCATTTTGACTGGGAATTGAAACAAATGGATGTAACAACTACATTCTTGCATGGTGAATTGGAAAATAATATCTATATGAAGCAACCTGAAGGCTTTGAAGATAAATCATATCCTGATCATGTTTGTTTGCTTAAAAAGTCTCTGTATGGATTAAAACAATCTCCCAGGCAATGGAATATTAAGTTTGACACATGTATGAAAAGCATGAATTTCACTAGAAGTCAATTTGATCACTGTCTGTATTACATGAAATCTTCTGTGCATATGTCTTTACTGTTTTATGTTGATGATATGCTTCTAATAAGCCCCTGCCTGAAAACCTTGAAGCATGTTCAAACCTGCATGAGTGAAAACTTCAACATGAAAGATTTAGGGAATGCAAGGAAAATTCTAGGTATGAATATTGACAGAGACAGAAACACACACACACACACACTATTACTTCATCAATCTTCTTATGTTAAACAAGTACTTAAAAGATTTGATATGGATTTGTGTAAACCTGTGAATGTCCTACTTGCATCCCATTTTCAATTGAGTAAAGATCAGTGTCCTAGAAGTGACACTGACTTAAGTGATATGTCTAGAGTTCCCTATGCTAATGCTCTGGGTTCTGAAATGTACCTCATGATCAGCACTAGGCCTGATATAGCCTATGTTGTATCTTGTCTAAGTAGGTATATGGCAAATCCTGGGCTACCCCATTGGGAAGCTCTTAAGTGGTTGCTTAGATATCTTAAGTCCACAGCTTCTCAAGGACTAATTTTCTCAAAATATTCTGAAGGTGTCAAATGCATTGGCTATGTAGATTCTAACTATGCTAATGATAGGGATCAAAGAAAGTCTACAACATCATATGTGTTCACTTTATGTGGTTCTTGTATAAGTTGGAAATCACAGTTACAAAGTATAGTTGCCTTGTCCTCCACAGAATCTGAGTACATTGCAGCTACAGAAGCTGTAAAAGAAGCTATATGGTTGAATGGTGTGTTAACTGAAATTAAGTTCATTGATGATAAACCATTACTTTATTCTGACAGTCAATCTGCTATTCAACTTTGTAAGAACCCAGTCTTTCATGATAGAACAAAGCATATTGATGTAAGATATCATTTCATAAGAGACATAGTAGAAAAAGGAGAAGTGTTGTTGGATAAGATCCCATCTGAATTCAACCCTGCAGATATGGGTACTAAGTGCCTACCAGTTGCAAAGCTGGAAGCCTGCAAAAAGACCTTGAATATGGACTTAGGTTGAACCAAAGTTGGTGATGCTTTGAGTTATCCTGACCTGAAGTCAGGGTAACAACTGAGCCCCTTGGGCAGTGTACATACATGGTTATTTCCCTTTGGTGCAAAAGCTAGGTTGATTCAAGTTAAATGATGGTCAATGACCTTGTGAGACCTGAGACTTGTATCTATGATTTGGGTTGGTCTCTTGTGTTGAGACTGGATTGAATACGCATAGTGTTCCTTCCACCCTCTCTTAGTCTGTCTTTGTGATAAACTTAAGAGTAAAAATCATAAGGCAATGATGAATTTCCTTTGTTTTGTTTTTGGCAGGTAACTCCTTGGTGACAGAAAATACCAATAGGGCCAAAGGTGGAAATGTTGGTATTGGCCCAATTGCTATTTCGGCCCAGTCCCTAAATAAATTACTACCCGGCCCAAGACCCTAAACCCCCTAACCCTACCCGACGGTCCAACTCCCCCTTCAATTCTAATAATTGAAGTTGCTGCTTCTCGATGCTCTAGAAGCCTCTTTAACTGGAGTTTGACTCCCCTCCCCGATCAACACTCACAACACAGATCTATCTAGCCTATTCTCTCTCTCTTTCTGGATTTTCTCAGCTTGCACCCACGGTTTCTCTTGCCGGAATCTTGAGTTGTGATTCCTGAGTGGCATATGAGTGTTGGGTGAACCTGTGTTTGAGAGAGAAAGTTTGAGTGTTCCTCGTCCCCTTCAAACTCTAGCCGCCGCTTCCTCTTCCCCTTCCCCCTTGGTCTGGGCATCTCCTGTCGCCGGAGTTGCTAGCGCCGCCGCTTGTGGGAAATCTGAGCCAATCGTGCCTAGGGCACCTTTTCCCACCAATTGATACTCTGATTCACTCTATCTCTGGCTGTTCTTTGCTTTGCTCTGATTATTTGCAATATCACTGGGTCTAACTTGTCCTATTTCTCTGTATTTGCAGTTGAAGCCCCATCGTCCATTCCCTGTGAAGAAGATCTGTAGATCCTCCTAATCTACACCTCTGAGGCACTGTCTAAGGCAAAGAACAAGTTAAAGCCTCAGCTGTGAAGCTTCATTGCTGATGTTCCTCCTGTAAAATTTCTGTAATAGCTAGCAATGTCTTCCTTCTGTAAATTTTTGGGCCTTTGCTACTTGAGTAGCAAGTGTGTGAGGCCGCAAGAGTGAGGAAAACAAAGTAGTGCAATCCCTGGCTAGGCGATACCACAACAGTACACTTTCAGTTGAACTGTATATATATATATATATATATATATATTCGAACATATTATTATTCATTATTTTGGTTCCTCTAGATCTATTTTAAATCGTGGATGACAGTTTTAGTGTCTTAAACAAAACGCTCTAGTCTTCTTTTGTCTTGAAAGGGCTAATATTTTGCTGTCTTTTTTATCTAGATGGGATTATTTGGGTTTGCTAGTTAGTCGCAGAGATGAATTTGAAAGATATATTGTGCCATTTGATAATATGCTAAAGTATTATTAAAGAATGTTGTATTGTAATTAAATGATTGTTTGGCAATATTTTGATCTTTCAGGAACAATTCCAAGATTTGTTAATTTGAACCTTTCCTTGAATGTAATTACCTTACTCCATCTACATGTTTGATTTAAGTATTTCCTTTGATGTAATTTCGTGTCGCTGTTTTGTTGACCTCACTCTTTCAGAATCCAAACCCCAAAGTGACTTTATTATGAAAATGCAAGTCATGAAAATGCTAATTTCATCATCATATATAGTTATGATGAACATAGACTAGGAAAGAATCAAAAAGAGATAATCTATGCATATATTAAGGCAAAATCGTAGGGGTAAATTGTAAATAAAAAATATAAGTTAAAAATTTTTATAAATAAAAATTTTCTTTATAAAAATTTTCACTTTTAGTCCCACTAGAATATGGTCAAAATACTTTTTGTCTCATATCTTTCGTTTTTGGTCACATAGTTTATTAGCTCGACACTTTTGGTCTCATATCTTTCGTTTTTGATCCCATAGTTTATTAGCTCGACATTTTTTATCCCAAGTGTTTTTTTTTTTTCAACATTTTTAGTCCTAAAACTAACAGAATATTTTTTCTTATATTTTTATTCAACATTTTTTTTTCGTATATTTTGTCAAGAATTTTGTTGAATAAAAATCGTATATTGGTAAGAAGTTGAAATGGTTTTGTTAGGCATTTTGTTGAATATTTATTGGGCATTTTGCTTGATATTTTGTTGAATGTTTTGCTGAAAATTTTCAAGATATTATATTATTTTGTTGGGTATTATGCTGAATTTTTTGCTAGACATTTTCCTCTTTTTTTCTTAATGATTTGCTGAAAAAATGAAGCCAAAATGTCCTTTGAATATATATATTCAAAAGTCAAAAATACACACACACACATACACTACACTTGGGACTAAAAATGTCCTTTGAATATATATATATATATATATATATATATATATATATATATATTCAAAAGTTGAAAATACACACACACACATACACTACACTTGGGACTAAAAAATGTCCTTTGAATATATATATATATATATATATATATTCAAAATTCGAAAAATATATATATACACTACACTTTTGCTGCGCGCGCACACACACACTACACTTGGGACTAAAAATGTTGAAAAAATATTTGGGACCAAAAGTGTCGAGCTAATAAACTATGAGACCAACAATGTCGAGCTAATAAACTATGGGATTAAAAGTGAAATTATCCCAATATAATATTATGGAAGTCAATAATAATATTTATTAATTGTTACCATATATATGCATATCAAATGAATGACCATTCGCATAAAAATCACGATAGAAATTTTATATTACCTTATTGTGCTTAATTTAAATATATTATAGGGATATATTATAAATTCAATTTTGTAAAATAAGGATTTTGTTATATATAGTAGTAGATTCATATGGAAACTAATATATTATATTAGATTTTACATTATAAATACATATTATATATTATATTACACAATTACCCTTAAATTAAAGTTGTAGTAGGGATATAATAGGTAAATCAAAATTTATAAAACATCACACTTTTATAATAGTAGTAGATGTTCGAATTATTATTTACTCTAAGATGATATTAAATAATTTGTTGGTTTAAATAATTATGATAATTAGTATTTATATCTATATATATATATGTGAAAATAAAGTTTAACCTTTTAATCTATTTTCATAATTGTATATATTTGTTTCACGTTCTTATGAACGTGTGTGTGTGACAAATGTATATATAACCATGCTTGAGTTTTGCTTTTAACTTTTCAATTATTATAAAATAAATAGTTCTGAGCATCGCATACTAGTAAAGATGGAGAGAATCTCTATACCCCTCATCTCCCTCATTAGTATCTTCTACTTCTACTAATGAAGAAGTAGGCATAACTAAAGCTTGTACCGTTTAATTTCAATGTTTGCTGAGGATCAAACGAATTGAAGCATCCACTGTGAGTATTTCTTCTGATTCATCAATCTGTAGCAAATCGAGCTGAGATTGCAAGAGTTTAGCCGGCATGAAATGCCTCCCTTCCGCTGCTCTTTTCTCCAGCCGAGCAGCAAGAACCTCCGCTCCGACACTCAACATTCAACAATACAAATTCGACGGCACCTCCGTAAGAACCTGGTACATAGTCAGGGTCTGCACATCGAAGAATTTCTCTGTAATGCTTCTGCAGAGCAGAACATCCAAGAATCATGGTCCCGCCCTCTACCAAGCTTGCTCTTAGAATTTCATGCCAAGGGAAGCGGTCTTCATCTGAGAGAGGGATCCGAAAAATTATATGTTATCCAATTGGTAATACCTAATATGTCATAATAGATCTAATGTGACACTTTAATGTATCACAATAGATCTATTATGACGCATGAGATGTATTGTGACACATTGAGCATTCATTTAGAGAGGGATGTCTTCATCTTGTCTGTTGTAGACGTGGGAGAATCATTATTTATACGTGCAAATGATGACAAGGCTCCTCTAATCAAGAACCTACCTTTGTTCGATTGGGGGTGGTAGAGGGGAAAGTTATATACTACCCAATGTGATATAATAGGTCTATTGTGACACTCTTAAATGTTACAATACATCTATTAGGACACTTAAAAGTATTACAATAGATCTATTGTGCCACATTGGACATTACCCATTGGGTAAGATAGAATTTTCCGTGTTAGGAGTAGAGGTAGAGAAAACAGCCATTCATCACTTCTGCCAGCATTGCACCAACAAGTGAAGAAACATTTAAATAATGTGTGTCCCACCACCTTGTCTGCTACTTTCTTTTGCTCAAAAGTCAAAATCATATTCAGACCAGTATGATAAATATAATATTTACAATTGAAAATCAACAAATCTTATACGTTTAGATATTTAATTAATAATTCCCAATATTTGTAAGCCACAAACTTCACTTTCCTGTAAAAATAGAAGCATGAAAACTGAAGAGCGGAAAACCATTTGAGATGAAGCAGCTCTCCTTCTAATCAAGCAACCGTTTTAATAGAGGTACACACTGCACGCAGATAATATCTATATTTTCATAAAAAAATATAAACATTGATCAATTATTTAATTCATTTCTCTTAAATCTCTGTATTGTTTGTTTATTTTAAATATATTACAACTTAATTTCCGTAGGATCATTTTTATATATGTAGATTTGTATGTGATTTGTTTGTGAATTGAATATGGTGCTGTAAATTTCCTATTTTGGTGCTGTGATTTTTGGAGAGGAAAAAGTGGAGAGATTTGCTGCAGAGAAACATAATTATGGTTGTTGAATTGATTTTCATATTTGTGATGGATTAAATATTATTAGCTTCTCCCATACAACAAAATATATATGCTAGGATTTTACTATATCAGTCTTCTAGCACATGCTACACAATTATAGCACTCTTATTTTGGAAGCTAAGTTTAATTATACTCATGCATATTAAATCAGTGGGTAATATTAATGCTGAAAATATGTGCAAAAACATAATAAAAAATATTGATCGAGTTTAGTATTGGAGCAACATTCAACACAATATGCAGCGAAAATAAACGTGTGCACAGAAATTTAATGTGCTACATGTATTTGCTGATTGAGAATTGGAGAGAAAAAATCTAAAAATAATCAAGACTCTTAATATGCAGTGGAAAATAAAGTATGCACAAAAAATTAATGTGCTATAAATAAAATATATATGCAGCACAACCTAATAAGAAGAGAAAGAAGTGGGAAAAGCGTGAAGAGAGAGAAACATTTTTCTTATTTTGTAAAAGTTAATTACAAAAGAATTGCAGATATCTATTTATACTAAATTATTACAGAGTTGCTGAAAATGAAAAATACGTTTTATGCTACAAAACAAATACTATAACTAGCAACTAACACAAGGCATCAATGTGGCTTCTTCTTCATAGTTTCACATGCCCCCTCAAGCGGGACAAAGATAGTAGACAGTCCAAGCTTGTGAACCATGCGTCGGAACACTGATGGAGTAAGGGATTTGGTAAGAATGTTAGCAAGCTGCAGTTGGGAACTCACATGCATTGGATTGACAAGACCAAGAAGAAATTTCTCCCGAATTGCGTGGCAGTCTATCTCGATGTGCTTCGTTCTCTCATGGAAGGCAGGATTGGAGGTTATATAAATAGTCGCCTTATTGTCACTGAATAAAGGAACAGGTTTTTGTCTTTGAATCCCAAAATCTGCAAGAAGAGAAACTGTCCACACAATCTCGCAGCAAGCTTGTGTCATTGCTCTATATTCTGCTTCGGCTGATGAACGAGATATGGTGTCTTGCTTCTTGGAGCGCCAAGAAATCAAGGAAGAGCCTAGGAACATACAGTAGCTAGTGACAGATCTTCTAGTATCTGGGCACGCAGCCCAGTCTGCATTCGCGAACATGCTCAACTCAAAATTATTGTGGCTAGAGAAAAAAATGCCAATACCTGCTGATCCTTTGACATACTTGAGGATTCGCTGAGCAGCTATCAAATGGTGATCACATGGCTTAGCAAGAAATTGACTCAGCTTATGAACGACAAAGCAAATATCAGGTCGTGTCAAACACAAATATAGTAGTCGACCAATCAATCTCCTATATGACGAAGGATCCTTCAAGACGTCACTGCCATCTTGTGCTATTTAGGATCCTGAGTCAATAGGTGTAGAAAAGGAAGATGCCTGTTGAATTTCTTGCAATTTCAAGCCCTAAAAAATATTTCGCATCACCCAAATCCTTGTATTTAAAATGCTTACCAAGAAACTCCTTGAAATGGATGATAGTATCCTCATGATTACTAGTGATAAGCATATCATCCACATATACTACCAATCCAAGAAACACATCTCCTTCTGTCTTAGTGAAGAAAGAATGATCAGAGCTGGACTGCCGCAATCCATATAATTGCAAAACTGTAGTAAACTTGAGAAACCATTGACGAGAAACTTGCTTAAGACCATATAGAGATTTACGTAAACGACAAACCGTGTTAGGAGGATAGAGCGCCCCCTTACTGGAAAGACCAGGAGGGAGATCCATATAGATCTCCTCTTGCAAGTCCCCATGTAAGAAAGCATTATTGATGTCCAAGTGAGTAAGAAACCAACCCTTAGCCGCGGCGACCGATAACATGAGCTTGACAGTCACCAACTTAGCAACAGGAGAAAATGTATCAAGATAATCAATACCAGCCTATTGGGTGTACCCCTTGGCAACAAGGCGAACCTTGAAGCGTTCAACACTACCATCAGTACGAAACTTAGTACGGTAAACCCACTTGCAGCCAATTGTGGACTTTCCAGGAGGTAAGGAGGTTAACGACCAAGTATTATTCTTGATCAAGGCATCTAACTCATCATTCATGGCAAGTTGCCAGTGAGGAAGCTTGGAAGCCTGAATGTAGGAGGTAGGCTCTGTAGTGCAAGAAATAGAGTGAATGTAGGACTTGTAGGAAGGAGATAAAGAAGAATAAGAGAGTGTATCACTGAGGGGATAAAGTATGGAACCAGTGGCTTGCCCGCAAACATAATCATTGAGATAGGATGGCAAACGAACTGTATGACCGGAAGTAGTACGAGAAGGAATCGAGGAAGTTGGAGCAGGTGCTGACGCAAGAGGGAGAGCAACTTTGTGGAAAAGGAACAAAGAATTTGAGGGAGTAGAGGAAGTGGAAAAAGGGAACTCAGATTCATGAAAAACAACATTGCGGCTGATAAGAATTTGGTTGGTATGCAAATCAAGTAATTTATACCCTTTGTAACCCGATGGATACCCCAGAAAAATGCATTTTTGAGCACGTGGAGAGAATTTATGACGATCTCGGGCTAAGGTAGAGACATAGCAGAGACAACCAAATGATTTCAGGTGACTATAATTCGGTGGGAGCTTAAAAAGTTGTTCAAATGGAGAAGAATTATTTAGAACAGAGGAAGGAAGACGATTGATGAGATATGAAGCGGTAAGAACACAGTCGCCTCAGTAAACAACTGGTACATGGGACTGAAAGAAAAGACTTCGAGCAACGTTGAGCAAATGTTGATGCTTACATTCGACTCGGGCATTTTGCTGTGGAGTTTCGACACATGAATGTTGAAGAAGAGTGCCAAAGAGTATAAAGAGGAGTAAGAGAAAATGCAGGACCATTATCACAACGCACGGTTTTTATCTTGACATTAAACTGTGTGTGAATTTTTCTTATTCTGTAAAAGTTAATTACAAAAGAACTGCAGCTATCTATTTATACTAAACTATTACAGAGTTGCTGAAAATGAAAAATACGTTTTATGCTACAAAACAAATACTATAACTAGCAACTAACACAAGGCATCAATGTGGCTTCTTCTTCATAGTTTCACACAACCTTTTGACGAAAAATTCATTAAATATAAAAACAAATAGAGAATAACTCAATCCCTTCAAAATGTCTTCTTCGGATGTTCGAATCTCTACAAAAGACCAAAACATCCATCTTCGATGGATGACTGAAACAAAAAATTGTAGGCAAACAACAAAATTAATCAATCCTAAACGAAACTACTCTAGAGTACGAAATTTCAGGTGCAAACAAACATTTGATAAGTTGTTGGAAAAAAAAAATCCTAACAAACAATTAACTTTGTTCCTCTTCAAAAAAAAATTATCGGATTCGCAGCTAGTGAATTTAAACAGGTGTTAACCATTTATATGTTATTAGATATCACATCTAATTATTAAAAATTTCAAACTAAAGAAAAAAGACGGCCCATGAATGGATATAGTGCAGCAGTGCTGCATGGAATACCTGCTCATTAATAAATAAAGGTGGATGATAAAAATCAACCATAACACTAACTACATTTAGTACATTAATTACCCTCCCCGCCCCTATTCAATCCATCAACCATCTGCATTATGTACCAGTACATTAACATGTTAATAATTATTTTTATATGCATATTATATCGATAATTAACTTCCAATTGAACGATATTTGTTGTTTCTTTTCTACACCTATATCTTCTATTTCTGCTAATAAAAGATAATTTGCTTTGGACATGAATCATGATTCATAAGACCACACGTGTCCAGTTCTTTTCTCGTTTTCAGACTAGAATATAATTATGTTATGTGTGTTTTCTATTTCAAGATATTATTGTTGATATATTATAAGCATTTCCTATCGTATTTTAATAGAAATTGTACATGTGAATTATTGTTGATAAAATTAGCTAAGATATATATGTGTGTGTATATTTGATCTCCTTAAGAGGTGTTAGCTGTTTCTCATGTGAAACAAAAAAAAAAACAGTGAAAAAAAAGAATTGTAGGGAATGGCAGAAATTGTTGCAGGATTTGTTGGCCCAGCTATAGAAGTTGTGAAATGGGTTGGTGCTCCAATCATACGCCAATTCAGTTATCTATGTTGCTTCGCTACCAACATCACTACTCTCAAACATGAAGCAAAAAAACTAGATGATGCAGCAGCAGATCTGCAGGGGCGAATTGATAGAGCAAGAGATAATGTACAAGTCATTGTTCCTCAAGTTGAGACTTGGTTAACTACTTCCAACCACATCAAAAACGAAATGAATGGAATTCTGAATGAAGCTACTGATATCGAGAGTGGCTGTTTGAAGCTTAGAGCTCGTTTTTCTCTTAGCAAGAGAGCTAAGAGAGCAACTGATCGTATGAAAGAGCTTCGAGGGAAGTGCAAGTTCAATCATATATCCCAGCCAGGACCTCCACCAGCAACAAGAGCAGTTTCAATAGGAAAGGTGTATGAATTCGAGTCCAGAAAACAAATTGAAGAAGACATCATGACAGCTCTGAGAGGTAGGGATTTGAACATGATAGGGATATGTGGGATGGGAGGTCTCGGAAAGACTACCATGGCCAAAAGAATCATGAACAGAGCATTGGAGGAGCATGTGTTCGACGAAGTTGTGATGGCAGTCTTCAGCCAACAAGTTGACACATTGAAAATTCAACTTGAGATTGGTGGATCACTGGGTTTAGATCTCAAACATGAAACTTCACAGGCTAATAGAGCACAAAAATTACACAGCAGACTGAGTGGCACGAAGAGAATTCTCCTAGTTTTGGATGATGTTTGGAAAAGTCTCGAACTCGAGGATTTAGGAATACCTTCTGATGGAAAAGGGTGCACGGTTCTCTTAACATCTCGAAATAGTGATGAACTGAGTGCAATGAATATTGAAAAGGTTTTTGGAATGCAAGTCCTATCTGAAGAAGACTCGTGGTTTCTGTTTAGAGAGAGAGCAGGCACATGTGTGGATGATACTAGGTTGAATTCTTTAGCAAAACAAGTCGTAAAAGAGTGCACCGGTTTGCCGATCGCCCTTACAACTGTTGGCGCGGCATTGAAAGATGAGAAGAATGCTTCTATTTGGAAAGATGTACTACGACAATTGAGACAGTGTGATCCAGATATCCCTAATTTTATTGCAAAAGTTTACAATCCCCTAAGACTAAGTTACGATGCCTTGGACTCTAAGCATGCCAAGTCCGTATTCTTGCTTTGTTGTTTGTTTCGTGAAGATGCTGATATTTGTCTTGATGACTTGACTTATTTCTGTATAGGATTAGGGATATTTGAAGTAGGCATCAGAAATTTGGAAGAAGCAAGGAATAGGATGTACACATTGAGTAAGATGCTTAAAAGTCGGTCTTTGCTATTAGATAGTGAGTATGGAGATCAATTTGTTCGAATGCATGATGTTGTTCGTGATGTTTGCATATTCATTGCTAAACAAGAAGGATATATCGGTGACAACAATTGCACTTGGATTTCTTCATATCAGCTTCCATCCAACTGGTTGGGATTCCCAAACTTACGTCTTCTCTTCTTGATTGGTAATTCAGAAGTGGAATTCGACGGTAGCTTTGTTGAAGAGATCAGAGATATGAACGTGTTGTCCATTCGAAATCACTCATTGGTATCACTGCCGCGGTTACTAAAAAATCTCAAGACTTTGGTCTTAGAATCATGTGAGGGATTGGAGACAATATCTGTTGTTGGGGAGTGTATAAATCTAGAGATTCTCATCTGTCGAAATTGTTATTCGATAAAGGAGTTACCACCGGAGATAAAGGGATTAAAATGCCTGAAATTGTTGGATCTTACATGGTGTGGGAATCTCAAAAGAATAGGTCGTGGCATCATATCAAGTCTAGTTGGGTTGGAGGAGTTGAAGATGTTGCAGAGCTTCTCCAAATGGGAAGCATGGGATATTCAGGAAAGAGAGAATGCAAATGCAGGGCTCAGAGAGTTGGAGGCATTGACCAATTTGAGGTGCTTGGAGATTGACATAGGTGATCCTGCATTAGTTGCGGAAAATATGCACCTTTCATCAAAGTTACACAGATTTCATATTGAAATTGATTTAAAATATTATTGGTCGTTGCCAAAAAGTTTGCATTCATCTAACAAAATATGTCTGCGCTGGGATGGAGAAACTCGTTTAGGAGAATGGATTAAGATGCTGCTTATAAGAGATGTTGATTGTCTATATTTGTGTGGAAATGGTGCAAATATTAATCTGGAGTTGGCAAAAAGTGAAAAGATTAGGTGGTTGAGGTTGGATGAGTGTGAGAGTATGAAGAATATTGTAACAACATCAATTTCATCTACTTCTTTCCAGAATCTCGAGTACTTACTACTTAAAAGCTTGCCTGCACTAAAGCAATTATGGAAGAGCAACAGTAGCATTCGACGTCAAAATAATTATGTTCCAATTTTTAGCAACCTTTCTTCCATAGAAATCAGCAGTTGTCCTTGCCTACGCAATCTAGGGCAGTTGTCAGTTGCAGGAAAGGATTGCCTTTCACACCTTGAAAGTCTGCATATTGATGAATGTGAGACGATGGAACATGTGTTCTTATGGAATGAACAAGAAGATGAAAATATCACATTCAAAATGTTCCCAAAACTAATGTATGTTGAGTTAAGTTCCCTGCCAAATCTGGCAACTTTCTATCAAGGAATCGTGGGCATTGAATTCCCTCTACTCAACACAATGTGTATTCGAGAATGTCCAAAATTCACAAGTTTTGTGTTCGTTACATCTATCTCGGGAGATGATGATCAATGTTATTATCATGATAATTCACATCTATTATGCCAACTATCAAAAGTAAGTACGTGCCACCTAAGTATTTCTTCATTTTTCTTTTTTGTGTCTCATACAGCTACTTATTTCATGGATCACTCTTTGATATTATGCAGGTCTCATTCAAGGAATTAGAGACTGATCTCAATCCATTTCATGGTCATAGATTTCATGTATCTTCCTTTAATGAACTTGAAAAGTTAAAAGTCTGTGAGTATCAGGGCAGCATGTGTTTATTTACGTCTTCAATTGCTGGAAATCTTGTCAATCTCAGAGAATTAATTATACTTGAATGTTCTGAGATGGTTAAAGTGATTGAAGACGAGGGCAACGACGAGAAGGAGAAAGCCGTGAGTGGTGGTGAAATTAGGAGAACTCTTGTATTTCCTAAATTGCAGGAGCTTAAGTTGAAGAATTTAGGCAAATTGGTGAGCTTTTGCGAATGGAAATGTGAGGTTGAGTTGCCTTCATTGCAGGAAGTGAAAATTAAAAAGTGCCCCAATATGAATTTTTTTACCTTGGGACCGGTAACTTCACCAAATTTGGAAAGTGTCAAAATAAACGATGAATATTTTGGTGGTGCAAAGGATTTGAATGTTGTGCTGCAGCAACACTTGGCTCGACCAAAAGGTACATATAACAACAACTATAACTTAATTAATTTGGGATTAGACTAATTAACAAATTGTATGTGTGGGTATATATTTTGTCAATTTCTTAAACAGAAGGTGGTGAAGAGAACCAAGAAGAAACGGTGGAATAGAGGAGGAGAGGTGGACACATAATTTAATTATGAAATTCTTTGATTATATATATATATATATATATATATTGTTTTTTATTTTGTTCAAATATAAGTCGGCTTTATGTGGTTTGCTTCATAGAGACAGTGTGTATACCTGTTCTTTACAGCATCGTGTATTTATTTTGTTTAAAATGTACACTTTTTGTTGAACTATATATTCGAGTATATTAATTATTCATTATTTTGGTTACTCTATTTTAAATTATCGATGACAATTTTAGTATCTTGATAATCAAAACACTAGTCTTCTTTGGTCTTGAGAGGGCTAATATTTTGCTATCTTTTTATCTACATGGGATAATTAAGGTTTACCTAGTTAGTTAGCTGCAGAGATGAATTTGAAAACTATATTTAGTCATTTGATAATATGCTTAATTAAGTTGTCATAAAGAATGATGTCTGGTAATTAAATTATTGTTTGGCAAGATTTTCTTGAATGAAATTACCTTACTTCATCTTCATATTGAATTTCAGTATCTCCTTTTATGCCAATTTTGAATTAGTGTCATTGTTTTGTTGACCTCGCTCTTTCCGAATCCAAAGTGAATTTATTATGAAAATGCAAGTCATGAAAAAGCTAATTTCATCATCATATATATTTATGATGAAAATAGACTAGGAAAGAATCAAAAAGAGATATTAAAGATACAGGAGATAATCTCTATGCTGTGATATATCAATAGTATCAAGACCAAGAGAATTTTCATTGTTATACATGAAATTAAAGATGAGTGTTGTACTTCTCTCTCTAGGCATACATTTCTGTTTAAATAATGGAATTTGTTCATTTCACTCCATACCCCTCATCTCTCACATTAGTTTCTTCTACTAATGAAGTAGGCATAAGTAAACCTTGTACCGTTTTCAATGTTTCTCGAGGATCAAGCGAAGCATCAACTGTAAGTATTCCTTCTGATTCATCGATCTGTAGCAAATCGAGCTGAGATTGCAGGAGTTTAGCCGGCATGAAATGCCTCCCTTCCGCTGCTCTTTTCTCCAGCCGAGCAGCAAGAACCTCCGCCCCCACACTCAATAATACAAATTTGACAGCACCTCCGTAAGAACCTAGTACATAGTCAGGGTCTGCACATCGAAGAATTTCTCTGTAATGCTTCTGCAGAGCAGAACATCCAAGAATCATGGTTCCATCCTCTACCAAGCTTGCTCTTAGTGTGTCGCGTAGAGTTTCAAGCCAAGGGACGCGGTCTTCATCTGAGAGAGGGATCCCGGCCTTCATCTTCTCTGTTATAGACGAGGGAGAATCATTATTTCATACGTGCAAATGATGACGAGGCACCTCTAATCAAGAACCTACCTTTGTTCGACTGCGGGTGGTAGTCATCAGCATCAAGAAAACAGCCATTCATCACTTCTGCCAGCATTGCACCAACAGTTCTGCAGAGGTGAAGAAACAAACCTAACTAAGGACATGAACAACGAATGCAAGTGTAGAATCATTGGATATATGACTCACGATTTTCCAGCACCACTGACTCCCATAACCACTATAGCTATCCCTGTCGAATATTGGTAGCATATATATATGCATCAATGGAGAAACAAGACATGACATCAGAAAATCGAAAACACTATTACACGTTGACTCAATTTAATTCTAATATGACATGCAAGATCGGAAACAAGAAGACTAGAAACAGAGGCAACCTTTACTGGATGCCATTTGTCTGTCGATGATCAACTCACGATGAATCAAATACGTCTCAAAGGCCACTGAAGGCACGTTCCAAAAGATTTGGAGGCAACCCTGCAAGTCAAGGAAGTTGAGAATGTAAGATGATAACAAGTGATATGACAATGGTGATGATAAAACAGTTTCTACAAAGATAAAATATATAATCATCTCAAATGAGTTACCTAAGGAGAGGAAAAAACAAGTGAAGAAAATCGCTTGAGCTATTAAATCTACAAATTAGACATAAAACAATGAAATCGCTCAATTATTTCATGGCATCAACTTTCAGCTCCGCAGCAACTCCCAAACTGCTGCTTTTCTTTCTTTCTTTTTTCTTTGTATAATATATATCAGAAGTGAAGGAGATGCTAAATTGCTAATAGAGAAAGTCGATCTAGAGTCATTAAAACAATTGAATTTCAGTTTCTGGGACTCATAACATGTTATTACTAAAAACTAAGGGTTAACACATCATTTCAAAATAGCTTCAAATTCATAAAAAGTTTTGAGGGTCTGTGTGCATTATTTAAGAGCTAAAACACCATTAGATAAGACTTGGAAAACTTATTATAAAGCAATTCTTCAACGGTTTAGAGGCATACAAGAGACTTTTAATAGAGTATGAAGAATAAAAGTGACCTATAAAATATGCAAGGTTCCAACTATTCATCTTATTGAAGTATAGGGGTTAAGCAAAACATAGGGACTAAAATGCAATTGTTCAATATATTCCAGACTATCTTGTAATAACATTCGCAGAGCATTAGAGGACATCACACTTGAAAATGTTGGATTTTAATGTACATTCGAAATAAGATTAGTGGCATAGTTATCATTTCAAAAAAAGCTTAGACACTTAATAACAATTATATAATATTTTACTACTCAAAATTATATACTGTAAAAATAGAGACCGTAATGCAGCTCTTCAAAAGTTGTGGTTTAAATTGGCATGTCTAAAATATATTGGGGGTCAAAACAGAATTCCTCAAAGTTCGGAAATTATTATCAGTCAAAATCAACAATCCCTAACATCGCCGCCAACGTCAAATCCGGCCGTTGGTTCCGGGAAGGCGACCACGGCCGGGATCCTCTCCATCCCATCTACAAAACCCCTCCATAAATCTCCCCGTCCGGCATAAATTTAAACTTTGAACGGAGCAAACCATAGGCTCGCCGCCTCCACCTTCCCCTCCATCAATTTCACAATCCAGCGCCGATCTGACTCCGGAATCGGAAATCCCATAACACGCTAACCCTAGTCGCGCGTTAATCGTCTAATTCCTTTGCCTCCGGCGACCGACCACGCCGACTTTCCCAGAACATCGTTGTTTAAAATATTATTAAAATGATTATTGATTTTTAAAATAATCAATAAATAGAAAGGAGGGATAAAATATTATTAAAATAATTGTTGATTTTCAAAATAATCAATATATAGAAAGGAGGGATAAGAAAGACATACCTTGTTAAAAGAATTCGAATTGTGAGTAGAGATGAAAAAACAGAAACTACACTTAGACATAAAATCACTCAATTAGTTATTGGCGTCGACTTTTCCCAAATTGCTGTTTTTCTTTGTGTTTTTTTTCCTTTTCTCTTTTACCATTTTTGTATAATGAAGTGAATGAGACATCTCACGCTGACTTGTTCTGAATGAAATGCTAGGGTAGTTGATTGTGACAAAAATAATGTGTTTTAGAGCACCTCAATATCATCCAAAACCAGTAATTCAACTAAAAAATAGGCACAAGAAATAGAAACATATAATAACAACTGAAATTAACAAAGATTTTACAGAAAGGAGTTAAAATATTCATCAACAAGCATGAAATAAGTAGATTAACATTACCAAGAAAAGTGAAGATTTCAAGCCAAAGAAAATTTTGGTCTTTTAGCTTCCTAGATACATGTTCACAATGGAAATCGCAATGAGATTTTCTTATCATTCATGTTAATGGATGAGCAAAATCCAATTAGATGCAGTTTTGGCTACACTAAGAAATCAAGACGGGTAATGCAGGAAATGATCAATTAAACCCAAGTCTAAATTGACATGTCAAAGGAAAACATCATACCTTTTCATGTTAAATGAGCTCTGCCACTTCCATTCAAACTTCCTCAAAAAAAATTCTCCTTAATGCCCTGGACAGATCAGCTCAACATACTGTTGTCTTTGTCTCAACTAAAGAAAGAAATTCCAAATCATATAGTAGAATTATGTATAAGTTTGGATCCAGTTTCTCAAGCTTTATTTAAGAATCAAAATTAACACTAATATGTTGGCCAAGACAGCAAGAAAAATGAAGAGCTGATGATTTATCTATTGTTCTAATCAGAAACCAGTCACCTGCATCCACTAAAAAACATATATACTACAAATTCACTGAAAACATAAGAAACACCTCCAATAATAAATATAGTAACAATCATTAATTTACTTGAGTTGCTATGTTGTTAGTTCTCCTCTAAATGAAAAATACATAGAATGGCAAGACAACAATGCCATATAGCACAAAACACTAAATTAAATTACCAAAATTCAAACCATACAAACATTTTCAACCATAACCACCCCAGAGTGTCAGTTCGTTACATATCAGACCAAAACTAACCAAAAAACTCTAGTCTAGAAAAAAAAATGCATCTTAATCGCGCAATTCGAGTGATAAGACAAGTAACAGACAGGAATCTTATTATCTTAAGGATTTGGTTCACATGGAAATAATACATTTAGTTAGTTATAAAGTGATCTACACACAGCGACACACGTATGTGGATGAAATTTCTAAGAAAAGAAATGGCTGAGAATACCAATGAATGCAGAAACCTGTTCAGAAAGAAGATAATATCATGAAAGACACAGAAGGCATTAAAACTAACTGAAAATTCAACACCACAAACATATGTAAGTATTTTTGAAAGCCTACTTATATCTCCCAATGGCTCAAGATGAATCCAGATATTTGGTTAACAAACATTTACAAGAAAACAAGAATAACCAGTAGCAGTCATCAATCAACTAGACTGGATGTTTAAAAAAGATATCAACAGTATAAAATCATCCAGCATATGATCCTTCATATTCAATTGAGACTCTTACCATCAAATAGCACAAGAATGGCACACTTTGCAAAGTATTTCAAAGTGTGTATACAATTAAATAGATTATGTAACTCAGTTTTATATTTACAAGTAGAGAGATTTAAACTTCAGCAATGGCAATAGAAGAAAAGAGAGAAACTGGAGCAGATAATTTGAAAAACCAAAGTAAAAGAAAAGCTGATTTAGGGCTACATTCTAGACAAGAAACTCGATTTCCAAACAAAAGCAACTTCTCACTGCACTTAGCAACAAACCAACGCAAAAGTGGAAGATTTCAAGGTAGGAGAAAGCCGTAATCATTGATTTTGAAATCGCAATTCTCCTATGGTTACAGCTAGGCGCTGTAAAATCCAAAACCTAAAGAAACGTAAACAAACCAAAATGGCATGGGATTCAGGAAATAAAATTAAGAAAAAAGCACTTATATTATACCCTTATGGACGCCAAAGCATCTATACTCGTTGAAGGATCCATAACCAATGTACATTACTATCCCTACAACCGAAACATAACATCCAAAACTATCCATCCGATTACTTTTTCCCCTTCTTCCCGACGGCTTTCTTCGCCGGAGACTTGACGGTCTTCGGCTTCACGCTCTTAGCAGGAGCCTTCTTCACCGGCGTTGCCTTCTTAGAGACGGCAGCCTTCTTTGTCGCATCTGCCGCAGCTACCCGCCCTGGATTAGACCTCGTTGACGTCCTGGTTGCCTTCGCCGGCGGTTTCTTCGCAGTCTCCGGCGCCTTTCTCTTCGGTGCGGCCTTCGCTTTCGCAGGAGCGGCCGCCTTCGGCTTCGCGGCAGCTGGCTTAGCCTTCGCGGCTACCTTCGGCTTTGCAGCGACGGTTTTAGGCTTTGACTTGGCTTTGGAAACTGCTGTCTTCTTCTCCTTAGTAGCGGCGGCGGCTTTGGCCTTCGGCTTCGCGGCAGCCGTTGGCTTCTTCTTAGCCGGGGCAGGAGCAGCAGCCGGCTTAGCGGGACGCGTCGGGGGCAATTTGAACGAGTTTTTAACTTTGGCGAGCTTCTCATTTGCTACGAGCTTCTTCAATTGAACGAGCAAAACCTTCTTGAAATTCGCAGGCAGATTCTTCTGCTTGTCTTCGATGAACTTCGTAATCGCGTACTGGCTCGATCCTGTCCTGTCCTTGAGCGTGACGATCGCATCTTTAATCATCTGCATTCGTAAATAAAAACACAAAAATGAGATCCGACTTCTTGATAATTGAATCAAACATCATAAGATTCGGAAATAAAGATTAAAACCGTGGAATACCTCGAAGTAAGGAGGGTGCGTGGAGGCGCTACGCTTTTTGGGAGCAGGAACCTTCTTCTTTTTAGCCTCTTTCGGAGCTGATACCTTCTTCGTGGTGGTTGATTTCTCCGGCGGAGCCTCATCGTTGACGGTCTCCTCCACCGCAGCTGCGGCAACGGCTTCAGCAGGCTCCGCCGCTGGTTCGCTTGGGATAATCGGCTCTTCTGTGGCGGCCATTGACAAATTCGATGCAGAAATTAGGGTTTGGAGATTTAAGGAAATTGAGGTGAAAGATGGAATGAATCTAGATCGAAATGTGTGTGTGATTGTAACGGAGAAAAATGAGCGGATTTAAATAGTGAGAGATGGATTTCCATTTCATGAAGACGAAAACTGATTGGTCGATAGGTGATTGACGCGGATCGAGGTAAAGGACAAATTTTGAATGAGGGCCGTTGGATTGAGTTTAATCTACGGTGGTCTGCGTGTAAGGGATAAGGCATGGATTGAGATGCATAGCAAAGTTTGTTGGTTGAGGGCATGAGGTGTGTTTTTATGCTCGATTGATTTGGGGAAAACTTGAGCTATGTTTGATGGATTTGGATGAAATAACTTTCATTTTGTAGAGAATTTCATAAGCTTTCTAGGGAACAGTTTTTTGTCACGAGAAGATTATCGGTTTGGAAGATATTCGATTCGGAAGATGAAGTGGTCGAGACAAGAGTTTTTACGGATGGTGTCGCGGTTCTTCAACATTGTGGGAAAATGCTCAGAAGAAAATCCAAAGTTTGACGTTGGATATGACTCTAGCTTAACATAGGAGTGTATTGAATCCATAATCGTGTAATTTAAACAAGTTTTGATCGGAAAAAAATAAATCCAAAGTGAGTTGAAGATGAACGTATATATTTAAATTATTCTAAATCATAAACAATAGTTAATCATGTAACACAAGTTCTTCAAATAAATTTATTTTTGTAACTTTCTCTATGATATGATCTTTTCCGTGTTTAAAGGACCATTGTATAATATATTCGATACATTGTATTTGTATGTAACAACATAGAAGAAAATTAAAATTCATTTTTGGTAATGCATGTTGTATGTATTTCTTAGTGTTTGAGTATCCTCATTATTGTTCATTATTGTATGGAAAAATGCAATTATTGTTTTAATCGAACAAAAATATAGTACGTATTCACGATATATAGGAATTAGGTTGAAACTTTGCATCAAAAAAGGCAAAAATAATTAAATTAGAATGTCGAAACAACACATCAAAAATTCAAGATCAACACAAGCAACATATATAAGTAATAAGTTGAGTTGGACTAACAATAATTATGATTTGGTATATAAAAGTAACCACTTCGAATAACAAAATACCGACTTTACAGTTCATTGTTAAAATTATATTCATTCATCGAATTTATATTTTGCCGTGCACAATTATTGGTATAGTGAAAATAATAATTATTGTACAAACCAACATATGCATGTTCAATACTTCAATTGCCCCATTAAATAACGAATTATATGAACATAACGCTCACATATAACATAATTCCTCATATAATATTATTATCTTTTATAATATTTTACTTGTTATCTCACGTAAAAAATTAAGTATAATAGGCAAATTGCTAACGATTGAAACTTAATGACGTATCATATGACGCTTATTGGCTATACTAATCACTAAGAAATTTTGAAAGATTATATTGTTAAAGAAATGGTCTACAAAAGCATGGTATATATATTGTAATGAGAAAAAAAAAAAATAACAGTCGTGTATATGATGCATAAATTAAGACAATGAAGAAATTTAGAACAAGTTATTTCTTGATTTGCATAGGATTCATTTCAAATTTTCCATCAACATTCACTTGATATACAATTAGATGTATAGTCTAGATTCAACATTGTTATCTTTATCACTCAAGAAACTAAAACAATAGTAGTTAAAAATGTTCAAACTTGAGTTGGAATGACTTCTATGTTTTGGAGCACAATTCGACTCAAATATATCAAATCTATAAAATATGAAAGTTTCTCGATTTCATTAATAAAAATTACAGAGGATTTAATAAGGTTTTCAAGCTCGTGCTTGATTCGAGTAATTTCAACTAGGTTGTAAAAGTCATCAAATCGAATATCACATCGTTCAAATTTTATATTTACTCGAGTGGTTTAAACTGAAATCCAATTTGATTTATTTTGAATTAAAGTTTATAGGATTTATAAATAGAGCTCGAATAATTTCAAACTAACTCGACTCACTTATATCGAAGCTAAGAAGTAATAGTGGATATTAAGCATCAACTCCAGTTTGATTTGCATCAAATTGCCATTACGAAATTTCATGATTCATGTTCGAATCTCATATTATAATCTATATCTATATCTATATAATATCTAAAAGTAAGATAGTTAAGGACTAATTTTTCCCGCCTAAAATAACTTCCCTAATCTGAAAAATTATATAACATATTTTGCTTAACTAAATTAATTCATATAAATTAATGTAAATATTAATGGACCAAATACATTAAATATCCGACATATATATGGACCAAATATATTCATATACATTAAATATCCGAGATATATATGGACCAAATATTGGTCCATAACGAAATCTTTGTATACCTACAAAGATTAATTATAACATGTTATATAAAATCATGTTATTTGTGATAGATATTAGGATAGATATATTTCATTATATATATACATATACACCATATCTATTTATTTTAGGAACTAATATATGAATATTAATATTAGATTATATATTTTAATTATATATAAGATTTTGATTAAATGTATGTACAATCTAATTAACCTAAATCTAATTAAATATTAACCTAAAAATCTACTCATAATATTCATATATAAATACAAGATGAATGTCAAACTAATATATATATATATATATATATATATATACCCAAAACGTGGGTAAAATTCCCTTCAGTAATTATTTGGCTGATTTTCATTAATTAACATACCTTAATTAATTATTCGTTATATTTGAATTAATTAATTATTAACATATGTAGATTTGGTATTTAAAACAAATATACATAGATTGGTTAAAAAAAACGTAGCTTAGGTAGATTAGCTACAAATTTGCAAATAAAAATTTATATACATATTATTTACCATATACATCCTAATTTAACCATAAATTCACAATATCATAATTACGATCTTTTCTCTATAAGATATCTTTAACATATATATAAACATTTCAATAACTAAAGTATGAATTAAGGAGATAATTAATCAATTAACACAAATATTGGTAGGATGATGTTTTAAAAGTTAAATTTGAATTTCAAATCCTATAAGTTGTTTTGTAGCCATAATTGTGTCTCATGAATTCTATATATACAGGTTCACTTTCATACCCTCTACATGCATTTTCACTTCTATTCATAGTTGTTTAATTGTAAATATGTGTCTGCTGCATTAAAACATGTAGGTTAAAAAAAAATATATATGTATGCATATTTTTATTTTTATTTTGCTCAATGGAGATGTCAGTTCCATACATCAATCCGTTGCCATTGAAGGCATGTTTGGTCCGATACAAAGGTAATCAAACTAATATTTTATTTTTGTATAAATAAAATAATAAAATTTCTCTTAGAGACTAATAGTTTTGCAGCAGTACTATTGCGATGGTTAAATTTCTTTTATATTTCATTACAGCTATTGCTAGAGTTTTTCATTTTGTGTTGTTTTGCATTCATTAGCCTAACATGAATTTAATTGATTTCATTTAGTAGAGGTTTTCCAAAAAGATACGAAACTACTTGAAATATTATATTATATATTGCGTTTGTTTGGGAAAAAAATTCGTTATGCTTAGATTAATAGTTCTATATGAAATCTTACATCAATGAATGTTAAATTGTAAAATAGATTTTAATTAATTTATTTTTTGAAAAAGAAGATAAATTTTTCATAATTTTTTAGTTCTATGAAATTTTACTTCAATGTGTTATTTGTACAGGGATCTGCACAAAAAGAGACATGGAACACAATATTAGAAAGTTGGGCAAGTTTCAAATTTTGTAATTAATTTTAACTCCCTATACACAAAAATACGGGTTAAAATGTAGATTTGTCTAAATATTTGTAGATATTCACACCCCAAATAAGAATATAGTGAGTTTGAACATAAATTGAAAATGATTAAATATAAAAAAAAGCACATGAAAAGAATATTTTGGAGTAATAATAATCACATTATAGGTCTATTTTGGATATTAAGAAGTTCAAATCATTACTGAAACAAAACTAAATATAAAATAATCAAATTAAAAAAAATATAAATTCATATTAATCACCTTAATTAAATTATGTATTGAGATTTTTTTTAAATTCCATTAATTCAATGTCTACTTAATTCAATCAAAGAGTATTGATATTTAAATTAAATTTAGTAAGATGTAATTGTAATATATATTTTTCGGTTTCTTATCATAAGAATCAATTGATTTAACTCATTTTTTATTTCAATTTTGAAGGTGAAATGACTATTTTGATGATAAAATGATTAATAAAATTTAAAATTAATCATATAAACAAGGATGATTTTTTTTGGAACTTGATGGATTACTCTTTTTTTTTTTTTAACTTGTGATCAATATGCAATATATTCGATTTGTATAAGCAAATAATCGACCTTAGAAATTAATAGGAAAAAAGTAGAAACAAGTATAAAATTATACAATATACTTCTCTCTAATATCTATATTTTGTATAGGTCTTTAATTTTATACTTATCTCCGCCTAAAGATATATTTTCTTATAAATTCGATCAATTTATCTGGATATGCAAGAACTACAAATATTTTACAATAATTTTTAATTTTTGTACTAAAAAATAAAAAAAATTGTTCACAAATCAATTTATTGACATTCCAAACAACAAATACTAGATGCTTTAAGATAACAATTAAGCAAAAATTAACCCAAAAAAAATCATAATAACCACAAAAACCTATAAAGACTTCGACAAAAAACTTATAAAGACTTCGATAAAAAAGTAAAGAGCAAGTACCAATGTAAATAAAACTTTAGAATCTCAAAAACCTTATGTACATATTAATTACATATCTACAATGAATCATATATCCAAACTCAACCCCACAAGAAAGAAAACATCAAGAATTATAAATATTGATATGCACGAATAGAATATAAATTATTGGGTCCAGTTACGGTCTTTCCATTTTTCTTGATCTTTTAGTGAGATCAAGTGTAATATTCAATATTTTATTTTATCAATTTAATATTAAATATAATTTAAATTTATAAAGTTTATATACTTTAAAATTCAAATTTTAAATTAAATATATTAAAATTTTGAATAGTTTTTTCAAATGTATTAATTTAAAATATTCTAATTTCATAAGTTAATTAAATATATTAAAAAATTCAAGGTCCACATCCAAATCTTTTAATGAGTTCAAATAATTAAAGACAATGTACTTGAATTATTTATACAAAAATATATAATTTTTATATCACTTCTTCTCATTTCTATTTTTGTAGATTTGTGAATCTCTAAACATGTATATGCAATCCTTGATCCAACGTATTTTGTTTTTCTGCAGCTTGGTTCATAAAGTTATATATAATACTATATAATAATTAATCTATTTTAAAAGATTGAAATATCATAACAATTCGTCATATACGAGTGGATGGCCTTTTCTTTTATAAAATCAGAAGAGGTTATTAACACATATATTATCGTAAAATACACAAGATCGAAATTCATATTTCATTTGATATAATACATATATTTATTATATACTAATTCATTATTAAATATAATTTTATTACTACATATAAATTATTTTTAATAATATTCACTTGTGCGATATTGATTAACTACAAACGTGGTGTACAAAGAAATCTTTCAGAACCTTTGAAATTTTCAAATATTTATAAGGTTTGCTATTTATTTATAGTTTACTTTGAACCATTTTTTATTTATTTTTATTCAAATTACCTTTTTTTTAATAATTACTTTTTTTTAAATATGTAAATTATACTTCAATTCATGATTTATATTTTACACTATGCATGAGTTTTGTTTTTGTACGATAATTGAAGCTGTATTTTTTTTATTGTGATCATATTTTAATAAAATTTTAAATATGTGTACCCCTCTCTCACCGTGCATTGCACGGGTGCAATACTAGTTATATCTAAAAGTAAGATAGTCTATAATAATAGAAACTATGGAATTTCCCGCCTAAAGTACATTTCTAGAAATATAAATATATATTTTTTGATTAATTAAAAATTTGTTTACATTAATTAATTAAGATATTGGAAATCAAGAAATAAAATTAAAATCTTATACGAATCGTGTATATATGTTATTTACCTTAAATAGCAGATTAATATTTATTTTGTTATATTGATTAACTAAACCCTATGAAATCATAAAAGATAAAATGTATCTAATTTCATATAATATATATATATATATTATAGTTTAATAATTTATATCTATATATCAGTATATATATCCAATTTCATATACAAACAATAAAATAATATTATACTATAATACAATGTACAAAATCAATACCATAATATATTAATAATTACGAATCAATCTGGTGGCCATCACAATCAATTAGTTAAATTTATTGTCAGAATTGATTATATAATTTCGGTAGATTATATTAATATAAAAGGCTATAAGATACGTAAATAAGCATTTGCCAATCTATTCAAGTATATAATTATATGCCTTTATCGATATCCTCTCTCGGTGTGTGCGTGTATATATATATATATATATATGATATATGACATCTATTATACCTTAAATTTAATTAGGTTAATTTTATTTATTTTTCATTTTTTGTAAATGATGGGTGATGGATAATTTAATGTGTTCATTAATTGCTTAATTAACAAATTCACAACCAATCACTTTAATTCACACATAACATATACAATTCCTCAAAAACTAACCAAAATTCTGCATGAGTACTTTTCATCGTTTCACACACACAAACATACAGATAGATACGTGGAGCAGTGGTTGATTTTTTGAAGATGTAAATCACAACAAATATAAAGACATGTTCTTAATTGAAAAATTATATATATATATATATATCATATACTATTCTGCTTAATTAACTTGACTTTTAAGTTTTCATTTTTTTCCAGTATTTTTACATAACTTGATTATAATAATTAATTTTTTTATTTAATCAAACGTTTAATCCTTTTATCTTTTAATAAATAATAATATCAATAAATAACAATACTATATTTAAATTTATAGTATCAATACAAAAATAACAAATTCCTTACATAGTAAAAAGAACCTTGAAATTATGCATTAAAATTATATTTTTATCAATCTAAAAAATAATTAGGTTAGTATATATATTTCTATTCATTATTCTGAAGAAAATAATAAATAACCGTATTATATTGCTAATATAATATATTTAATAAAATGGAAAGATATAAAACTATACAATAAAACACAAATATACTATTTTTAAATGATAGAATATCTTATATCAATGGTACGTGATCACTTGGCCACGTTTGGTTCAATTGATGGATATATAAGATTGATAGGATAAGATATGATTGCACTGTTTGGATAAAAATAATTTTGTGATTGGATTCCTTGATTGTAATTTTAATGATTTAAGATATATTGTCAATATTTTGTTTGGATTGAATGACGATTAAAATATTATAAAATACCGAAATCACCCTTCATATAAGATATTCATTTATAATTATTATTTTAGTTGTATTTTTATATTTAAAAATGCTTGAAATCATGAAATTGGAAACAATTGATGCACAAAAATAATTTACCAAACATCGGGAAATAATAATATAAAAATAATTAATCAAAATATTTTTACTCTTCAGAAGTCTTCTTTTAATTGCATATTGGTATTCATATTAATATTATATTTACGTATCAATAATCTCATAATAATTATTTGAGATGAGGTTATATGAGTAATTTTACAAATATATATTGGAGGGATGAATTTAATCACTCCAAGAGTGGGGTGATGAGTAATCACACAAATGAGTAATTAGGACCCAGTCCCATTATCAATCTCGGGCTCCAATTCTTCAAACCAAATAAATCATAAGGCTATATAATTTTATCGATACCACCTAAACTAGACTAATCTCTCAAACCAAACAAACCCTTAAATGACAACATTGTGTCGGGCAATCGAGAGTTTTATGAATTGTTAACAAACTATCACTATAGCATAGTATCTCTATATTTATAAATTTTATCGTCCGTGCATCGCACGGCGGGTAATTCTAGTATATCTAAAAATAAGATAGTCAGTATGAATAGTAAGTATAATTTTTCTCGCCCAAATCACCTTTCTTAATTGAGAAATTAAACAATATTTTTGCTTAATTTATTAATAAACTTTCGTATAAGATCATATGCATATTAATAAATTTGCAAAATAATGATTATTTTGTTCCATAAATAAATGGATACTATATTGCGCACTAAATAAATGGATACTCACATAAATCATAATAATAATAATAATATAGATAGATATTATTGTACAAGATTAGATGTTATAACGCCCCGAAATTTTTTTAAATATTTTACGACAATTATTTATTTATAAGTATTATATTTTATGAATGTGATTTAAATTATTATAAGATCCTATAAGTCGCGCCAAATAATTACACTATGTTTTAATATACATGATCAAATTATTATTATTATTATTATTATTATTATTATTATTATTATTATTATTATTATTATTATTATTATTATTATTGGGCTTTCAATTATTATTATTTATATTATTTATTTTGGTGAGCCCATCCAATTGAGCCCATAAAAATATATTTTTTATCCACTTTTGGAGCTCATGGCCTTCATCTTTGCCAAGAGGATAGAAGAATAAGCAAAAGGAAAGATTTAGACTTTTGCAATAATCCTCCACCAAATCACCGATCATTGATCATAGATGATCAATTTTCTCACAAATTTTCGTGATTTGAAATTAATCAACTCGTTTTCCCCTTTAAATCAAAAACATCCCATGTTAGAACCTCCAAAAGTTTAGTATAAATAGATAGTCTTCTTTCACCAACACAAATAATAATCTCTACTCTTTCTTATATTTGGAGCCTCTTTCCCTTGCCTCTGCTTTAATTTTTCTTGAGGTAATCATTTTGTGTCTCTCATTTTTTCTTGCTTGGTTGGGAGATGGTAGAGAGAGAGAAGAGAAATATTTCTGTTCCCACTCTGGTTCTGTCGAAGGGGTTGTGAGGGAGGAGGGTTGCATTTTCTTTTATTTATTATGAGAATGACAGGCTAGTGATGAGGGAGAGGGGAGTAGGCCATCAATATTTTATTCTTAGAGTCACACGTATGTGTGTGTGTGTATATATATATATATATATATATATATATATATATTTACACTACACACCCACAACCTACACTTTCTTAAATATTTAAATATACGCATCATTATTATACATATATATATCTAATCGCACAAACACACATATGTATATATAAGTATACATATTCACGCTTTTCCATGCATTTACATATATTATATATTTTTACAAACACTCGTACATTCACGTATGTATATATATATATACACACATATTTAGTTATATATACACCATGCACATATATATATATATATATGCAAATTACACACAAATTCGTATATATATATATATATATATATATATTACCCAAGCATTTTATTATTTATTATTTTAAAAGCATTTAAAATATTTCAAATATTATATTAATTAATATTATTATGCTAGGCGGCGCGCGCGGATATATTTAATACCATTACGTTTCAAGTTCAAGTAAAGGTGGGGAGTCCAACGTGGATTGTTATGCAATAATTCATTTATCCTTATTATGCATTTTATGCAGTTTATATGTGGAAATTATATGTTCGGCCGATGGGCTGCAGGAAAAGTTACTCAACCTACGGGTTGCGTGTTCGGCCGACGGGCTGCAGGAAAAGTTACTCAACCTACGGGTTGTATGTTCGGCCTAAGGGCTGCAGGAAAATGATACTCTATGCTATGTATTTATTGTTCATATTGTGTATAATCTGGATAAATGCAGTAACCCCACTGAGTTAATAGCACTCACCCCAAAGCTATTTATTTTTTTCAGGCTAAGGAAGCTCGGGCGATGACGTGGAGACGGAGTGATGGTCAAGATTTTTAAATATTATTTTTAATTTAAATATTGTTTCCGCTGTATTAAACTCTTTTATTTAAATAAATGAGATATTTTTATTTATGAAATTTTGGGACGTCACAGATGTACTATATTGTTTTAGCCATTAATAACCATGTATACATTGGGAATGATTATTTAATTCATGCTAATTTAACCGCACTTATATATTATACATACATGATAATTAAATTGTTGATTATTAAGGCTATTATAATGGCATTAAATTAGGCTAATTGAATTGTTACACTATTTATCACCTTTTTATTGGGTGATAATTTGTATTCTTTATCGAATTTTGCTGCCTATATAATACAAAATTAATTTTTATCCTATGTAAGCAACTATTTCACCTACACAATTTGATGTGATTGAATAGAGTGTATATGTTACAAAATTTATACCATAATTGATTTAGAAGGTTTGGAAGCTCATTTATTAATTAGAATATCTCTATTAATTTGGAAGATTGAAATTTATTATATAATCATGAATTTCCATAATAATAACTAATCTATCAGAATCGATTAGAGTGCATAATATGATACACTAATATATATATATATATATATCCGACTAACAAGAGAAAGTGTATACAATATTCGGAAAATTTAATTACATAAATTGCATATAATTTAATTATATATTTCTATAATTATAATACATAATTGAATCAAAATATAATTACATCATTGTACCCATTACTAATTTTAGAAAATCTACCTACATATGTAACTACATTAAATTCATGAATGATATCAATAGACAATTATAAATGGATTTTATGTCGATTAATTATACAAATATATGTGATTAGGAAAGTCAATACATTCCGCTAATATTTATTTACATTTGCATTCTTAATAACGATCGAGCTTAAGCCTCTATATACTGATGGTATCATTTCAAAACTTTGATTACACATTTTTTCCGAAGTTTTGGGAAAAAAAACTCCTATAATTCTTTTTAAACGTTTCATTATATATTTTTTTGAATTTGTGTATTTATCATTGCATTGTTCATTTTGTTGTTGCTATTGCTGTTATAGAACATGTAATGAAAAATACAATGCTAATTAATCTAATGTTTTTTTTAATGACAGGATACAAATTGTAGAAAAATAATCATGATCGTTTGTCTTGCCTCATCAAGGACATACAACACAAATATATAGAAAACAATGGCTTCATTTTCGCTTTCATTATGAAAAGGTTGGTGTTGATATAAAATTAAATCAAAAGAGCACATTACTTCAATTTTTAAACATACAAGCATTTATTCATATCTAAATTATTGTTGCATATGAGGTTTTTTTTTCTCTTCGAGTTTGGGGTTTCAAAAAAATTCAAATGAAATTAAATCTTATATGTTTATTGTTGCGTCTAGAAATAGGTCTTATAGGATTTTTCTTTTGTTTGAGTTTGGAATCCATCTAGGAATGGGTTAGTGTTAAACTGCAAAATACTAGCAATCAGTTTGTGATTTAGAGAGAAGAGGAGTCGAGGCGGTGCCGCGGTGGAAAGTCCAAGGCTGAGATCGTGAAGAGCTTCTTGCTCTCAGAATTTAACACGTGTTTGAGTTTCATATTTTACCATTAAATATTTCATATATTATAGTATATACAATCTAATGTAGTCTTCTTCCATTAATGTACATTTTTTAATTGAAACATACAGAATTTATTTATCATTGAGATGCATGCAACTTTTAATGCATTTGCTCATCAAGATATATTGATGATCTTATTTGATCATGGGAATATGTTGATGATCTTGAACATGTTAAATCCAAATCTCCACCCAAATCCAATCAAAATAAAAGTGTATTAGTAAAAATTGATGAGGATTTAATTTAATAAAATTATTTTATTATTAATGAGAGAATAGTTATTTTATGTTAGTTTATAAAATGATATTTTATCAATAAAATTCCAGAGATAGGATATATATATATATATTTTACTTAATTTTTTAATATTTTGTGAAATTTTAAAACATAATTTTGAACTAAAAGCCTTTTATTTCAAAATGAGGATATTAGTAATATTTAATTCTTTAGTAATTATTGAAAATATTAATTTCTCATATTTGTTTAGCATCAACAAGATTGTCTATTTGTTCACATGGAATTAGAAAAAGTCATCGATGGTTGAAATGGTTGTTTGTAATCGTATACTTTTTTTGAAGGGATTTAATTCTATACTTTGCAAATACCAAAAGTGTATATTGTTTAAAACTAACAAATTGTGTTTAAATAAAAGAAAAAATGTTAATTCCTCTATCAATTTATATAAAATTAGGAATTTAAAAGGATATTTAATCAAGTTAGAAACACACTATAATTTTATTTTATTTTTTTTAGAGTAAAGAATATTATAGAAAATCAAAGCAAAAAAATCTCAATATCATATATTCTCTATTTTTAAATATCCAATATAAATAAAGATGAAATTTAAATTTCTAATAAATACTCTTTATAATTTTCGTTCATATTTTTAAACTATGCTGCAAGTAAATTCATCCACGTAAAATAAATGTTAATATTAAATGAAAATTTCCTTCAAATTAGAGAGTATATCATTTTGCATGTTGTCTATACTGACTTTCTATTATAAATTTTATAGTGAAATTAGAAGCTTTAATTTTCATTTTGAATTTTTTTTGAACAAATAATAATTTGTCAAATAATAATCGTATACAACATATTTTACAGTCAAATTTATTCTCAGTTGTGGATATCGTAGAATTGTTTGTTTTTAAACGATATATTTATAAAATTAATTATATAGTGCATGCTTAAAATAAATTAATAAAGCTAAACCCAACTTAACACTAATTTATATTCAACAAGTTATGAACAAATCTAGAGTACTCGCGTGCATAGAAATAAAATTAAATTTGTCCAAACATACCCATATTGAGTAACTTTCGATGATTGAAGATGACACCAACAAAAATTAAGTTTATATATTTTAAAATTTGATGCATGATGTCTACATAGATATTTAAAATTATAATATGGCTATGATTCAAATTTGCATCTATTATATTTTGGTTGTATTTGATTATTGTATCATATAGATCTATTATGTATTTAAAAAATATTTAATACTCTATACGTTTCAAAATCTATGTTGTTTTAGAGTTTTTAGTTTGAGTTTTTTTCGTTTTTCTTAGAGGAGTATTCTTTTTCTAATATGATTTTTCCCACTCTAGGTTTTCCATATTTATTTTGATGAGACTCCGGTAATTATCATCATGTGATTTCTGGGACTTCTAGGTTTTGGTCTCTTTTTTCTTTTATTTATACAATTCATTTAAGAGTTTTTAGTTTGAGTAAAATATTTGTAGTTTATGATATTTTCACACTCTTTTACCCAGTTTTAACCATATCAATTAAAACCCTATCAACCAAAACAACATATATTTTAAAACGTAGGAAGTTGTTTATTATTATTATCATTATTAAATGAAAAACTTGAACTTTAAATCTCTCATTTAATTGCTAGAGAAAAAAAAACACCAATTTTATGTTTAACATTTGGATTCTAAAGTTTCAAGGATATATCAAATGTTTGTGTTAAACATAAAAAATATATCACCATAACCTAAATAATGAACAATAAAAATCAACAATAAACTTATTTTTAGGATTAGTATTTCAAAGATTGTGTCAATTGGTGGTAATACTCTCATATTCACAAAATATAAATCTTTTGGTCAACAATTTGAAAGAATAATCTACTATGAATCACAAATAAATTGTGATAAAATTATGAAATTTATTTTTGAATGAAAATTATTTTTTTAGGGTTTTAGGGGTAGAAGATTTTGTGATTGAACCTACATATGTCTAATACTACTAATTTATAGTGTTCATGATACAAAAAATATTTTAAGTCATTAGTGATTTTTTTTTTTAGATTATTGGGAATTTATTTTATGAGTGAATATCATGTTTGATTTCACTTTTTTTTTCTTATATTTGCCACGGGTAATATTCTTTTGATTAATAGATAAATAATTTTTATTATGATATTTTAATAAAATTATTAAGTATACATATCTTATCCGTGCATCGCACGAGTGATATACTAGTTTTATTTAAGACATGCGAGTCTAGCTTAGTTTGTCTGAATTCATATTCTGAAATTATTGAAATATTCAGATTGCGTTCTAAAATAATTTATATTAATTTATATTAATAATTTATCCGTTATTATTTAAATTGTTCTTGTGATCAATAAGGGTATATATATTCAGATTGACAGTTGTTCCCCACAAATTTAAACATTCGTTGTTTCAGTTAAATCCATGCATGTTTATATAAACTCAGATCATAATAAAAGACAGTTGGATCTAATTAATACATTATATTATTATAGGTGGACAAATCGATCATGCTAATGTTACATCAGATTATGGTTCAAAATATAAATTTATGTTCACTATTACTCTCTCTGTTTCGTTTTGTTTGTTGTTTTAGGTTTTTTCTTTTGTGTCAAAATGTTTGTTGTTTTATATATTTTGACACACTCTCTCTCAAATTTAACTTTACAAATATATGGAAATGAAAAAAAAAATCAACTTTTTATGAAAATATAAGTAAATAGGATTTTATGTAATATAAAAAGGATATATATATATTAGTCCAAAAAATTAATTATTAATTTTAGATTAAAATTCTAAAATAATAAAGAAAATGAAACGAAACTAAGGGAGTATATTTATAATTACATAAAAACTTGTATGAGACCGTCTAACGGGTCTCCCACAATCACTGCTCTTATATCACTCTCGCAAAGTCCTGGACTCCTGGACGCTTCGACCTGCGACGAAGCGGCGACGGACAAGCAATCGGTGACAGCTCCGGAGGCTTCTTGAGGGAGGAAGATCTCAGGCGAGACATGGAGGTTGCGGCCAATTGCATCCGCGAGATTGTGCGGCTTCTGGAAGGACTGAAACTGGTCGACATCACGTAAAAGTACAATACGTGCGTTGCTGTTGGTCTTCTGTCTACAAGTGACACATTTGGATTCGGATTCCAAAGCAGGTCTAGAGAGAGAAAGAGGAGTGAGAAAGCACGATTCGGATTCCAAACTTTGTCATTAATATATCCAATTTCATTGTGAAGTCGAAGTTTTACAATGAGCAGTGATCGGTATTTTATTTCACTTAAAATACTACTCGCAAGTGCACGAGGTAATTTATAGCAAAATAATTGGAGCAAGGTCGTATCCACAGAGACTAGCAATGCAAAGCATCTAATTACCCAATTCGGTTGTTTCACTTTATCTAGAGAACTAAATTAAGAGTGTGAATTTAATTAACTAAAATGCTATAAAGAAATAAATAAACCAAACAGAGAAAATTGGATAAACAGATGAAAAGACGGATACTAGGGTGTTGATGCTAAATGAATTTACCGAATCTCAGATAATTTATTAAACCAATTTAATTCTAAATCTTATAAGAGAATCACTAAATTAATTACAGTCTCTCTCTCGAGTAAGTTATGAAAGTAGATTAGACTCTAATTATTATCTCTCGATCTCGAATTATTATCTAACTCCAGATAAAACCTCAGATTTATTCTCCTCATGACACCTACCAATCTCTCGATCTAGTAAGCTCGTGTTATGCAATCCTAATCCGTTAATCTATTAACCTCTCTCGAGTGAATAATAAATTAACTACACAAATGTAATTGTTGATCAATTCATTCACACAAGACAACAATAATCAAGGATGCATAAACAAGATATAGAACGGAACAATAAATTACGTCAAATCATAAATCCATCAACATTCAACAACCCTAGGATCTCAATGAATTTAGCTACTCATGTTGTATTCAAAATCCAAAGGAAATAAATAAACAAAAGTAGTCAACATGATAGTTCTAATCGAATAAAGCATAAAATAAACTTAGTCTATGATGTGCTTCTTCAATCTCTCTGTAGTCTCTTCTCCGTCTTCTCCACGATGTCTCCGCTCTCTCTATAGAATAAAAGTTGTGTGATTTTCGTGCTCAAAGAAGCCTTAAATAGTTGGGTCAAGTTTGGATGGGTGTTGGAGTCGAATAAGGAAAGAGTGGAAAATCCGCCACAAACCGCCTCACAGTGCACGGTCCGCGCACCAAGGGTTTTCTAGCTCACGGGCTGCGCGTAACAATCTGATCCAAAATTGCCTAGACCCGCACGGTCCGTGCGCCAGCTTTTGCCGTCCGACACTGTAACGCCCCGATCCCGGGAGAAGGGTGACAAGGGACCGGTACGCTACTGGGGGAAAGGGGGAAGGGGTTGTTGCATAAAGATAATTAAATGAAATAGCTACATTTGGGCAACATAACCTTTGTAACTGAAATAGAACCACCCACGAGAGTGTTCAGAAGGAATAAGGTTAGTGCCCCAAACATTTGGGCAGCATAACCTCTATAATTGGATCAATCCACGCTTTTAAAGCGTATGAAATGACTCAAACCAGATACCATGACTCTTAGGATGAACCCAAGAAAGAATAACAAAGGCAAACTTCAATGTAAATAATAACAGTTCAAAGGTTAACTGTTAATAGGTTAGGCATGAAAAAGGCCAGACTGATGACTGTCCAAATACTTGAAGTAAAGAGATGTCAGGCTCCCGCCTGTCGTGAAAGCAATATAAAGCCAGGCTTTTGCCTTGACATGGAAAACAATGTAAAGCCAGGCTTGCGCCTGTCTGAATAAGGAAAGTAAATAAATGCCAGGCTTTCGCCTGTCAGGAACAGAAAGTAAACGGGATTCGGAGAACCGAACACTCCGTAACAATAAAGAAAATGGGATTCGGAGAACCGAACACTCCATAACAGTAAAGAAAATGGGATTCGGAGAACCGAACACTCCATAGCAATAATCAGAGTAAGCAGAAAGAACGTAGCGTATTTATTCAGACTCAAAAGGAAGCATGTTCTCAGTTAGGCTCCATAGCGGAAAAGGAAACATATACATCAAATGATAGCCCTTCAGCCTTAGCACAGCCGTCCACCATCCCGCAGCTAATCCTGAAAAATATTTGAAAAGATTTTGGGTGTGAGTACTAATGCACTCAGTGGGTACTTTGAGAAAAACCTTCACAATCATTTTATAAAACAGAATATCCAATCATATTTTAAGCATATCATGGAAAGCTTTTAAAACAGAAAATTTGTGAATTCCATGTATACTAAACCATTTTATTTCCATCATTGCGCGCCACTCTCCCCTAGAACGCTTACGGTGAGTCGGTTCGTGTACACAACCCGGCTGCTTAAGGTTGGACACTGCCCTGTTTGCTTGGGGCTCGATATCGTGAACCATTGTAGTTTCGTCACCAAAAACAGTAGTAAGACTTACATGAGTCAGGAGAGCACATCAAATACAGTCATGAGTTGGATATTCAATCACATTTATTTTATAAATATCAGGGCTTAATAACCCGAAAATACATTTTTATATAATAAAAACCCACCTGGCAATCAGATCTGAAATAGCTAGATCTAGATTCTGATTCTGGTCTCAACTAGAAGTCTCCTTCTTCTGTGCCTACAAGATTATCCGGCAACTTAGTTTCGATGAAAGACTACCATTAGGTCAAAATCTAACCTTTCTTAGCTATGAAGTAAATATAATAAAATCTACTATCTTAATACACATCACCCGGATCATCAAAATATTTTGACTCTTAAGGGAACTTTACTCAGGGCATTTTTATAAAGAAAAACCCTTTTGGAAGTTTTGGCATACGGGGTGGTCAAACCCGTATCCTAAAATTAACTCGGTACAAATAAATTCATACCGCAAGATCTGCCCATTGGAAAAATATGAAACTTTAAATAAAAATACTATATTTTGACACGGAACAACTTTTGAGCTTAAAAATACGTTAGGGCTATCCACGAAGGATAGATCTGAAAAAGACTACAATTTAATAATCGGATACCCAAAATATACCCGAAATTAAAAAGTGACAACATGGAAAATGTATATAAATATACATAGAACATAAAACCCTAAAGACACTTTTTGATTCAATGACCCGAAAGAGTCACCGATTTGAAAGGTGGTGGCGACTTTTGGCGGCGGTCACGATGATTTTCCATCGTGATCGTCCGTCGTGTCATCATTTCAATCACGTATTCGTGATCTACGCGTTGACACCTTCAAAATGACTATTTCGGAAATGAAATAGGAAACTAGAGTCGTACCTTCTCTAGAAGCTGCTCGGCGTTTCGATTTTGAAAATGAATGAAAAATGAAACCTTAACCTCCTATTTATAGAAGAAAAATAAATAGGATAATAACAAATAAAAGAAAGAGGATAATGATGGAATAGGATAATGATGGAAAAAGAATAGGATAATTACGAATAGGATAATATTTTGAAAAAGAAATTGGATAATGACGGATGTGCCTTAGTTATCCAAATCTATTACCTTTCACCCTAAAATTGTGCCAAGTGTTCATTTGAACTCGAAATTGGAAAATTCAAAGTTTGGCACGATGCTTGAAAATTTTTCTATCAACCCGAGAAAAATATCATAACATATTTTTAAAGCAATTTTTGACCAAATTAAATTTTAACAGATTTTTCTGGCTGCGATTTTCCTTTATTTGAGTCCTTTAAGGACCCAACTTATTTTCTAACTTACCAGAGGGTAACATAAGTTGAATAAAACCTTCTAAAATATTTCGGGGTATTACATTCTTCACTGTTTTGCTCCGTTCTCACTCGTTTCTCATCCGATTGACCCGATTCAAGTTGCAGCGCGATCCTCACTCGATCCTCTATCTTTGTAGGCACTTTTCAAGCTCAAATTCATCTCATAAAATATTTGGCACTAAATCCCTTTAAAAGGAGCAAAAACGTGACACTGTACAAAATATGGACAGTGATGCACAACTTGTTAATTCTTACATGCAATGCTCATCAAATACCATCCAACTAGACTTCAAAATACATGAAAAAAATTGAAAAATAAGAGTTTATCAAGCAGAAAATTGTGATCTCCCAATATTTTCTCTTCAACTCTCCCATTGACGGGTAATTAGGTCGGAGGTTTCTCTTCAATTCTCCCATTGACGGGTAATTAGGTCGAAAGTTGTTCCAACTCACAATTACGCTTCATAAATGGTAGTGGTACAATTAGAGTTCAATGGAGATTGTGTACTTAGATTGAAATTGAATCCATTGTTTTTTTATAATGCTTCCTAAATGTATTTGTTAAGTTATAATTTTAGGATATGCAAACTAAATATTTTTTGTAATAAATTGTGTTTTTGTTGTAGTTATGAACATGATTATAACATATATTTTGTTGATGCTGCTGATTATATGTATCACTATTTATGAAGAAAAGAATCACTATGTGTGCAGTAAAGCAACACCATTTATTTTGTGTATTATCAGTAATAAAAAATAGAGAGATACACACACACAAATTATATAAAAAAACAACAGTGAAGTAGTGTAGGTAAAGTATCATTATCTATAATATGAAGTATCAGTAGCTCTGAGGTTAATTAAATATTAATTATCAAACCAATAACAAGATGTATCAGTAACATTAGCTATGAAATGAAGTATCGTTAACTATGAAGTTAAGTATCATTAGATATAAATTTGACAAAATATCATTAACTATTAAGTGAAATATCATTACATATATATCTGGTGAAGTATCATTAACTGTGTGTGAAGTATCATTAATTAGGGATGAAGTATCATTAACTCGGACATGGAGTATAATATAATATTATTGATGATTAAACATTAATTATCAAATCAAGAATAGATAAATGTCATTAACTATGAGTGGAGGCATAAGAAAGTATCACTGATTATAAAGAAAAGTATCACTAATTGCAGAGGAAAATATCACTAATTAGAAGAAAGTATCACTAATTGCAGAAGAAAGTATCACTGAATAGAAGAAAAGTGTCATTAATTGCAGAAGTGATAAGTATCACTAATTGCAGAAGAAAATATCACTAATTGCAGAAGAAAGTATCACTAATTAGAAAAAAAATATCATTAATTGCAGAAGAAAGTATCACTAATTAGAAAGAAAAGTATCACTAATTGCAGAAGAAAATATTACTAATTAGAAAGAAAAATATCACTAATTGCAGAAGAAAGTATCACTAATTACCAAAGAAAGTATCACTAATTACAAAAGAAAGTATCACTAATTAGAAAGAAAAATGTCAGTTTAAAACATAATCTCAAATTGAGAACCGGGTCTACGAATACAATAAAAATTCATTCTTGAGCAAAAAAAATTATTTCATTATCATGGAGAAAAATATTATTGATTACAAAAGAAAGTGTCACTAATTACAAAAGAAAGTAACACTAATTACAAATAAAAGTATCACATTCCTTCATTCCATTCATCAGCTCGAAACCTTTCTCTACACATCTCTTGACAGCATAATCAAACACAGAGCAACATCTTCTTCCATTCCCATCCCAGATCGAACCAATATAATATCCAACACTAATAAAAAATACACACAATCAAAGACCTTGACAATTGCAATTAACTCCAAATGCCAATGCAAATTCAAATCAACACAATTCCATAAAAGAAATCAAAGTTGAATACGAAACTACAAGAATAAATTAAAGAAACTCGAATCTCACAAATCTTAAACACGGATTTACGGAGAGAAACATCGTTTTTAACGGAGATAGCAACTGGGACCTGCAAAAAAGGCAAGATTTTTCCTATAATTCAAAACAAGTCAACCAAGAATTCCCCCAAAAAAAAAGCCGAAACCCCAAATCAAAACACACCTGAGCAGAATGAGCCATGATCGGATCAAAACAGAGGTTAAAATTTAATCAATCCTCACGCTTACTTCTTGATCGTCGTCGAGATTCATCAATCCTCTCGCTTTTTTGAATCTCGCCCGAGTCGATCCGGACTCGCTCTACCTGGGTTTCTATCTCAAGCTGGAGAGAAGGGATTTATTGGCGCTGCTTTCTCTCCCGGATATGGAGTCGGATCTTTCAGAGCTCTTCCGATATGGAGTCGCGAACGACGGCGCTGCACAGAGGGAGAGAGAAAGAACAAATTTGGAGAGTGGCGCTGCAGAAGGGTTTGGAGAGCAGGTCTGGAGTCGGATTTTTACCCTTTTTCTTTATTATTTTATATTTAAATTTGATCCGAGTCGGATTAGGATCCGTCTAACGGAAGCGGTCCGTTAGATCGTCCTACAGAAGTGTGCCCCTTATAATTAAGCTTAAAGTCAGATTAATTTATACCTTGATGGATGTATGAGCACCGAAATATTAATTAATTTGGATTATGTTATAAATAGAAATGTTTACGAGTTTATCCTATTCGGTGCTAAATGTTGATACAATTTTCAATGAGAAACATATAATTAAAGCGGAATTTTCCATGTGTCAAATATTTTTGAATTTTTTATTTTTCTTTGTTGGGAAAACTATGACTCGCATCCCAGATTACTAAGATTGTAATAAAGGTATACCCCCATTATGACTGATTACATTATATTTTTTAAATTATTAATTATTAATATTTTCACAAAAATATCATGAATTATAATTAATTATAGCATATGTTCCGAACTATTCACAAATTACCAAATTTGTTCCAAGCTACATAAATTTTTATAGATTTTTAATTGCTAGAATTTGATCACTAGGATAAATTGTCACTTCATCAATAGTTTGAGACGTCTATATAATACTCCCTCCGTTTCGAAATGTTTATTGTTTTAGGGTTTTTTTTAATATTTATTATTTTTTATAATTTGACATCATCTCTCTCAATTTTAACCCTCTTAAATTCTACAACATTTCTTGATTATAACAAAATGGAGAGAGAAAAATATATGGAGAGAGAAAATGTTGTTATTTTTTAGGAAAATATGGATGAATTAGATTTTATAGCATATATGAGGGATGGATATATTTGTCCACAAAATTAATTGCTAATTCTGGATAAAAAACCTAAAACAACAAACATTTCGAAACGGATGAAGTATATAATAATAACATCGTGTCCAAAAATAGGATTCTATGTTTTCCTGCCCAAATAATATTTTCAGATATAGAAATATTTAATATAAAATCCAAAAAAATGTTATCAAATCAACTTTTAATAATATCTACCATAATATCCATAAATAATGTGCAATTAATATTAGTTATTTTCGTAACTCCACATAAAATTAATTAATTATAGAAATGTTATACCCAACAGAAATATGGTTGTTTTTAATATATATATACACTACAAAAAAATCGTCATTTACCAACGGAAATTTCTGTTAGTAAAATCGAAAATTCCGTCAGTATATTGATTACCGATGGTTTTATCGACGGAAAACAACTGTTGTAATTTGGCTCGATGCTAAATTTTTACTGACGGAAATATTTCCGTCAGCGAGACGTACTAACGAAATACCGACGGAATCACCGTCGTCGGCGTTTTCATTCCCAACTATCTGTAACGGAATACCAACGGAAATTCCATCGGTATTACCAACGGAATGATTTCTGTTGATGTTCTTCATTGGCATGTGTGTTGTTATTCCGTCAGTATACCGTTGGAATTAGCAACGGAATTTTTTCCGTTGGTGTTCTTTGTTGGCATGTGCGTTGCTATTCCGTCAGTATTCCGTCGGTATTAGCAACGAAATTTTTTCCGTTAGTGTTCTTTGTTGGCATGTGTGTTGCTATTCCGTCGGTATTAGCAACAGAATTTTTTCCGTTAGTGTTCTTTGCTGGCATGTGTGTTGCTATTCCGTCTGTATTTTCCTGATTTTTTACCAATTTTTTTTATTTTACCATTTACCTGATCAATTAACCAATTAACCACACAAATTATAATATCAAATAGAAATAAAATCGAACATGATAAAAAATTATAACAGTTCTTAATCCATAAATTAATCGATACCTATCCATCAAGATTGATAGTAACAAAATAGTAACACTACTAAATGTCAGATCACAGGTTTCAATATCTGAAAAAAAACATAAACTAAACATTATAAATTCACTAATAAACATTAAGTTTTGAGCATAAACATTACAAAGAAAGCTATCACTAATAATCATCATCTTCATAAGCATCATCCTCATCACTACTTTCCTCATCTGACAAGATGACATCCTCATCATCATCGTCATTATCATCGATATGTACCATCCCACCTCGGGCATACTCAACTGGTATTGTGTCATCATCTTCAGTTATTGTAATAACCACATCATCCTCTTGGAATGGCTCATCAGATGTTGATGTAGATGTTTCACAACCTTCTACATTAGATCTAGCTCTGACCTTACACACTTCCCACCAATTCTTCTTACTTTGATTCATAGAAGGATAAGAACAATAGCACACTTGAGTTGCTTGGAACGCTGGGACAAATGGTTTGTACTTTCTATATCTACGAGTGTGATTAACTGAAACTAACTTGAAGTCTGGATGCACAAAAGTCCCCAAATTTAATGGGTCAAATCATTCACAATTGAACAATATAACAGTTTTTTTTAGATAATCAGGATATTCCAACACACAAACTTCCAATAAACGTCCATAAAAGTCGTGCTCATCATTTTCATAATGCGAGCTTTTCAAAAATGAAACATTTTACAGAAGGTGTTGTCAGATTCAAGCATTAATACATCAAAATTGGAAACACAATCCTTAATAGTTATAAATCAACATGTTTATAATCCACAAAATTAGTTCAAACGCATAGCAATTTCTTAAAGAAATTGTTGATAGCACGGTTTAGACTGAATATCGAAGACTAGACTTCACATACTTGGAAGTTCTTTCCATTCAATGTATAAGCCAAACACACACGCAAAAATAAAACCCGAACAGAGACTTTTTTTATGCAAGCAAGTCATTCAGAAGCCAATTTCCCTTTAACACAAGAACACAATTCATTTTTCAGAAAGACTGTTAAAAGAATGAGGGAGCTACTACATTTTCGGTCACACACAATGTCATTGATCATCCCTCTAAAATCAACTTACTTCACATAATAATATAATATCAATGTTCCAGAAGCTTTACGAAACTCACCCTCAAGAAAACTCAATAACAATAAAATCAGTAATCTCCACATACAAGGTTTATAAAGAAAATGCTCCAAAACTTCGTACTTGAAATTTTTTAGTTAAAAAAAATAGTAAAAAAAAGAGCAAACATCTTTGTTAGCAGTTGTTTTTCATTTCCTAAATTTATTCTCTTAGAAAAACATTTAGAGAGAGAGGAAAGGAGATCAATCTAAGTGCAAACACCTTCCATCTCAAGGTGTATCACGAGATAAGCTAGAGCAGAAGCAGAATCGGCAGAAAGCGCAGAGCAAAATAAGAAATGAAATAAAAATAGAAATACGCACATTTCTTAACAGTTTCGATTTCAGCTCCGGCGCGGCGGGCGGCGTTGATAGCGCGCGGCGGCGAGTGGGAGGCTTCTTGAAAATCACCACCGGCTCCCAGTGTAACGACCCGGCTACCGGACTGACGGCTGTCCCCACAAACCAACACGAGTCTTTCCAGCGTGCTTTGTCCTCACTCACACGCTCCCTGAGAAACTTCCCAGGGGTCACCCATCCCACCATTGCTCCAGGTCAAGCACGCTTAATTTTGGAGTTCTGGTGGAACGAGCGCCAAAAAAGAAGATGCATCTTGTTAGTATGAGTAGCACCAATCAAATCCTTTAAGCTCTCCTCAACTATACAGTCCCATTCCTGTATAGCCTCAGAACCGGTTCATTCATGTGCCCCTTCGCTTGGAAGTCTTATAGGAGCCGTTATTTGTCCTGGTGGAAAGAGCGCCAGAAAAGAAGATGCATCTTGTTAGTATGAGTAGCACCAATCAAATCCTTTAAGCTCTCTTCAACTATACAGTCCCATTCCTGTATAGCCTCAGAATCCCTCTCTTTTTGGGTGGATTCGATTCATTCATGTGTCCCTTCGCTTGAAAGTCTTATAGGAGCCGCTCTTTGTCCGTGCCTTGCACCGGCGATCACTCCACGCTTCGGCCCCGGGCGTCACATGCCCACCAACTTTCGCTTGGTTCGTCCCCGAACCACGCCTTACTGGGAGAGGTTCGGCACTGATACCACCTGTAATGACTCGGCTACCGGACTGAAGGCTGTCCCCACAAACCAACACGAGTCTTTCCAGCGTGCTTTGTATGAGTAGCACCAATCAAATCCTTTAAGCTCTCCTCAACTATACAGTCCCATTCCTGTATAGCCTCAGAATCCCTCTCTTTTTGGGTGGATTCGATTCATTCATGTGTCCCTTCGCTTGAAAGTCTTATAGGAGCCGCTCTTTGTCCGTGCCTTGCACCGGCGATCACTCCACGCTTCGGCCCCGGGCGTCACATGCCCACCAACTTTCGCTTGGTTCGTCCCCGAACCACGCCTTACTGGGAGAGGTTCGGCACTGATACCACCTGTAATGACTCGGCTACCGGACTGAAGGCTGTCCCCACAAACCAACACGAGTCTTTCCAGCGTGCTTTGTCCTCACTCACACGCTCCCTGAGAAACTTCCCAGGGGGTCACCCATCCCACCATTGCTCCAGGTCAAGCACGCTTAACTTTGGAGTTCTGGTGGAACGAGCGCCAGAAAAGAAGATGCATCTTGTTAGTATGAGTAGCACCAATCAAATCCTTTAAGCTCTCCTCAACTATACAGTCCCATTCATGTATAGCCTCAGAATCCCTCTCTTTCGGGTGAATTCGGTTCATTCATGTGCTCCTTCGCTTGGATGTCTTATAGGAGCCGCTCTTTGTCCGTGCCTTGCACCGGCGATCACTCCACGCTTCGGCCCCGGGCGTCACACCCAGTCCCGAACACGGAAGCAGCGCTGCCTCAAGTTGATGGGAGGAGGGTTTTTTGCCGTGATGTTGAGGCGGGGGGTTTGAGAGAGAAGGAGTAGGGTTTTCTTTATTTGTGTGTTGTTTGATAAAATAAAAAAATATTGTTAAATAACATAAAATAAAATAATATAGTAAGATTTATATAAATGATGTTCAATATTCATAAAACAAAAAATGAACAAAAAAATTATAAAGCATAATATGTTACGATTAATAAATGTTTAATTTTTTTTGCAGTCATTAATACTCAAAAATATATAATACTTAATTTTCAGAAATGCAGACGGAAATTTCCGTTGTTAAGTTCGTCGGTAAATTAAAAAAAAATTAATTTATTTTAATCATATAATCGTTGTTATTCCGTCAGTATTTTTTATAATAGAATAAAAAAAATTATTTATATATATACTGACGGAATGATTCCGTTGGTATTGTTTATTCTGAATAAATTTTAAAAGAAATTATTTACTGACGGAATAATTCCGTCAGTAAAAATAATCACGGAATTACCGACGGAATTTTCGTCGGTAACGGTGGCGCGAATAGTCCCGCCAAATTACCGTTTGTATTCCGTCAGTAAAGATTTTGTTCTAGTATTCCATTATGTTCCGTCGACATTCCGTTTCTAAATAGTAACGGATCAATTCCGTCGATAAATTCCGTTGGTAAATCGCAATTTTTTTTATAGTTATATATATATATATAATACATTTCAAATTTGATTGATCGCATAATTTGTGCTAAGATTTCAACTCAAAATTACAAACATTGTCAATCTTTTTTTTAAGAAAACGTATCAATTAATTATAAAAACTAAACGTATCAAATCTATTAAATTTTATGTATTATTAATATTTAATTATATTAAAACCAAAACATTATGCCCTCTTTAATTATATGTTTTTATAAGTATACATCTAGTTAAATCGAAAATCTCTATCTTCAATTTATATTATATAGATTATAATTATATCGATTATATTATATATTTCAAAATCCAAGTAATAATCCATCAATTATAGAAACTTATGCTCGGTTAAAGGATTATTTATATATAGATTAGATTACAATGTAAAAAAATATACATATCATATGAAAACCCGGATTATATATGAAGAAAACATATGCACTAATTACGTTTACAAAAAAATGGAAAAGAAATTGTACTATAGTAGTTTGATATAACCAAATATATAGTAGTTTAATATAAATATATAGGGTAATGTTATATGGCCGACCATAATACTTAATTAAAGTAAGATTTCAATATTTAGTAAGTAATTAATTAAGATTTTAATCATTGATTAATGTTTATTTACAGTTTACTCTTATAACCTTGACTCATTTTAGAAATTAAAGAAGTTGACTAATTATTTTGAAATTGCAAGTTTTCTTATATTTTTATTTTTTATATATTTTAATTAAATTTTAATATGTTTAATCATATAATAAACAAGTTTATAACAATAAAATATATTGTTGAATTTATCCTTTATTTAATAGGGACCATCGCACAACAAACAAATAAACTAAAAATGTGCTCAAATTTTGAAATTCTAAAATTTATGGATATAATTTTTGTAAGTTGGCTCTATATAAAATTGTGATATATCTCCTAGAAGTAAAAAAAATATACTAAATATAAATTTTCCAACAATTTTTCTTGATCTCAATATTTAATTTTAGAAAGTGAAAAGTATTATCAAACTGACAAAATTATAGTAATAATAAGAATAAAAAATTTAAGCAGATGTTCAGGATACAAGTTCTTTTTTTTTTTTTCGTTCTTGTACAATGGGCAATAAACGATAAATAAAAGATAAAACACACTTGAAAAATCAAGTGTGACGGACTCACACCAACTCGAGATCTTTGAACTTTATGTCATTGCACCATTAGGCCATTCCGGAGACACCAAGTTCTTACTTTCAAATTTTAATTAATGGGTATGAATATGATGTTATGCTTGTATTCAAGATGCAAATGCTTACTTTAACCATATGTTCAAGATACAAGGCTAATTCATTACAATGACCATATAAAATATTGATTTTTTTTCCCATTATTTCATTATTATATGTCAAAATTGTTTACATGTGCCAAATTAAGGCATATAATGATATAAATATAACTATTTTACACGATACAACTATACAAAGTGAATATTCTAACATCCAAAATCGTAAATACGCCTTTTGAAATTGCGAGTTTAACTACAATCAATTCGTTTTTGGAAAATTATTTGAGACGTCTTTTTTCATCGTTGTTACATACAAAGTCAATTTATTGTAAATTTTATTTTGAGGTATTATTATTATTGTTGTTATATTCAATCAATGACTAAATCATGACATAATTATTTAAAAGACGACATCAGTAACTATAAAATATTTTTATAATTATTTAACAAGCTTTAACATTATAACTTCAAAGATATCGCAGGTGTAATAATCCTTCCGTCGTTGATTGAGATTTTTCATGAGGATTAAAAATAGATTGGGAAAGACAATTAATCAATAAACTTCCTAATGTGCCCTTAATTATTTAATTTACAGTGAATTAATGTTTATATATAAATATATTAAATAGGAGTATATATTAATAATATTGGCTAAATATACATAAAAACATGTATATATATTAGAACATCCCAAAATGCCAAACAAGCATATCAAAATGGGACGGAATGAGTAATAGCTTTGGAAATGTGGTGAAATTAGTTATAATTTATGACATTTTTGTTATAACATTACTAGTCTGTGATTTTTCCCTTCTTTGTATAAATATATTAGGAGAATAATATTCAATGATTGTTGGGTATTATAGTATAGTAAAACCTCTATACAGTAATATCGTTGGGAACAGAGGAAAATATTACTACAGTGAGGTTATTCTTATATAGAGTTTATATATAGAAATCATTATTTTTTTTAAAAAATAATATATATTATACAACACTTGGAAATGGATGTCCCTTTATATTTTAAAAACATGAATTTAAAAGGTATATAAGATTCATTTACGTGCTTTAACCGAAGAATACATCATATAGAAATCACACAAGATGCTAGTGTGATATTAATCCAGAGAATGATAGCGTAGAAATAAATAAAAAAAATTATTATGTGAACAACCTTCAAACATGTTGGACAAGTTGTAGTTGTAAATGTTTTAGATTCAATAAGAAGGTGATTGTGTTGACTAATTACTTCGAACATGCAAGTTAAATGGTGTGATATTAACCCAAAAAAATTAAAGCACCGTCATAGGAAACTTTAGATAAGTATTTCCATACAATCTTAAGTTTAATGTAACACATATATTTAAATAGTTCTAAACATTTTATATAAATATTTAAATATATTTGAAATTTAATGTCAGTTTATTACTATATGGAGGTAAATTTCTTAAGGATGGTCCTAAAAAATACCGAAATATTACAATATAGAGGTTATTCTTATTTATAACTAGTCCCGAATTGAAACCACAATTTTTTATTACTATTTCTTTTAAATATTTGAAATTACTATTTAGAAAACATTGATAGAATTTATATTCACGGTCTCTCATTCAAGAATGATTATGGTATGTATTGAGATATTTTTCAAAAATAAATTATTAGTGTGTGATTCAATATGCTTGCTTTGATATCGAATATCACGGGATGGAACTTTGTTAATCCCGCATCGTCCATTTAGACGGATGAGATCCACTAATTCAAATTATGCATCTCAATTGAATTTCAATATCAAAATTGCGTAATTTTAATAATATTTTTCATAAAAATAAATATTATTATATTATTATTAATTCTAATTAATATTTATTGCTAAAATTTAAAATTTTTTAAGAGTACATACACTAAATTTGGAATAATCAATGCTAAAAATAAATTATATTACCTAAAAAATGAAAATTAAATACTAAAAAATAAGCATAAAGGTTAATTGGATGAAATAAACCCTAAATAATAATGTAAAATTATACTAAATCAAAAGAAATTAAAATTAAAGAAAAAATGGAAGAAAAACTAATAATTTTAATATTTGGACACGGTTGACACACACAATTTTCGTCTAGAGGATCTCATGTGTCATTCGAAGGCATGTCAAGATAACAATTGGTTTCATCATGCCATCATCATGGAAACGACATCAACATCTGATTGAGTTTTCTTGCTCATGCTCAATGCTTTCTAATTCAACTTACATTCTGCAAGTGTGCATCACACTCGTAATGTATCCTACTCATTCCGTGTAGGAGTAATAAAGTGTGATAAAGTAACTCAGTGTCTGTGGCATTAAATGTGTCATGCTCAATGCCATCAGTTCAACACTTCAACCTAATAAGGCGTCAAATGTGCTAACCGATAAACAATCGGAGTACACTTTAATTGCACGCGCTCTCGTGCTTCACACCCGCAATGCTTGAGATGTTTTAAAATATTTTTAGCCTTGTAGGGATGTACAAATGTACAATGAAGCCGATTAATTAACCTCACATTCTAGATAGACTAAAATCTTGAAGATCGAACTCGATCGAGCTTTAAAACCAAAAAATCAAATATAATGCACTTCAATAAGATGTAACTTTTATAAATATATAAAATCCCGAACATCATCTTTGAGATTTTAATTCACCACCATCTTTTAGATCGAGTTATTTGCAGCACACTCATAAATAACGAATAACTCGAATAATGGGCCGAGCTATTAGAGAGCTGCACTCGTGGGCAGGCCCAGTTATTAATTAATATAGACGTGCTCTCATCCCAAAAAAAGAATAGATAGATATAGTAAATTTTCATTTGATTTAACAAAAACTATATTTGGACCAATTCAAGAAAAAGTAAGTATCGTTTAGGAAAATATAAACATTGAAAAAGGCAATAAGAACCGCATGCCTTTATATTATGACCTCCTCCTTTTATTTTTTATTTTTTGAATCTTTTCAATTTTCTTTGCTGCTTTAATTTTTATTTCTTTTCAATTATGCCGCATCAAATAAATCTATGTCCTTTAGTTCTGATTTCTTTTCCATTATTTTTTCAAAATTTGAAGTATAAAATATGTATGTTAAAATTCAAAATAAATTAGAAGTTAAAAAACTTGATGATTAAAAGTTTTAAAAACTAACAAAAAAAGAAAAGAAAGAAGAAATTGCGACTGATTAATAATATATTTCTAATAAAATATAATATTTTAGGTCAATAAAAGGTCCGATGTACTTTTGAGCTTGCAAAAGTTTTTCATTAAATTTACAATAAGAGTGAAGATTTTTCGATTTTCAAAATTTCAAAATGAAAAAATAGGGAAGTTGAAAATAAAAATAAATAATACAAAAATAGCTGAATACAAAAAAAAAAAAAAAAAGAGGACACGATAAAATCATACTATATCTAAAAATAGGATAGTCTAGACTTTTTTTTTCCTGCCAAAACAATCCCACTTACTAAAATAATAAAAAAATGGAGGAACAAAAAAAAAAAACGGAAGAACAATAAATAAACGGTCATCAATAATCAGGACCGGCCCTGGGGTAGGCCAGGTGGGCCACCGCCCAGGGCCCCCATTTTTATGGGGGCCATATTTTTTAAAATATATATATTTATATATATAATTAGGTAATTTAAAAAAATAGGATTTTAGTGATTAGATCCATCATTTATTTTTTTCTATGTAAATTTAGTGTGATAAAATATTTATTGAGATTTTGTGTTGATTTAATTTCAAATTTATAATTAGATTATTAATCAACTACTTGTACTCTCTACAAAGATCAGGTACGAGAAATACACCTTTAAAGACTCAATTTTGAAATTTTATTAAAACTGTATAAAGAAGAAAAAAAATACTCGGTTGTTATTTTTAGGGGTTTTATTCCTCAATTTTGAGTTCACCAAAATCTCAACTTTAGGGTTTTTAACATAAAATATTACAATGAAAAATTGAATTGATTCCATTTTGAATTATTTTCCTTAATATTATCAATATCATTTTTTCATGATTATTTAATTAATGAAAGTGTTTTTTTTTACTTACAGAATTCACGAATGAGATTTTGTAAATGTTGATTGTACTTTTTCAAGATTTAAGATGATTGTAATAAAATGAAAAAAACTTCAAGATGCTCATGGAAAAAAAAAATCTCAAGGCCCATTTATTTTGTTTCGCCCTGAGCCTCCGAATTGTCAGGGCCGACCCTGTCAATAATATAACATGTCAACTAATTTACAAGGGAATAACAAAAAATTGGTAATTAATAATCAATGCAAAATTGTGATGGAATAAAAAAAACGGTAATCAATAATCATCATTAATAATATAACAAAATTAAATTAAAATTCATTGCCATGCAAATTAAGATTAGATATGACATTCATTCCCCGATTTATTATATGATCAACACAAAATACATAATATACACATTATTTTACAAGAATTGATATAACTACGGAATAACAAAAAATTGATAATCTAGAATCATTGCAAACTTATGACGGAATTAAAAAAAAAAGGGTAATCAACAATCATCATTAATAATATAATAAAATTAAGCTAATATTCAACACAAATTTATTGCGATATATACATCTCCCAATTTATTATAAGATCAACACAAACTACATAATATACACATTATTTTACGAGTATTGATATAACTACAAAATAACCAAAAATTAGTAATCAAGAATCAATGCAAACTTATGACGGAATTAAAAAAAAGGGATAGTCAAGAATAATAATTAATAATATAACAAAATTAAGTTAATATTAAACACAAATTTGTTGCCATGCATCTCACAATCTTAATCTTAATCTTAGGGGGGTGTATTGGATATGGATTTCGTTGGATTTTGATGGAGTTTTAAATGTCTATGGATTTGATAAATCCATAGACTCCACATGGAGTCTCCCAACTCCACGCAGAGTCTGGTGGATTTCGTGTATGGATTTGGGACCGATTTTGAACGATTTCAATGGATTTGAAATCCATCTACCCAGCGCTCGTTGGAATACAACGATCGTGGTGTTTGAAAAAAAAAATTGAACCCAACGACCGCTGGAAGCCAGCGGCCGTTGGGTGGCGAACCGAAAGAACCCAGCGATCGCTGGCCTCAACGACCGCTGGGGTACGAGTCGAACAAAGCCAACGACCGCTGGCACCCAGCGGCCGTTGGGAATAAATAGTATAAATGGGCAGAAAGCCCCAAATCGGGCAAAACAGCCCTAAAACTCATTTCATACGCGAAAACGCGAAAAAAAAATTCTCAAATCCATCCGCCGCTGCACTCCAGCCACCGCTCCACCGACCGTTGGAAGCCCACGACCTACCACATTCTCAATCATGGTTCGCACGAAGAATGCCAACATCGATGCACACGAAGAAGTCGAAGAGGAGGACCTCACGACAAGGTACGAATGTCCATTTCCTTTAAAAACTGAATGGGAGGGACAACTCTTTACAAAATTCAATGAATCTATGGTTACCATGCCTCGTTATCTTGATTGGGATTTGTTGCAAGATTTAAAAATTGTTGCAAAAGTGACGAAGTATTTGAAGGTTTTGGGGTTAGAACATTATGCTAAGCATGTTGATTATTCTGGTTATGGAGACTTGTGCTATGAATTTTTATCTACTATGTATGTGATTGATGAACACAAGAAGCTTGGGGTTAGGATGAACGGGAGAGACTACCAAATTAGTTTGCCTAGAATGAAAACTGTGTTTGGATTTCCTACTGGTGGCGAACGGGGGAGACCCAATTCGTTTAGTGTGGAAGCGGGTTGGCGTGAGTTGACTGGGTTTGATAATTGGAATAATTCGGGTAAGTCGAATGGGTACATTCAAGACGCGGCATTGGCAATTGTGCACAAATTCCTTGCTTACAATGTGTCTGGGAAAGAGCAGGCGAATAAAGTGAACGCAAATGAGGTGTATTTGTTGTGTTGTGCGTTGAGGGGCACAAAAGTTTGCATTTCAAACTTCATTTGGTCGGCTATGAGGCAAATGCAGACTCGTGCAGGCACGCATCCTTCGTTTGCTCCTATTGTGACAGGATTGGCACATAATTTCGGCGTTCTCAGTGCCACGACGGGTTATCAGGAGGGGCATGATGAAATCAGGCCGTATTCGATCGATTTCAGTGAGCTAAAAGGTGCTCAAATTATAAAAGATCGATTCACATTATTACCTCCTGCTAAGAGGCCATGTGTAAGCAGGCACACAAATGATTTGCTTGTCAAGAGTCAAGGTGATTCTGGTGCCGGCCCGTCCACTGGTGGTGATGAAGGTGGTAATGAAGATTAGGAGATGGAGGAAGAGGAGGAGGAAGAGGAAGAGCAACCTGAGCAGCCACCTCATACAATGTCCGGAGATTATTATGGGCGATTCCAGAATGATTTGATGTCATTTCGGGAGCATATCGACGCATCCTTTGGATCACTGAGGCAGTAGATCCACGATTGGTATGAGGCGCATACCCAACAGATGAACGTCCGATTTGATGTGCATACCCAGCAAATGAACGCTCGATTTGACGCTCAGGATGCACAAATTGCATCCTTACAGGCTCAGTGGGATGCTTGGACTGCCTTCTATCCGCCACCACATCCACCACCTGACAATTAATGGTTTGTTTTTTGCATTTCATGGATTATATTTTGATTGTTTGAATAAATGTTTATGCTTACTGTTGGTTTTTGGTTGATCTTTGGTGTTTGTGAATCGTGTAGGTGTGATCGCTCGAGAAAGGCAAATGCCGGAGGAGGAGGACCCAACTGCCATTGTTTGGGTTTTTCTTTTTAATTCTGTCGTTGAACTGTAATGTTTTTAACTTTGTTAAACTGTGTGTTTTCTATTTTGTTGAACAATATGTTTGTGAACAATGTTTATCTCGATTATGTTTATTTTTCATTTCATTTTACTTCTTTAGTACGATGATTGAATGGTGCATAAAGTGTTAAAAAAGAATACAAATATCAACGTAAACATTGTACAATATAACACATAGCGAAAAAAAAAAAACCATACTTCAAGCCCAGCGGCCGCTGGGAATGTTTCTGTCCCATATTCCCAGCGCGCGTTGGATCCCAGCGGCCGCTGGGCTTGCATTATGGCCGTCCGAACGGCCGCTGGATCCCAGCGGCCGTTGGACTTTATGTTTTTTACACGAATATTTTTTAATCATATGGATTTTCAACTATTTTTATGTCTACTACGTAAGTATGATGACTCATCGGATAAACAAGTTGTGGAAGAAAAACACAACAATTATAAAAAATGTGTTATTCAAATTCGTTATAAAAATTTACCACAATAAGCACAAATTGTTTATAAAATATCAATTATAGTCAATGTTTCATAGTCATTTAAAAAAAATATTACTCAGCATTTTCATCTTCGGTTTCATCATCATTTCCATCACCGTTATACGTGGGCCTCGCTTCCCACATAGCATTGGCAATGCTCATTCTCCATGCATTAGCTTCCGTTCTTTGTTGTAGTTGGCTTTGAGATAGTCATTCCATATTTTCTTCTTCTGGAGGAGGTGGTGGTAAATCTTCATCTCCTTCATATTCCACTGGAAATTCATCAGAGCGGCACTCTATTCGGAGAAAATTGTGTAAACCAGCACAAGCCAAAACTAATTCAGCTTGGATTTGAAATGAGAAGGGAGGTGCCGTTTTGAAAATTGTGAATCTAGATTTGAAGACACCAAAAATCCTCTCAATCACATTCCTTAACAATGCATGACGGAGATTGAATAATTCACTTGCATTTCTGGGGTGACGACCTTGACCACCAAAATCTTTTAAATGATATCGAACACCACATAATGGAGCTAAAAACTGACGTCTATTAGCAAATCCACAATCCACCAGAAAATATTTACCTACAACAAAATAATTTTATTATTATTTGTCAAATAGATGCCTTTACACTATTTAAAAAAACACACAATTATAAATATGGTACATACCTTGCGGCACCTGAAGGCCATTTGTTCTAGATAATGCATAACTTAAAAGCTTGGAGTCATGTGCTGAACCTTCCCATCCACTTAGCACATACATGAACTGCAAATCAAAGTTGCAAGCTGCCAAAACATTCTGTGATTGCATACCATGACGATTACGAAAACTGCTTACTTCTCGGCCTGTTATCGTTGCCGGAATATGAGTTCCATCTATAGCTCCGATGCAATCCTAAAATAAAGTCAAGATAAGATATAAACAAATAAAACGTTAAAAATACAATACATAATAAATGATACATACCTTAAAAAAAGGCATAAATCTTGTGCAATCCTGAATTTTAGCTGGGGTCTGTATAGACGGCTTAACCATCATGTCCGGTGCTATCATGTTCAATGCCTTTAATACTTTATTGAAATTTTGACTTGTGGGAAAATGAGAACGACTGAATCTTTGACGAACATTACAATATCTGTCGTTGTGTCCGACAATGATCAAGAATGTTGCCACCATTTCTTCAACACATATGTGTCTTGTATCTTGTAGAGGCGTTTTATCTCTTATGATAGAGCATAACTTCAAAAACGCATCAGGATACATTCTATACAACTATCGAAAACTTTGTGGATCTCCCTCAATCATATCTTTAACAAAGTGATATCCAATTCTCGTAATTGGTCGTCGCTGCAAAGAACGTTCTATATGCTGACGCATCATATCAATTTCCCCTAATAGTGTTAACACTGTCTTCGCTGTCAATAGCAAGAGCTTAACATTTTCATAGAATTCTGTCTCCTCTTCCTCATCAATTTCTTCTTCCATCTCTTCATTTTCAATTTCTTCTTCCAATATTTCATGATTTTCCATGCTATATAATCAAAACATAATGTTAATTTCGAATAAACCAAACATGTTATATAATCAAAAAACATAATTCATAACATCAAATAAATAATCAACATAAATTCTAACAAGACATCCAAAAAAATACTAATAAATCAACATCAAAGTATGTCAAATATGAAACAAAATATCCCTATTTCTTAATCTTGTAAGCTATCCACTGAGCTCGTTCCTCAACACTCATCTTCAAAAAACCATCTTTTTGGGACTTCGTGACAAGCAAGTCAAATGCCTTAATCCGAGTGTCTGCATCCAAATTTGGGATCTCTTTGATTGCATCCCATGTAGTGTACGATCTTTCTTTTTCTCTTTTCTCCAATTCGCTATCTCTTTTCAGTAAGAGACCGTGAACTTCACCAAACAGTGTTTTCACCTCATCTAAGATCTTTTCACTAGAGCCAGAAGTTGCTTCATACTGAGTTCTACTTCTTTTGGCTTGCTTCGGTCTTTGAGTGGAGCTCTTAGTCACTTCAAGCTGCCCAGAAGGTGGTGTGAAACTAGACGGCGGTTGCTCATCTTGTGATAGTGCGACAAACGCATCATTCTCAGGATCAAACGTTAAATCTTCTATGTGCGTATTTCTATTTTCATCTTCTCCTAATGTATTTGCATCAGTAGCAATTCCCAACCCAATTGAATTTCTTCCGACGGCAACACCATTACCCACCGCAATCCTCAAATCCTCATAATCAATGGTATCTCCATATCGCAAGTGTGTGTCTTTCGGGTGAGACTATACAAAAATAAAATCAAAATAATTAATTCACTTTATTAATTGAATAAAAATATTGAATAATAATTTTTTTCCAATATGATACATACCGATAAGTACGCATCCCACACTTCATCTGTAGCCGTGAATTTTTTCGTATTGTCGTCATATCCAAAACCAGAACTATACTTCAACAGGTTCGAATAACTGATCAACGACTCTTAAACCATTTGAGCCGGCTTTGATAATTACTATAGGTCCTATTACACCCGAGTCTTTTATTAAACACAGTAAGTATTCTTTCTTCCACAGTGGCTTTGCTAAATATGCCACTATTATCACGCCATCCGCGACACGCACCATCAACCATAAGTTCTAGCAGAAGGTCAGTCTCTTTCTTAGTCCAAGGTTCATAAGATGTCCTCTTTTTCGAATCTTGTTGTGAGTCCCCCATGATAATACTAATATAATATGTTGTATACACTGTTAATCATCTTATCATTAATAATAACACCATATATAGTAGTTTTCTATGATTCAATAATCAGTCAAATTATATCAAAATCAAAAGAGAGTAATTCAAGACAATTAATGAATACACGAGTTAAAAATAATAATCATAATCGAATAGTATGGAGAGTACCTGACGAAGATTGTAGGCGCTGCCGCTAGGGAATAATCGTTGTCGCCGCTGCCGTTCTAATCGTTGCCGCCGCTGCCGTTCGTAGAGAAATTGTGGAGGAAAAAAGAGACCGTGCACGAATATTTATTAGCGGATTATGCCAGGCCCAGCGGTCGCTAGACCCAACGGCCGCTGGGATATCACCGCCTTAAACCCAGTGGCCGCTGGAAGCCAGCGGCCGCTGAGGTGCCATCCTCAGCGACTCCAGCGGCCGTTGGGTCGAGCGACCGCTGGGAGTCCCAATTTCGTGTACCCACCGGCCGCTGGGTCACAACGCTCCCTGGATTTTCCAAATCCATCGAAATCTCGTGTCTGGAGGTCGGATTTCATCCTTCATAATTTTCACGTGAAATCCATCCGAAATCCAACGAAATCAATGAGTTTTTAAAGTCCTTGGATTGTTGAATACCTCAAAATTTTGCTGGACTTTTAAAAGTCATGATTGAATACACCAGGATTTCATTGGACTTTTAAAAGTCTGGATTGAATACACCAGAATTTCGTTGGACTTTTAAAAGTCTGGATTGAATACTCCTGGATTTTAAAAGTCCAATGAAATCCAATGAAATCCACAACCAATACACCTCCCTTAATATCATCTTAATATTTGTATATAAAAGCAAATAAGTATGCCATAAATAGTCATTTCAGTTTTCCCGCCTAATAAATATACTATCCCAAAATAGTAAATTTTCTATATATATTATTTTAATTATATATCACATTATTAATCTTTAGTATAATATAATACTGCGTGTATATATTTAATTTAATGATTAATATCCATATATCAATATATATGTAATCCCATATACAAATAATAAAATAATATAATACAGTGTAATGAACATGTAATTTATAATATAATATGACCAATATATTATCATAATTATATTGTTAATTTAATGATTTATATCCATATATCAATATATATCTAATCTCATATACAAATAATAAAATAATATAATACAATGTAATGAACATGTATTTTATAATATAATATGACCAATATATTATCATAATTATATTGTTAGTTAATATATCGATACACGCTTATCACACTAAATAGTTTATTCTTACATAATTTTTCACAATTTGTGTATAATAGATATAGCTTAAATATATATATATATATATATATACGAAAATCAATTTAAATTTACAAATTTTAGATTTAAATACAATAATTTTAGATTTACGTTTCCATAATAGCTAATAGATATTATCATCTATTTACAAATTTAAATTGGATCAAGATTTATCATCTATCTATACATCGACATAAATAGAGGCAATCTGAACATTTTTTGTAGTTAGAATGATTGTATCATAATCATCTACAGTAGCTATTTTAGCGGTGTTTTATATTTATCATTTCTGATTTGTAGTTTCAATCATTTTCTTGCTTTGAAGTTGATCTTTGGGTGGATACCTCTCGGTTATAAATAATTTGCTTGATTTACCAATCTATATATATATATATATTCATATTGGTGTATTGGATTATTATTTTTATTTAATTTACTCGATTTTCTTTTGAATTTTAAATATACTGTCCTAATACAATATTTTATTATTTGTAATTTTAATTTTCATGCAAGGATACATTATGATTTCATTATGTTGCCTCAATGAGATATGCCAACACTTTGATTCATGATTTGGGAGGTTTTAGAGTTCTATTTTGTCTAACTACAAATGGCAATGAAGTAGTGTTTGTCTAGTTCTTCAATTTGTAAAATTTATTTCACATGTTTGTGTAAAATAATTATTTCATTTTAATTATTGAAACCCTGTATCTTGCTTATCATATAATAGAAATAAGCTCAATTATTCTCTTTATTCTGATTATTTTAATTATTTCTTTTATTGAATTTTTGTGCTCAAAGCAATGTAAAAGTAACTATCAGTTTTTCTACCCATTGTACAATTTCATGCAATAGAAATTAAAAATATAATATTTGAATAATTCCACATGGATTTTGTTCAATATCTATTCATTATATAATAATTAAAAATAATGATTAACATAACTATTTTTTGCCTTTTTAAAATATGTTAACTTTGAAATGATTTAATCTTGGATGTCGATATAGAATTTTTCAAAATATATTTAGTTAATTTAAAGAATTATATATATTATAAAACTCAATACCGACATCTAAATTTAATCTACATCGAAGAACTAACAAACATAAAATATGTTTTAATATATTTTAAATATATTCTAAATATATCGTTAAATATAATTTGTTGAATACTTAACATATCAACTTTAATTTAGATATATTTAATTTTTCAAATAATATTTTATCCCACATTGAAATATGATAAATATTTGTGTAAACGAACAAACTATAAATCGTACGTCACCACAATGGATTTTTTTTCTTTAAGTTGAGATCAAATGTAATATTTAGATATTTGATTTAATTAATTTAATATTATATATTAAATAAATTTTAAATTTATAAAATTTAAATATTAGAAAATTAAAATTTTTAATTAAATATATTATATTTTCTAATAAAATACTATAAGTATATATTGATTGAGATTTTTTTTTTAAAAAAATTAGTTTATTATATATATTAAAAATCAAGATCCACATCAAAAATTGTAAAGTAAATATATTTAAATTTAAGAATTTGATGTTTATTAACTGATCTTATCAATTTAATGTAAATATTTTTTAAAATTATGAAGTTAAAATATTAATGTTATCAAGTTTAAATATATTTTAAATAGTTAAAACTTATAGATTTTAATTTTTAAATTAAATTTATTCTGCATCAAAGAACTTACATATATTGTTTTGCGTGAACAAACTATAAATTGTGAAACCTGAAAATGATTAATCCATCTTTCTCAGATTTTCTGTTGAGATCAATTGTAATATTTGACTTTATATAATTTAATATTAAATATTAAATATATATTAAGTTTGTATGATTTCAATATTTTAAAATATAAATTTAGAATTAAATATATTAAATATTTCAAATAAAATATTTTAAATGTGTTTATTGAAAATATTTTTTATTTTTTGAGTTAGCTAAAACTATTAAAAGAAATCCAGTCATATCCAAAAATTTAAATTTAATATATTTAATTGTTTGAATTAAATGAATTAATTAATTTTATCAACTTAATTCTAAATATTTTTAAAATTTTGAAGCTAAAATATTTAATTTATCATTATGTATATTACATATATTCAATAGATAAAACTTATATAGTTTAATTTTTGAAAAATCCTTCTTGAAGAATTCATAAATATTAAATTAATATAAATATCAAATATATTTTATATTTAAAAATTAAAAATTTTAAGTTAATGAAATATATCAAATTTTCACCTATCAATGGATATTTTATAAAATATATTAATAAATTATTCATTTACTAATTTAAAATATAAACTAGTTAGATCGCATTTCATTGATATATATTGAAAAATGAATGATGAGATGCTATTGATACTAAAGGTGCTTAGTATATATTCCCTCCGTCCCAATAGCAAGGTCCACATGCTATTGGGCACGGAGATTAAGGAAAAATGGATTAGTTGGTTAAGTAGTGGGTAAAGTAGGTGAGTTCATTTCTTTATGGAGTATTATAATAAAAAGTAATATAAAGTAAGTGGGGTTCACTTTGATGTTGACATTAATTATTTCCATATTTGGAAGTGGACCTTGTTATTGGGACGGAGGGAGTATAATTTTACCTTTCAAATTTCATGCACAATTACCAAGTGATTATCTATTTTATAATAATATATATATACTATTACATATATATATATTGTGCAATATAGTAGGTAATGGAAACAAATGACGTAAAAATAATATAAAATTTATGCTTAAAAGTATGTTCTTCACAAGATTGAAAATACACTGAAAGGTGAAGATGAAATTAACACAATAGTTTTAATTAGTTGCAAATGCCAAGAAAAATTAATTAAGAATGAAAAATCGAAGAAATAGAAACATGTAGCATTGAAGATATTTTAAGGGTTAAATTTTTCATATTTGAATATAACTTCATTATTGTATTCATTTTTTAATATTTTTAAATTTATTAGGTATATTCAAATTTTTGTCCACTGTATTCCACATGTTTCACTGTCGAAATAAATGTATTTTTGAGTTAAACTTTGACCCATTGAACAAATAAAACTTTTTTTCACGTATTTCATTAGTGAAGTTAAATATGATTGATTTTATGTTTGTATACAAAATTCATAATAATTTTATTTAGCATAAGTAATTAATTTCTTGTTTATGTTTTTTTATTATTTTTATATTATCATATAATAATGATTCATTTTAGACAAATAATTTCTCTTATTGATATTATTTCCTGAAGTAGTTTGTGACTCTCAAATCCTAATTTAATTTCACTTATAAACGAGACTCCTGGCCTATTTTTAGAATTTTCATTGTTGGGTAGTCAAATTATGCTAAATTATGTTGAAAATGAATAATTTTTTTAGTTAGAAAAATTATATTATAATGAGCTTCAAATACGTGAGACAGGTGTTTGAAAATTTCTCTTCTACCTTGTTCAATCCAAAAAAATTATTTATACTACACACTTCAAATTCTTTAATGTTTTTCTTTAATAGTTAGATATCATCCGTATATTTTACATATCATACATAAAAGTGGCCAATATTTAATTGCACACTACATATATATATATATATATATATATATATCAATATTTTTACAATAATATAATTTAATACATTCATATCAATGTGTAAGGAGATATAAAATGATATGATGCTTGAGATGGAATTTGAAATGTTCTCTACAATAAAAGATATGACGATGAAGCATTAATCAAATTGTGGAAGCACTGTGACAATTGTTTTTCGATGATATCCTATATATCCACTTCACACAGTATAGGGGGAGGATGATGATGCATACACAATAATTTTTTTAAATGTATTTATGGTGGTGTATAATTTTTTCTTAATTTTTCTCATTGTACCTAAAACTATAAATGGTTTCAATTATGTTTCTAATGAATTGTAGGCAAACCGATTATGTTATTTTTTTAATTAGAAACAATGAATGAGAAGTGTAAGTTTATTTATAAATATGGATTGTCTATCAATAAAATTGTGAATAAACTCTAATTTAATATAATATTATTTATACATATTATAATTGTTTCTATTAATTATTTAATTATAAATTAATTATTTTATTTATATAAATTATTTATTATAAATCATTTATAAATCTCTCGCGCGTGCGTACTAGTTAAAATTAAAATGGGAAAGTCGCATATCTTTTTTAAAGCATTTATTAGTTATTACCGTGCGGCGCAAAAAGTCTTGTTTGTCAGAATGTGAAAGAGACAACAATATTTAATACGATCTTTAAATAATGTGTTTTTAAATGTGCGATATTTTTTTAGTTAGGGGGAAGGTCCCGTTCATATTACTCAAGCATATATATGTAGTATTAGATATCGCTGCAATGATTAATATTGGAAAAAGTAGTCGTACGTGTTATATATATATATATATATATATATATATTTAATTTATGCTGTTGTTATGTTTTTTTAATATATATTTAGACTATGAAAAATAAAATTTGAGGTCGCATCGTTGGCCTCACTAGTCAAGCGGCCCTAGTAATTACTATTTTTGTAGTTTTTTAAAGTCAAAAACTATTTGTTACATTCATTTTAATTGTAAAACTAAAACATGGTATTTACTTATAAGTTATAATTATCACGAACTTATGATTCTTATTAAGTAGTAATACCAAACATAACATTTTTCTTCTCCCTCTTTGAGGGACAATTTATTTATTTTTATCGACAAAAGTAACCATGTGACAACTATTCAAGAGTCTTCTAATTTTTGCCATTTTAGTATAAGATTTATAGCAAACTTCTTGTAAATATACAAAATTACCATTCACATAGCATAATTATTAGTTTGAATTTGCAGGCAGAATTATGATATAATTATTGTTGAAATTATAAATTACTATATATAATTTTGGCCGGAAAATTAGGGACTCTAGTTATTGTTTATATAATATACACTAGTATTTATCTTGTGCGATACATATTTTTTTTTCTGATTGTCTTAATTATATATGTTGTTGATTTTTAAAAATTAAGATATTATTATATACATTTTATTAGACAATATGAAGATAATTTTTTTCATTGTAGAACAAACAAAAAGAAGAACACGGTTTAGAAAATAAATGAAAATCCTCCATAGGAAGACCTGGACTCATTTATAAAAATAACAATGTATAATTATCCACGATTAAAAGTATTTAATTTATTTATCTATATGAAAAATATAAAAATTATAATTATTTAATTTAAATGATAAAACTGAAAAATGAAATCAATAAATTATTGTAAAGTATAATATACTTATAAATTATACTGAAACCATGTTAAACAATGTATAATAATAATATAGCACAAATTTAGATTATATATCATCTACTCGCATACAAAAATGTTACAAATCTGAAAATTTTCAAATAAAAAAGGATTACAAATGTGACAATTAATTTTTAGCTGTACAACTAATTTTCGTCATATGAAATATATGAGATATATATGCTTTTAATGACGTCATTATTGAGGGTAGGAGTACAAACCCGCAGTCCGTGAAGGAGCGTTCCCATGTGCGGAATCTTCTCTCACACGCCATGGCCCATGCATTTAATTCCCTTAGCCAAACTTCATTTTTCATGTTATAAAATTAAATTAATTTGATAATTCCATTTAGGAAAAAAAAAACAATTAATAATCACAGATTCACAGCCATCACTTTTCAATAAAATCAAATTATTTAAACTCGATGATTAATTCAATTTAGAAAAGGGGAGAGAGAGAGAGAGAGAGAGAGAGAGAGAGAGAGAGAGAGAGAGAGAGAGAGAATAATCAGTCACAGCCAATGACCTGTTCACCTGTCGGCGTTGGCGGAGGCAGCTATAAATATCTTCAAAACCCTATTCTACCTCCCACGAAACAACAAATGGTGGTCGATAACCTCCACAACGACGCCGTTGCGCCTCCGTTCTACGTGAAGAACCGCCCGCAGTTCCGCGGCGTCAGGAAGCGGCCGTGGGGGAGGTACGCGGCGGAGATACGCGATCCCTGGAAGAAGACGAGGAAGTGGCTCGGCACCTTCGACACGGCGGAGGAGGCGGCGGTGGCCTACGACGAAGCCGCCAGGAGCCTCCGCGGCGCCAAGGCCAAGACGAACTTCGTCTATGGCGAGGTTCCGGCTCCATCGCCGCCGCCCGAGCTGAACGCCTCTTTCTGGCGGTCGGCGAAGTTTTTCCGATCGGAGTACAAGGGGTACAAGATGGAGGAGGTTGGCGCGGTGGTGATGAATGAACAGGAGAAGAGAATTAGGAGTGAGAAGAAGCCGTTTCTGTTCGATCTGAATCTTCCGCCGCCGTCCGCGGCGGTGTAGTAACTCGGTAAATAAATCGGCTGTTAAAAGACGGTTTTGACTAGGTCTTGCGCATTTTGTCTTTTATTGGCCGCTGACGTATTTACTCTTTCATATGTACAGATGAACAGGTGATGTTAATGGAAACGTCATTGATTCCACATGCATTTTTTAATCTATTTTTTTAGCTCTCGTGGTAAAGAAAATGGGTTAATTGCTTAAAATTTCAATACGTGTAAATGAATTTACAATTCAAATACGATTTTTAAAACATTCTTTTAATTTGTTTTAAAACTGACAACCTTAACTTTTTTCGATCATTAAAGTTTTGATGGCACAATATTTTTTCAGTGTACACGACTTTTAAGTGTTGAATACGAGTGATTTTCATTGTGCAGTGTCAATATTCTAGTAGTTAAATTTTCTAACGTGTCTATTTTACTACAAATTAAAGGATTAAGTTATTATTAAAATGTTTTAAAAATCATGTTTAAATTATAAATCCATTCATGTGATGAATTTTTTAACAATTAATCTAAAGAAAATCAATGCTATATTTAAAGGGATAACTGTACGTGCATCGATTTTTCTTTCACACTTTTTTAAAAGCGTATTTCTAATAGTACAAATTTAGTAATTTTTTTCAATTATAACATTTTTCACACTCTGAGTCAATTGAAACCGATGTAAATCATTTTTTCATTTAGCCGGACACAATAGTTTGAGTTAGTTTGAATCATGTGAAAAAATATGGTTTTAATTTATTGGAAATGTTAAAATTATTGTAGTTGCGAAAGCTTAAAATTGTACAGAAAAAAATAAATAAAAATTAATTGATATAAAGTTCTTGTATTTTAAGATAATTATCCATAATTTAAACTAGGCGACATATTTTAATAATATTAATTAATATAAACATATTAGTTATATAATTTTGCTTATGTTTAGTTAGTTAATTTTTATCAAATATATAAGTGCAATCAAAAGAGAAATAAATTGGTTTAATATCATTAATTATATACACATAATATTAATTTTTTTAACTAATTATGAATTAAAGAATAAGTCTTCCTAATATAAAATAGTACTCCCAAAAACATATAATGCGAGCAACATGAACTTTCTTTCATTTAGCCTACCAATTTTTTTGGCCATATATATGAAAAGTGAGCTATTTGTAGTTTCTCTTAGTATAGGGGAGCAATTAATACAAACCCCCAAGTACAAGGGGGCAAAATGAACCAAAAAATCAATTAAAAAAGAGTAATAATTCGAAAGAGAACTAATTGAAATTTCAGGTCAACTTTATAAAGAATATGGAGATTGGTTGGTTGATAAATACACTTTCAATTTATTAGTCCACTCTTTCTCCACAGCATAATTGATGCAATTTTCATTATTGAAATCTTGAGTGTTTAAATCTCATCAACACTTTTAAGTTAAGATATTTCATTAATACTCGTGGCTAATTGAGAGAGAGAGAGAGAGGGGTCTTAAAAATGAACGAACTTTGCATTGATTTTATTTTTTCGCACCATTTTAACATAAAAATTAACAACATTTGGAATTGCAACATCATTTGTATTTTCAACTAATTGATATTATATTATTTTCCACATGATTGAAATCAATTGAGTAGATGTTGTTGGTGTCCCATTAAAAAAATATATAATTACAACATAATTCACGTCCGTCTCATGTTGTTTTGTCTCCTATATAAATCGGATAATTTCATGTGCCAAACTATTATTTAAGAAATAAATAAATTTGATTCTAATTCATGCTTATTTCATAAAAAGTACTAATTAAATTCTCAATCAAAATTAATATAAAAAAATCATTAATATACAAGAGCATCTCCCATGTGTGATGTATGAATGGAAGATATATATACAATTTTATTAATTAGAATTTATAGTTATGAAAAAATTATAATTATTATAATAAAATAATTAATTTAGAACTATTGTGATTTATTAAAATATTCTTATTAATTATATTTGAACACAAAAATTCTAATTTTGAAATTCAGGGGGGTGTATTGGTTGTGGATTTCATTGGATTTCATTGGACTTTTAAAATTCAGGTGTATTCAATCCAGACTTTTAAAAGTCCAACGAAATTTTGGTGTATTCAATCCAGACTTTTAAAAGTCCAATGAAATCCTGGTGTATTGAATCACGACTTTTAAAAGTCCATCAAAATTTTGAGGTATTCAACAATCCACAGACTTTAAAAAGTCATTGATTTCGTTGGAATTCGGATGGATTTCACGTGAAAATTATGAAGGATGAAATCCGACCTCCAGACACGAGATTTCGATGGATTTGGAAAATCCCGCGAGCGTTGTGACCCAGCGGCCGGTGGGTAAGCGGATTTGGGACTCCCAGCGGTCGCTCGACCCAACGGCCGCTGGAGTCGCTGAGGATGGCACCTCAGCGACCGCTGGCTGCCAGCGACCGCTGGGTTTAAGTCGGTGATATCCCAGCGGCCGTTGGGTCGAGCGACCGTTGGGCCTGGCATAATCCGCTTATAAATATTCGTTCACGGTATTTTTTTCCTCCACAATTTCTCCACGAACGGCAGCGGCGGCAACTACAATCTTCATCAGGTACTCTCCATACTATTCGATTATGATTATTATTTTTAACTCGTGTATTCATTATTGATTCGCTTATGATTATTATTTTTAACTCGTGTAATCATTATAGATTCGATTATGATTATTATTTTTAACTCGTGTATTCATAGAAAATTAGTATATATGCTGTTATTATTAATAATAAGATGATTAATAGTGTATACAACATATTATATTAGTATTATCATGGGGGACTCACAACCAGATTCGAAAAAGAGGACATCTTATGAACCTTGGAGTAAGGAAGAGACTAACCTTCTGCTAGAACTTATGGTTGATGGTGCGCGTCGCGGATGGCGTGATAATAGTGGCATATTTAGCAAAGCCACTGTGGAAGAAAGAATACTTACTGTGTTTAATGAAAGACTCGGGTGTAATAGGACCTACAGTAATTATCAAAGCCGGCTCAAATGGTTTAAGAGTCGTTGGATCGGTTATTCGAACCTGTTGAAGTATAGTTCTGGTTTTGGATATGACGACAATACGAAAAAATTCACGGCTACAGATGAAGTGTGGGATGCGTACTTATCGGTATGTATCATATTGGAAATTAATTATTATGCAATATTTTTATTTAATTAATAAAGTGAATTAATTATTTTGATTTTATTTTTTTGTAGTCTCACCCGAAAGACACACACTTGCGATATGGAGATACCACTGATTATGAGGATTTGAGGATTGTGGTGGGTAATGGTGTTGCCGTCGGAAGAAATTCAATTGGGTTGGGAATTGCTACTGATGCAAATACATTAGGAGAAGATGAAAATAGAAATGCGCGCATAGAAGATTTAACGTTTGATCATGAGAATGATGCGTTTGTCGCACTATCACAAGATGAGCAACCCCCGTCTAGTTTCACACCACCTTCTGGGCAGCCTGAACTGACTAAGAGCTCCACTGAAAGACCGAAGCAAGCCAAAAGAAGTAGAACTCAGTATGAAGCAACTTCTGGTTCTAGTGAAAAGATCATGGAAGAGGTGAAAACACTGTTTGGTGAAGTTCACGGTCTCTTACTGAAAAGAGATAGCGAATTAGAGAAAAGAGAAAAAGAAAGATCGTACACTACATGGGATGCAATCAAAGAGATCCCAAATTTGGATGCAGACACTCGGATTAAGGCATTTGACTTGCTTGTCACGAAGTCCCAAAAAGATGGTTTTTTGAAGATGAGTGTTGAGGAACGAGCTCAATGGATAGCTTACAAGATTAAGAAATAGGGATATTTTGCTTCAAATTTGATTTATTAGTATTTTTTTGATTTATTAGTATTTTTTTGGATGTCTTGTTATAATTTATGTTAATTATTTATTTGATGTTATGAATTATGTTTTTTGATTATATAACATGTTTGGTTTATTCAAAATTAACATTATGTTTTTTTGGGTAATTTTTTTTTTTTTTTTGGGAAATTAACACAATCGCTGTAATCAATAAATTTTATTTGTTTAAATGCAGCATGGAAAATCATGAAATATTGGAAGAAGAAATAGAAAATGAAGAGATGGAAGAAGAAATTGATGAGGAAGAGGAGACAGAATTCTATGAAAATGTTAAGCTCTTGCTATTGACAGCCAAGACAGTGTTAACACTATTAGGGGAAATTGATATGATGCGTCAGCATATTGAACGTTCTTTGCAGCGACGACCAATTACGAGAATTGGATATCATTTTGTTAAAGATATGATTGAAGGAGATCCACAAAGTTTTCGACAGTTGTATAGAATGTATCCTGATGCGTTTCTGAAGTTATGCTTTATCATAAGAGATAAAACGCCTCTACATGATACAAGACACATATGTGTTGAAGAAATGGTGGCAACATTCTTGATCATTGTCGGGCACAACGACAGATATTGTAATGTTCGTCACAGATTCAAGCGTTCTCATTTTGCCACAAGTCAAAATTTCAATAAAGTATTAAAGGCATTGAACATGATAGCACCGGACATGATGGTTAAGCCGTCTATACAGACCCCAGCAAAAATTCAGGATTGCACAAGATTTATGCCTTTTTTTAAGGTATGTATCATTTATTATGTAATGTATTTTAAATGTTTTATTTATTTATATCTTATTTTGACTTTATTTTAGGATTGCATCGGAGCTATAGATGGAACGCATATTCCGGCAACGATAACAGGCCGAGAAGTAAGCAGTTTTCGTAATCGTCATGGTATGCAATCACATAATGTTTTGGCAGCTTGCAACTTTGATCTGCAGTTCATGTATGTGCTAAGTGGATGGGAAGGTTCAGCACATGACTCCAAGCTTTTAAGTGATGCATTATCTAGAACAAATGGCCTTCAGTTGCCGCATGGTATGTACCATATTTATAATTGTGTGTTTTTTTTAAATAGTGCAAAGGCATTTATTTGACAAAGAATAATAAAATTATTTTGTTGTAGGTAAATATTTTCTGGTGGATTGTGGATTTGCTAATAGACGTCAGTTTTTAGCTCCTTTACGTGGTGTTCGATATCATTTGAAAGATTTTGGTGGTCAAGGTCGTCACCCGAGAAATGCAAGTGAATTATTCAATCTCCGACATGCATCATTAAGGAATGTGATTGAGAGGATTTTTGGTGTATTCAAATCTAGATTCACAATTTTCAAAACCGCACCTCCCTTCTCATTTCAAATCCAAGCTGAATTAGTTTTGGCTTGTGCTGGTTTACACAATTTTCTCCGAAAAGAGTGCCGCTCTGATGAATTTCCAGTGGAATATGAAGGAGATGAAGATTTACCACCTCCTCCTCCAGAAGAAGAAAATATGGAATGGCTATCTCAAAGCCAACTACAACAAAGAATGGAAGCTAATGCATGGAGAATGAGCATTGCCAATGCTATGTGGGAAGCGAGGCCCACGTATAATGGCAATGGAAATGATGATGAAACCGAAGATGAAACTGCTGAGTAATATTTTTTTTAATTGACTATGAAACATTGATTATAATTGGTATTTTATAAACAATTTTTGCTTATATTGTTAAATTTTTATAACGAATTTGAATAACACAATTTTTTATAATTGTTGTGTTTTTCTTCCACAACTTGTGTATCCGATGAAAGTAGACATATAAAAATATTTGTCAAACACGTTTTATGTAAAAAACATAAAGTCCAACGGCCGCTGGTTGTGAGCGGCCGTTCGGACGGCCACAATTCAAGCCCAGCGGCCGCTGGGAGTTAGCGGTCGCTGGGAATGTTTCTGCCCAACATTCCCAGCGGCCGCTGGGATCCAGCGCGCGCTGGGAATGTTGGGCAGAAACATTCCCAGCGACCGCTGACTCCCAGCGGCCGCTGGGCTTGAATTGTGATTTTTTTTTCCCGCAATGTGTCCTATTTTATCGAAACTATTGTACGATTTAACGAAACTATTGTACGATGTTTATGTCTACTAGGTTTATATTTGTATTCTTCTTTAACACTTTATGCACCATTCAATCGTACTAAATAAGTAAAATGAAATGAAAAATAAACATGATCGAGATAAACATTGTTCACAAACATATTGTTCAACAAAATAGAAAACACACAGTTTAACAAAGTAAAAAAAACACTACAGTTCAAAGACAGAATTAAAAAAAAATAAACAACACCCAAACAATGGCAGCTGGGTCCTCCGCCTCCGGCATTTGCCTTTCTCGAGCGATCACACCTACACGATTCACAAACACCAAAGATCAACCAAAAACCAACGGTAAACATAAACATTTATTTTTTCAAACAATCAAAATATAATCCATAAAATGCAAAAAACAAACCATTAATTGTCAGGTGGTGGATGTGGTGGCGGATAGAAGGCAGTCCAAGCATCCCACTGAGCCTGTAAGGATGCAATTTGTGCATCCTGCGCGTCAAATCGAGCGTTCATTTGCTGGGCATGCGCATCAAATCGGGCGTTCATCTGATGGGTATGCGCCTCATACCCATCGTGGATCTGCTGCCTCAGTGATCCAAAAGATGCATCGATATGCTCCCGAAATGACATCAAATCATTCTGGAATCGCCCATAATAATCTCCAGACATTGTATGAGGTGGCTGCTCAGGTTGCTCTTCCTCTTCCTCTTCCTCTTTCTCCTCCTCTACCTCCATCTCCTCATCTTCATTACCACCTCCATCGCCACCAGTAGACGGGCCGGCACCAGAATCACCTTGACTCTTGACAAGCAAATCATTTATGTGCTTGCTCACACATGGCCTCTTAGCAGGAGGTACTAACGTGAATTGATCTTTAATAATTTGAGCACCTTTTAGCTCACTGAAATCGATTGAATACGGCCTGATTTCATCATGTCCCTCCTGATAACCCGTCGTCGCACTGAGAACGCCGAAATTATGTGTCAATCCTGTCACAATAGGAGCAAACGAAGGATGCGTGCCTGCACGAGTCTGCATCTGCCTCATAGCTGACCAAATGAAGTTTGAAATGCAAATTTTTGTGCCCCTCAACGCACAACACAACAAATACACCTCATTCGCGTTCACTTTATTCGCCTGCTCTTTCCCAGACACATTGTAAGCAAGGAATTTGTGCACAATTGCCAATGCCGAGTCTTGAATGTACCCATTCGACTTACCCGAATTATTCCAATTATCAAACCCAGTCAACTCACGCCAACCCGCTTCCACACTAACGAATTGGGTCTCCCCCGTTCCCCACCAGTAGGAAATCCAAACACAGTTTTCATTCTAGGCAAACTAATTTGGTAGTCTCTCCCGTTCATCCTAACCCCAATCTTCTTATGTTCATCAATCACATACATAGTAGACAAAAATTCATAGCACAAATCTCCATAGCCAGAATAATCAACATGCTTAGCATAATGTTCTAACCCCAAAACCTTCAAATACTTCGTCACTTTTGCAACAATTTTCAAATCTTTCAACAAATCCCAATCAAGGTAACGAGGCATGGTAACCATAGATTCATTGAATTTTTTAAAGACTTGTCCCTCCCATTCAGTTTTTAAAAGAAATGGACATTCGTACCTCGTCGTGAGGTCCTCCTCTTCGGCTTCTTCGTGTGCCCCGAGGTTGGGATTCTTCGTGCGAACCATAATTGAGTGTGGTATGTCGTGGGCTTCCAACGGTCGGTGGAGCGGTGGCTGGAGTGCAGCGGCGTGAGGAAGAAATTTTCGCGTGTGAAATGAATTTTAGGGCTGTTCTGCCCGATTTGGGGCTTTCTGCCCATTTATACGATTTATTCCCAACGGCCGCTGGGTTCCAGCAGTCGTTGGCTTTTTTGGTCTCGTTCCCCAGCGGTCGTTGAGGCCAGCGATCGCTGGGGTCTTTCGGCTCGCCATCCAGCGGCCGTTGGCTTCTAACGGTCGCTGGGTTTAATTTTTTCCAAAGCCCACGATCGTTGTATTCCAACGAGCGCTGGGTAGATGGATTTGAAATCCATTGAAATCGGTCCGAAATCCATACACGAAATCCACCAGACTCTGCGTGGAGTTGGGAGACTCCATATGGAGTCTATGGATTTATAAAATCCATAGACATTTAAAAATCCATCAAAATCCAATGAAATCCACATCCAATACACCCCCCTCAAATTTGATTGTAATTAGGAAGAAAGTCATTGATTGCTAAACAATTCTTGTTCCAAAAGAGTACGTGAAACTTTTACTAAATTGATTTATAATTAATAATAAAATATTATTTAGTTAATTGAACTCAATAATAATAAAAAAATTAGGTTACAAAATTAAATACTCCGTATGACTTTAGACGCAAAAATTATTAGTGACAACTATCCTTTTATTAAATAGATAAAAGTTGGGAAAGAAGTAGATTGGGAAGTAAATAATTGTTTCCTAGAATGGCGCAAATTTGGTTGTTGGTCGAAAATGACCATGCATTATTTCGTGTGTGGGTTGACTTGACCACTTGACCTTGTAAAATAATACAATCAATAATTTAATTAGCCTTAAAATCCCAAGTAGAATATTCCGATGGCCTGCTACTTTATTAATTATATTCGACTCGATCAAAATTATGAATTTTATTTGGATATCTAATGTTCAATTTTCAAAAATTATTTGTGTACTAAATCAATGTGCAACCTAGCGACCCGAGATACTCATGAATAAAAGAAACACGATAAATGCTTTGTCGATATTTAAAATAAAAAAATCAATGCTTCGTCGATATATATATGAATGATTGATGGAGGGTTTATATAAATAATAAAATATATAAATTTTTAGATTTTTTTAAATTAAATTTTTAGGAGTTTTAGTGCTAGATAAGAAGTTAATGCAATGTGGGATCATGTATAAATGATGAATGAATGTGGAGGCGATTAGTCGCACATGGAGTGCGCACGTGTGGGGTTCAATAAAGAAAGAAAGATTTAAAGGGTTGGTGTTATGGTCTTATGGATACCAAGTATATATAAGTAGTGATTTGGCTGAAAATCACTACTCTTCTTTAAGAATAATGCTAGCCAGCCAGATTCTGGCTAGCCAGAATCTAATTTTTTGATGATTAATAAAACTGTATTGTTAATAAATTAATTATGTTAATTATTAAATGTTATGTTTTTACTATATTATCCTTCTGTCATGAAATTAGTGATTTGTAATTAATTATTAAAATCACTTCAGAAGCGGATCGGAAAAAAGGGACACAGCTTCATCTTCTTTCTTTTCTTCACTTCTTTATTTTTTTTTATCTTCGATTTCTTATGGACTGAAGGGCATATAGAGTTGCCCTAATTATTATGGAGGACATCAATGTAAATTTATTGAATAATTAGTATTTTATTAATTAAATTAATTAATTATTAAAAATAATAAAAGATTCTGGCTAGCCAGAATTTGGCTGAAAATCACTACTCTTTTTTTAATTATAGTATTTTTAAAATATATGGTAAGTATTTAATTAATTATTTGATTAGTAATTAGAAGCAGTTTACATCTATATCCTTGATGTTCATTTTAGGAAGATTTGACTTATTTTAATTTAATTTAATTTTAGGAAGATTTGGTGAATTTAATTTATTTATTTTTTTGAGAGATCTATGCAATTCAATTAACTCCATTTCATTTCTTTTTATTATTCTTAAAATCTTAGGGATGAAATTAATAAAACACATAGTATATATTTATCAAAAATTACTTAAAATTTTTGAAAATATATAAATGGATTATGAAATGATTTTGCCACATCAATATTACAAATTAAATAAATGGATGGATTATTAAGTAAAACAATCTTCCGGGAATTGAAGTTTTTTTCTTAGATGATCTTTGAATTGAATTAGACAGATAAATAATCAATGTTTATTTTAATTATATGTTGGGACCTTTAATCCACCGCCTTTTTTGTACCAACTTTAAATTTTTGTCTTTAATTTTTATGTAAAATTATGCTGAAATTTTATATTTTGGTTTATTTATCTATCATCAAATATAATAAATTACATTGGATCTCATTCCGTCTTTCATATTTATTATTGTTCTCTTCAATGATTTACAAATCACTACCCTAATTTAACAAATAAATAAAAATATAAAATAAATTCTAAAATACACAAACCATTAATTACAATAATAAAAAATATATATCATCAAGTATTCTAAAATAATATTAATACGAATTATTATAAGTTGTTGCCAAAAATTTAAAGTAAATTTCACACAAAATTAATTTAAGGATTTCATTCGTATTAAAATAATATTCTCTAATTCAACATTTTCATATTCAATAATTTATTTATTTTTAATTTGATTCCATAATCATAGTCAAAATTAAATTGACTCCCTCCAACATAGCTTACGATAATTTATTGAATTTTACAATTGTGTAATTAAGTAATTTTTCTAATTCAATTTACCAAAATATTTAATAATTTTGAGGATGATTCCATAATTTGATTTGTAATGATGATGAAGCAAAATCATTTTATAATTCATTTATATTGTTTCAGAGATTCTATTTAAATTTTTTTATCATTTCATAAACATTTATAATTTTCTAGAGTTTATCTAATAAATTATGTAAATTGTCTAATTTCAATTTACCAAAATACTAAATAATTTTGAGGATGATTCCTCTCCATTTCCACAAGTTGGTTATTTGATTTTTAATATTGATGTGGCAAAATCATTTCATAATCCATTTATATATTTTTAAAAAAATTATATAATTTTTTATAACGATGTACCATATATTTTATTAATTTCATCCATAAGCTTTTGAGAATAATAAAAAGAAATTAAACGGAGTTAATTGAATTGCAATTCACGGATCTCTAAAAATATCAATTCAACAAAAATTAATTTATATAACAATTCATCCATATATATATATATATATATGTATATAGAGAGAGAGAGAGAGAGAGAGAGAGAGAGAGAGAGAGAGAGAGATTATATGTATAATTTGGATTTAAAAATATATAGGTAAAATCTTTCTAAAATGAACATCAAGGATTTAGATGTAGAATATTATTAATCACCAATTAAAGAGTTAATTAAATACTAATTATATATTTCAAGAATACCATAATTAAAAAATTATGGTCAGCCATAGTGTGAACAAATAACATTATCCATATAGGTATTACATCGAAGTAAAAAAAAATATCATTTAAAATATTGAAAAATATAACTTTAATAATGAAAAGTCTCATGCTTATTTTACTAAAAAGTACAGTCATTTTTTTTAAAAATAAAAAAGATGGGTATTTTTATAATTATTATTTTTTAAAATTGAAAAAATATAAATTTTAACACTAAAAATTAGCCGTAAAATATAAGGTTTACATACCACCTTTGTACAGAAGAATGTCACATTTAAATAGTAATAGCATGTGAGAATAATTAAGGATATTTCCAAAAGTTTGGGACCAAACGCGAGGCACTTGAGGAGTTATTTGCTTATTTAAATAGCGGTCTTTTAAAGCCAATGCTGTTAGAATGTAGGTCATGGATTGGAGACTGAGCCAAAGTAGATCATTTCCATTTTTAAGTTTTGGAAAGGGAGAGCAATGAATCTCAAGCTCTGGTATTTTATATTTGAGGTTGTGTGACATCATGTCAGATAGATATAATTTCTTGATATCCCCATGATCATTTTACTAGCTAAAATATGTTAGATAAGTCAAAATATGAATCTAAATATAATAAAATTATAATTTTGGATCCATATTTTGGTCCTTAAATGATTTCACACAAGTTTTTGTATTGCTCGAAAGTTTTGAAAGATTAATTGCAATTCAAATGTATAGGTGTATTGACTTATGTAGGGATGAGCAGGGACCCGACCGCCACTGAACCAACTGACTGACCCGATCAAGTTCGGTCGGTTCGGTGCGGTGCCAAGGTGGAGTCGGTCGGTGGTCGGCTTGAATAATGGCTACCCGACAAGTAATCGGTCGGGGGTCGATTTTTGTGTTGAGAAACTTTCGGCTACTCTAACCGAACCGACTGATAGTCTAAAGCCCTAAAATTAATTCCATTTGTCTATGGTATATAGTTTGGTTCATGTTGGTCGGCCGGCCACCCCCTATCAATCGATGATCGTTGATGAGAAAATTTTTGGTCAGTTTCTACCCAAACCGGTCGATTGCACAGCCCTAGACTTATGTACATGGAAGGACTAAGGACTCCCTTACCTTTGGAAATGCCTTCTTAAACTGACAAGGATGGTGATTTATGCTTAATTTAGACAGGTAAAGAAACATGATAAAAAAATATATAAAAAGCAATTATGCTATGTTTGGTTTAATTAATTGAATAAAGTAAAATTGCACTGTTCATACAAAATAATCTTATATTTAAATTGCATGATTGCAATTTTAATGATTTATTATGATACATTATTTATATTACGTTTAGATTAAATGATTATGATTAAAATAGAAGAGAATGCATAAATTACCATCCGCATGAGTTTTTCATTATTAATTGTTAAAGTTGCATTTATTTTTATTTAAGACTTGAAATCATAAAATTAAAAATAATCAAGGCACACAAATAATCAACCGAGCATCAGAAATAATGGGCGTACAAAAATAATTAATCAAAATGATTTCTTTGGACGCCCTCTATAAAACACACATAAACCTAATGCCAAAATCAAAATGAAGCATATATTTGTTTTAAAAATGCATCATCTACTCGTAACGCATAATCTTAAATACCAGCCAATATTAAGAGTCTAAATTAGTAAAGCTATGTAATATATATGCTTAGAACTGCAGAGCAAAATCTCAAGACTAAAGAACGTCATAGATAGTATTGCCATTTGCTCTTCAATGAATGATTCATCTAGAAAACAGGGTATTATTGACTAAACGTATCAGATAAATAAAATCTCTACCAAAATCTCATTGGCTTACCTTCCTTCAGGCCTCAGCTGCAAGTTTCATCCGCTGGTGATGCTCCGTCACTTTATAGTCCACAATCTCATGGAACAGATTCGAGTCGAGAACACAGTCGGGCCTTCCATATACGGATGCTTGAACACTCGCCATGAGTTTTGCAATCTCACGGCCGGAGAAGCCTTCTGTCTTTCTGGCAGCTTCTCGTAGCACATCATCTGATATATCTTGTATGGTTATCTTTTGTGGTCTATTCTTAACGAAGCTCCCCCATCTCGACTCATCACCTTCACCGCATAGATACTTTGTCAAGTAAAGCTTCAGCAATTTGAAGCGCTCTTCCTCCCCAGGAAGTGGGAACTCGATAACTTCATCAATGCGATCCGTGATAGCACTATCAAGATCCCCTGGCCTGTTTGTCGCGAGAACAAGAACAATGTCTCTAGATTGGTCTCCAGTTCGGTAGAGCAAGGCATTCAGAGCACTTCGCTGAGCTTCACTCATGTGTGTGCTGTTTCGCCTACAACCAACGAAAACTAAACCACATCAAGTTGAATAAGGGAGCACTAAACTAGATTGCTTGATCAATTAGGTTGATATAATGACTTCATGTAGTCATCAAGTTACTTACTCGCATAGGAAAGCATCGGCCTCATCGATAAAAAGGAGCAAACCTTTCTTCGACTTTTTGGCCCAGTCAAATATGTCGTGTATTTTGGTAACAGCTTGGGGACCCAAGGGTGCAACATCACCTCCAGTCATCATGGCATAATCCAAGCCCTGTAAAATAAATCTCAAAGCTTTTAATTAAAACTTACTAGAGGTCTCAGCAAAATTAGAGGTCTCAGCAAAAGTAAATCACTAATAACAAAAGACCATATGTATATTGTTCATGAAGTAGTGAAGATCCTCTTAAATGAGATAAAATAACTTTCAGGATATCTCTAAGAAGACAGAAACATTCAATGACCATTCCAATGCTGAGGAGGATATTGTACCGATTTTCTAGCTATTTCCCTTGCAACCATAGTTTTGCCAGTACCAGGAGGCCCATAAAAGAGCATGTTCCGAAATGGTGCCTGATGAATTTTCGTGTTTGATGTAGACCGAGCAATGCGCTCCATTCTTTTCATCAGTGAAGGATGCAAGACAACATCTCCGACAGCAGATTTAGATTGAGCAGCTGCTGCCCCAGCTGCAGTACTATAGCTACGCATCTTATTGGCTACTCGAGAACCTACTCCAGACCAGGGAAATTTTGCCATTGATGATTCTCGAATTAGAGATGGCTGACCAAGAATCCTATTGACATATCCCCACATTACTCTCGTCCCTTCCCTGCAAGGCAAAAAGTATCAAGAGGTAATGTGCCATTTTCCCATGAAAAGTATTAGGGCCTATTCACCTATAAGCATAACCAAAATTGTAATATACAATTTTAAACATGATACAGGATAAGAGTATTACATTTCTGCAAATCAGGAGATCTGCTCTAAACTAGGCATGGTTAAACATGATACAGGATAAGAGTATTACATTTCTGCAAATCAGGAGATCTTCTCTAAACTAGGCATGGGTAGCAGAGAAAAAACTCTCCTTTTATCTGAAAGATGCAATACTCCATACAGAATTACAGATATCACATAAAAGGCACATGGGTCATCAGAGATTTAATGTGTATGATTGAAGAATGCATGCAAATGCACACAAATTGCAAAAAGTTCAGCATAACCATCCAGTTAAACAAATCAGTTCTGTTTGTAAATTAAGTACAAAGGAGAAAGGAATTGCAGACCAACCTAGTAGTGTAAACTCCAGCAGCTAAGGCAGTAGCTCCTCCAACAGTCATGATTAACTTACTTCTGTCAGTCAACAAAACCCTAAATCCCCCTGCATGATAAAAAAAATATAATATATAAATATATATATATATATATAACATAACTGTCTCAACAAATTTGAAAAAGAAACTACTAGTAATGCAGCAAGCATCCAAAGAAATTCAGCGAAGCGCCTTCAGCCGCCAAATAACACAAGCAAAGTAACCACTAACATGCTTTGACAGTATCCTCACAATTACCTGGTGCAGGATTGTTCTCAGCATTTAACATCAAGATCATGTTATATGATTGCTCACGGCAAAGAACCATAAGCCTTTTTTTTTTTAAAAGAAAAGGAAAAATAACAATAATATAAGCTTGTGTGACCTAATCAGTCTGCACAGAGTCACAGGGATTGTTTACCAATGATATTAACACCAAGGCTTTAAACGAACCAGGCTATTTGTGAGTTTGACCTAGTAAAAGCTAGTCAAAGCTAGTTTAGTGAGACTTGTCTACATAAACAAACTTAGCTTGAGCCTTAGAATATCCAACTGTTAGTGTTTGAGCAAGCTCATAAAATATGAAAGCATGAATTTGACATTTAACTTTTATTTTTTCATATTTTACTAATGATAAATATGAATACGTCTAATTGAAGTTATTTGTCAGAAAAAGTCATGTATTTTAGAAAATACATTATGATGTTTGAGAATTATAATTTCTCTGGTTGACGATGTTTTCCCCTTCTTTCATATGGACGCTTATTATTCCCCAGCAGGCTTCGAAAGTGTATTTCCATAAACTATCTTCTAGTATCAAACCAAATTACACCACACGAAGGCAATAGTTCACAACAAAACTACTAATATAGGATCTTTGGACCAAATAATTCTCCTTTCCTATGTATATAATCCGTTTATTGCAGATTCAGAATATCCATTAACTGATTATTAACACAAATAATCATTATTACACGCTCGTGGAAAAAAACATCGAAAGAATATTTGATGCTTTAAGAGATGTTGAAAAAATGCACGGTGAACCAAATAACAGGTACAACCAAGAAAACTGAATATTGAAAAAGTGATATAGAGGGAGATTTGAATCATGTACTGAAGCATGCAATCCAATTGTACAGTGGAAATTTTCAAAAGAGGAAACCACAGTGAAAAAACTGCAATCCATAAATATGGTAGGTTCAAACCTTCAATATGACTGAAAGTTGTATTTATTGCAGCAAGCCACTTGTCTCTTTCACCATTTATTCTCTCTAGAAGCATCCTCCTATTATGGTTTTCAGTCAATTTTGCTTCATGAGCACGTCCTTCTGCTTCAGCCATAGCCTTCACTCTTATTGTTTCTCGCTCTATCTCAGCTCTCTCTTTCTCAGTCTGTCTTTGCTGAGCTTGTATCTGTGCTTCAGTTGCTCGTCTTGCCTGTTCTTTTCTTATGGATGACTCCTCTTGCATTTGAACCAATTCAGCATTATGACGTCTTTGAGCTTCGTGGTCTGTCTGAGGTTATGTTGGATAATAAGTTAAACTGTGTAACTGACTGCCAACAACCCCCCCCCCCCCCCCAGCTATACATGTCCACATCAATTATTTGACTAAAATGCTCTATCCAATTACACAAATATCCATTGTATTCAAATAAAAAATCATAAAAAAAGGGAGATTGCTCACACCTGCATTCTTTTGCGAGTCAATTCATCTTCGTATCTCAACATTTGAGCCTTAGCTTGAGCCTGCTGTTGATATAGATTCCTCTGTTCTTCAGCCCACTTTTGCTGCTTTTCCTGCAGATGAAAGTCTTCATTCAGGTCAAGACTTACTAGGTAAACCAACCAATTCAGCTCCACAATCACGTAGATTGGGTCAGATTTCAACAATTCAAGACCAAATACATGTTTGAATGCTGATTAATCACGCAACACAAGTTTTAGCATGGATCCTATGCCTCACATTTTGACAAGACTAAGTTGACGGCAAATGTTGAACAATGAGCATACTTTATGACTCATTAGAAATTTAGAATCACTGACTGCACAAAGAAATTAATAATCGAATTTAGTATCAGCAGCCCAGTTCTGGAACATTGTACAAAAATACTGCCTAAGTACGCAACAAGAAAATCTTTCATAAGCCATGTGCTGTCTCTACTTCCCTTGATGCAGAAGTGGATGTCAATAACACAAAAATCCATGAGAAGCCCAAGACTAAAACACATCCTAAATCACAGTAACAAAAACAAGAACACTGTGGTGGTTTTTATTTTATTTTTTGCTAAGTTAGAACTGAAGATCATACAAACACAAATAAGGCAGTATGAATCAGAAGCTATTAATAACAGTATTCTCAGAACTCAGAAGGAAACTAGCAATGAAAAAAATCTGTTTAGGACCACTACACATTTCCATTTCATCCAAGACAAGATCAAATCAAAATCTCGGAATATCTACAACTACTTAGAGCATTTCTATTACGCATTATTGATCCTAATGACGTAGACATATAGCTAAAACTCATCTTCAGACATCTCAACTTTCACGTTCCCAAATTCAGTTTTCTAAGTTTATTTTTCACAAGCAAAGGCAATGAATTTCTCTTTGGAGTTCTTCGATATCCAATACACCGAAGAAAAAGTATCTTGAGAAAAGTTATCTGGATATGCGGGAACAGGAAATCAGAAGAAAATATTGAAGCAATTAAAAAATATACTACAACTCACAATATCGGCATGAGCTTGAATAGCCTCAAAATTCGCCTTCTCCGCCTCCAACTCTGCCAGCCGAGTCTGCTCTTGCTTCCTCATCACATCGAAAACCTTCATGCGTGAAACATAAAATTGTCAAAAATAAAAATAAATAGTCAATTTTTCATTAAACAAGAAAAGAACAAACCTGTTTGGCATTAGGGGAATTATTAATTTCCCTAAGCGCCTTGGCACCCCTCTCCAACGCTTCTGGGTCAAAACCACGCTTAGAGACATCAACAGCAGGTGCAGATTGAGGATCCTCACCCTGACCTGAACTGTCCCTTGCCGGAGCCTCCGAAGGAGGAGGAGGTGCCGAAGACGAAAATGGAAAAAAACGGAATGACGAATCAGCGTACGCGACATTATTGGCGGCGGTATACGACGCCGCCACGGCAGCCGCCACAGCGAGCGACGAGAGGCGCGAAGCAGCCATTGTAGAAATCAATCAATCCCAAAAATGAAGCAATCAACTGTATAGTTTATTTAATTTTGAAACCATGAGCTTGGCATGGAGGCTGAGAGAGAAATTTGGGAGGAAGGGTTTAAGGGAGTGGCGCCATAAAATTAGATTTCTTAAACCCTTTTCTCCTGTTTCAAAATCAACACAAAACATAAATAGCAAAAGAATTCAGAATACAAATACAAATGATATTAATCCTCACACCTTAAGGAATGACATAAGAAAGTACAGTCAACAAACAAAGCATCAAACTTCAGCTCATCTCTTGTTATCATTCAAACACCTTAAACAAACGTATGACATATAAAAAATGTATAACATCATATTTCGAATGCAATACTGTAAAAAGTCTACACGGATGCACAAAACAAAGAAACAAAAATCATCATTCAAATAGTTCAAATTGAAACAAAGCTTTCTGAGAAGGTTACTCTCGCTGACAATTGACAAACTAAAAAAAAAAACTCACTGCCGGCGACGATTACTTGTATCCAGTTGCTTCACCACTTCCTTCTCGTCAAGCTTCAATCTAATCCAGCTGTGACGACGACGACACTCTAGTCGAAGGGATGGGTTTGTAAATTGCGAGCTCGAACAGAGTTGCAGTTACAGGGGGGAAAATAATAAATTAGGGTTACCATTTTATTTTTATTTTAAAATATAGTAATTTAATAAATTATTTTTTGTTTTTTATTGATTACTTTACTCGTAATTGTAATTATGTTAATTAATTAGTTCATTAAGTATGTTAATTTGTTATTTTTCATTAATAATATTCAAAATTCAATATATAAATATCATAGTATTTTTTTTTTATAAATATTTTAAGATTATAAATTTGTTATATAATTACATTGTGTTCTTTTTTCTAATTGTGATATATTTGATTAAATATTTGAATTGTAATTATGAATCCAAATTTTAATTATATAGTTCAATATTATAGAATAAAATGAACTAGAATGAAATTATTGTATATATGCATGTATAAATAATTAAATGTACATGCATACTGACATTTCGATATTTCATCATGTATGTAGGGTTGTAAATGAACCGAGACTAGCCGAACACCTTAGCTTGAGCACGACTCGAGTTCAATTTGAGCTTATTTCTTCTTATTTGAGCTCAGCTCAATAAACATTTATCATACTCAAATTTGAGTCGAGCTTGACTCGTAAAATGTTCGAAAATTTACTAATCGAGCTCGAGTTTAAATCGAAAAAAATTTGTTTACATATTCGAGTTCGAGGTCAAAAAAACTTGTTTTATTTATCCGTTCGAAATATTTATAATATTCATGAACATGTCACGAACATGTTCAATTAAGTTCGGGCTTGAACATGTTTGCGAGCTAATCGAGCTTAATACTATTCTATCTAAGCTAATCGCGCTCGATTCAAAGCTCGTGCTCAATTTGTTTAGAAAATGAAGGAGCTTTTTTCGAGCCAAAGCTCCGAATTACTCGCGAGCAATTATGTTCGTTTACAACTTTATATATTTACACCATTATTGTACTGAAAATTCTGACACGATATCATACCGTACTAAAAAATATTAAATTTTTTGCTATTTCCGATATGACATGTGAGGTCTGCCAAAGTTTCAATATTTTTTGGGAAATGGTGCAAATAGCTCCATCGACTATTAATCAGGGACTTATTGCCCTTTCAAAGACTATTTGGCTCGAATAGCCCCCTCTATGTTAAAATTAGATAATGTATACCCTTTATTAGATGGAAAAGTTAATGGTGTTAAAAAACACACACTAACACACATTTTTCTACATAAACTTTAATATTTTCACATGGTAACACTTTATCCACACTAACACACAAAAAATATTATATAGTTATACACATTGATGGACATTAATTTGTCATATAGTTTTTCAAATTTAACTTTATTCAATTTTTATAAATGTAATTAAACTTTTTTCTTTTTTTTTTCGTAATGTATTGATATAATTTTATTTCTCATGTATATCTTATTGTATTACCGAGAATTCGATGTAAATTAAACTAATATTTCTTTTGTGTGATGCATGGATATAAATTATTTATAAATACAAATACATAATTTCAAAACTTATGATCTTGAGTAAATAATAACAAAAAATATATACCTTAAAAATTTACACGAAAGTGAAGTATAAATAAAGGGTTAACAGGCTCTAATATCACAACTTTTACATATTTTTTTGATTTTTCACACAACGTTTCAATTTTTGTAATATTTCCAAAACCTTATATTTTTGTTGCAATTAAGCCATGAGATGAAAATTAATCTCAGGTTGCTTAATTTTTTTACATATTCGCACTCTTAATCTGATATGTCATAATTTTATTTTGTTGTAATAATTTTCTTAAATGTTTCATAATTATAATTTCTTGCAAATATAATTATGCATATCACATTTGTGCGTCAAACGGGAGATATTCTAGTTTAATTTACACCACATCACAATAATAAAGTGAACACAAAGGCATGCTACAATTAATAAAAAATGAATAATACAAAAATTTCTATAATTTAGAAAGTTATAAATTAAATTTATTTTGTTGTAATAATTTTATTAATTTTTTTCATAATTATAATTTCAACCAAATAAAATTATACATATCACATCCGTGCATCGCATGAAAGAGATATTCTAATTTATTTTATGTTGTATCAGATTAAGAGTGCAAAAGTGTAAAAATTTAGGTCACGTCAGATTAATTTTCATCTTATGGCTTAATTCCAATAAAAAGATAAAGTTATGGCATTATTAAACAAATTGAAACGTTATGTAAAAAATCAAAAAAGGTGAAAAAGTTGTGATATTAGAGCCTATTAACCCTATAAATAAATATTCACCATAATTTTTGGATACACGACAACATTAATCAAATAATGGGTCTCAACATTAGACTTGTAAGGAGTAAATATGATATGAGTAAATAATTGATCTATAATAAAATGCATGAAATATTATGAGTTAAACACATTTGAATTGATAAATAATTAAAATAAAATAAAAAATAAAAATATTTTTTAAAAAAAAAGAACTTATGAAATTATAAAAAAATATTTTTTTTAAATATAAATATTTAATGAGTAAAAAGTATATTACTGTGTGAAAATATCTAAATATGTGTGAAATAAATGTGTGTTAGTGTGTGTTTTATAACACCATTAATTTTTTCATCCTATAAAGGATCTACATAGTCCAACTTTTAATGTAGATAGAGCTATTGATCCAAATAATCAAGGAAGGAGTAATAAACACTCCACGTAATAGTCGAAGGGTTATTTGTACATTTTCCCATATTTTTTCCAACACCTAAGCTAACCTACTCTTTTGAAGTCATTAGATCGAACGTGGTTCAAGGGAGAAACCAATGGTTAAATGCCATTTGTAAGTCATTTTGCTGCAGCGTGTTGTACACAATTTTCTCTTATTTTGTTTTTGAGAAATTGTTGTACACAATTTTAAACTTAGCTGAAATTGACTCCTCCCAAAATAAGAGATCTAAAAGAGCTAATGTCCACGAGTAGTGAGAGTTTTTTTTTTTTACTCACGCACCCGACCTGATGAATAAAGAGTTTTTTTATTTCTATATCCAACAACTAAATATCTATAAACAAATTGGGCTTCCATCAAATACGCCGTATTACACCGTGGACTGGTTCTCATCGTCCGTTTACGCCACAGACCTCTATGAAAATTCTCTTTTAAATCAAGTACCTAAGTCTTGAGATCAGGTGATAAATCTAAGTCATTTTTTTGAGTTGAAGTTAATATACAATATGTCTTCATGTCAAGAAATAAAATTCCACCACCGCCCTACTCCAACCCAGTTCCATATAATAATAATAATAATAATAATAATAATAATAATAATAATAATCAGGGCCGGGCCTGAGATTTTGAAGGCCCTGTGCGAGCACTAAAAATGGTGCCCCTAATTTATTAAAATTAAAATTTAAAATTACATATAATGGGGTAAATTACAATTTGATACCTACATTTTGAGCACTTTTTAAAAAATGATGCACTTTTTATAAAATAAAAAAAAATCGTACTTATATTTTCAAAAATTTTACAAATCTAATATTTAAGCAATTTTACGACTTGAAAATCATGTGTAATTGATTTTAATTTAATATTTCTTGATTGGATGAATTTTTTTCCACGTGACTGATAGGAATATTAAATACAATCAATTAAAAGTGCGATTTTATGGTCGTAAAATTGGTTAAATGCCAGATTTGCAATTTTTTTGAAAAAAATAGGTAATCCTTCCGTCCCATTTATATAGTCCACTTTATCCTCGCATGTAGATTAATTTATGAAAACAAGACATTAAAGCTTAATTTTCAATATTATCCTTATTTAAAATTTATGACTTTACAAACTTTAAATGATTGATTTTTAATTTCCAAGACTTAACAAGGGTATATTTATATATTACTATGAAAATTAATATTATTTATAGTTATGAAACTATATAATTGGGATACCTCAGAATAGTAATATGAACTATATAAATGGGACGAGGGAGTATTTTTTTTTTTTTTTTGTTAATTTTGAAAAAGTGAGTCATTTTTGAAGCAAACTCATCTATAAATTTTTCGAAATCAATATTTATAGCAAACTCTTGTTCAATAGATATCAAAGCAAGCCCATTCCATCTTTTTTGTGGCATGGTCGATCGCAAGTAAGATTTTAATAAATAAATAGATAGCAACTTTGTAGATGCAACAGTAACGGGTATGGTCAATAAAATTTTATAAACAATGTATGCATTGGGACAACTATTCAACCCCTTCAAGTAAGCCAATATATCTAATGTTTTATATTCTTTTGGTAAAAGATACCGCAAAGTTTTTAGTTTTTGAAAAAACTCTTGACCATCAAAATCACTAACCACTCCATGCTTTAGAATATTCTTAAGATTTTCACATATATTGATTGGGCTAGGCCTAGTATTATTTATAAAATATTGGGCTGATCTTTCCTATTGTTTTTTCAAAGGCCTGAATTAATTTTTATAAACTAAAAAACTATTTTTTTATAATCTAACATATGTCAGTATAACTACTAGTACTAAAAATTTATAAAAATGGTGTCCCTAAATTTTTGAGGCCCCTGTGCGGCGCACCTCTCGCACACCCTCAGGGCCGCCACTGATAATAATAATAATAATAATAATAATAATAATAATAATAATAATAATAATAAATTGTATTGATTGCGAGATAATCAGTTTTTGATAGGAAAGAAAAACATAATAATTGTATGAATGACAAATACGTAAACTAGATAGTGGAAGATTACTAGGAAACTCATGCTTGTCGCTCAATACTGCCATTAATTTATCAAATTAATACGTGGCAGCCACTAATATTTTAGTCAATTTCAATATTCAGTTTTAAAATTTAAAAATAAAATATCAACATGTAATGAATTGTTGATGGTCTGCATGATTGGCGATTTTTCTATGTTTTCTAATATGATACTAAAATTATATAATATCTTATCTATTGGGTTAATGATACTTTACACAACGTTTGAGCTCGTTAACATTTTTATTTAAACATTTCAAAAATTATATATTTATACTCCATATTTACCTAATCTAACAAATTTTCGACGTGCTTAGCTTGGCCGAATGAAGATGATATAAAATGGTCCTATTTTAGGTGCCAAAAGGGAAAAAAGAAGCCACCCACACAATTTGTTGATGAGTGGAATCAGAATGTGAAACCCAAAAAGGGTTGAACAAATTCCCTAATCATTAGCAATTCGAATTTTCATTTAGTCATCCATTTTATTTTTTTTGGGGTGACAGGAAAAATAGCATAGAACACATTCAAATGGTATAAATAAAGTATATTTAAGTCCAGCACTTTTAATTTCATTTTCTGGATTGAATTTTTGCAAATTTTAAATAGACATTGATTCTCTGAAAAAAACTAAAAAAAAGGTCTATCTACTTTCATTGTTATTAAAATTAGATCCTTGTTTTGTCCTTAAATTCTATCTAACATAACAACCCCTATTTATTATAGAATAATATACAAAAACTCAATTTTAATAGATGAAAATAGCCTACAGCCCTACATAGGATTTTTTTACCTAATTCAAGGTTGCTTCTAATAATTATAGTCTTATCATCTTATAATAAAATTTAAAACCTTCTAAAACAGTAACACTTTGAGCATCTCATAAATATTCAACACCTGATAAACTAAAATTGTTAGTGCCATTCTCATGCACATATTTGTTGACATATATTTATGGCAATATATTTGTCCGTGGAATTGTTAGAGAAACATGTGTTGATCCATTGTGCTGAAAGGAAAACACAGAGCTGAGTTGTTGAAAGAAATTGATAAAGTGTTCCGGACAATGTACCACGCCCGAATCTTAGCAGTTTCCTTCTATGAGATGATTTGCTTCCATGAACAATTTTGATCAAAAAGGAATGTCTTGCTGCCTAATCCTTGAAGAGATTGGGCTGAATATTCACCCTCAACTCAATATGGAAGATCTCTATTCAAACAAGAAAAGTTCTATGTTGATTAGGACTTACCGATCTACAAGGAAAGTTTCTCAAAGGGTTGCTTTTCGGATTTTCAAGGCCTATAAGAGACCCTCTACGTGCAAAATGAGGAGGTGTGACTCAAGATGTAGCTCATAAGTTTTATTAATATATTTTTCATGAGCTTTTGTGAGAGCATAAATATTAGCTAGAGATGTTCCTTAAACAGTTCAACGTGATATTCTAGCATAGTTAGTATTTTGTCACCAAACACTTGAGGGAATTGGTGCGAAATTGTACGTAATCTCAGGAGAGATCATAAGTAAAGACGTGGGTAGCGAAATTTTACGTGATCTCAAGAGAGATCATAAGTAAAGACGTGGGTAGTTAGAGAAAGTCCAGTATCACGGTTGTGAGAGGATCTCACAATTTAGTTCATCAAAGAGTTCGTGAAGAAGAAATGACGACATAAGGAGGGATTCATATATGTGTAAGTTTCCTCAATAATCTTCATGAAAGAGTAGTGGACTATTCTTTAAGTTTGGGCGAAGTCCCCCCAAAGTAAGTTGGTTAACCGAGCTGAGTTATCAATTCCCGTGTCGATTTACTACTTTTCTTTTTACTGTTCCTGAATCTAATAAGCACACACTTAGGAACATTATGCAGAACACCATGACTAAAATTGCACAGATTATGTTTTTGCAAAAATAAATAAATAACTTGCGCTAAGAACTTCTATTTTAATAGAATTCAATACTAAATGAAGCAACAAAACTAATGGCTAAATAAAAACATAAAGCTCAAAAAAACACTACCAGAAAATCCACAAACTTCTCAAAAACAAAAAAGAGTCAATTAAGATTGATAGGAATTCTTTCTTACAACCAGAAAACCACCAAATTTTGGTTTAGTTTTTGTCTTACCAATGTCTAGAACTAGAAGCCTTCAAGAAAACTGACAATCCAAACCACGTGCACCTCGCCTCCTCCGGGAAGGTAGGTACCTCTCCTCCTCCTCCTCTGCTTACCAACCAGCTTATGTACAAACCAATCAAGTCGAATTAGGTGAATAATTTTTGACCAAGAATCCCCGGAATGCTTATGCATTGGCCGACTGTGAAGGCAGCCTCGGGTGGTTGTGTTCGCCTTCATAAGTGACAATAAGCATCGAAGGATCTTCCAAACATCGCTCCACATGTTTCCTAGCCGGGCAGCCTCTCATGCTGCTGCATTTGTAGTATCCTCTGCAGAAGCAGATCAAACAATCATCACAACCAAAAATATTTCAATTGTGAATCTGTGATTGTTCAAATTGAGTTGAATGTTAAAATTCAATGCCAAAATGCCATAATCATTCACTGCAGATAACAATCAAGATATAGATTTTAAGTACTAGACTAGAATTAGTCACTTTCCCATTTGAACAGAGAAGAAGATGCTTCGCTTCTTCTGCCACATTATATTAACGAGGCCATAAACCACTTATCAACGGCACAAATGAAACGTGCAACACGAATTCTATAATGAAGGATGCTAATAGAGGCCAGCAGCAAGTGGTAAAGAGTAGTATGCAAAAACATAACATATCTACGCCAAATACTACAATTATATTGAATGCACTAATATGATATCAAAATGAGCAGTTTGAAATGATACGAAAGACTACAATGGCACATTCTATACAAAACTACAATTGGCCAAACAATCACGAGCAATCAAACGAGGAGCCATATGGAGAGGTTATGAAGCCATACCGCGGGTGAGGGGAGCCTTTGATCGGTTTCTGGCCATACTTCCTCCAGGAGTACTCATCAGGTGGAATATCAGCTATCTTGTTACTTATAGCAGGCACTTTAATAGACCTTTTAACCCTGTGCTTCCTGTTAACATATAACATAGATCAGAATACATAACAACACTACAAATTCATCAAAATCGGACAAGAAAAACACTAGCAAAAACAACCACCTCTTCTTAGAGCAATGGCATCTACCACTGCCTCCACATTTGACGCTCCCATCCTCTCCCCTTCCAGAACACCTCCTCTTGTGATGAAACGAGGCCTGATCAGCAGACCGCGCTGCACCAATCAAACGGAAGGCGCTCCCATCCAAATTCGCCACGCTCCCATCCATACTCAACGAGGACATAAAAGACCTAGTCGAAGACATTGTTGGAGTGCACGAGGAGCTATCGAAATTCAGGCTAATGCCGCTATTGCTACGCCTATACACAAGTTCAGCTTGATGTTTCAATTGCTGCTGCTGCTGATGCTGCTGAAGCTGAAGCCTCTGCTGCTGCTGATGCTGCAAGAAATGGTAACTAGGGGGTGGCGTTTGCTGCGAGAGGCGAAGATTTTTGCCATGGGAGCTCAATTCCAAAGAAGGGCTTCCCAATGCGAGAGAATTCTTGACAATGGATCCAGTTTCTTGGCGTTGATTGTTGTCTACAGCATTGATCTGAAGCAGCTGAAGGGGTTTGGGCGGCTGCTGTTGCTTCTGCTGCTGCTGATGATGATCATCAATTCGAAAACTCGGGTTTTCAAGGAATATGTTTGGAGGGAAAGGAATATGGATTTTCTTGCTCTTTCTCACTCTAGCATGGCCACAGCTTGAGTTGAGGAGAGAGACAACTTTCTTGAATTTGTGCACAGCCTCCCCTGTTTGTTCCACTAAAGTTCTACGCAAATTTTGATCTTGGGGTTGGTTTAAGACGTTAATAACTCTATGACAACTCTCTAAAGCTGCAATATTTGCCTTTTCAACCTCCTCCATCACCTCACCCCCTCAACAACAAACCAAACAATTAAGATAAATTATTTAAAACCCTAGTTCCCAAAACTAGAAGGAGCAAATTCCAGCAAAACATGAGAGGGGAGAAAAGAAGTAAAAACAGTAAAAAAATATATTTTTAATAATTCCAAGTGCACTGAATCAACAGAAATCCCAAATGCCAAAACCAAGAAATTGAAGGGGAGATGGAAAAAAGAGGTTCATTTCTAAAGAGTGAAAATCAAGCCAAAAAAAAAAAAAGATAAAATCAATCAATGAAGGCAGAAAATTTCAAGCTGCAAACAGAGTGAAGATTAAGAACCCAAAAAAAAGAAAAAAAAAAGGAAACGGAAAGTTTGAAACAAACAGACCTTCAGTTGGTATGAATTAAACCCTAGAATCAAATTTCCGTTGTGTGTTATGCGTTTATGGGATTGAAAGGTGTGAAAGAGGAGACTTTTTGCTCCGCTTTGGCAGAGAATTGACACGACCCAGAAAATGAAATTACAAAAAGATGCAATCTTTGAATATTTATAGTCCTAGACTGCAAATTATTGCTACTGAGAGAGCAATAAATGCGTAATTCTAGAGAGAGAGAGAGAGAGAGAGAGAGAGCTGGTGCTGATGATGGCATTAAAAATATAAGTGTGGCAGAATGAGAGAGAAAGCTGGGAAGTGAAACTGCCGTCTCTGTCGCAGATTTCAAAGTGGGGTCATATCTGGACTTAGTTATATATCTCTTTAATTAATGATTGTTTTTATATTTATTATTATTATTAATTATAAATTATTAATTTTTGGTAGTGATTTTTATTAGAAAAAAAATTATTACAATTTTGGGTTTTGTATTACTGCGACGCTTTCGCTTCTTCCGATGCGAGACTTATGTCTTGTCCTTTTGCTTTCAAATTTCAAGAGCATCTATTCCTATTTTTATATTTTATTTTATTTGGACCAGCAGTTACAATCCTGTTCACCAATTTATTTAATCAATAGATAATTTAACATTTTTTATGAAATGAAACATGTTTCTTCTCTTTACTATTATTAAGATTTTCTTTTAAAAAAACGAGTTATTGTATTTTTACTTCATGTGTTTCGTTTATAATAATTATATATGTGTGCGGTAATTTATGTTAAAATTGAGACATTATTTTTGGAGGATAACAAATACGTAATTTTAACATAAAAAATTAAAAGGGCACAATTTTATATAGTGGCCTAATTTTCACATGAAAGAATAAGCAATAACACAATTTGAATATGAATTTATCATTTTTTTAGAGATATATGATTTTGTGTGTCTTTCGTAACTACTTGGCATTGTAGATGTAATGTGATTCATTATTTCAAAGTTTATAATGTGAGTTCATAATAGTGTAACAATATACTAAATGATATTACTCAATTTTTTAATAGTATTATTTATGTACTTGGTAATTAATATGTTCGTATATGCTGTGAGATTATAATATGTATTAAATTTAATGGTAATGAAGTGCCTAATTGAGACGAAAGAAATATCTTATCCTTATGTTCTTGAAAATTCAAAGCAAAAAAATAAAATAAAAATAAAATTGTGATATTTTTTGTGCTCCATCGAGTTTCATGTTTTTTAATATAACTTCCAAAATTTATATTTAATTAAAAATTGCATCCGTCAAATTTGTGATAAATAAAAAATCAAATGAGAAGACGGAAGAATACCCTTTAATTGTTGCTAGGTGCGAATTTTGTTCGAAAAATAAATTTGAAGTTGCAATACCTAATATTTACAGATTTCATGTTTTTTTTTTTTAACTCACACATCCAATCTATAGGATTGAGGAGATCCAAACCTTTGACTTTTGGTCTTCAAACAACCTCACTCCATCACTAGATCATCCCATCGGGACTTACAGATTTCATGTTTCGAAATTAACAAATTGGAAAACATAATAAATTGACGTAAAATAATTTTCTGTTAAATTTAAGACAATAACCATATTCATCAGCTCCACTCCAGCTCTTTTCCTACACACCTAGTCACCTACCAAAATTAAATGAAACAATTCTCTCATTACTATTTACCCCATTTGCAATGCTATTCAATATTCATAGCTGGGAGAATATAAATTGAAATATTTTATTAATGCTCCAGGTGTTTTACTACAGTTATTACTCCACCCGTTTCAATAATATACACTCCCTCCGTTTCACAATAAGTGTCATCCTAGCACATAAATTTTGTTTCACAAAAAGTGTCGTTCTACACAATCGAGGTAATTTTTTTACAATTTTCTCACATTTGTCCTCATTTAATGCATTCAAACTACCTTATCTAATTCATTTAACATGGTGTACAAGTAATTTGATTATTTAATTAATGTATTTATTAATATGTGTGTATTCATCCAGAATGACATTTATTCATAAATGGAGGGAGTATTTATTTATTTTTCTCGGATGTCCCGATATATAGACATGTATATATAGATAATTTACTAATATATATCCTTATTTTATACTCTATCTGTTTCGTTTTGTTTGTTGTTTTAGAATTTTAATCTAGAATTAACAATTATTTTTTTGGACTAATATATCCCTCCTTTTTATATTACATAAAATCATATTCACTTATATTTTCCTAAAAAGTTGAATTTTTTTTTTCTCTCCATATATTTATAAGGTTAAATTTGAGAGAGGAAGTGTCAAAATATATAAAACAACAAACATTTTGACACAAAAGAAAAAACCTAAAACAATAATCAAAACGAAACGGATGGAGTATGTTTACAATAGGAATTAGTTCATTATTAAAGTAATAAATAGGAGCATATTAGGAAGTTTCTTTATTAATTGTCTTTCCCAATTTTTTCTTAATCCCAGTGAAAAATCTCATTGAGCCTATTAAAATGGGACGAATAGAGTGTTATTTATTACTTCTCTTCACGGTTTTAAGAAACTGGAATACATATACCTATTTTTTTTTAGATTGATTGTTGAAATGTCTCTAATACTTCACCTGCCCCGAACAATGCAATATTCTTTTCATTTTGCACTTATTAAAAAATATTTAACATACTTGAAAAAAGTAAAATATCATTTCATATACCATATATATATATACTCTTATTTATTGATTCATGAGAAAAAGAATATCGATTTCAAAGAATATTAAACAGGAATACATTAATGAAAATAAAAATTTAATAAACAACTAATAATAAAAAAATGGATTATTAATTTGGGACGAATACATAAGGAAAAGGAGACGACATTATTATGACGGATGAAATATTTGAATATTTATTTAACATTATTGAATTAAATAGTACTACATTCATCATCTCTCTAATGAAACGTGATATTTACGTATATTTACCTTAAGTTCACCTCGACTTATAATTCTATCATTACTAATATCCATATACGTCTAATTAATAATGTAACCCTACTTCTAAGTAAACTTTATTAATTAATTAAGTGTTGAATTTATAGTAGATTTATATAAACATATGTGCGTATACGTCACTATTTATTTAAGATAGTAAATTATACACTTGATATAACTCTTCAAGCTTAATTTAAGAGGAAAAAACATCGTGTTTGAACTTTGAAGTTGATATTAATTTTTTTTATTCATTATAAAATATATATTACGATTTGTTTATGCATAGCCGTCCAGACCATATTTATTTCGACTTTGGTAGCATTAAATTTGAGCTGAATTAGAAAACTTGAAGCTTGAATTATACTCAAATTTTAAAATTTCGATCTCAAAATTGAATATGTTAATAGCAAACTCGACCAACTTGAACCTCCCAATCCTAAAACTTTACCCTATTTACCAATTTAACATCCAAGAAATTTGTAGGAATTTGCTGGAAAGCATCTAATTTTAGGCTTCCCCTACACATTTAGCCGTTGCAGCTTGACCATTAAGGATGCGACACGTGTAGATACGCTGACACGTAGGCAAAGCATAATGCACTGTATTACCGGGAGGGTGGTGTCTATAGTGCGCCGACTCGAAGTGCGATAATCGTGACCCCGGTCGGTGGGGCCCACGATGAGGAAAAAACGTTGACTTTCTCTCGCCCATGACCCCCCACTCTCCGGCCTGCGCGTGCATGACACGCGTGTAATTAGTTATTTCTTAAAGAATTAATCGAATTAGCCGGACTTTTACATGTTTTTTTAGACATAATTTTTCAATTTTGATAACGACGATGTAAAATGGCATTTTTTTTTCGATTGAAACCTACTGATAAAAAATTAAGATTTATTTAAATATAATGTTGTGGTAACTTTGTGTTTATATGACATGATAAATATTATGATGATGGTGAAATTAAAGACATATATAGAAAAAAAAATGCAGAAGTGATTATAATATAGTCAATTAACACTTTTCTTAATAAAAAATAAAGCATAAATAAAGATTTTTTTTTTTTGTGTTTCTAGTTTTTAATTTTATTTATATTTTTAAAAATGATCATTATTATATGAATGTCGGATTAGATCCTTCGCGCCTCCCCATGTTATATCTCATGTGCCATAACTATTTTTATTTTATTTTTCATTTTTCTAATATATCCTAATTGAGAAAAGATGAACCGTAAATTAAATATTTTAAATTAAATTAAATCATTATAAATTAAAATTGAAAAAAAATAAAAAAGTATAGAAAATTGGAACATGAAATCTCATAGAGAATGACACAGAGGTGTACAAATGCAGGGGTTTTTTTTTAGTTATTATTGTGAATTCTTTCCGTGGCCTTATTTTTAGTACTATATAAGAAAATAGTTGATTAAAATGTTTGAACGGGGTGAGACACTTTCTTACTTTAATTTATTGAGAAATTATGAGTTTATGGTCATTGCTAGATGTTATAATTATAATATTTAATTCAATTGTTAGCTAATTTAATTTGTTTTGCGTTGATGTAAAATTGTGTGGATATGCGGATTCAAATCAATTTAATACTTATCATATATTTTTTAATAATTACATATGTAGGTGCACAAATAAACAACAAAATAACAAACGAGTCAGTACATTAATTCGCTCAAAAAATAATTAATTTAGAAATATTGTGTGCACCTCCAATCTTTCACACATTGAATGCTTTCAAAGTTTCAACTCTAAAATGAATTGTTGTAATGGATCAAATAGTTTTATTTAATTTTGTGACCAAGAAAAATTCCACTTCCACTGCATGCTCTAATTAAGGGTAAATTGTAAATCTCAAATTCATACAAAAATCATTGCACCACACATGAATGATGACATTTATGATAGTCGATGAGCTAGACCTATAAAATATTAGTGGAATTCGAACTCGTATTTTACTGTTGTAAATTGAACCACTTACACACTTCCCTAACTAAATCATCCTCAAAATAATTTGGATTTGAACCCAAACATGGCATTTTATGATATCATTTAGCAGCAAACCTGAAAAGTAAAAGTAAATACCTTAAATAAATTTGAATTTAAAGAAAAAATAATGAGAGCAAATTTTGGGATAAATAAAGTGATATGATATGTTGAGGTACTAAAAAGTCATAGTGGCCAGCTGGACCATGTTTGCCTATTTCAAGACCACAATATCCCAATCACACGGTGTGAGTGTGACCAAGACTCGAAAATGTTATCTATCATAAATTTTATCGCGATCTTTACTATGGAACGTAGTGTCTTTACATACGTTATAAATTTTGCCGTTATCTGTATGCAAACGCCTTAAATTATGATTTATCCTGAAATATATAAACTTTTTGAAATAAGTTTGTATTAATTATAATCACACGTTGTGAGTGTGACTGCTCAAATGTTATCTATCATAAATTTTATGGCGATCTGTACGATAAAATGTAGTACCTTTACTTACGTTATAAATTTTACCGTTATCTATATGCAAACTCCTTGAATATGATTTATCCTGGAATTTATAATTTTTTTAAAATAAGTTTGTATTAATTAGTATGTATGATGGAGATAAAAAAAAAATAGTCTACATTTATTAGTATTTTATTTAGTTTCTTTAGGTTAGTTTAATTATTAATGGGCTCTAGTATATATAGATGATTATGTTTAATATTTTAGGTGGTTAAATTTTAGATTAAAGTTTAAGAGTTTATACTTATTATTCAATACAAAGTTTTGAATTATGATAATCAAAGCACTCATGCAGTAGTAGAACTATAGTAGGTTTCAAATGTTCACGTTGAGTGTGTATAATTGTGATCATATCTGAATTTATAAATTCAAATAAAAAATAATAATTATATTATTACTACTATTTTTGAAAAGAAAAAAATATATGCACACGGTATGGATAAATATGTCATGAATAATGTAATAGCCTAAACTTATCATTACCTGTCACTTTAATGTATTTATAACTTAATCTCCCAATCTTAGGAAAACAATTCGATATAATTAATATTATACAGTATTGTTGCTCAAGTCAAGTGGTAAGTGGGAAAATTTTGATTATTTAATATTATCTCATGACACCACTAACACCATTATCCATTGAATAAACTCAAATTAAGATTCACTCAGTCATCACTTAATCGCTTACATTTCACTATTAACTTAACTCCCACTTACATAATATCATTTTACCAACTTTTGATTTCTTCCAAATTAAATTAATTACGTCATATATATTGCATTTCGTAATATATATATATATATATATATATATATATATATTCAATAAATATGAGAATATCCATACTCATATAGTCATATTTAAAAAAAAAGATAAAAATAATAATTAATTCAAAAGTAGAACGTAATGAAAGAAAAAGCAAAAATTGATCAATGTTAGATTTGTAATTTTTTTTTAAAATAAATTGGTACAATTTTGTTAATTTTGAAATGTGGATTAATTTTATTTTTTTAAAAAAACCCCAAAATATAAGTATCAAAGTGTAAATTACCTATAATTTTTCAATAATTCAGGTATTAAAACGTGATTTCAAATAGTACGAGATAGAAAAACAATTACGATTTTGCCTTTCTTTATCTTTTTTTCCTACCTACAGTCTGTCTAATTGTGTGCCCCCTACAATCATGCAGAATGAAAAGGACTTGATGATGCAGAATCACCACATTTTCAGACAATCTGATAAACATTCAGGCATGCAACTGTGTTTATGTAAGACTATCTAAACATTCTGTCACACTTATTGAATTCAACAGAGAAAGCTAAAATCTGGACAAACTGACCATGATAAACACCAGTAAATACTATATAACCGGGAATACAAAACAGCCATCATTACAAACCAAGGCATGGATAAAAATTTGAATTCTAACATGAGAACTTATGTTGGAGCAGCCAACAAATCATCAACTTCAGAGGAAACCAACAACAAATGAGAGATGGGGCATTAGAATGAGCTACAATGCATTAGACGAGTCAAAAATCTTTCGGTTAGAAACCAATCTTTCGGTCAGAACTAACCCAGTGATCGAAAATGAGCTATTGTTTCCTTCCCCTTCCTTTCTTAGATGGTTGTACATCCATTTGTTCTTTTCCACCAACTTCAGATATATCCGCTGCACAAAACACAAATAACGGGATTGGAATGGATTACATGGAAACTTTATGCTTGAAAATAATGAGAAAACATAAAAGAAATCAAAATATGAAAACTACCACACATGTAGGTTGCAATGACAGATATCAATCAACATCATGTACATTTAACTATGTAAGTTGGAAAGAAAAATAGCAATCAACATGTCCATCAAGAAAATTCTCATAGTTGATAAATAAAAAATAAGTTCAAACTGGAGAATTGGTTGAAGAGAAGAATCTAACCACAACATACATCAATCTACTAAGCTATCTCAACAATACTGAATCTAAGTCGAAATCTCTTTGGCCCAATCTACAGGTGATATATCTTAATAAAGCAGTAGTTCAATGCACCAAAAAAATAAAATTAAATATTTTCAATTGTACAAGAATAAGGTGCAGTTATACAATGAAGTCTATTTTAAACCTACTACTGGTGTCAAACCAAGATCCTTGGAAAAGATCATACATTGATGCATGTGAAAACTTAACGAGGATTCAAGGAAACAAATTACAAATGATCTTTGGAAAGGCTCATATGTTTTCGAAAATCGACAGGACTAGTAAATTTGAATCGAGTTCTTAGACAACCTTTTTTTTTGGAGTTCTTCCGTAAATAATAAATTTACAACCACTATTGTATTACTTGTGCTGCATGTACTTGACAGGAAGAAGTGGTCTCTGGAAACTGAAATACTTAAACCAATTAATACCTTTGCACATCCCCATGCAATCTTCTTGTTAGTATTGAGTTTCACCAAACAATTGATTCATGTCTTTTTAAGAAGAATAAATCATACAAGCAAAACGAGTACCAAAATGACTCCAAAATTTCTTAAACCTAGCAGTTTCCTAAAGACTTCAAGCAACATTACCTAAAACAGTATGTGATATTTCTATCCATCATTATATTTCACTTGTCTAGCATGCACTTGGCAGGGGGAAGTAGTTTCTGGAAATTGAAGACTTCAACTTAATTAGACACAGAAGCATGTTAGCTTTGCACATCCCTGGTAAATCTTCTTTTTAGCATCATGTTTCACCAATATAATTGACTGAGGCGTCCTTTTGAAAATCGTACAGGACAATTGTACAACAACGTCAATGTGTCTTGAAGAAGTGCAACTCTGGCTTACTGTTTGAGATAGCATCATGTTAAGTTGCTAACGATTCAAATAGGGAAAAAACCACCATCAGTAATTGCAAGCATATACTTGAATTTTCTTATTGAATAAGCATATAGAGCTCCAAATATATCTGTAATTACATATCAGCTAAAATCATGATAGTTAAAATCTGTAAGATGTTACTATTGCCTAGCTAGTCCTCAAATAACCAAGAAATTACATGAATCAAAATTACGAAACGTTCAACTCCCCGTCTAATTCCACACAAAATGACTTATGCCATAAGATAAAATTTAAGCAGCAGATAAGTATTAAGATTACAAAAACACCAGTGCAAATAATACCTTCAGGTCCATTAGCCATCAGAGCAAAGAACATATTATTGAGCTTCTCCATCTTCTTAGCATCTTGTGCTTGGTCTGTCTTAAATTTGATGCACTGATAAGAAAGCAAAGAGCCATCATCAGGGGGTGACAATAACCCTTATCTTAGACATTGGCAATCTATTGAAACAGTGACTTCTCATCTTCAATTCTACCGTCAGAAATGGCAACAAAATGTGCAATATGCAACTTTTGATAAGGTCAGCATAGCTTAAGCACCTACGGGGTTTATTTTCGACAGGTAAGATGAACTATAAAGCAAACTGGCTCCCGATGATCAACTGTTGCAGGTCAATTCAGATTCGGGGAAGATAAAAGGCAACCTAAGGGATAGGGATAGCTTATCAGGAATATGAATTACCATTCCCATTACTAGCATTTAACAAACCCAAGTCACGGTACCAGTTGTTTGGTTAGAGTGCAGACAGAAAAGGTGGTTTTCGGTAAAAATAAACGCAAGAGGTATCCATGTAGCCTCCGGTGAAGCTCATAACATTAATCGTATAACACAGAAGAAACAAACAGAAAAATTAAGCACCTCACCAGAACTTTCAGCAAAATAAGACTTTTCCCTCTTACTCAAATATTAAGTGCACATCAATTATAGCCAGATGAAAGTAGCGATTTATGGATGCATAACAAAAACCATTACATGAGATACATTTGGAGAATTGGAGTAGAGCAGGCAACAAAGAGCTTACCCTAAACATGCATTCACATTTGCGTATCATACATCTCATTGTTTTTGCATGAATAATATATTCTGTTACAGAATGTATTCGTAAGCTTTGGAAATAACGAGAGAAAGAAAATAGCCGCAGATACAATTGGCTCCCTCGAAGTCAACAGACTGTCAAATGTAGCTTTGGGGAGGATGCCAAGAACTCATGTTGCATTCTTATGTGGGCTTGTACAATGTGATGGTGAGCTGGTAGGTATGTCAAAAGATAATGCATAAGCTGAATGCAAATTGTTTAGCTTGTGAGAAACGGATGCTGAATTCAGTATAAAAGGCGCAATTAAGCAGATTGAAAAGATGCATACTTAATTTCTTCTCCTCAGAAGCTTATGAATACAAAAAGAAACTGATGATAGAGATGCATTGAGCCACAAATACAACAACAAATCATTAGCCTTAATTAACATAAGTCTTACTAGAAGAAACTCACTCTATCCTGTAACTTCGAAAATTCAACCCAACTTAAATGCCCCTTAACATTTCCAAGAATTACAAACAAAAACACAGAAGGATTGAAGATTGACGCATTTAGGAGGCAGCAAAATCTTGCCCATAATCGTCATAAACAACATAAGCTCATCAACAAGAACACAGTTCGAGTAAGTGAGTAACAACAAATTGAATCCCTAAATTTCAGCATAAAATTCATCAACAATCGAAACAAACCAACATAATAGTGAATCAACCCGCCACAACACAATCTGAATAATTAAAAGAGAGAGAGAGAGAGAGAGAGAGAGAGAGAGAGAGAGTAAAATTACAGAACTATACCTCCTTATCATCAGTGACTTTCATAACCAACTTGCCATCGCAATTCCTGTATTTCATCACATAACGAGTCTGTCACAACCAATCAACAAAGATAACAATCAGAATTTCCCAAAGCACAAATTCAAGACATTTAACACTGATTTACAACTTAAAAAGTAGTCCAAAAGAAATTGAAGTTGGAAGAAATTACTTTCTGTGGATTTGAACGAAATAATTGGAGCGATTTTTCCAGAAAATCGTCCCAAGAGACGATGTACACCATTCTTTGGTGAATCGAGACGGTTTTCTGTTCGATTAAATTTGGGTATTACGTTGCTTCATAATTAGTAACTTCATCATTTCACATCATCCATTCGGTAATTTTCTTTTTAATTTTTTGAGTTGGAGAATTAAATATTGAACCTCTATTCATTTTTGCACGTAAAAATTCACCGTTTGTTCCAATAGTATAGTCTTCATACATAGAAAATTCACCGCTTCAATTCATTAGGGTTCGTTTACTTCAACATAATTTGAAATCTAATATCAAGAAAACTATGAAAAAGATTGCATGAGACTACCACATTGATGATACTCATTCACTAATTTATTTCCCCTCCACCTCTACAATCCTCAACTTTTTTAAATTTTCATTCCAAGTGACACTCATCTAACCTGATATTCAATTAAAATATTAATTTTTCTTTCTTCCAATCCACATAAAATATTTATCATTTTATTTTTTTAATAACATATTATTAATAATAATTTTTACTATATTTACAAAATTCTAATTAATTTATTTTTTGAATTCATAATTAAAAAAAAATACTCATACAATTATAAATTCATAATTTACTTGACAACAAAATAAAATTACAAGAGTTAAAACAAAATAAAACATAATTAAATAAACTACACTTGAAATTTTGGAGTCATGATAATAATTTGGGTGATTTGGATCCATAACTTAAAATGAAGAAGAATTGTGAGGTTGATAATTTGGAGAAATAAGATATATGAGAAAAAAGAGTTTAGTTGTTTGTAAAAATATATCAATATTAGGTTTTATTTATAGAGGAAAAAAATCAATAAATTTTGATATTTTTTTTATAATTATATAAAATATTTAAATTTTAAATTAATATATATATATAAAATTATGTGGCACCCTCTACCCAATTAGAGGGTGCCACATGTGCATAGATTAATATATATTAATTTTATAATTAATATATATAAAATTAATATTTTTTTATAATTATTTTTTTGTTAAAATGGGAGCTTTACATCAATTAATAAATTTATACACGATAAAGATTTTTTTTTGGTAACCTTACGGCTTGACATGCTAGTCCAAAAATATAATTTAGGACAAAAAAATGTAAAGATAAGATAAAAAAAAAATCGTGTAGAGGATGGATGTTTTGTTGAAAAAATCAAATCACCATGTCATATATATATATATATATATATATATATATATATATATATATTAGACGATTACAATGTACATAATATTTGATTGCCAAACATAGAACATAGATTTTTGGGCCATCTTGGGACTATAGATGTTGACGTTAGACCTATGGATGTTGATTTCTACTTTGACAATGAACCAAAAATGAAATTATCCAAAAAAAAAATAATGAAAAAACAATTAAAATAAAATTATTCATAATCATTTTGTACTTTGATAATGAACCAAAAATGAAATTATCCCAAAAAAAATATGAAAAAACAATTAAAATAAAATTATTCATAATCATTCATTTAATTTAATGGATATAATTTGTTCTCAATTAACATACTATGGCAATATTACCATTGACACACACACACACATATAACGTAGTCATTATTCATATACACCCAACTGCTGGGTTCTGTTGCCATGAATAATTTAAAAAATTCAGATACTTCATCATCATTTGTACAAACAGCTATAGCGTCCAATCATTTGTGTTCGCTTTGTTGTTTCTTATTTTTATTTTTGTGACTAGTGTGAGAAAAAAATCCACCGTTTCTCTTCTAGTTTTTTCCATCGAAGAATTCCTTAAGAAACTTTATGAAATGTAACAAGATTTACCTCTAAATCTCTACCGCAGTTAAAATTTATATATTTGATTTCCAAGTATGGATCATGAATTTTTGGGCTCATCTTGGGGCTATGGATGTTGATTAGTACTTTGATAATGAACTACTCGGTAGAATCGATAATTTAATTGAATAATTCCTCAAGAAAATTTATTAGGTGTAATGAGATTTGTCTCTAAATCTCTACTGCAGTTCAAATCTATATATTTGATTGCCAAATATGGATCATGAATTTTTGGGTTCATCTTGGGGCTATGGATGTTGATTAGTACTTGTATCATCAGATCGGGAGATGGTTCTTAGGGCCTTGACCATAAGGGTACTACCAAGATGGTCGGGTGTTCTAAGGATTTCGATGTTGTCATTGAGGCTTTCCAGAAATCAAAGGATGAACTAGAGCTACAAGAGGACAATGATACTAAAGTATCTACGTGTAGCATGAGATTAATTGCCAAAATGTCTAAAATATGGTTTTTGTCTTTCACAGATATTCTAATACTTACTGTAGTGTCATTGATCAGTGAAAAATGCTCTTGATTGATTGAAATTTTGTCTCACTCCGGTATTATACTAGGCATCAATCAGACAATCAGTGGAGAATGCTCCTGATTGTTTGAAGTTTTTGAAAACATTCAAACATTTTTTTGACTTTAAACTGCATCTGTTTTGATGTTGTGAATATAATATAGAACTGCCCATGGATGTTCAAAGTTGCAACGAAAATTCCTTTAGTTTTCTTCTGTGAATATATGAAGCTCAAATTTTCTTGTGCTATACTTGTTAGAGAAGTTGCCTATGTGTGATCTTTTTTAAGAAGACTCTTCTACATTTGTATTTGTCCTAGGTGTTTTTATGCTAAAATTTGCTCCTAGAATCAACAACTTTGACAGTTGCTTATTCATCATCTTTGGGATAGAATGTTGAAAGAGCCCATATTCATTAGGTTTCTTTACGTTTTAGATTCAATTAGAATTTTATCTTGCAAATCCTTTTTTAGATCAATCGTTCCTATAGACTCCTTCCAATCTCTCCATTTCTTTAATTCTGCTTGGGAGGTTTCAAGTCTTTTATAATTTTTGGTGTTAGCTAAGTCCAAATGTGATGATGCGTTGTGAAGACATTTTTGTATTTTCAATCATAAACGTCAAATATGAAAAAAAAATTACTTGAATAATTATAAAAAAAAAAATTATAAAATATAATCGATCACAAATGATTCAGAGTTATGTATAATATGCGTCATAGATGAGCGTCAATTTTCACATGCCATTTATTCAATGCTGGTCTCGTGGCCATTTATAGGAGTGAGGTAACGAATAAGGTGTTGAAAGAAGTCTTCCGTTCTAGTAGTTCGCTGTATGAATTTGTTCGAAGTTATGAACAAATACAGAACGGATGACATCTAAAGGAGAAAACAGAGGATGCATACTATTTACGGATTCCCAATCAATTTGTTAAAAATAATCAGTTATTGATGAATGTTGTACTGTGTACAAGTCCTTTGACCATAAGGCTGCAAATCCCTTCCATGTAATTCTAGGTGAGTTTTCTGTTAATAATGATTCTAATGATCTTGTTCTCAATACCTCTGGTGAGTTTGGATCATGGACTACTACGGTAACATTTAATCTACGTTCGCACCATGCTAGTTGCTCTTGTCGAATGTAGGAGTCAGAGGGAATTTCATGCCGCCACATTATTAAAGTGTATAATGTGATAAATGTTTGTGCTATTCCCAAAAGTTTAATTTTGAAGCGGTGGACCAAAAATGCAAAGTTGAAAATATGGATTCATACAGATGACTCCGAAGTGAAGGTTGGTGCTTTCCTACATGACTTTCTTGAACCAGATCATGAGATATGTCCATGGTATGTGCTCTTCTGCAAAAGAAGATAAAGAAGCGCGTAAAATGATAATGCATCAGATATATGTGCTACGACAAGAGGTATGGGCCTATAGGGCATCATCGGTGCGCCATCAGAAGTGGGAAATAAACATAATTATAAAGTTCGGTGTAATTTCAATGGACTGGTGAAACCTCACAACCTTGTTAAAATTATGACTCATTGGGACAAGAAGAGAGGGAGAAATAGGGCAACACATTGAGGTTGCAGTAAGTGTCATCGCATGCTCATCTCAATTATAAGCATATGAATATATGATTATGTTCAAATTTTTAATCTATTTATATTTGATTAAAAATGTAGACCCTGGACCGAGTCATTTAAGGAAATCTAATTCTGTAAGACATAGAAAACAACTATAATATGAATTGAGTCCAACAATCAATTTCATAGATTCTTCTCAATTTGAATAATTGGCAAAATGTTGGGGATCTCCTAGTTGAGTTGTGTTCGTAAATTTTTATTGTATGATTACGTATAATCGTACTCTTTCGTATTATTTCTTATTATGATGACTTCAAATTGTACCATGTGGACGTATTGTTCATTGTATGATGCATTGTATTTTGATTTTCTTTTCCAGTACTTCACACTACACCTGTTTTGTTAGGAAAAAAGATAAAATTGCACTCGTTTTGTTCAGAAAAAATTAAATTGCACTCATTTTGTTCGGAAAAAGTTAAATTGTACCCATTTTGACCCTGCTAAAAGTTAAATTACACCTATTTATTACCTGAAGTGGATACAATATGAGTGTGAAATAGGGTGCGATATCTCGCTGTTAGTGGAATCGTTTTCAAACATTCGGGTACAATAGGGTGCGAAAATCTCGATATATTTTTACCCGTTTTCATAGACTCGGGTCTAAAACTTCAGCATCTCTTATTGTATTTGAACTTCGTCTCTGATATCCACCATCTTGAATAAAAGAGAATTGTACAAGTAAACAGTCCATGCATGTAGATCGATCCGAACAGTCATGATGGAGAAGTACATGTTGTGAGCTGATCTAGCATGACCTGGTGACCATGTAGACATTTGTTGCATTCTTTTTTTATTTCGAAATGGTATTGGGCATGGAAATATGGCATGGCTTATTAGATCTTTATGTGGAGCTCTTTTCTTTTTGTAGTTTTTATCTGGATTATCTTTGGTATGATCTTCATTGCTGTGATGTGTACTCTTTTGTGCGTCTTGGTTGTGGAAGGGCACTTGGTGGTGCTATCCTTTTTATATTTTTCATTGGGGGTGACAATTAGGGCTGCTGAGTCAGGGCCCGTTAGGTCAATGGAAAAAATCTGACCAGGTCGGGCATGACCGAAAATCATTCGGTCTATATTTTAAAGACACAACCCTTAAAAATGGGTCGGGCTGCTCGCAGGCTATAGTGTATTTTTCAGGTTTTTGGGCCAAGTGGACTGGGTCGCTGTCTATTTCGAGCCTAAAAGTTCTCGACCCAACATGTCCCGAAAAACAGGCCGAGCTGGGCTAAAATCGCCACCCCTAACTAAGTGTATATAAGCTTATTTCAAATGGGCATGTTATCCGAAGAAAAAATCGTCAAAATTAATATCAATCGTAACTAGAGATGATAATTTAGACCTGAGCTGAGCGGGGCCTAAAAAAATGCTCGAAATGATTTCAGGTCAGCCCGAAAAATCAGATGGCCCAAGATCGAGCCATTTAGCCCCAAAAATGAAAATTTACACTACAGCTCGCGGGCAATCCCACCCGACTCGAAAATTGGGCTAGTTGGGCCTAAAAAAATGATATCTTCTAACTTGCAGAACATAAAATAATATTTGTTTTCACAAGAATATTTTCAATTGAAAACTCCCGTATCTAATTTGTAACAGAGGGCCGGTACAAATTAAATCTTCCCAGTTTGCGTGGAAACGAACTCGAACCCGGAACCTCTGGGAAAGAGGATTGTGCACTAACTAGATGGGCTAGTAAGTATTTTATATTATAATACGGAAATAGTATATATATATATACACACGAAACTTATTATATATTATTCATTTATTTAAATATTTATATATTATTCATTTATATTATTTTTAAATTAAATAATTATATATTATTCATTTATTTAAATATCTATTATAATTTTTAATATTATATGTTTACTATAAAATATAATTATATTACATCATTATTTAATATTTTTTAATTAATTTTCTCAAATATTAATAACTTAAAAATAAAAAGCTACAAATATTAAATAATCATATGAAATAATAAAAAAATTAAAAATTAATTTTAGAAAAATTGAAAATATTCAAAAGAGTAATTTAAATTTGAAAATAATTAGTACTTGAAAAATTAAAAATAATATAAAATATTAAAAAATAGTATAAAATATTAAAAAAATAAAAAATAAAATGGAAATTTGAAAATGTAAAATAAAAAAAATTAAAAAGATTCAAAGGATTAATTTAAATTAGAAAAAAAAAATTAGTACTTGAAAAATAAAAAATATTAAAAAATGATATAAAACATGAAAAAATAATATAAAATACTAAAAAATTTAAAAAAATCACATAAATCAAATAAATCTGAAAAAAAATAAAAAAAATAAAATTAATTTTAAATTCGTGATTATGTATTAATCAGTAAATAAAAAAAATCAAAAAATAATAAAAAATTCAAAAACTTTAAAAAAATAAAAAAAATAATCAAAATTAATTTTAGCTATGGAATAATTCCGTAGCTAATCCGTCGCTAAAATTATAAAAAAATAATAATATTTAACGACGTATTTTTCCGTCTCTAACTTAACAACGGAAATATTCGTTGTTAGTCCGTCGTTAAAATAAAAGTCCGTCATTAAGTTAGAGATGGAAAAATCCGTCGTTAGTCCGTCATTAAACATCGTAATTTTAATCCATCATTAATTCCGTCGATAATTTAACGATGGAATATAATTCGTCATTAATTACGTCGTTAAATCGCATTTTTCTTGTAGTGTTTGGAATTGAAACAATGATTTGACTAATCAATATACATATATTAATGTTTTATTTGTTTGGAAATTGTGACAATTAATATTTTTTATGAATATTATCATCATCATCATTATTATGTTACATGTGTATTTAGATTTGTCCGAATTTAAATTTGTCAAATAGTAGTCTAGTGATGTAGTAAGCCATTTTATAATTTAAAAATCAAAATAAATTAAAGAATTAGATGGAACTAAAAAAACCCGTGTATTTGAGTTGTGAATATATATTTCAAATGTTATGGTAAAAAAGGAAGTTAACGTATCTCGGTGGGGATGACCTAGTGGTGGAGTGAGGTTGCTTGAAAATCAAAGATCATGGGCTCGAATCTCCTCAATATCACAAATCGGGTGTGTGAGTAGAAAAAAAAAACATGTTAAAGTAACTCATTTTCATGTTTTCAGTTTCGACCTTATATAAATATATAATATTCCGATGAAATCTTCTGCTACATTTTGTACGATATTTTCTGCAATATAATTAAATTTATTAGTTTTTTTTCGATTTTAATATCTTTTATTTTACAAAAAATTAACTATTAACTAACAATTGAAAATTAAATATAGAAAAATAAATATATACCATAATTGGGTTCAATCAATCATAATTAATCATTCTAAAATTAAACTTAAACATAAGAAATTAAAATTGAAGAAAAAAGAAGATAAAAATTAATAATTTTAAGTGTGTTGCAGGAGAAGAAAAATATAATTTATTGAAAAAAAAAAAAAAATAATCACCGAAAAAAGAAGAAGAAAAAAGAAGCACCGCCTTTATGTTATGACTAGCAAGTAGGGCTAGCAAAATGAGCCCGGCCCGCTTTCCGGGCCGGATGGACTAAAAAATTAAGCCAGAAAAAATCCCGACCGGCCCGAAATTGAGAGTGACCCGAACAGACCGGACCATTTGGCCCCAAAACCTATAAATTTACACTAAGCCCACCGGCGACCCGGCCCGACCCGCTTTTCGGGCAGGCCGGCTCAAATTTTTTTCACCGGCCCGACTAGCCAGCCCTACTAGCAAGGTTTGGAAATGATAGCGTTAATAATTTGTCTCTGTGTTTTATAATGAAATGGATTATGCATGCATGCGCCTCTAATTATATCAATATATTATAGAGAAGTTAATTAAGTAATGATTAAATTTGAAATATCATTCTTTAATTTGCAGTAACCAACAAACTAACACATTAAGGCAATGTTTGGTAGCCTGGATAAAGGTATATTAGTATAGGTATCCAGCAAGAACCGTGTGTTTGGTAGCCATTATTCGTTCACACGAGGCCCGGTCTTAACGCGAGGCCCGGGGTGTAATTTACTGATTCGGCTGGATAATATATCCGACGTCTCCCCTCGGATACAGTTTCTAGCGTAGCAATCTTAGTATATATGCCTTTATCTAGGCTACCAAACATTGCCTAAACTAATTTACTCATTCCAGAACTTAGTCTACCAAATAAAATAATGAACCAAACACATGTGTGAAGCAATCTTAGTATATTTATCTTAATAACCAAACATACGATTAAAATAGCTAATACGCAATTATCTTTCAAAGCAATCCAGATTTTATTAATGTGGGTATATCTGTACCAGTATACCAAACATTGCCTAAATATAAATCATGCTAGCTAGACAAACTAGGTGCAAAAATCTCAATTCAAAGTCTGTCTCAAAACTTTTTTTTTTAAAATCATGAGCTTCAACTAAGTAATTTTTTTTATGAGGAGAGTAATCCATATATATATAGTCGTTATCTAAAGATGCACATTGTGTAAATTCCACTCATGAACTGCCCGCGAACCACAAGGAAAAAGTAAACCTTGATAAATCAATTATATCCGAAGGTGGTGCACACCGGATACTACTCATGTACTGTGTGCAAACCTCACAAAAAAAAGTAAACCGTATTTAAAAAGCCATGTATGACAGACTTATATGAGATTTCATGTTGCATTATCTGTGTTTCACTCCATGTTACACTTTCAAATTACAAATTTTTCTTGTATTTTTTTTCTTCAATTTCAATTTTGTGTGTTTTACTTTATTGTAATAATTGATTATTAGGTTTCATCCCAGCTAATTAGGGTTTATAAATATTTTCCAGTATTTAATTTTCAATTAATAACTCATTATTATAGTTGATTATAATTTCATAATAATAATTATTATTATTTTAATTCATTTTTTTGGTTGATAAATGCTGGTTCTAGTTATTTAATTATGTTATAATTAATTTTTATTTAAAATATGATTATAAAAATGAGTAGAGATCCTCTAGTCCTAACTTTGTGTGTCAACATTAAAATTATATATTGTTAATGTTGGAAAATAGGATTTAATAAAGTGAGTGTGACTCATTTTATCCGATTTTTCGTGACCGGGATATTTAATTTTGGAGGAATTAAATACCGTACGATTGCTCTATGTCGTGAGTAGATAATCGTAGTATTTTTATTTGCTCAAATCCGATTTTCGGTGAGTGAGAAATAAATGGTTAAAGTTGGTCACACGATTGGGCATTTATGGTGTGTGGGATAATGTGTTTAAGACACATTAAATAATCCCACATTGATTTCTTAATCAAATTAAGAAGTGTTTTTAAGTGTATTAACATTTAAGTGGAGTAATCAAGTGCACAAAGATGTGGGCCATGAGCCCACACGCGCGCGCCCGCCCGTGCCCGTGCCGGTGCTCGTCCTCGGACTTGGATCTTGGACTTTGGGTGGACTTTGGGCGTACGTGGGCTTCCGGGGCTTAGCCGTATCAGTTTTACGGTACAGAAGCGATCGGGTTGTGGAGCTTCAAGTGAGTAACTGCCGGAGTTGGTGGAGCCTTCAGGTAACTGCCATCTGGAGCTGGTGGAGTGGGTTGTGGAGCTTCAAGTGAGTAACTGCCGGAGTTGGTGGAGCCTTCAGGTAACTGCCATCTGGAGCTGGTGGAGTTAGTGGCCACATTCTGCATAATCGATCACACTTCATATTGTTGCATACGAATCCTTTCGAGTCAAAGCTCCCAGTCAGATGGAGTTAGTGGCCACATTCTGCATAATCGATCACACTTCATATTGTTGCATACGAATCCTTTCGAGTCAAAGCTCCCAGTTCTCGACGTTGTCTAGTTCGCCGGATTTGTGGTGCTACTGCCGGAAGGACGAAGCCGTTTCATCTTTGAAAGACAACCGCCAAACCGTGAGCACTAGCCGGGGCGTATTTGTCTTGCGGAGAGAGGTCCCCTCGACTCGGCTTGCCGGAACCGGAATCTACACATTGGTTCTTTGCTTTATTTCAATTCAGTTAAATATTGTAATTGTTTGTTCCTCTATACTTCTACCTTTCTGTACTTCCTTTGTAATTCCAGTGAGGTTAAAACGATACTACAGTTAATAATATTTTTTATAAAAATAAAATTTATTATATTATAACTAATCATAATTAATATTTATTGCTAAAATTTTAAAAAATTGTATACCTTAAGTTTGGAGTAATCAACCCCAAAAATTAATTATATAAACTAAAAAATGCAAATTAAATATTAAAAAATAATTATAAACCCTACTTGGGTGGAATAAATCCTAAATAAAATTGTAAAATTATACTAAACCTAAATAAATTAAAATTGAAGAAAAAAATGAAAGAAAAAATAATAATTTTGAGGTTTGGTACATGATTGACACACACAAGTTACACAAGTTGAGACTAAAAGATCTCAATAGATGAAAAATGGAGTGAAACACAGATAAATGCAACGTGAAATTTGAATCAGTCATGTATATATAATTCATTAGAAGACTGGTTAATGAATTGTTAATTTTCCTCCATCTATATATGGAAACTTAATAATATCAAACTCAATTACCAAAAGTACATCAGAAACAGGAATAATTCTACTATATTTGCTTTTGCCTCACCTATAAAGCTATACAATAGTCGGAACCAATTTATATATAAATTTCTCAACAATGGTTTCCAATAAGTTGATCATTTTGGCTTCCCTATTGCTCGTTGCTGTTGGTCAGTCTCTCTCTTCCATTCAACATCGTATTAATACCGTATTTCAACATTAACATACGTAAACATAGCTTGTGAGTTTGAATTATATCAACGTCTTAATTAATTAGGTTGAGCTACTCAATTGAGTCTAAAATTTATATATTAATTTATCATTTATGTTTTTATAGTGTCGGCAAAAATTACCTCTGATCACAGATGCAAGGAGAATGATGACTGCAGACGCAATGGTCTAAAATGCCCTTTATCAAGTCATTCATCGACATTATGTTTCGAGGGGCACTGCTATTGCAAGCCCTTTCCTCCCAAGTGTTTCAACAAGGGAGATTGTCGTAATTGCAATGGCGGTAAGAAAGTTTGTGTTGGGGGCATTTGCCTCTGCAAACACCCCCACCACCCCACCCAATGATGTCGTCAATTAATACTAATTAATTGTTGTTTTTATGAAGTATTAATTCGAATTTTCCTGTGTTATTTGATTCAGCTTAATTGAATAAATTTTTGTTTAGCTAGGATCCACATTATTGAGTTGCTTATAAATTATGTGGAGACTTAGTTGTTACATTAATATGAAGAAGAAATTGATTGACTTATAGCTGTTGCATGTCTGACTAATTAAAGGGGGAATTTTGAGCATTTAATTGGATACTATATATAGTACGTATACTCTGAAGTATATATATATATATATATATTAATATATATAAAAGATATTTTAGTATATGTTTGATGTTTTTTTTTACTAGAAATAATTACATACGATAGTTGTATATGATAAAATTGTCTAGTATATATTCTAGAAGTAATATAATTATATAATATAATCACTTGAATCGGAACATAAATCATGGGTACATACGTATGATATATAATTAAGTCACACCCAATATATGTATGTATATAATGTACCTATATATTTAAAAATATTTTGTTTAAGCAAAAAGAATATGCGATCATTAATTTTTATACCAAGAAAATAAAAGTAATATTTCTCACCAACATAACTAGGTATGGTCGAGCTCGTGACACTTAATCTTTCAAATATGTTTATCAATTTATCATCTTCTATATGGCTTGTAAACTAGTACATGAGTAAAATTTTACACAATACACACTATTTGAATAGCGATGGCGGGTTACCCCAACTATCGTAATAAAAAAAATAATGGATTGAAATGAATTAATGTGAACAACTTGCTAGGGATCAACTGTCAACTAGATTTTTTATAAAAATTAAAGAAAAGATGAAATTTCATTAATAGGAATACCAATAAAAATTATATGAGAGCAAATTAAATTATATTTTTTGCAAATTAATTTGTATCGTCAAAAATCTTGATTAACACCGAACCAATTTCCTAATTTTGTTCTAATTATATAAGTGTCGTAGCTCCTTAATTGATTCCCAATCAAAAAGAAAAGTGTAAATGATCATGAAATGAAATTATTATTAATTTCATTGATGGAAAGAGTGATAGAGAAACAAACAATCACACATATGTAAACTCAGACACCATTAATGGCACCAAATTAAATTAAGTCTATAGCTGTAGAATTAATTAAAAACGTAACGAGAAAAAAAAAATAATCCTGCAACCAATGAATCTTTTCATCTACCAGGACGTTCTTGAAAAATGGTGCATGCACGAGATTCTCCCCAAACATTCACAAACGGGCCGAAACGGCCAACAAAAAAATAAAAGGAAAAGAGAAAAAAAATTAAAGAAGCCATATAATAAAAATAAAATCAACCCAATTTTGATGATAAATACATGATATGATGCTAGTTGCAATTGACATAAAATATAAATCCAAACAACGTAACAAACTAAATTAAAAACAACGCCATGAAATTATAAGAGAAAATATATCTAATTAAATTAAGTGTCGTCTGTGCTTTTTTATTCTTCATCGTCAGTTCGTCAAGAAATATTAAGTAATTAGGTGTTAGTTAATAATAATGTGTTGAGCGTGAGGAACATCAGCAACAGATGAAACACAAATGCAGGTGCCTTCATCACATCTCAATATCACATCAAAATCTTCAACGCAGTAGAATTTACCAGCACAATCTTCCACTGTCTTGCACAATGTTGCTGGCTCATCGCATCTTCCTAACACTGCCAATTGCCAATCATAACATATATATAAACAGTTAATATATATTTAGCAGAGAGAGAGAGAGAGAGAGAGAGAGAGAGAGAGAGAGACCTAGAGCTGCAAGCAAGAATGTGACTAAAATGATCGATTTTGGAGAAGCCATTAGCTAGTCTGTTAGCGGATTTTAATTAGAGTTGTGAGAAAAAATATATGTTGACAACTATTTTTTAGTTAATTGATAAAGTCAATCGACCTAGCTACCTATATATATGAATAATATATCATAAAATAACGTTAAAATTAAATAAGAGAAGATACCCTGCTGATGAAACTGCTTTGAAGATGTGCATAAATATGCTATTTAATTTTAATGAGCCTTATTAAATTATATAGAAATTGAAACGCCATTATGATTTATGAGGTTTCTCCACTTAATATTATCTAAACGTATTAATTAATTCGGATCTTCCGGCGTTATTAATTGATTTAGCTTGAATAAATTTTGTTGTAGCTAGACTTAGAATTTTTTGAGTTGTTTATAATTAATTATGTGGAGACTTAATATTAATTTGAAGAGAAATTCAGTAATTAATTGACTTAATTAGATGTTGTCTGACGACTAAAGGGGGAAAAATGAGCGCATTTAAAGGGGGTGTATTCAATTGAGATTCTGTAGGATTTTGTTGGACTTTTAAAACCTGGGTGTATTCAATCTAGACTTTTAAAAGTCTTTTAAAATCCGATTGTATTCAATGCAGACTTTTAAAAGTCTTTAAAAATTCGGGTGTATTCAACCAAGACTTTTAAAAGTCTTTAAAAATTCAGAGGTGTTTAAAAATCTATGAACTTTAAAAAGTCATTAATTCTATTGGATTTCACCTCAAAATCACGTTAAAAATACAAAGGATGATGTTGGGGTTGACCCATTTGTCCCTTTTCTGGCCCATTAATTAAATAACCTATCTACCCGGCCCAGCCCCAAACCCTTAACCCTAATTGTCGATCCAACTTCTTAATTAAACAACATTAAGGCTGTTGATATTTCCCTATGCTCTAGAAGCATCTATAATATCACTCATCTCTCTCACTCCAGATACTCTCGATCTCAGAATCTAATCTCATATTCTCTCTCTCTCTTTTTGGATCTTCTCATCTCACTCCCACGGTTTCTCTGGCCGGAGTTCTGACCATCGGCTCCTGTTTGGCCGCTGAGTGTTTGGGAGGAGTGTGCTGTGAGAGAGAACCAACCCTAGCCTCCCCCGCTTCCTCTTCCCCTTTCCTGGACTGTTTCTCCGGTCGCCGGAGAGGGCTACTGCAGATCCCAGTGGGAAAATCTGAGCCGCCGTGCCTTGGGCACTTTTTCCCACTCACGATTGCCTCCTGTTCTTTCCTGTTTCTCTATTTATTGCTTCTGCTGGGTTTTCTAACTTGCTCATTTGATTGCTCTACAGATCTGGAGATATCTGTGCATGTGAAGAACCTTGAAGGTCCCTTGACCTTCACTTCTGAGGCCGCCGCCGCAGCTGCTGCTTGAAGAAACCCTAGACTAGTTTCTGTTGTTGTCATTTCTTGTAAACCCTTGTAAATCTTGGTTCTAGCTACTTGAGTAGCTAGTGTTAGGAACCGCTAGAGGTAGGGAATCAAGCGGTGTAATCCCTAGCTAGGCGATACCACAACAGAAGAAATTCGACCTTTGCACACAAGATTTTCATGGATTTGTAAAACCCAGCGCGCAGTGTACTCCAGCGGCCGTTGAGGAGTTGAATTCGAGCACTACAGCACGTTGTTGATCCCAGCGGCCGCTGGAGTAGCCGATGGTTTCCAACGGTCGCTGGGAATAAGTCGGTCAGTTCCCAGCGACCGCTGAGGCCCCAACACAATTAATTTATCCCATGTTTAATATAATTCTAAGTGGATATTAATCATGATTCTATTTAATTACTTTTTTTTTTTTTCAAAATTAACTTTAACAAATGAGATCGATCGAAGAAATAGTTTGTATAGTAATAATTACATCTCTACTAATTAATTGCGTACCTTGATGAATGATGATGTACCAATTAACAGCTAGCATTGAACAAATGATTAATAATGTTCCAAACTGAAGCTGTCATATCTCATTACAAAATTTACATGTACATTTTTTTAATACTATCATTCCCAGCGGCAATTTTGTCCCCTGCAGTTTCCAGCGGGCGCTGGTTTACAGATACAATGGTCGTTGTTTTTCCAGCGAGCGCTGGAAAAAAGAATTTTAAATTTATTAAAATCGTCCGAAATTCATATACAAGTCACAGAGATTCCATGTGGAGTCTATAGATTTTATAAATCCATAGACTTTTTAAAATTCTTTAAAATCTAATAAAATCTCAATTGAATACATCCCCTTAAAATTGGATACCATATACGTACTGTGAAAAATATCACTTCAAATCATCTAGTTCCAACTTATATGTGTCAACCGTGTACCAAACCTTAAATTTATTACTTTTTCTTACATTTTTTTCTTCAATTTTAATTTCTTTAGGTTTAGTATAAATTTACATTATTATATATTTAGGGTTTATTCCACCCCAAGTAGGGTTTATAAATATTTTTTAAATATTAAATTTTTATATTTTAGTTAATATAATTGATTTTTGGGGTTGATTATTCCAAACTCAGAGTATCTAATTTGTTAAAATTTCAATTTTTAGCAATAAATATTAATTATCATTAGTTATAACAAAGTAAATTTTATTTTTATAAAAAACATTATGCAATATACAATTTTAATATTGACACACACAAGTTGGGACTAGATGATCTCTATTCGAAAAATATAATATGAAATATATTTAAATATATATGATAAGATTTTTTTCCCTAGAAATAGTTACGATAATTGTATATTAATTATAAGATTATCTACTGCTCAAAAATTTATAAGATTATCTAGTAATGGATTGAAATGAATTAATGAGACCAAATTCCTAGGGGACAACTACTTTTGAACAAATGAAATTCATTAAGATTTTATTATTATGGACAGTGGCAGAACCAAAAATTTTCTTTAGGGGCTACATAATGCATTGTGATGGAATGATAACTCCATGTAAAAAAAAAACAATGAGAGGAAGGGATGGTTGCCATCATTTTTGCATTTATTTTCGTCTTTTTATATGTAAATGATTTTTTTCGTTAGCACAATCTATTTTCTTTATTGAAATTATATCATTTTTACATTTAAAGATCACTATGTTATACACAAATATAAATTCAAAATAATATATATATATATATATATATATATATAAAAGTTATACTAAGACAATCAAAATTGAACTCAAACACTCAAACTTAATTTAATAATCTATAAATATAAATATATATTTAACAAAATCATAATAATAAAATTTTAAACAAAAATCAGAAGGATCAAATAAAAAAGAAGTTGGATCATAAATAAATAAAAAATGTAATTAAAAATAAAAAATAAAATAGAATTTTAAATAACATAGTAGATTGATGAGTGTTGCATGATTCTACTAATTTTTTTTTAGATTTCTCCTTCCCTTAAAATGGTGAAATAGTAATATGGGACCCATTAATTTATTTTTTATTATAGCAAAATAATTCATTAGTTATATTTTAAAGATGTATAGCCCACTCAAATTTTTCCCATCTTATTCCCACACTCTCTTTCTCTCTCCTCCCTCTTATCTTCTCCCTCGCGCAGCTATGGTAGACAAGCTTCAACAATTCTCTTCATCTTTGATTTGTTTTTTCTTTCCTCTATCTCACTCTCACCAACTTAGATCTCATTCTACTTCCAGAAATTCCACTCAAATACTGAAATATTGGGGGGCTAAAACAAAAATATCAACCAACTCCTAGCTAATTTTTGGGGGCTGGGGGGCTCCACCCCCTGGATCCGCCCCTGATTATGAGTACAACTTTAAAAAAAAAATCACATTTTGCCCATTACCAATCTTCATTTACTCGTCGACATGTACATCCATATATAACAGTATGCAAATAAAATTTCCGCACGTATAATTTGTTTATTTTTTGCAAATTTGTACATCCAAGACTAGAATTAATTTCATTATTTTGCTCTAATTATTTTTTGTGTAAAAATGTCATGAGTTCAATTTCTGCATGTCATAGTGACTTGAAATTTTTATTTTTATTTTTAAAAAAATAATGACAACTTTATTTTCCGTTTCTCTCCAAAAGCCTAACTTCTCATTCCCCTAAATCTCTCATTACCAATCCAATTTGAAGAGAAAAAAATTATTTCTTTTCATTCCTTTCAAAATTCTCAATCCCAACGGAAAAAGAAAAATAAATAATATCTACTCATTCCTCCCAAAATCTCAATCCGAACATAACCAACCAATTTGAAGGAAAAAAAATTGTCTACCCTTCAAAAAAACATATCACTTTGACAAGCTAGACTCTGGTATGACCCGTCATTAATTCAACACCGAAAAGTAAATCTCAATACATTTTTATAAAAAAGTGGAAAATTCAGGACATTTTTAATATTTTTTGAAGTTCGTGACATTTTTTTGAAAGAAGGTCAAAGTTCTGGACATATTTAGGTATTTTTTAAAGTTCATGGCAATTTTAGAAAAATTATCAAAAATAGCACATAAGAATATATTACGGTTCAATTTTCCTATTATATTTCTTTGCGTTTCACTCCGTGTTTCACTATAAAATTTATAATTTTAATAATATTTATTATAAACTAAAAATTAATTGTAACATAAATAATCATAGTCAACATTTATCAACAAATTAAAAATGAACTAAAAAATTATAAAATTGATCGAATTTTGAAATAATTAACCATAATAATAAATTGTTAATTTAAAATTTAAAATTTAAAATTGTTAATTGAAAATTAAAAATCGATCCAATTTTGAAATAATTAACCATAATAATAAAAATTCAATTTATTTATTTATATTTCTTTACTCGAGACTATTTGGCTGCTATTTGTGATGCACTGGATAATTTGTTTTATGGAAAACTATATTTTGAACTCTTTTAACAAAAAAAATCAACTTTTTGAACATTAACAAAACCATATTAATTTTTTTTTCAAAATTTTTGTAACATTTGATCAATTTTCCGGCCCAAAAATCCTATGTAATTAATTGTATATTAATATTTTAATATTTCTATTTCCTCAACTGCGTAAAAAAATACTACAATAAAAAAATCTTAAAATACAATCAATTACAAATGATTTTTGAGCCGTGAAATTGATAAAATGTTAGATTTACAAATATTTAAAAAAGTAAGTACGGCTTTAAATTATTTTTTAAAAATAGTCCAAAATATAGGTGTAAAGTGCAATACATATGCTCTTTCTTTAAACTGCAGTAACCAACAAACTGATACATTAAGGGCTCGTTTGGTTGACAGGAAAGTAAAATTATCAAGGAATGTGATTTCTAGGAATGTTATTCTGAGTAAAATGAATATCAATGAATTTATTATCATTTGTTTGGAGAATAATAGATAAATTACCAGGATTCTGAAATACATACACACACACACTTGTATCAAAAATAATACATACACACTTAAACACTATAGACCCACTCATCACATATAAATAAGAATAATACCTCTCGATACAATTAAGTACATTTATATACGCATACTCAACAACATCATACATTAATTATATTATAGAGAAACACAAAATACAACAATTATCTCCATGATTAAAAGTGTTTGATTTATGCAGACACCTACACAATCACAACCAATAGATGTATTTTCAATGGAGAAGAGCGGAAACTAGTTCAATGTCACGAGAAAGGTTCACAATTAATTGAAAAGAAATTCACATGTTATTATTATATTTAAATTATCATCAAAATTTACATTGACAACGTTGCTAATGAATTTCTCAAAAATATTGGAAATATATTTTTTTTCAAAATATTGTATTCTACCGGGCAATTTACACCTGCAACGTTGATAGTAAGTTTTTTTGAAAATTTAAAAAGATTTTATTTTTCCAGAAATATTAAATTCTTGAATTTTTTGAAAATATTGGAAATTATTTTTTTTAGAAATATAAGTTTTTTTCGATCAATGATAAGAATTACTTTTTTAATAAGCACTATATTTTCCTATATGTATATGGTTTAAATTCCTAAGAATGAGGAAAAAGAATACCTATAATAAGTAAGAAATAAGAATCCTGGAATGTTGTACTACTTTCCTTATAATCATGATTCTTTTTACTTTCCCACTTACTTTAAAATTAAACCAAACACTGTAATTTAAAAAAAGGGAATCATATTACTTTCCCAACCCACATTCCTTGTCAACCAAACGTGCCCTAAATGTAAATCATGCCAGCTAGACAGACTAGGTGCAAAAATCTCAATTCAAAACCTGTCTGAAAACTTGTTTTTTTTTTTTTTAAATAATGAGCTTCAACTAAGTAATTTTTTTTTATGAAGAGAGTAACCCATAGGCGTTATCTGAAGGTGCACACCGTGTAAACTCCACTCATGAACTGCCCGCGAATCATGGGGAAAAAGTAAACCTTGACAAATCAATTGTATCCGAAGGTGGTGTGCACTGGATACTACTCATGTACTGTGTGCAAACCACACGGAAAAAAAGATAAACCGCATTTAAAAAGACCATGTATGATAGACTTATATGAGATTTCATGTTGCATTATTTGTGTTTCACTCCGTGTTACACTTTCAAATTATAAAATTTTCTTGTATTTTTTTTCTTTAATTTCAATTTTATGTGTTTAATTACTTTATTATAATAATTGATTATTAGGTTTCATCCCAACTAATTAGGGTTTATAAATATTTTGCAGTATTTAATTTTTAATTAATAATTCATTATTATAGTTGATTATAATTTCATAATTATTATTATTTTAATTCTTTTTTTTGTTGATAAATGTTGATTATGGTTATTTATGTTATTAATTTTTATTTTACAATAAATATTATTAAAACCATAAATATGATTATGAAAAATGAGTAGAGATCCTCTAGTCCTAACTTTGTGTGCCAACTGTATGTCAACATTAAAATTTTATATTGTTAATAATATTTTTTATAAAAATAAATTTTATTATATTATAACTAATCATAATTAATATAGATTGCTAAAAATTAAAATTTTAAAAAATTATATACCTTAAGTTTGGAATAATCAACCCCAAAAATCAATTATATTAACTAAAAAATACAAATTAAATATTAAAAAATAATTATAAACCCTAATTGGATGGAATAAACCCTAAATAAAATTGTAAAATTATACTAAACCTAAAGAAATTAAAATTGAAAAAAAAAATGAAAGAAAAAAAATAATTTTAAAGTTTGGCACACAATTGACACACGTAAATTGAGACTAAAAAAACTCAAGTGATGAAAATGGAGTGAAATACAGATACAACATGAAATTTGAATTAGTCATGTATAATTCATTTCAAGACTGGCTAATGAATTGTTAATTTTCCTCCATCTATATATGGAAACTTAATAATATCAAACTCAGTTACCAAAAGTACATCAGAAACAGGAATAATTCTACTATATTTGCTTTTGCCTCACCTATAAAGCTATATAATAGTCGGAACCAATTTATACATAAATTTCTCAACAATGGTTTCCAATAAGTTGATCATTTTGGCTTCCTTGTTGCTCGTTGCTATTGGTCAGTCTATCTCTTCCATTCAACATCATATTAATACTATATTTCAACATTAACGTACGTAAACATAGCTCGTGAGTTCGAATTATATCAACATTTTAATTAGGTCGAGCTACTCAATTGAATTTGAAATTTATATCTTAATTATGTTTTTACAGTGTCGGTATAAATTACCCTTGATCACAGATGCAAGGAGAACGATGATTGCAGACGCAATGGTCTAAAATGCCCTTTATCAAGTCATTCACCAACATTATGTTTCAAGGGGGCGCTGCTATTGCAAGCCCTTTCCTCCCAAGTGTTTCAACGAGGGAGATTGTTGTAATTGTAATTGTCACTACATTTACGACAATCTCCCTCGTTGAAACACTTGGGAGGAAAGGGCTTTGCCTCTGCAAACACGCCCACCCCACCCAATGATGTCGTCAATTAATATTAATTAATTGTTGTTTTCATGAAGCATTAATTCAGATCTTCCTGTGTCATTTGATTCAGCTTAATTGAATAAATTTTGCTTTACCTATGATCTAAATTATTGAGTTGTTTATAAATTATGTGGAGACTTAGTTGTTACATTAATATGGGGAGGAAATTGATTGACTTAGTTGTTGCTTGACTAATTAAAGGGGAAGATTTGAGCATTTAAATACTATATATATAGTACGTATACTCTGAAAAATATATATACACTAATATATATAAAATATATTTTAATATATGTTAATTTGATGTTTTTTTTACTAGAAACAATTACGTACGTACGATAGTTCTATATGATAAAATTGTGTAATATATATTCTAGAAGTAATATAATTATATAATATAATCACTTGAATCGGAACATAAATAATGGGTACGTACGTATGATATATAATTAAGTCACACACACACATATGTATGTATAATGTACCTATATATTTAAAAATATTTTGTTTGAGCGAAAAGAATATGCGGTCATTAAATGTTGTACCAAAAAAATAAAGAAAGAGAAAATAAAAGTAATATTTCTCACCAACATAACTAGGTACGAATGGTCGAGCTCGTGACACTTAATCTTTCAAATATGATTTATCAATTGATCATCTTCTATGTGGTTTGTAAACTAGTACATAAGTAAAATTTTACACAATACACACTCTTTGAGGGTTACCCCAGCTATCGTAATAAAAAAATAATGGATTGAAATGAATTAATGTGAACAACTTGGTGATGATCAACAGTCAACTAGATTTTTTTAAAAAATTAAAGCAAAGATGAAATTTTATTAATAGGAATACCAATAAAAATTATATGAGAGCAAATTAATTTGTATCGTCAAAAATCTTGATCAACACCGAACCAATTTCCTAATTTTGCTCTAATTATATGTGTCATAGCTCCTTAATTGATTCCCAATCAAAAGGGAAAGTGTAAATGGTCATGAAATGAAATTATTATTAATTTCATTGATGGAAAGAAACAAACAATCACACGTATGTAACTCAGACACCATTAATGGCACCAAATTAAATTAAGCCCATAGCTGTAGAAATGAATTAATTAAAAACGTAACAAAAAAATTCCTGCAACCAAATGAATCTTGTCATCTACCAGTTGTTCTTGAAAAATGGTGCATGCAGCAGATTCTCCCCAAACATTCACAAACAGCCAAAAAAAGAAAAAAAGAAAAAAAAGAAGCCATATAATTAATAAAAATAAAATCAATCCAATTTTGATGATAAATACATGATACGATGCTAGTTGCAATTGACATGAAATATAAATTCAAACAACGTAACAAACTAAATTAAAAACAACGCCATGAAATTATAAAAGAAATATATCTAAATTAACTGTCGTCTATACTTGCTTGTTTATTCTTCATCGTCAATTCATCAAGAAATAGTAAGTAATTCCTTAATTAATTAATTAGGTATTAGTTAATAATAATGTGTTGAGCGTGAGGAACAACAACAACAGATGGAACACAAGTGCAGGTGCCTTCATCACATCTCAATATCACACCAAAATCTTCAACGCAGTATGATTTACCAGCACAATCTTCCACTGTCTTGCACAATATTGCTGCCTCATCGCATCTTCCTAATACTGCAAATGCCAATCATAACATATATACAAACAATTAATATATATTTATCTGAGAGAGAGAGAGAGAGAGAGAGAGAGAGAGAGAGAGAGAGAGAGAGAGAGAGAGAGAGAGAGAGAGAGAGAGAGAGAGAGAGAGACCTAAAGCTGCAAGCAAGAATGTGACTAAAATGATTGATTTTGGAGAAGCCATTAGCTAGTCTGTTAGCGGATTTTAATTAGAGCTGTGAGAAAAAATATATGTTAACAAATATTTTTAGTTAATTGATTAACTCAATTGACCTAGCTACCTATATATATGAATAATATATCATAAAATAACGTTAAAATTAAATAAGAGAAGATACCCGATTGATGAAACTGCTTCGAAGATGTGCATAAATGTCGACCGATATGGCATTTAATTTTAATGAGCCTTAATAAATTATATAGAAATTGAAATGCCATTATGATTTATGAGGTCTCTCCAATATTATCTAAACGTATTAATTAATTCCGATCTTCCGGCGTTATTAATTGATTTAGCTTGAATAAATTTAATTTGTTGTAGCTAGATTCAGAATTTCTTGAATTGTTTATAAATCATGTGGAGACTTAATTTGAAGAGAAATTCATTAATTAATTGACTTAAGTTGTTGCCTGACGACTAAAGCGGGAAAAATGAGCGCATTTAATTGGATAGAACCGCATATTGTGAAAAATATCACTTCAAATCCTCTAGCTAGATTTAGTACTTTTTCAATTTTAAATTTTAAATTTATTACTTTTTCTTACATTTTTTCTTCAATTTTAATTTCTTTAGATTTAGTATAATTTTACATTATTATATATTTAGGGTTTATTCCAAGTAGGGTTTATAAATACTTTTTTAATATTTAATTTTTATATTTTAGTTAATATAATTAATGATTTTTGGGGTTGTTATTCCAAACTTAGAGTATCTAATTTGTTAAAATTTTAATTTTTAGCAATAAATATTAATTATCATTAGTTATAATATAATAAATTTTATTTTTATAAAAAACATCATGCAATATACAATTTTAATATTGACACACACAAATTGGAACTAGATAATCTCTATTTGAAAAATATAATATGAAAGATATTTAAATATATATATGATAAGATTTTTCCCCTAGAAATAGTTACGATAATTGTATATTAATTATAAGATTATCTACTGCTCAAAAATTTATAAGATTATCTAGTAATGGATTAAAATGAATTAATGAGACCAACTTCCTAGGGGACAACAACTTTTGAACAAATAAAATTCATTAAGATTTTATTATTATGGGTGCAGCTTTTAAAAAAAATCATATTTTGCCCATTACCAATCTTCATTTACTCATCAACATGTACATCCATATGTAACAATATGCAAATAAAATTTCCGCACAATTTGTACGTATAATTTGTTTATTTTTTGCAACTTCGTACATCCAAGACTAGAATCATCAAAACCTTGATTACCGAACCAATTTCATTATTTTGCTCTAATTATTTTTTTGTGTGAAAATGTCATGAGATTCAATTTCCACCAGTGGCCAGCATTTTTAGTGAATTGAAAGATTGCACATGAGACCTTGTGTGCATCATCGCACTCTATGTGTTCGAAGATCCGTTCGAGCTCCATTATCCATTCTTCGAGAATGAGTGGTCCACTTCTACCATTAAATCTAGGTGGAGTGTAGCGACGAAATTGCTCGATCACCTGATTAGTGGTTGGCGGAATAGGTGCATTAGGTGCTGCATTTTGGTTCACTGTAGCATGTGTTTATTGTTGTATGAATCCCTGTAGTGCTCTAATCAGTTCTGACACAAAGTTGCCACCGCCTGCATTTGGTGATTGATTGGCCTCGGAATTCCGTGGTGGATTACGATTGAGAGGCGGTCGTCCACGTCTCATACTTCTGTAATACGCATAGGTAAATGAAGAAACACATGCTACTAAGTTTAAGCCAAATGATAAATATCTAAATGTTTTGAATCTAAATAGGGAAAACATCTACGGAAAATATTTCTATGTTCACTCTAAATTTCGAAGACTAAAATAATTTCTTTCTCATTCATCAAATGCATTTAAACATAATAAAACTTTTCTGCATAAATTACTTCTCAACATTTCTCATCATTCACATATTATCCAAAATTTTCTTAATGCTCACCACATTAAACAACTTTGCAAAATAAATAAATCAAGCAAAGTACCTTGGAGCAGGAGCACGTGGTAGAAATGGGTGGCGTACCATAAAATCAAACAATTTAATTCTTTCAAACACATTGAGTCTACAGGAAGGTAGACCCGCTCTGATACCACTAAATGTAACACCCTAAATTCTATAATTAAAAATGTTACTCTTTCTATTCTTTAAAGCGGAAAGTTATTAATAAAAATAACAGTTTGAATAATTTTTTTTTATAATAAATCTTGCTAGAAATTCTAAGAAGAAAATAGAACCATATATTTTCAGAAATATATGCACTTAGATCAAAATACCTACATTTCATAAACACCAAAAATTCAGGTCGAGTAATCTAAACATCTTGAGCATGCCCACCCTATTTCCTTCACGCGGCTCCAAGCTCACTGACCTGAAAACGTTTAAAAATGTGGGGTGAGCACTCTTAAAACGTACTCAGTGGTGGGGGATCATGAGCATTTCTCTCTATTTATCCAACATAAATAAATCTTGGGAATAATGGATTTAGGGTACTTTTCTTCTGATTCTAGAATACATCTTGAACTATGCATATGACATATTCTGATGCGTACGAAACGCTATTCTGATCTGATGCGTATAAAACGCTATGCACATTCCATCCACGATAATTCAAGTTGGATTAAAACATTTCTGACTCAAAGAGCATATAACATATACTTTTATTTCAAAAATAATAATTTCAACCACCTGAGAATAATGAGCACCTAATTAAATTGAGCAGAGGATCACAAAATAGATGAAGATCCTAATTGCGCCGCACCTAGTATTAAAATAATATTAATTAAATCATTTGTATTGAATTATATTCTATAAAATTAAAATTAAACTTGATTTGAAAACTAACCTTCTTTGTATTCTATCTCCACCTCACTACCGTTGTATAACCTTTTTTTTTATTTCCTTGCCACCTTTGTAGTGAATAGATTGCTCAATATATTTTTCTTTTCTTATGCACAAAAATGTATCAATAGTATTAGTAGATGTATATATATATATATATATATATATATATATAAGACCACAAGCTACTTCCGCCTCACTTTTCATTTCATAATCCTCTCAATTCCGCCGCCTCATTTCTTGATACTCATCTTGATCAACTATATATATTATATTGCATTTAGGGGATAAAGTATAAAATAAGTCGGTTAATTTTTCTTTTATAAATTGATACATTTTGGAATTGGAATTGTCTAGTCAAAGAGTATATATATATATATATATATATATATATATATATATATATATATATATATCAAAGTGGGATAATTCAAATTGGGGTTATGGCCCAAGTTTGTTATTATAATAGGAAATTATAGATAACTATTATAATATGATAACTATAGCAATACAAATGTATAGAATTTAAAATATAAGTTCGTGGTATTTACTAAGCCAACCATATCATAATAAGACCTTAAAATAATATCGCTATTATAAATGGCTTAGTTTTATGATATCGCTATTTAAAATAATTCTATACATTTAAAACAACTATATCATATATATATATATATTATTATTATTATTATTATTATTATTATTATTATTATTATTATTATTATTATTATTATTATTATTTTACCTTAATATCTTTGATATTATTATTATCATACAATGAATTTATCTGATGTGTAAATACATATACACACGAATTAACATATATAATTAATCATAAGTGATTTATGTAATCAGAATAAAATTATACTCTTAACTTATATAACTTTTATCTAAACAAGACATGGAAAAATAAACAAATATATTTATATGGCTCAAACTAAACTTTTAAAATCCAAATAATAATTATAAATATTCTTGATATATACTAGGGGCGCAACTTCGGACTCCCTCAAGTCCAACTAATTCTATTGAGCGTTATTAAATAAAATAAAAAAAAACTCAATTTTTTTTTTAAAAGCAATCAAATAATTTTCATAGTTTTAAATCACGTAGAAGTGGGATGTTACAAATAGTGTAGCTGATATCTTATCTTCTCCTTTAGTTCCCTCGGATTTTTGGTTTTATTCTATTCCTTGTACTATTGACGCTGTTCATTGAGACTTTTCTGGTACTGATTATTATCATTCGATGTAGAGGAGTACTCTTTTTCTCATATGGTTTTTCCTACATCAGGTTTTTCATATGAGTTTTAATGAGGCCCTGATCACCTGAGTTATCAGTTTGTGATATTTGGAATTTTTAGGTTCTGAGTCTTTTCTTTTTTTTTTTAAATGAAATATTATATTGAAGGAAAAAAGTGAAAGTTTCACAATCCACAGCCCACAGGTTCAATTATGTAAAAATATGTAATACAATAAAATAGGGGTACTTCGACTCTTCAAGTAATAAAACATGCCACATTTAGAGCATACACCATAAATTCATCTTACATATACATTCTCATTCTTACCTTCCATGCACTCATAGTCATAGGAATGTGCTCCCAAACGACGAAGCGACGTTGCGGAGCCGGAGATTGGAAAAGCAACTCTTGCTAGGGTGGGGAAAATTTGAGGCATGTGAGCGTCTAAGAATCAGGAGCTCTGCGAGCATACCCCAATACCATCACGAAATCCTTGGCTGATGAGCCAAGTGTGGTTTTTAATCTCTCTGTACTAGTTGTTTGAAGCCATAGATCGACCAGATTGTTCAGCGTTAGTGTGGGGATGACGGTCTGTCCCATGCATTTGATGTCAACCTGGAGTTTGATCGGCACAAACTACCACATGAGCTTATTGAAGCTGTAATGTCAACTTTTTTGCAATCTAAATATCCGTTTGTGTGTGTGTGTGTTGTGTGGCATTTTCTTTACAAGAATTGGGGACGGAAGCTGGCTCAAATTAGAACGCTAAGTCAGAAGTGTAGACGTCAGAAGCAAGCTAGATTCGCATAGAAGTGAATGATCATTAACTATAGAAATGAGGTTACCTCAACATCATTTGTAAGATCTAACTTCCTCTTGAGGTACTTTTGTATGAAAGAAACTGGTATACTTCCATCCCTGTGAAGGATGCAGTAAACGAAGATAAGGTCAGTCACTTACGACATAATCCATCTTAGAAACGATATTGTGAACTATGTATTATTCAAGTATAACATCATCGAGTCATTATACTACAGGTATCAAGAATTCACATTTCTTTACCATATGATTTTCAGATGAAACACCAATTTAAAAAAATAAAAATTCAAGGCTGAAAGATTTGTGAACTAAAGGCCCAGAAATTCAGAAGGCATCACCAGTCAAATGTATCTTAAATTCACTGGAGAAAATTATGTGGCATTGCAAGTCTATTCACCCAAATTATTTTAACTGTAATTACTCTTCAGACTTTGGAAGCATTTCCGAAGGATCACTTATCAAGTTTGTTGCATCAATCACTTAACCAATAGGGCGTCCATTGAATCAGACATAAAATAACCACTAACATAGAGTGAATGGCCAAAGAGAGGGCGTGGAGAAAGCAAGAGGAAATTAAAGGATTTGGTTTCAGCATGGATATTGAATAAATGGGGCAACTGGCAGATATTTCATGAATTGTCAGGTAAAGGCAACTTGAATTACCACCACCCTGCTGTAAAACACAATACAGTAGCTGCAACAATCTTTTTTCAGTATTCTTTTTGTATGATGATCCTGTTTATGAAAACAAAGTCCAAAACTGTTGGTATCCTCTAGCATAAAAAACAGATATGGTGTAGATGTAACTACAAAGCATGCTATGTTAGTTTAGCCCAAGTGGGATATATAAGCTAATAATTCAACAGTTATGAAGCAAAACTAAACTTAATGCATGTATAGGGTGCATCTAAGTATTCATATGAAATATCACTCATAGCATCAAATCATGTCCAACAGGTAATGCCGAAAATAAATAAGCCCATCACCATCAATTCCCCAGCGAGAATGGGTTTTTCATGAGAGAGGAGATTGAGTTAATTAACAACTGTAATTGGTCACTTAATTTCAGAAAATACCGTGGACACAAGGACCACTTACAACTTTTGACAAGGTCCAAATAGCTCATGGTGTTGACAGAAAAGGTGTGGTTTTTGGTAAAAATAAACACAAGAGGTATCAATGTGGCCTCTGGTGAAGGCGTGAAGCTCATAACATTAACGTGTAACACAGAAGAAACCAACAGAAAAATTAAGAACCTCGCCAAGCCTTTCGGCAAAACCAAACTTTTCCCTCTTACTCAAATATTAAGTTTATATCAATCATAGCCACATGAAAAAGGCAATTTATGGATGCATAATAAAAACCATTACATTTACATGAGGTACATTTGGACTAGAACGGGCAACCAAGAGCTTACTCTAAATACATGCACATGTGAGTATCATACTCTCATTGTTTTTGCATGACTAATTTTACATCTGCAACAAGACACTGGCTGCAAAAACAATTGAAGCAATTTTCAAGCTTCTGGATGCAAGCTCCATAAGAATTCATCACCAACAGGTTTGTAAGCAAAATTTTCCAAAACTTACGCAAAAAAGAAGATTAAAACAGTTAATGACACCATTGCTTCCGATTGCCAAGGTTGTTTTAAACAGACTATATCTGATGTCAAAGCAGATTCACAAGATAAAGCGGCAAATTTTACAGTACTACAAGTACTATACATGTTTGACAATTTTAAAGTAATGTAATACTTTTTTAACCACAACAAAAAGCAGTCTATATGATTTCATTAGTTTCCAAACATACGGTCAAACCAAGATAATGTAAAAATGATTGAGGCACTTCAAACATTAACCAGATGTCTATGCCAAGAGATTTATAGTGGCTTCTAAATTTGTAGAAGAAAGAAAAATCATAACTAATTATTTAGAAGGACTAAAACACAGCCAATAACTAGGCAATATATTATCAAACTCGCATAGAAACATGTGCTAATCACAAATCACAATAACATAGAGAAAAAAGAAAATAATATTCAGTTCTGTTTATCTCATTTTCAATGAATGGTTCTTTATTTATCTTCTCTTTCCATGCACAACTAAATATATGATGCTATAATAAACTAAAATGCAAAGTTTTTAGTGGTTAATGCCAAAGCACTGAACATCCGGAACAACACAAGATTGTGAGAACTTACTTTATTCTCAAATAACTTGCCAAAATCTGAGGCAAGGGAGCTGCATCTCCCTCCCTGAAAAATTATTTTAGAAATCAGATATATCAGTAAATAACCTAGTTTTATTCTTCAGAAGATTCAATCTTTGCGAGGATCAAAATAAGCTACTTACAGTTCATTAGAGGCCACTAAAGAAAACCAGATGGGATAATTTCTTGGGTCAAATTTAGCACTGGCAGCATCAAGCACAACCTGAGGTGGAACACTGAAATTTCCAAAATCTTGTGCTTTCTGCCTGACTTTACGTAGCTTCTTAGGCCTCTCAGTTTCTAGAGGGGTAAGATCACTACAATTCTTCTCCTCTTTAAGTTTGGATTTCTTCCTTTGTTCCTTGTTTTTGTTTTTTCTGATAGGACCCTCCTTCTCATAAGGATTATTTTCTTCAGATTTTACATGAGAATCTCGTGTGCTGAACTTAGAGGACTTGCTTCGATTGGCTGCTTCGACTAAGCAAGTTAAAGGCTTCCAAAGATCAACTTTTCCTTCCCAATGCTCAGAACCATTCTCTCTTTCTTTATCAGGACTATGATTAGATGGCTCACCAGCAGAGGAGTTCTGCAAAAATGTCAGTAAGCATGAAAACTGGTATATGAAACAAGATCATTAAACGCACAAAGTAACTAATGTCTGATGTCCATGTTCACAATCTTCTAAAGTTAATTTACCTGCCTATTATTCTGAGTAGATTTGTTTAACATCTCTTGTGAGCTAGAGCTCTCAGGTTGGTCGTCAACAGAATTCATAACTAATTTCTCTATGGTAAAGCTGGACCCCCTTGATGCTTTTCTAGCAATGGATTTTGATCTTCTTCCAGTCATGCCGACCTGTGTCGATACTCTGGGGGTACTGACCACCAATGATGAAAGAGATCGTTCCTTTCTCTTAGCAGGCAATACAATAGGTGTCACTATCTCAGGGGCCTTAACCTTTATCCTCTTATGAGGAAATATTTTTGCCCTTATGTCTTGCAAATTATGATCCGGCCTGATCAGAAAGATGCCAAAATATTAGTGAAATGAGAAGAAGGCTGTTTATTTACCTCCAAACCCTGAAATTTCCAGTAATTACGAGCTAAGACACAACTCTAAAAGGCTAAACATAAGGCTAGAACACAGATAGAAGATAGTAAAATATACAAGTTAACATTGATGGAGAGAATACATCATTCTAAAGGAGCTTTCCAAGTACACTTGAAGTATTCATTACCATCCTGACTATCTAAGAATTATAAATTTAAGCACAAGACTTCACTTGGCTTCATTGTACACATGTGTTTCAATGTCCAACAAAGACTACAAAAAAGCTGGTTAGGCAGGTTTGCTCATGCAAGGTCATTTATATGTTTGTAGCTAAGTTGGAAAACAGAAGCAACTAGATCGAGTAAGAAAAATCAAAACAATCTAGTAGAACTGACCTCAACTTCTCCAATGGAACACATCGTAAATCGATATTGCAAATTGGACAACATTCCATTTCCTCATCTGCAAGTTTCTTGTATATGCATTTCCTGCAAACTATATAGCATCATAGAATAGAATATCAGGTACCTCATAAACAAATATATGAATAAAGATATATATAAACATACAAAAAAAATTACACATAAAGATTATGAACAAGAAAAGCATCACATCATCAATTTCACTTTAATATGCACATAACACCAGAAAATAGTAGTCTTGGCATAAAACATAGTAAATCACTTTTTCTGACTAATCATACGATTGGCCACATGTTGTGGGACAAGTAACAAACTGAAGTGGTTATTACCAGAAACTCCTATCAGTCATGCCAAGATTTTTGATAATTTTTATTGTCAAAAACAACATCACAACAATAAAGTAGCCATGCACCAGTTGGTCCATTCATGTTTAAGGTCTTTAATGAACAATTCTCGACACTTGTCGTAAGCCTTGGAATATAGCTGTATCTGCATCTATCCATCATAAGTAGTAGTATCTGGTTAAGGAAAATTTTCAACTTTAAATCAAAAAATTTCTCAAATCACCATTACTTTCGTGAATAAAACAATTGAAAAAGGGCATTAATCCCATCTCCTTTAATTTCATTCAATCAACCAGCATTCACATTGAATATATCACCACTAAACACACAACAATCTCTTACGCGTGGAGCTTTCTCTCACTTCAACAACAAATTCTGTGACATGAACGCCTACCAAAGCCACACTAACAGAAGCTCGTAAAACCGAAAATCAAAAGAAACCCACAAACACATCGAAATACCCAGATCAGTAACACGCAATCCATACAGTGCAAAACCCAGATGCCACCAGAAAACCCAGGTAAGAAAGGGCACACTCAAAGCTATAAAAAAAACAAATTAAAATTCCAACAACCGCCCACGATTTACGACTAAATCACAAATCGAAGACAATCAGAAGAAAACATAATTAAGGAGCAGCAGCGGCTCACAAGTGTGAAGGCATTCGATAATAGTGGTGGCGTCGCGGAAGAGCTTGTGGCAGAGAGGGCATGTCATGCATGGCGCCACCGCCTCCCTCCTCACCTCCACCACCTGGTGCGACATCGTATTAACCAATTCACCCAATTCGACGGAACAAAACTACCGCGCTGGAACCCACGTTATCTTACGAGGTGCATGCTACCCCCAACGCGTCAAGAGAACGGGATTTACGTCCGTCCGTTTCCTCTCTCGCTCTACTGCATCTGCATTAAGCCCATAATCCAAACCACACAATTATCAACACGGGCTCATTCAAACCATGAGCTTCTACATCTGCATTAAGCTCATAATCCAAACCACACAATTATCAACACGGACTCATTCAAACCATGAGCTTCAGAAAGAACAGACATGGAGTATGAGTGAGGCAACGAATAATTAACACGCAGATTTTATAAGAATTATTGCCTACATAAACCTGCAAATCGAGGACTGATTTGGGGGAAACGAGAACGTGGGCTCAAGGCTGAAGAGGTGCCTCCTTGTGGATGATCCGTGCGTGTGTGTGAGCGCGTGTCTGTGTGTGCGGGGGGAGGAGTCGAAATCGAGAGACGGAGAGAGAGAGAGAGAGAGGAGAGAGAAAGAGAGAAGGGCTTTGTTGTTACTTGTTACAATGCGTTTTCTAATATTTACTATTTTTAGGGGAAGTTTTAAACAGTTTTTGGTAATAAAGGTGCTGAAAATTTGTCTCAAATGCGGCTATTTAAAATTGAGTTCAGTGAGTAATTTTTATTATTATTTTTTTATAATCATAGTTCAATGATGAATGCCATTTGGATATTTTTAATGTGTTTGTATACGATTTAATTTGTTAATAATTTGTACATTTTTTTAAAGCAGGAGATATTTTCTGGTTTTTTTGTAAGATTTTAGAATATTTTTAAAATCGTTCATAATGCTGACGATCTATATCGTGTTTCAAGTCTCGAAATGTGTAAAAGAAATACTCGATTGTTTTATATTTCTAAGATTTCTTGTGCTTTATCTGAAATACCACATTAATTATTGTGTGACGTGTTCATGCACCAACTCTGCTTAATCTCCGCATGTACATCTCCCCATGTCTAAGAAGGTGACCGATATTCGTACTTATTGTTTGTGTATGAGCGTTATAAGATTTTGATTTTTGGTTCAAAGTATCTACTATTTTCATATTAAATAGTGAATATGTGAGTTTATATGATAGCATTACTCATTGGGAGGCGTATCGCTAGTGTGTAACGTAGTACATATTTTGGTATTATTTATTTTTAATGTGTTTGAATAAATTTATTGGGTATGTATATTGTTTTTGTAAGGAGCTGAAGTGAACTGTGAAAATTATAAGAGATATCATTTATTAAAATTTACTCAGTATTATTTATTATTATATTTAAGTGATTAATGCCATTTAAATATTTTTATTATGTTAGTAAAATTTGTTCATAATTTTGAACATTTTTAAAGCACAACGTTCTAATTTCATTTGCAAAATTTTAGAATATTTTTAAAATCATTCATAAGGTTATGATTTATGCCACGTTTCAAGTTTCATAAACTGAAAACGAGAATACTTCATTTTTATATTTTATAGTGTTTTATCCGAAATATATATCAAATTAGTGTGTAATGTATTCACCAACTCTATCACATATAATTACTTCCTACGTGTAAGAAGGTGGCCAATATATTATATACTATTATTTATGTTTAAGAGCGTTGTAAAATTTTGATTTTTGTTTCAAAGTATCTATTATTTTTCATATTGAATAGTGAATATGTGAGTTTCTAATTGAATACGTACGCAAATTACAAAAAAAAAAAAAATACTCTCTCACAAATATTTAGTCCACCATTTCATCTTTAAATGTCCAAATCATATATATACTCCTTCCGTCCCGATTATATAGTCTATTTTCTGCTCACACGTAGATTAAAAATATTTATGAAAACAAGAAACAGAAGCTAAACTTCCAACTTTACCCTTATTTAATGAAACTTATATTTTAGCTCAACTTTAACGTTTTTTTTTAACAAATAAAATATATAATTAATGATATAAATCAAAACTAATAGTATCTAAAAGTCTAAAAGATTTTATACTATTGAACCTCAAAAGTTTTTTCTCCAAAAATCACACAGCACTCACATGACACATCCTACAAAATTTCTATGAAATTCAATTTTAAATTTTTATAAACTTTGCGCCAAAATTTCTTTCTTTTTCTTAAAAAAACTATGCATACGCCAAAAACCATACATGCATGGAAGACGAAAGAAAAATGATTTTTTTTTTTTTCATGAAGTGCAAAAATAATGAATATCTATAGAATTGATCAAATTCAATTTACATGCAAATTAAGTTAGTCAAATTTGATTAATGTTTCTCTTTTTTTTGAAAAAATAACATTTAAGATTTATAACTTTCAAAAATTTAAATGTTTAATTTTTAAATTTTCAAAACCTAACAATAGTATAATTGTACATTCATATTAAAAATAACACTACTTATAGTCATGCGACTATATATTCGGGACACCTCAAAATAAAAATGATGACTATATAATCAGGATGGGGGAGTAGTTATATTATTATATTTAATGCTATTTTTCATATAATCATGGCCCAATATTATAAACATGTCAATTCCAATATTAATAATTAACATGCTACATTAAATTATTGTAAATATCAAGCTTCATTAAAAAAGAGGTATGTATGAAGTTCAATTGAATATCTTCTCTCTATATTAATCGTAAGAGACCCAAATGGACCAAATATTTGCCACAAAATGATTATCAATGTCATTTGAATATTAATTTCTATTATGTTCGTAAAGTTTGTTAAATATTTTTCTTCATTTTCAAAGGTACAAAATTTATGCTAATTTTATTTTTTAAGATTTCAGAATATTTTTAAATCATTTATAAAGTTAATGATTTGTATCTTATTTAAGCTCTGTGAACTGAAAGATATCAGTAATTAATTTTTTAATATTTCACAAATATCATCGTATTATTTATCCGAAACACTAACTCATACACCACGTGCATATTAATGTGTTGTGAATTGTGATAATTGATGTGTTTAGCAACTCTACGAAATCTTCCCATGACTTCCCACATGTAGCGACCCAGTTTTTCTAATATTTAAATTGCTGCATTTTTTTTTCTTCCTAAAAATATTTGATTTGATTTATTTATTTATGTGCGATATTAATTGCTTAAGTCTAATAAGTCGCGCCTGGTAAGTTTAATAAATAATGAAGCATGAATTTATTTTATAGTATGATTATTTATGACACGAGCATGCATGTAGAATTTTCTTTTAGGTGCCTTATATATTACATGTTATTCTCTTTAGCCAAAGTTATTTCTAGCCCATTTGAATTATTTGTAGCCCAAGCTTCAAGCCCAAGTATTTGAGCCCAAAGTTTAGAAATTCTCTTATCTCTTTCCTCATTTCCCACTTTTTTTTTAGTTGATCTCTTGAAAAATTCAAAATCTCAAAGTTTATCTTCTCATCTTTACCAAGAGACATTAATATTCAGTCCAACAATTTTCATTCTTCGAATATTATCAGTAAATTATATCTAACAATTTTCATTTTTCGAATATCATCAGTAAATTATAGACCAATAAAAATAAAATATGTTGTATTATATTTAAAATAATAAAGTCTATTTACATGATATCTTTTTATCTCAAAATTTAGAATGGAAACAATACTGAATTGATTACACTTTTTCAAAATTTAAAATGAAAACAACATTGATTTTTTTTTTCAAAATACTCGTTATACATATAATTAAGGGCCTCTTTTTTTTTGCCATGGGCCCCGAAATATGAGGGCCGGTCCTGATGAGAGTTCATGTATTACCTACTACATTAATAGTAAATTGTCACATATCATGTGTATATAAGAGCATTCCCAACAGTCTACATTAATTTAGCGCAGATTTTCGTTCTGAAATAGTGCATAATTGACACTAAATAAGAATATTCCACAAGTTTTTTTATTATTTTATAATTTCTAACATATTACATATGACATTTTATTTAATATGATATTTATTAATGAAAAATTAAATTCACAATGCATGATAATATGCAAAATTTATTTGAACAAATGCAAAATAAAAGCTACATGCAATTAATAATAATATTGCAAAAGAAAATTTCATTTATGAGCTCTCTCTCTCTCTCTCTCTCTCTCTCTCTATATATATATATATATATATATATATATATATAGTATAGAGATCAAATGAGAATCAATACCCTGTGTAGGAACTAGGAACCAATATGGAGCGTTGGATCAATGATTTTTTAAGGCTCAGATCAATCCCAAAAAAATGGGGTCAAAAATGCAATATCTTAAGAGTTATATTAAGTTAAGGGTATATATGTCATTGTATTGGATATCAATTATCTGCAGTAAATATATCTGTTCCATATATAGTGGGATTATATTGAGCGATTTTTTTTTAGATTGGACGTTTTTTTTTTAATTTTTTGGACGATAGATTCAACTCTTTTTTCTACAGAGTTGTATCTATCGGTGTTTCATATTTTAATTAATCATAAATCTGTTCAAAATTCTTATTGATTGGATCTGTTACGGTTTAAGGAGTCGTTGGATTTCGTCGGTCTCACTGCAGGTTTCGTCTGATTATGGAAGATACAGGTATTATATTCTCCATTAATGAGTAGAGATATTGGTGGAATCTGGTAGGGACGCGTATGTATGATGTTTAGCAAATTTTTTATGTGGAATTAACAAATTCTAGAATTGTTAATAGCAACTCGGCATATTTTTATGTGAAAACTCGAATTTGTTTTTAATTTGGTTTCAATGTGCTTTGCATGATAGTGAGATATTTTCAAAGAATGGGCATTTCATATTTATTATAGATGATAGATGTTTTTTCATATTTGGTTGTGGAAATTTTCAAGTAATTAAAAAAAAAGTAAAAATGCCATGAATTGTTGTGTGTAAACTAAGAAACTTTTTTTTTTTTCACAAGTTCTTACTCCATCTTATATTATCATCACGCCAGTTATCGTCTGATTATGCAAGATACATGTATTGTGTTATATGTTAATGTATCTTTGTATGCGTAGGGATATGGGCAAAATCTGGTAGGGACGCGTATGTCTGGCGTTTAGCATATTTTTTATTCGGAATTAGCAAACTATAGTGTTGTTAATAGCAAATTCGTAATATTTTTATGTGAAAATTTGATTTTTTTTTAATTGGTTTCAATCTGCTTTGCATGATAGTGAGATGTTTGCATAGAATGGGCATTTCATATTTAGTATAGATGATACATGCTTTTTCGTATTTGGTTGTGGAAGTTTTCAAGTTAGAAAAAAAAAAGAAAAAAAGTTAAAATGCCAGTAAAATAAGATTTTTTTTTCACAATTTCTCACTCTATCTTATATTAGCATTACGCCGGTTGTCGTTTGATTATGCAAGATACAGGTATTGTGTCATCTGTTAATGTTTCTTTGTATGCGTAGTGATATGGGTGGAATCCGGTAGGGACTCGTATGTATGACGTGTAGCAAATTTATTTTGCATAATTAGCAAATTATTCATATGTTAATAGCATATCGGTAATATTTATTATGAAAATATATATTTTATTTTTTATTTTGATAATAGGATGGTCTCTTTTTGATGTTATCTTTTGTTTTTAATGAATTTTTTCCAACATCAATGCATGAACATTGTTACGTTTTGTTATTGTTAGCAAACTTATTTATCATGAATTAGCACATATTTGTACATAGATTAGCAGATTTTATGCGATCAGATTTTTACAATTTTCTCGTTATATCACATGTCACATGTATTATAGTTTAAGTGGATAATGAGTCGACTAAATGATTTGTTAGGAAATGAATAATAATCTGATACGACAAATTGGAGAATTTTAAACATTGTTATTTGTAAATAAGTTTTCATGCGTGAGGCAGCTAGTAATTTTATTTTTCGACTACATTAATAAAGGCTCGTATATACTAATTTCAGCAAATTTGTTCGATATAATTAGCAAATTATATATGTGTTAAAAGCACATTGACATAATTCGTTTCACTGTTGATAATATGGTCATTTTTTTAACTGGTTTCAATATGATTTTCAAGAACTAGGATGTTCGTACGTAAGAAAATTTTAGTTTGTTATCAAAAAAATATTAGTCTGTACTTAAAATGAATGCCATGTATCATTAGTTTATTATAAAGAACATAACAACTATATATTAAAGAATGAAAATTGTGCTATTTAAACATTCACGTCATGCTATTATTGGAATAATAATTTGCTAAAACCGACTGAATAATTTTATCACAACAGTTCAATGTAAGTAATAATTAAAGAATGTTAGCATGTGTAATTAAACCTAGACAATATTCATTACTATGACATCAATATTGTGTGGTCCATCCTCACATGTCGCCCTATAATAGAAGCTTGCAAATGTGGACTTGTTGTAGCGCATTCAGCTACATTCACATTATGCCGTCGCTTTGACCTAGCCTAACGATTGCAATCGTCATCACCTGCTAAAACAAAAAAGAAAATTATCACGTTAGAAGCTAACAATTTTAAAAACATAACAAATACCATATTTGAACTATTAATAAAATACCAATACCAACATGCTATTATAATGATGTATATCTGATACGAACAAAAATACACCCCTACACCATAACAATATATTCCTAATTTGCTATTGATTTCAAGATAATTTGCTAATTATACCTTCACAATTTGTTATATACTTCACAACAGTCTATTCATATATTAATAATTTGCTAGTCAAACCTTACTAATTTGCTACAAATGACGAATGCAACCAAACCAGATAACCTGTCTATATAAATAACAATATTTGAAAATCTAATCTGCTAAATATATATTAATAGTTTGCTAATATAACCTTTCTAATTTGCTAAAGATGTCATTTCCAATCAAACCAAAATCAACAAATAAAACAATCACACCATAACCAAAAATCCCTAATTTGTGTTAATTATCTATCAATAAACTTTTTAAATACAAAAACATAAGTTAAAGACGTGAAAGCACAAGTATTCAACTCATAACATCAAAAATTGCTTCACAAAATCAGTGAAAACATTAAAAAAATGGTCTGACAACACCAAGCATTACTTATCTCAATAATCTGCTAATCATGTCTTAATAATTTGCTAATTTTAAATCACTAATTTGCTATAAACAGAACATCAGGTTGATAAAACACGAATTCAAGTAGCAAATTTTCACAGTTTTAACATTTGCTAATAATATCGTAATAATTTGCTAGACACAAAGCCTGAATGGTTTATCTTCACCTCTATAATCATCCAGCGTTACGATTTGCTATAAAATAATATAAATATGTTATAAACTTCCCCAATTTGACATAAATAACAAATATTCATACAATACCAACAGTCAACATATCACGAGATGAAGACAACAACACCACATTTCTTAACAAAATTCCAACAGTGGACACGTAAATCAATCATACAGACCACATATCTCAATAATAAAGACGGTATTCCCCACTAGTAAATGGAAGATAAGTCTAAATTTGCTAATCATAAAATACTAATTCGCTAATCATATAGTATTAATTTGCTAATTATTTCTGACTGATTTGCTAATTATATCTTCTTAGTTTCGCTTTAAAAATTAAATAAAATATAATACACTAGACCAATATATTATTTTGCTATAATGACATATCAATTAGATATAAAGAAACTACCTTTTGCGCGACTACCTGACGTTCCTTCTTTCGCAGAACCCCCCTTCTTGTTGTTAACTAAAAATTCGAATAAAATGCTAATCAGAATTATTCGATGCAAAATAATGAATTCTTTGATATAAAGACAGGATAATTTTGCTATAAACAACATGACAAATTGCTAATAATTACATATCAATTTGCTAAAAACAGGATATACAGATGCAAGAAGATGATAGAGGTGTTTTCTGGCTGAAAGCAGCACAATTTGTGCTAATAATATCGTAATAATTTGCTATAAACAAAATTTAAAATTGCTAAAAATAAATTATCAATTTCCTAAAACCAATATATACAGCTACAACATTTGGTAATAATGTCGTAATAATTTGCTATAAACCAATACCAACATGCTAAAAATACGATATTCATTTGCAAATCTTTTTACATATAAGTGGATTGTAATGCTATTTATTCCTTTTCAATTTGCTAAAAACATTAAACCACTCTAATCATCAATTAATAATTTGAAAAAATGACGGGCTAAATACCTGTTCGTACGGACTCCGACCCCTTTATCTTTGTTCCGGCGAGAAACGAGTGGCGCAGAAGCAGGAGCGGCATAGGCGACTAGCGAGCTTGTGGCGACTGGCCGTTGTTCGAGTGGCGACCGCGAGCGTCCGGCGTATGGCCGTCGTTCGAGTGGCGGAGGGGCGGTCGGCGTTCGGCCGACGTAGGCGGCGACTGGGAGATTTCCCTCAATCTGAAATCGACAACGACGAGCTTTCTGAAGACGATGCGACGTCTGGGCATTGTCCGACCGACGATGCGCGCCCGACGAACGGCGAGCGGCTGTAGATGGCGGCGAGCATATTGAAGACGGCGGCGAGCGATTTCTGTTTCTAGGGTTTTTGTCGATAACTATAGTCCTTTTTTTTGCTATTGATGAATCTACAATTTTTTGTTAAAATTAATCCCACTTCCTAGATATGTGGGATGTGATAACACGGTGATGTGGGTTTCTCAATAATACCCTTATTATGGTTGAAATTTAGGTAAAAAATTATCATTTTGCAATTTGGCCCCTAAAATCTAAAATTAATCTTGTCCATTCAAATTATAGAGATTTATGGATGTAAATGATTCCTAGTTCTTACATAGGGGTATGGTTCTCATTTTAACACACCCCTGTGTATATATATATATATATATATATATATATATATATATATATATATATATATATATATATATTTGCATGCAATCCTCCTCGATATATTATCTTTCCCTGTTTCGCTAATCACCGGCGCCGCCATATATCTTATTCTCTCTCTCTCTCCTTCCTCCACAAGCAATGGAAAGTAAAAGAAGCGCAGAACTTGTAGAGAGCAATCCTGATGATGACGAAGTGGAAATGCTACAATTGCCAAGTTTTATAAAGCTCGATCGTGGTGATTACTATGAATTTGTGCCCAAACCAGGAATCGTAGTCAATGCTATTGCTTTTGAGTTCATTGTAACAGGATTTATTTTTTCTATTAAAAAAAATGTATATTCACATTATTGCATAGAAGGGAAGAAATATCACCCATGGACAATAATAGGTGTCGTAGAGAAAAATGGAGAAAATGAGTTGAGATTTGTATCAAGTTTGTCAAATTGTATATCTTGCATCTCATCAAAATATATAAATATATTGGAAATCAGAAGTAGTACACAATCACATTGAAATAGGTATAGGTATTATTATTATGAAATTATGATGATAATTTATTATTGATCAAGTCCATACTAAAATCCCAAAGTTTGGCAGCCAAATCCGTGTGAGTAGCCAAAGTTTGAAATTTTGGTTGATAACATAGAAGTGTTTAATGAAGTCATGGAAAAACAGAGGAATCTAAGCAGAATGTTTTTAACTTATTTTGTGGGAATTAATTAATTTGTATGATAGAAGTATCAGGGTTGTTCCAAATATGGAGACCATGGCTTCTGTCACACACACACACCTTCAAATTGCTCTATATACACACATTTCTATCTACAGTAAAACCTTTATATAGTAATATTGTTGGGACCAGAGAAAAATATTACTATAGGGAGGTTATTCTTATATAGAGTTTACATATAAAAATAATTATTTTTTTAAAAAATAATATATATTATACAACACTTGAAAATGTCCCTTCATATTTAAAAAACATGAATTTAAAAGGTATATAAGATTCATTTCATGTGCTCTAAGCGAAGAATACATCATATAGGAATCATGCAAGATGCGCAGGGTGATAATTCAAAGAATGATAGTGTAAAAATAAAAAAAGTATTGTGTCAACAAGCTTCAAGCATGTTGGATAAGTTGGAAATGTTTTAGATTCAACAAGAAAGTGATCGTGTTGATTAATTATTTCGAACGGTCAAGTTAAAAGGGTGTGATATTAACCCAAAAAAATTAAAACACTGCCACAGATAACTTTAAATAAGTATTTAATACAATCTTAAGTTTAATGTAACATATGTAGTTAAATAGTTCTAGACATTTTATATAGATGTTTAAATATACATGAAATTTAATGTCACTTTATTACTTTATGGAGGTAAATTTCTTAAGGATGGTCCTAAAAAAATACCGGAATATTACAATGTAGAGGTTATTCTTATTTATAACTGGTCCCGAGTTGGGACCACAACTTTTTATTACTATAAGGAGGTTATTCTTATATAGAGTATTCTTATATAGAAGTTTTACTGTATATACATAATTAATTGTTTCCCACCGATTATAATTTCATGCGTTGTCAAATTAAAAAAAAAATTAAAAAATGAAAGAAAGGAAATCACGTGTTGTAAATTTTCTTGTTTTTCTCCAGATTCTTTTATTTAAATTAATTACCTTTTGCTAAAACTGGAAGTTCATTAATTAACTATTGGCTAAGATAATTAAATATTTATTAAGTAATAGGTAACGCAAGAATAATATTATTACCATTTTGCTAAAACTGGAAGTTCCTTAACTTGATCTTGAAAATGACTAACCCATTAAAAGAAGCACAAAAATTTGAGATCTATAACATAAGCAAGAGCATAAAAACGAAATGAAATATTATAATATATATTATAATAAGTAGTGAAGTTTTGGAGGGGAACTCACGAAATACATAGAAATAATGTTATGCTAGTCTCTGATCTTTCTCAATTCTCCAAATGCATAGATTTGCCCAAACTTGGCTCTTCATAATTGGCATCTTTTTTTTTTATTAGCTTTAATTTTTCTAAGTTTATATTTATTTGTAGGCACCTTTATGGGAAACTGAAAGAACAAAGCCATCTTGATAAATTTACATTTGTGAATCCGTTTAGTGTATCATATATCCCAGGGAGTGATCGTGATGAACGGGCACATAGTTTGGCAGATAGGTTAGCTAATATTTCCCTTATACAAAATTTATGATATATATGAACCGCACATGTTTATGATTTACACAACCAGAGAGGTTAGCTACTATTTTGCATTTATCATATTTATGATTTATATGGATTGTTTATACTAAATTTGTGTCCATATGAAATAGTCAACATTGGATTCTTACGATCATTGATCCTCACAATGAGAAAGTTTATTTGATGGACCCTCTAGCTCATCGAAATCGTGATGATCAATGGAAATATATAGTTGATATATAAGCTCTAAATTTTCTCTATCTTTATCCTTTTACTTGTGCATGATTTAGAATTATGATGCTATGTATAGAAATGTAATTGAGATTTTGATTTGGGCAGGACAATTAATATGTTCAATGCAAATATGGGAAAGAAAGCTAAAAAACAACATAATTGGGAAATCATAAAGGTTTGCATGCATTTTTGTTTATACTTTGTAGATACTTATTCCTCATACATTAATATTGATATTTTTTAATATAGGGACCTATCCAACCTGAAGAAGATGGGTCTATTACCCTAAAATAATTGGTAATGACACGTGCATTCCTTTAACACAATATTGATAATAAAATGTGCACTCTTTTAATATAAAGTCAGCATAATAATATTAATTTTATTGGTTTTGTGTGTAGTTTCAAAAGAAGTCATATTCTAAAGATGATATCAATGAAGTTCGAGTGGAATGGACAAATTGTGTAAGTGATAATTTGTAGGACTAAGGTGTTTTCAATTTCTATCTACAAGTACTAGTTGTGTGGGAGCAGATTGTAATTGCAATTACTTGCAATTGTCATTTTTTGGTTGTTGATTATGACTCTTGACAGCTAGTTGCACTTAATATTTAATTTCTATGAGGTATTAGTGACGTGCTCAAATTTTAATGTTTTAGGGGTCATTCGAATATGTTTTTGGATAATATTATATCATATGGTATTTTGGGATGATCGATGATCATATTGTTTATTTGGATATTATTTGATCATATTTTGGATTATTCATGATTATACTTAATTTTCATATTATGATTCACATGTGACAAAAATAATATGAATTTTAATATGCATTGAAAATGCCATTTGCAACGGCAAATTAAATTTCACTGTTGTATATATTAATTAAATACAATGCTGAATTATGTGTACACAACAGTAATTACCATTGCGTATGCTTATATTAAACAACGGTAATAATAGAACAAACCGTTACATATAACCACTTATACCACAGTAAATTTCATAAGTACAACGGTATTTACCGTTACGTATGACTATATTATACAACGATAATAATTGAACAAACCGTTACATATAATCACTTTATACAACGGTAAATTTCATAAGTACGACGGTATTTACTGTTACGTATTACTATATTAGACCACGGTAATAATTGAAAAACCGTTACATATACCACTATATACAACGGTAAATTTCACAAGTACGACGGTATTTACCGTTACATATAAGTATTTATACAACAGTAAATACAATTTTACCGTTATCTAAAGTACATATTAGACAACGGTAATAATAAGATATCGTTACATATAATGTGAATATACAACGGTATTTACGCAAAATACAACGGTATATTACCGTTGTGTATCATGAGAATAGACCACAGAGATTCTCCATCGTGTAAAAAGGGACTATAGACAACACCACTATATACAACGGTAGTGAAAATGAATAGATCACGGATATTCTCCGTCGTGTATGGCTTTTTTTCTTGTAGTGTGAGTTTCTAAAGGTAAAATAACCGCCAAGAAATTAACTTTCAAATATTTAGAGTAAATGCTACCTAATATCAAACTGAGTGCTTTCGTAATGATTTTCTAATGCTACAATATCCGCAAAATTTACTTTGAATTAATTACTTGAAATGCTACCTAATATCAAACTTAGTGCTTTCGTAATGATTTTGTAAAGCCACAATATCTGCAAAATTAACTTTGAATTATTTGTTGTAAATATTGTGACTTGATCAATTCTAGATAGACACATCAACATGTTAAGTAGTGATTAAAATAAATGTGATATCAATTCCAAAAGAATGTATTAATAGTATAAAACTAAAAGTATACGTGGGAGTTCTAAAAATGTTAAAAAAAAAACATAAAACTACAAATTGAAAGTATCACATTCTTTCTGGGGACAATTCCGCGAATCATGATGAGACCTCTGTCCACATGCCATGCACGTTCTCAATGGTTTATCTTTCTTTTCCCCTAATGTCTCCTTTCCTGATTTTATACGGCTTCCGCTCCCTTTTGTCTTCACTTGAGTTGGTGGCCGAATAGTAACTTCATTCGGCACTGTTGATTGATAGTAATCATCAAACAATCTCTTCTTGGCATTCTCAGGACCTTCATTGCCTTCATTTGGTTTTATAGCATCTTTCATGCCTCTAATAGCTTCCAACAATGAATTAGATTTATTGGAGTCCCCCTCGACCCAACTCAAGCAGCTATAAAACTCAGAGATAATATCATACATGATAAATCTATTATCTTCCATAGAAGCACAGGAGCCCATGACATCGCCACCAACATCATTTGACGAGTTCGACAACGCTTGTTTCGTTGATCGACTAACTATGTACTTCTCCGGTATAGATTCATAGTTCAATTGCTTGAAGACAAATAATACAAATCAAAACCATAAACGTTTTGATATTCACGACACACCGACATATTCCAGTGGGCTGGTGCTAAACGTGGTTTACATCTAATGCTTCGTAACTAAATAACAAATGCTTTTTATGTTGACCATGCATAACGATGATAAAGACACGATTTCGTCGGAGAGAATTCTTCCAGCAACCATTAAAGTAAACTACTGCAAAAAATATCCAACCTCTGAAAAATGACTTGTAAAAATCCACAAAGATATCAAAATCCTAATATTTTAAATTTATTATCGTGCTGACTTAATTATTTTAACCTCCAAAAACATACATATTATAGATGAACATGATACAAAACCTGAATCTTCTATCGTGAATTCCGGAAAAACGCCGTTGATTCGAATGTTTTTGCTCCAACACTTACGAAAAGAAACTGATCGGCAAGTGGAAGACGTGGGGGGGAACGGATCTTTTCCAAATTAAATCTCTTAATCTATGAAAAATATAATAACTAGATATACATAAATAAATTCAAAATTTATCAAAAAGTCTAGATTACCCTTATCCCTTCAGAATAGTCAAAACTACCAAATATATGGGTGGATTTATTTTTTAATCTGAACCGTTGATATATCTAAATCCAGTAGTTGATATTTGTTCTCATTTCTCACACTAATACCTATACCTCATTTGAGCTATATCCTATATATATATATATATATATATATATATATATATATATATATATATATATATATCAACAATCAAAGAAGGTTGAGAATTATTCTAAAAAATGAAGCTTGAGAAAGGACATCATCACTTTTAAAAAATAAAATAAATTTTTTTAAACGATCATATCTCACTCGTTTCTAATTGGATCAACGCAAATGATATATCAAATTAAAACTCTTTTTATGCTCTTTAATTCAAGATCAATCATGGATATGTTTGTACAAATTAATAATATAGATGAAAAATACAAAATATACATTTTTTTACTCGTGTTCAGCGCGAAAATGTCTTCGTTAACTTTTAATAATAGTTCGTCAACATTATATAACGTATGCTAACGAAGCATTTATTATATGCTAACATATTGTATTCATTATGCTAATGAATGGTTATCATAATGTTAACGTGGTACACATACTTATATTGTTACTATGATTATTACATTTCAATTATGACTTATAATTATTTTTTATGATTTAGTTTTATATGTTCTAGTTACTAATTGATTATTATATATTACTCCCTCCGTTTCATTTTATTTGTTGTTTTAAATTTTTTTCTTTTGTGTCAAAATGTTTGTTGTTTTATATATTTTGACACTCTCTCTCTCAAATTTAACCTTACAAATATATAAAGAGATGAATTTTTTTCAACTTTTTAGGAAAATATAAGTGAATATGATTTTATATAATATAGAATGAAGGAATATATTAGTCCAACAAATTAATTGTTAATTCTAAATTAAAATTCTAAAACAACAAACAAAACGAAACGGATGGAGTATTGTTTATTTCATCAAATTAAAATATATTAATTAGGGTTTTCTTCATACATTTATGGTTTATACCTTATGCTAACGATGAATTGTCATATGCTAACATAGTTTATCCGCAGTGCTGATAAAACAATACCATTATGCTAGCATTGCATATTTATATTGTTATTATGGTTTATTTATTCAATTAAGGTTTATAATTAATTTTTAGAATGTAATTCTATTTTTTAGATCATTGGAGTTTATTATATTTGAATTATGGTTTATTCCATCCCATTAGAATTTATAATTACTCTTTAGAAATTAATTTTTCGTTAACAATATGAGAAAACTTTTATTAGCATAACGATGATAACGCTTCGTTAGCATGATGATAATACTTCGTTAGTATGATGATATTGTTATCAACTATCCAACGCCTTTTTATAAACATTACCAAATTAAGTTAATACTCCCGCGCGAATAACTTTTCAAATATTACAGAATTGTCACCACCCCTTTTAAGCAAATCTAGGTTATAGATCTTTATTGATTATATGGTATAAGATGGGTTCCCAGTTCTTACACTAGGATTGGTTTGCACTATAACCATCATATATATATATATATATATATATATATATTAAAATAACAAAAATATAAACAAATTAAAAGGCTATAAATTCCAAATTCTTGTTCGAATTGTTACAATTTAATTATACTTTGTGTTTATATCATTTTCCTGTTTATTGATTAATCTAGAATTTTTCAGATATTATTATATTTATAAAGTTATATATATATATATAGAATAAAATATATTGTTTAATTGACTACTTAAATACTATAGTATAGTAAAATTATTCAAACTTCAATAATTAATTTAAATAAATTAGTTGAATTGCGTGCAATGCACGCTTTTTCTGATAGTATTAACAAATGTGCCAACATAAATTAGAAGCACGTGTTTCTTTAAACATTTTTGGTTAACTTTTGATGTGTATGCCATTTGGTTAATTTGCTATACCAAACACATGAACTGCCAGCGCATGAAAAAAGTAAACCACACTTGAAAAATTAATTGTAGCTGAAGGTGGTGGATGCGCACTAGATAAACCCTACTCATATAATGCACGCAAATCACACTTAAAAAATCATGTATGACAGACTCACATCAAACGGTATTAGTTGAATTTGAACTCAAGAAATTCAATCACGAGCTATATTTAAGTTTGATATGAAAGATGGAAATTGTAGTTGTACCAAGATCATTATATCAAAGGAAAATAAATTGAGGTGAAGGGCACGCCTGCCTTAGTCAAAGATCTAAACCCTAAACCACAAAAGTTTAAGGAATTTCTCATTCTGTCCACAAAAATATATGAACCCATTTTAAAAAGAAGAAAAGTAGGAATTCGAATGTGTAAATTAACTAGTCAAAGCAACCATAATAATGTCAAAGTTCAATGAAATATTATATTGAAGGGAAAAAGTGCAAGTTTCACAATCCACAGCCCACAGGTTCATTTATGTAAATATGTAAAACAATAAAATATGGGTACTTCAACTCTTCAAGTAATAAAACATGCCACATTTAGAGCATACACTAAAACTTCATCTTACATATACATTCTCATTCTTACCTTCCATGCACTCATAGTCATAGGAATGTGCTCCCAAACGCGGAAGCAACATTGGGGTGCTCACGAGCCGGGAATCGGAAAAGTAAGTCTTGCTAGGGTGGGGAAAAATTGAGGCACGAGAGCGTCTAAGAATCAGGAGCTCTGCGAGCATACCCCAATACCATCACGAAATCCTTGGCTGATGAGCCAAGTGTGGTTTTTACTCTCTCTGTACTAGTTGTTTGAAGCCAGAGATCGACCAGATTGTTCAGCGTTAGCGTGGGGATGATGGTCTGTCCCATGCATTTGATGTCAACCTGAAGTTTGATCGGCACAAACTACCACATGAGCTTATTGAAGCTGTAATGTAAACTTTTTTGCAATCTAAATATTCGTGTGTGTGTGTGTGTGTGTGTGTGTGTTGTGTGGCGTCTTCTTTACAAGAATTGGGGATGGAAGCTAGCTCAAATTAGAACGCTAAGTCAGAAGTATAGACATCAGAAGCAAGCTAGACTCGCATAGAAGTGAATGCTCATTAACTATAAAATGAGTTTACCTCAACATCATTTGTAAGATCTAACTTCCTCTTTAGGTACTTTTGTATGAAAGAAACTGGTATACTTCCATCCCTGTGAAGGATGCAGTAAACGAAGATCAGGTCAGTCACTTACGACATAATCCATCTTTGAAACAATATTGTGAACTATGTATTATGCAAGTATAACATCATCGATTCATTACTAAAGGTATCAAGAATTCACATCTCTTTATCACATGATTAATGATTAAACACTCCAGTTTTATATCATACTACTGAGTTTGGCTGGAAGTGAGGACAATACATTTAATTTCAAGTTTAAATTACATCATATTCCAGACAGAAACTGATTTCAGAAGAAACAACAATTAAAAAAAAGGCAAGGCTGAAAAATTGTGAACTAAAGGCCCAGAAATTCAGAAGGCATCACCAATCAAATATATCTTAAATTCACTGGAGAAAATTATGTGACGTTGCAAGTCTAGAGTCATTCACCAAAATTATTTTAACTGAGATTACTCGTCAGACTTTGGACGCATTTCCAGAAGTATTGATTATCAAGTTAATTGCACCAATCAGTTAACCAGTAGGTTGTCCATTGAATTAGACATAAAATGACCACCAACATAGAGAGTGAATAGACAAAGAGGGAGCGCAGAAAGCGAGAGCAAATTAAATGATTTGGTTTCACCATGGATATTGAATAAATGAGGCAAGTGGCAGATATGTCATGAATTGTCAGGTAAAGGCAACTTGAATTACCACCACCCTGCTATAAAACACAATACAGTATCTGCAAATTACAACACAGTCCAAAACTGTCGGTATCCTCTAGTATAAAAAAAAGAAAAGATATAGCATAGATGTAACTACAAAGCATGATATCTATGTTAGTTTAGCAAAGTGGGATATAAGATAATAATTCAATAGTTATGAAGCAAAACTAAACTTAATACATGTGTAGGGTGCATACAAGTATTCGTATGAAATACCATTCATAGCATCAAATCAGGTCCAACAGGCAATGCCGAAATTAAATAAGCCCATCACCATCAATTCCCCAAGGAGAATGGGTCATGAGAAAGGAGATTGAATTGATTAACAACTGTACTTAGTCACTTAATTTCAGAAAATATAGTGGACACAAGGACCACTTGCAAGCTACTGAAGCCACTGGATGTATCATACATCTTATCTACAATTCTACCATCAGAAATGGTATCAGAAGGTGTAATATGCAACTTTTGAAAAGGTCTACATAGCTTAAGCGCCTACAAGGTTTATTTTCGACAGGTAAGATGAACTATAGAGCAAACTGGCTGCCGATGATCAACTGTTGCAATTCAATTCAGATTCGGGAAAGATAAAGGCAACCAAAGGGATGGCTTATTAATCAGGAAATGAATTACCATTCCCATTACTAGCATTTAACCAACCCAGGTTACAGTACCAGTTGTTTGGTTATGGTGTTGACAGAAAAGGCAGTTTTCGGTAAAAATAAAGACAAGAGGTATCAATGTGGCCTCTGGTGAAGGCATGAAGCTCATAACATTAACATATATCACAGAAGAAACCAACAGAAAAATTAAGAACCTCGCCAAGCCTTTCAGCAAAACCATACTTTTCCCCCTCTTACTCAAATATTAAGTGCGCGTCAGTTATATAGCCAAATGAAAATGGCAATTTATGGATGCATAATAAAAAACATTACGAGAAAGATTTGGACTAGAGCAGCCAACCAAGAGTTTACTCTAAATGCATGCACATGTGAGTATCATAGTCTCATTGTGTTTGCATGACTAATTTTACATCTGCAACAAGACACTGGCTGCAAAAACAATTCAAGCAATTTTCGAGCTACTGGATGCAAGCTCCATATGAATTCATCACCTAGATGTTTGTAAGAATTTTTTTCCAAAACTACGCGCAAAAAAGAAGATTAAAACAGTTAATGACACCATTGCTTCCGATTGCTAAGGTTGTTTTAAACAGACTATATCTGATGTCAAAGCAGATTCACAAGATAAAGGGGCAAATTTTACAGTATCACAAGTACTATACATATTTGACAGTTTTAAACTTATGTAACACTTATTTAACCACAACAAAAAGCAGTCTATATGATTTCATTAATTTCCAAACATATGGTCAAACCAAGATAATGTAAAAAAAATAAAAAATTGAAAGACACTTCAAACATTAACCAAATGTCCATGCCAAGAGATTTATAGTGGCTTCTAAATTTGCAGAAGAAAGAAAAACCATTACTATTTATTTAGGAGGACTAAAATACAGCAAATAACTTAGCAATATAATATCAAACTCACATAGAAACATGTGCTATCACAATAACATAGAATGGCAGAAAGAAAAAAAAAAAAAAAAAAAAAAATATTGAGCACTATTCATCTCATTTTCAATGAATGATTCTTTATTTGTCTTCTGTTTCCATGCACAACTGAATATATGATGCTATAATGAACTAAAATGTGGATTTTTTTAGTGGTTGATGTCAAAGCACTGAACATCCGGAACAACAAAAGATTGTGAGAACTTACTTTATTCTCAAATAACTTGCTGAAATCTGAGGCAAGGGCAGTGCATCTCCCTCCCTGAAAAATTATTTTAGAAATCAGATACAACAGTAAATAACCTAGTTTTGCTCTTCAGAAGATCCAAACCGTGCGAGGATCAAAATAAGCTACTTACAGTTCATTAGAGGCCACTAAAGAAAACCAGATGGGATAATTTTTCCGGTCAAATTTAGCATTGGCAGCATCAAGCACAACCTGAGGTGGAACCCTGAAATTTCCAAAATTCTGTGCTTTCTGCCTGACTTTACGTAGCTTCTTAGGCCTCTCGGTTTCTAGAGGGGTATGGTCACTAGAATGCTTCTCATCTTTAACTTTGGATTTCTTCCTTTGTTCCTTATGTTTGGTTTTTCTGATAGGAGCCTCCTTCTCATAAGGATTATGCTCTTCAGATTTTGCATGAGAATCTTGTGTGTTGAACTTAGAGGACTTGCTTCGATTTGCTGCTTCAACTAAGCAAGTTAAAGGCTTCCAAAGATCAACTTTTCCTTCCCAATGTTCAGAATCATGCTCTCTTTCTTTATCAGGACTATGATTAGATGGCTCACCAGCAGAGGAGTTCTGCAAAAATGTCAGTAGCATGAAAACTGGCACATGACACATATGCATCAAGATCATTAAACGCACAAACTAACTGATGTCTGATGTTCACAATCTTCTAAACTTCACATACCTGCCTATTATTCTGAGTAGATTTGTTCAACATCTCTTGTGAGCTAGAGCTCTCAGGTTGGTCGTCAACAGAATTCATAACAGGTTTTTCTATGGTAAAGCTGGATCCCCTTGATGCTTTTCTAGCAATGGATTTTGATCTTCTACCTGTCATGCCAACCTGTGTCGATACTCTGGGGGTACTGACCACCAATGATGAAAGAGATCGTTCCTTTCTCTTAGCAGGCAATACAACAGGTGTTACTACCTCAGGGGCCTTAACCTTTATCCTCTTATGAGGAAATATTTTTGCCCTTACGTCTTGCAAATTATGATCCGGCCTGATCAGGAAGATGCCAGAATATTAGTGAAATAATAAGAAGACTGTTTATTTACCTCCATACCCAGAAATTTCCAGTAACTACTAGCTATGACACAACTCTATTAGGCTAAACAGAAGGCTGGAACACAGATAGAAAATAGTAAAATATATAAGTTAACATTGATGGAGAGAATACATCATTTTAAAGGAGCTTTCCAAGTACACTTGAAGTATTCACCACCATCCTGACTATCTAAGAATTATAAATTTAAGCACAAGACTTCACTTGGCTTCATTGTACATATGTGTTTCTATGTCCAACAAAGACTACAAAAAAGCAGGTTAGGGAGGTGTGCTCATGCAAGGTCGTTTTATGTGTTTGTAGCTAAATTGGAAAACAGAAGTAACTATATCGAGTAAGAAAAATCAAAACAATCTAGTAGAACTGACCTCAACTTCTCCAATGGAACACATCCCAAATCGATATTGCAAATTGGACAACATTCCATTTCCTCATCTGCAAGCTTCTTATATATGCATTTCCTGCAAACTATATAGCATCATAGAATAGAATATCAGGTACCTCATAAACAAATATATGAATAAAGATATATATAAACATACAAAACAAATTACACATAAAGATTATGAACAAGAAAAGCATTACATCATCAATTTCACTTTAATATGCACATAAGTCATAACACCATAAAATAGTAGTATTGGCATAAAATATAGTAAATTCACTTTTTCTGACTAATCATACGATTGGCCACATGTTGTGGGACAAGTAACAAACTGAAGTGGTTATTACCAGAAACTCCGATCAGTCATGCCAAGATTTTTGAAAATTTTTATTGTCAAAAACAACATCACAACAATGAAGTAGCCATGCACCAGTTGGTCCATTCATGTTTAAGGCCTTTAATGAACAATTCTTGACACTTGTCGTAAGCTTTGGAATATAGCTCTATCTGCATCTATCTATTCTAAGTAGTAGTATGTGGTTAAGGAAGATTTTCAACTTTAAATCAAAAAATTTCTCAAATTACCATTACTTTCATGAATAAAACAAGTGAAAAGGGCATTAATCCCATCTCCTTTCATTCAATTAACCAGCATTCACATTGAATATATCACCACTAGACACACAACAATCTCTTACGAGTGGAGCTTTCTCTCACTTCAACAACAAATTCTGTGACATGAACGCCTCGATACCAAACACAAATTACCTACCAAAGCCACACTAACAGAAGCTCGTAAAACCGAAAATCAAAAGAAACCCACAAACACATCGAAATACCCAGATCAATAACACGCAATCCACACAGTGCAAAACCCAGATGCCACCAGAAAACCCAGGTAAGAAAGGGCACACTCAAAGCTATAAAAAAAACAAATTAAAATTCCAACAACCGCCCACGATTTACGACTAAATCACCAATCGAAGACAATCAGAAGAAAACTTAATCAAGGAGCAGCAGCGGCTCACAAGTGTGGAGGCATTCGATAATAGTGGTGGCGTCGCGGAAGAGCTTGTGGCAGAGAGGGCATGTCATGCATGGCGCCACCGCCTCCCTCCTCACCTCCACCACCTGGTGCGACATCGTATTAACCAATTCACCCAATTCGACGGAACAACACCACCGCGCTGGAACCCACGTTATCTTACGCGGTGCATGCTACCCCCAATGCGTCGAGAGACCGAGATTTACGTCCGTCCGGTTCCTCTCTCGCTCTACTGCATCTGCATTAAACCCATAATCCAAACCACAGAATTGTCAACACGGGCTCATTCAAACCATGAGCTTCAGAAAGAAAAGACATGGAGTATGAGTGAGGCAACGAATAATTAACGCGCAGATTTGATATGAATTATTGCCTACAAAAACCTGCAAATCCAGGACTGATTTGGGATGAGGTGATTTGGGGGAAACGAGAACGTGGGCTCAAGGCTGAAGAGGTGCCGCCTTGTGGATGATCTGTGCGTGTGTGTGAGTGCGTGTCTGTGTGTGCGGGGGAGGAGTCGAAATCGAGAGACAGAGAAGAGAGAGAGAGAGAGAGAGAGAGGAGAGAGAGAAGGGCTTTGTTGTTACAATCAGCATGAACCAAATGGGAAAAGGTCCACTTTGCTACCTTAACTATGTGTGGAGGCTCACAATGCTCCCACTTTATCTTTTTGGGTCAATTAGATACTACATCTATTTTAAATGGGTCAATATGCTCCTTATGCTACTCCCTCAACTTTCAGCCGTTAAATATTCCGTTAACTCTGTTAAAAAATAACTTAAAATCCTCAAATCACTATTTTATTCATTTATTTCAATTTTTTTGATAATTTCTCTCTACAATCTCTCTAAAATCTTAAAAAATAGAATTGCCTCATTTTCACTATGTTGTTTCGTAATATTTTTTTGTTCACTAAATAATATATGAAACATAATATTTTGTTCAATAATTCATAATATTAACTTCATAAAAAGATACCAAAGACACGAGTAAATAAATAGCATGACATGTTTTCATTTTAAACAAAAGTAGCATAGCTAAGTTTCAAAAAAAGACTTAAACTAATTTAAGTTTGCTAATTAACAAAGGCAAAAAGAATTCTTCCAGTAATTAGTTTTTATCTCCCTTCTTGGCTTTTTTCTTATCCCTTTCATTTTGAAGCTGTTTCGTAGATATGACTCTCTTGCCCTTCCACTTCAAGCCTGGTGGTTTGAATGGGAGATTTTCAGTAGCAATTGAAGATGTTCCTTCCCCAGCAAAAGCAATAGGCCTTGGAATAGAGAACCTCACATTAACATCTGGATTTGAGCTTAAAGTTTGACTAGCAAGTGGATAGTTTTGAGATACCAATCTTTCAGAAGAGAAGCCAGGCTACAATTGACAACCAAAAGAAAGCAAGAACTCAGTATGATAAAGAAAACATGAAACCGAAAGAAAGCATGAAAAGAGTATGCTCACATTAAGTATGGTTGTTCCAGTATTTTCATCAATGAAAATTCCAAGGCCAGAAGTTCTTTTGTTCTTCCTTAAAGATTTTGCATTGGTTGTTTGACTCCCAAGGCCAGAGAGATTCTACAATAAAAGTTAGCATATTAAAAATTCCAAAATAATTATAATGAGATGATGTGCAGAATGGTATACCTGTGAGTTCTTACTAGGGCATTTAACCTTGTTGTGACCTCCTATTTTGCAAATAGAGCATTTTATCGCAAGCCCTTTCTTGCTCATTTTCCCTCGAGTATTCCCCTTCCTAGTCTCATTGGCTCCTTTGATTCTCTTACTTCTTGGCCTACCAGTTAACTTAATTGCATGTGGTGGCTCAACTTGTGTAGATTTGTCACTGCTTTGAATCAACTTCCCTTCCATTGGTAGAATTGGAACCTCATATGCTACCATGTAAGCTCTCTTGTGATACCATAATGAGATGGATTGCATGGGATCTCTTTTAGCATGTTTGAATGCACATATAGCATGAGCACATGGAATGCCAGTAAGTTCCCATGATCTACATGAACAAATCAGTTTATCCAAAAACACTTTTTGTCTACCTTCTCTATCTTCAATCTCATATCCATGGGCTCCATTGAACACAATGTTACAATCAAATGCTTTATCCAAAGCTTGTTGGTACAGTTGCAAACAAGTATGACTCCACTCACTTGGCCATGCTTCAACCAAGACTTTATTTGTTGCCAACCTATTCATAGCTTTTAGTCTAATAGCATCAAGCATAGTGACAATAGGCTTACGTCTAGCTTCTAGTATGCTTGCATTAAAACTCTCTGAAATATTGTTTTCAACCATCCAAGACTTACTTCTGGAACTAAAGAATGCCCTGCAGAAAGTTTGTGGATTGTATGCAAAAAAATCCTCTACTGCATGCGTGCTAATGTCTCCTAATATTCTCAAGTTATCTTCAAATTTCTCCTTGTAAGTACTCTTCGCACACGCCCAAAATCGTTTCTGTAGTTCCTTTCCACCCCACTTCTTACTCCAATTGGAATAAACATGCCTAGCACAATACCTATGCTCAGCATGAGGAAGTGCCTCAGAAACTGCACCAATCAAGCCCTGCACCACATGAATTAAAATCAGACATAAAAAATTATTATTAAAATGGAATTAATAAGAAAATATATAGAATTACCTTCTGCATATCTGACATTATTGTTAGTTTCATGCCTGCATCATCAATACATAGATCTTTAATTAACAACTGTAAAAACCAACTCCAGTTCTCCTTGTTCTCTATTCCAATAACAGCCCATGCAATAGGAAACATTTGTTCATTTCCATCCTTCCCAACAGCCACTAGAAGTTGCCCTTTAACAACACCCTTAAGATGACAACCATCTAACCCTATAATAGGCCTACAACCTGATCTCCATCCTCTCTTCAAAGCATCAAAACAGAAATACACTCTCTTGAAGACAAACTTCCCTTGACTTGCAGATTCTTCACATAACTCTAATTCGGCACTTGTATTAGGATCTTTCTCAGTGATTGAATCTACATATGTAGCAATACCAGCAAACTCAGCCTTAAAACTTCCATCCAACTCATTCAACACAAACCTCTTTGCCCTCTTGCCTTTTGACTTAGAGACATACAATTTCATGTAATTATGTGCTTCTTGGATCATTTGTTTCACACTCATTTTTGGATTTTCATAAAGTTTTGTCTTGAACTCAGTTGCCAAAAACTTATATGAAGCTAAATTGTTATTGCCATCTTTCAAACAATTATGTTCATCATCAATCCTTCTAACCATCATACACCCAGTAATGCTCTCCTTAGAAATGTACAAATGAAATGGACATCCTTCAGCTTTGCATTTAGCTCTAAGTCTCCTCGAATCATTAGGCCTAATCCTCAAAGGAGTACACTTTTGTACACTATATCTTCTAATAGCAAGCCTAGCATCTTCAGCATCTTTGAATGTCATGCCCAACAGGAAATGTGGATTGTTGTCATCTATGTCGTACTTCACCCTTCTCCTACTCTGCTCAAGTATTTTAAGATCAATATCACTACCACACTCCGAATTAGATGAATAATCCTCAAATTCTCCAACCAATTCAGCATCAATATGCTCTGTTTCTTCTTCATTAGCAGGCTGAGTATCTCCCAAATTTAGATACTCATGGATGATGTTATCCATGATTTCACCCAATAAAGCATCATCATTAATATCTTCTGTTGCATCCCCAATCTGACTACTTCCTATACATCCGTCTGGTACATTTTTATCCCCAATCTGACTATTTCCTATGTCTATTTGTGGTGCATTTTCATTTTCTTCAGGGGCTGGGTATACACACAAAACCTCATCCTTGTTAAGATTCCTACATAATTCTGACAACTTCTTAATCCCCTCGTCATTTTCAAGCATCACGAGTTCTGCATTTTCAATCAAGACCCCAGGCAACAGATAACACAATTTCTTCACATCCAACATCCCATATTTTTCCTTGTACAGCCTAATCATGTGCGTAAATGACAATAAGTCAATATCAAAATTTTCCATTAACTGATGATCACCTTCAATATATGCCAACTTCGGAATGTGCACCCATCTTCCTTTAAAATTGTAAAATAAACTAACTGTCTCCATAACCCTACAACACATGAATAGCCATAAGAAAAATATCATATTAATATCCTTAACATTCAACCATACAATATAGCGGCATGCCCACTACTAACAAACGTTTTTGCTTAGTTTAATATAATGAAGAAGATAGTCACGCATAAGAGAAAATTCTTGGTTTCAAAATAATGAAGATCGATGCCATCCATATAGATAGTTAATTAAAAAATACATTGCATACCTTTTTGTTGGCATCTTCCCCAACAACTGGGTTTAAAGTGTGATATTGGAGAGGGAGGATTTACTGCGTGAATGAGTGATTTGAGCCAACCCTAAGTGTTTTAGCGCGATAAAACATACGTTAACGGAGTTTAAAGAATTTTTGACAGCAGTCACGGTTAAAAGTTGAAGGAGTAATAAAAGGAGCATATTGGCCCATTTAAAATAGATGTAGTATCTAATTGACCCAAAAAGATAAAGTGGGAGCATTGTGAGCCTCCACACATAGTTAAGGTAGCAAAGTGGACCTTTTCCCTTAACCAAATATAAGACTTTTTAAAATGCGTATTCTAATATTTACTATTTTTAGGGGAAATTTTAAACCTTTTTTGGTAATAAAAGTGCTCAAAATTTGTCTCAGATGCGGCTATTTGAAATTGAGTTTAGTGAGTAATTTTATTTTTTTTTTAATTTTTTACAATCGTATGTCAACGATGAATTCCATTTGAATATTTTTATTATGTTTGTATAAGATTTGTTAATAATTTTGTACAATTTTTTTTCAAAGTAGGAATATACATATACGTTCTAGTTTATTTTGTAAGATTTTAGTATATTTTTGAAACCGTTCATAAAGCTGACGATTTATATCGCGTTTTAAGCCTCGAAAAGTGTTAAAAGAAATATTCGATTGTTTTATACTTCTTAAATCTCGTGTGCTTTATCCGAAGTATCACGTTATTGTGTGATGTGTTCACCAACTCTACTTAATTTTCGCATGTACATCTCCCCCACGTGTAAGAAGGTGATCGATATTCGGACTTATTGTTTGTGTTTACGAGCGTTGTAATATTTCGATTTTTGGTTCAAAGTATATATTATTTTCATATTAAATAGCGAATATATGAGTTTATATGATAACATTAGGGGGTGTATCCTAGTGTGTAAAGTAGCATTATGGTATTATTGGTTTTTAATGTGTTTGAATAAATTTGTTGGGATGTTTAATGTTTTTGTAAGGAGGTGAAGTAAACTGTGAAAATTGAATCTACTCAGTAATTTTTTTTATTATATTTAAGTGATGAGTGCCATTTAAATATTTTTCTTATATTTGTAAAATTTGTTCATAATTTCTTACATTTTTAAAGTACAAAATGCGTTCTAATTTCATTTGTGAAATTTTTAGAATATTTTTAAACTCGTTAGAATATTTTAGAATACCGCATTTCAAGTCTCATAAACTAGAAAAGAGAATACTCCATTTTTTAATATTTTGTAGATCTAGTATGTTTTATCCGAAATATGGCGTTATTGTGTGATGTATTCACCAACTCTACCGCATATAATATTGTTTCTCATGTGTAAGAAGGGGACCAATATTCATATTTATTATTTGTATTTACGAGCGTGGTAAAATTTTGATTTTTGTTTCAAAGTACATATCTTTTATTTTCATGATGTTGAATAGTGAATAATGAGTTCCTAAATTGAATGCGTAAAAATACTCCCCACAAATATTTGGTCCAACATTTCTTCTTTGAATGTTCAAATCATATAGTTATATTGCTATATTTAATGCGTATTTTTCATATGATCATAGCCATTTACACGTCATTTCCAATATTAATAATTAGCATGCTACATTAAATTATTGTAAACATCAAGCCTCATTAGAAAGAGGTAATATATATATATGAAATACAATTGAATATCTTCTCCCTATATTAATCGTGAGAGACCTAGGTGGACCAAATATTTGCAACAAAATGATTATAAATGTCAATTGAATATTAATTTCTATTATGTTCATAAAGTTTGTTAAATATTTTTCTTCATTTTGAAAAGTACAAAAAATATGCTAATTTTATTTTGTAAGATTTTAGAGTATTAATTAACCAGTCGTTTTTCTTGTTAAATATAATCCGCCGCGTCGTTTTTCTAGTTAAATATTTTTCTTCATTTTCAAAAGTACAAAATGTGTGCTAATTTTAATTTGTAAGATATTTAGAGTATTTTTTAAATCATTTATAAAGCTGATTAATGATTTGTATCGTATTTAAAAAGCTCCATGAACGGAAAGACATATATCTATAGTTGATTTTTTAATATTTCATAAATATTGTATTCTTTATCTGAAAAATTAATTTTTACACCACGGAGATATTAATGTGTGATAATTGATGTGTTAAACAACTCTACGAAATCTCCGCATGTAGTGCTTTCCATGTGTAAGACGTATGCCGGTATTCATATTTATTGTTTGTATTTACGAGCATTACAAGATTTTGGCTCTGGTTCATAAATATTTATTATTTTCACCTTGAATAGTGGATACATGAGAGTTCACATATCACTTAATTACTACACCATCAGTAAACTCTCACATATATCACGTACCTGTAAGAGCATCTCCAGCACTATGCTATTAGTGCATATTTCGTTCTGAAATAGTGTGAAACTAGTGCATAATCGACACTAAATAAGAATATTCCACAAATTTTTTTATTATTTTATAATTGCTAACATACTATACATATGACATTTTATTTAATAAGATATTTATCAATGAAAAATTAAATTCACAATTTCTGGTCATATTCAAAATTTATTTGAATAAATGAAAAATAAAAGCTACAATTAATAATAATAATAATAATAATGCAAAAGAAAATTCCATTTCTAATATATAGTATATACACACACTTTGACACACAATAAATTTATAAAAAAATGGATTGAAAACAGTGTAACGCTATTTTTGGCGATGCAGATTAGCACACAAAATTAGCACCCAACGCAATTCTGTTGCAATTGCTGGAGATGATCAAATGCAACATTATTCTGATTTTAATGTGATTTTTTAATAATTCACAAATCTCATATTCTTTAGTCGAAATTAATTCTACTAGCACATTAATGTGTGGCATGTCCACCAATTCTAGCTAGCTTCTCACGTATTGCTTTTCACGTGTAAGATAGGCCGATACTTTTATTGTTTGTGTTATGATCGATGTAAGATTTCAATTTTTGATTTCAATATATACCTGTTATTATATAGTTTCATATTGAATAGAGGATACATGAGAAAAATTAATACTCAACCTGGCCTATTATAAGCTACCTCGTTACATCGGAATATTTATGTCCATTCAAATATGAAGTCCTTTTAAAACATTTCTCTTATATTCCATTAATTATGTTAATTAATAACATAATTAACATCTTATATTTATGTAGATGCATTAACTAATCTAAAGAAAATAATTATTAATGTGATATTACTAAATTAATGGTCTATTATTATTATGCATCTTTTTTTTTTGTAATTGAAAGAACGAGTTGATTAATCAATATATGTTGTTTTATTTGTTTGGAGATTGTGACAACTAATATTTACATGAATATATAATAATATTTATGTTATGTGTGTATTCAAATTTGTCCGATAGTCTAGTTATGGAGCAAGCAATTTCACAATTTAAAAGTCAAAATAAATTAAAGAATCAGGTGGATCTAAAAAACACATTACATTTGAGTTTTGAATATATGTTTCAAAAATGGAGTTCAAATGTTTATGGTCAAAAAGGAAGTTAAAGCAACTCATTTCATATTTTCATGTTTGACCACATATGGATATATAATATTCGGATGAAATCTTCTATTATATTTTGTGTTATATCTTATGCAACATGATCCAATTTATTTATTTTTTTATTTTTTTATTTTAGAAATAATCAATTACTAATTAAAAATTAAATATTAAAAAATAATTTTATTTCATAATTGGGGATATTCAATCATAATTAATAATTCTAAGATTAAACTTAAGTACAAAGAATTAAAATTAAATAAAAAAAGGGATAAAAACTAATAATTTTAACCGTACATGTTGCAGGGAGTATTGCACAAAGCGCAGTAGAGAATTTTATCCGTGTATTATTATATACGAAATCGAATGAAGTCTTCAAATTTTTGTACATGGTCAATGGTCATCTTATCATAAATCTTATCTCTGTATTTTTTTTTTTACTCACACACTCGACATGTGGTATTGAGGAGATTCGAACCCGTGACATTTAGTCTCCAAACAACCTCACTCCACCACTAAGTCATCCCCACCGGGACAAATCTTATCTCGATATAAATGTTGGAAAAATAGGATTTAATAAATTGAGTTTTGACTCATTTTATCCGATTTTTCGTGACCGGGATATTTAATTTTGGAGGAATTAAATACCGTACGATTGTTTTATGTTGTGAGTAAATAATCGTAGTATTTTTATTTGCTCAAATCCGATTTTCGATGAGTGAGAAATAAATAGTTGAAGTTGGTCACACAATTGGACATTTATGGTGTGTGGGATAATGTGTTTAAGACACATTAAATAATCCCACATTGATTTCTTAATCAAGTTAAGATGTGTATTTAAGTGTATTAACACTTAAGTGAAGTAATTAAGTGCACAAGGATGTGGGCCATGAGCCCACACGCGCACACACGCGCGCCCGGCCGTGCCCGTGCTCGACTCGTCCTCGGATATTGGCAATTGGACTTTGGGCGTACGTGGACTTGGACGTACGTGGACTTCCGGGGCTTAGCCGTACCAGTTTTACGGTATAGAAACGGTCGGGGCGTGGAGCGGATCGGCGGATCGGCTATCCGGGTCTATAATGGCTGTGGACCGGATCGTGGGTGCACATGGTGCTTGTCCAGCTTGAAGGGTGTAACTCCTATGAGTTAAGAGCTTTCAAGGAGTTAGTGGGCTGGACAGTAACCGAAAGTAACTCATGTCAGGAGTCAAAGTCTGCAGCTGCCTTGGACATGTGTTGGGATCTGAGCCGACATGGACACTTGTCGGGATCTGTCCCATGTCGGGATCTGCAGAAGGTAACTCTTGGAAGGCTTAATGGCAGAGCTGTAACTCCAGGGGGTTACAACACCTGGTTTGAATGCCCTCAAACCCTAGCTGTCCCCTGCAGTGGATGGAGTTACAACACCTGGTTTGAATGCCCTCAAACCCTAGTTGTCCCCTGCAGTTGTCCCCTGCAGTGGAGATGTGCCTATAAATAGGACATCCTACATGGTTCCTATAAATAGGACATCCTGCATGGTTCAACATGCTACATTCATTCAAACCCTAGTTGTCCCCTGCAGTGGAGATGTGCTTATAAATAGGACATCCTGCATGGTTCAACATGCTACATTCTGCATAAACGAACACATCTTCATATTGTTGCATACGAGTTCCTGCGAATCACAGCTTCCAGTCCTGCATGGTTCAACATGCTACATTCTGCATAAACGAACACATCTTCATATTGTTGCATACGAGTTCCTTCGAGTCACAGCTTCCAGTTCTCGACGTTGCTACTGCCGGAAGGACGAAGCTTTTTCATCTTTGAAAGACAACTGCCAAACCGTGAGCACTAGCCGGGGCGTATTTGTCTTGCGGAGAGAGATCCTCTCGACAGCACTAGCCGGGGCGTATTTGTTTTGCGGAGAGAGGTCCCCTCGACTCGGCTTGTCGGAATCTGCACATCGGTTCCAGTCTCAAATTTACTTTGTTCATTTCCAGTTTATTGTAATTGTTCTACTTCTACTCCTTCTTTGCGTGTGCTTCAGTTAAACAATTCCAGTAAAGTGTAACACAAGATCAACAATAAAATCATGCAAAACAATAAATTTTTTAATGATACTATTAAAAACTTATTAACGTGCATAATCATATATCTTTTGTATGATCAATGATATTGCTACATGATTTAGATGATCAGATCTTGAAGCTGTCGAACATATTTATCATGATTGTTCAAATTGATGTCTCATTTATTATTAGAAATATTTTGAATCATGACTCGATATGACTATATTTATGAGATAGATAAGATTTCTTTTCATGTTACTCAAAATTCCCAAACACGGATTGAGACTAAGTAATTGTGGAGTGGACGGCCGATGATGGTTTAATAATTGAAAGGTTTTGTCCCTTGGGAATGACCTAGTGGTAGAGTGGTGTTATCGTGAGGTCAAATGTCTCAAGTTCGAATCCCACCACCAACACCATTAGGTGCGAACCTATCACACCTGGCAAGTCAGGTATGATTAACCTCTCCTGTGTGGTTTATAAGCTACTACCTCTGTTTCGAAATGTTTGTTGTTTTGTTTTTTTTATCTGGAATTAAGAATTAATTTTGTAGACAAATATACTCATCCCTCATATATGCCATAAAATCTAATTCATCTATATTTTCCTAAAAAATAACAATATTTTCTCTCTCCATATATTTTTCTCTCTTCATATATTATAGGTAAGTTAGAATCAAGAAATCTTGTAGGATTTAAGAGGGTTAAAATTGGGAGAGAGGATGTCAAATTATATAAAACAACAAACATTTTGAAACAAAGAAAAAAACCTAAAACAACAAACATTTTGAAACGGAAGTAGTATTACACAAAGGCGGAATTTACCCAGTGCGCACCTCGATAGCGGCTGCCGGTTACCCTTAAAAAAAAATAATAATAATAATAATTGAAAAATTTTGAATTCGAATCTCGCCCCCAACTTCATGTACCTACAAAAATATATTATTATGATGGTTTAAAAAAATGTTTTTTAAAGAAAAAAGCAAATTCATTCAATTAAAAAGAATCTAAAGAAATACACCGCCTCAATCAATCCGAAAAGGAAAACTTCCAAAAAAGTTCGCTAGCCAGTTTGAGATTATTCGACTATATATTAATATTGATATTTGCACACCTTGTATGAGCGACGCACCATCTTATGCATCACCACCTCACTAATTTTTATTATGAAAAATAAAAATTATTATAACAAAATCAAGCATAACTGCATAATTAACCTTTATTATTTAGAATTGAAATTTAAAAAAAAATATATATATATATATATATCCTAAATATGGAACAATTAACCCTAAAAATCAATTATCAACTAAAAACATGAAATTAGATTCTTTAAAATAATTCTACATTCTAATTCAATAGAACACATCATAATTTATAATTATAAAATTAAACTAAATTGATGTAAAAATTACTATTAAGAACCGGTGACTTTGCAATAAATTGAATGGGAGCTTTTAATTTTATTTATTTATGATATCTCTTTGAATTGGGAGATCAACCAAATTAAAAAAATAATGAGCCAGAGAGAGAGAGAGAGAGAAGACAATAAATTATTTCTCCATAGGTTGAAGCAAATAGAGCAATTAATACACACATATATACTGACTGGAACGATAATGATGACATTTTATGTATTATTTAGAAAAATCTAATTTACTCAAAAAAAAAAATATTGGAAAAAAAAAAAGCATCGCCGTTATGGTATGACTAGCTAAGATGGAGATGATAGCGTAAATAATTTATCTCGATATTTTATAATGAAAATGGATATGGGTGCATGCATGCCTATAATTATATCAATATATAATATTGAAATTGAGTAATAATTAAATTGAAATATCATTCTTCAATCTTCAGTTTTATGAACTTCATATGCCCTCTATTAATTTCCGTTTGACTTTGAAAATAAACTCTTCAATTTATTTATTTATATTTCTTTACTCGTGACTGTTTGGCTGCTATTCGTGATACATTGGATAATTTGTTTTAATGTAAATTACATTTTGATACTTACTTTTTTGGACTTTAAAAAAAATTCTCATAATTAATAAAATAGTACCTATTTTTTCAAAAAATAAATAAATCAAATGTAACATTTAATTAATTTTCCAGCACGAAAATCGTATGTAATTGATTGCATTTAATATTTTTCTTTCCCAAAAAGAAAATTCTTCAATCAAGAAATCTTAAATACAATTAGTTACGAGTAATTTTTGAGCTATAAATTACATTGATCAAATGTTAGATTTATAAATATTTGAAAATTTGTTAATTTTGAAAAAAAAAAAAAACTATTTCTAAAAGAAGCCCAAAACATAGGTATATATTAAAGTGTAGCATGCCCTTTGTTTTATTTGTAGTAACCACCAAACTAACACATGAAATGTAAATCATGCTAGCTAGACAAACTAGGTGCTAAAAACTCAATTAAAATCAGTTTGAAAACTTGATTTTTTATTTATTTATTTATTTATCATGAGCTTCAACTAAGTAATTTTTTTTATGACGAGGTTAACCCATAGTCATTACCAGAAGGTGTACACTGTGTAAATTCTACTCATGAACTGCCCGCGAACCACACGAAAAAAATAAACGGCGCTTGAAAGACTAGGTGTATCTGAAAGTGCGCACTGAATATATAAACCCTATTTACTCAGTATACGACGTGCAAATCATACGAAAAAAATAACACGTACCTTAAAAGTTGTATACAATAAACTCACATCTAACGTTATTAGTTGATTTGAACTCAAGAATTTCGATAATAAACTATACCACCATGCATTTAAGTTTGGTGTGAATGACGAAAAGTGTAGTTGTACCAACTCATATCAAAACGAAAAATAAATTTCTCGTAGTCAAAGGTCTAAACCCCAAACCACGAAAGGTGAAGGAATTTCTCATTCTGTCCACAGTAATAAATTTCTTCACAGTTCATGATTGGACCCTTAATTCATTAATATTTCAAAATAGGCCACGACTTGAAGAAATAGTGGATCGATGAAAATATTGTCAAGTGTAATTTTTTTTAACCCTTAAGTAAAAATAAGACGATAAAAAATTACTACCCCACCTTAATTCCTCATCAAAATCACCAAATATTACCATAAATTTTACCCAAGCAATCAAGATATCAAACATTTTATGGTTATGGTAAAAGAAGAAATCATGGGCAAAAAGAAATCATATTCAAGTGTTTCTACTACACGTACAATCTTATATATTTGGATGTGTGTTTGTGTTTTTTCGTGTTACATAATGTACATATTTTATGTCAAAGTGACTTCTCGACTTTCTTGAAAAAACAACACATAAAAAGAATGTTTGGCCAAGACGGGTTTGACGATTATAAAATGGTTAGTTACGATTAAATACATAAATTTTGATATAATTTGTAATTTAGATATGAATTCTGAAAATGTTACACTTCAAATTAGACAAGTGCAATCTTGCAAGTTTTTGGAAATAAGCAACCCCAAATTTTTCAACGAACGAAAAAGCGGATATATAACATGAAATATTGCAAAATTTTATGGATATACATCATAATCATAATTTAAACTTCATTAATACAATAAAGATTTGTATAGAATATAGTGTTTGATTTTCATATTATTGCAAATTGTGTCTATTTTGCAAAAATTTACAAATTCTTGTTTTAATTGTAACATTTCAAAGTTAATGTCTAAATTGCAAATTATGTCAAAATTTATGTATTCAATCATAATTAACCCTATGATAAAATATACTAGTTGAACACTTATAGTACTGTTGTGAGACAAAAATTCTCTCTCACAACTCATATTTGGTCAGAAATTTTTTGCTTCTTTAATTATTGATCTAGGCTAAATTAATTGATACTCCCCCGTTTTCAATTAAGTGTCATTTTGGATAAATGCACACAGATTAATAAATTAATTGAGTTACCTAATATACCCTTGTATGAATACATTAAATGAGTTAAATATAAACATTGGAATGTATTATATGAGGGCAAATGTGTGAAAAATATGAATTTTCTATCTCGAATTTATAGAATGCACACTTTTTTGAAACAAAATTAAAATGTTACAATGACATTTATTCAGAAATTGAGAGAGTATTAAATATGTACTACTAAACAAATGTACGCATGTTTAGACTCAAAGATTTATCGTGTACGTCTAATAATAGAATTTGAATTATGATTTTGTTACAATTTTATTTTGCATATTAAGCTGAACCCACAATTATTTTGCATAAGATGAACCCAAAGTTGAGTCCGGTGAGATCATCTATTACATTTTCTTTGTACATATATATCAAATTTTTCTCTTAATTATTAGTGCATGTTGAGTGTATTAAACATGACATTGGATAATACTATAATTAAGCATATACACGGCATATAACGGTAAAGTGAAATATAAGATGCAATATATAAAAATACAACAGAAAAATCGAACAAGATAACTAAACTTCCTCCTCCTAAAATTAATTTATTCGTCCAACGCCTTTGCGACTAGATAATAACAAAATATTTGATAATGAAAGTAACCTGCGGCCGCTACTTGACGGTGCACGTTGACTGATAAAGTATGGGCTCATCTTCACAACAAAATTGAAACATCTAACAAATTCTAAAAGATGAACCCACCAATTCACATGGAATTGCAATCTAAATACATTTTAGGTCTTTGATAAGTCACACCAACAAACATGACAACTCAAGATTTACCTAATAACATTTGAATATAATTTATACAAAAATATTTTGTGATTTAATTAAATGTGACACATTGTATCATGAACCAACAAGTCCCTTGTGCCTAGCATAAGAAATCATCCACATAAAAATGGATCCACAAACTAGTAGAGTCACCATGACAACCTGCACAAATCACAAAAAAAAAAAAAAATTTAATTTAATTTGTACATCTATATTATCCAAATTTTTATTTAATGGTTTTCTTGAATACCTACCCATTTGAATAGGTAGCCATGGTTTTCCCTCCATGGATATTTTATATTCATTCCAAAAATGGCTGCAGCTAAAGAATACACGGCCAAACACACTGTGCCTGAACTCAGAAACAGCTCCAGCTGCACGAGAAACGAGTTACGATCTTATGCACGTGCACTGATGAAATGAAACACGAGATAAAATAAGATTCCAAACCTGAATCAGCTGATTCCGATGATTATCCAACTGCATTCAACAAGTTAACTTTAATTTATCAAGAACACAAATTGCAATATATAATCATAGTTCAAATTGATCAAACTATTTATAGATCATTACCTGAATATTGATGTAATCTTCTGTATCATCAATATACTCTCTCAACTGAAAAAATAAAATAAAAATTACTATAATCAGATGAGAAAATATTGCTAATTAGCTAACCAAAACAAAAGCTACAAAAATTTGGAATACCGTTGTCAACTTGTTCATTGTGCTCTCAATTTGCATGAAGTAAGCCTAAAAACACAAAATGATCAAAATTCAATCCATCTGTGGTGTTCATAAACAAAAGATTAAGGAATAAAGCTCGACTGGTTGCTAGAAAAAACTACCTCAAGCAACATCTCAAGTTCATCAACATTGTTCTCTTCTTGAGTAGTGGTTGCTGTACTACTTCTTGTTGATTTTCTTGATTCTGTTCTCGGAGATGATGATTCATCTCCAAAATCAGTGGAGGCGGAAGCTGACATGGCCATCTTTCTCGAAAGATAGAGATCGGCCATGTCATCATCATCATCCAGAAGGTGCTCTAGTTCATCCCTCACCTAGAACACAAAACATCTCAATGATCAAAAACTCGGAATCTTCAATCTACGTACTACAATGTCCTGTTTTCAAGACTAAAAGCGCGCATACTTTTTGAACCCGGCTTGTCAATCTTGTCATAGAACTCTTCATCTTGCGCACACGGTCCAAGTTTCCACTGTTGGTCTACACCATTACAAATCACAACATCAATTAGATGATCATATATATGGTGCATATGCCCCCTTTTTAGACCTCATGAAATTCAAGAAATTAGAAGTTTCTAGGAGTATTGAAGAGCATATATAGGAAGATTTCATTTTACCTTAGCAGTGAGATCATCCAATGCAGGATAAGCAACAATCTCCAGCTCTCTAGTCTGTGCATCAAGCAAGCTGCAAACACCTTCTAATGCTACCTCTAGTGCTCGAAATTCAAACGGGAAATCTATCATGGTTTCACCATTAAAACACAAGCAATGTCAAAGCAAGTAAGCCCAGAGCAAATAACAATCACATAACATAACACAATAATCAAAAAATTAAACATGCAATCTGAAAAGCTATCACATATATATATATATATATGTATGTATATCTCACCAGTTTCTTCATTAGTCTCAACTTCACTAGTCCGAGCTTCAAGCATCTCCTCTTCTTCTCCTTCACCGCGACCAATGCCTAAAGGCAATCGTCTCTGGAGCTCCTCGACAACCGGGGCAACATTATCATCAAGAGGATCCCTCAGCAACACCTAGAGAGAGAATCACAGAGAGAGACAGAGAGAATCAAACACATTCACATTCATATTCATCAAGATTTGAATAGAAATCCAAGAGACACACCTCATCTGTGGTTATAATCGCCTTGATATGCTGCAATGAATCAAGAAAACTGCTGAAAATCAATAGAAACGAGGACAGAAACAAGCAAGAAATTGATGGGAAAATGGGAATTCACATACTTCCAAGTTGAGCACAATGGCCCTTTCTCTCACTAGAATTGCAGAGGGATAAGACAGCAAAGGGTCAAGAATTCTGAGATCTCTGCCATTAATCGGCACACGTCTCATGATTTCGAACTTATCCAAATCCATGATCATCCCCTGCCCGCTGCTGTCCAACACTATCCAGTTCCTCGAAACCGCAGATTTCTTCTTGAACGACATCTCGATTTCTGCAGCAAATTCATCGTTCTGCGCCATATATGCAACAGCAACAGTAATTTCCTGCTCTTTTTTTCAGCAAAAGAGTTCACTGTTTGCAGTGAAGCTAGTATATATGGCTCAACAATCAATCTTGATATTTTTTTTTGTTTGTTTGGGGATCGAGGAATTGTTGCTGTCGTGAAGGAGTGATATTAATGGATTGAATGAAAGTGGAGGGGCCATTGATGTAATATCGTTGTACATTTCTTGCAGCTCATATGCATGGTTTGTCCACTCACAATTGCAATTGCTATCTCTTTTTATATTACGTTTTTATTTTTACATTTTTTGGACCACTCATGTCACATGCAATTCTGCAAATGCCTTTTTTGGTGTAAAATAGTATTTGTTGTTATGTAGAGATTTTCAAATGTACATGATGATAATCTAACTCTTGTCGTAGAAGATGGAATGTCACACGTTATTAATGTATGTTAGATGAAAATTTATATTTGATATATATTTATTGAAGTGAAAGATTTTAAAATATATTCACCTCAAAAGGCAGGCCTAAGGATAAGAGAAAATAGAAGCGGTGCCAAAGTTCATGAAAGGATATACCGATAAGAACTATGAAGATAATCGCATTGGAACTGAGAGATTTTATTATTTTTATTAATGCTATATTGAATAAATATTATGGGTGCAATGTCAATTACTCTTAATATTATGGGTGCAATGTCAATTACTCTTAATATTTCCAACACCCATTGTGAATTATCATTTTACTCGAGTGGATATGTGTGTATTTTTCAATTTGTTCACCTGATAAATTTTTTCCATCCAACTATTCTTTTATTTTTGGAGAATTATCAATTCAAAGCTCAAAAATGGTTTATCTATTAATATAGAGCTCGAAAGATAGATTATATCGATTCAAGGTTTGAAAGATCTAAAATTATCAATTTAAGGCTTGTAGATTTAACGGTGTTAAAACTCCATCCAATAAAAGGTGACGTGACCGTTAAATATCCACATCATTTCATATATTAAATTAAACAAAAAACTCAAATTTACATTAATTATTTTAATTAAATTAAACATGGGATTTTATTAAATTTTGTCAAATAAAAACCATCACTTTTTATCGTTCGGGTCTCATTATTTTTTAGTTTGAAATCCATCTCTGTTTGTTTGATTAATTAAAATGTATTATATTTATAATTTATTATTATGACTTTAATTACATCATAAACTATTAAATGTTATAGAAATATTTAATAAATTAATTAATGTTAATTTTATTCTCTCTCCAGATCTCTTTTTAAAATAATCATTTCTCTATCAAAATTGAAAATAAAAATAAAAATAACTATATCAATTTATTATTGTGATCGAAAAAAAAGGTATTACAATTACATATTGAATTTAATTTAAACTTAGGATCTCTGATTGAATTAAGTAGAGGTTGAATTTACATAATATAATAAAACCCTCTATTCAATTTAATTAATATAGAGTTATGTTTTTTCTTAATTTAATTTAGGATAAAATGATGTGTCAAAATGATGTGAATATTTAACAGCCATATCACCTTCTGTTGGATGGAATTTTAACATCGTTAAATCAATAGATAGTTTTAGATCTTTCAAGCCTTAAATCGATAGAATCTATCTTTTAGGCTCTATATCGATAGATAAATCATCTTTCGAACCTTAGATTCCTTTATTTTTTTATTTTATTTTAGTACAAAGGTTTTTTTATTTCTAGGACGAGATTGCAATGGATTGAAGATTGTAATTTCTAAACAAAAAATAATAATCGTTTCAATCAAGATTGTTCGTTAGTTTTTTTTTTACATGCATGTATCTTGTAATAATACAAACTTCAAACCTTGGGAATTATATAAATGAATCAGATCGTCTGATAATAATAAATAATCAATAAATTATTAAAATGAGAGATATAAACCCTAGAATACCATTCCGATATGTAATTCTTATTTAGTCTGATTCGACATTTTTTCATTTAAATGATTTCCTCTTCAAACCTACATTCACTACTACTCACCATCTACCCTCAAATGCCCTCCACAAAGTCTGGCTACCACCTGTTTAAGCCACCGTTGGCCAACTCCAGCGTCGACTCGAGCCACATGCAGTGGCTCGAACGAGCTTCGGATGGTTCACATTGAACCTTCCGAAGCCACATAATAGATACTAGAGATCAATATCATGTGTCACAGCAAAATTTCTGTGACAAAATAATACTACAGGATATGTTTGAGAAGCTAAGTGAGTTCACTAAAATGCAGCTCAAAATACATAACATGATAATGGCATATCAAAATACATAACATGAATATGGAAAGAAAATTCCTAGTCTAAACTAACTATAAATTCTTCAGACAAACTCAAACTTACAATCATCCCCTTCAAATACTATTGTCTGCAAATGGCTCACAGATATAAACTTCAATGCAAGGGGTGATGAAAATCAAACTTTCATCTTTGTGAGTAGAATTATAACAACCATTGTAAAGACGAAACGCCATGAAAATATCATGTCAACGTACCTCAAAAAGCAAGCATAACAACAAAAATGAGATTTTAATGGCTTAGACACTCACTAAGCCTGATGATAGTGATGCAACTTGTATAACAAGACCTTTCCAGCAGCATTTCCCACTGCCATAAAACCTCCACGGGGGCTGAAATCCGTACAGCTTGGGTAGTGCGAGGCCTGATTGGGAGGCGGCCAGTTTGAGAAAACAGTTTGAGACGGGACGTGAATCAGTTTGGTGCTATTCTTCTTCATGCGAGAACTGATAGCCAGAATCTGTCCGTCCGGATTGAATTTCATAAAATCCACCTTAGTTGTCAAGTTCTCAATAACTTTTAGAGGTTTCCTCTTCCCACCTATGAATTCATCTCTGTTGTAGATGTTCACAATCCCACTGTCTGAACCCGCTGCAAATAAATTTCCAACGGGGGAAACGGCCAAAGCTGTGCCTGTTAGACAACCTTCATCAGTCCCCTTGTGGAAGCATGACCTCGTTCTCAAATCCCAGTGGTAAATATGTCCATCCCCACCAGAGCTCAGCAATTGTTGTCCATCATTAGAGAATGCTAATGATCTAACAGTTCCATTCATCTTCAGTGTTCCAATCAGTTCTTTCGTCTTTGTTGACACTAACAGGATACACCCTTCATTTCCAATGAATGCAATGGTCTTAGAATCAGGACTAACCTCGAAAACTTCCAAGCTCTTCTCATCCCTTCCAACAAGAGGGCCTATTTTATCCACACTGGCTTTGACTAAATCAAAGCTATAAGCAAACTTTCTCCTTCCTGATATGATAGCTTGTGATCCATCAGGTAAGAAAGCAGCCTTTCGAATTGGGCAGTCCTCGAGAAAAATGCTCTGTATCATCTCATTTTTCTTCCCATCAACTTGAAAGAACTTCAATGTTCTATCCAATCCACCAACAAGAAGCAACTGCGCATTCTTGTGGAACTGAACAGAATTAACAGGACCATGGGAAGGATCCTTCATATTAGCATCAAGCAATCGCGAATATTCAAGAACCCCGGGCAATAGTTTCACACTCCTCTTAAGAACAAGATCTTCATTTGTCCTGAGTAAATCATCAGCAAGATGGTCATAACCACTAGCAACCACCACCCCATTTTCTCGGTCTGAATCATCATCTTCAGAACTATACGCTAGTTGAGCATTGGGATGTGCCCAATCTGTACCCGGGTTCATCTTCATATGCTGAGCTCTCAATCTTGACACATACGCACGGCCAGAAATTACACTTTCATCCTCTTTCTTCCGCAGCTTCTGCAGTTTGTTAACTTTAGCTATATTTATACTAGCTTTCTCCTCTTCGTCATCTACCCACACAGCTTTTCTTTCATTGTTCCCCTGTTCCTCAGCACTCTCTTCTCCAGTATCCACGTCCTCCTCATACACAGACAGCATACTATTCGCCGTCCTATCAGTGAAGAACAATGCAGAACTGTTGTCCACCTCCTCTTTAGCTTCTTCTTCATTGTCCTTCCCAAACTCAGCCGGCGAATGCAAGGACCCAAACAAGAAGCTCTCGAGCTTCTTCATCTGTTTCCCCTCCTCAATTTCCAATAGCTCATCATTCTCCTTCCGCCCTTTCTTTCTCTTCTTATTCCTTGTAGCATCCACAATAATATTGTCTCCATCTTCAACCCCTTCTTCCCTTTCTTCAACAAATACAGTCTCATCATTCTCCGACACCTTTTTTTTCTTCCTCCCTAACTCCTTAGGTATAGCATTTTGAGAAATTAAGCTCATTTTCACCCAGTCACAAACTGCACCAACCAAATCAAATGGTAAAACTAATCAATAACAAACTTACACAACTAAAATCTATATAATCTGCATCCATATAATAAATTAAAACACAATAATCGAGCAGTTTTCTCAGCCTCATTTTCTCTTTTAAATAAAATTGACTACTGATTAACCAAGTAACTGCAGACAAACTGATACTCAGTCATTTAGCACTACTCATTGAAAAATTAAAACTTGGATGGATAAATGCACGTCACAGAAGCAATTTTCAAACAATCTGACACAAATTAAAAAGTTATATAGCAAAAAAAAAAAAATACAACTTCGACATACATGGAAAACTTCAGTCGGTTGCTGCCGTGAAAGATTGCCGGACGGATATTTTTGGAATGAAACACACCGTTGAATCCGGCGGCGAAACTATGAACCCTAAATTTGGACCAAAATTGGATTTATTTATTTTTCCCGAAAAATTACAGAAGAAACATGAACAAAGATGAAGAGCGGAGCTAGGTTTTCCGTTTCTTTTAATCTTATATATTTATTTGTCACTCAAAAAAGAAAAAAAGGAAAAAAAAAAAAAAAAAACCCTATATGTATTTGGATTTTTTTCTTATTGGGCTGAAACAGTAGTGTAAAATGGACCTGATATTGGTCTATTGGGCCTCTATTTAATAACATAAAAATGTATATTTCTGTATTTTTAATGCATGTGGAAAATAATTATATTGTGGTTGATTATTTATGACACCATAGAAATGAAAAATGGGGCTATGAATAAAATTACCCGATTCATAATTAAAAATATTAAAATAATTGCAAGTAGAAAATGGGCTAAGTTTCTTACGGCCCAACATCCTCCGATCTTTTGATGCAAGTTGGGCCTAAATAAATAATTAAATTGAATCGGAAAAATAATGTTCAAGACTTCATAAACATCTTGTTTCATGTTTTTAATTTTTTAATTTTTATTTTTCTATGTAAATTGAATTTGAGATCAATGATATATTGGTATAAATATTTTCCATCTTATAATTTCGTTGTATGTGTAGAAGCAATTCTTTTTTCGTGATAGAAATTTTACTTTTTTTCGTCAAATATAAAATGTATATACAACTAATATACGCAAAATCAGACTCGTTAGTCATTACATTATAATATTGTCAACAATAAGTAGGTAACTTTATCTATTCTTTAAATGTTCTTTTTTCTCCTCAATTAAATCAAATTTGAAAACATCAAGTACGATTTAAGCTAATCCATTGTGCATAGTTTTAAGTCAACGATATTGTGACACGTGTTTTCTCATTTAGAACCTAAAGCTTCAATAAATATATAATTAAACACAAAATAAAACAAATATCATCGGATTCATGATGCGATACTCCCTCATTTTCAGATCCATTGATGTTTTAGTATCTAAATGTTATTCCAAAATATTTAATTTTTTATAATTTTTAACACTCTAACTCCCATCTTTACTCATATAAAATATCATACAATTTAATATGTAGAGTTCCGCTCACCTACCTACCGTGGGCACAAACTAACGTGTCCACGATTGATGTGGCCATGCCACATGAACAAGGAATCAATTTCTTAAGCCACTATATTTGATAGTGATTTAATTTCTCCACTGCTAAATCTTACTCCATTTAAATTATTTTTAATATTCATTGTTTGAGTAAATTATTTTTAAAGAAATTAAATTTTACTTTGAAATTGTAATTAAATTATTGATGAAATACGTCCCAAACAATATAATCTAAGCCCCATTATCTTTCAAATTTATCCTAACATCTATCATTCCATAAAATTTAATTAATAATATATACAGATGCTTTAGTTTTAGTTGGCATAATATATTTTGAATAAATATATTTAAATCTCTCTAAAAATGTATGTATATATATATAGATATATACACACACAAAATGTTTATATATATGTGTGTATATATATCAAAAAAATTATTTGTAAAATTTGTAAGGAATTGTAGATAATAAGATCGAGAATTTTAAATAATATTTTATCCAAATAAAATTAAAAGAATTGAAAAGAATTATGTTTAATTTAATTTAATTTTTATTTTAACTTTAACGTATTTGTTTCAATTATGTTTAGTTTTCAAACAAAATTAAAAAAAATTGGAAGTTGATGTAGACGCAATTTAATTAATAATAATCTAATAACAATTATTAAAGTAAATTTTGTTTAAGAAAATGAAGGTATAAGTTATAATTTTTTTTTAACTCACACATCCCTGACCTGTGGTTAAGTTATAATTTATGAAGTAAGATTTTAAAAGGGGGAAATTAAATCACCATCAAATATAGTAGCTAAAGAAATTAATTTATTTGCTTATATGACATTGCCACCGGCCCATTGGATGGTCATGTGGCCACCGCCAATGAGGCCTCCAATTTTTATTTTTATTTAATATTTTATTTTAAAAAATAAATTTTAAAATATTTAAAAAATATATGTTTCATCAATTTTTTTTTCGAGACATTACTATGCGAGTTTAACAGTTTTCATTCTTTGAATATTATCAATAAATTATTGACCGATATCATATTTAAAATAATAAAGTTTACTTACATGTTGTCCTTTAATCTCAAAAATTATGATGAAAACAACATTGAATTGATTACACTTTTTCAAAATTTAGGATGAAAACAATACTGAACTTTTTTCAAAATGCTCGTAAAAATTATATATACAAAAGCCCCTCATTTTTTGTTTCGCCATGGACCCCTGAAATATCAGGGCCGGCCCTGACCGTGGACACATTAGTTTGTGCCCACGACGGATAGATGAGCGGAACTCTTAACATGTAAATTACGATGAGTGATAAATTAAGTTATGTTAAGAAAATATAGCTTAATATATATATATATATATGTGGTAAATTTATCACAATTTTTTTATTTTTAATTTATATTGTAAAAATTAAAACATCAATTAATATGAAAAGTGAGGGAGTTATTATTTTTTAACGAAATTAAAATTTACCCAAAACACACAAATCAATAATGATTGCCGATTTCATCTCGTAAAAAGAAAAAAAAATGCGTTGATGGATGAACATTACGATTATGAAATACCAACAAATGAAATAATTTAACTTTATGTCCAAATCCAATCATGTCAAGATAAATCAAAATCATGTTGTACAACAACACACGCATGCACCATACACACGCACACGTGTGTGTACGTGCGATGATAATATATTATTATAGGACAAACAAAACGACAGGAAACCAGCAAGAAAGTGAGTAGGGCCTCATTAATGGGCCAAATTTGAGCAAAAAAGTCCAAGTCCAAACCTAAACACGTGCGCCAGGCCCACGTCTCACAATCAACATTTAAGGCCTCGCACGTGTGTGGTTGTCTATTCCATGAACCTACGACGTCATACCTACTATGCATTGTATCGTTTATTTGAGGCATGATACATTTTACCTCTTTCTATTCTTGATTCTTCTGTTTGTTTGGGAAAAATTTTAAATACTACTCCGAACTATTTCGTTAATTTCAATTCTTAAGTGGACATTCAAATTTTTGTAATATTCAAATAGATCACGCAACTCTCAAAATGATTTCAATTGCATTCTACATTGGCCATCATTTAACATATTTGATGTCCATCGTAGGAGCGTTCACTACCGATAATTGAAAAGTCACCTTGACCTTAAGTTGGAATAGCTCGGACATTGGGCTTTAGAACCCTCGATTAATTTTGAGATACAAGGTCAAATTGATGTTGAAGCCTTGATTCAAAGTTTATTAGTACGAGGACTAATTGAATGGTGCAATTGGGTCGATTTTGAATTTTCGGGGATTCAATTGAACCTAATAAAAAAATTTGAGGGTTGTAAAGATCATTTTCAGCAGGCTCAAAGTAGAGTGGGCCTAAGGCCACATGGGCCCAATGATTCAACCTTAAACGAGGCTTGAATGATTCGAGGATAAGTTTGAGGTATTTTAAAGAATCTAGGACTAGCTACTGCCTTAAATGATAGAGTTGGACTAGATCAAAGGATGATGGATCCTAGAAAGCATGGAGGGTTCGTTGAAGGCACTCCTATAAGAGCCTGAGTCAGTGAAAAAAATAGGAGACATAGCAAACTTCGAGCTCAAAACTCATATCACCCTTCTGATGAAAACCTAAACTCTCTCAATTCTTAGATTGTTATTCACGTGTTTACCGTTATTCGTTATTTGTACTATTGAATTTGATTCTGATTTGCGCGTTGGATTTTGTTCGATTGTCGAACTCCCCAACAGTCCTTTAACTTCATATCTTTTTCATCTTTGTTTTGTAGTTCTGATTCGCTAATTGCAGACTTTTGGATCTACAAAGATCTAATTGGAACTGGCAAAAAAAAGTTCGAGAGTACAATTGAATTCGAAAAAAAATATTGAGTGCCTATTTTGGATTGGCAAAATAGTTTAGAGTCTTGTTGGAACATTTTCCCTTCTGGTATAGTTTATTTTCCTAATTTTTATTATCAATTGTTTCTACACTGTATTGTGAGGTCCTCTTTATTAGACGCGTTCAATTGATCACAAGAATACCCAATAAAAATAGACATTACGTGTTACATATAAAGTCACGAATTGATTGAAACTATTATAAAAGCACAATCAATCATCGATTTCAAAAAAAGATTGCACTGCATTGCTATTATTGTCTAATCACTCGCATATTTCACACGCGTGTAAATCTGTGTTTCTCTTAAATATCTTGATTTTTTAAATAGAAAATTAAATGTAAATTTACATGCAAATGGTGGAAACTCTCATGTAAAAAAAAGAGACTTCCTGTGTTCGAATAACTGATGTGGATGTGGCTATTTAAACTTTGGCCCTTTATTAAATAAAGAATTATAGATCATGTATAGTAGTATATTCATGTACGTCATGTAAATTGATTATATTATTTATATTATCGGATTAACAAATATATTTTATTTAATTGAAATAGAAGATTTTCCAAAATTATTCTTTGTTACTGCAGAAAGCCATGTACAGATGTACTTCGTATTTATTTTGGACTGACAATATTGGTTTTTTTATGATATGGTATTACTTTTATATGAATAATTATTATCCATTTAGATTAGAAAATGAACTGAGTTCTTTAATATATCATTCTCAAAAAAAAAAAAAAAAGTTTGATTGTCAACATCGCCAGCAGATCTATAATTCTAGAACCATGAGTTCTGGTGCGTGTGTGTGTGTGTTTTTATTTTCGAATTCGGTATGGAGAACTAGGAATTGGATTCTTTGTAACTCATATTTTCAAAAAAAAAAAAAAAATCATTTTCTTGATTGGGAACACATTAAAATATACTTGGGTCTATTTTTTAAATTATTCTAGTTGAATCTAATTTTGTTTGAAATGAATATTTTCAAATACTTTTGGATTTTTCTTTGTTGGAAGGATTTTAAATTCTTAATTCAAATAGCTTCAAATTTAGAATAATTTTTTAAATTTCTTTTTTTCTTTCCACTTTTTTTTTTTTTGAGGGAAGCTACTTAATCATTAATTGAAAAGTCGTTCAACAGGCGGAGCATTTGAGAAAATAAAATCCGGGACATCACCGGTAAAAGAGAAAAAAGCGGGGTTGCTAACAGCTAAATTTGCCAAGGAATGAGCCATAGCATTGGCAGTTCTTTTAGCCCAGCTATAAGTAACTTGTTCAAAAGAACGAGTTTCCATCCGGATTGACTGACAAAGTGTACCTCTGTAAGAGAGATCCTCCACTTCTCCATGTAGCTGCTGCTAAATTTCAAGACAATCAGATTCAACAATTATTTTCGATCCCCTAAATTCTCGAGCCAACATAAGACATTCATGACATGCAAAACTTTATGCTATATCCACAGCAAACTTAGCCGAAACTTTCTTGCATCTCGACACAATCGGCTTGCCTTCATGATCCCGAATGATAATTCCAAACCCGACATCTTCTGATTCTTTAAGCTATTTCTCTAGTGATTTTTGAAAATTCTGAACTAATCTAATTTAGAATTTGAAAAATTATATCCCATCTTCTTATGAACTACAAGCAGATCGTACACATCAATATTTCGTAAAAAAAATTGTTGATGTGGCACGATTGTTTCGATCTGGGGTCAAATTTCCCATAAAACTGCCGGTCAAATTAATACCAAAAAAAAAAAAAAAAAAAAAAAAAAAAAAAAAAAAAAAAAACCATTTTACCGCAATAATTCCAAGTCAAGAGAGGAGGCTAAGAAGCAGGAACCACACCTTCACTGAGCCCACTCCAAACAGTTGCCCACATTTATATGCTAAAGTTGATTTTTTGTTTTAATTTTAATTAAATTTAATGAGATAGTTTCTTATTAGATCATTTGATAGATTAAAATTTATCGATGGTTCGCATACACTCGGATCCGAATCTCAATCCAGTTCATACTTCCATACAAATGTGTGTGCAATTCAAGTGAGTTAAATATGAGTACCGCTTGATAAATTTTGATCTGTCAGACAAGTCGGTCCGTAAAATAGATCACGATTTGAGTCCAACTTTATATATAATAATACATTTGTATTTTTATTGGTGTTTGATTGTGTTTCCATTTGAATTATACCCATAATTCATAAAACGATTCCATAGGAGATTACTTGCTCAACTAATTAAGGAGGCAGATTTTGGGTTAATTTTTTTATTTACTTTTTTCCCCCGGAAATGAATGCACATATCTTCTCTTTCTTAATTTTATTAATTATGAATGATAGTGTCAGAGCTTAATAATTATTATACATTATAATAATTTGTTGATTGACTAATTTTTATTTTTAGTTAGAGAGAAAAATTGATTGACTAATTTATTCTTATGATAATTACCATTGTCGCACTACAATATGCTTGTGGGGGCACTAAAATCGTCTTGCATTATATTATACTCCACTAATTAGAAAGGAAAAAAAGGAAATAAACAACTCTAACAAAACATCTACCATTGGAAGTGTCTCCTAAAATTATATCACAATAATAGTGTAATAAAGTATTCAAAAACATTTTATTCCAACACGTTTTATTGATTCGGTTAGCCAAAGACTAATTGTCCAAAAATGATTTCGTAACGACTTCAAATATTGAGTCGTATTGTATTGTTGTGGACAGTCTAAAAAAGTTTGATCAAATCGAATTCAAGAAGTGGACCCTATTTTTGTCTATGGTCCTAAAAAAGTATGTACAAATATGAGTTGGCTTAGTCCTTTTTGCTAATTTAATTGATAGAATTGATGCCCATGCCCTCGTGGTTAGGATTGAAAATCAAATCAAATATCATAATATCCAATTCGTATATTTTAGTAAAAATTTCGTTTAGTTTCAATTCGATAAGTATATCAAACTAGTTTGCACATTTATTTGTTTGATAAGATCTAAAACTCGGTTCGAACTACAGCTCGATAAGTAAAAATAAAGCAAATATATATCACACTGATCATGTTCAACTCGATCAAAGCTCGACTCAATAGGTAATCAAACGGGCTCAAATATAAATTTTAGAGCTCAGTATCATTTCAAACAAGTTTGAACAATTGTATCATTTCAGATAATATTCACATTCAAATTTACGGTACGTTTCGCGCGTAATTGTATAAATGTATGAATCGAATCAATATATGAATCCGAGTACGAGGACCGTCCGATACTATATCCACATTTGAATAAGGGTTGTGATTTGTGAAATCCTTTCGAAAGATTGACAGAGAGAATTGAGTTGTGTTTTAAATAGAACAAATTTGCTTGCAAAACAGTGACATTGACACAACTTATTTTGTCGAGTAATGCTTCCCGGGTTGTACTTTCCAGCATCATGAGTTGTTCTTTATATTCTTCTTAGTTACAATAATGTATTGGGTCCTATATATACACTTTTATTTGTAAGAAAATTTAACTATGTATTTTTTGTAATATGCCCTAAATTAAGTGTAAGCAGATCTTGCTACTTAACACATGAAATTTTCTATGGCACTTTTTGTGTTACACTTTCAAATTACAAGTTTATCTTGTATTTTTTTTCTTCAATTTTATTTATTTGTGATTTAATTTAATTTTATGATTGTTTCTTAGGGTTTACTCCACCCAATTTAATTAGGGTTTATAATTTTTTTTATATTTAATTTTTATTTTTTAATTAATAATTCATTATTATGGTTGATTTTTTTCAAAATTATGTTTTAGAATTTTTTAAATTATTTTTTTTTGTTGATAAATGTTGATTATGATTATATGTAATAATTAATTTTTATTTTATAATAGATATTATTTAAATAAATTTAATAGTAAAAACTCACAAAAAGCAAAAACTCATTTTGTTCGTGCAACTCAAGGTCGATGAGCCTTGAGGTCGTCTTCCAAATAGATCTGTCTATTTCTATTAGTAAACATTTTGTTCTTTTCTAAAAAACAGCAGGTCTCAAAGTTATCGAGAAAAAATTGCAATTTTTTTCCTGTAAAACATGATTCCATTGAAAAATAGTCTCAATACTTTCACTTTTGGTCTCAGATTAAGCACAAATGGTCCCAACCACCACACAATTATAAATATTGAGATGTTGTAACCCTATTTTTTTTAATGTTAACAAAGCAAATTTATGGGACTAAAAGCGGACAAAAATATAACTGCCTCCAGCCTCATCTAAAAAAAACTTTTTTTTTTCATTTTTAAAGTTAATCAAACATGCAAAATATCAAAAAATATGTCTATCTCTAAAAAATAACATTTCACAGTCTAATTGTTCAAAATAAGCAAAGAAAAAAAATGGCAAATCAAAGACCACCACACAATTATAAATATTGATAATTAACAAAAAAAAAGTACTTATTTTTATGGGGAAAATAATATCATAATCATATTTTTTTAGGTAAATATCAGAATCAAATTAGTTTCCGATCAATTATCTTACTATTAATCATAAAATCACATTCAATTCAAAAAAAAAAAGGATTAGTCTGCAATGAATTAGAAATCACATCTAACTATTTATATCTCTGTAAAATAACTATTTAGGCATATATTGCATAGTTAGAGGCTTTTGATCACTTAAATATACCTATTTTCTCTACATATGTGTATATTAATTCCACAAACCTCCATCAAAATAGTTAAAACTAAAACTAATTACATAGATTAATCTTCAATTTCGGACCTTAATTACCAGTCCAGTGGAACACTTATTCGGTTTTGGAGTAGATGGGAAATGTCACTTCTAATTGGAATTTTAAATTATGAACCCACATGAAATTAAAAAAAAAAATGAAAACTAAAAACAAAGATTGAGAAAACTTATAATAATCTAGGTGTGATAACGGTACAAAGTGCTTCCTCTGTAAAATCAAGAACGTTTGGTCCAAGGGATAGATGAATTATGTGATAAATTAAGGTCGAAGTCGTGAATTTTTAGGGAAGAAATTAGGGAAGAATTGGGGATGAAGCTTTCAGGTTATGTTTGTGTTTGTGTTTCCGTAAGTTTAATATTTAAAAATTTGTATTTGGTCTTTTTTTATTTTTATTTTTTATCTTCAATAAACAATCATGTGTATCTCGCATGATTTAATTATTTCCGTTAATATTTCACGGACAAATCACGGGACTAAAAGTGCTTGAATGTAATTCTATAGGACCATTTATACTTGAATTTTTTTCTTTGGGACCGAAAATGAAAGCATTATGACTATTTCCCAATGAAATCATGTTCTACGAGACTAAAAATGCAATTTTCTCCAAAGTTATCTCTCTTTTTTATACAAAAGTCTTCATCATTTTAATGTTCATGACATCAGGGACATCAGTAAAAGTTAAGTTCATTTTCTTTTACAATTATGAGTAGAATGCTCATATATACTTTTGGCCAATATCTCATGATATTTGAGTTTACATTTATATTTATATAATTTTTTTATATAAATACAAAATATAGAATCTGTTACTAGAATTTATTTTTCTTTGACTCACATTTCTAAAAATTAAATCAATAATAACTTTATTTTTTTATCAACCAAACGAACATATACCGTACAAAATCTCATAATAATTTTTTCACTTCCAATTATCACCCACTCTATCGATTGACGCACTATAGAGAGAGGACTAGTTAATTTAGTCGCTTAATTAGGACACGGATCTTAATCCCACACACATTATAGATATATTAATTTTTATTTGTTAAGTCAACATTTTAAAAAAGGTTTTTATATATATTATTGAAATACCGTAATATTATATATCGAACTCGCGAATTACGATGATTGCGAAGTTATCCATGCATGAACATCGTAAATTTGGTTTTCTAATCTAGTTCATTAAGTGCATTGAACATGCAATTCAAATATTCAATTAATACGTATTTTGACTCAAGTTAAAAGGGTTTGACTATAATCGATCGATCCATCTATATACATATATATACTATTATTCTTGATTTTCATGAGTAATTTATATGTTAATATGATTAAGTATATATAAAACAATGACAATATATGTGTTTAAGAAAAGAATGAGCAACCATAAATGCTAGCTACATTAGATAAATTACCTCAAGGCTCAAGGGTAATATTTCCCATTGATTTACAAACAATGAAATACATATATATTATATAAATATACTTGACATATTTATAGATAGAAGCACACTCATGTGAGACGGTCACATACTTAATTCATAAGACGGGTCCCCTATTCAACCCGATTCAAAAATGATAGTTTACCCTATATTTAGTGTAGCATCTATGGACCGTAAATACAAAAACAATTTCCTCGGGCATCGGAGGGAGTGGTGTGTGTTTACCTTCTGCGTAAGCTCAAGCAGAACAAATAACATGTATATGAGTTCAAATCCTACCAATATCATTTATGTCGAGTCATCCACACATAGAAATAGTATAATGAAAAATACGCGTATATCATAAACAAGCGCAATTTGCAGTTAATCATTACATGGAATATACTCACGAGTCACAAACAACGACCACAACTTCTACTTGTCACTTAAAAATGTGTGTATTTCGCAAAATATACAAAACATGTATTTAAACAATTGATTGATGCTAAGTGGAATATATTTCATCAAGGCAATGTCTGGTAGTCTGGATAAAGGCATGTTAGTAAAGGTATCCAGCAAGAACCGTGTGTTTGGTAGTCATTGCCCGTTCACGCGAGGTCCGGTCTTAACGCGAGGCTCGGGGTGTAATTAATTGATTCGGCTGGACAATGTATCCGATGCCCCCTCGGTTACAGTTTCTGGCGATGAATATAGGCATTCCAGAAGTCAGTCTACCAAATAAAACAATGTACCAAACAAATGTATGAAGCAATCTTAGTATATTTATCTTAATAACCAAACACACAATTAAAATAGCTAATACGCAATCATCTTTCAAAACAATTCAAATTTTATTAATGTGGGTATATCTTTACCAGTATACCAAACATTTCCTAAGTGTAATTCACTTGACCCAACAATCATGACCAACTTAATATTGACTTGAGAAAACTTTTCAAAATTAATTGAGCTAAAAAATTTCTCAAGCAACTTTCAATCTGAAGCTCAGTAGTTCAATACTTGCGAGCCTTATCGAATTAAACTATTTAAAATTTTACTCTCGATAGTTTGATTATTTATATATATATATATATATATATACTTTAAATAAACGAATAAAACTATCATGTAATATCATAATATTAAAACTCGATCGAACGCAAACTCCAAATTTAAGAATATGTGCTCCAACAGCGGTTGTATACTTGATTGTAAAATATGGAGTGCTACAATGCTGCTGTATTTTTCCAACAACACTGTAGCAGTGATGTATCACTATTCACTTTATTTTTTTTTTCCTTTTTTTATCTTATTCTTTAATTTATTTATTTCTTTTCAAATATTGAAATAAAAAAATGTATATCAAATTAAAATGACATTTAATAAAATATTAAACATAAAAATATTGAAAATACAAATAAAGCACTAAAAATACAATATAAAGCATTGAAAATACAAACAAAATATTAAAAATACAAATAAAGGAAGGATGATGATGTGTGAGTTGGGCATGGGCACATCCACATGTGCATGCATGCATCTCCAATTGGAGATGGGTCCCACTCCCACCCACATGGGTCTGTCTTACCCATCAACCGACAAGATCCGGACCCGCCTCACATGGACTGTTCACTCTTTTTCCCGTGATTCACTTTCACCCCTTCTTACGTGCGACTCTCCATTTTACCGGTCAAAATTTATAAAATCAATTAAAATTTCATTATATTTATATTTAAATTGTAATTTCTAAAATAGTCTCACCTAACTTTCTTTCGTTATTTTCTTGATTCGCTTATTTTAAGATTAACAAATTATTTGAAAACTTTACAGAGTAATTTATACAGAAAATAATATAAAGGGCGACATTAAGAGGAGATAAAGAGAGTTAAGATAATTTTTATTTTAGTATAGTCGTCTTTATTTGTGAGTGTGCACAATTATCTAATTTAAAAGGTATAATTATGCAATAAATTGTCATTATTTTCAGTTAGAGTTCAGAGTATATATAGTAGTTATAGGTGATGAATCATTGATTTTATTATATAATTAATAGACAAGTTAAAACTTAGTTATGTAAATGAATTATACATTCATATTCCTTAAGTCATAAAAAAAATAATGCACGTGTGTGTGTATATATATATCAATGACAATATTAATCATATTACTGTTATTAATAATTAATCAAAATTCATTATTTAATTTCTTTAATGAAAAAAATATCACTCAAACAAATTTGTATAAATAATGTCCAACAACTAACTAGGAAAACCATAATTCCAAATTCGGTATTTTTAACAATCAAAAGTCCCTTGTAATTTGTATTCATTTGTTTCATTTTTTTCCGCTAATCATATTTGCAACTATAAAGAAATTAAAAATTTATGATATTGATTTACCTACATTTATATAATGGTCAATAAAAAGATGCTAATTAATTTCTTATTAAATCAATAGAATTATTAATTTATGTTCTTATCATTAATTTGAACTAGCAATATGTCGGAGAACAATTTTATTTAATTAAAGATCATAAAAGGCTCTACGTGGCACTTAGATCAAATAAAATTATTTTTATAAATTTTTCGAATCAATATCTCCAAAATTTCCACAACAAAATAATGAAACGTTATCCTCATCAAGAAACGGAATCCACAATCCAACGGAGCAGAATCTTTCCCTTAATGGAAGTGTAATCTGAGCCGTTGATTGCCGACCAACACTTAATAAAATAAGGCATGTTGGTTTGTCCCACCTTTGTTCCATCTTTTCATGAAATTAGAGTTAAAGTTGTTAGTCTTCCCACTAACATACATATCTCTACTCATAAATAATCCATATCCCCACACTCATAGTCACGTCCTTCACACGCTTACATGTCTAGTACTACACATCGCAGATGGTACATCGAGTTAAATATTTTTCGATCAAAGTATGAAAAATTGAACTACTTGCATTTGCTATCACATCTATATTATGCAAATTCGAGATCATATTCTTATTACAATGATACTCTTGCCAACACGTGTGATTCTGATCACTTTTCAGCCGTTTTAAATAAGGGATCCGCGTGTGTCACAATTTTTTCAGCGAGATACCAACATGACAATGATTTTTCAGCATGATGCATCCAACGTGACAAGCATTTACGAATGATTTCAAGTATAAAATTATGAACACAAATTTCTTAATGTGAAAAAAAAACCCTTGAATTTTGGGCCAAATAAGTACAACAATCTAAGATATTTCATCAAGTCAATCACAACTTTGTTATTGTTTGAATGTGCATAATAAAATGAATAATATAGTTGCTTTTGATAGTAGTTGTGGATACTCTCAGCCATGCATTAACATTAACGCATTTGTAAATTTATTCACTTAAGTATGGGGGATTAACTTTATGTTATTAAAAAAATGTATTGTATTGACCATAGATATCGAGACAGATTCCGCATGATCAAATCTTTTTTTTTTTTCCCTGTAAATCCAATATGTGATATTGAGGAGATTCGAACCCTACTTTTGGTCTCCAAGTAACTTCACTCCACCACTAGGTCATTCCTAACAGGAGAAATAATTGTTAATAATTAAAACTTAGATAAACTCGAACACTTTTAAGACAAATGAATAATGAATAAAGAATAAACCTGTTTTTTCTTCTCTAAATGTGAGCATCTTCATAGTCATCAAATAGACAAAATCCTAACAAATTTGGTACGCTTATTAAAGATATATATATATACACACACATATATATATATATATATATATATCTTAAGAAAGTCGAGCATTGGAATGAGTGAATTTATCAATTGATTTCAAAATTAATTAAAAAGTCGAGTAGTGAAATGAGTGTTACAGGGGATATACATAGCACAATTGATTTCTATTTTATATAATCTAGTTTAATTTTAACTCGTTAATTAAGGTTCAATCTATCCAATTGGAATTTATAATTTTTTTTAAATATGTGAATTCTTAAATAATTAATTATTAAACTAAAAATGTATTCATTACAAATAAAAAGATTAAATTATTATTGTAACATTTTAAAAAATCTTGTAAATTAAAAATTCATTATCCATTTTTTTTGACAATCAACCTAATAACAATAACAAACGTAAATGCCAAACACCAACATATTTACTTAAAAAAATGATATTAGAATAACGGATCTGATCCCCTACTATAAATAGTCAAATAGTATGACATCTCATATGTCATAACTAATTTTATTTTTTAATATTAATATACTTTAATTGAAGAAGAATAAATTCTAAATAAATATTTTAAATTAAATTATAATAAACTGAAAAAAAAAAAGATTTGACAGAAGAAATATTAGTGAGAATGAATGACACGGGGGATGTGGTGCTAGGAAATTTGCACAGAGGAAGAGAATTACCAATTTAACCCTCAGCCCAACAAAAGAGAAATGAAGGAAAAGGAGGTGGGTCCCATGGGGGACCATGAAATAAGCTGTCATGAAATTCATGTACACGCAGAATAAGGCCCACAGATACTGTCTCACCCTCCAATCCAATCCCACCCCTTCCTATAAAACTTTTCCCCATTTTCCCTCAATTTCCCATTCTCAATTTCATTCCATTTCCTTCAATCAACACCAATTCAATTGAATTTCTTCGACAGACATGGCAGCAGCAGCTTTCGAGAATGGCGATCTGAATCTGATGGCGACTGAGCTCAGATTAGGGCTTCCCGGAAGAGATGAATCGGAGAAGCCGTCTTCATCTTGCGTCAACAACAACAACAAGAGATCTTCGTCGGAGATGGAGACTTCTTCCCACAAGGATCACCTCCAGGAATCCGCCGCACCACCTCCTAAGTAAGTCTAGAGAGAGAGGAAGAGATATACAAAAGTGTGTGTGTGCGTGTGTGTGTGTGTGTGTTAATATAATTATATTTTTGGTAGTATGAATGAAATGGAATTGTTGTTCTAATAAAAGAACTGTGTTGTTTAATTCCAGAGCACAAGTCGTGGGGTGGCCGCCGGTGAGATCTTACCGGAAAAACGCGTTGAAAAAGCAAGAATCGGATGGATCTGGGATGTTTGTGAAAGTGAGCATGGATGGAGCTCCTTATCTGAGGAAGATTGATCTCAAATTCTACAGCAACTACTTTGATCTCCTCAAAGCTCTAGAGAACATGTTCAAGTGCACCATAGGTAATAATAAATCTTGTACATTTTTGTGGGAAAATAAATATGTTCATCCCGTTTTGGACTCCTTTTGTTGTTTGTGGTATTAATTATTACTAAATGTTGTTTTGTGTTTGATTTAGGTGTTTACTCAGAGAGAGAAGGATACAATGGGTCTGAATTTGCACCAACTTACGAAGACAAAGATGGGGATTGGATGCTTGTTGGAGATGTTCCATGGGAGATGTTCATCACTTCTTGCAAGAGGTTGAGAATCATGAAAGGCTCCGAAGCTAAAGGCTTGGGGGGAAGCTGCCTGTAGACGCGGCAACGAGATATTGTACTCGTAGATATCTCTGTTCCCAACCGTATTTCATCTTCTATTCTCGAGATTCCCGACAATAGAGGAATCCGAGGGATCGACGGAGATGTGATGCCTAGGAAGAGTTGGAAACTCTGCATACATAGGCACGGCTTGTACAAATGATAGAGGACTAGTTTTTTGTTGCTCAGTTTCTCTTTTGTTTGGAAATTGTATGTATTTCTACATTAGTAGAGAGCATAATGATATGTAAAACAATGATACTGAACTGTAATTTAGAGGAAGGACATGCATTTTCTAGAACCCTTTTTCTTATTCTTCATCAGCATATGGTATTATTCAAGTTAATCTAGATGTTTAAAAGAATATTTATCCGTCTACAAATTTTAGACCAACTCTGCAAATCAATAGATCGACCATGGTCATAAATCTGAGAGAGAGAGAGAGAGAGAGAGAGAGAGAGAGATCCCTTCTACATGATTGACAGACCAACCAATTACCAAGTCTTTGAATAATTCCCTTTCAATTAACAGCCAATTACTACACTATGAATTATCTTATCTTTACAGAAATAGTTAAAATTGGTTGATTCTTTTAGCATATTTTGAAGTAATTGCCATAAAGTCAACTAATTGACAAATAAGAGTTCAAAAACTACAACACCAATAATTAACAAAATAGGGAAAAGTTTGAATGATAATAATACTTTCACAGGATTGTACAAGCATAAAGATTAAGGCTACCACAGTAATTCAAAGGGTGAGACAGACTAATAAAAGCTATACAGGAATTTTAGGTCCACATATGTATCGATCGACATCATTAGCGGCTAGAAGGGCCCAAGACTATCAGCAGCCATAAAATTCACATTCATGCTAGAATTTTGCTCATTGTATGATTCCATCCTTGACTCGAGTATAGAAAGTTGTGACTTAACCCATGGTGGATTATACCGGCTTTCGACCCACAATGCTTCACCGGTGTCTTTGTGCTTGAAGTCGGGATAGTTTGGGCTCCTCTGTTGAAGAAAACAGAATCAGTGAAAGGGGCCAACAAAGAACAAACTAAATGTAGTCTAGACACGAACTGATAATATGATTGCAGTAGATACTAAATTCTTGAGAATGCAGTCTGTATGTTCATCCTTTTTTGGAAGAAGGTCAATCATAGCGGGGGGTTAAATGCAACACTCATTTGGAAAGAGAGGTGTTAGTGGCACCGGAATTGTAGTTAAAAACAAGTTTCTCAGAAATTTCAAGCCTAAGTTAGAGAGTCTACCTTGTTCTTTCTATTATCCCACCATTCCATTGGATTAGCAAAGAAGGCTTGCCAGAGTTCTTCTGTGGAACCAGTAGAATTTGGAGAATAAGAACTTTGCTTTTTGCCTACAAATCAATTAAACCAAAATCAAACGTCAAATTGCACGGACAAGTAAATTAGGCACCAAGAAAAGGGTACATGAAAGAGAATGATTACCAGGTGCCATAGAACTAGAGTCCCCATTGTACAATGAAACAGGTGATTGGCTCTTTTCAATGAAATTCAGTTGCTGAACAACTACCTGGGAGATATGATAGAAAATGTAAATAAGCTTTACTCGACACTTAAATCTAGGTCTACTTGATATATATTGGAAACGGGCCAGAAACCTTATAGTAGGTCTGCTGCTTCCCATCATCACTTTCAACTGTATCTGAGACTAGGCGGCCAGACACGTGTATTTGTTGACCTTTTTCGATATGCTGAGAAGCAATATGCGCCAATTCATCCCAGAAAGTCAAGTTAATCCTGAAAAATATCGATAAAAACATAGTTTATATCTTTCAAAAATTATCAACTGAACAACGGTTTAACATAGCAAAGGGACACTATCAATGACAGTTAGAATTGTCAGTGCATAGGTTCACTACAAACATCTGCAATCATTTACATTTTGTAAATTTCAAAACTTCTCTAACAAAAACAAAGATGCCCTTTCTCATCAGCCTCTGCTCTCTACTAACCACTTCGATATAGAGAGGCTCGTCAAAATTCATTCTCCAACAAATGTGAAAGAGGATAACACAATCCTAAACTTTCTTGGCACACTCTAGTTCCTAACAGCACAAACACACAATCCTAAACTTTCTTAGCATACTCTAGTTCCTAACGGCACAAACACCCACAGGCCACATCAACTTTCCAGGCATATAGATCAATTCATATTTTCCAAAATAAAAAAGTTTTTCACAATGCCATAGACATCTGATCATTTACAAACTATCTACCTCTCTCAAATACTCTACACTACTGCAGCCATTGGACTTTATCGCGTCTTCTTAGAGATGAAAAGGTGTCAATCACTAAACGCAAATCAACCAGAATCGAAGCATTAAACATCCTCAGCTCTGTACAAAATGCAGCTAATTAACCAACTTATCCACGAAAATAATAAAGGGGAGACTTCAATAATACCTATTGCTTCAATCTAATTTCGGATTGTGTCCAAATTCCATAAATTAAAGTTCTCAAATTTGAATCACTTAAACGAATACTGACTATACTACTACACAAATGCTACTATAAACAGCAAAGTAAAGGACTTCAAAAAAAAAAAGAAAAAAAAAAGAAAGATAGATAGAAAGACGAGTAACAAGAGCTAAAATTTTACCAAATCGTATCGGTTTGCGATTTCTTGACGGCGAGGCGGGACCAAGCCACGACCTTTCCAGAAGCAAGGTGTTTGATTTGAACCGGAGCCCCCAACCACGCCGATAAGCTGCACCGAATTGCAGAGCTCCTTCTTCCACTGAATCTCAGGCGGCCTAGGATACTGCGGCGCCGCCGCTGCATACCGTTCGTATTCGTAAAGCCCGGTGTTGCTGTTCGCGGCAGCGGCACCGCCGCTGTAATCGAAAGAGCATTTAATGTGTGCCGTGGAAGCCAATTTTCGCACGGTATTGGGGTTTAGGGGAGCGAAATGGGATGAGGAAATTGGAGTAGGGCTTCGGTGGAGGAGAAGGGTATTATTTACTGCCCAGCGTTTGCTTTAACGCCATGGCAGAGCAAGATTTTTTTGATGCCGTCGCCCTTTCTCTAGGGTTGTGGAAAAGATACTGTGTAAGAACTAAGAATGGATGGGTTGCTACTTGCTAGAATATCCTTCAGAGAGAGAGACTCTGCTACAGTGCAGAGTGGGTTATAATAATAATAATAATAATAATAATTAATAATAATAATAATAATAATAAATAATAATATAATAATAATAATAATAATAATAATATTAATAATATAATAATAATAATAATAATAATAATAATAATAATAATAATAATAATAATAATAATAATAATAATAATAATAATAATAATAATAATAATAATAATAATAATAATAATAATAATAATAATATATAATAATAATAATAATAATAATAATAATAATAAATAATAATAATAATAATAATAATAATAATAATAATAAATAATAATAATAATAATAATAATAATAATAATAATAATAATAATAATAATAAATAATAATCATAATAATAATAATAATAATAATAATAATAATAATAATAATAATAATAATAATAATAATAATAATAATAATAATAATAATAATAATAATAATAATAATAATAATAATAATAATAATAATAATAATAATAATAATAATAATAATAATAATAATAATAATAATAATAATAATAATAATAATAATAATAATAATAATAATAATAATAATAATAATAAATAATAAATAATAATAATAATATAATAATTATTATTATTATTATTATTATTTTTATTATTATTATTTTTATTATTATTTTTATTA